>CM062807.1:1328442505-1330886037 GCA_031772625.1 Pinus tabuliformis
GATTCCTTCCTCATTGAATATAGTCCTAAGACGTGGTAAGGATGGACATTCCTTTGTATCATGATTATCTACACATATGACATAGGTTTCTATGGATTTTGAGTCTAAGGGACACTCTCTCAGAGCATGTTTTTTTCAAAATTTGGGACAAAACATGGATAATGCAAAATTTTAAGAATTTTTCTTGTTTTGTATTTTAAGGGTGTCTATTTGTTCACTTAGGCTCCCTCAAATATCTGTTTTAAATGTGTCAAGTAGATTTCCTATTTCCGCCCTACTAATTGTCCCAGCTATAGACTTGTTTATTCTTGATAAGGGAGGGTCCCTAGGACTCTTTCCAACTCTTGCTTTGCCCCAGTGGTAGTTGGGAAATATCTCCTTTTCTAGTTAAGTTAAGGAGATCGATCCATTCATCCTTAAAGTCTCTGAGTAAAAGATATTTTTAAGGTTTCCTCATCCAAATTATCCATTTTTTCTCTTTTAACATTATAAACAAACCTTTCTACCAAGTATTGAAGATTCTCATCTTCTTTTTGTGTCATTTTGAAGACTTCATCTTTAAGGTTACTAGGCATATAATAATCTCTATACTCGCCTAAGAAAGCCTCTTTCATTTGTGCCCATGTTGTTATGGAATGCACTCCTAGACTCATGAACCATTTTAATGCTGAGTCTTTTAATGTGGTGGGAAATAATTTCAACTTTTGAGCATCATGCAGATAGTTGTATGATCTGCATAAATTCCAATTCAAAGAGAAATGTCTTCGGATCTTCGTTTCTTTTACCATGGAAATTAGGAAGAATCGAGGGTGATATATTTTTCATTTTGAGGATTGTATCTTCATCAAGAATAGGGAATCCCAAAGGATCTTGATTTCCTCTACCCCCTCCTCTACCTCTAACTCTTCCTCTTCCTATACCTCCAATCCTATCTTCTTCGCCATGGACATTGTGTACTTCTCCTTCCCCTTCTTCAACCATGATAGATTCTTCGGAGCTAAGATAATGTTCTTATAATCTTTTTGGTTCCTCTATCAATGGTTGTTCATAATAAGTTTCCAATTCCTCTTCTTCATTAGGAATTTCTAATTTTTCTCTCACAATTTGTTCACCAGTGGGGGACAGAAAGACTATTCCTGTGGTTGGTGATGTAGGATTTTCTTCAATTACAGCTTTAGTATAAGAAGTAGGTGAAGTTCTGGATTGAATTTCTGATCTTGATACTTCAGAAAGTCTTCGTCGACCTGCAAATGGAATTTGGGTTTGAGTAGGTGGTGTGGAATCTCGATCGTGGTGGAGTGAGTGGATTTGTGGGAATCAAAATTCTTCCTTGTCCTACAAATCTACCCCTAGAGTCTCTATCCCTACACATGTCATGTTTTAAATTAATGATGGTTTTGTTTTTTTTACTTCTAATTGTACTTCCCCGGCAACGACGCCAAAATTTTTGGTCAATTCAATGTCCTCGAATTGGAAATCAAAAATTGTCAACCAGGATGCATAGACTGATGAAGTACGAGTGCACAATATGTGCTTAGAAGTTATTCATTAGGTCGTTATGTATTTTTTAAGATCTAAACTCAAGATGGGGTAGTGTTTGTTAATTGTATTAGTGTTGTAATTCTTAGGGATGTTGATTAAGCTCCCTAGGAATTGATCTCTATCCAATTAGTTCATAGATGATGTGAGAGTGATTTTCATTATATTAGATTGTTTGGGATTTTTGACCTTAAATCTCTATGCTGTAGCTCCTAATTCTCTTAAGTGCAAAAAGAAACCTATTTTATCAACTAAGAAGGAATATTGTCGAACTCAATTATTTTAGGAGAGGTCTTGTCGCTTGTTCAATTTCTGCTCAAACAAAGTAACCCAAGAAAGACCTATTTTGTAACTTGAACATACTTAAATTACTCTGGATAATAAACAAAGGAAAGAATTGTGCAGTACTAGGTATAAAGAAAATTAGATAGCAGTCTAAACTAGGTATAAAGAAAATTAAAGTTCTTATGCAAATAACAATCCGCTGGCGAGATCATTATGCAACATTGTCACACAAAAAAGAGCAATTGAAGAATTAAAGGAAATCAGATTGTATTTGATTAAATAGATGCCAATGTTTGTAGGGGCCCTCCACATAGTAGTTTAGAGCTTCAAATCAACACAACGCTTGCAACACATATTTCATTAAAATTGGAAAAATATTATTACAAGGAAATCACTAGAATTGAGTTTTTTGGTTATTTTGAAATTCTAGATCCATTATTTAATTCCAAATTTAATTAAATATGTGTTTGCACACAAAAAACCAATTTCATTCACATGAAATTCACAGACTTGTTCATAAACACATCATTCGGCGTGCACCCAAATAATAGTGTGGCCATTAGCTTTATAGCAGGTCTCTTGGCATAACTGTATGAATATTTTAAGCCTAATATCTCTTAATCCTATCTAAACTTATATCATGAAACCATCATTTTTCTATTCCGAAAGCAAAATGATAAGGTTTCAGCTAATCTTGGGTTCTGTTCTACATTAATCTGGTGATTGACTTGGAGTTTGATCGCGATCTCCTGTGCTTCTTTTGGCAAATAGTTTTGAGTGGATAGGAAGGTATCCATGAGGGAGTCATCCTCTATCCATACACACCTTTCGTTGCTAACCTGGAGCTCTGGAACCTTGTGAACAATGAAGATAGCTATGGAATCCTCGACTAGCTGCAGAAACAGATTGATTTGGTAGCCAATTGTAACTTTAGTTAAAATAATAGGGTATATAGTTGACTATGAACAAGAAAACATACTAATGCATACCTTCATCAAAACCTGGTAGATATGGCTTTATTTAAGTGGTAAATATATATGAGAAGGAGAGGACCTTTAGGAAAAATGATGCCATGGTAGGACAATCTTCAGACTCTACAGATTGCAAGTATTGCAATGGTTGATGATCAATGTGAATGATAGTTTCCTTTCCCATCAAATAGTGTTCCATTTTTTCACACTTCTCACCAAAGCATACAATTCTTTGTCATATTTTGGATAGTTAACTACCGCACCATTAAATTTTCAAAATGGTAACAAATGGGCTTTCCAAGTTGCATCAAGACTACTCCCATAGCATAGTCACTTGCATTGGTTTGTATCTCAAATGGCTATCTTAAATAGGGAAGTGCAAGAACTGGTGTTGTATTGATTCTCTCTTTCAATGCATCGAAGGCTTTCTATTTCTTGTCTCCCCACTGAAAAATATGGTTAACACTTGTCAATGCATGTAATTGAGCTACAGTTTATGAGAAGTTAGAAATGAAATTTCTCCAATATTGGGTTGCTCCCAAAAAATCCTAACCTCTATTACATTATTGGGTTTAGGCCAATCCACAATGAATTTGACCTTTGAGGGATCTATATTCAATTCACCCCCTCCAATAATATGACCCAAATATACTAACAAGGTTTTTCCAAATTCACATTTAGACATCTTTAAAAACAATTTTTCTTTCTTTAAGGCATATAAGACTTTCCTAACATGCTTGAAATGCTCTTCCTGAGTCTTGCTGAAAATTAATATGTCATCTAAGTAGACTATCACAAAGTCATCAAGAAAACGTCTTAAGACATCATTCATAACTCTCATGAATGTTGCAGGAGCATTACAAAGCCCAAATGGCATAACCAACCATTCAAAAAAACCTTGCTTTGTTTTGAAAGTTATCTTCCATATGTCTCCTTCAACAATCCTAATCTAATGATAGCCACTTCTCAAGTCCAACTTATTGATATAAACAACATCTTTCAACTGATCAAGTAAGTCATCAATTCAAGAGAGAGGGTAATGATTATTTACCATGATCTTGTTCAAGGCTCTGAAATCCACACACATGTGCCATGTACCATATTTCTTTGGTATTAAAACAATTGGAGACTTGCATGGCGATGTGCTTGGTCTGATGACCCATTTTTCAAGAGACTCTTCGATTTTTTTCTTGATTTCTGTATTCTCCATGATTGATATCTTGTACATACCAATGTTTAGAAGAGGACAATCTTGTTGCAATTGGATCTCATGTTGGATTCCTCTTTTAGGAGGCAATCCTTCAGGTTCCTAAAACATCTTATCATAGGTGTTAACAAACTCAATCAAATCATATTTTTTTCTTGCATCACATCCTTGGAATGATTCATTTTCAACATTCTCTTTGGGTTTGATCATCAAGAGTACAAATTTCTTACTAGCATTAAAAAGGCTCTTCATTTTTCCAGAATCCACAAGAGATTGATTCAACTTCTTTCTATTTTCTCTAACAATGTAATCAATCCCATTTTTAAACAAATGATATTTGTTCTCATGGCGATGAAAGATGGCTCTCCTATTAGATAGATATGGGATTCGCAAAAAAATACCACCAATGTCAAGTGGAATTACATCAATCTCTACCTCATCTATAAAGTTTGAAGTGATGGAAAATTTTAGTTTACATCTCTTTTTCACATGCAATTTTGCATTGCCACATATCCATCCTAAAGGATAAGGTTTAGGATGAGGAATGGTTTTCAACTTTAATTTCTTAGCACTGTCTTCTGAAATAAGGTGTGCTTGTGATCCACTATCAAACAAATTATCTATCTTGGTATGTTTTCAAATGACTCTAATGTGGAAAAGCTCTATTCTTTCTTTTTCATGTTGAGTTTCATTAAGGTTACTAGAAGAACTAGTACTTGCAATAGAGTCATTACCTTTAAATCCCATGGTTGTGATCTTTGTTTCATCCCCGGAATCAGATCCTAAATCATGTTATGTAGTTGCAATAGTCTTTTGTTTCCCCTTGTTGTTAAACTTTTTGGGTCTCATCTCAGGATGAAGTTTCCAACAATGGTCTTCATCATGGCCTTCTTTTGAACAATGTTTACATGTGAGTTTTTCTCCCTCCTTCTTGATTGAAACATTATTCTTCCCCTTTTATTTGAATTTCCCATTTCCTTTGTCTCCACCCTTGAATGGGCTCCTTTTTCCCTCTTGGGGAGCATTCTTCCCTCTTTCTTCTAAATGAGTTTCCTGTACACAAACTTCATCTAGCTTTGTAGGGTTAAACATGAGAATTGTGTGTCTCAAATAACTATGTAAACCTCAAATGTATTTTAGTAAAGTGTCTTAAGAGGATAAATTTATACCCAAAACCAAAGCTGGTTTTCTAAATTCTTAAGTATAGATTTGCACACTTTGACCCTTAGCTTGTCTAAAGCTTTTCCAATCCATTATATCGTTTTTCATGTATGCTAATGGATAAAATTATATTCTTATTTCAATAACAAAATCATTCCAAGAGGATAAAATCTTACCACTTTTCTTCATGTCCTCTTGAATTTTAGCCTCCCACCAAATAAGTGTTGCACTTTCCAATCTAAGAGAAGCAAGATAAATTTTCGTTGCATCATCCTTGATTCTTTGTATCTTGCAATACACTTCAATCTGACGAACCCAATTATCTAATTTCTCATCATTTACCTCTCCATTGTACATAGGAAATTCAAACTTTATGTCAAGCTTTAACAAAGGAGTTTTACCATGTCCCTTTGGAGAATTTGGAGGTGTTTGTGAAGGGGTAAATGTAGAATAAGATGAGGATGACGATGGAGATGAAGGTGGTGGCTTGTAACCATCCCCTCCATTCCCTTTTGGAGGTTTGTCTCCATTTCCTCCATTTCCTTTTGTAGGTTTTGAGCTCTCTCCTTGAAACCTTGAGTTCCTCTCCTCATAAAGAACTTTCACCATTTAAGACATTTCAAAGAAAGATTTTCTGAAATATCTCTCATCTTCAGACATACCTTCATGACCTTCTTCATATGCCATGATCAGGTGCTCAGTATTCATCTAAAAAATAAAAGTTCTCATATTGGTTAGAAAACTATATGACTGCATTTGTCTCGTCAGGACAATTGCAACACAATTTGTTTCACTGAAAATAGAGTCTGGATGAAGGAGAAAATGTTGTTCGTTTTCCTAAACAACAAAAAAATTGCAGAGTGGGATAGAATGGTGACATGGCAGTTCAATCAGCAAGGGGAATCTTCTTCAGTTTTCACCCAATGGGGATTTGACAAGTGTCACTTCGAGATTCGCCAGTTTTGTTTTGTGAAGGTGAAATTGCCTAATTATCCTAAGTTGGAATTTGAATTTGTTTTTATTTAAATATTATTATATAATATATATAATTATTATTTATATTATATAGTTTTTTTAACTATATATTATATTTAATATATATCTATCTATCTATCTATCTCTATCTATATATATATATATATATATATATATATATATATATATATATATATAGATATAGATATATATATATATATATATATCTATATATATATATATATATATATATATATATAGATATATATATATATATAATATTAAATATTAACTATTAAATATCAAACCATAATACAAATCCAAAGTCAGAAATTGGAATGGCTCATTTCAATGTCATTTGTCATAATCAAAATATGACAATAAATTTAAATTCAAATCCAACTTAAACAGGCAGTAAAGTCAAGTTGAAAGGGTGACAAAACCATGTATATGTGGGACGGGCAAAGGCAGGTTTGAACCCATGACCTTCCTTGCACCATTACAACCACCAACCATTGGGCCATGATCGTGAATCTTGAAATAGGTGGCAGCCGAGTTATATTTAAACATTGTGGTTTTGCCAACAACGGGGAAGGAGGGAGCCAACCCTATGGGCCAGCCCCCTCCCCATGTGACCAAGCACTGAAACCAAGGGCTAGGGCCAATGCTAAGTGCACCCATAATCATGCTTCATGACTAATTAACCCTCCATTAATGATGGATTAAGTTGGCGAATATTTTGGAGGGAGTGCAAAGTTCGGCGGAACTACTAGTTTTGGCAGTGCTAACTGGAGACTCCTCCATATTTAGCAGGGTTTCCTAGGGAAACATTGAATGCAGCAGAGCTTGAGCAATTTTTGACCAAATTGAGGTCATAAAGAGGTGTTCTTGGCTAGTTTGAACATTCTGAATACATTGGTGTAGGTATTAGGAGCCATAGAGCTTTGTAAACAACATTTTTTCCACATTGATCAAATACGGAGGCCTAAGCCATCGAAGTTGGACCAAGGAGATGTAGCCCAGGAGGGATGAAATCCTTCATCAAAACACTATGTTAATGTGTCTCTTTGATGGTTTTTTGTACTATACATTTTTGTTGTTCATTACTCATTTTTGAAGTTATTTTTCTCATGAATGTCTTGTTTAGCTTAAGGAAATTTACCTGTTTGTAAGCACCAACAACTAAGGAAACCTCAACACAAAAAGCAAGAAGAAAGCACATGTTTATAAATCTATAATTTTTATTATCACAACAAAACTAATCATACAAAAATAGTTCAAGTTGGTATCAGATCACAAGGTTGAATTTCTTGATTGCTTGAGTTTGTGCACTTAGGGTTTTAATGGTTGAAAAATTGTGATGCTTACAAGGTTAAAGTTGTATAAAGGAGAAGGGAAGTTATTGGTTTCAACCCCTGAGGTAATGCCCAGAATAAGGAGAAACACAAGGCCACAATCTCCACCACCCAAAGTTCCAATTCCAGCTGCACTTGAAGCTCCTCAAGTTTTGCCTTCAATTGAGATTGAAGAGGTACAATAAATACCAATTTCTGAGCCTGAATCTATAGCCATTATGTCTGGAGAAAGAGAACCTGAAGGTCCCTCTTCATAAGAGGAAGAATTCAAGAAATATTTCTATACTTTGACTGAGATGGTTAAAATCCTCTATGTTATAGACATTTTTGTGCCTTACAGCTCTAAGCATGAAATGTCCATAAACCAAGGGCTCCTAAGTCCCTAAAAGTATTGTTCTAACTCCTAAAGGAACAAGGTCAACAAAATACAGCTTCTCTCAGAAGTTCTCCACCAGAAACTGCTCAGAATCAGTCAAATCAGGATCATTTCAGCTGCTCCACTAGCTAGCTGCGTTGCAAAGCACCCAAATACACTAGCTAAGTGCATTGCAATGCACCTAAATGCACTACCAGGGTGCGTTGAGCGGGAAATGACAAGTGGCAGAGTCATTCCACAAGGTGGAGAGACAATGGAAGCTTCCAGAATCTTCTCCAATGACACTTGCCTCACTGAATTCGACCAAGGATGAGTAAGAGGCTCTCAGTCTCCAAGTGGAAGCAAGAACTGATAGAGAGAAGACACTAGTCAAATCATAAGCTGACTCATACTCCTTGCATACATCTATATATGGATCCCTCATCCCAGAGATCCGGAGGCTGGAATATTTTACATTGCAAAGAATTGTTGTTGGTTTTGAGATAGATATCAGAGTATTGGGTGATTTATGCTTTGTTGGAGGTGAAGAGGGGCTTCTCTGCTGGGAGGTTGATGCTGGATCAGGAATCATCGGTTGTAACTCCTCCTGGATCTTCTTGTTATATCAATAAAACTATTTGAGTTTCTCCTACATGCTTGTGTATCATTGTTGTTTGTTACATTTGTATGTCTTGCGCTAGTCCTTTGATCCAATCTCTCTCCTCTTTGATAGTTTCCAGCTACCTGCTTCCTTACTTGCCCAGCTTCACCAAGTACCTGCAAGATCACAGAAGAAGGAAACTATACAAAGACATGGGTTCATACTCATAAAAAGCTTAGGATCAGATTTAAGCTAAACATACAAATGTAACAAACAACAATGATACACAAGCATGTAGGAGAAACTCAAATAGTTTTATTGATATAACAAGAAGATCCAGGAGGAGTTACAACCGATGATTCCTGATCTAGCATCAACCTCCCAGCAGAGAAGCCCCTCTTCACCTCCAACAAAGCATAAATCACCCAATACTCTGATATCTATCTCAAAACCAACAGCAATTCTTTGCAATGTACAATATTCCAGCCTCCGGATCTCTAGGATGAGGGATCCATATATAGATGTATGCAAGGAGTATGAGTCAGCTTATGATTTGACTAGTGTCTTCTCTCTGTCAGTTCTTGCTTCCACTTGGAGACTGAGAGCTTCTTACTCATCCTTGGTTGAATTCAATGAGGCAAGTGTCATTGGAGAAGATTCTGGAAGCTTCCATTGTCTCTCCACCTCGTGGAATGACTCTGCCACTTGTCATTTCCTGCTCAACGCACCCTGGTAGTGCATTTAGGTGTGTTGCAATGCACTTAGCCAGTGTATTTGGGTGCTTTGCAACGCAGCTAGCTAGTGGAGCACCTGAAATGATCCTGATTTGACTGATTCTGAGCAGTTTCTGGTGGAGAACTTCTGAGAGAAGTTGTATTTTGTTGACCTTGTTCCTTTAGGAGTTAGAACAACACTTTTAGGGACTTAGGAGCCCTTGGTTTATGGAAATTTCATGCTTAGAGCTGTAAGGCACAAAAATTTCTATAACAGTTGCCCCCTAAAGTATGAGGCCGTTTATCGGGTGAAATGCTTTATTAGGAGGATCCGAAGTTTTTTCAATGCTGGGAGGAGACCTGTAATAAGATACAATACAATACAATATCTTCATATTGTTTTCATGATCTAGCTGAGGCGGGCATTCCCATGCTCAGCTTTATAAATTCATTTTCATGTACATAGGACAGACAATCGTCTGTTGGTAGACTGATGACTCTGATAGAGTCATCATCATTTTGGTAGGATGATTATCTGTGCTGCAATGCTGTACATTTCAATGTATTTATCTTCCTGAATATATATTGCAGCCCGGATGGATGAAACTAGATCCGGGGTCTTCAATCTCGTCCGATCTTCACTCGAAGTACAAGTCCATCCATGTGAGAAATGTTTTGAAGTCGAACATGGAAAGACATCGTTTGATTACCAGTCAATGATGTAAACTTTTAACAAGCGTGAGAGGAATCATGGATAATGATAATGACCCTCAAGGTACTACAGTACAATTCACGTGGTGTGAATAAAGGACTTGGCGTCGAACACCACGCAAAATCTTTCGGTCGATGGTCATTGATGTATACCTGTCGCCGGAAGTGAGAAACTTGCCATTGAGGCATGCAAGCTTCAAAGTACTGAATGGGGTGTTCCTAGATCAACTTCTTGAATGATGCTCTAATTTCGACAAGGAACAAAGATTACGGGAATCCGCAGCTGTCGAACAACAAGGATAAAGATGAACTAAGTAGTTCGACAACAACTTCAACAGAAGTTGTACCACCCACCATCCCTGAATTGACGATAAAACCACCGAAGGGAGTAGTACACAAGTCGACATTTAATCCCCGTGCTAGAGCGGCGCAACATTATAACATAGTGGAAGATTTGGCCCAATCGCCCTTCGCTATGTCGACCCTTGAAGTACTACAAAATTGCCCATCCCAAAGGCAAGCTTTATTATCAGCCATTGGTGGGATCGATCCAAAGGATTCCAATCTTGTATCCTTTGACCATAAAGGGTACGATCCTCAGTTACCAGCTCAATTAGCTTTCCTTATTCAAGTGAAAGCCCTCAACAAAATTGTTCACCGAACGATTATTGATGAGGGGGCATCTACATGTATTATGTCGATGAGATGCTGGAAAACTTTAGGATCTCCAACCTTGTCGCGGTCTGCAATGACATTAAAAGCATTCGACAGAAGGACATATACCCCATGCGGTATCCTAAATAACTTGAAAGTTGAACTAGGAGGGAAAACAGTAGAAATAGATGTTGAAGTCATCGATGGGAATCTTGATTACAACATCCTACTGGGACGACCATGGATATATGCCATGGCAACTGTTGTGTCGACCTATTTTAGAAAGATTGCATTTCCCTTTCAAGGAGGGATCACAATCGTCGATCAACAAAACTTCCTCCCCAATGGTTCTCAAGTTATAGGAAGCATTCCCATGACCCATGGAAGCCCTCATTCACTTTAGAATATCAGAGTAGGCCTACTAAAAGATCCTATACTAATGGGAACTTTCGCTCTTCCACCTCCAATCAATCTGGTGGAAGTAGCATCAATAGGAACCGGCAACATGATATCTTCCACAAAGATCTCAGAAAACGATATCAACATGGATCATGCAATGGTTTTGCCCCCGAGCCCAATAGAAATATTATAGCAATCAATGTTTTTGGCATGGGAGGCAAACCCAAATCAACGTTCATCAAGCGTTTGGATAGATAGGTCTAGAGAATATGGTACTCCTTTAGATCCTTGGTCGCAAGTGCATGGCACCGATGAAGGAATTCTCCAAGCTATGGTAATTAAAGGAGCACCATGGAATGATTCCCACCATCGTTCTCTTCTTCCAGATTATGAAGAAGATACTCAAAATGACCTTTACCATCCTTCAGTAGTTGATTTTCTATCAAATACTGTAAATACGGTGGATTCAAAGCGAAACTTGTCCAACATTGAAGAGACTATAGCCATAAATATCTCAACCAAAACAGATGTTGTAGAGAATATTTATGTCGACAAATGTTGTTCTCCTTCAGAACTGGAAATATATAACGCTCTTTTTCGTGAATTCAGAGATGTCTTTGCTTGGTCATACAGTGAAATGCCAGGCATCGACTCGAGTATCGTTGAACACGAAATTAAGATGTATCCAGATGTCAAACCAGTACGACAATGGCTAAGGCAGGTGCACCCCAAGAAAGCCGCTGCCATTAAAGCAGAAGTTGAAAAACTCCTCCATGCTGGTTTCATCTACCCGGTTCCTCTAACCGATTGGGTGTCGAATATTGTCCCTGTTATGAAAAAACAGGGGACAATTAGAGTGTGCGTCGATTATAGGGATGTAAATCAAGCTTGTCCAAAAGACAACTACCCTACACCCTTCATTGACCAGATAATTGATGAATGCGCCGAATGCGAAATCTTTTCATTCATGGATGGATTCTCCGGGTATAATCAAATAAATATCCGTCCACAGGACCAGTCAAAGACTGCATTCATTTGTCCGTGGGGCACATTCGCATATCGAAAATTACCCTTTGGTTTAAAGAACGCAGGGGCGACGTTTCAGAGGGCAATGAATTATGCCTTCCATGACATCAAGAACATCGTTCAACCTTACCTCGACGACCTTCTGGCTCATTCGCAAAAGCAGACTGATCATCCGCAGCATTTAAGAGCGATATTTCTACATTGCCGACACTACAAGATACGACTCAATCCACACAAATGTGTATTTTGCATCAGTTCTGGTCATTTACTTGGCTTTGTAGTCTCCAAGGATGGGATTCGTCTCAATCCGTGTAAGGTCCAGGCAATCATAAATTTGCCTCCACCTTGGAATTTGCTTCAGATTCAGAAACTCCAAGGGAAAGCAAACTTTCTGAGGAGTTTTATTCCAAATTACGCTGAACTTGCTAAAGGTTATACACGTCTCTTGAAAACGGAGGTACCCTTTGTCTGGGATCAGGTTGCGCAAGCTTCCTTTGATGCTTTAAAAGATTCCCTAATGAAAGCATCATTAATGTACGCCCCTGATTATCAAAGAGATTTTAACATGTATCTGGCTGCAGCAGATACGACCATCACAATGGTTTTAGTTCAGGAAGTCGATGGAATTGAACATCCTATTTATTATTTAAGTAAGAACTTAAATGATACAGAAAGCAAATATTCTTATGTTGAAAAACTAGCGCTTGCAGCTGTTCAAGCAATACAAAGATTTCGACACTATGTCCTCTTTCGGAAGACTACCATTCTGTCAGATTGCAACCCCATGACTTATATATTGTCGCGACAGTTGCTGGGGGGCAAATATTCAAAATGGATAGCAATCCTTCAAGAGTTTGATCTGGAATTTGTGAAATCCAAGTCAAAGAAAGCTCTAGTTTTCGCAGAATTATTATGCGATCTCCCATCGTCGTCCAACGATGAAACATCCGAAGAATCAATCGTGGATGAAAGTTTGTTTCTGATATCTACAAGCAATGAGTGGTATGGGGATATAATCATTTATCTCCAAACCCAAAAATTCAGGCCAAACACCACCCACTCTGAACAAAAACGTATATGGTACCAAGCAAAAGACTACATGATCGTCGGTGATACACTTTACCGTCGTGGTATTGATACAGTTCTAAGAAGGTGCCTCACCCATGAGGAGGCCGAAAAAATCCTGAATGAGTTTCATTCAGGCGCGTGTGGGGGGCATCAATCTGGATATGCTACAGCACAAAAAATCTTACGAGCAGGATACTTCTGGCCAACAATGTTCAAAGATTTCATAACCGCAGTCAGAAGTTGCCATGCTTGTCAAATTTTCGATAGCAAAACCAGAAGACCACCCGCACCACTACAGCCAATAGTGGCTGTTGGGCCATTCGCCAAATGGGGCATTGATTTCATGACATGTAACCCCACCTCGATCGGGGGGCATGGGTATATCATAGTCGCAGTTGACTATTTTACCAAATGGGCCGAGGCGATGCCTACATTAGATAATACTGGTGAAACAGCTGCCCTTTTCTTTTTCAATCATGTAGTCGCCAGATTCGGCGTACCACAGGCTACAGTCACAGATCATGGATCACATTTTCACAATCACATGATGGTTGAATTAGCTGCCAAACTAGGGCTGTCTCACGACAGCTCTACTCCATATTATCCGCAGGCCAACGGACAAGTTGAAGCGATCAACAAGGTCCTGAAGCTCATGCTGCAAAGGATGATCGGAGTTCACAAAAGAAGATGGAACCTAATCCTGTACTCAGCTTTGTGGGCTTACCGAATATCGGTAAGAAATGCAACCGGGTTCACACCCTTCCAACTGGTATATGGCCTGGAAGCAGTCTTACCAGTCCAGTGTGAAATCTCGTCTCTCAAACTCACAATTGATCTCCTCCCCGGAACTTCAGAAGAAGAGGCTCGTTTCTTGGAATTAATCCAATTGGATGAAACCCGTCGTGACGCCACTTTGGCTAACGAAGCCCATAAGAAACGGGTCAAGGCGCAGTTCGAAAAAAATGTCAAACCCCGTGTCTTCTCAGAAGGTGACTTGGTCTTGCTTTACGACCAAGAATCCGATAAATTGGGAGTAGGTAAATTTAAGTCTTTATGGTTGGGCCCCTATATTGTTAAGCAGGTGTTAGCAAAGGGGGCCTACGAGTTAATGGATTATGATGGAATTCCACTAGCGCAACCTCGTAATGGGTTGTACCTCAAGCGTTACTACGCATAGTAGTAACCAGTATGCTTTTGTTATATTTTTGTTTTCACTGAAGTGTTTGTTTTGGTCGAGTAATCCACCTTTTTACATTTATTGCAGATGTCGAACCCATTGGAGCCATGTGTTGGATATGCTGACGGAGCGAGTCGTAGTTCGCGGAACCTGTCCTCCGCAGCCTGGGCCATTTTTGATCCAAGCGGCGAGTTATTAAGTTTCAGAGGTGTATGTATTGGTCGATCAACGAATAATATCACTGAATATAGCATGTTGATAGAACTTCTCTTTGATGCCATCACTCATGGTATACGCCGACTAATTGTCAGGCTAGACTCACAGCTCATCATACTACAACTCAACGGTATATATTCCGTCCGAAACCCAGCTATTTATCGCATGTTCCTAAGGGTTAAGATTTTGGAAAGACGATTTGATCTTATTCAATACCAACATATTTCCAGAAACTTAAACACATTAACCGATTCATTAGCAAACTATGTGTTATATAGACATCTGCAACATTTATAAAAGGAAACACATCATCAATGTTTTTACATGTGAATCATATAACTCAACCAGAATAAAACTCCGAAAATCAAAAATATATATAGTTGTTTATGGTTTACATATAATGTTCTGTAACCAAGACAAAATCGGTCACGCGACCCAAAAAATTAAAATGCTAGGGGGCACCCTAGTCTAATGATGCTCATGATAGCAAGTCACAGCCTATGCGATCATGCGTAGGAGACGAGTCCACCGTCTGGGCACACCAGTAGTATGTTGCTGTAACCGCAAAGGTAGCTCGTCAGTCCTCACATCTGGTATACCAAGAGTGAGGCCCTCAACATGCTCCTGCAAAGCTGTGAGAGTCTCGGCCACATCGAGGTCGTAAATAATAGCTCTTCCGGCGGCCTCTCCTACTGGGGCAACAGTTGGTACTCTCAGGCGAACTACTGGACAAACAGGACCAACATCTGCATGTACACATGAATTTGGTTAGAGTCTTGACAGAACAAAGCACAAGGACATTATAAACAAAAACAGTAAACAGCAATATGGTCAGAGATTTTACCAATAGCGCCCCACTGCTCGCCATTCGACAGTACTAAATTTGGATCACCTCGGAAGTCCATGCCAGCATATGGATACTCGGCATAAACCATCTCCTGACGATCAAACCACCTGAAGAAGGTATTAGAAAATGAAATCTGAGATTGACCAGCATGCCTAGACATATGGTCAACCCATCTCTGCATACGTGGTTCGGTAGGAGAAGGTAAGTCAAGTGCAATGTACTGCGGCTGCATCAGTGGTATCTTCTCCAAGGCAAAGGCGGTCAGAATAGAACCGTACCCAAAGTTCTTCAACCTCCCATTCTTTATCTTGGTCAACTGTTCCTTCATCACAAGAAGTACTGCGTCGCACCAGTTGAGCACCTTCGGTTGAAGGCATTCCAAGGCATGCTGCATATAGGATCTGTTGGCCACATGAAGAGACGCACTATCGGCCATCCTACCAAAAGTAAACAAGATAGTCCTCAGAGGCTTGTCAGTGACATCACGGATAATGATCTTGCCGTCTTTACTCGGCTGAGATTCTTCTCTGCAATACCGGCGGATGTAATCTCTCACAGAATCACCTCCTCGGGCCGAACCTGACAAAGAGATGGGGGCACCCCGCCTCGACAAGCCAGTCAAGAAATAGATGTCTACTGCAGTCAAGGGGATAGATTTGCCCCTAATTTGGAAAACCTGGTTGATAGGATCCCAAGCGTCGAGAAAATACTGCAGCAAGTTAATCTGCTGTCTCATTCTAGAGATGTGGAAGAACATCAGCAAGCCACAATCCTGTAGCGCGTTCACTGTAACTGGATCATGTAGGGAAATCATGTCCTCTTCTTCATGCTCACGTTCTCGCCATGTAAGATTCATCTTGCTCCAAGATCTCTGAAAAACCAACAAGAGAGGAGTTAAGTCCTGGTTTTGGTGAGAAACAGGCAAAAATTCCATAAAAATTGTGCAACAAATTCCCTTTCTGCGCCCAACGCACCTGTAGCAGTGATCTAGCTGCGTTGAATGTCAAACTACCTTCATACCAGCCAGCATTCAACGCAGGTTTCGATGTACTGGGGGTGCGTTGATGGCAGAACGAATCCCTCAAACCCCAGGGGCTCAGAACAGCAGGGAATAAAGCTCAAAATGCAAAATGGAAACCATGAAATGAAAGAGCTCAGGTTTAGCTCCTACCTGGTCCGAACGGCGCCGAGAATCATCCACAGAATCTCCCGAAATCAACTGATGAAAATCGAAGGGGAAAGCACCTCCAAAGCTCCAACAAACCAAGTTCAAATGAAATGGTAAAATGAGAGGTAAAAAACACTTTTTAATTACTTTTACTTAGTTCAAAGTAAAATATTAGCGTTTTAATCTCGTTTTCAAGCAAATGTTGTTCATTTCTGACTAGTTTGATGAAGCAGTTGAAAATACAGTACGATCTTTGGAAGGACAAAGCTATTTATGGTAAAAAATCAAAACAAGACCATCTAATCGAGCAGTTTTAGCACATAGTTCAAGCTCGTTAAAAAATAAACATAAGACATGAGCAAATGTTTCCACCCACATTTAAGCTTGTTAAAAAATGAACTATCCCCCGGTAAATATCCACCGTGAATGAAGCATTTAAGCCATTAAAGCCTTGGTCGTGTTTGCACCGTCACCTCCACTTTTCTATTGGCCGATCATTCACCTCCATTTGATCGTTTACCCATTTTGAGGAACAGATGTGAAGAGTGATTTCACTAGCCATCCTTGTGACACTGCCGTGATTGGAAAATTCCAAACCTTACCTGGAATCAGCTGCTACCCATTTTATCACTCGTTCCTCAAAAGACTAGTCTTCTTTAAGCTCTTTTCAACTGACTCGTAAAATATGAAAAGATTGCTGAGTTTTGGCCTTCCATCTCGTTAAAGCGACAGGAAGTGCTATCCCTCCTCTAGATTTTAATCTTTTTGGACCTGAGGGATTATTGCACAAAAAGATCGAGCGCTTGTTTTGTTCGGCTCGTTAAAACTATCGAAAATTCATCCCTTCTGTATTGTTTTATACTTTTTCGGACTTAAGGGATTAGATGACGAAAAAGGAATTCCGGAGTTACCTTTACGTACCTTTTCAGACTCTCTAAAAATGAAAAGGATCGAGTTATCTTTGTCGTTAGACTCGTTAAAAAGATTAAATAGCGACAAACTTTTCTTTAGGCGAGAACGAGTTTCACTATCGTTAGGCTCGTTAAAACATAGCGATGGGTTTGCCTGAAGGGCAAATTATAGAACAAGCATATGTTATCCTCCTCAAGCTTGATAAAAATAAAGAGGTACTGGTCAGCAATGACTGGGGAAAAATTGGGAAGAAAACTCAAGGAAACTTTATTGGTAGCAAGTCGCTCTTGAACATGACACTTCCACTCCGTGCCCGAGTCGGGTTGGGTTGTTTCATTCACCGGTCACATCACCATGGTCACGCCATACCATCCACATTTGGGGTAAATGCTACCAATCCATCACATAAGTGTCGCTGACATGTTCAAGAGAAGTCATCCAGAGAAGTCACCTGTGTCCCATCCACTACCATACATTATACTCCATTCCTTCGTGACCGCCATCTTGAACCATATATAATCAGATCATTTTCACCTCCATCAAAATCATTTTCTCCGTTCCTTGTCATTGATGTGGGATTCATTAAGGCCCTCCTTTGACGGATCGCTTCTTGTCGACATCAGCTCATTATCCAAGAAGTTGATCTAGGAACACCCCATTCAGTACTTTGAAGCTTGCATGCCTCAATGGCAAGTTTCTCACTTCCGGCGACAGGTATACATCAATGACCTTCGACCGAAAGATTTTGTATGGTGTTCAACGCCAAGTCCTTTATTCACACCACGTGAATTGTACTGCAGTACCTTGAGGGTCATTATCATTATCGGTGATTCCTCTCGCGCTTGTTAACAGTTTACATCATTGACTGGTAATCAAGCGATGTCTTCCCATGTTCGACTTCAAAACATTTCTCACATGGATCGACTTGTACTTCGAGTGAAGATCGGACGAGCTTGAAGACCCTGGATCTAGTTTCATCCATCCGGGCTACAATATATATTCAGGAAGATAAAGACATTGAAATGTATAGCATTGCAGCACAGATAATCATCCTACCAAAAGGATGATGACTCTATCAGAGTCATCAGTCTACCAATAGACGATTGTCTGTCCTATGTACATGAAAATGAATTTATAAAGCCGAGCATGGGAATGCCCCTCAGCTAGATCATGAAAACAGTATGAAGATAATGTATTGTATTGTATCTTATTACAGGTCTCCTCCCAGCATTGAAAAAACTTCGGATCCTCCTAATAAAGCATTTCACCCGATAAACGGCCTCATACTTTAGGGGGCAACTGTTATAGACATTTTTGTGCCTTACAACTCTAAGCATGAAATGTCCATAAACCAAGGGCTCCTAAGTCCCTAAAAGTGTTGTTCTAACTCCTAAAGGAACAAGGTCAACAAAATATAGCTTCTCTCAGAAGTTCTCCACTAGAAACTGCTCAGAATCAGTCAAATCAGGATTATTTCAGCTGCTCCACTAGCTAGCTGCGTTGCAAAGCACCCAAATACACTGGCTAAGTGTGTTGCAACGCACCTAAATGCACTACCAGGGTGTGTTGAGCGGGAAATGACAAGTGGCAGAGTCATTCCACGAGGTGGAGAGACAATGGAAGCTTCCAGAATCTTCTCCAATGACACTTGCCTCACTGAATTCGACCAAGGATGATTAAGAGGCTCTCAGTCTCCAAGTGGAAGCAAGAACTGACAGAGAGAAGACACTAGTCAAATCATAAGCTGACTCATACTCCTTGCATACATCTATATATGGATCCCTCATCCCAGAGATCCGAAGGCTGGAATATTGTACATTGCAAAGAATTGTTGTTGGTTTTGAGATAGATATCAGAGTATTGGGTGATTTATGTTTTGTTGGAGGTGAAGAGGGGCTTCTCTACTGGGAGGTTGATGCTGGATCAGGAATCATCGGTTGTAACTCCTCCTGGATCTTCTTGTTATATCAATAAAACTATTTGAGTTTCTCCTACATGCTTGTGTATCATTGTTGTTTGTTACATTTGTATGTTTAGCTTAAATCTGATCCAAAGCTTTTTATGAGTATGAACCCATGTCTTTGTATAGTTTCCTTCTTCTGTGATCTTGCAGGTACTTGGTGAAGCTGGGCAAGTAAGGAAGCAGGTAGCTGGAAACTGTCAAAGAGGAGAGAGATTGGATCAAAGGACTAGCGCAAGACGCAGGTTGGTTCATCCTATTTCTCTTTGTTTATAGTTCATAAAGAAGAATACAAAAGTAGTTTTCTCTGTTTGTTTCTAAGGTCACTGTCAAACCTTAGTGGGATAGGGTCGTTCTGAATAGACACTTTTCCCAATAACACTCTATGATGAGAGGAACACTAGAATGGTTGGAGATAGTTCTAAACCTCCACATGGAGAAGGAAGCTTAGATGAACAAAAAGATGAGAAGAAGGATTCAAAAGGGAATGGTGGAAATCCACCTCCATCTCCACCATCCTCATCATCTCCATCTATTAATTCTAATATGAGGGTTAATAATGGTTTTTTGCATGGTATTAATAACAATCTAGTCCATGGTATTTGTCCCATAGTATTTTGGCCATAGGTTTCACCTAAATATAACCCATTTTTTGAGTGTTCGTAAATATAAGGTGACTTATGGAGTAAATATAAAAAAATGTTTTATTTGTTTACCATACCTCTCGTTTATTTATATTTTTATTAATTTACCATACCTCTTTTACAAATATGGTATTTGGCCCATAGGATTCACTTAAATAAAACCTCTTTCTTGAGCCTTCATAAATAGAACGAGGGTTATGGACTAAATATAAAAAGAGGTTTTATTTATTTACGATACGTCTAGTTTATTTATATTTTTATTTATTTACCATACCGTTTGAGTAAGTATAAAAAACGTTTTATTTATTTACCATACCTCCACTTTACTTATATTTTTATTTGTTTACACTGTTACACATATATAAGGTGACTTATGGAGTAAATATAAAAAATGTTTTATTTATTTACCATACCTTTCATTTATTTATATCTTTATTAATTTACCATACCTCTTTTATAAATATGGTATTTGGCCCATAGGATTCACTTAAATAAAACCTATTCTTGAAAATGGGCGAATGAAAGGTTGTAAGTCCTAATTTCAAGGGCTAAATTTACCCTTTTTACCCTCTCCCTTAAAATAAGGTGGGCTATTTGAGGTGATTTGTAAAAATGTACTATGATACAAAATATTCGCCCACTAAAAATTTAAAACCCCTTAATTTCGCCAAAGGGCGAACATTCGCCCCTAAAATTATCCTTGTAAACTGATGAAATATATTGGGGGTTTACATTCCTATCTGAAACATATTATCCTTATGTTTAATCCAAACAATTTAGATGAGGTATGTGAGCAAGCCACACACCTTGAATTAGAGGAAAGAACATTCAGGAAGAGGGTAGTAAGAGGAAGCCATTCAAGGGTAACGATAAATAAAAGGGTGGAAAATGGAAGGGAAAGAAGAATGAAAGTGTGAAGAAAGAAGGGGAGAAAATCACATGCAAACATTGTTCCAAAGATGGGCATAATGAAGCCCATTGTTGGAAACTACATCCTGAATTAAGGCCTAAGAAACAAAACAATAACTTGGGAAAACAGAAGACGACAACTACCACACAACATGACCTTGGTTTAGATTCTGTTGATGAGACCAATATTTCAGCCATGGTTTATAAAGGAAAATAAACTATTGCAAGCACTAGTTCAACACATAGTCAAAACTACACTCCAAATGAAGAGTCAAGAATACAGTTGTTTCATGTTAGAGTGATTTCATGCATTAGATAGTGGGTCACAATCAAACTTGATTTCAGAAGACTTGGTTAAAAAACTAAAACTTGAAACTGTACCTCATAATAAGCCATATCCATTGGGTTGGATAGTAAATAATGAAAACTTAAAGGTTACAAGGAAGTCTTTATTCAAATTCGCCATTATTGAAAAGTTCATTGATGAAGTTGAGTTAGATGTAGTTCCACTTGACATTTCAGGAATAATTTTGGGTAGTCCTTATTTGTATGGTAGAAAATCAGTGTTTTATCACCATGACAACAAATGCATATTGCTCAAGAATGGGGTGGAGTACATAGTGAGAGCCCATCGCAAAAAGCTAAACATTTCTTTGGTTAATGTAGGGAATATGAAGAGACTAGTAAATGCAAGTAAAATTTTTGTGCTTCTCATGGTCAAGAAAAATAATGATATTGATTATGAATCTTTTGAAGGTTGTGATGATAAATTAAAATCTGATTTTTTTGATGTGGTAAGCAAGCATGGCGAGATGTTTCAGTAACCAAATGCATTACCTCCCAAGAGGGGAATTCAGCATGAGATTCAGTTGGAAGAGGATGTTCCACTTCTGAACATTGACATGTATCACATATCAATTATGGAGAGTTTGGAAATCAAAAGGAAAATCCAAGAATTGTTGAGAAAAGGTATCATACGCCCATCTACTTCACCATGTGGTTTTCCCATTGTCTTGGTGCCAAAGAAGGATGGAACTTGGCGTATGTGTGTGTATTTCCGTGCACTGAATAAATCACGGTAAAGAATCATTATCCACTCCAAAGAATTGATGACTTACTTGATCAGTTGAGGTATGCAAAGTATTTCACTAAGTTATATTTATAAATGGTTATAATCAAGTTAGGATAGCGGAAGAAGACATTTGGAAAACTGCATTTAAAACTAAACAAGGATTGTTTGAGTAGCTTGTTATGCCTTTCGGTCTTACAAATGCTCCAGCTACTTTCATGAGGGTAATGAATGATGTATTGAGACCATTTCTAGATGATTTTTTCATTGTCTACTTAGATGATATCCTCATATTTAGCAAGTCAAGAGATGAACATGTCATGCATGTAAACAAAGTACTTGGTGTCTTGAGAAAATAACAATTGTTTTTAAAGATGTCGAAGTGTGAATTTGGTACGACTTCTTTGGTGTATTTGGGACACATTGTTGGAGGAGGAGAACTGAAGATAGATCCCTCTAAGGTTGAGGTCATTCTGAATTGGTCCAAACCCAATATAGTTATAGAGGTAAGAATCTTTTTAGGGTCGGAACCATATTGGAGAAAGTTTATTGCTATTTTTTCTTCCATTGTAGTTCCATTACATTCATTGACGTGTCAAGAAAGTCTTCCATTGGGGAGATGTACAACAGAAATCATTTGATGATTTGAAGAAAAATATAAATTTAGCACTGGTATTAGCACTTCCAGATCTTAGATAGCCATTCAAGATTCAAACGGATGCAAACATTTATGCCGTTGGAGCAGTTCTGTTGCAGCATGGTAAGCCCATTTCATTTCATTATGAAATTTTTAATGGAGCTGTAACTAACTATCCCACATATGACAAAGAAATTTATGCATTGGTACAAAGTGTTAAGAAACTGAATCACTATTTGATGGGGAAGGAGACCATCATCCATAACAACCATCAACAGTTGCAGTATTTATAGTCATAGTCAAAGTTTTACCAGTCACGCCATTTCATATGGATGGGTTTTCTACAAAAATTTCATTTGGTTATCAGGTATAAAAAGGGAATCTACAATAAGGTAGTAGATATGCTTTAAATGCCTATTGTAAATTCATCTATTATACTCAAGCATAATTCTATCTTGCATGAAAGTTACATAGAATAATATGCAAATGATAGTGACTTTCAAGAAGTATATGCAAGCTTAAGTCAAGGAAAACAAATAGAAGAGTTGGATTATCATGTACATAACAGTTTGTTGTATCACATGGGAAAGTTGTGTATGCCATAGGGAGAAAGAAACAATATAATAAGAGAGGTGCACAGTACATTGATTGATGGACACTTTGGTGTAGGCAAGACAGTAGCGAATCTTCAAAGGTATTGTTATTGGCCACGCATGTTGGATAATGTTTCTCGTTTCATAAGAGGATGTTCTTTATGTGCTACAAGTAAGCTTAGTAATAGGAAACTTGGTTTATACACTCCACTTCTAGTACCTTCACATCCATGGGAGAGTATATCAATGGATTTTGTAGGAGGTCTTCCATTGTCAAGGAAAGGTCATAATTACTTGTGTGTAGTTATATACAGGTAAAATTTTAAGAACCACCCTAAATTTATATGTATAATAAATGGGCTAATCCCCATGATACATAGGAAAAATGGGAGGCGATTTTTATCAATAATATAATATGTATATATAATTCTTTTGGCAAATCTCTCACCAGATTATATTATCTTGTACATTGATGGAGAATCTTTCACTGAATTATAAAATCTTGGAAGATCTTGGAAAATCTTTCACTGAATAATAAAACATTGTGAAGTCTTGGCGAATGTTTTGTTAAAGTATGAAACCATATATGATAATAAGAAAACATATTCATTAAACTGTAATATACTAACATACATGTTTTGAAAAAAGAAACATAATTTTCTCTTCCTACAAACAATGTTCCAAGTTTCAGTGGCCGTGTTTGTCAAGGTTCTTACAATACACTCTTTCATATCCTTCTATTAGTTTTGATAATATTCCACAACAAAGTTCTTGTAGGTGTTGATATTGACAACGAGTTTTGTCAAGGTAGGAGAGATTAATATTTTCTCTACAACTTTTGTCAAGCTACCACTTTTTTCAAGTTATAAAATTTCTTTCTTATTCCATAGACTCCAACTATCAGATAAAAAAAAACACATCAAGTTTGTTTACCCCAACACGCCAACAAGTAGGAAGCCCAAACTGTATTATATAAGAAAGTATTAGGTATCCCAAAGGCTTGAAGGGGATCTAATTGAAAGAAGTGACTATTGTGAGAATCCTTCCAATCAATATATGAATATATAAATGTAGATTTATTATTATTTTAATTGGAAATCTTCAATTAAATAATAAAATTTAATTACGTCTCTCCAAATCTAAATTGCTTATTAGCATAATTCACTACTCTCATAGGTATCGCATTTTTGGACAGTGTTGTAACATGTCGATTAATTTCCTTTTTGGTGAACAATCTCCACCTTTTAGGAAAATATGGTGCAATGGATCCAACCCCTACAGATCATTAGGACAAACTAAGAATAGCACAAAAGATGAAAGGTTGTACAAACCAGCTTATTTTTCAAACAACTAATCCAACATCAGTACCTAAAATTTTTCATGAAGATATCATATTGAGAATGTTTGAAAATTGGTGAGAAATCTTCTGCAAGGGTGATGCGGAAAGAGTGATAAGATTTCATTGTTTTGAATTTTTTTTGTTAAATCAGAAAAAAAGAGTTAAAAACCAATATTAATGGAGATATTGGTATTTTTTACTAAATTTTGTGAAGTGACTAAATGCAGCTTTAACCATTCACCTTAAGATGTTTTTACAATATAATTTCCTAAGTCTATTTAATATCTTCATTATCATAAAAACCAACCTATATCCATCTTAACTCCACATCTACCACTCTTAGGGGGATGAAATCTATTTATCCCTCTGAGCACTTGGTAGACCCAGAATTAAGATGGATCTAAGATGATAGAATTTCCCCTTTAAATAGTCTATGCTCACATGAATACCATGGTATTACAATGGGTCAATACCATGGGTTATCATAAACCTGGAGCTTAGGAATTACTTTTAGTAATTTATAAAAAGTAATAAAATTAATAATTGATTTTTATTTTATTTTTTATTTTAACCAAGTTAAAATGTTTAACATACATTAAATTACAACATCCATTTTTACTCTTGATCCACCAAGCCCCGAGAGGGATCAAATATTTTTTCACTCTATGCTAGTTTGCATATCATGATATTTCATCCCTCTCGGGGCTTAGTAGATCCAGAGTAAAGATGGATCTATGTTGGTTTAATTCACCCATTTAAATAGGCTACATTCCACGTGAATACCATGGGTCAATACCATGTGCCATTTTTATTTTTATTAATACTAATATTAGGGTTAATAATGTTTTTTTGCTTGATATTAATAATAATCTAGCCCATGGTAATTGGCCCATAGTATTTTGCATATCAATAATAATCTAGCCCATGGTATTTGGCCCATAGTATTTTGCATATCAATAATAATCTAGCCCATGGTATTTGGCCCATAGTATTTTGCCCATAGGTTTCACCTAAATATAACACATTTTTTGAGTGTTCATAAATATAAGGTGACTTATGGAGTAAATATAAAAATTGTTTTATTTGTTTACCATACCTTTCGTTTATTTATATTTTTATTAATTTACCATACCTATTTTACAAATATGGTATTTCATCCATAGGATTCACTTAAATAAAACCTCTTTTTTGAGCCTTCATAAATATAAAGAAGGTTATGGACTAAATATAAAAACAGGTTTTATTTATTTACCATACGTCTAGTTTATTTATATTTTTACTTATTTACCATACCTTTTGACCAAGTATAAAAAGAGCTTTTATTTATTTACCATACCTCCACTTTATTTATATTTTTATTTGTTTACACCCTTGCATGTATATAAGGTGACTTATGGAGTAAATATAAAAAATGTTTTATTTATTTACCATACCTCTCATTTATTTATATTTTTATTAACTTACCATACCTCTTTTATAAAAATGGTATTTGGCCCATAGGATTCACTTAAATAAACCTATTCTTGAAAATTAGGGCCAATGGAAGGTTGTAACTCCTAATTTCAAGGGCTAAATTTACCTATTTTACCCTCTCCCTTAAAATAAGGTGGGCTATTTGAGGCGATTTGTAAAAATGTACTATGATACAAAATATTTGCCCACTAAAAATTTAAAACCCCTTAATTTTGCCAAAGGGTGAACATTCGCCGCTAAAATTTTCCATGGTTGTATACCCGTTTAGTAAGATGTGCATACTAACACCATGTAAAAAGAAAATTACAACTGAACAAACAACTCATCTTTTCTTTCAAAACATTTGGGTTCATTTTGGTCTTCCTACTTATATTGTAAGTGATCGATATTCTCAATTTGTTGGGAATTTTTGGTCAAATTTGTGGGACATGATGAACACAAAGTTGAAGAAGAGTACAACCTTTCATCCACAAATAGATGGACAAACCGAGGTGGTCAATAGAAAAATTATTCATCTTCATAAAGGATATTGTAGCAAACGTCCCAAGTTGTGGGATGAACAATTGAATTGCATACAACATGCATACAATAGGGCAAAGAATTCTTCCACAAACACATCTCCATTTAAGGCATGTTATGGACACTTGCCAACATCACCATTGGACTTCATCTTTTAGAAATATATTTCCCTCGAAGGTCACAGTGACATCGATAATGCAAGGAAGTTCATAGAGAAAATTTAGTTGATACATCATACAATTAAAAAAAACTTAAGAAAAGTCAAAGCAGCTACAAGGCAAGGCATGAAAAACATTGGTTGATCACAAATTTCAAGTTGGCAATGAAGTTTGGTTATATATTAGCAAATGGAGACTTCAAGGGCAAGGTAAAAAGTTGAAACGAATCCGTTATGGTCCTTTTAAAATTCTGGAAAATATTGGTAATAATGCATTCAAGCTTGATTTACCATGATATATGCAAATATACTCTATTGTTAATGTTGATAATTTGAGATTGTTTGAGCCTCCTTTGATTGATGATCAAGGAGAGCATGTTCAACTTCCATCAATAGATGATTTCTTGCTAGAATATCTTGATGAGCTTCAGCAAGATCTCATACTTGACAAAAGAACCAGAACTTCCAAGAGAGGGGATGTCAAATACCTTAGAGTGGAACTCAAGGGAAAAAATCCTTCTCAAGCCAAATGGTCATAGACTGAGAAGGTGAAGGAGTTGTACCCTCACCTGTTCAACAATTGATAGTATCTTTTGGGGTGCAAAAGGATTCTAGTGGGTAGAATGATCAGGTGCTCACTATTTAGCTCAAAAATAAAAAATAAAATGTCATATTAGCTAGAAAACTATATGGCTACGTCCATCTCGTCAATATGATCACAACGCAATTCGTTTGACTGAAAACAAAGTCCAAATGAAGGAGAAAATGCCTACTGTTCGTTTTCCTAAACATCAAAAAAATTGCAAAATGGGACAGAATGATGACATGGCAGTCCAGTTAGCAAGGGGAATCTTCTTCATTTTTCACTCAATGGGGCTGTGATAAGTGTCACTTCCAGATTCACTAGTTTGGTTGTTTGAAGGTGAAATTTCCTAATTATCCTAACTTGGAATTTGAATTTGCTATTATTTAAATATTATTATATATTATATATAATTATTATTTATATTATATAGTTTTTCTCAACTATATATATATATATATATATATATTAACTATTAAATATCAAACCATAATACAAATCGAAAGTCCGAAATTGCAATGCCGCATTTCAATGTCATTTGTCATAATCAAAATCCAGTAGTAGATTTAAATTCAAATCCAAGTTAAATAGATGGTAAAGTCAAGTCAAACCATAATACAAATCGAAAGTCTGAAATTGGAATGCGCATTTCAATTTCATTTGTCATAATCAAAATCTAGCGGTAAATTTAAATTCAAATCCAAGTTAAACGGGTGGTAAAATCAAGTTTAAAGGGCAGCAAAATCATGTATATGAGGGACAGGTGGAGGTGGTTTCAAACCCATGACCTTCCCCGCACCATTACCACCGCCCACCATTGGGCCATAACTGTGGGTCTTGAAATAGGTGGCGGCCCAGTTATATTTAAACATTGTGGTTTTGCTGAGGCGGGGAAGGAGGGAGCCAGGCCTACAGGCCAACCCCTCCCCTCATGAGACAAAGTGTTGAAACCAAGGGATAGGACTAGTGCTAAGCACGCCCATAATCATGCATAACGGATAATTAACCCTCTATTAATGACGGATTAAGTTGGTGGAGATTTTGGGGGGGGGCATGTTCAGCGAAACTGCCAGTTTTGGTGGTGCTAATTGGAGACTACTCCAGATTTAGCGGGATTTCCTAGGGAAACATTGAATGCAACATATCTTGAGCAATGTTCGACCAAATTGAGCTCAGAAAGAGGTGTTCTTGGCTAATTTAGATATTATGAACACATTGGTGCAGGTAACAGGAGCCATAGAGCTTTGTAAACAAGATTTGTGCCACATTGAGCTAATAAAGAGGCCCAAGGCATGGAAGATGGACCAAGGAGATGTAGCCCATGAAGGGTGAAATCCTTCATCAAAACACTGTGTTAATGTGTCTCTTTGATGGTTTGCTTTGTTGTACATGTTTGTTGTTCATTATTCATTTTTGAAGCTATTTTTTTCATGAATGTCTTGTTTAACTTAAGGAAATTTACTTGTTTGTAGGCACCAACAACTAAGGAAACCTCTACACAAAAATCAAAAAGCAAGCACATGTTTCTAAATCTGTAATTGTTATTAACATAGAAAAACTAATCAACTGGTGAAGCTTGAGGTATGTGTGTTATCCTTGAAACAATTTGAGACCTTGGTTCCACAAGTTCTCCTTCTCCTCTTTTGAGCTTCAACCTTGTAAGTATCAGAAAACACTTGCAAACAAAATCAAACCTTCAAAATAACCTTGAGCTCTGATACCAAACTGATCTATTATACAAACTTGAAGGTGATAGGAAAATATGCAAGTAAAATTTTATGTCTTTTATGCAATGGGTGTGCTGAGAAATGGCAACAAGAAATTCCAATTTAATTTGTCCTTGAATTAAACTGAGAATCAAAATCGAATTCTATTCTCATAGCAACGTGTAAATAGTTAGTTAAGTTTAATTAACTTAATTAGCTTAGGAATTTTGAATTAGAAGTCTTTTTGTGGTCATGTATATGTTCTCCCTAAATTTTAGGGGCCCAATATGAGTTTAAATTGAGTTCAAAATTAAATCACTCAGTTTATTGAGTTAAGTTCAGTTAAATTAGTTCCAAATTGTTTGAGGAACTAATAGAGGACTAATAGTCAATTGGTGAACTAATGCATCCACTAGTGCTACTCCAGTTAACTGAAGATTCCCTCATCAGAAACTTATGCATTTCAATTCTAAGAAAGACCCAGCTGAGACTAGAGTTGAGGGACAGTGTATTATCAGTGGTATTATTTACTAGGGTGTAAATATCATGCATGCATAAAATATTGATCCTATGTTTGGATTGCGCTATTTTGGAAGCATGAATTCCCTTAAATATGAGCTATTCATCCTACAAATTACTCAAGAGATTAGGGGCTTGGAGAGCTACTGAATAGGAAAAGGATTTGGCTTGAGCTAGCTTTTGAGGTAAGAGAGTTGAGCATACTTGTGCAGAAATTTTCTAGTGAGAACAAGCTTTGTATCTTCACTCATATTTCTAATATATGCAATACATGTAGTGGGGTTTTGAGCAGTGGATTTCCCTAGATACATCTTGTGTTATGTGCCATTAATTTTTATTCTTAGTGTTTATATTGTTTTCATCGATCTTTTGGCTTCCGCTAGTTGAAAGTAGAAGTAGATTCTTGTCATGTGCTTTAGCACATTGCATGAGCTTGTGAATCTATAGGATTTTCTACATGATCACTTTGCAAAATCACATAAAATAATGGTTTTAAAAATTAGTTAAAAACATAAAAATAGAGACAAATATACCATATACAGAAACAAAAGACAACAAAATGATAAAGGAGTTCACCCCTCTTGGGCTACATCTCTTGGTCCAGCTTCCAAAGTTGGGTCTCTTTCATTAAGTTCTCAAATTTGTGTTTACATGGATTTACAGTGCTCAAAATATAAAAATAATGTCTCCAATGGCTCCTGAATAGTCAAAATCCCAAGTTGGGCTCTTGTTGGGCTCAATTTCACCAAAAACAGAAGAAGTTATGCTCTAGAGAATTTTTTCTTCTAACTCCTCTCCAAACTGGACTCCTCTATTAACTGTTCTATGAATTCCCCCATTCCAAGGACCGTCGAGTGCAATTTCTACCCAACGTCAACGAGATTCTTATTGGTTCGAGTGAAATTTGTTGGTTTGTTTAAATTCCCAATGATGCCTTCTTATAAAAAACTAGGGCCACATGAGGCCATGCGCTCGGGGGCTGGGGCTAACCACCCTCCCCATCAGCATAGCCCCACAGTCCATTGGCATATGGTTCTATGGCGTCATATAACCTTGGGTTGGCCCCAATTCCTCACACCTATCACCAAGCTCCACCTTGCCTCTGCCTTCAGTTGTATGACACTTTGTTAGACCTTGGGTGGGGCTAAGCCCCAAGCCCTTCATCACTCTGCCTACAATCTCATGTTTTTTGTAGTGACCAAGGGCTAAGGGCTTAGCCCCATCCCCTTCCCCAAACATTACACCACACAAAATTTAAATATGTATTCGTCGCTATGACTATTAAGTACCACCCTACAACCTATTTCTAAGGAACTTGACTTGTGTGCATGAGGTCACCTGTTCGAATACTGTGGAGGCCAGTTAAGCCCTTAACCAAAATTTTGTACAATAAGGGAGTGCCATGTGGCATCCCATAACTGGGCCATGTGGCACCCAACCATTGGTCCACATAAAAACTCCAACCACCAACCAAAACCCATCAACCTTGAATGAATCCAGTGAAGCCACTTGGTAGTCTGCCATTGGACTGAGGTATAGTCAGCCTACCTAGTTAGCTTGTTGAGTCATCATACAAACTGCACAGTCAACATTCCTGCATCGAACCTGCAAATATTTTACATGTTTAGGAAAACAATCAGAACATGATATCAAAAGCATATGATATCGGTTTTGAGCGATTCAAGTTGCATTTGATTCAGTTCAACGAGCTCTATGCTTTGGCATCAGTTTCGAGCACTTTTGAACACTTTAAATTTTGAGTACTTTACTGATCCCTTGGATCATCTACTAACGAAGTTACCCTCCTTAGTAGTAAATCTAGCCCTAACTCCCTATCGCTATATGAGGAATTTTACCTAACTACTAGATTCGAAAGAAATTTTGAAGACATAACCAATAAATTATTTAGTACCAAGCTAATCAAGCTTTATAGTTTCCAAGATATGATAATTTGTAATACAATTAGTAAGTAGCCAACCTCTGGCTAGATGACTTGTATTCATGGGATTGGAAGTAGTGTTGTTGATTATGTGATACCTGATACCCATGTTCTCAACTGTATTGTAAATTTTGACTTCCTAAATGACCACAAGCCTAATTTTGACCACAAACCTCTATCCTTCACTCTAAACCTTAACATTCACACCAGCCACATGCAAAATAATTATGAAAGTCAAATTCACACTCATTTTGATAGAAGTAAAATATACCTCTTCTCAAAGAACTTAAAAAGGGATTTATGTTTTTTAATATATAATGATAACATTGATCACATCTACCACAATTTTACTACAACCCTTTGTGAAGATAAATCCCCTCTACGGACATAGGCGATCTCTCTAGCCCAATGACTGGGTCTAGCAACAAATTGAACAAAATAATGCAGACTTTCCTAGCTTATGTTTAAAAATATAGAGAGAAGGAGACACCTACCTCGCTCTGATGCTAATCACTCAATCCTTTGGTGATGGTTTCGATCTCCTAGCTTCCCGGCTCGCCCCTTCCTTTTTCTTTATGTCTGAGTACCTACAAGAGAGACCAAAAGACAATACAAGATACAAGAGCATACATAATACATATCAAACATAAATAACATGATAGGTTAAGGAGTATCAAGCTAAATTCATAAATATTTAGACATTTATGGAAATTGAACACAAGTTATATGTATTAATGAATAAAAAAGGGAAGCATACAACCATTTCCTTGATGTTGGAGACCTCCTTTTGGTGGATGTCCAAGTCCAATCCAAGACTCTTTAAGCACCCCTTCTCCAAGTTAGATGGGCAACATTTAGGCATAATCTCAACATAGGAATGTAGGCAATCAATGACCAACCATTTGGGGATGGAGGGGATTCGATTTATAGGAAGGGAGAGGGAGTCAGGGATCCACAAAAGAGGGAGGAAGGTCCACATATCAAGGGGAAGGCCCTTAAAGTTAGGATCAAGAGCTCCAAATGGGAGAGCTCGACCATATCTCTACCCAACAACATCTAGTTCATTGTTTCTCAAATTTTCCAGCATACGAAGCTTCTCCTCCATTTTGAGAAAACTTGCCAGAAGAGGTTCAGCGTGACTTTTCATATCAAAACCTGCGCTGGCAATGCCAGGTCAAAGAACTATAGCCTACCATCAGCATGAGCAGGCAATGGAGCAAAGAGCATTGTTATTGAAATTTAGGGTTTCTATCAACCTTCTCCAAAATTGATTCAGGGTAGTTTTTCTTCCATTCTTCAGGGATGTTTCAATATGAATACATTTCGAAGTTGTCAACATTTTGGTACTTCGAGATGTGGAACAGGAAGTGAAAAGGAGGTGTGACAAAATATTGTGACACAAACCCTTTCCACTACATTTAACAAGTTCTCTACCAAGGTGTTGTATAAAAATAAATAGAAATTCCAACCATTGGTATGATAATGATTGTAAAATTTCCAAGAAAATGATAAGATATTCTCTTAATGAAACTATAAATCTTGAAAAAATAAGTATTTAAAAATCACTTATCAAAAGTAAGAAAAGGTCTTATAAAAATAAGAGGCAATAGTGTCTTCTTCACCTTTCTAAATTTGAGGCTACAAATTTGTCGAGGAATATACTTATTCAAAAAATGAAAGAAAATAATTCAATCCCCCTAAAGATTTGGGATATCTATCTTAAGAATCTTTATGATTCCTCAAGAACCATTAGAAACATCTTAAACAGTCCTATAGAGGAGGATATATTTTCTTTGGAAGACATGGCGTTTGGGATTAAGAAACTTGCTGACGGGAAAGCTAGGTATATTGAAGGTTACCAAGCTGAAATTTTTAAAATGGGGAGGTCTATATTCATCCCTCATATACATGATGTCTTAATTTGGCAGTGAAACACAGATTCCTTAAGCCTTGGACATAAAGCCTTATTGTGCCTATCTTTAGAAGCCAGGATAAAAATATTCCCTCTAACTACATGACCATTAGGATTAGCTACATTTTAGCCAGACTATATGGGCTCATTTTGGAAAAGAAGGTTAACCTCTGGCTTAAAATTCATGGTAAAAGAGCAAAAAGGGAAAGTTGGATTTAGAAGACATCACTCAACTATCTACCATCTTGTTACTATTAAGATCATTGCCAAGGAATGTCACAATAATAAAAGCAATCTCTTTTCTTGTTTTGTTTACTTTAGGAAAGATTTCAACACAGTTCCTTATGATGAACTATGACAGAGACTTAAAGAGATAATGTTTCATCTCAAGTTGAGGGTTTTTGTGACTGAGATTTTACGAGATCTACTCAAAGAGTCTTTGAGTCCGAATTGGATCCTTAAAACATTTACATGATTGTTTCAAATTATGTCAGGAATCAAAATCTTATGAATGATGAGCTTATCAGAAATGACCTCTAGACAATGGCAATTTGTGGCCAGCACGGAACAACGAGGACCCTCAGTCAAAGCGTGCTGACCGTTGGCCCATGGAGACTGCGCATGGATGCAAATTGGCAATCGGAAGCCCAGATCCAAAAACAAAGGCCGATTCTGATATGTGATTAGCGCAAAGTGCTAATCGCGTATCGCAGGGCAAAACTCTCAGTGAAGGAAAGCCCCAAGCGCTTGGTCACGAGGCAAATAGGAAACTGTGTGGAAACCGTCAAAAGGTAGTCCCGTGCCCAAAACCAGTGGGATATCACGTGCACTTCGAGCAGTAAGCAAGTTTGGCCGAGTTCAGTGTGATGCCACACATCGAGTGACACGTGTCCAACAGATGTGAGAGAAAACCACGTACATCGTGTGAGTAACGGTCGAGCAAATTACTCGTGCAATATAGATGGAGACTATAGGATCTAGAGGCTCTAGATCAACAGTGGAGAATCAACCCGATGGAAGATCGGATTTGACAGGGAAATAGACTGAGGTACATGAGAATTGAGGTCTAACATGACTGATGTGTTGGCAGAGGAACAGTTTCGCGGGCAATCATGGAGCAACGGAAATAATGATCGTTCAAAGAAAACTGACACTCAGTTCTTGAGGAAACAGGTGGCCACCTCTCTGTGAAGTGTTACACAACAATGAAGACGTAGAGCAGGGGAATTCCAGCAAACAGAGGCAAGTGATCCAGAGAGTCAGGAAGCGGAAACAAATAGTCAGGGAGTAGATTGGCTTTAAGCCATGAACAAACAAAGAGCAGGGGGAACATAAGTAGAGAAAAAAGAAGTGAATTGCGGAGAACAGAGAAGTTGAGCTGACCTACAGAGCAAAGGCAGCATCGAGCAAACAGAACAGAGGGAGTCCGAGAGTCTGTGAACTCCAGCGAAGGCTTGAGAGGTTCAAGCAACTCCTCTGTGTAGACCTATCAGGTATTGAGTACCAAATTGGACTCATACCACTGAGACCAGTGGAGGTCAAGAGTCAGTAAGGCAAGTCTGTGTACTTTAAAGACTTGGGGGATCCAAATACAATCCTACTTACTAGTCTCTATTAAGTGAGACTAAAATTGAGCTCCTTATTGTAAAATCTCTACTTTAAGACACAATAGAAAAGGCGACCACTGAAGGTTGGACCAGGAGACGTAGCCCAGTAGGATTGGGTGAACTCCTTATTAAATTTGTTGTGTTTTGTATTTTCTTACTGTATTTCTCTTACTGTTTCAAGTGCCTGTGTATTTCACAATATTATCAATCCATTGCTTAAAATAACATAGGCACACCCCAGCACATGGGTCTATAATACCTTCATTAATTAACTTAGATCATTCACCAGTGATTTCAGATCCAGTGGTATCAGAGCACCTAGGTTGTTAAGGTTAGACAAGCTTGTGTTGGATTTTGTTGTTGAATGCTAACTAGATCAAAGCTTAAATTAGGAGAAGAAGAGTTGGTTGAAACTAACCCAAAAATTCGAAGAGTTTGTCCTAAGAAGAAAATGTCAGAAGAAAGTCCCTTGGTACCAGATCCTCAATTTATAGATAGTTTCCTGACCATGAGGTCCATGGTAGAGGAAATGTATAGGGACTTTAGGAAACATATATATGAAGATTCATCAGGCTCCAAAAAAGATAAAGGAGAAGAAGAGTCTCTCCTCCATGACCACTCAAAAGGCAAAGGGAAAGAAGAAAACTTTCTCACACCTCCTAATAGCCCTAAACATAAAAAGAATACATCTTTGATTAAACTAGATGTTAAATTTGATTTACCAATATATGATGGAGAGTTGAATGCAGAGAAGCTGGATAATTGGATCAGACAAATTGATGTTTATTACAGAGTGTAGAGTATTGACTCAGACAAGAGTAAGATTCAACTAGCCAGCCTACGCCTCGAAGGCACTACCTTGGTATGGTGGGAAGGTAGGACACAAGCTGACATGAAGAAACATGGTAAGATTATTTCTGTCTAGAGTGAATTTGTTTTGCAATAAAAAAGCAGTTCTATCCACTAGCTTACATGCAGCAAGCCATGATGAGTTGGAAAACTCTTCACTAAATGAAAGGGCAGAGTGTACAAGGTTACACCCAAGAATTTAGGAAAAAATCTTTGATTCTAGGAATTTCATTAGACTCACCTGAGACTCTGTTGAATTACATCGGTGGTCTACACAATTACATGAGGCACACTATCCTCATGTTTAATCCCACTAGTATAGATGAGGTATCTATTCAAGCTACACATCTGGAAGCTAGAGGAAAGAATGGGAACCTAGAAGTTGGAGGATCATCCAAGCCCATTGCAAGCAAGAATAAGGAGACAAGAAAACAGAAATGGAAAAAGAGGAAGGCCAACACTGCACAAAAGAGCAAGTATTCATGCACTTACTGTAAGAAGGATGGGCATGATGATGAGCACTATTGGATTCTACATCTGGAGCTGAGACCTAAGAAGTTCGAGGGCAAGAAGAAGAATATTATTTTAGCTACTCAGAAAGATTTGGGGTTGAACTCAGGAGATGAAACAACCATTGTAGCCATAGGTATAAAAGGTAAGTATTTTGAAGCATCTACTAGTAATTATGCACAATCTATTAATGATGATGAAAATGAGAGAAAAAGACATGAGCTTTTCCATATTCGAGTTATTTCCAAGCATCAAAATATTGATACTTTGTTTGATAGTGGCTCACAAGTAAATTTAATTTCTAAAGCAATTGTAAAGAAGTTGGGATCACTAACTACACCTCATAAGAAACCATACCCATTAGGCTGGTTAAGTGATAAAGCACAACTACAAGTGACTAGACAATGTAAACTTAAGTTTTTTTTTGGGCCGGCATTTGTAGGTGAGGTTGAGTTAGATATAGTTCCTCTGGATATATGTGGAATTGTTTTAGGAAGTCCTTACTTGTATGATAGAAAAGCTATTTTCTATAGAGATGAGAACAAGTATCTACTCGTTAAAGATGGAATCGAATACTTTGTAAGAGCTCATAAGCTCAAGAATAATTATATTCTCATAAACTCAGGGCAGATGAAACGAATTGCAAATTCATGCAAACAATTTTTACTGATGATTGTAAAGGAAAAGAGACCTGATAAAACCAATGTATTTGAGGGCTATGACGCTAAGCAACAAGCTGATTTAGAAAAGGTTGTTTCAGAATATGATATCTTGTTTCAAGAACCTAAAGGTCTGCCACCCAAAAAGGAAATAGTGCATGATATTAATTTGCAGCAAGATGCTCCATTGCCTAACATCGGAATGTACAGGTTGTCTGCTTTAGAGAATGAAAAAATCAAGAAGCAGGTGCAGGAGTTTCTCGAGAAGGGGTTCATCAGACCTAGCACATCACCATGTGGGTCTCCAAATGTCCTGGTGAGAAAAAAGATGGCTCGTGGAGAATGTGCATTGATTACTGAGCAATGAATAAGATAACAATAAAAAATCATTATCCACTTCCTCGCATAGATGATCTATTAGATCAATTGAAAGAAGCTGTTTATTTTTCCAAGTTAGACTTGCATAGTGGATATCATCAGGTCAAAGTTGCAAAACAAGATGCATGGAAAACTGCTTTCAAAACAAAGCAAGGATTGTATGAGTGGCTGGTTATGCCTTTTGGCTTAACTAATGCTCCTGCTACTTTCATGAGAATAATGAATGATGTACTCAGACCTTTTCTTGATGATTTTGTTATTGTATATCTGGATGACATTCTTATATTTAGCAAAACGTGGGAAGAACATTTAAAGCATGTTAAGCAGACACTAGATGTTTTGAAAAGAGAAAAACTTTATGTTAAACTCTCAAAATGTGAATTTGGCAAAACATCTTTGAATTATTTGGGACATATAGTATGGGGTGGTGAATTGAAGATAGATCCCTCTAAGGTGGCAGTCACTGTAAACTGACCTAAACCCAAATCTGTTATAGAAGTTAGAAGCTTCTTAGGAGCAGCACAATATTGGAGAAAGTTCATTTCTAACTTTTCCTTAATTGCAGAGTTCATTTCTAACTTTTCCTTAATTGCAGCTCCCTTACATGCTCTAACGGGATTGAACAAGGTGTTTTAGTGGGGAGGAAAACAGCAGAAAGCCTTTGACACCTTCAAAGAAAATATTAGTACAACACCAGTACTAGCACTGCTTGATCTTCAAAGACCATTTGAGATCCAAACAGATGCCAGTGACTATGCCATGGGAGCAGTGTTGTTACATCACGATAAACCCATATGTTATCATTCTGAGACATTTAATTATGCAGTAGTTAACTATCCCACATATTGTAAAGAATTGTATGCATTAGTATAGAGTGTGAAAAAGTGGAAAAATTACTTAATGGGAAAAGAGACAGTTATACATACTGATCATCAACCACTTCAATATCTACACTCCCAAACTAAGTTGCAACAATGAAGAAACTATAGATGGATGGGTTTTCTACAACAATTTCATTTAGTCATCAAATATAAAAAGGGCATACACAATAAAGTTGTAGATATGTTATCTAGACCGATTATAAATACATCTACTATACTTAAGCATAATTCAGTATTGCATGAGAGCTGCATTGAACAATATGCTCAAGATATAAAGTTTAAAGATGTATATGAAACTTTAAGTCAAGGAAAACGAGTAGAAGAATTGGATTATCACATTAAGGACCAACTCTTGCATCATTGTGGGAAGCTATGCATTCCATAAACTGAAAGAGTAAAGATAATTCGAGAAGCACACACTTCTCTAATATCAGGTCACTTTGGGGTATGTAAAATGGTTGCACAGCTACAAATATTTTTTTATTGGCCAAAAATGAATGAGACAGTTTCTAGATATGTAAGAGGGTGTACCATGTGTGCTAAAAGCAAGCCCAGCAATAGAAAACTAGGCTTGTACACTCCACTGCCAGTTCTTGCTCATCCTTGGGAAAGTGTTTCCATGGACTTTGTTGGAGGACTGCCTAAATCTAGGAAAGGTCATGACTATTTATATGTTGTTGTGGATAGGTTTAGCAAAATGTGTATTTTGATACCTTGTAATAAATAGATTACAGATGAATAAACTGCAAAGTTGTTATTTCAGCATGTATGGGTTCATTTTGGATTACCCACTTCCATTGTATCTGATCGAGACACACGATTTGTTGGGAAGTTTTGGTTGAGTCTGTGGGAACTGATGGACACCAAACTAAAGAAAAGCATAGACTTTCATCCACAGACAGATGGCCAGATAGAAGTAGTCAACAGGACAGTGATCCAATTGCTCAGAGGCTATTGCAACAAGCATCCCAAACTCTGGGATGAACATTTGTGTTATGTGCAGCATGCTTACAACCGAGAAAAACATTCTTCTACATAGAGATCTCCTTTCGAGACATTCTTTGGTTTCACACCAAGGTCTCCCTTGGATTTTGTCTTTGGTAAAGACATAACAGTTGATGGACACAGTGATATGGACAAGGTAACCAATTTCATTAAATAAATCCAAGAGATTCACCAGGCAGTACAGGAATAGCTGGAAAAGAGCCAAGCCAAATACAAGGCAAGGCATGACAAGCATCAGATGGAGCATAGTTTTCAATTTGGTGATCAAGTCTGGCTGTATATTAGCAAAGATAGAATGCAAGGTGAAGGTAAAAAGCTAAAGCCAATAAGGTATGGACCTTTCAGGATACTTGAAAAAATTGGTGAGAAATATTTTCACCTTGATTTACCAGCTTACATGCACATCTACTCAGTCATTAATTCAAACAGATTGAGACTATTTGAAGCTTCATTAATTGAAGATCCCGAAGAGCAAAGTTAGTTGCCTTCTATTGATGATCTGTTACCTGAATATATCAATGAATTGCAGGAAGGCAGAGTTCTAGACAAGAAGGTGAGAACGATGCACAGGGGAGATGTTTAGTACCTCAGGATTGGACTCAAGGGTTCAAAGACAAGCAATGCAAAAAGGATAGAGATTGGACAACTGAGACAACTATACCCTCACTTAGTCAATGCTTGAAAACCAACTTTTGGTGGTCTAAAAGCTTTTTTAGTGGGAAGGCCATGATCCGAATTGGATCCTTAAAAAATTTCCATGACTGTTTCAAATTATGTCAGGCTTCAAAATCTTATGAATGACGAGCTTATTAGAAATGACCTCTGGACAATGGCAATTTGTGGCCAGCATGGAACAATGAGGACCCTCAGTCAAATCACGTTGACTGTTGGCCCATGGAGACCACACATGAACGTAAATTGGCAATTGAAAGCCCAGATCCAAAAACAGAGACCGTTTCTGATATGCGATTAGTGCAAAGTGCTAATCGCGTCACAGGGAAAAACTCTCAGAGAAGGAAAGCCCCGAGCTCTTGGACATGAGGAAAATAGGAAACCATGTGGAAACCATTAGAAGGTAGGTCCTGCACCCAAAATTGGCAAGATATCACATGCACTTCGAGCGGTAAGCGGGTTTGGCTGAGTTCAACGCGATGCCACACACTAGTTGACACGCGTCCAATGGATGTGAGAGAAAACTGCTTACATCACGTGAGTAACGGTCGAGCAACTTACCCACGCTATATAAACGGAGACCATAGCATCTGGAGGCTCCAGATCAACGGCGGAGAATCAACCCAATGGAAGACTGGATTTGATGGGGAAATAGACTGAGGTACATGAGATTTGAGGTCCGACATGACCGATGAGTTGGTAGAGGAATAGTTTCGTGGAAAATCTTGGAGCAACGGAAATCACGACCGTTCAAAGAATGTCACAATAATAAAACCAATCTCTTTTCTTATTTTGTTTACTTTAGGAAAGATTTCAACACAGTTCCTTAGGATGAGCTATGACAGAGACTTAAAGAGATAATGTTTCATCTCAAGTTGAGGGTTTTTGTGACTGCGATTTTACGAGATCTACTCAAAGAGTCTTTGAGTCCGAATTGGATCCTTAAAACATTTACATGACTGTTTCAAATTATGTCAGGCGTCAAAATCTTATGAATGATGAGCTTATCAGAAATGACCTCTCGACAATGGCAATTTGTGGCCAACACGGAACAACGAGGACCCTCAGTCAAAGCGTGCTGACCATTGGCCCATGGAGACTGCGCATGGATGTAAATTGGCAATCGGAAGCCCAAATCCAAAAAACGAGGCCGATTCTGATACGTGATTAGCGCAAAGTGCTAATCGCGTATCGCAGGGCAAAACTCACAGTGAAGGAAAGCCCCAAGCACTCAATCACGAGGAAAATAGGAAATTGTGTGGAAACCGTCAAAAGGTGATCCCGCACCCAAAACCAGTGGGATATCACGTGCACTTCGAGCAGTAAGAAGGTTTGGCCGAGTTCAACGTGATGCCACACATCGGGTGACATGCGTCCAACAGATGTGAGAGAAAACCACTTACATCGCATGAGTAACAGTCGAGCAACTTACTCATGTGATATAGACGGAGACTATAGGATCTGGAGGCTCCAGATCAACGACAGAGAATCAACCCGATGGAAGACCGGATTTGATGGGGAAATAGACTGAGGTACATGAGATTTGAGGTCCGACATGACCGATGAGTTGGCAAAGGAACAGTTTTGTGGGCAATAATGGAGCAATGGAAATAACGACCGTTCAAAGAAAACTGACACTTAATTCATGAGGAAATGGGTGGCCACCTCTCTGTGAAGTGTTACATAGCGATGAAGACGCAGAGCAGGGGAATTCCAGCAGACAGAGGTAGGTGATCCAGAGAGCTGGGAAGCGGAAACAAATAGTCAGGGAGTAGATTGTCTTTAGGCCATGAACAGACAAAGAGAAGGGGGAATAGAGGCAAAGAAAAAATAAGTGAATTTTGGAGAACAGAGAAGCCAAGATGACCTGTAGAGCAAAGGCAACATCGAGAAAACAGAATAGAGGGAGTCCGAGAGTCTGTGAACTCTAGAGAAGGCTTGAGAGGTTCAAGCAACTCCTCTGTGTAGACCTGTCAGGTATTGAGTACCAAATTAGACTCATACCACTGAGACCAGTCGAGGTTGAGAGTCAGTAAGGGAAGTCTATGTACTCTAGACACTTGGGGGATCCAAGTACAATCCTAATGATCATTCTCTGTTAAGTGAGACTCAAATTGAGCTCCTTATTATAAAATCTTTGCTTTAAGACACAATAGCAAAGGCCACCACTGAAGGCTGGACCAGGAGACATAGCCCAGGAGGATTGGGTGAAATCCTTATTAAATTTGTTGTGTTTTGTATTTGCTTAATGTTTTTCTCTTACTTTTTCAAGTGCCTTTGTATTTCGCAATCTTATCGATTTGTTGCTTAAAATAACATAGGCACGCCCCAACACATGGATCTATAATAACTTCATTAATTAACTGAGATCATTCATGAGTGATTTCAGATCACTACATGAGAATTCTATTGCACTACAAGGAAAATACCTTCTAGCAGAAGTTATAACCAAGGTTTTTAGTGTTATAAAATTGGAAAAAATTGTCAAAAAAACCTCGCCTACAACATTGTTTTTGGTAGCAGATGTTTTAGTGGAGTTGATAACGGAACTTCATCATAACTAAAAAAAAATCGCTCTCAGAGGTTTTAGTGAACGTTTTCTTAGCGGTGCGCTTATTGGAAAAATCACACCAGTGTGCTACCAATATAAAAGCACCAGTGTTGTAAATTTAAATAAAATCACGGATACTAGAAATAAATGTTTGGAGCACTAGTGCGGTAAATTTATAAAATAATCGATGCTTTGATAATAATAAAAACACCAACTCTTACATTCTATGATACCATGTAGTGAGGCATTGAAAGCAAACAAAACCGGTGCCTAAATAGTATATATCCTGATTCTTATGTCTTCTAAAAACACCCTGGACATTACTTTTAAGGAAGTGCGCCAAGGCAGGGAAACAAATTTGTAGCCCCAGTGTTTTTATCTTCTCCAATGCACTAGGTCATTATGCATAGCAATGCATCGATGTTTATGAGTTGTATAAAAGCACCAGTGCGCTGCTAATATAAAAGAACCAACATTGTTAATTTAAATAATAGCACTAGGGTTGGAAAAAATATTTTGGGGCACTCGAATGTTGGTTTTATGAAATAACTAGTGCTTTAAGAATAACAATGCATCAGGTTGTTAAATGCAAACAACACTAGTGCTTGAAAATCATAACGCCCCAATGCTTTTGTGTTTGCAAAAGCCTCGGTGTTGTACTTTTTACAAAAGCCACCGAGGAAGGAAAAATAATATTATAGTATTGGTGAATTTACATAATATAATGTGTTGGTTCATTAATTGTAACAATGTGTCGATGCATTACATGTGAATCATACCACTGCATGAAATGTATATCTTCCCAGTGCGTATTGATTTTACACATGCACCGGGATTTTGTATGTATGAACGCACTGGGATACCATTTATTATTATTATAAATATCATTGTTGAAAAACTTGTATTTGGAGTAGTGTGCATTAATATACGATGTCTCGGTATCCATTTTATCTTTTTTTAGAAACATCGACTTGTGACAATGCAATTATTGTGATTTTTTAAATTCATTATTCATCAAAAAATCAACATATATCTTATAACAATATTCATATAAATTAAATTTTGATTAGTGCATTTGTATATGATGTTTGGATTAATTTTTTATATCATCAAATTTCACATCTCTTCATTATAATATTTAATCAATGGTGTAACATTTCATAGCGACATTGGAAAACAATAGAATAAATTAAAATATATTTTATTATATATGAATAAGAGGCTCTTTTTCATACAAAATGGGATAGTTATTGGTAACCCCTTGTCTTTCAATTGGGACACTATGTCCATTACATTAAACAAAATGTCTGATTTTCACAAACAATTATTTCAAAAAATACAATAGCTTGCATTGATATCCAAATAGATCATCATTGTTCATTTGATCTGTTGTCAGTGCTTGAGCTACTTCCATGACTTGTGTTATTTGGAATAATTTTTTGTTGATTGCATCGATTTTTTTCATCTTCTTCAAGTTCCATATACAAACCTAAAAATAAAGTGTAATGAGTGCATCTACATTGGTGAGAATAATGATAATTGAAATAAATAATATAAATCAATGTAAATTAAAAAACAATATACCATATCAAGAATTGAGTCCTAGACTATACACATTCTTTCAAAACCAAATATTATGCCTTCTTTCAACAACTTTTCTATTGGCGCAGTTCCATACTTTGTTTCCTACAAGTTTTGTACCCCACAATAAATCATAGATTTAATATAAAGGATTTTTTTTTCTATTAATTATCAATGTAGAGAAGTAAAACAATATAAATACTTACAAATTCCATAATTTATTTTTGATATGGAAACATATACTCATGACCCATATTTAACCCAATGTGAATCAATTCTTCTGATGGCTCTTGTTTGTATGTTAGCACCTATTCGAAGACATTCAAGGATGGTTTTTGCAAAACAAATTAAAATATACAAAAATAAAATCTTAAATTGTTATAAGGAAATATTAACAATTGTTCACAAACTTTGATATCAACACTTTTCTTTATTGTCATCCTATTTTACGTGCTAAATGGGTTCCATTTAGTTTTCTTTTTTGTAAGAAAATACTTGAAAATTAATATTCAATTCTAAATTATTTATTTATATGTACCTAATAGAAAAATTCAATGATTAAATACATTTGAAGCATGTTGTTGTTGAGATGGTTCCTCCTACGATGCAATTATGTCCATTTCTTTGAACATATCCTTCTACATTTTTTTGGACATTCCTATTGGCAAGTTTAAGATATTAGCTCGTTGATCCTGTGGAATTTTTATAATATTCCTAAAAAGTAATAAACTATTTTTATATTAATATATGAAAACTAAATATAACAAAATTGATATTAATAAACGAATGCTTTGTAATAATATATACATATAATTATAGAAAAGCATTTTAATTAGGAATATTACTTTTTGAATGATTCTTTTTTGTTGTTGTATGTTTTTTCTATTGCAAGTCTGACAGGTCTCATTGACCATTGCTCTGGAAATGCTTTCTGTAGTTTAAATATAACTTGGTTCTTGGAATTATTGGATTAATTTCTATATTGTAAGTGGAAATTACGTTTATATTTTCATTCCACTATATCCCTCATAGTTTTGTAAAAGTTTTCCCCCTTTTATTTTTTTTGAATATCATTCTTTTCCTTTGTTGTTGTTCCTTGTAGAACATTAAACAAATGTGAATTAATAGATTGCTTGAAATATGTGACATAATATTCTTAAGTATATTATTAATTAAAATTTAAAAAAAAAAAATCATATTGAATAATATTTTTTCATTCACTTGATTCATCCTTCTGCAATTTTCCCATCAGGTTTTTACACGTTTTTGCACTTATATTAGAAAAAATCTTATCGAGCTTCCATATTTTGCGTCTCTACATGACATACACTAACCAATAGATATTAGTTAAACTTACCTATAGTTCAAACATATTAGTTTTGTAAAGAATTTACAAAGAACTTATCTTTCCGGTTTTTTTTTTTGTTATCATTGCGTCGATGAATATCTTTGTTACTTGACCTCTTCTCATACATTTTTTTTATCAACATACAACTTGTACCATTCAATACTGAAGACATTAAATATATTTTATAAATAAATCGCATAATTCTCAGCCAAAAAGATTTTTGGCAACCAGTTCGCTTATGTGAATAAACACATCGATGCGTTTAGTTTAGAAGATGCACACGCACGTTTAATTGTTGATCACCGAAGACGAAAATTAGTTTTTTTTTTTTAATAACTTTAAATTATGATAGTGTGATATGTAATGATAAAAGCGTCACCATCTTAGTGAAAAACAAAACCATAAAAAATTAAACACAATTTTTTTGGATTTAAAGATGTTATTTGTTAGAGGCACACCAGTGCGTTATATTACACAATGCATGCCAATAAATGGAATTTATTTTTAAAAAATTGATAGGGCCAAATAGGGCTTGGATTTGATTCAATAAGTGGTGGTCCCTAATTTACATGTCAAATGCCTTATATATAGTAACACAAACCCATTACTATATATAAGGGGTTTGACATGTTACTATATAGTATTGCCACACTTGGAATGATTTTAAGATATGCCTTGGTTACCAACCAACACAAGAGAACACACACTATTTTGGGGCAACAAGAATGTGATCTTTGTTAGACATCCAATGTAAGGTATACGAGGGAGACTTCCACAGATGGGGATGGAAATGAGACACTGATTATAAAAGTAATAGTATTATCATAAAGGGGGACCTGGGGATAAAGAAGAAGGCTTGTTGAATACCTGCATATTATTCCACATAATAAACAAAAATCATGGAAGCATAATGGCACTCATTCAATAATAGTCATAACTAAGAAAAATAATAGTTCATTAACTTAGTATGTAAATAAAGCAACATATATCATAAACATAAACAGAGTAGTCCAACTACATCTACTATATATGTATGAATTAATGCTGACTCATTGAGATTCCGCTTAAAAGTGTAAGATCACAAGTACATTGTTACATGAATGAAACACTGTATCCAATAGTGGAACATGAAGCCATGACTTGCTTCTCCAAAGAATTATCTATATCCTATGAATTACAAGAGAAACCATAGCAAGGCCTATAGAATCTCAAGCGTTCCAAAAGCCCTTTGCTTGAGTTATGAGGAGCTATTTATAATAAACGAAAATGACCTTTGAGCTTCCTCATGACTATTCATATTACATACATGACTCATTACATTCCATTGTGTGGCTTTTCGCATTCCACATGTGCCCCTTGGACATCATTACATAACATTTTATTACATAAGACAATTTACAAATGAGATGATGGCCTAATAAGACAAAACTGGCAATGGGACAAAGACTTATCAAATTGATAAATCATTTTCTTCCTCATGGATTTCACTTTTGATGTAAGTGTGCCATGCTCTAAACTCCTTTGCAATGGCTTCGAACCGAATTGATAAGTCCCCTTTGTAATGCATCTTCACCTCTAGTGCCTTTGTCAATATGTTCTTGGAGCTTGACTGTACATTATTCCATATCCATGACAGCTTCATGTGTGCTTTGAATGGTGCAAAGGCATACTGTAGAATAATGTCTTTGGTTACCTTCAATACTTCCCATTCCATTGTGTGCTTGATTTGTTCAATATATTATTTGATCTCCTAGAAGATGACTTCTTTGCTTTTGATTACTTCAAGAGATACGATGGTGGGTGTTGTATCTTTGTAGATAGTTCTAGCTAAGGGAACTGTGCCAAAAAATCTAAAGAAAGGTTTTGATTTAAATGGATTACTAGTTTATTAAACCTTTAAACATAAGTAATTTCTAAGTATTAATGAGAAAATTTAAGGGTTGATTTTCACTCCAAACAGAATTAATCTTTGAATTGATTTTAAAATTAGAAAAAAAGAAAGTATATAACTTGCTAAACATTCATATTGAACATTTAATTTATCATATAGAAGATGCATGTAGAAGTTTTGACCCAAAATGGATTTTGGATAGACTCCTAAGTCTAAGTGTTCCTCACAAAGGAAAATTAAAGTCCAAGGAAGTTCCTGGAAATAGCCCCATTGCAGAGATGATTTCCTTCTTAATCTGTAGCAACTTGAATGGGAAAAAATGGACTTAGGATGCAGAAGTTATCGCAGAAAGAAGATGCCCCATGTGCTTTAGAAAAAGAGGAATCCTCTAAAATGGGCAAAAAACCCTTTTAAACGGAAATCACATCGGACCAGGGTAAAAGAGCGGACTTAAGAGAAAAGAGGAGAAACCCCCAATTGTTGATCCCTGACATATTAGGTCAAAGGTAGGCCTGCGCATATAACATAAGGTAAGGACCCCCCCCGAGCTGATGCGATATGCTGATCACCGATATTGGTAGATCAACATCGGCGATGGTAGGGGACTTAAGGAAGGACCTCGGGCCGAGCGATATTGTGATCGAAGAAATCGGCAGATCAGAAGATAGGCCATCCTGATACACAGGGCTAATGCAATGAGCGATTCCAATAAAAAGACCAGACCCGATAAGTTTTCAAAGACTGATTGTATTAAAATTTCAGGTCCGGGAATTCAGATTTTCATGTATTTCCCGTGTATTTTGGATTTTACCCAAAACACACATGTGATGCAATAAGCGATAAAAGAATGGACCTGAAAGGTTTTATACATGAAAATATATATAATTTGAATTCTGTAAAGGCAGATTTCGGGAGGGCCTCAATCTGAAAATGGTTTTCGGCTGGCTCTACCCGATCCCACACAATGAACAATGCGTGGCTTGGCAAAGAAACAGGGAAACCTCCTTTTCGGGCGGGTAACCTCTGTACTCCTAAGCCGCCCCAAAATGCATGATGACTATTGGATCAGAGATCCCGTAGATCGACGGTGGAGAGTGTGATAGCAGCCAAAGGTGGACCCGATGTGATTATAGGGTAGATTCAATAGAATTTGAAGTCTAATAAATGGCAGTTTGGCGAACTTTCCCATGTTTTTAGTATATTTCTCTGTGTAAACAGAGAATGCTATTTTTGGGGATTTCAAAGGCCCAATGGTCCCTTCTGTTGTAGAACAGGTGGCCACCTTCCCTGAAGATGTTATGCCATGATTAGTTAATTCTCAGAGGGTGATTTGAACGGACAGAGAGATTAGAAGAGGAAAACGAATAGAGAACGCCGATTGTCTTAAAATCCACGGAATGACAGAGGCAGAGGGGCAGTTGGAAGGCAGTGCTGAGATAGGAGCGCAGAAAGCTAAGCAAAAGCTAGAGAGCTATAGAGAGCCAAAGAAGCCAGAACCGAAGAGCCAGAGCCAGAGCCAAGAGCCAGAGCCAAGAGCCAAAGCCAAGAACCAGAGCCAGAGCTAAAAGCTAGAGCCGAAGAGCCAAAGCCAGAGCCAAGAGCCAGAGCCAGAGTTGAGAGCCAGAGCAAGAGCTGAGAGCTAGAAATTCGAGAGCTTCAAGAGCCAGGGATAAAATGGTGTCTAAACCCATTGTTTCTATGTAAAACAAAGGAGTTGAGCCAAAAGCTTGTAAAAGTACTTTGCCATAATCCCAGAGAGCTTAGTTGAGTTGACTAGAGCTCACGGAGATGTAGCCCAAGAGTTTTGGGTGAACTCCTAATTATATTGTTATTCTATGTGTTTTGTTTTATTGCTACATTATATATCTGTTGCTTTAGTTGTTGTTGTATCAGTTCAAGAAAATAGATTTAAAAACACATAAATAATAAACAATAAACAAAAGAATACACCTTATTTTCAAGCACATATTTAATTCTGCATTGGTTAATCATAGAGACTTGGGAATAAATAAGCTTGGGAAGTGGGAGAGGTTCTTGTAAGTTATACAAGAAGCCTAAGTGCCCAATTTTTAGATCAATTTTAATAGAAGAAGTGTCCTCAGACACAAACTTTAATAATTAGGAAAAGAAAATTACATAGAAAATTTGCAAGAGTTTACACACGCAAACTCAACACTCTTACAAGAAGGAAAATGTGCTATAAGTAAGCTAAATGTACTAACCTATTTTAGTTATGGATCACTTATTTAATTAACAAGTGTACATTTACATTAAATGCTATCCTAACAAATCTACTAACTATTTTCTTAAATTGGAGCCTAAGAAATGAGTGTTGGCATTATGATACAGGTGTTGTCCTTGATGGTAACTCACTCAGATGAAAGTTCACAGTGCACCAGGTCAACAACAAAGGATTATAGATCAGACTCCAAAGAATGAAGAAAGAGAGTTATACGCTGGTTCACATTGTCCAAGGTGTGTATACACATGGTTTAACAAAAAAAAAGTAATGTATAATGTATACACACACCTTCACAGGACGAAAAGCGCATACATGTTTGGAAACCAAGTTTTTGGTCCAAGGTATTTGATCCAAGGTATTTTGGTCCAAGGTAATTGGTTCGAGGCATTTGGTCCAAGGTATTGGTCCTAAGTGATTTTCTTCCAAGGTATTGGAAAAGGCCTAAGAGGATATAAGGAGGAGAAGATCATTAGGCCAAGGTGTGCAAGTGTTGAATATCTTCTAAAGTGTTAGATCATAAATGCAGGTTATGAGCTTCTTATGCGTTGCTTGATCTAATCTAAGGATGCACCCTTGTGGTTGATGTGGTTGATGGATTAGGATCATAAAGCCTTAAATGTATTATAATTATGTGGTTTGATCATGGACAATCTAGATCTGAATACTGACGCATGTTTTATTCTGTAAATGATATGATCTGTGTATGACTGAAGTCTAGAATGTCTATGAAGTTTTAAGTTAGCATTTGCAGATATGTACCCTATTTCTCTTTGGTAAAAGCGCGTATATAAAATGGTTCAACACATTGAAGTAGCATATACCTTATGAAATATGATGTTTGAAGTTACAGTTTGTTCTGGTTGTTGATGCAGAGTTCTAGGTTTTGCTTTATGTTCTGGTGGCTACATTCTTGTAACAATGTTCAGATTGATTGATTATGATTTGCTTTAGTGATGATGGATGAGATCTAATAATGGATCAGGATCATAATGACCTATCATTATGGGCTAGATCTGATTGCTAACATATGTATTATCCTTTATATGTGATGATCTGGGTATGTCTGAAGTCAGGAAGTGTAGCGAAGTTATAAGTAATTATTTGTAGATCTATACGCTGGTTCACTTTTATGAAGTTGCGTATACACGTTGGTTCGACTCTTCCAAGTTGCGTATACACTCTGATGCATGGTTTTGAGGTTACAACTAGTTCTCAATGATGATGCAGTGTTCTGGGTTCAGATCTGTGTATTGGTTACAGTGATCTATCTGTTCCAGTGGTTTTGTTGTAGTTGATGGTTGCATTGCAATGATGATTGATTCTAAGCTTCAATATTGTTGATGGGTCCAGTATGAAAATTGGATGAAATGAGGTCTTCATGTGTATTGTTGTGTACTAGGAGCATCCAGTCTAAAAATTTATGAGGCGTGGTCCCTGGAGGAAGAAAGAAGGTCGTAGCCTTCTATAGTTCAGCACCTATGTACTAGTAATCATATCGCCTAGTACAAGAGCTAGGGGGTTGTTGCTTCCTTCCAGTAGAAGCTGGAGAACAAGAGAAGGTTGTAACTTTCTGCAGGTAGAAGCCTGCGTACTGGTAAGAATTTGCACTAGTGCAATGTTGTAAACATATTTTCTTATCATTAAAAGAAGACAAGGACGACAGTAGCAGGTGGTTTTCACCCACATTGGGTTTCCACCTTAAATCTTGGTGTTCATGTGTGTTGCTTATGTGTGATGCTTTATTCTGCTCTTACTGCACTTTCTAATAAATCTTTAATATACTAGTTTAAGCTCAACACATGATAAACTGTCTAAATCACAAGTTCTCTACATATACGTTGGTTTCTTTAAGCATAGTCACGTGTACATGCTAGTTCACTTCATTGAAATAGTGTATATAAATCTATTTTAGAAATAAAATAATTGATCTGATAATACTAATTCAACCACCTCTCAGTCTTATCTCCATTAATTGGTATCAGAGCAGGTCCTTTAGAAGAAGCTTGATCGCTTGAAGGGAGATCCATCATCATGAATAATCAAGAAAGCATGGGATCCATCAGACCACCAATCTTTGATGGGAGAAACTTTATTTATTGGAAAAAACCACGGCCTATCTACAATCGCTTGGAATGGATGTCTAGGAAATTTTGTAAGGAGGATATACATTTCCAACAACAATTCCTACAGATATGGTAGTTAAAAAGCAATATGAAACCAATGCCAAAGATGTTAATACTTTATTTGGAAGTCTGTCACCATCAGATTCTGTCAAAGTCATGTAGCTCAAATTAGCCAAAGAAATATGGGACAAAATGATTCTGAGCTACAAAGGAGACTCTCAAGTAAAATGTGTTAATCTTCAAACTCTCAAAATTCAGTATGAAACTCTTAAGATGCATAGTGATGAAAGCGTAGCTAGTTACTTCCTACGTATAGATGAGGTTGTCAACTGTATGAAGAATCTGGGTGAAGAAATTAAGGAAGTTGCCTTAGTTGAGAAAGTTTTGACATCCTTGTCTGCTAAATTTGAATCCAAAGTGTCTGCCATAGAATAAAAACAGGATCTATAGAATATCACTATGACACAGCTTCATGGAATCTTAACTACCTTTGAGATGAGAAAAGGAGGACCATCAGATATGAAAGAATCTGCATTCAAAGCTTTAGCAAAAGGAAAGGAAGAACACAATGAATCAGGACATATTTCAGAAGAAGAAGATGAGGTAAACTTTGCCAAAAAACTTCAACGGGGTTCTGGAAGGTTTAGAAGTAAGTTACCTTCAAATGATTTTCTTGTGGCAGAGTCAGTTATTATGCTGCCAAATGTCCTCATAAAGATAAATATGAAAAAGGAAAGGAATATTCAAAAGGGAATAGAAAACAAGTTGTGAATAAGAGGAGTTACTATACTCATGAAGATAGTGATGGTTTATCTAATAGTGATGAAGATGAAACTGGAAAGGGTTACATACTTCTCATGGCTTATGATGGAAATGATTTTTTGGATAGTTTAGAAGAAGATAGTGATGGTTTATCTAATAGTAATGATTATAGACTTCTCATGGCTTATGACAATAATAATTTTTGGGATGCTTTAGAATAGGAAGACCTTCATGAAGAAATGTCTAAAGTCAAAATCTGTTTGGAAGAAAAGAATATGATTATAGATACCTTGACATACCAACTTACTGAAAAGGAAAAACACAATGAAAAACTAGAATGTGAAATTGGGGGTCTAAGAAAGGATCTTGAGAAAATGAAATCTCTTAATCTTAAATTTTCTAAAGGATCAGAAACTTTAAATGAAATTATCAAAGTTCAGCGTTCTCCTTTGATAAGGATAGGTCTTGGATATACTGAAGAAGCATCTCAATCACAGAAGTCATCAACCTCCACCAAAAGCTATCTTGATGCAGCAAAGACCAGTGAACAGTATGACAATTGTCAGCAAAGGCATAAAGCATATCACCAGGTAAATCATACTCAATTTACTCCAAGGATGAATAGAATCCACAACCAACCTCAGAAAAATCATACTCAATTTGCTCCAAAGATGAATATAAATAGAAACTTCAATCACCAGATTAATAGATTCAATAGTCGCAGGAACTTCTTTAATGGGAAATGTTTTTCATGTCATAATTTTTTGCACAAAGTTGCTCAATGCATTTCTTACAAAACAATCATGACTAGAGAAGCACGAAATCAAAGGAATGTAATAGGGATCAAGAGAACTTCCCATAATCACTTTTCTCATCTTGAAAATGAAATAGAATTCTCAGTCTGTAACAACTTTGGTCATGAAGAATCTGAATGCAGGAGAAAAGTTTGGCAAACATCTCAAAAGGAGCAAATGCCATTAAATCCCAAGGTATGGAAAAGGAAAGAATCTCAAACAGAAATATGTGGTATAGCCTTGTATGCAGAAGGACAAGAAAATCAGTGGTACATCGAAAGTGGATGCTCAAAACACATCACAAGTGAAAAAACAAAACTTCACTCATATAATGCCTTAGAAAAGGAAAAGAATGTATCATTTGGAAATGATACTCCTACTAGCATAAAAGGTAAAGGCTCTGTTTTCTTGAAAGAAAAGGTTAGCGCTGGAAATGTTATGTATGTTGACGGTTTAAAGCATAACCTATTGAGCGTTAGTCAAATGTGTGATCAAGGAAATGAAGTTGTGTTTCGATCAAACCGACGTGTTGTTCGTGAGCTTGATATAGGAGAGACCGTAATCAAAGGTACAAGAACTCCAAACAACTTATACATACTCAAGGTAGGACAACAACAGTGTTATCTAAGAAAACATGATGAAAACTAGCTATGGCATAGAAGATTGGGACATCTAAGCTTTTCTCAAATAAGAAAAGCATGCAGATACAAGGTTGTTCATGATCTTCCAGATATCAGCATCCCAGAAAATACAATATGTAAACCATGTCAAATCGGCAAGCAAACCAAAGCTCACTTCATGGAAAAGGAAGGGTCAATTAGTAAGCCTCTTGAACTTGTCCATACTAATTTATGTGGACCATCAAGGAAAAAATCGCCTCGTGGAGAAGAATACTTTATTTTGTTCATTGATGATTTTCCCAATAGGTCTTCTAAAGCATAAATATGAAGCTTTTGAAAAGTTCCAAGCCTTCAAAGCTTTGGTTGAAAATGAATCAGATTGAAAAATCAAATGCCTCAGATCTGATTGAAGAGGGGAATTTACCTCAGATGAATTCTTTGAATTTTGTGAACAACATGAAATGAAAAGGAAATTCTCCACTGCAAGGACTCCTCAGCAAAATGGTGTGGTTGAAAGAATGAACTGAACAGTTCAACAAATGGCTAGAGCTATGCTAGATGAATCTGGAACTCCTGAAACCTTCTAGGGTGAAGCTGCATTCGTTGTCATAACTATTTTCAATCAAGCAAATGTTCAGGTAAACAACACTCAAAATCCACCTGAACTTTGGTATGGTAAGACTCCTACTGTAAAATACTTTAAAGTTTTTGGAAGCAAATGTTATATCAAAAGGATTGATGGAAAACTTGGTAAGTTTGAACCCAGAGCTGATGAAGGTATTCTTCTTGGTTATTCTTCCAAAAGTGAAGGATATAAATGTTATAATAAAATATTTGGAAAATTTGTTGAAAGCATTAATGTTGTAGTTGATGAAGCATGCAAAAATCCGAAACAGATAAAATCAACAGAAGATTATGACAATGAAGAAGATGGGGATTATTTTCCCACATCAAGTCAAAATCATATTGAAGAAGAAACCAATGAAGCACCAGAAGAAGAGATAATGGTAGAAGAAAAGACATTGTCCAGGTATGTTCCGAAAAATCATCCAGAAACTCAAATTTTAGGGGCAAAAGAGGTAGGTGTACAGACAAGAATAACTATTACAGGGACCTTAAGCTATCTAGAATTACTATCCTCCACTGAACCTCAAAATGTAAAAGAAGCATGCAAAGATGAATGTTGGGTCAAGACCATGGATGAAGAACTTGAGAAAATTGAAAAAAATGATACTTGGGAATTAGTTCCTAGACCTCATGATAAAAATATTATAGGAACTAAATGGATATTTAAAAACAAGCTAAATGAAAATGGAGAAGTCATTAGAAACAAGGCCAGACTTGTTTGTAAAGGGTATGCTCAACAAGAAGGTATATATTTTGAAGAAAATTTTGCACCTATTTCCAGACTTGAAGCCATAAGAATGTTTCTTGCTCTTTCTAGCTTTCGGAAATTCAAAGTATACAAAATGGATGTAAAATCAGCCTTCCTAAATGGAGATTTAGAAGAATAAGTTTATATTGAACATCCAAAAGGATTCATTATTGGAAATGATGTAAAACTTGTATGCAGACTCAAAAAGGTCCTCTATGGTCTGAAACAGGCTCCAAGGGCCTAGTATTACCGCCTTGACAAATATCTACACCAACAAGGTTTTACAAAAGGTTCAGCATATAGCAATCTATATACAAAGATTGAAACTGATAAATTGCTAATTATCTTTGTTTATGTTGATGATATCATTTTTGGTAGCAATGAAGAATCCATGAGTCATAATTTTGCTTTAGTAATGCAGCAAGAATTTGAAATGTCCTTGCTTGGTGAACTTACCTATTTTCTTGGTCTACAAGTTCAACAAAATAAAGATGGTATTTTTATTTCACAAACCAAATATCTCATACAGATCTTGAAAAGGTACGGAATGGAAGATTCTAAACTTGTATGTACCCCAATGGTAAAAGGTTGCAGTCTCAACTCAAATGAAGAATTAGCAGCAATACATCAACCGACTTATAGATCCATGATTGGCAGTCTGCTTTATCTAACAGGTACCCAACCTGACATCATGCATGCAGTAGGAATAATTGGAAGATTCCAAGCAAATTCAAAGGAATCACACCTTCACACAGTCAAAAGAATTTTCAAATATCTTCAAGGAACTCAGGACTTTGGTTTATGGTATCCTAGAGATGCAGATTGGGAAGGAAGTGTTGATGACAGAAAAAGCACTAGTGGTGGTGCACTCTATATGGGTTCTAGGTTAGTGTCTTGGTTCAGCAAGAAACAAAGTTCAATTGCCTTATCTACAGTTGAAGAAGAATATGTGGTTGTTGCATCTTGTTGCACACAACTACTTTGGATGATGAAAACCTTGCAGACATTCATATCACATATACTCCACCCATCTCCATTCTATGTGATAATACAAGTGCCATCAGTATTTCAAAGAATCCAGTCATGCACTCCAAGACCAAGCACATACCCATCAAATACCATTTTCTATGTGAACAAGTACTTGAAAAAAAAATCAAATTGGAGTATGTTCCCTCCAAAGAACAGGTTGTTGATATATTCACTAAATCACTGCCCAAAGAAACATTTGAATATCTCAGACAAAGCTCGGAGTAGTTTCTACATCATCCTACTATTAAATCTACTTTTTTTAAGAGAAAGGTTATTATATGCGGGTTTCATGAATTCGAGTCATGTACACACGTGGGTTTCTGTGGGACAAGGAGCATATATATTTTCAAACAAGAAAAATAGTGGGGAAGGCTCTGATATGGTTGTTCTATTTGATGTTTATGATCACAATCTATTGATATGCTCTGTTCATTAATTTTTTTCCTTGATCATTGACTTGTTAACAATGCACAAGTAGCACAGGTTTAGGGGGAGCATTAACCTTCACTCGCATTCTGCATTTTTGGAATTATGGGTGCTGAGTCTAGCTATGGCTTCAGATATTTATACATTTTGTTGCTTAAGTCATGTAAAAGTCTAGGATGTGATATGTCTTCTCATACATTTGAATGAGTCCTATTGCGCAAATGATGTAATTTGTATCCCCACTTTGCATAAGATGGATGATGTAATTATATTTATGTCATGTATAAACAATGGGTATATCCCCACTTGGTTGGGTGGATGAGCCAAATTTGGTATATCCCCACTTGGTTGGGTGGATGAGTCAAATTTGGTATATCCCCACTTGGTTGTGAGATGAATGTATGTATGATTCATTGGTGATAGGAAGGTCATACTCACATAATTGAGTTATAGAGTCATATTACACTTTTGGAGAATACTTTTGCAAACTCTGCTTGTGGTCAAGGGGAGCATGGACGTTTTCAGTGCATTTCGGCATGTACAAAGGGGAGCTCAATCAAACAATTCAACATGTACTCAGGGGGAGCATGAACAACATAGGGGAGAGAATATATTGGTTTGCCCTTTGCCCTTGATTTCAAAGGGGGAGAGTGTCTTGGTGTTGTTGTTGCCATCAAGTCCAAAGGGGGAGATTGTTGGCATTATGATACAGGTGTTGTCCTTGATGGCAACTCACTCATATGAAAGTTCATAGTGCAGCAGGTCAACAGCAAAGGATTACAAATCAGACTCCAAAGAATGAAGAAAGAGAGGTATACACTGGTTCACTTTGTCCAAGACGCATATACACGCGGTTTAATAGAACAAAAGTAGTGTATAACATATACACGCACTTTCACAGGAGGAAAAGTGCATACATGTTGGAAAACCAAGTTTTTGGTCCAAGGTATTTGATCCAAGGTAATTGGTCCGAGGCATTTGGTCCAAGTTATTGACCCTACGTATTGGGTCCAAGGTATTGGTCCTAAGTGGTTTTTGTCCAAGGTATTGAGAAAGGCCTAAGAGTATATAAGGAGGAGAAGATCATTAGGCCAAGGTGTGCAAGTATTGAATATCTTCTGAAGTGTTAGATCATATTGGCAAGTTATGAGCTTCTGATGCATTGCTTGATCTGATCTAAGGATGCACCCTTGTGGTTGATGATGGTCGATGGATTGGGATCATAAAGCCTTAAATGTATTATCATTATGTGGTTTGGTCATGGATAGTCTAGATCTGAATACTGACGCATGTTTTATTTTGTAAATGATATGATATCGGTATGACTGAAGTCTGGAATGTCTGTGAAGTTTTAAGTTAGCATTTGTAGATATGTATGTTGTTTCGCTTTGGTAAAAGCGTGTACATATGTGGGTTCGACACATCGAAGTAGTGTATACCTTATGAACTATGATGTTTGAAGTTACAATTGGTTCTAGCTGTTGATGCATAATTCTAGGTTTTGCTTTATGTTCTAGTGATTGCATTCTGGTAACAGTGTTCAGATTGATTGATTGTCATTTGCTTCAATGATGATGGATGAGATCTAATAATGGATCGAGATCATAATGAATTATCATTATGGGCTAGATATAATTGCTAACACATGTATTATCCTTTATATGTGATGATCTGGGTACGTTTGAAGTCGGGAAGTGCAACGAAGTTATAAGTAAGTATTTGTAGATCTATACACTGGTTCACTTTGATGAAGTTGTGTATACACGTTGGTTTGGCTCTTCCAAGTTGTGTATACACTCTGATGCATGGTTTTGAGGTTACAGCCAGTTCTGAATGATGATGCAATGTTTAGGGTTCAAATCTGTGTATTGGTTACAGTGATCTATCTGTTCTAGTGGTTTTGTTGTAGTTGATGGTTGTATTGCAATGGTGATTGATTCTAAGCTTCAATGTTGTTGATGGGTCCAGTATGAAAATTGGATGAAACGAGGCCTTCATGTGTATTGTTTTGTATTAGGAGCATCCAGTTTGAAAATTTATGAAACATGGTCCCTGGAGGAAGACAGAAGGTTGTAGCCTTCTGTAGGTCGGTGCCTACATACTAGTAATCATATCAGCTAGTACAAGAGCTCGGGGGTTGTAGCTCCCTTCCAATAGAAGTTGGAGAATGAGAGATGGTTGTAACCTTCTGCAGGTAGAACCCTGTGTACTGATATGAGTCTACACCAGTGCAATGTTGTAAATATATTTTCTTATCATTAAAAGAAGACAGAGATGACAGAAGCAGGTGGTTTTCACCCACATTGGGTTTCAACCTTAAATATTGGTGTTCATGTGTGTTGCTTATGTGTGATGATTTATTCTTCTTTTACTGCACTATCTAATAAATCTCTGATATACTGGTTGAAGCTCAACACATAATAAACTGTCTAAATCACAAGTTCTCTGCATATATGTTGGTTTGTTTAAGCACAGTTGTGTGTACACGCTATTTCACTTAACTGAAGTAGCGTATATAATTTTTTTGGGGAAATAAAATAATTGATCTAATAATATTGATTCACCCCCCTCTCAGTATTGTTTCCAACAACGACACCTTTCTAGATGCCATATCTTTTACAGAAATTCACTATTAAAAGGTCTCCAACATTTAATTAAATATTATATTCTAACTATTAAACTAAGATTTATGTATTTTGGATCATCTAACATTCCCCCCTATGATCCAAAGATACATTACAACAAATACCAAGTTCATCTATGAACTTAGTAAATTTGATTCTCCCAAGTGGTTTTGTGAAAATATCTAAGATCGGATCTTCTAAAAGAAAATATATCAACTTGATGACATCATTTGCAATGAGTGTTTTGATGTGATGATACTTTGTGTCCACATGCTTTATTTTGGAATAAGGAACTGGATTTTTGGCAAGCTTTATGGCTGACTGGCTATCGATGAATAAAGATGTAGCTTTTGGTTGAGGAATGCCCAAGTCCTGCAAAACTTTATGCAACCAAACAATTTCACATGTTGCTTCCCATGATGATATGTATTCTACTTTTGTTGAAGAAGTGGCCACTGTAGATTTCTTCTTGCAACTCCAATAAAATGCAATTGACCCCATGATCATCAAATAACCTAAGGTTGATGCCCAATCATAAATATTTCCATCAAAATCATCATCTGAATATCCACCAAGTATAAATTTCTTAGTATTTTTGTAAAGAAGAACAAAATTTTTTGTTCCTTGGATATATCTAAGGAATGTTTTTTCTACATTCGAATGGTTGTCTCATGGTTCCTAGATAAAGCGTGAAAGAATATTGACTGCATAAGATAAATCTGGATGAGTGGTTATCAAATAGATTAGGATGCCAATCAACTATCTGTAAGTAGTGTTGTTCACCATTCCCCCCCTTCAAATTTTGATAGTTTCAAGTTTTGTTCCATGGGGGTGAGAACGGGCTTGCAATCTTTCATCCCAAATATTTGAAGAATTTTGACCACGTACTTGCTTTGAGAAATGAAAATATGATGTGGATGTTGGAATACTTCAACTACAAGATAATAGTGAAGTAATCCCAAATCTATCATCTTAAAACTAACATGTAACTCCTTCTTCACTTGAAAAATATGATGATCATTGTTTCCAGTACTGATCAAATCATCCACATACATAACAATAATCACCATATTTTTACCCTATTGACGTACATACAAAGTATCATTAGATTCAATTCACTTAAAGCCAACTTTGCAAAGGTACTCGTCAATTTTATCATACAAAGCTCATGGAGCTTGTTTCAATCCATATAGAGCCTTGAAAAATTTGCAGACTTTATGTTCCTACCCTTCAATCTCAAAACATGGCGGTTGTGTCATATATACATCTTCCGTTAAATCTTCATTGAGGAAAGCACTTTTAACATCCATATGATGAACTTTCCATCCCGTCTGAGTTGCTAGTGCAAGTGTTAATCGGATGGTGTTCCATTTAGATGTAGGGGAAAAAATTTCCTCATAATCAATGCCTTCCTGTTGTGAAGAAACCTTAGCAAAAAGTCTTGCTTTGTACTTTTCAATGTCTCCATTTTTCTTGTGCTTATTTCTATAAACCTATTTTCATTCGATGGGTTTGAAATTTTAAGGAGAATCGACAAGTTTCCAAGTGTTGTTTTCTATTACTGCCAGGTATTCTTCAATCATGGCATTTTGCCATTATTTATGTTTTACTGCCTCTTTGTATGTGGAGGGAACAGTAAAATCATTTATTACCAAGACACAATTTTATTCATTTCTGTGTGACCCTCGTGTGCCTATTTTGTTTTGCTCATCAGGCCTAACATCTTTAAAAAGTTGAACCAACCATTTTGGTAGTTGATGTTCACTTGTTTGAGGATCTGAATAATCACCACCATTGTAAAGTGGATTGATGTAAACATATGTTTGTCGATCAACTGAAGATTCAGTCTGTGGAGAATCACTGTCAAATGAATTGTTGTTTCTAGGATATTTAGATGAACTGCCAAAAGACCCAATTAGTGTTGTTGAAGTAGATGGGTTGGATGAATCATTTTCAGATGAAGGAAAATCAATTTCATACCAATGTTGTGAACTTGGTTGACTTTGCATTTTTCCTTTCCTTTTATCTCCCTTAGTTTCCAATTTTTGAAGAAGACTTTCTATCTTTGTGGCACTCTTTCTTTCTATTTCATCAAAAATCACATCCATGCTAACAATAAATTTTCCATTGGAAAGGAGCCGATATCCTTTCTTCTCATCAAAATACCCAATCATTGTACACTCCAAACTTCGTGAATCAAGCTTAGTTTGTTTTTCTTTTGGAACTAAGGCATAACACATTGATCCAAACACTCTAAGATGTTTAACTCAAGGTTTGAATCCAAAGCATGCTTCATAAGGTGTAATTCCATCCAAAGAAGAAGTAGGAGACCTATTCCTTAAGTAGATTGTTGTATGTATTACTGGTGCCCAATATATAGGATTTAAATTTTTGAAAGTTAGCATGGATCTTGTCATTCCTAGAAAAGTATGGTTCATTCTCTCTACTACTCCATTTTGTTGTGGATTGTAGACATTTGCAAGATGTCTTTTTATACCATTGTCCTTGCAACAAGTTTGGAATTCATTGGAAGTGGATTCCCCTCCATTGTCTGTCCTAAGAGTGTCAATCTTTTCTTTGGTTTCATTCTCAACAAGTTGGTGAAAAGTTTTAAACTTTTAGAATGCTTCTAACTATTTCCTCAAAAAATAAACCCAAGTCATTCTACTAAAATCATCAATGACGAGTAAAAATTATTTGCAACCTCCTAGGGAATTTTGTAGATCCAAAAATGTCACTTTGAACCAATTTCAAGCATGTTTGCACATCATGAACTTGTTGGGAAACTCTCTCGACTTTGTTTTCCATAAATGCAAGCTTCACATTTTTCATTTTCTTTCTTAAAAGTTGGAAGTCCTTTAACCATTCCCTGTTTTTGAAGTTGAGAGATACTTTCAAAGTTTAAATTCCCATATCTAACACACGACAACCTTAGTGGTGAAATATTTGTACTTGTTGCTCCTGCAAAGTCAGAATTCCATGGAATAAGTGTTCCTTTCATCCTAAATGGTTTTCCATCTTCATATCTTGTCATGACTATTTTCATACTCTAACTGTTTGAGTTGATTTTTACCAGACCATCCTCCATAACAAATTGATTTCTTTCTTGTCGAATTGTGACTAAAGACAACAAATTCTTTTTGAAAGTTGATACATACCAAACATTTGAAATCAATTTTTCTCCAATGCCAGGAAGATAAAATTTTACTGCACCTTTTCCACAAGGAGTGTGTCTTTTATCATCTGCAAGAAAGATTGAATTGAGATGGAATTGTTGAGAGTTTCAAAAGAAGTCACATCAAAAAGTCATGTGTTGTGTTGCTCCTATATCTAAAATCCAAACATCTTCATAATCACTTTTAAGATATGTGGACACTTGTAATGTTGTTGATTCTAAACATTGATGTGTAGTAAAGACATATTGTGAGCCAACATATTCTTCATCATTAGCAAATTATGCCATGTGTTGATGAAAATATGGAATTTTTTTAATAGAAGTTTGACAATCTTCAGCATAATGACCAACTTTGTTACATCTTCTACAAAAATGTTGGCTAAAATCTCTGCCTCTGCATTGAATTTTTCCTCTGCCTCTACTTTATCCTCAACTTTGATTTTTTCCTCTTCCTTGAATTTTTCCTCTTCCTTGATTGCTGCCTCTTCCTTGATTGTTTCCTTTGCCTTGAATGTTTCCTTTGCCAGAATTGTTGCCTCTACTAAAATTATTCCCTCTACCTTGACTTCTACCATGACCTTTTTGACTATGTGATGTTGGATTTTGATTGATTTGTTCGCTTCCTCTACCTCTAGAACTATCAGTTGAATATTTACTAGTGCTAGATTTTGTGAAGAAGACATCTTCTCCAATCTATTTCTTCTTCCCAAACATTTTGTCATGTTGAGCTAGAGTTTCACTTAACTCATCAAAATTCAACTTCTCTAACTTTCCAGTTACTTGTAAAGTTTCCAAAAAATGTGTATATGAAGAAGGAAAATGAACTCTTAATGTTCCATAATTTCAAGGGTGAAGAAAAAAACCACAGAGGCAACATCAAAACCACTTTCGAGTTTACGATCTATCCCTCCTACACTCAGAGAGGGATCTCTCTATGAGATTTAGCTTTGTTTACTAGGAATTTCAAGATCGTTATTGGGCTCACAGTTTGATTTTGAAAATGTTTTGGTTGGAAGATCAAGAGGAATCCATTGGGTAATGGAGTCAAATAAAGCTGGATGCTGCATCAAATGTTTAAAAGAGTAATCACAGGGCAAGCTAGTTACATTTTCTAGATATCTTAAAGTGAATTATGAAGTGGAGGAAAAGTGTGTTTCAGTAGTGATTGAAAAGCATTTAAGAATTCTTCAATCATACTTTAGAAGAAAACATACGTATTGTAAAAAAAATCCAAATAAGGTGTTCAATAACATATCTTATTTTTCACATCTCCTATTTTACAATTAGATTTCAAATGATAAACATACATAGAATAACAGTGGAAACAACAATTACAATAAGAAAAACATCACCAACAAAGTGTGGCATGAGAAACCTGTGAACAATCTTCGTATTATTGATCAGTCTATTTGAGCTCAACGAGCAGCTTTACATTGGACAATAGATTTCTTCATACAAACCCCAACCCTTTCTTACTTAAAATTATGAAGTATTTATACAATTTCTAAACTAAAATATCTTGATAAAAATCTCAAGATATTTTTACAAATATCCTAAACTCTTTTACACAAATAGAAATGAAATGTAGGAAATTAAAAACTAATGTATCTAATTGGAACTATCATTATGGATTTCTCTTAACAAATAAGAGAAATTTGAATTTGATTGCAACTCTTAGTTGATGAGGTGGCTAACTGTCTTTGAGCATTTTCCTCCCGAAATTCTACAAAATAGGGTCCAGTCATCCCTTTGTATATCTAAATTTGAGATATATCTATAAAATGTGAGAGAGGTTATTGTAGAAATATGTTCTTGAGATAAGCCTCTCTCATATTCCCAAAATTCATCACATGTAGTTCCCAATATTCTTTGCAGAAAGGTGATTGAAACAAGACTTTGCACAGTGCGAAAAATAGGTTGTAAAGATGTACATGTATCTCTCAGTATGTAATAGTTGTGTAGCATATGAAGTAATTTATTTTACATTGTCAGATTAGGAATACAGACCTCCTCCATTTTCTCAAGAGTCATCTCTGATTGGCCACAATATGTTCTGCAAAAGTATGACTAAAAAGGAAAATTTGGGAAAATATGTCTGCAAAGCTTCATCTATATATCCCAAACCATAATATATTTTATAAAACTGAGAGAGGTGTTTGTACATGAGGCTTTTAGTAGAAAAAACGGCTTTCAGTTTCTGAAAACGTCCTCATTGGTTTGGAAACCATATTTGAAGTCAATGTGGCGTAAAGGAAAAGCTATAGTTTCAATTGATCATGAGACAGATGAATGACATGGATTTGGGAGATGACATGGAAGTCATGGAATGGAGGGAAATATAAACAAGAGTACACGGGAAATGTGGGGGGAAATTAGAGTGGTAAGCAGGAAGTTGGTAAGTTGTTTTCGGAGGGGGGTATGAGTGGTAGGCAATATTTGGAGGGGGGGAGGGGGGGTGGGGGGCGGGTGGGTGGGGTGGTGCTAATTGTAGGCAAGTAGACACGTAGAGATGAGACCCAGTGTGGAATACCACCTTTTCGGATGCCACCCCCCCCAAGTTGTAAAGCTAGGATGGAGAGGTGGGACCGAAAGCGGATGAAGTTCGTTGATCAAGAGCGGGATAACATCCTGATGCCTTCTATGTTGTTGTACTTTAACCATAAGCAACAAAATAGCTCTACCCACTTGCACCTTTTGATTCTTGCTTTGAGCTTAGGATAAAGATTTAGAAATATCAAATATGTCCAATACTTTATCCATTCGTGCCTTTCTTCTTTTTATATTGTCACTAAAACTTTGGATAAAATGACATATAAGCATATTTTTTTATTTTCTCAAGGTTTTAACCTTTCTTAAAATAATTTTCAACATGGAATATTATTTACAACATCTGAAATATAATAATGATAAACTATAATCAAGCAATCCTATAAAAGTTATAGGACCCTAATAGTGACTCCAGCTAGGGATGGCACTTCCTAGTGAAGTGTCAAGAACATCGTAGACTAGTACCCTGATCCGTTGAGTTGATCCCAAAATCTGCAACCTATTCTGCCATAAAACCTTTGTGACTAAAAATATTCAAACTAGAATCAAAACCATTATGCACACTGAAAACTGAAATACACACTTGAACTGAAATTTGTACTACAATCTGAAACTGAAACTGGAAAGAATGCATTGAAAAACAAAAATGCTTAAAGTATTGAGCTTATTTGCACACTACTACCTACTTTAATCTAATAAAATTATTTCCATATCAAGTGATAACAAACATCCAGTGCAACCATTCAAGCAAATGGATACTTAACTGAAGTTTGCATTCCACTCCTTTAGGTGGAAAAATAAATTCAGAAAATGACAACTTAACTTTTCCACTGGATCCAATAGCTGCATTGATGAATCTATAAAATTTTCCCTTCATCAATGGCCGCAATAAAGTGACCAAAGGATCATGGAAAACATGCAACATAAGATCTTCGGGATGATTTAAAATAGGAAAACAAACCTCATTCCAAACTTTTGTTTTGCTTATGTGTTGAAACTAATTCTCTTCAAACAGAACGATAGAAAATTGTTTTTCCTTTTTATTACCCTCTGTAGTCAAGTCTTCTGAATGCTCTTGGATATCCTCAAATATGACAACAATATCCTTTAATTTCTAATTTTCACTGTTGTCCTCTTCTTGATGGGGTTCAAGCTGCTAAATTTCTTCCTTTACCTCTGGCTGATCAGTTTGTTGTGGTGCTGCAAGAATTATTTCCTATGGGGAATCTTCATTTACATATAGACAACATACATCCTCTATTTCTTCCTGAGGGGAAGAAAATTCAAGCAAGACTTCTACTTTTTGTTCATAATGTTGAAAACGATTTCCATCTAGAGCCTCTAGTATTTCATCATTTGTGAACTGATCATCATCATAGTAATATTCCATATATTGAATAAAACTTTCAAAATGATCACAACAGTTTTGAATCAGCAACAAAGATGGATAATCCCTTCTGTATTTCTCACAAAAAATCATATGAAAATTCTTTAATGAACATATACTAGCAGTAGGCAGATTTTCATACCAAGATCTAGCCTTTTCCTCCAAAGTTGGAATAAAACATTTCATAAGACAATCTTCATGAAATTTGATTTTAAGCTTACGGATGTGCATATGAAACCTCAATAAATGTACAACAACATCATCTCCTTTTTTATCTTTAAACAATGGAAGATAAGTTAACCAATCACTACTGGCCATGGGATTTGGAAAACCTGGAATTCTTGATCTGTCCATAGGAGCATACCTACGTTGTATTCTTGAACTCATTTTGAAAACAATAAAAAATGAAATGGAGTCACCATAAGTGCTTTACAATTCTGGATTCTTTGATAAGGGAGTCGCCATGCAAACTTTGAGCTCTGGATTCTTGAAACATGGAATCGCCAGGTGAACTTGATACATTTTTCTGAGGAAGATAAAATGTCCTCCCCAGTATGGTCACCACTATGTTAGCATTCCGTAATTTCAAGGCTGAAGAAAAAACCATGGAGGAAACATCAAAACCACTTTCGAGTTTAGGATCTAGCCCTCCTAAACTTAGAGAGGGATCTCTCTATGAGATTTAGCTTTGTTTACTAGGAATTTCAGGCTAGTTATTGGGCTTAGAGTTTGATTTTGAAAATGGTTTGGTTGGAAGATCAAGAGGAATCCATTGGGAAATGGAGTCAAATAAATATGGATGCTGCATCAAATGTTTAAAAGAGTAATCATAGAGAAAGCTAGTTACATTTATTGGATATCTTAAAGTGAATTATGAAGTGGAGAAAAAGTGTGTTTCAGTAGTGAATGAAAATAATTTAAGAATTTTTTAATCAGACTTCATAAGAAAACATACAAATTGTAAAAATAGTCCAAATAAGGTGTTCAATAACATATCTTATTTTTCACATCTCTTGTTTTACAATTCGATTTCAGATGATAAACATATAGAGAATAACAGTGGGAACAACAATCACAATAAGAAAAACATCGCCAGTAAAGTGTAGCACAAGAATCCTGTGAAAATTCTTTGTATTATTGATCAGACCATTTTAGCTCAATGATTAGCTTTACATTGGACAATAGATTTCTTCATACAAACCCCAACCCTTTCTCACTTCAATTGATGAAGTATTTATACAAATTCTAAACTAAAATATCTTGATAAAAATCTAAAGATATTTTTACAAATATCCTAAACTCTTTTACACAAGTAGAAATTAAATGTGATATATCCATTTTTCCTCCTACAACTGGTTATATGCTTTACTCCTCTTATGTGGAGACATTTAGTATTTGAATCTTCTCATTCCTCAATGATATATATTCTTCTTACAGATGCACCACATGTTATCAAAATTGAGTATCTCATTAATACGATGGGTATAACATCCCACTTCTGATGCAATAATCATACTTTACAATAGAACAATCTGATCGGGGAGGATGGCAGAGGAGGGTTTCGTTCCTGAAGCCCTAGGCCCTAGGCCTAGGTAGAGCAGGCTTCCGCAGGCGACAAGTAGGTACGGCGAAGGCAGCGCTGGCGAAAGTACAGTACTCAGTGTGGTGGGAAGCCGATGGCGACAGCTAGGAAGGAAAAACCCTTTTTCAAACGGCGGTTTGTTGATTTTGCTTTACCTGGTCACGGGGGCGGTTTCAATACTTTTAACCTTTCAGTAATTTTCGTGGAATTTTTCACTGTTCTGGCCAGCTGCAACCCTAAGAGCATAAGCTGTAAGCGGTTTACCAAGCGACTGTCTCGGGCTGTGGTTGGAAGGCTATTTTCCCGGTCAAAACCAAAACAATGGTAAACTCGAGCGAAGCGTTGGAGCTGGAACCCTCTCCGGAAGACCTGATAACCGTTTGGGGAAGGGAGTTTGCTGCACAGGCTCTGGGAGAGTCGTTTGGCAAGAAGAAAGAAGGGTCAGGAGTTGCTGCGGGCGTGGGGGATACAACCAGAGCCACAAGTTATGTCAAAGTTCTGTCGGAAGCAAGTTGGGACCTGTCGGGGTTGTTGGGAACTCCTGGGAAAGAAGCTGTAAAAGGCTCCACCTTTGACACGAAGCCATCATGGGAAGGCGAGGGCACTCATCCGCAGTCTGGTAAGTTAACATCCCCTTCAAAAATTTTCCCCCCATCTGGGGGTTTAGAAGATATTATAAACTCGGTTCAAAATGTCGGTGTCTGGAGACCTGTTGGGGGTATAAAATCCTCTGGAATCGAATCTAGGAAGAGTTCACAGCAGTGTGCGGTCAATAGGGACCTGTTCCCTAAAAATTTGGATCAGGGTTTTTTGGGGCCGAAAGTAGGGGAAGCGGCCAGAGAAGTCAGGCATATTTTGGGTGAAAGCCCTGGTTTGCCTCATGTTCGTGCCGGGGAAAGGAATAGTGGCAGTCCGATTGAAGGGCTTGTCGAGACCCAGACAAGTAATAGGATCGAGCATGCAGAAGGAGCGGATAATGGAGACCGAAGAAGGTATGAAGAACAATCTCAGGAGCTTGGAGACAAGTCCGAGACTTCTGATGTTAGAAGATTAGGGGGGAAACGCAAGAAATCAAAACCTTTAAAGACAAGGGAGTTTGAAGAGGTGGTTCTGGGGATGGATATGCAGGTTGAGGATGTTTTAGATGTGGATGGGGTCACGCTGGTGGGCAAAATTAGAGGTCAGCCTGTTTCAGGTGTAGCCTTTAGGCATTGGGCGGAGAATCAGTGGGCGGGTTCGATGGCGGCCACCTTCAAATCAAATGCGCTGGTCAAGGGTTGGTTTATGGTCAAATTCGACTGTAAGGAGGCTATGGAGTGGGTCGAAGGTCAGAATTGGGCATATGGGAATAGGCCGGTTTTTTTCAAGAGATGGACGCCTCTGTTTGATGCTGAAACAGAAAGGATGGACGAATTTCCGGTTTGGGTAAGAATACCAAATCTTCCCCCATACCTCTGGGCGGACTCGGTCTTCAGGTCGATTGGGAATGTGTTGGGGACTTATCTGGATGCAGATAGATCCTACCTACAAACCTTTGAGAAAAGGGTGGCACGGATTCTGGTTAAACTCAATCCAAAGGAGGGCCTAGCAAAATCTATTCCTCTTCGTTATAAGGATTACAGAATTGAGCAGAAACTCGATTACGAACATCTCCCGTTTCGCTGTCACTGTTGCCACGAATATGGTCATTTGGCGCGTGATTGCCCGCTGGGAAGACGAAGGAGGAGGTTTCAAAAGGAGACAGAGGGCTGGGAAGAGCCTATAGGGCAGGATGAGACTCAGGTAGAGGAGCCTGTGCGCGCGGGGACTCACGGGGAGGACCATTCTCATCAGACAGAGGCAGTTTTTTCCAAGGAGGAAGGAGAGCCGATGGATCTTGCAAACAATCAGCCGATGGAGGACACCACCATGGAGCCGAATGTTGAAACAAACTGCAATCAATCGGGTATGCCGTCCACAGCTTTAAAGCATTCCTCTATTATATCTGATTCTTGTATTGGGGGGCCTTCTGTTTTGAACACATGTAACGATGTGATGAAAAAAATTGATAACCTTTCTATTGAGTCAGTCTCCATAAATTTGGGTGGTGAGGCCTTTCCCCCTTTGAAGACTGGTGGTGAACCTAGCTCTGTATCACGGCCCTATAACCTGAGATCCTCTAGCAAAAAACCGATTGTCCCGAATGAGGTCATGGAACCGGTAGGAGGATTAGGGTTAGAAACTCCAAAATGCCACACAAAAAAGAGCAGAGGTAGAAAATCGAGATTACACATTACTCAGGAAAAAGCAATTTTTGATGTTGCTGATGGGAAACAGATGACAATCCCTGGGGCGCTTAGAGCAGCAAAACCCCCTGAGACGGTTATCAAATGATCTGCCTCTCTTGGAACTGTAGGGGTTTAGCTAGTAAACCTAAAAAACTAGCTCTAAAAGACCTTATTTCTCGCTGCAACCCTGATATTGTTTTCCTCCAGGAGACTTTAGGAAAGAGTATGGAAGTTGAAGCAGCTCTCTGCTCCCTTCTCCCGGGATGGGTTTTCATGGCTGCAGATGCCTCTGGTCACTCGGGAGGTATTGCTATGGGTTTCAAAAAAGGAAAATTGAAAGTGCTATCCTCATGGGGACTCCAAAATGTTCTGGGAATGGAGGTTGTATCATCAGAGTTTGATTTCCCTCTGACAATTGTAAATGTCTATGGACCATGTCAAGGAAGGGCAACGTTCTGGAATGAGTTTCTCTCCAAAAGTTTGGTACAGGACAAGAATCTCATCATTGGAGGAGACCTTAATTTTTCCATGGGAACTTCGGAAGCCTAGGGACCTCTTGCAAGGGAGGATCCTTTGACGGATTTCTTTACAAATGCTCTTTTGTCTCATCAGTTGATTGATGTAAACATCATAAAAGCTAAACCTACCTGGAGAAACAGGAGGACTGGGGAGCATAGAATTGCTAAAAGGTTGGATAGGTTCCTCATCAGCGAGAGATTGGCATCTCTGGTTCCGTTATTCAGGCAGTGGGTAGGGGAAGGTGGAATTTCAGATCACTTCCCCATTCTCCTTGAGTTCTAAAACCCCCCTCATAAGCCGGCCTCGCCTTTCAAATTCAATGCTCTCTGGCTCCAGGAGGAATCTTACATAAAGCTTTTCCATGAAACTTGGAGGCACCCGAGACCTGACCTTGAGGGGAGCAAAGCTGGGAGGTTCATGGAAAATTTAAAAAGGTTGAAGAAAGCAACCATTGTCTGGGCCTCTGAAAGGAGGAGGAAACAATCTGAAGATTTAGTAAGCATTGATGAAGCCTTGAGGGTTCTGGAAGAACCAGAGGCTGATGCCTATGCATCTTTGGAATCTAAAGAGAAAATTTTGGAGTTGGAAAAGAAGAGGGCGAAGATTTTATTGGATAAAGAAGAAGAGTGGAGGTTGAAAAGCAGAGCTATCTGGCTAAAAGCAGGGGATGAAAATACAAAATTTTTCCACAACTATGCAAAAGGGAGGAGGAATGCAAACACTATTTGGAAGCTGAGGGACTCGGAAGGTAGGGAGGCATCTTCGTTCGAAGATCTGTCTGCTATGGGGAAAGATCACTTTCAGTCCCTCTTTGCTGATCCGGGGGATATTAATTTACCAGAAATCATCAGAACTGCTCAGGCCTTTCCTCGTTTTGTGGAGGAGGAGGAGGCAGAAGACCTCTTTAGAGAGGTGACAAAAGAGGAGGTTGAGAGTGTTATAAAGTCCATGGCAAAAGACAAAAGTCCTGGACCTGATGGATGGACCATAGAACTTTTCACTCATTTCTTTGAATCCATTGGGGCAGAACTTTCTGAGGTGGTGGAGGAGTCTAGAATTAAAGGAGAAATATATGGGCCGTTCAATGCAACTTTCATTGCCCTCATTCCGAAAAAAGAGGATCCTGGCTCCTTTGAAGATTTCAGGCCTATCTCTCTATGCAATACCATCTACAAGATTATAGCAAAGATTATTGCGGTACGCCTAAAACCTATCCTATCCTGCTATATCTCAAAGGAACAATTTGGCTTCCTAAACGGGAGGCAGATCCATGAGGCTATTGGAGTAGCACAAGAAACAATACACAGTCTCAGGCAGGCAAATAAGAAGGGGGCAGTGCTTAAAATTGATCTAGCCAAAGCTTATGACAGGGTCAATTGGACATATCTCAAGATGCTTTTGATGCACCTTGGTTTTCAAGCAGGTTTCATTAGATGGATCATGGGATGCATCACAAATGTAAATTTTGCTGTTCTGATAAATGGAGCTGCTTCCCATTTCTTCAAGAGCCAAAGAGGACTTCGCCAAGGGTGCCCGCTTTCCCCTCTGCTCTTCCTCCTTGCGGCAGAAGGTCTAAGTAGGCTTATCTCAAAGGCTAAAAGTTCAGGTTTGATCAAAGGTTTGGAAGTTGCTATTAACCTTTTCATCACCCATCTGCTTTTCGTTGATGACATTCTGTTGTTTACAAATGGGAATTTATCTGAAATATTAGAGCTAAAGTCTATACTTGATCTGTTTCTAAAAGCAACAGGACTTAAAATAAATGACAGAAAGTCTCAGCTGATTTTTGAGGGTTTCAGTAGGCAAGAGGAGACAGCAATTGAGACTCAGCTGCCCTTTGGAACATGTAATATGGAGCAGCCCTTTAAATACCTTGGGTTTTGGCTCAAGCCAACCTCCTACAGGAAGCAGGACTGGAATTGGTTAGTAGCAAAGATTGAACAAAAAATTGCCCATTGGAGTTTCAAATGGCTGTCGAGGGCTGGAAGACTCACTTTGGTGAATTCAGTACTGCAGGCTATACCAGTTTTCTGGGCAGCCTTGACATGGATACCCAAAGGAATCCTCCACAAAATAAAGCAGCTTTGCAGTAGATTTCTTTGGTCGGGGTCCAAGGAAGAGTCTGTTCTCCCATGGGTGGCATGGGACAAAATCGCAAGGCCAAAAGATTGGGGAGGTTGGGGGCTAAAAAATCTTGTAGATTTTAGCCAGGCTCTAGCTGCTAAATCAGGATGGAGAATCATAACAATGGAGAATCTTTGGACGAAGGTGGTAAAAAGGAAATACATTGATCCCATCCCGATTGAAGATTGGATAAGAAGGCCTAATAAGAAAGGGAGGAATTGCTCAGTCATTTGGAAAGCCACTTCGGAGGCTTTTAAGGTAATTGAACAAGGTTTGGCATGGAGAGTTGGGAATGGAGAAAGTCTGAGGATTGGCAGAGACCCTTGGGTAGGTTGCAGTGAAGATTTTTCCCTTTCCCCGGAACTGATTACTCATCTGGAGGGCATGGGTATAAAAAGTTTAAATCAGATAGCTAGTATGGAGCAGACTTCTATTTGGGGCTAGGCCTGGAAGACTGGAGAGGATATTGGTCTAAATGTCTTTTGGCGAGATGATTGGCAGCGTTATATTCAGGAGTTGAGAAGATCAAATGTCAGAATTATGGATAGGCCAGACTCTCTGGTCTGGGCACATGCTGAATCAGGACTTTACTCCCCAAAGGCTGGCTATATTTTCTTGGTGAAGAATAAAGGATGGGCTCCTCCTGTTTGGTGGTCAAAACCTTTGTTTAAGCTAAAATGCCCAAAAAAATCTAGGATTTTTTTCTGGTGTGCTTTAAACCATAAAATCCCTTCCTGGGATGTTCTGCAAGCTCGGTTTAAACAGGGACCAGGCAGATGCCCTCTGTGTTTCGCGGATGAAGAAACCATTGACCATCTTTTCTTGCTATGTCCGTTCACAAAACAGATTTGGATAGAGGCAGAAAGGCTCCTGAATGTAAAACTAAGATGGGAAGGGGTCGATTTAAATGCAACCTGGGAATACTGGTGGAATCATTTTCAGGAGAGGAACTTGAGGAATTTGCCCCCCATCATCTGCTGGGGTGTTTGGCTTGCAAGAAATCGTAGCATTTTTAGAGAAAAGTTATCTCCCGTGGCTGCAGTGGCCATTCAAAGCATCGCCATTTTTGATAGCATTCCCTTGAATGAGGAGCAAAACAATCGAAATCAGAGAACAGCACCAAATATTCGGGAAGGGATCCCGTGGGCTTTTTTCGACGGTGCTGCTCAAAATAACATTACGGGTGCTGGGATATACATTCACATTAATAACGCTCACACTCTCAAGGCTGCGGTTGGAACTGGAACGGGATCAAACAACTTTGCCGAACTCTCTGCCTTAAAACTTCTGCTCTGTTGGCTCATCCAAAAAAACATCCACACCATTCAGATTTATGGAGACTCTTTGAATGTTATAAACTGGGTCATTGGGAAATTCAGATGTCAGAATTATATGTTGTTGCCCCTTTTAGAAGAAATACAATCTTTAAAACAGCAGTTTAATGTTTTCTCCATTGAACATATATACAGGGAATTCAATGAGGTCGCAGATGGGCTTTCTAAGGCAGGTCTACAACAAGATCTGGGCTCGTGGAGAATAACTGAGCAGATCCAGGAACAGATCCGTGTGTCGGATCTCCCTCCATATGCATAGCTTTTCTTTTTGCTAGTTGCTCTAGAGTTCTTTTTGTTGTTTTTTCATGGAAATCTAGTAGCACTAGTCTAAAAAACTCCTGTTTTTTTTTACTACTTTCAGATACATTGATGCTCCGTTTTTGTTGAGCTGTTGTGTTTATGATACTTGGGTATGGATCAGCTGGGTTGTTTTCCTTTTGAAAGGAGGCCCAGCTGGATCTGGGTCATCTAGACTATGTTTTCATCCTTTGGTTTCGGCTGTCTAGGCCGAGGGCTTGTGTTTTTACTTCTGGGCAGCACGAGGTAGGTGTGCTGAGGATCCTCTCTAGACTAGGCTGGCTTTTTATTAGGCAGACATTTCAGAATGTTAACTCATCTGCATGTAACTTTTTTTACTTCTTATAAAAAAAGTTCGTTTTTTCTTTGGAAAAAAAAAAAAAAGTAGAAATTAAATGTAGGAAATTCAAAACTAATGTATCTAATTGGCACTATTATTATGTATTTCTGTTGACAAAGAAGAGAAATATAAATTTGATTGCAACTCTTAGTTGATGAGGTGGCTAACTGTCTTTGAGCATTTTCCTCCTTAAATTATGCAACATAGGGTCCAGTCATCCCTTTGTATATCCCATTCCGAGATAGAGATGTAAAAAGTGAGAGTTTATTGTAGATAAATATTTTCTTGAGATAAAACTCTCTCATATTCCCAAAATTCAGCTCCATCGGTTCCCAATATTCTCTGCAAAAAGGTGACTCAAACATGAATTTGCACATTTCGAAACATAGGATGTAAAGATGTACATGTATCTCTCATTATGTAATATATATGTAACACATGAAGTAGATTACTTTACATTGGCATCTTAGCAATACAAACCTCCTCCAGTTTCTCAAGAGTCATCTCTGATCGGCCACAATATGTTCTGCAAAAGTATGACTAAATAGGAAAATTTGAGAAAATATGTCTACAAAGCTTCATCTATATATCCCAAACCATAATAGCTTTTAGAAAATTGAGAGAAGTTTTTGTACATGAGGATGTTGGCAGAAAAAAATCTTTTAGTTTCTGAAAATTCATCCTCATTGGTTTGGAAACCATGTTTGAAGTAAATGTGGTGTATAGGAAAAAGCATATTTTCAACTAATCATGAGACAAAGGAATGACATGGATGCAGGAGATGACATGGTAATCGGGGAATGGAGGATAACCTAAATAGTAGTGCACGGGAAAGATGGTGGGAAGGGAGAGTGGTAAGCAAGAAGTTAGTAAGCAATTTTTGGAGGGGGGTCGGAGTGGTATGTGGTATCATGAGAGGGGGGGGGTGGTACGAAATGTAGACGAGCACACATGTAGCTATGGGACCCAATGGGGAATACCACCTTTTTGGACCCCCCTTAGCGATAAAGCTAGGATGGAAAGGGGGGGGCTGAAAACAGATGAAGTTTGTTGATCAAGAGCGGGATGACATCCCATTGTATTCTATGTTGTTGTACTTTAACCATAAGCGACAAAAGAGCTTTGTCTTCTTGTGACTTTTGATTCTTGCTTTGAACTTAGGATAAAGGTTTAGAAATATAAAATATGTCCAATACTTTATCCATTCATTCCTTTCTGCTTTTTTCATTGTCACTATAACTTTGGATAAAATGGCATATAAGCATATTTTTTTATTTTCTCAAGGTTTTGACCTTTTCTGGAAATTATTTACAACATGGAATATTATTTAAAACATCTAAAATATAACAATCCTCAGCTATAATCAAGCAATCCTATAAAAATTATAGGACCCTAACGCCAACAATCAAATTGTAGACATGAAACCATCATCCACTGCTTGAAATCCAACATTTATTATTTCATGTTTAATGTTCTTATGTCTAGAAATATATTCAAGTACATCTCCTCCTTCAGTCAATTTTTGTTGGAGCAACTTCAATTGAAGACCAAATTTCTTAGATTCAGGTTGTGTATCAAACAAATCATTAAAAGTTCTCAAAGCAGACCATGCATCAAAAGAATTTTCAGTGTGAACAAACATCTCATCATTAACTGAAGATTTGATTAGTGCTAATGCTTTGGCATTTTTAATCTCCCATTTAGCTAGTAAATTTGCATCTATAGTTTTATTTGGTTTAACATCACCATCACGCAAACCTTGCCAAAGTTCATTGTAAATCAAATTGGTTTCTATGATGTATGGGACTTGATAGACCTAAATGTGTATAAACGTGTGCCTGACTTGCTCCAATTCAACAAAGTTATTTGAAGGTGTGTGTTGAACCCGCAGCAAACCAGCTAAAATTACGAAGTGTGACTTGATCATGTTACCTTTCAAATTCAATTTCTAGTTCTCTACTTCCCTTATTTTTGGAAAGGTTTTAATTTACCAAACAATAATAAATTTTTATAGTAGTGCCTTTTGAATCGTAGGGAAGACTACTAGTTGTCGGTGTTGCGCCAGTATATTGTAGAGTTCTCTCAAATCATCCATCTATGTACGGCCATACTCATAGTTTCATATTAGCCACTATCCTTGGAGATGAAGGAATTATGCTCATCTGAATCGCCATGTTTCTCTGTCCGTTGAATTTTTGCGCGACCAGGAAAGTATGAAGTTGGGACTTTAAGAAGCTTCTACGATTTGGATGTTATTGACTAGCTCAAAGAACATTGACCATAATGGGCAATGTTTATGCTTCTAAGATTTCGAGGAGAGTGATCATTGTCAAGGATGGGATCATGGAACTCATACACGTCCAACCCACAACTAGAAGAATGCTTTGCACCAACAAAGTTGTAGCGATGGAAACAAAAAAGTCAAGCTCTTCAGAATGGCGCCGAGGGCAGAAAGCCAGACTGGAGATGGAAATGGAGCTTTAGAAGTCAACGAAATAAAAATTATTAGACTGTTTGCAGCCTCAGATACATCAAGCAGCACAGAGAAAAAGACCATGCGATGTCGTGATGAGGAATGGGAATTTCCAAATTCAGGTTCTGTCAAGACTGAGATTCGTGGAGGCAACAAAAGAACCAATTAACTGCTTGGTATAGTTTTCCAAAAGCCTGTAAAGCTAAAAGCTCCTTCTTCACATCATCTTCATTTTTGTAGCTCTGATACCACAATAATAGCAAAAGTGTCCTTAGACACACAAATTGTATTAATAAGGAAAATAAAAATTACATAGAAAATTTGCAAGAGTTTACACATGAAAACTCAACACTCTTGCAAGTAGGAAAATGTGCTTTAAATAAGCTAAATGTCCTAACCTATTTTAGTTATGGATCACTTATTTAATCAAAAAGTGTCCATTTACATTAAATGTTATCCTAACAAATATACTAACTATTTTCCTAAATCGGAGCCTGTTGTGGCCACCAACAACCCCCCTCCTTATTTAGTATTAGCAATAACACTATGTAAGTGGGGACCCTTAGTCAAAAAATTTAAAAAAAAATCAATTAGTGCTTATATGTCACTCCTTAAAATATATCGCATCACGCCAAGAACGATAGGGCATTTTCTTATGAGTAAAAATGATAAAATGCGAGATTGCGAGGCGAACTCCATCGCATCGCATGCATTAATAAACACTCACGTTAGAAAACCTTAAAATCGCCGATATAAGATATCGCATATCGCATGTCGCAAAATCGCATAAAATGCACATAAGAATTAAACGATCAAGCGATCAACGATCTTGCGATATTGCGATCTGTGATCTTTACGATAGTGCGATCAAGCAACCTTGCGATAGAATAGCAAAATGAAATTGCGGTAATGCAATACTGTGATGCAAATCACAGAAACATTCCATCGCAGATTTTCCTGGCTCAATATTCAAGAAATGTTTTTCCATGAACCAAGAACTGGATACGCGCTTTAATGATAATTAATGAATTACACGCCAGTTGTTAATAAAGTTTGGTTTCGGTTTTTCGAAGAGCCAGTTCACGTCAGATGGCATGTTTTTGCATATCTGTGGCATTTAAAGCTTTCCTGTCATTATTTATTATCATTACTCTCTCCTCACTTGTGAACTGCAGGAACGAAGAAAAAAAGTTACACAAAGAAATGTGCAAGAAGCTATGGGGAAAAAGGGTAGAGCTCCAATGTTCAAAGACAGAGAAAAGGCGCCCTCATAAACAGATACCGCATGCAACAGAGCCGCAGATTCACAAAATACTGCTGAGCCATCCATTACAGATCTTTCATAGACAGCCATGGTTAAATGGGTACTGAGTGATGCTGATATCAATAGATAGTTTAATGCTCAGGGTCAAGAGCTCACGAGGTCATTATTTTTACAAATTTTGAAACTTTATACCCGATAAAGAGGAAGAGGCGCAAAAGGCAAAAAACACATCAGAGAAGCCTGGATCAAAGAACGGAGGCAGTTTATGATGCGCGATTAGCGCCTAGTGCTAATAGCGCATCGCTGAGAAAATTGCTCGAGAAGGAAAGCCCCTAACTACTCAGTCACCTGTAAGCCCGAAAATTGCAAGAAAGCAATGATAAAAAACAAACTAGAAACAGAAAGCTAAATAAAAGGAAGAAGAAATCCAAAGGGTTAACCAAGTTGAACTGAGATTATTACTGGGCATACACAGTAAAGCCACATAGTCAGTGGATGACTCTCGAGCATATCATCGATTTTGCTGAGAGATGGTGCCAGCTCTTGCCAATTCTATTTGCTTAGCTCAACCAAAAGCGGAAGACAGTCAGTCGACTCTACTCAAGCAAATACTGAATGCTTGCAACGTTAAGGAGCAAATGCAGAAATAGTTAGATATTAGATTTAATTTTTAGAAATAGTTTTGATTTATTTTTTCTTAGAAAAAGGGCGGTCATTTAAACCGCATCCTGAATCTTTGTAAATAATTTATTTAGTTAGTAGTAATTAAACCCTTCTCATGCACTTAGAGAAGGGTCCAGAAATTTATCAAAAACTTGTCCTCAGAACATGCACTTTTGCACCCTCAGAGGAGGTTTTGATGAATGAATGGAATAGGATTTGTTGATGTTTGCATTTGATATCTGCTACTGATGTTGCACTTCTGTACTCTTAGTGGATGTTAGAGCAAAGAGAGATAAATCATTGTCGCTTGAAGCTCATGAGTAGGACTAGTTATAAATGGTACTTTTATCTCTTAACCATTTCTTCTTATGTGTTAAAGTGATATACAGTTTTTAGTTGTTTATGTATTATTGCGTGAATGCCTGAGTTATCATTTGGCACTTTTGTACGATGATAGCTATTTATTTATGCTTAATGTATGAATAGCTCATTATGCGATATGCTTTTCACAACTGTTTCGTCTAACTTTTTATGCGAAGTGGTCCATCCTTATTGATTTCATTTCTCATAATAGTTGAATGATATTTATTACCAATTGTTATTTGAAATCTTTTTAGATCAGATAATAGAAGAATTACATCCCGGGTTAGTATAGACTTAGATGTTGCAGCTTATTAGATTACAATAGCATAGCATTAGATTAAAGTTAGAATTAGAATATCTCAATTAGAAACTGTTAGATCAGGAACATCAAATTCTACACACACGCACTCATAGATTGGGAAACTGGTCCCATATCCCCAGTCGGACCCGCTAGATGATCCAGGTGGATATTGGTGGCCACCTTCCAAGTCCACCTGGACCCCCACCATTGTCCTTCTCAGCATTTTCAGTTTCCTTAATTGTAGCACAACTTACTATTTTTAGCAGTTTTTCGGGTCCTGAACTTCCGGAGCCGTTTTGAGGCCCTAAACGACGTTTTTAGGGGAATCTGGGGGCAACATGGGTCCAACAATGGTAGTACTCGGATAGATCTTTCTAACGAGCTATTGTATGCGTCAAATGGAAATCATATGCCAAAGTTACGACCCAGGAAGTTGATGTACCAATTTACCCCAAACGGGGCCCACAGTTTGGCGTTTCATCTCCTAGGGTTAGGTTTTGGAATGTTAAGGGTTTTCCATTGTTTCTCAACAATAAAAAGGCCTTCGAGCCTCATTGTAACACAGTTCAGAGGCATGTAGCCATCACATCTCTTCTCAGAGATAAGCTACCATCGCCCTAGCTGGTTTGTTTCCATTTTTGGTTGTAAGCATATTTCAGTATTTTCCATTAATGAAATGAAGTATTATTTCCGCTGCATCTTTGTGTATATGGTTATCTCTGTGATTTGTTGCGTTCCTGTTTAAATCTGGATCAGTGGTATCAGAGCGGTCTGCTTTTTCTCTGTTTTTCTTTGCATGTCCCCAACAAGGTTGGGATATAAGGAGTTAGGGCTTGAACTGGTTGAACCTTTGCAAGACCATCCTCGCAAATCCCGATGGCCTCCCATGGCAGACGAGAAGAAAGATGAGGGGGCAGGAGATCCCATCAAAATCTTGCTCGAAGAAGCTCTCGAGCGACAACGGAACGCGATGATGGACAACTTTGCCCAGATCCTTCAGCGGTTACCCAGAAGCAACGAATCGGCTTCCAGCAGCTACTCTGGAAACGCCACACCCTTTAAGGTACAAGTTAATTTTGAAATCCCCATATTTGAGGGTCAGAAAGACGCAGATGCCGTAGATAAATGGTTAAATCTGCTAGAGGGTTATTTTTCTGTTCATGATTTTTCGAGTCGGGAAAAGATTGTTTTTGCTCTTCTCAAAGCAGCCCCCCATGTCAAGGACTGGTGGGAAACCTACTGCGAGCAGAAGGATGAAAGTACTGGCTCACTATTTTCAGCCGTACCCACCTGGGATTCGTTCCAGGATGCCGTCAAGGAGCAGTACTACCCTGTTGGAAGCTATGAGGATGAATACATAAAGTGGACCACGCTGCGGCAGGGAAGGGACCAAGATGTGCCGGAGTTCACCAATCTTTTCCATACCCTTCGCACAAAGTTGGGTATCAAGGATTCGGAGCAACATTTGATACTCAAATACCGTGGCTGCTTGCACAAGTACATCCAGGAAGAAATACAATTCCTAAACATCCCCTCGCTCGGCGCAGCATACCGATATGCCGTCAAGGTCGACCAGAAGTTGAAACAAAAGAAGCGAGATTTTGGATCTGTGAATCCAAAGCAGGGGAAAGGTGCCCCGAAACCATAGAACAAAGGACAAAGCCAAGGCAGGACAGCCCAAGACAACTAGCCGAAGCTGCAAGCAAAGAACAGCGCCACGAATCCGAGAAAGGACACTGGCAAATGGTGCGAGTTCCATAAGAGCTCCACTCACAACACAAGTGAGTGTCGGGCCAAGCAGTCACTGGTGGCTGAGCTAAAGGTTTCAGAATCAGATGCATGTTCCGACTCTGAGTCAGAACCCGATAAGGGGTATGAAAAAGGGAAGCAGATCATTGATGCGGATCCCAGCGCCACTGTTGCTACCGCAAAGATCCAGAAAAATGAACCCGAAGATCCAGAGGAGGAGGAGTGTCTCTTCCACTCTCAGATGTGGGTAAAGGGCTCCCCGATACAGTTCATTGTTGATAGAGGGAGTCAAAAGAACCTCATTTTGGTAGAGGTCGTGAAGCGGTTGGGCTTACCGACCACAGCACATCCACAACCATACACCATTGGGTGGCTGCACCAAGGACGAGATCTTCGCATGAGCCAACAATGTCACCTTCCATACAACATCAAGCCCTTCACGGATGAGGTATTGTGTGACATTGCTCCCCTTGAAGTTTGTGATGTATTACTAGGACAACCATACTTGTGGAAGCAACATGCTGTGTATGAATCAAGACCCCGTGCTGTTATTATTACATTGGGAAATAAGTTGTTCAGGATACCAGAGGTAGCACTACCTGCTGCCATCTCTTTGATTACTGCAAAACAATGCAGTAAGATCATTTCCAAAACTAGGAAATTTGTTTTCCTGATGATACGCCCTCAAGGAAAGAAGAAGACAGTGGCCGCGGCCTCCAGATGGGGTCCCTCTTCACGACAACTACAGATGGACAAGATTGTGGAGGAGTACGAGGACATCTTCACCTCTCCGGCAGGAGTTCCTCTACACTTTCAAGTCAAGCACTCCATCGATCTGACCCCAGGTGCGCCGCTGCCCAATGGACCAATTTATCGGTGCTCCGTTCTAGAGAACAATGAAATCAAGAGGCAGATTCAGGAGCTCCTGCAGAAAGGTCACATCCGTCCGAGTTCATCGCCCTGTGGAAGCCCGATCGTGTTGGTACAGAAGAAGGATGGGACGTGGAGACTCTGTATTGACTATCGGGCGCTGAACAAGATCACTGTCCGTAATAGGTACCCGATCCCGCGGATTGATGACCTCCTAGACCAACTAAAGGGGGCGAAATATTTCAGCAAGATCGATCTGAAGTCAGGATATCACCAGGTACCAATCGAACCCTCTGATGTGTGGAAGACTACCTTCAAATCCAAGGAGGGCCTCTTCGAATGGTTGGTCATGCCTTTCGGATTGACGAATGCTCCTGCAACCTTTATGAGGCTAATGGATGACATCTTGCGGCCATTCACCAACTCCTTTGTAGTAGTATACTTGGATGACATTTTGATCTTCAGCCAGAGTTGGGAAGAGCACCTCCACCACATCCGACAGGTTCTCCAAACACTGTGGCAACACAAGCTATGTGCCAATTTGGAGAAATGCACTTTTGGCATGACCCAGGTTCAGTATCTGGGATACATCATTGATGAACAGGGGGTGCATGTCGATCCAGCCAAGGTCCAAGTCATTCGGGATTGGCCCTCTCCAACCACTCTAACATAGCTCCGCAGCTTTCTAGGTCTTGCCAACTTCTACCGCAGGTTTGTGTTGGGGTTTTCTCATATTTCTTGGCCCTTGAGTCAGGTCACCAAGGGAGGGGCGAAAGCAAGATTATTTTGGTCTGAATCTCAACAGAAGGCATTCATGGAGTTGAAGGATCGCCTCTGCATGGCACCAGTGCTCGCGTTACCAGATTTACAACAACCATTTGAGGTCGAGACAGATGCCTCTGACTATGCTATTGGGGCAATCCTTACTCAACATGGACATCTAGTGGCATATCACAGTGAAACACTTTCAGACACAGTCCGGAAGTACCCCACTTATGATAAAGAGATGTATTCCATTGTACAGGCCTGCCGACAATGGAAGCATTACAGTTTGGGGAAGGAAACGGTCATCCACACAGACCACTGACCCCTGCAGTTCATACAGACCCAAGGGAAATTGCAGAATGATCGCCATCAGAAGTGGTCTACATACCTACAACAGTTCCACTTGAATATCAAGTATAAGAAGGGCAGCACCAATAATGTTGCAGATTGCCTCAGTCGACCACCGATCATGGCGTTAACCACCGTGCTCAACTCTTGTGGGCACGAGACTTCTGATTGGCCACTTCTCTACAAGAGCGACCTAGAATTCAGCCACACATACCAAACACTCTTGGAGGGTCGGCGTGTTGTAGATTTTCACCTCCAGGACACCCTATTATGCCACCTCGGTCACCTTTGTGTTCCTTCAAGCGAGTGTGCCAAGATGATTTGGGAAGCACACTACAGTCGAGCTGCTGGGCATTTCGGGGTCGAGAAAACAGTGGCAGTACTGCAAAATTATTTCTATTGGCCAAATCTTCGACAGGATGTTGGGAAGTACATCAGATCATGTACTGCCTGTGCCATTGCCAAACCGACCATTAAGAAGCACGGCCTCTATACCCCGTTGCCTACCCCTAGTCGACCTTGGGAGTCCATCTCCATGGATTACATGTCAGGCCTTCCTTCCACTAAGCATGGAAATGATTGTGATTTTGTGGTCGTCGACAGGTTCTCGAAGATGGCCATTATGGTGGCCTGTAAGAAGAATATCACAGCAGAAGCCACTACTAAACTCTTCTTTGAACGAGTGTGGGTGCACTTTGGGATACCACAGTCTATCATCTCAGATCGGGACAGTCGGTTTCTCAGCACATTTTGGTCCAGTCTCTGGTCAATGCTGGACACCAAACTCACGAAGTCCACAGCTTTCCATCCTCAAACTGATGGCCAGACAGAGGTTGTCAATAGGATGATCGTGCACATTCTGCGCATGTATAACTCAAAGCATCCACGAACATGGGATGAGAGCCTCCCCTATGTTCAACACAGCTACAACCGAGCTCTTCACAGCTCCACTGGCCATAGCCCTTTTCAGGTGGGTTTGGGATTCCAGCCACTATGCCCCATTGATGTGGCCATGCCACTTGCAGCTACTCACATGAATTCAGCTCATGTCCAATCCGAAACAGATAAGGCCACCAGCTTCATTGAGCGCATCCAACATATTTGCCAGTAGGTCCATGACATTCTTGAGAAATCAAATGCCAAGTACAAGCAACAGCATGATCAACATCGGGTGCCACACAAGTTTCAGGTGGGCGACAAAGTCTGGTTGCATTTGCAAAAGGAACGCCTTACTGGAGCCTATCGGAAATTGAGACCACACCGATATGGTCCTTACACCATTACTAAGGCTATGGGAGACAATGCATTTGAGCTCAGCATTCCCCCATTCCTTGGCCTGCACCCAGTGTTCAATGTGGACTGCCTTCGGCCATACTTTCCACCATTGCTAGACACATCCGACATTGCAGAACAGCTCAAACCCACAGAATTAAATCCAGATTGCATGGAACAAGCTGCAACTGATCGGATCATGGACACACAGATCAAGAACACTCGCCAACAGAATATCCAACTGTATCGAGTTGTCAAAGCAGGCCAACTCCTTCAGCAGGGCAAGTGGCTCACCAGGGAACAAGTTCAGCAAAAGTTTCCTCATCTCATGGAGGAGCTCAACGCAATGGGGACCATTGCTTCCTAAGGGGGGAGGAATGATCCAGGTGGATATTGGTGGCCACCTGCCAAGTCCACCTGGACCCCCACCATTGTCCTTCTCAGCATTTTCAGTTTCCTTAATTGTAGCACAACTTACTATTTTTAGCAGTTTTTCGGGTCATGAACTTCCGGAGCCATTTTGAGGCCCTAAACGACGTTTTTAGGGGAATCCGGGGGCAACATGGGTCATGGAATGGACCAATGTTGCCCGTTCCCACAATGGTAGTACTCGGATAGATCTTTCTAACGAGCTATTGTATGCGTCAAACGGAGATCATATGCCAAAGTTACGACCCCGGGAAGTTGATGTACCAATTTACCCCAAACGGGGCCCACAGTTTGGCGTTTCATCTCCTAGGGTTAGGTTTTGGAATGTTAAGGGTTTTCCATTGTTTCTCAACAATAAATAGGCCTTCGATCCTCATTGTAACATAGTTCAGAGGCATGTAGCCATCACATCTCTTCTCAGAGATAAGCTACCATCGCCCTAGCTAGTTTATTTCCATTTCTGGTTGTAAGCATATTTAAGTATTTTCCATTAATGAAATGAAGTATTATTTCCGCTGCATCTTTGTGTATATGGTTATCTCTATGATTTGTTGCGTTCCTGTTTAAATCCAGATCACTAGACCAAACAAATAAGGAGCTTCCAACCAAGGTCCAAACCGGGCGGGTATCCCCCTTGTTGTAGACCCAATTTTCGGGGCTTCAACATATTTGGTGCTAGAAGGAGGGCTTGAACTATGAATGGCAAGTAAATATAAATCTGAATACCATTCTAAGAGTAAATCGCCCTCACCATCTCCCCCGACTTCTCCATTACACTTAAATCCAGAGTTAGAAGTCGCTGGAGTATCAACCGCTGCTACGCACCCTGACATTTCAAAACAATCTACTGTTGAACCTCCTAAAGTTGAATCTCTGATTCACAAACTTTAGCGATTTTCCATTTCTCCTCAAAGGTTTGATAAATCTCAAGGCAGCGTGACTTCGCAATATAACCCTGCTCATCCCCTGACCAGATTAAAGAGTGAAAAGTTTGGTGTTCAACCCACCGAATTACCTCTTCCCACAAGAAAAAGAGCAAGTAAATCACCAAAGGAGTCTGATAGCAAGACTCTTTCATCATCATCATCCATCTCAACCTCTTCACCACGAAGTCAACCATCCACTCCGCCACTTCAGATCATCGTCCATCTGTCCACTCGAACCCCCACAACTCTTCCTCAATCATCTGCAATCGTAGTATCCTCATCTTCCCAAACGCAGGGATCATCTTCTGCACTTTCCTCTGTTAGTAGTTCAACAATGGCCCAGTCTCCATGGAATAACCCTGGGGCAGTCTTAATGCCTGCACCCTTGAGTCAAATATCGGGCCATCCTAAGAAATGGCTGCCTAAGTTTAATCCCAAGGCAGGCATGCTAGCAGAAGAGCATATAAACAACTTTATGTTATCCATTAATCTCAATGGGGTTACTAATGAAGATGTTGTTGTTCGAATTTTTCCTTATACTCTGCAAGGAACAGCCGGATCATAGTATTTATCATTACCCTACGAATCTATCACTAGTTGGGACATCTTCCAAGAGAAATTCCTGACCAAGTTTGGTGATGACAGGTCTACGGCAACACTAATCAACGACCTAATCAACCTTAGGGCCGAATCTAGAGAGCCTATCAAAGATTTCAATTTACGTTTCAACAAAATCCTAAACAAAATTCCTACTGCTTCCCAGCCCAACGAAGAAGTACGAAGTGAATGGTATATCACTGCTCTACCATCAAACATAGCAATCTTCGTGGACAGGGCTAATAAAACAACCTTAGCCGAAAACATGAAAGAAGCAATAGCAGTAGAGAAACGTATAATAGCCCTGGAAAAGAAATCCGCGACAGAGGAACGGAAATCCAAGAAAGTCACCTTCAAGGAAGACTCCAAGAAGAAACAAACAAAAGATCCATTTGATTTGGAAGGATTGCAAAAAGTTCTAAAGACCATGTCCAATGAAATGGTCGACATCAAAAAGCAAGTAGCAAAAACTTCTTCAAAAAATCCCTACAGATCTTTTAAAAGAGGCTCTTCAATGGATTCAAAGCCACCCAATGTTATTTCAAATGCTGAATCCGAAGAAGAGGAAGAGGAAATTGCCACTAAAGGGAAAACTGATGAAGAAGAAGTTGTAGAATTACAAGGAATGTGGGATTTCATCCTCCCATAAGAAGAAGATCAAGAAGTATTCCCAGTTAGCACACGAAGTAAAAATCAGCTTGATCCTCCCCAAACTATCCCTAAACCAAAGAGCGCAAGCTCTGCAATAAAGGATAAATTCGCAACAAAGAAAATGACATCTAAAGCGACTCAAACCAGCCCAGTCCAAACAAATGCATCAAATCCATCTAAAACGCTGATCGTGTCAGATGAAATGGAGTACAATATTATAGAAGATATGAAAAAGACTAGGGCCAACATCACTCTTTACGAACTAAGCAAGTTAAAGCATCAACAGAAGATAATTCTGAAAGAATTACATGCTGTGCCAATTGCACCTTTGCCTGTCGCTGTACTTTCTCAAGCTTCTGATAACATGGGAAGACCTCCAACTAACGCGATCAATAAGATTGATCCAAATGACATCGCCCTAATTGGAGGAAGATCGAGATCGCATACTCCCTCGTTTCTCCTTACTTACGAAATTTTCAATAAAAATGTGCACAATTGCTTGGTGGATTATGGTGCTTCATCGAATATTTTACCAAAGTCCATATGTGCCAAGTTAAACATTCAACCACAGAAATCCACTGTGCGCATAGTCCAACTAGATCAATCTCAAGTCGAAGTGATTGGCGAACTAAATCAAGTAACCATAAGGCTGTCAGCCAACCCGAAGGTATGTCAAGTTATTGACATTTTAATTGTTGATATTCTAGAATTTTATGGCTTAATTCTTAGCAGGGATTGGTCAGAAAAACTTCATGGATACTTCGCAACTGACTGGTCGCACATGTGGCTGCCCTACAATGGTAAACCAAATCAAATAAAAGTTGAACGAGAACTACATCAGAAATACATAGTAATGGAGCTGGAGGGGGAAAATGAAAGAGTAGCATATAATAGCAGCATTATTGGCAATTACTCGGTAGATTCTTTCCTCGGAAATTTCAATGCTCATACGTCACCCTATTTAGAACACTCTGTTTTGTCCCAAGTCGAAAATTTTTCTCGAACTGATAGTTAAAAATGTATCAATTTTTTAGATAGTCCTGTAAATAAATCTTTGTTTTGGAAATTATTTTTTGATGGTTCTAAATCTAACGAAGGAGCAGGAGAAGGATGCGTTATAATTAGTCCAGAAGGAGATAAAACCATGCTAACATGCAGACTCGAATTTGATTGCACCAACAACACAGCAGAATATGAGGCTTTGGTCCAAGGGTTGTACAAAGCAATCGGTTTAGACGTCAAGTACCTTCAAGTTTTCGGAGACTCTGAGATTGTGGTCGGATAGGTACATAATACTATACATTGCTTATCAGGTCATTTAAAACATTATCAATCCTTAGTTCAAGATCTGACTGAGCATTTTATAGCATTTAATATTTCTTCAATTCCCAGACTCCAAAATGCAAGTGCAAACCTTTTGGCTAACGTAGCTTCTAAGCTTATTCCTTCATAAGATTTTAGTCCAGATAGATTCTCAATAGAATTAATCTTTAGACCATCTATTCCTAATAACATCAAAAATTGGAGAGTATTCAATGACGATCCTGATATCGTAAATTTCCTTACATCTGAAGGATCCTACTCCAATCAAATAATTGACGAAGACCAACATGATTGACAATTGCAACAAGATAGCACTAACAATGTTATACCTAAGTCGGTAGTCAAGTTAGAAGACTTGTACGATTTGAAAGATCGGTTTAAAAGGTCTACCAATTCAAAACTCCAAATTTCAACCTTGAACTATGAATTAGTAAACCTAGGAACCGATGCCAAACCACAAAACATTAATCTAGGCCTCAGCCTAGCCCCTAAAGAAAAATTAGAGTATATTCATCTTTTGAGACAATATAAAAATGTTTTTGCCTGGAATTATGATGAACTCAAAACATACGACACTTCCATCATCCAACATACTATTCCCATTATCGATAATGAAAAACCTGCCCAACAAAACCTGTGAAAGATCCATCCCAATTTAGAAAATCAGATAAAAACTGAACTCAATAAGTTATTGAAAGCCAGAATAATCTTTCCCGTCAGACATTCTAAATGGGTCTCCAATATGGTACCTCTTAGAAAGAAAAACAGAGATATTAGGATTTGCATTGACTTTCAAAACCTTAACAAGGCCTGCCAAAAAGATAATTTTCCTTTACCACCTATCGAACAGATATTGCAGGCAGTGGCGGGCTCAGAATTAAAGTCTTTCTTGGATGGATTTTCAGGATACAATCAAGTGTTGGTACATCTTGATGATCAATTGAAAACCACATTCAGAACTAAATGGGGAACATACGCATATCGAAAGATGCCATGTGGTTTGATTAATGCTGGTGCCACATTTCAGAGAGCTATGGACATCGCATTCAAAGGTTTAGTCAACAAATCTGTAGTAATTTATTTGGATGATATAGCAGTGTATTCCAAGAAACGAAGCGACCATCTTAGAGATTTAAAACAAATCTTCCAATGGTGTTTAAGGTATGGAATTTCACTTAACCCAAAGAAATCTTTCTTCGCATTAAGTGAAGGGAAACTTCTAGGATTCATAGTGTCAAAATCTAGAATTCACATCGATTCCGACAGAACCAAAGAGATTTCTGAAATATCCTTTCCTCACAACAAAAAAGCCATGCAATCTTTCCTTGGTCAGATCAACTTTGTAAAGAGATTTGTTCCAGATTTTTCACGAATCGTGTCTCCTTTGCAAGCCATGATTAAAAAGAACTCAAATTTTAAATGGGGCCAAGATGAACACAAAGCATTCAACCTGATCAAAAAAGCTATTATTAATGTTCCATCCTTAGCAACCCCGAATTTTTCAGAGCCCTTTATTTTATATACATTTACCTCAGATAGGTCATATTCTGCGATACTCACTCAAGCAAATCAAGAAAAAGCAGATGCCCCAATTGCATTTTTCAGTTCAAATTTACAGGGCGTTGAATTAAATTATTCAGACATGGAGAAACAGGCTTATGCTGTTTTCAAAGCGGCCAAATACTTCAGACCTTTCTTACTCAAAACCCATACTAAAATTATAGTACCGTTTCTAGCGGTAAGGAATCTCCTAGTACAGAAGGATGTGGGTGAGAAAATGGCCAATTGGGTTACTGCCTTACAGGAATATGACATTGAGATTAAACCAGCAAACATTGTAAGAGGCCAAGGCTTTTGCAAAATGCTGGCTAGAGCGTCGCAAGTTTCTGAAATTCCATCTGCAGAGGTACAAATGTGCGAGGTAAGCCTAAACGATGCAGAGTCATTATACGTTGATATCATTTATTATCTTAAGAACGGGTATGCTCCTTCACACCTCGATCATACTAAGAAAATATCTCTAAGGTTGAAATCCAAACAATATCAGCTCATAAATGATATTCTTTTTAGAGTAAATTATGATTCTGTTCTTCTTAGATGTCTTGAGAAATCTGAAGCTGAAAAAGTTTTGCAGGAACTCCACGATGGGCCAGCAGGGGGACACTATGTTGTAGATGCTACTGCACATAAAATCTTGCGCACAGGGTATTATTGGCCCACGTTATTTAAAGACTCACACAGTTATGTGAGGAAATGTAAAGTCTGCCAAACTACTGCTGGGAGACAAAAGAAGCCATCCTTACCACTACAGCCGGTTAACATTGAGAAACCTTTCAGTCAGTGGGAATTGGACATAATAGGTGAGATTGTTCCTCACTCGTCTAAGAAACATAGATATATCCTTACAGCAACAGCTTATTTTACTAAGTGGGTAGAAGAAGTTCCACTCAAGACGACTAATGCTGAAAATATCATTGAGTTCATAGATCAATTTATAATCACCAAGTTTGGATTGCCTTCCGCTTTAATGTTTGATAATGCATCATACTTTTCTGGAAATGCAATGACTGAATTTGCACTTAAAAGAGGATTCAAACTTAAATATTCATCCAATTATTACCCACAAGGCAATGGGTTAGCTGAGTCCACAAATAAAAGCCTAATCAGGATTATCAAAAGAACAGTTGACTAAAATCATAAAAATTGGCATAAGGCTTTGATATATGCTTTATGGGTAGACCTAATAATGCAAAAAGCTTCTATCGGCGCTTCTCCCTTTAATTTAGTTTATGGGAAAGAAGTGGTTCTTCCGACTCATTTGGAAATTCCCTCTTTGTATTTAGTTCAATACATTGATGAAGTACCCACTTCCTCCTTACAGCTAAGACAAATGGAAATAATCAAATTAGAAGAACAATAAGAACAGGCTAAGAAAACTCATGCTCATCATCAAGCACTAGTAAAATCCTCTTTTGATTCAAGCATAATGACCAAAAAAGATTTTCAGATGGGAGACTTAGTTTTAAAATGGGACAAGGCTCATGAAGCGAAAGGCAAACATACAAAATTTCAAAGAATGTGGCTTGGTCCTTTTCAAATTGTAGAAGTCGTAGGCCCATCAACATTTGTGTTACAGGATTTAGCAGGTAAGAGAGACTCTTTTCCTGTTAATGGACAAATTCTCAAGAAATGTTTTCCATAGAAGATTATTCTTCTATTTTTGTAGAGTAGTTGTTTTTCTTTTCATAATAAAACTAGTTGTGAGTGGTTACATTAGGCATTTATGCACAAGACACCAATTCTCTTTCAGATTTTGATTTTTTGCTTGTATAAATAGCAATTCTTTTGGAAAATTGATCTTTGTTATTGATAGATACAGTTAAAGACTCTAGCCTAGATATGATACTAGTTTCAACTCCATAAAGTTTGATGAAAACAACCTTTAGTGAAGAAATTATTTTATCTCAGTACAATGAGAGGTATCAATAACAAAATAAAGATTATCTGTAGAACAACTGTTTCCAAAAACGCTACTATCATCGTCCAGAGCTATCTTAAGGAAACAATGACTTCCTCCCTACTAAGGAGATCACAACTTTTAGAGGAACAATCCAAGGACACACTTCATCTTGAAGAATAAGAGGTCTCATCACGAGCCAGCTTATCATAATCACAGATATTATAACTTGCTGACTTTGCCAAATATTGTACACCACAACAGGGCAATGACTCAAGATTGTTGCAATCAAAAGACAAGGGGTCTCATCATGAGCCAGCTTGTTCAACAAAGTTATAAATCAAGTGAATGACTGTGTCATAAATTGGCTACCAAACCAAGACATTGTTCTTTAAGAGTAAAAAGAAAATCAAAGCAATAAGTGTGGATGTGGATTCTTCTTTGAGAGATGTAAGCTACTTTAAGCAAGATACAAGATCATTGCTGGGTAACAGCTAACCCTATCGAGGCTATAAATGCCTGCTAGCAGCAGATGCTCTACCTATGACAAATGAGCATATTTAAAACTGGTTTACAGAGAAGACTTTGTTTTATCTTTACAAGGCCAAGTAATGACTAATGTAAATACAAGGGCTAGATTGAGGAAGAAAATAATCAAAGTTGAAAATAGTTGAAACAAAATGTCATTGACAGGTTAGAGCATAATGTACTTTATCTTTCCATAATAAAGTTTAACTTTCTGAAAAATTTTCTATTTTGGAAGTTTAGAAAATTCAATAGAAAAACAGAGATAACTGGTTCTTCCAAGTGAATCGCCAATTGTTGTGACCACCAACAACCCCCTTCCTTATTTAGTATTAGCAATAACACTATGTAAGTGGGGACCCTTAGTCAAAAAATTAAAAAAAAATCAATTAGTGCTTATATGTCACTCCTTAAAAAATATCGCATCGCACCAAGAACGATAGGTCATTTTCTTATGAGTCAAAATGATAAAATGCGAGATTGCGACACGAACTCCATCGCATTGCATGCATTAATAAACACTCACGTTAGAAAACCTTAAAATCGCCGATATGTGATATCGCATATTGCATGTCGCAAAATCGCATAAAATGCACATAAGAATTAAACGATTAAGCGATCCGCGATCTTGCGATATTGCAATTTGCGATCTTTGCGATAGTGCAATCAAGCAACCTTGCGATAGAACAACACAATGAAATTGTGGTAATGTGATACAGCGAAATGCGATACTGCGATGCAAATCACAGAAACATTCCATCGGAGATTTTCCTGGCTCAATATTCAAGAAAAAGTTTTTCCATGAACCAAGAACTAGATACGTGCTTTAATGATAATTAATGAATTACACATCAGTTGTTAATAAAGTATGGTTTTGGTTTTTGGAAGAGCCAATTCACGTTAGATGGCATGTTTTTGCATATCTGTGGCATTTAAAGCTTTCCTGTCATTATTTATTATCATTACTCTCTCCTCATTTGTGAACTGCAGGAACGAAGAACAAAAGTTACACAAAGCAATGTGCAGGAAGCTATGGGGAAAAAGGGTAGAGCTCCAATGTTCAAAGACAGAGAAAAGGCACCCTCATAAACAGATACCGCATGCAACAGAGCCGCAGATTCACAAAATACTGTTGAGCCATCCATTACAGATCTTTCATATACAACCATGGTTAAATGGGTACTGAGCGATGCTGATATCAACAGACAGTTTAATGCTCAGGGTCAAGAGCTCACGAGGTCATTATTTTTACAAATTTTGAAGCTTTATACCCGATAAAGAGGAAGAGGCGCAAAAGGCGAAAAACGCATCAGAGAAGCCCGGATCAAAGAACGGAGGCAGTTTCTGATGCGCGATTAGCGCCTAGTGCTAATCGCGCATCGCTGAGAAAATTGCTCGAGAACGAAAGCCCCTAACTGCTCAGTCACCTATAAGCCCGAAAATTGCAAGAAAGCAATGATAAAAAACAAACTGGAAACAGAAAGCTAAAGAAAAGGAAGAAGCAATCCAAAGGGTTAACCAAGTTGAAATGAGATTATTACTGGGCATAAACAGTAAAGCCACATAGTTAGTGGATGACTCTCGAGCATATCATCGATTTTGCTGAGAGATGGTGCCAGCTCTTGCCAATTTTGTTTGCTTAGCTCAACCAAAAGCGGAAGACAGTCAATCGACTCTACTCAAGCAAATACTGAATGCTTGCAATGTTAAGGAGAAAATGCAGAAATAGTTAGATATTAGATTTAATTTTTAGAAATAGTTTTTATTTATTTTTGCTTAGAAAAAGGGCGGTCATTTAAATCGCATCCTGAGTCTTTGTAAATAAGTTATTTAGTTAGTAGTAATTAAACCCTTCTCATGCACTTAGAGAAGGGTCCAGAAATTTATCAAAAACTTGTCCTCAGAACATGCACTTTTGCACCCTCAGAGGAGGTTTTGATGAATGAATGGAATAGGATTTTTTGATGTTTGCATTTGATATCTGCTACTGATGTTGCACTTCTGTACTCTTAGTGGATGTTAGAGCAAAGAGAGATAAATCATTGTCGCTTGAAGCTCATGAGTAGGACTAGTTATAAATGGTACTTTTATCTCTTAACCATTTCTGCTTATGTGTTAAAGTGATATACAGTTTTTAGTGGTTTATGTATTATTGCGTGAATGCCTGAGTTATCATTTGGCACTTTTGTACGGTGATAGCTATTTATTTATGCTTAATGTATGAATAGCTCATTATGCGATATGCTTTTCACAACTGTTTCGTCTAACTTTTTATGCGAAGTGGATCATCCTTATTGATTTCGTTTCTCATAATAGCTGAATGATATTTATTACCAGTTGTTATTTGAAATCTTTTTAAATCGAATAATAGAAGAATTACATCCCGGGTTAGTATAGACTTAGATGTTGCAGCTTATTAGATTACAATAGCATAGCATTAGATTAAAGTTAGAATTAGAATATCTCAATTAGGAACTGTTAGATCAGGAACATCAAATTCTACACACACGCACTCATAGATTGGGAAACTGGTCCCATATCGCCAGTCGGACCCGCTATACCAAACGGATAAGGAGCTTCCAACCAAGGTCTGGATCGGGCAGGTATCCCCCTTGTTGTAGACCCGATTTTCGGGGCTTCAACATATTTGGCGCTAGAAGGAGGGCCTGAACCATGAATGGCAAGTAAATATAAATCTGAATACCATTCTAAGAGTAAATCACCCTCACCATCTCCCCCGACTTCTCCATTACACTTAAATCCAGAGTTAGAAGTCGTTGGAGTATCAACTGCTGCTACGCAACCTGACATTTCAGAACAATCTACCGTTGAGCCTCCTGAAGTCAAATCTCTGATTCACAAACTTTAGCGATTTTCCATTTCTCCTCAAAGGTCTGATAAATCTCAAGGCAGCGTGACTTCACAATATAACCCTGCTCATCCCCTAACCAGATTAAAGAGTGAAAAATTTGGTGTTCAACCCACCAAATTACCTCTTCCCATAATAAAAAGAGCAAGTAAATCACCAAAGGAGTCTGATAGTGAGACTCTTTCATCATCATCATCCATCTCAACCTCTTCACCACGAAGTCAACCATCCACTCCGCCACTTCAGATCATCGTCCATCCGTCCATTGGAACCCCCACAACTCTTCCTCAATCATCTCCAATCATAGTATCCTCATCTTCCCAAACGCAGGGATCATCTTCTGCACTTTCCACTGTTAGTAGTTCAACAATGGCCCAGTCTCCATGGAATAACCCTGGGGCAGTCTTAATGCCTGCACCCTCGAGTCAAATACCGGCCCATCCTGAGAAATGGCTGCCTAAGTTTAATCCCGAGGTAGGCATGCTAGTAGAAGAGCATATAAACAACTTTATTCTATCCATTAATCTCAATGGGGTTACTAATGAAGATGTTGTTGTTTGAATTTTTCCTTATACTCTGTAAGGAACAGCTGGATCATAGTATTTATCATTACCCTTCGGATCTATCACTAGTTGGGACATCTTCCAAGAGCAATTCCTGACCAAGTTTGGTGATGATAGGTCTATGGCAACGCTAATCAATGACCTATCCAACCTTAGGGCCGAATCTAGAGAGCCTATCAAAGATTTCAATTTACGTTTCAATAAAATCCTAAACAAAATTCCTACTGCTTCCCATCCCAGCGAATAAGTACGAAGTGAATGGTATATCATTGCTCTACCATCAAACATAGGAATCTTCGTGGACAGGGCTAATAAAACAACCTTAGCCGAAAACATGAAAGAAGCAATAGCAGTAGAGAAACGTATAATAACCCTGGAAAAGAAATCCGAGATAGAGGAACGGAAATCCAAGAAAGTCACCTTCAAGGAAGACTCCAAGAAGAAACAAACAAAAGATCCATTTGATTTGGAAGGATTGCAGAAAGTTCTAAAGACCATGTCCAATTAAATGGTCGACATCAAAAAGCAAGTAGCAGAAACTTCTTCAAAAAATCCCTACAGAGCTTTTAAAAGAGGATCTTCAATGGATTCAAAGCCACCCAATGTTATTTCAAATGTTGAATCTGAAGAAGAGGAAGAGGAAATTGCCACTAAAGGGCAAATTGATGAAGAAGAAGTTGTAGAATTACAAGGAATGTGGGATTTCATCCTCCCACAAGAATAAGATCAAGAAGTATTCCCAGTTAGCACACGAAGTAAAAATCAGCTTGATCCTCCCCAAACTATCCCTAAACCAAAGACTACAAGCTCTGCAATAAAGGATAAAGTCGCAACAAAGAAAACGACATCTAAAGTGACTCAAACCATCCCAGTCCAAACAAATGCGTCAACTCCATCTAAAACACTGATCGTGTTGGATGAAATGGAGTACAATATTATAGAAGATATGAAAAAGACTTGGGCCAACATCACTCTTTACGAACTTAGCAAGTTAAAGCATCAACAGAAGATAATGCTAAAAGAATTACATGTTGTGCCAATTGCACCTTTGCCTGCCGCTGTACTTTCTCAAGCCTCTCATAACATGGGAAGACCTCCAACTAACGCGATCAATAAGATTGATCCATATGACATCGCCCTAATTGGAGGAAGATCGAGATCCCATACTCCCCCGTTTCTCCTTACTTATGAAATTTTCAATAAAAATGTGCACAATTGTTTGGTGGATTCTGGTGCTTCATCGAATATTTTACCAAAGTCCATATGTGCCAAGTTAAATGTTCAACCACAGAAATCCACTGTGCACATAGTCTAGCTAGATCGATCTCAAGTCGAAGTGATTGGCGAACTAAATCAAGTAACCATAAGGCTGTCAGCCAACCCGAAGGTATGTCAAGTTATTGACATTTTAATTGCTGATATTCTAGAATTTTATGGCTTAATTCTTAGCAGGGATTGGTCAGAAAAACTTCATGGATACTTCGCAACTGACTGGTCACACATGTGGCTGCCCTACAATGGTAAACCAAATCAAATAAAAGTTGAACGAGAACTACATCAGAAATACATAGTAACGGAGCTAGAGGGGGAAAATGAACCAGTAGCATATAATAGTAGCATTATTGGCAATTACTCGGTAGATTCTTTCCTCAGCAATTTCAATGCTCATATGTCACCCTATTTATAACACTCTGTTTTGTCCCAAGTCGAAATTTTTTCTCGAACTGATAGTTAAAAATGTATCAATTTTTTAGATAGTCCTGTAAATAAATCTTTGTTTTGGAAATTATTTTTTGATGGTTCTAAATCTAATGAAGGAGCAGGAGCAGGATGCGTTCTAATTAGTCCAGAAGGAGATAAAGCCATGCTAACATGCAGACTCGAATTTGATTGCACCAACAACACAGCAGAATATGAGGCTTTGGTCCAAGGTTTGTACAAAGCAATCGGGTTAGACGTCAAGTACCTTCAATTTTTCGGAGACTCTGAGATTGTGGTCAGACAGGTACATAATACTAGACATTGCTTATCAGGTCATTTAAAACATTATCAATCCTTAGTTCAGGATCTGACTGAGCATTTTATAGCATTTAATATTTCTTCAATTCCCAGACTCCAAAATGCAAGTGCAAACCTTTTGGCTAACATAGCTTCTAAGCTTACTCCTTCAGAAGATTTTAGTCCAGATATATTCTCAATAGAATTAATCTTTAGACCATCTATTCCTGATAACATCACAAATTGGAGAGTATTCAATGATGATCCTGATATCGTAAATTTCCTTACATCTGAAGGATCCTACTCCAATCAAATAATTGACGAAGACCAACATGATTGACAATTGCAACAAGATAGCACTAACAATGTTATACCTAAGTCGGTAGTCAAGTTAGAAGACTTGTACGATTTGAAAGATCGGTTTAAAAGGTCTACCAATTCAAAACTCCAAATTTCAACCTTGAACTATGAATTAGTAAACCTAGGAACCGATGCCAAACCACAAAACATTAATCTAGGCCTCGGCCTAGCCCCTGAAGAAAAATTAGCGTATATTCATCTTTTGAGACAATATAAAAATGTTTTTTCCTGGAATTATGATGAACTCAAAACATACGACACTTCCATCATCCAACATACTATTCCCATGATTGATAATGAAAAACCTGCCCAACAAAACCTGTGAAAGATCCATCCCAATTTAGAAAATCAGATAAAAACTGAACTCAATAAGTTATTGAAAGCCAGAATAATCTTTCCCGTCAGACATTCTAAATGGGTATCCAATACGGTACCTGTTAGAAAGCAAAATAGAGATATTAGGATTTGCATTGACTTTCGAAACCTTAACAAGGCCTGCCAAAAAGATAATTTTCCTTTACCACCTATCGAACAGATATTGCAGGCAGTGGCGGGCTCAGAATTAAAGTCTTTCTTGGATGGATTTTCAGGATACAATCAAGTGTTGGTACATCTTGATGATCAATTGAAAACCACATTCAGAACTAAATGGGGCACATACGCATATCAAAAGATGCCATGTGGTTTGATTAATGCTGGTGCCACATTTCAGAGAGCTATGGACATCGCATTCAAAGGTTTAGTCAATAAATCTGTAGTAATTTATTTGGATGATATAACAGTGTATTCCAAGAAACGAATTGACCATCTTAGAGATTTAAAACAAATCTTCCAACAGTGTTTAAGGTATGGAATTTCACTTAACCCGAAGAAATCTTTCTTCGCATTAAGTGAAGGGAAAATTCTAGGATTCATAGTGTCAAAATCTGGAATTCACATCAATTCCGACAGAATCAAAGAGATTTCTGAAATATCCTTGCCTCACAACAAAAAAGCCATGCAATCTTTCCTTCGTCAGATCAACTTTGTAAAGAGATTCGTTCCAGATTTTTCACGAATCATGTCTCCTTTGCAAGCCATGATTAAAAAGAACTCAAATTTTAAATGGGGCCATGATGAACACAAAGCATTCAACCTGATCAAACAAGCTATTATTAATGCTCCATCTTTAGCAACCCCGAATTTTTCAGAGCCCTTTATTTATATACATTTGCCTCAGATAGGTCATATGCTGTGATACTCACTCAAGCAAATCAAGAAAAAGCGGAAGCCCCAATTGCATTTTTTAGTTCAAATTTACAGGGCGCTAAATTAAATTATTCAGACGTGGAGAAACAGGCTTATGCTGTTTTCAAAGCGGCCAAATACTTCAGACCTTTCTTACTCAAAACCCATACTAAAATTATAGTACTGTTTCCAGCGGTAAGGAATCTCCTAGTACAGAAGGATGTGGGTGAGAAAAGGGCCAATTGGGTTACTGCCTTATAGGAATATGACATTGAGATTAAACCAGCAAACATTGTAAGAGGCCAAGGATTTTGCAAAATGTTGGCTAGAGTGTCGCAAGTTTCTGAAATTCCATCTGCAGAGGTACAAATGTGCGAGGTAAGCCTAAACGATGTAGAGTCATTATACATTGATATCATTTATTATCTTAAGAACGGGTATGCTCCTTCACACCTCGATCATACTAAGAAAAGATCTCTAAGGTTGAAATCAAAACAATATTAGCTCATAAATGATATTCTTTTTAGAGTAAATTATGATTCTGTTTTTCTTAGATGTCTTGAGAAATCTGAAGCTGAAAAAGTTTTGTAGGGACTCCACGATGGGCCAGCAGGCGGACACTATGCTGTAGATGCTACTGCACATAAAATCTTGCGCACAGGGTATTATTGGCCCACGTTATTTAAAGACTCGCACAGTTATGTGAGGAAATGTCAAGTCTGCCAAACTACTGCTGGGAGACAAAAGAAGCCATCCTTACCACTACAGCCGGTTAACATTGAGCAACCTTTCAGTCAGTGGGGATTGGACATAATAGGTGAGATCGTTCCTCACTCTTCTAAGCAACATAGATATATCCTTACATCAACAGATTATTTTACCAAGTGGGTAGAAGCAGTTCCACTCAAGACGGCTAATGCTGAAAATATCATTGAGTTCATAGATCAATTTATAATCACCAAGTTTGGATTGCCTTCCGCTTGAATGTTTGATAATGCATCATACTTTTCTGGAAATGCAATGACAGAATTTTCACTTAAAAGAGGATTCAAACTTAAATATTCAGCCAATTATTACCCACAAGGCAATGGGTTAGCTGAGTCCAGAAATAAAAACCTAATCAGGATTATCAAAAGAACAATTGACCAAAATCATAAAAATTGGCATAAGGCTTTGATATATGCGTTATGGGCAGACCTAATAACGCAAAAAGCTTCTATTGGCACTTCTCCCTTTAATTTAGTTTATGGGAAAGAAGTGGTTCTTCCGACTCATTTGGAAATTCCCTCTTTGTCTTTAGTTCAATACATTGATGAAGTACCCACTTCCTCCTTACAGCTAAGACAAATGGAAATAATCAAATTAGAAGAACAACAAGAACAGGCTAAGAAAACGCATGCTCATCATCAATCACTAGTAAAATCCTCTTTTGATTCAAACCTAATGACCAAAAAAGATTTTCAGATGGGAGACTTAGTTTTAAAATGGGACAAGGCTCATGAAGAGAAAGGCAAACATACAAAATTTCAAAGAATGTGGCTTGGTCCTTTTCAAATTGTAGAAGTCGTAGGTCCATCAACGTTTGTGTTACAGGATTTAGCAGGTAAGAGAGACTCTTTGCCTGTTAACGGACAAATTCTCAAGAAATATTTTCCATAGAAGATTATTCTTCTATTTTTGTAGAGTAGTTGTTTTTCTTTTCATAATAAAACCAGTTGTGAGTGGTTACATTAGGCATTTATGCACAAGACACCAATTCTCTTTCAGATTTTGATTTTTCGCTTGTATAAATAGCAAATCTTTTGGAAAATTGATCTTTATTATTGATAGATACAGTTAAAGACTCTAGCCTAGATATGATACTAGTTTCAACTCCATAAAGTTTGATGAAAACAACCTTTAGTGAAGAAATTGTTTTATCTCAGTACAATGAAAGGTATCAATAACAAAATAAAGATTCTCTATAGAACATCTATTTCCAAAAACGCTACTATCATCGTCCAGAGCTACTTAAGGAAACAATGACTTTCTCCCTACTAAGGAGATCACAACTTTCAGAGGAAAAATCCAAGGATATACTTCATCTTGAAGAATAAGAGGTCTCATCACGAGCCGACTTATCATAATCAAAGATATTATAACTTGCTGACTTTGCCAAATACTGTACACCACAACAGGGCAATGACTCAAGATTGTTGCAATCAAAAGACAAGGGGTCTCATCATGAGCCAACTTGTTCAGCAAAGTTATAAATCAAGTGAATGACTGTGTCATAAATTGGCTACCAAACCAAGACATTGTTCTTTAAGAGTAAAAAGAAAATCAAAGCAATAAGTGTGGATGTGGATTCTTCTTTGAGAGTTGTAAGATGCTTTAAGTAGGATATAGGATCATTGTTGGGTAACAGGTAACCCTATCGAGGCTATAAACGCCTACTGGCAGCAGAGGCTCTACCTATGACAAATGAGCATATTTAAAACTGGTTTACAGAGAAGACTTTGTTTTATCATTACAAGGCCAAGTAATGGCTAATGTAAATACAAGGGCTAGCTTGAGGAAGCAAATAATCAAAGTTGAAAATAGTTGAAACAAAATGTCATTGACAGGTTAGAGCATAATGTACTTTATCTTTCCATAATAAAGTTTAACTTTCTGAAAATTTTTCTGTTTTGGAAGTTTAGAAAATTCAATAGAAAAACAGAGATAACTGGTTCTTCCAAGTGAATCACCAATTGTTGTGACCACCAACAACCCCCCTCCTTATTTAGTATTAGCAATAACACTATGTAAGTGGGGACCCTTAGTCAAAAAAAATTTAAAAAATCAATTAGTGCTTATATGTCACTCCTTAAAAAATATCGCATCGCGCCAAGAACGATAGGTCATTTTCTTATGAGTCAAAATGATAAAATGCGAGATTGCGACACGAACTCCATCGCATCGCATGCATTAATAAACACTCACGTTAGAAAACCTTAAAATCGCCGATATAAGATATCGAATATCGCATGTCGCAAAATCACATAAAATGCACATAACAATTAAATGATTAAGTGATCTGTGATCTTGCGATATTGCGATCTACGATCTTTGCGATAGTGCAATCAAGCAACCTTGCGATAGAACAACACAATTAAATTGCAATAATGCGATACAACAACATGTGATACTACGATGCAAATCATAGAAACATTACATCGCAGATTTTCCTGGCTCAATATTCAGGAAAAAGTTTTTCCGTGAACCAAGAACTAGATACGCGCTTTAATGATAATTAATGAATTACACGTCAGTTGTTAATAAAGTATGGTTTTGGTTTTTTGAAGATCCAGTTCATGTTAGATGGCATGTTTTTGCATATCCGTGGCATTTAAAGCTTTCCTGTCATTATTTATTATCATTACTCTCTCCTCATTTGTGAACTGCAGGAACGAAGAACAAAAGTTACACAAAGAAATGTGCAGGAAGCTATGGGGAAAAAGGGTAGAGCTCCAATGTTCAAAGACAGCGAAAAGGCACCCTCATAAACAGATACTGCATGCAACAGAGCCGCAGATTCACAAAATACTGTTGAGCCATCCATTACAGATCTTTCATATACAACCATGGTTAAATGGGTACTGAGCGATGCTGATATCAACGGACAGTTTAATGCTCAGGGTCAAGAGCTCACAAGGTCATTATTTTTACAAATTTTGAAGCTTTATACCTGATAAAGAGGAAGAGGTGCAAAAGGCAAAAAACACATCAGAGAAGCCCGAATCAAAGAACGGAGGCAGTTTCCGACGCGCGATCGCTGAGAAAATTGCTCGAGAAGGAAAGCCCCTAACTGCTCAATCACCTGTAAGCCCGAAAATTGCAAGAAAGCAATGATAAAAAACAAACTGGAAATAGAAAGCTAAAGAAAAGGAAGAAGCAATCCAAAGGGTTAACCATGTTGAACTGAGATTATTACTGGGCATACGCGGTAAAGCCACATAGTCAGTGGATGACTCTCGAGTATATCATCAATTTTGCTGAGAGATGGTGCCAACTCTTGCCAATTCTGTTTGCTTAGCTCAACCAAAAGCGGAAGACAGTCAGCCGACTATACTCAAGCAAATATTGAATGCTTGCAACATTAAGGAGCAAATGCATAATAGTTAGATATTAGATTTAATGTTTAGAAATAGTTTTGATTTATTTTTGCTTAGAAAAAGGGCGGTCATTTAAACCGCATCCTGAATCTTTGTAAATAAGTTATTTAGTTAGTAGTATTTAAACCCTTCTCATGCACTTAGAGAAGGGTCCAGAAATTTATCAAAAACTTGTCCTCAAAACATGCACTTTTGCACCTAAGAGGAGGTTTTGATGAATGAATGGAACAAGATTTGTTGATGTTTGCATTTGATATCTGTTACTGATGTTGCACTTCTGTACTCTTAGTGGATGTTAGAGCAAAGAGAGATAAATCATTGTCGCTTGAAGCTCATGAGTAGGACTAGTTATAAATGGTACTTTTATCTCTTAACCATTTTTTGTTATGTGTTAAAGTGATATACAGTTTTTAGTTGTTTATGTATTATTGCGTGAATGCATGAGTTATCATTTGGCACTTTTGTACAGTGATAGCTATTTATTTATGCTTAATGTATGAATAGCTCATTATGCGATATGTTTTTCACAATTGTTTCGTCTAACTTTTTATGTGAAGTGGTTCATCCTTATTGATTTCGTTTCTCATAATATCTGAATGATCTTTATTACCAGTTGTTATTTGAAATCTTTTTAGATCGCATAATAGAAGAATTACATCCCAGGTTAGTATAGACTTAGATGTTGCTGCTTATTAGATTACAATAGCATAGCATTAGATTAAAGTTAGAATTAGAATATCTCAATTAGGAACTGTTAGATTAGGAACATCAAATTCTACACACACATACTCATAGATTGGGAAACTGGTCCCATATCCCCAGTCGGACCCGCTATACCAAACGAATAAGGAGCTGCCAACCAAGGTCCGGACCGGGCGGGTATCCCCCTTGTTGTAGACCCGATTTTCGGGGCTTCAACAGAGCCTAAGAAATGACTGCTTTCTAGATGCCATATATTTTACAACAATTCACTATTAAAAGGTATCCAATATTTAATTAATTATTCTAAATAATTTAATATTTTATTCTAACTTTTAAACTAAGATTTATGTACTTTGGATCATCTAACAAAGTTTTCTACACCCAAACAAAACAAATTCAATAGATGAAAAAAGGCAACATTTAAAAGATTTAGAGGAATTAACTAAGACAAATTGTGTAGTTAATTAATCTCTTTTAATCATTATATCTTTGCAGAGGCATTTAGGGAGATTGAGATTCAATCTAGCCTTGTCCAAACTTCTGTGTTAACTTTAACGTGTGCATAAATAAATATGAAAAACATAATTGATAACAAGACAAACTCACATAGATACGCAAGTTGTTTAGAATGAATCCAAAATCCTTCAATTATCTTTAGAAATAGCTTTGAACATTACAAGCATGTCACTGGTTCATTACAAGGGTTGAACCCTAACTTCTCCAATCTACCAAATACTTATAGATCGAAATTCTAAAAATATCTTAAGTCTAGGCCAAACTTTATTACAAAATGAGATAATATCTGAAATTATTTCTGATTTACAAAAATAGGACTAGAAAGTAGCTATTCTAAATTGATTTGAATAATCAACACATATTTTAAGTGTGTTGTTTCATGACTTCTTCCCTAAATCAAATTTTTTGTTTTATGCTCCTCTTTCTCTACTTACTACTCCTCCTTTCCTGTAACTGGTTACTGAATTTGTTGCATTATTTTCACTCAATGAGTTAAATTAACTTATCCTGTATCTTTTCATTTGGGATAGAGAATTTTGTTACTTTCTTGTATGCCTCATTGACTTCTATGTATTTTTCAAAATTTAGCCTTGTGATGAACAAATGGTTAACTTCATGCTAAATGAAAATATCATATTCTAAGGGGAAGAAGGATCTCGTGAACCATGGTAGACTAGGATTTCTGACAAACCCTACCACGGTAAGATTGCAGGTGTGGTAGGCCTCTAGTGCAGTGACGTAGACTCTCGAGCACTAGTTCAGACACTCTGACGGATTCTACGTAATGAATATTTAGATGGGGGAGGCGATGGGGCCTTCCCCCACAGGCAATAACAATAGCAAAAATCCCAACTGGAATACCAATGAAAATGAAAGCCATCATCTGGAACAACAATACCACCACAAAATCAATCCGCCTAGCAGCAGGAGGTGGAAGATTTGAACAAAGTGCAAGAGAAGGCCTCCACCAGAAATGCAGAACCCATGAAGATGACATCGTCCACATGCAAGCCCATAGCAGCAGATCGATCCAAGATCGACTTACCAAGCCATCGAATCAACACCCAAATACAGTTTATGAAGGATCGTGTGCTTATAGGTAAATTCATTGGTTTCTAGCCAACCGAGAAAGCCTTGTAGGGATGGATTGCTTCAAAATGGAAACCAAAAGGACATATTACCCTACAACTAGGGCCAAAAGGTTTATTCAATGCTATATTCAACTGCATGGAAGACAGGAATAGAATCTTAGATGGCTGCCCTTATTTCTTCAATACAGCTGGTATGTATTTAAGGGATTGGATTGAAAGATTTAATCCAAATAAAGAGGACTTCATCTAGGCGCTAGTTTGGATTTGAATTTACTTTCTACCTCTAGAAAATTGGGATGAAGAATCACTAAAAGCCATTGGCAATGCACTAGGAGAATTCATAAAGATTGCAGAGGAAACAAAGCTCTAAAGGTACACCTCGTATGCTCGCATCTGCATTTACATGCAGCTTGGCAAAGCCCTCACGGATTCGGTAAGCCTTCTTCATGATGATTTTGAATGGATTCAGCCCATAGATTATGAACATGTGCCCTTCAGATGTAGAAAATTCCATGCTCATGGCCATCTATTCTGCGATTGTCCCTTAAACGCTTCCCCCAAAACCATTGATAACCCAGAGAAGTCTAATTCTGAAGGATTCACCAAGGTCACCAATCGAAAGAAGCATGCCAAAAAGCCCCCACCTATCCTCAAAAACCCCTTGCCCACTTCCTTTGAACCCTCCACTAGTAATAGCTTTTATATTTTGTCACAACATTCCATGCCTGAGGTAGATCTGTCCAAACCTGTTGAACCATTCACCATGCCATCCACCTCAGCTCAACTTAATGAGTCTAGTATACCTTTGCATAATCAAAAAATTGATCAAAAGACATCAGCCTCTCCATCCATCCCCATCCAGGAGACAGATATAGTCCTATGGCAGGCAAAAGGAATGGACATCGACAGCTTTTTATCAGATCTAGCGAAGATAACTAATTCAATGCCTGAGAGCAGCCAACATAGCCACATGGACGAGGAGCCATAGAGCTTTGACCTTAGAGACCTAGACATCTTTGGTCTTGAACAAGCTTGCAGAAAGAAAGAGTTGGATAAAATTCTGGATAGGCAGCTCAAAAATTTGGAAGCAGTCCTATCAAGAGTGCATCACCAGAGAACCTTAGGCATACAACTAGGCAGCAGCTGGGACAGGAAAAATAACCACAAAGATAGCAAGAAAAGGGGAAGAAAGACAGATCTACAAAGAACCATCATCATTGGGGAAATGTTGGTGGAGTCATGAAGATATTCCAAGTTAACTAATTACTATAGGTCATTACCCACTGGTCAGCCATGAAGCTCATCTCATGGAATTTAAGAGGCTTCAACAGCCCTAGGAAATACAGAATGATAAAACACATGATACAGCATGAAAAAACACAAATCTTCTTCATGCAAGAAACAAAATGCAACAATAATACATTGGGTTCTATTATATTCGGAGCTTGGCCGAGATGTCATTCAATTGCAGTGGATGCTTCTGGTGCCTTGGGAGGACTAGCCATTGCATGGAATATGTAGGCCATCTTACTCACAAACTTTCATGCCTTCCATCATCTCATACAGACCACTTTCCATATCATAGGAACTAATATACATGGTCATCTGTCAAATGTATATTTTCCTCAGGACTCATCGCAAAAGATTGTGCTGATCAACACATTGGAAGCTCTCAATTCCACCAGAACACACCCACTATGAATCACAGGTGGGGATTTCAACATGATTACTAAACTGGAAGAGAAAAAAGGAGGCAGAATAAAACTAGACAATGAAAGCAGTCGCTTCAGAGACTACATACAAAACAACTGGTTGATAGATTTACCACTCAATAATGGAATCTATACTTGGAATAACAAAAGGTTAGGATCCCAACAAATTGCATCTTGGCTGGATAGATTTCTCATTTCAGACAATGCCATTCACTTGGGCAGAGACATCACAGCCTCAATCTTGCCTCTTTCAGGCTCAGGCCATTGGCCCATTTCACTTCAGTGGCAAAGACTAGGAGACTCTACTAGAAGGCCCTTTCAATTTGAAGCTTTCTGGCTCTCTCATCCAGACTTCAAAAATATAGTCAAAACAACTTGGGAAAATTTTACTCCTCCTGAAGGATTAATCATGTATCAATTCCAACAACAACTAAAGAATCTCAAATGGAAAATCAAGCAATGGAATCATTCCACCTTTGGAAATATTTTTCAAGCTCAAAAAACACTTAAGCAAAGCATGATTGAGCTCCAACAGAGAATTATCGAGGAAGGGAGAACCGAAACACTAGCAAATCAAGAACAAGATCTTCTTACCCAGCTAGAAGATAGAAGGACGTAAGAGTAGGTACTGTGGAAACAAAAATCGAGAATCAGATGGCTAAAAGAGGGGGAAAGGAATACCAAATTCTTTCATCGCACCACCATCTAGAGACGAATGCGTAATAACATTGCACAACTTCAGAATCAGTAGGGAGAAAGAATGGAGGAACATGATGACATTGAGAGAGAACTCCTCACCCATTTTAAATCTGTACATCAAGAGCCTCAAGTAAACAAGCAACCAGCCATAAACAAAATTATTCAGCATGTGCCAAAAATTATAGCAGAAGAGCACAATCAGCTATTACTTCAACCGGTCACTCTTCTGGAAGTCGAATCAGCAATAGATCAACTGAAAGATGGGAAAGCCCCTAGACCTGACGGATTTACCTCCAACTTTTTCCATCACTTTTGGGATCTCATCAACCTAGAGGTTTGGAAAGTTGTGGAAGAATCTCAGACTATGCATTGGCTTCATCCTTCTTTAAATGCAACATTCATAGCTATCATCCCCAAAGAAGAATAACAAAATACTCCGGAGAAGTTCAGGCCCATAGCACTTTGCAATGTTATATACAAAATCATCTCGAAATTCATCACCAATAGACTCAAGCCACTAATCCCCATACTCATCTCGCAGGAACAATTAGCATATGTGGAGGGATGTCAAATCCTAGATGGCATAATTTTGATGCATGAGATCATTCACTCCCTAAAGCACAACGAATAGGCAGGTATGCTTCTAAGAATTGACTTTTCTAAAGCATTTGACAAATTAAGCTGGACATGTATAAAACAAATGCTTACAAACTTTGGCTTCAGCCCAACCTGGGTCAGATGTGTTATGAATCTCATATCATCCACCCTTTTCTCCATCTTGGTGAATGGCATCCCCTCTTGCCCCTTCTCCCTATCTAGAGACATTTGTCAAGGTGATCCCCTCTCCCCTTTTCTTTTTTTCCTCATGGCAGAAGGCTTAGGTCATCTTATAAAGCATGCTCTTCATACTCAAAACCTTAGAGGCATTTCTGTCCACGGAACCTCTGCCATCACTCATCAACAATTCGTGGATGATAATATGTTGTTTGGGCACCCTTCAGTCCAAGAAGCTCATACACTCAAATCCCTGTTAGATACCTTCTCTGAGGCTTCAAGAATTACCATTAACACTGTTAAGTCTCAAATATTCTTCTTTCATACTCCCTCAGTAACACAAAGAAATATAGTAGGAATCCTAGGTTTTATTGTTTCCAATATTCCCTCCAAATACTTGGGCGCACCATTGATCGACTCTGCTATAAAGCACACATCCTGGCATCTACTCCTAGAAAAACTTGAAGGATGCCTATCTTTATGGACTTATAGAGTCCTCAATATAGCAAGCCGACTTGTTCTTGTCAAAGCAGTACTACAAACTATGCCTCTATACCTCTTCTCTATTCTCGCAATGTTGAAGTGGGTGCTCAAAAGATCAAGGACATACAACGCAACTTTCTATGGGGATCATCAGGGAAAGATTGTAAATGGGCCCTAGTGAAATGGTTGACAGCTTGCACACCCAAAAAGCAAGGAGGCCTTGGATTATAGGATCCTTAGCATAGTAACACAATGATGGGGGCAAGACTATGGTGGCAATGGCTATCAGCCCCACACACACCATGGGCCAAATTATGGGCTACAAAATATGCAAATAATCGACTGCCAGAAGAGGTTATCAGACTCACAAATAATGATGTAGGCTCTCTAATTTGGAATGTGGCAAAATAGCACAGGGCAATGATACAACAACAAAGTTTTTGGGAGATTAGAGACAGTGGCACTACCCAATTTTGGGTTGACTCATGGAAACATTGACCCAAATTATTACAAGCCAACCATCCCCAAAATTTTGAGGAACATGTTATTCATAAGAATAAAAAAGTTTCTCAGCACTAGACACAACATATCAATTAGGGATACAGGCAAGAAATGGAGGACTTCTACAAAGTAATGAACACAGAGCTCAATAATAGGAAAATCAGATATTCAGACAAAAAAGACATTTTAAGATGGGGATACACCCCGCGGGGAATTTTCTCAACTAAGGAGGCATATGGGTTGATGATTCACGCTCAGGAACCCATGGACCCAGTCTGGGAACATATGTGGACCCTCGGAATATGGCCCAAAGTATCCACTTTCATATGGCTGCTTTGTCATAGAATAATTCTCACATGGGATAATATCATTAAAAGAGAGTTCCAAGAACCCTCATACTGCCCCAATTGCTATCAGCAAAACGAAACCATTCACCACCTTATGGATTCATGCAACTTGGCCAATAGATTATGGGAAAAACTCAGCTTCAGATGTTAAAGAACCTGTAGAATTTCAGGGGACATTATCAGCACCATCCATAACTGGGCCTCCGCTCCCTACAACAGCAAGCTACTAAATTCTCTATGGAAAATCCTTTTGGGTCTGCTTCTTTGGACAATTTGGAAGGAAAGGAATAAGCGAATCTTTAAGAATAAATGCACTCCCCTAGACATCATTCCGAGCAATTTATGCTAGAATATTCAAGAAACCTTGGCTCTCCAGAAATCGTAGGTAGATGTTCTTCCCACTTAGGCACAGGAACGGAATATTTTGGAGAATTGGAATATCTGGATTCTGTTGGTTCAAGATGATCTCAACATCTCTACCACCACTTCTAGGCCTTCCACTCAATGGAATCCCCCTCCAACAAGTATGATCAAATTAAACTTTGATGGTGCCTCAAAAGGCAACTCAGGCAAGGTAGGCTATGGAGGAATATTCAGGAATCATGAAGGCACCCCTCTTTTAATCTATTTTGGATCAATTGGTTGGGATACGAATAACTCAGTAGAACTAGAAGGACTATGGCAGGGACTTTGTTTGGTTCATCAACACAATTTTCACCCTATTATAATCGAAGGGGATTCCCAAATCCTCATCAACATGGCTAATCAAATTCAATTGGGGACCCCATCTTCTAAAGTGGCTACTAGTTGGAGACTGGCGGCTCGTTTAGAACTCATTGAGCAATGGTTTAAAAACAAAAGAGCTCTCACCTTTAATCATGTCAATAGGGAAGACAACAAGGTTGCTGATTTTTTGGCAAATACAGGGGTAGACAACGATCGCATACTCAAATCAGGATCCTCACCATCCTTAATGATAGCACTCAATTACAAGAATGTAATGCCCTGGTGCACAAAGAAGAAAAACTCCCGGATGCGGGTGTTCACAAGGGATGATGTGATGGCAAAGAAAAGGGTCGGCAAGTGGCATAGCCACAGAGCCAACTGTAAGCTCTCACACAACGTAATAAAATTGTCTCATAGCATTCATAAATGCCATTCAATGCGCACTCAAACCAACTTACTAACACTATCCCGCATCAGCTCTACATCATGGAGACATCAGGTGCTATCTGGCCCACATCCCCATCTATTTCTGCTCCTCTGCCTCTGAATTGCAAGCTCCCCGGCTGTCGTGGAGCCAAGAATCTGTACGAAAACAGGCAAGCGATGCAACATTATCTGATGTATAGAATTTGGAAAGGGCAACCACTACTCGCAGAGCCTGGTATGCAACCTAACCCTCGCTTCTGAGCCTTCTGAGCCTTCTACCTCTGATTTCCACTCAGTGCCTCCTTCTCACAGTCAGTTCCTTTCTCCCTAGGCCATTATGCCTTGACTGTGCCAGCGAATTTGTAGCAGAATGAGGAGCAGCAGAGGTAGAATGCTCCATTCTGTGCCCTTGATGGCCTCTGACTCCTCCTCCCCCTCGTCAAATTAATTCTCAGCTCATTCTCTTGATACACGCAGTGGTAGAGGTCACCCTTGTGCTATTCGCTCCTAACCTTTGCAAACCTATCCATCAGCTATTACTCTCCCTTCCAGCGCTCAGCACTCCAACCATGCAGCTCAATTCACATACCAATGCTCTCTGGATCGACCTCTTATCAAGGCCACCATTACAATCACGTTTCAGGAGGAGCGGACCACGCTGAAGGACATCCCACTCAGGCAACAGAGAAGAATGATATTGCTCAGTGTGAGTCGTCTGCAGCAGAGCATAATCATGAAACTCTGGTGAAGGAAGACATGGGTGAACTGCAGAAAGACGAGGATGACCTCAATGCCTACAGGTGTTTAATTCTTGAAGAACACCCATCCACACCAAATGACAACTAAATCAACACGTGTCTTCAGATTTCAGGTTCTCAGCACCCAGTCCTATGGGTTTATTTTTTCATTTTTGAGCAAAATAGTTAGTTTTGAAACTGATTTCAATAGAATATTGCTCTATGTTCACAAGATGGTTTCCCCTATGAGGGCAGCAAATTTATTTTGGATTGGACTGGTTTCCCTCTTCTGGGCAGTCTTCATTTTGTTTTTGTTGCAATATGCCATGAACCTTGGCTAAGAACTGCAGAGGCTAGAGCCTCCTTGTATCATTTTGTTACAGTAATAGATTTTAGACATACATAGCAAAAACATATATATATCATATTCTAGGCCTTCTAGGAATGCTTTCCCACTAATTGTTCCTTTAACTTTAGAAAATTTGGTTTTGTATATTGTTATCTAGTGCAACTTGTGCTGATAGTCTTCTAACTGGCCAGTAGAATTTCGTAGCGATGGAAGTCCCTTTTGCTGCAAAGTGTTAAATTTTCTGTGAAGCTTTCTAATCCAGTCTTCCAAGTTTTCACACTTTCTTTCTAATTGTAAAAATAAATTTTTATTTGTTAAAACTCTTCTTACCTCTAGGACAATATCACCTCTGCCCTCAATTCCAAATTCTTCTAATTCTTCTTTAGTTTTAGAAATGAGTACTTTAATTATTTTGTTTGCTTCTTAGGCATATGCTCCAAATCTTCTTTGATTCCTGTCATGATTGCCTTTGACTTGTCCACTAATTCTTCACATTCAAAAATAATCTGGTTTGACATCAAAAGTTCAGTCATGGTAGAATTGATATCAATCTAGTTTTTGTCTTTTGCCTCTGCCCATGCCTGTGCCCTCAGTGACTCATTTTCATATTTCTCTATCTACTTGGTTAATCTAAAAAAAAATGAACTTTGGCCAGATATGTATTGTCAACCCTTATCTTGTCATTTTGAATTTTTTCTAGTAGAGTTTTAAGTTTTTTAATTTCAATATCTTTCAATGACAAGTATCCCATAGCTTTTGACAATTTATCTAGTGAATGTTGGCCTTTGGGCTCTATTTTTGTTGTATATACTTGTTTGGTAATTTAATTAAGCTTAAATTACTGCATAAATTATCGACCAGGGCTTGTAAATTGATGAAGTGTATGTGCACCATTTTTGATAGAATTCTTTATTAGGTGACTATCCTTAAATTAAATTAGGATTTATTCATGCACATGGTTTATCTAAGAAATTGTCACTCTTGCAAGAAAGGAAAATATCACACTGACATAAATAAAACTAAATTAAAGTGCAGAAGTAAATAACAAAATCAAATCCAAATTCTCTTTACACTTGTAGAAAAGAAAGCTAATCTAAAATTGCAGAAATAAATATCACACCAGCAAATCTAGATCTACTTCTCACTAAAAAAAATGAAACTAAATCTTAAATGCAGAATTAAAATATCACACTAGAAAATCTAAATCACACTAATAAAGCCTTGAAATAAATTATACTTCTAATCATAATTCAAAATTAAATGATTCTATTTGAATTTCTGATCGGAGAACCCACAGTAATGGAGTTTTTACACCAACGTTTCGAATCCCAAATGGGATCCATCATCAGGGAAAAGAGAAAGATGAAGAGAAAGATTCTACTTTGAAATCTACCTATGCATAATATATCCTTTTGATTTACCTTCTTCATCCTCACACAATGTTATAATTATATCTATGGAAACTCTCTTACAAAAACTATGTCCACACTGTCATAAGCATTCACTGGAAATCGAAAATGAAAGGTTAGCTGAGATAATATAATGCTACCGAACTTAAGATACAAAACTAAAATATTAACTGAAATAAAATAAGATCTTATAGCTCCTAGGGGGACTTCATATGAGTTGTAGGTATGCAGTGATGAACAGATATTAAATACACATTAATTCACAATGCACAAGGGAATATAACAAGCTCATTTTTATAAATTCAAAGATTGTTACAAAACAATAATCAGCTTATCATCATCATGCCGAGAGGTAGGTTTTATAACCTCCTCCAATAAATTGTTCAGAGATTTTTAAACCTATCCTACTCAGTAGAAACTCTAAAAATAACATGAGATGACATGAAATATTAATTCTTCATGATTTTCTATCAGAGAATCAAATCATGAGGAAAAATATCAACTTCATCCTTATTAACGATCTTTTCACTCGCCTGGTTCATCTCAGGCTTCTTTTCCACTTGGTTGACTTCCATGTTGACCTGGTCACACGACATCCTTATCATCCTACTGGATCAAGAATATAGGTGGATATCCTTATGCCAATTGTCAGCTAGCTGTCCATACATTTCATTCCTCAACTGGTGTTTCAGAACCTACATATTCTTCAAATAAGATGCAGAATCAATCATTAGCTATAGAATTGATGTAATTCAGTAGCTTATGCAAATATTAAATCAAATAACAAAAACCAATGAAACTATGAATAAAATATGATTAGGTACCTATTTTTTCCAATAACCTTTCAAGCTAACACCTTATTAAGATTATTATGGTAAAAAAGGAAGAGTATGGAGTGAATGGAGTTTAGGGACGGTTTAAAAAATGAACAATTTTGGTCTTCAACATTCCCACAAACAGAAGATAATGTAAGTCCTCATCCAAAAAATTTCAAAAATTTTAACTCACTTTCTCACTAACCTACCTCCGAAGCTTGAGCAAGAACATCTAAATTAGTATTCTCTATTTTTTTGGTTTAGTTATAGTTTCCATCCTTGGTTTCTTCATTAAAATCTTGTATTGCAAACCCCTAATTTTACCTTTGAGAAGTTTATTTTTAGCCTTTAAATTGTTGTTTTTATTGTACCAGTGGCAAAGATGTAAGAGAATATTGTCATTTTAAGTCCTTTTAATGTCATTTTCTACCTTCATTTCTTCATGTTCCTGCTTTAGAAACTTTTTTAACAATTCTGGTTCAGAAATTTCTTGTTCAAGAACATTTTAAACTCTGGTTTCTTCTAGAGGGTTGAAATGAACTTCTTCACTTAGAATTTCTTCTTGATTTGAGGATAAATCAACAATTTTTCCTTATTACTTTTGTTCAATAGATTCTATATTAGACATATATTTCTTGTTGAACACGGTCAATTTCTATGGTTTTCTTGGTTGGACTAGAAATTGGTGATGATGATTTCTTTGCTTCCTATTCTTCTAAATTGAAAAAACTTGGAGATTGTTTAATGGCTGATTTCAGAAGCCGTGCACTTATGCTTGATGTTTTTTAAGTAGTGAGAGCTTTCCTTCACTTACTACTTTTGTTCTATTATGTTCCTTACGTTCATGGATCTTCATGTGTATTGATGGATTTCTTCTTCCTAGGACTCTCTCAAACATTTGAAAGAGGAGTTTCATCATCAGATTCTTTTTGTGTGTGCTCATCTTGTGGAATTTCGTGTGCAGATATTTCACAAAAATGATCCAGAGTTCGCCTCAACATACCAGATGCTAGTAGCTAGAAAGCAAGTTCCTGATTTTCACCTCTAGGATGCATTATTATGCTACCTAGGCCACCTTTATGTTCCTTCAAGCAATCGTGCCAAGCTTATTTGGGAGGTGCACTACAGTCAGGTAGCAGTACACTTTGGTGTGGAGAAAACTATGGTTGTACTACAAAAGTACTTTTATTGGCCCAAACGCTGACTAAATGTTGGGAAATATATCAAATCCTGCACTGCCTGCACCATCGACAAGCCAACCATCAAGAAGCAAGGCCTGTACACTACTCTACCTACTCCTAGGCAGCCTTCGGAATCCATCTCCATGAACTATATGTGTGGCCTCCCTTCTACTAAGAATGGTAATGACTGTGTATTTGTGGTCATGGAAATGTTTTCTAAGATGGCTATATTGGCGACTATATGTGCTCAGGATAACAAAATCCTGAGCACATTCTGGTCAAGCCTCTAGACACTATTGGACACCAAGCTCACCAAATAAACTGCCTTACATCCCTAGACTGATGTCCAGACGAAGGTCATCAATAGGATGATAGTGTACATACTCCGCATGTACAACCACAAGAATCCTCAAACCTAGGATGAGAGTCTTCCATATGTGCAACACAGTTATAATAGAGCTCTCCATAGCTTGATTGGTCACATTCTCTTTCAAGTGAATCTAGGATTTCAACCATTATGCCTCATTGATGTTGTCATGCCTCATGCGACTATGCAGACATAATCCACACATGTACTATCTGAGGCTAATAAAGTGACCAGATTTATTGAATGCATTCAACACATCCTATAGTAGGTTCACTTCATCCTGGAGAAGTCAAATTCCAAGTACAAGCAGCGACATGATCAACATCGGGTGCCACACAAGTTCCAAGTGGGCGACAAAGTCTGGTTGCATTTACAGAAAGAATTCCTTACTGGAGCCCATTGGAAGCTCAAACCACTCCAATATGGTCCTTACACCATTACCAAGGCTATGGGAGACAATGATTTTGGGCTCACCATTCCCCCATTCCTTGGCCTGCACCCAGTGTTTAATGTGAACTGCCTTCGACCATACTTCCCACCATTGCTGGACACATCAGACATTGCAGAACATCTCACACTAACATAGTTAAACCCAGACTGCATGGAATAGGCCAAAACTAATCAGATTATGGATACACAAGTCAAGAACACTTGCCAAAAAAATATTCAACTATATCATGTTGTCAAATTTGGCCAATTCCTGCACCAAGGCAAGTGGCTCACTAGGGACCAAGTTCAACAGAAGTTTCCTCACCTCATGGAGGCTCTACATGCAATGGGGACCATTGCTTCCTAAGGGGGGAGGAATGATCCAGGTGGATATTGGTGGCCACCCACCTATCCCACCTAGATCTCCAGTCAGTTTCATTTGTTTCCTTGTTTATTTTATAATTTACTATTTTTAGCAGTTTTTTGGGTCCTGAACTTTCGGAGCAGTTTTGACCCCCTAAACGACATTTTATTGAGATTTTTTATAGGCCCATAGCCATTGGCAAGGGAGTGTAGTAAAACCCATATTACTTAGAGATACCTTTCCAATAAGGTATCATACGCGCCAAACTGAGATAATATGACCAAGTTATGACCCCAGGAAGTTGGCTACCCAACTAACCCCAGCGCGGCCCACAAGCTCCTAGTGTTACATCTCTTGGGGTTACGGTTTTGATTGTTTATTGTTTTCTCATGTTTTTCAATAATAAATAGACCCTTCAACCTCATTGTAACATAGTTCAGAGGCATGTAGCTGCCACATCTCTTCTCAGAGATAAGTGACCATCGCCCGAGCTAGTCTTATTTCCATTCTATTTGTAAGCATATTTCACTATTTGATATTAATGAAATGAAGTGTTATTTCTATTGAATATTTTTATTTATGGTTATATATGTAGTTTGTTGCATTCCTATTTAAATTTGGATCAGTGCATTAGTAAGGCCAAAAGGCATGACGAAAATTTATAATGACCTTCATGAGTTATGAATGTTTTTTTTCAAATGTCTTCAGTCTACATTCTAATTTGATGATATCATGAATGAAGATCCATCTTGGTGAAGTAAATTGTCCCATGTAATTCATCCAACAATTCATCAATGATAGGAAAGAGAATTTTATGTTTAATAGTGAGCTTGTTGAGCACCCTATAATCTAGACACATACACCATGATCCATCCTTCTCTTGCACCACTACTATTGGAGCAGAGAAATAATTTTGACTAGGTTGAATTATATGACATCTAGCATTTATGAAAACATACATTCAATTTCACTCCTTTGGGAACATGAATAACTGTAAGGCCTGATGTTTGGAGGAACACTTCCTGTTGGGCGTGGGATCCCCCAAGGGAAGTTTTGGGGCTTAGAGCCCAGATTTTCGTCAGTTTTGTAATTCCAATGTAAAGACTCCACATTTTGTGGGCATGAAGCACATAGTTTGTTAAAGAGTCATAGGGTTGTCTGCCTTTAATTTTGATAATGTAATGTTGGCTGTAGAAAATATACGAATGGCCCACAGACCATGCGATTGTATAAATAGAGTGAAGCTTTAAGTAGTCAAGGCAGCTAAGCATATCACCATATGGAAAAGATATGATGTATGTGTTATCACTCAGGTTGTTCCCTTTGACTCCTAAGGGAATACGGCCGAGGTAACCACAGACCAATCTTTGGATCATAGGTCCTAGCCTACCTGCAATCAGAGAGGGCTCTCTCTTTAGGATTTAGCTTTGTTTTAGTAATGTCTAGGCTAGTTATGATGCACTGAATTTTGTTTAAAGTTTTGGTTGAATGATGTCTTCTAACAGTTAAAATGTAATATCCAGGAGTTACAGTCCATTGGGAAATGGAGTCTGTGATTATGTGTTGTTTGAGGTATTAAGTGAGAGTGATGAAACTGCAGGGCCATATGGGTACTCATGAAACAATCTTCAAATTGTGGAATATGGACTATTTACAGCCAGTGAGAGGCAACTAAGGATCTTTCACTACGCTGGTGATATGGAGAAATGAAATATTACTCAGGAAGATTTAGTGTAAATGCAAGCAATTAAGAATTTCACATTCATAACTAATTCTGAAGAAGAACATTCATAGCAGAAGAGATTAAGTTCAGGGTGTTCAATGAACAAATCCTGAACTATTCTTTTTCTCCAATGTTAAACCTATGAAACATACAGCATAATTGGATTATGAAAGAGTGGAATACATAATAACATGGTTCAGAAAAACTTATTGTGACATGAAATAGCGCATGAATCCTGTAGCAGCAAGTAAGCCCAACACAGCACTTCAAACAACTCAAAACTTCAGAAATTCCATTAGCTTCTTGTATTAATGTCTGAATTCACAGTATAGCTTCACAGAAGAAAAATCAACAACCCCAATAAGTTTATGCGTGGGGATATATATACAATCGTTTTACAAAATATCTTAACGATGAGTCATTTGCTCAGTAACTGTCTTTACCAACTTTCAAAAATAGCAGATGTAATAGTTATTGCTACTTTAAATGGACAATGAATGACTGTTCAATTCTATCAGAAATTCTTTGACTTTTGGAGGCAACCGGTTCGGTTGGAAGCTTTGTATTGATTCTGAGTAATACGCCCTTTACTGCTTTGTTGTGGTGCGGCTACCTCAGCCCTGTCATCTGCATCTGTCGGTCCTGCTTTGGTGGCCAAATTTGATTGTTGAGTTGGCTCTATCCACTCCTTTCCAGTCAGAGCAAATATATCGATTTTCTGAAAATGATGACTTATGATCGATATACAAAAATTTGGTGAAAAGCCTGTTTCTTCATAGCAGTGTTTGTATCATGCCCGTCCACCATTCCTGTGTAGGCAATTGGTGTCTTAGGATTATGCCTAAGGCTTCATCTGCCTCAGTATATTTGTAATAGTTTGGAGGCATTTCAAAAAGGTGTCTGATCTCATTCATAATAAAAAATAAATTCTCTAGTTTGTCATAGAGACTCTGCCCAGATGGAGGCCCTGTTTCCTCTGGGACACTTGCTGATGCAGTGATCTGATTTGTGGCATATGTATTAACCCTCTTGGCATAGTTTTCATGAGATAGTAACCTTCCTGCACTGGTTACTAAGCTGGGAAGACCTCTGTTATGTAATGCTGTAATTTTATCAATGAATTTGTTCACCTCTGTCTGTATTTCTTGACACATTCTATCCAATGTTTGTACATGACTTCTCAAAGTGAGCACTCTCTTTACTAGTAAAATGGTATCAGTTCTGTTAGTGATACCCATTGCTGCTAGCTGAGGGCCAGTGCGATTGTTAAGGACATTGATCATCCTATTGGCTATTTCAGGCATATTGCCTAGAGATGCTCTTGCTCTTTGACTTTCTTTCTGGGCCCTGCCTATGAGATCCATATGCTCATGGATAGTTTCAATATATTGCCACTGGTCTGTAATAGATTGACCAATATTGGCCCACAGGATTTTCTTAATCTCAGCTACAACCTTATCAAGAGAGAGCTCTTTCTCTAGTTCCTTTATTTTCTTCTCAAGAGCCCTTACCTCTCTTGTTTTTTCAGCTACACTTTGCTTTGATTTATCATACTTTTCTTCAATGGCAGCCAATTTATCCTTGGTCTCTTGTAGTTCAGCCATCTATGCTTCTAAAGCTTCAAGCTCCTTCATCATGTTCTGCATGCTTAGGCTGGGTCCCCGATCTGGTGCTGTTGCTGAAGGGCCTGCCTCTGATGTTTGTCCGGTGGGAGGACCTGCTGTAGTAGTAGAAAGTGGCACACCTTCAGTGGATGCAGACATCTGTGCTGGCTGCATTGGTGCCTCACCTTGTCTTGATTTTAGTGCTACCTCTAATGCACTCTCTGTTTCCATCAATCTCTTGTATAAACTCAGGAGTAAAGAAACTACATCCTGATCCTTCTTTTGCTCTACCACCTCTCCAGTTTGAGGGTGAAGGGTAGCTGGCAGCTTGATATGCTTTCTCATAGCTGCTATGTCTTCATCTCTTTTCTTTAATAATGCCTGCACACCCTTAGGGTCCTTTGGATCATGACCCAACTCTATAATGATCTCTTCCAAGGACTTGATTCTGTTGTCCTTAGCTTGAGATGATGCCTTCTCCAATTCCAGTTGAGCAGCAGTGTTGTGTAAAGAATTTTGTAATTGGTGTGCCAGTAGGGTCTTATCAGCTAATGTGGAATATATCATTTCCCCAGTTTGCCTGTGTAGCTCAATCTGATCCAAGGGGTGGATGTCTTTGGCAAAAATTTCCATATTAGTTCTGATATAATCTGCAGCTGTTTGAGGTTGCTGCATAGTAGGCCTGAAATGACTAAGATTCATTTTTTGTTCTTGAATGTCATAAGCAGACATTAATCTCTGCTGATTAGTCGGTGCCATTTTCAAGAGATGGTTGTAGATTTGGTTTTTGAGGGGCTCATTCCTTTTTTTGATATCTATGAACTGCTGCTTGATGCTAGAGTCTGCCTTAGATCGCTGCCTTGAAGAGCTCACCTCTGCCCTATGTGGCATGTCCTGTCCTTGCTGTAAGGAACTGGCCGATGTTTCAATGCTAGGAGGGGGCATATTATCAATTGGTCTCTCTGGTAATTCCTCCTCTGAAAAGGGTTTTAGCCTCTGTCTTTTTTCTCCTTGTTGGTCTGTTGAAGTAGTAAGAGGAGTGTCCTCTTGCCTATCCCTTTTCCTTGTTCTTTCCTCATTAGCAGGTGTTTGTAAAACTGAGGACTCAACTGTTACCTCCTGCCTTGGAGGGATTTGCTCTTGTGTTTGTTGTTCTGTGGAGGCAGGTTCCTTGGCTGTACCTTCCTATTGCTCTACTTGTTGTTCCACATTTGGAGGTGATTCTTCTTGCTGCACTGTTTTGCCTTTAGCCATGTCTACTGCTGGATCAGTTGTTTTGGCAGGCTGCTGGGGAACGGTGGATGAAGAGGCAGCTTCTCCAAGATGCCGAGGGCCTGAAGACCAAACCTGGGTACAATATGACAATGGTGTTGATATACAGGTGAATTCACGGCGCCAGCAGCAAGGGAGCAGTCTTCAGAGTTGGCGGACAAGCAATGTAACTGCTCATGCAGGAGTACAGTGAGTATTTTTGTAAATAACACGAAAAAATGACTTTTTTGGGCAAAATAGGGAAATTCGGCCTTTGGCGCCTTTTGTTGGATGATGTCAACATGATGTCATAGGTGGGGTCGGGTACGAAATGATGATGTGGCGGCCAGTGAGCGGCTCTACGTGGACAGGTGACATGGCGGATAGCTCGGAGCAATGGAGGATCGGGCGGTAATGTGATGCTGAAGCGGTAATGACGTGGGGGTGACGTGGGAGTGCCATATGGCGGAAATAGGAGGGCGGTAAGCGGTAATATCGGACTGCTCATGGTACGGGTGTGGTTTTCGTAGGAGGCCGCCCGACGAAATCCAGGAGCAACACGTGTCCGAGGCCTGATGTCACCCTCTGACAAATTTCGGGCGTTAATGTCCAGGCATCGAGGGTGGTCCGATATTGTTGTGGGCCGTCGGATGGGAGGGCCCGGATCCGACAGACGACGGGCCGCGGAGGTGCAAAGGCGATACGGCGGGTCCCGGCGGGGATTTTAATAATATTTTTTGTTTTTTGGTGGGCGCGCCGAAACACAGACTTTGGAAAATCAGACAAAAGTGGGTTTTGCAAGATTTATACCATGGCGGGAATAGTGCAATGTTGTAGGTTTACAAAGCGGACAAGGGTAGGAACGGGTTATTAAATTAACCAAATGTTAATCCAATCCCCAATCTTTTAAAGTGACCCAAATATCAGAACCCTTTGATTCTGCAGCATTCTCCAAACTTTGAAAATATGGCTATAATGCCCGGGGGGGGTATTTACATATTTTGTGGGCTTTCTTCACAATAGTGCTATAGTAGTAGGGGAAAAGGGGCACTTAGGGATCTAGATAATAAAGTTAGAAGTCAATGTGCATTGGGGATATGAAAGATAGAAAGTGAGGAATAGAAAACTAAGTTTAATGAGTAAACCTAGATTTTTAGGAGTTGATGGGGTTTTACACAAGAAATGTGGCTTCTTTTCGGAGAAGAAAGTGAAAAATTTGTCATGAAATTTCCAAGAAGAAATACAAGGAGGATTATTTAGGACAGTCCTGAAGTTCTCCATGGGATGTTAGAAAGAGAATCTTTGGGGGAAAACAGGGGGAGTTAGTCATGCTTCTATACTTTGCCTTCAAAATGCTGCATAGATACCTTTGCAACTGCTAACATATGCCTTCTTGATCAAGGCCAAAACTGAATAGGATCAGGATTCTGCAACTTCTGGCTACCTACCCAACCTAGTACCTAGCATTTTTTGTTACTTCAGGGAGGGTGCACTTAGACTTGCAAACCCTCATATGCTCTTTTCTTTTTGCTGCCCTCCTATCTAAAACTACCCTTATATCTTCCAAGGGCCTAGATTAAGCTAGTGGGCTCCTTCCTTTCTCTATCCAGCTAGTCATTTGTCAAGCTTGAACTGTTTGAACTGGTACTCACTACCTACTCTAAAACAAGCAATTTAAAACATGGCATGGCACAACTTGAACTGTTGAGCCATACATCAAGATAGCAGTGGCATTTTGATTGGCCACTTTCTTGGTCTTTCTTTGGGGTTCATTTCAATTATTTTTTCTTTTGACCAGTTCATTTTCTTGCCTTTTGATTATTCTTTTAAGGCATACCCTCTTTACATTTTTTAACTTTTTGCTTTGTCCACAGAAAATGGAACCTTTGTATCACCAAAGATGAACATTTTCAGCATTTCCACTGTCAATCATGAAATATGAAACCCTATTGGTATAGGAGGCTAACAGTATGAGAGATAGTTCTAAAGTGTAAAGTCTAGTTTTGGGTCGTAGCATAGGAAGAGGCTCTATAGCTAAGTGTGCAGAGGCCTAGTAGTCTGCAGCTAAGTGCATAGACCCCTGCAGCTAAGTGTGCGGGGCGAGTCAAGTCTGTAAATAGTGGAAGTATTAATAAAGAGAAGTTTCTATCAATTTTGCGTCTTTATTTCTTGTTTTATGCATCTGTTATATTAGGTATTAATTTCACTTTTAATGCTTATATGATGCACAAATGTGTATAATTGTATTGGCTAAGTGACCGTAAGATAGAATATCTATTTACGTGAAGATAATCAAGACCTGTTAATAAGATAAGTAAGATACTTGGTGTAGTTTAGGAGATATAGTAGTTCGCTGCCTTAGCAACCCTAAAGGACTTCAGCCCCTAGTGAGGGCAGCGCGAAAGTCGATTATAACAAATCGCTAAGGTACTAAAGGGTAGAACAGTGTGTGAAGTTACCTGCACGAAGGTAGGTTTAGTTGGACTAAACCGACATCACATCCATATCAAGGGTGAGGAAACTTGGTTCCAGCATCTCCCCATACTGCTTCAAGTGAGACTTTAGTCCATGCTTTGTGAGCTGATGCTGAACAGGCCAATAGTGTACTGATTTTTCTGGCTAAATAACTCTGAACCTGGGTCAGGCCCCCATAAGCCAACAAATGGTGGGATCCCCCAAGGGAAGTTCTAGGGCTTAGAGCCCATATTTTGGTCAGTTTTGTAATTCCAATGTAAAGACTCCACATTTTGTGAGCGCGGGGCGTGTAGTTTGTTAAAGATTAATAGGGTTGTCCGCCCTTAATTTTGATAGTGTAATGTCGATTGTAGAAGATCTACCCATGGTCTGTGGACCATGGGATTGTATAAATAGAGTGAAGCTCTAGGTAGTTAAGGTAGCTAAGTAGACCACAATATGGAAAAGATATGATGTATGCGAGATAGTTCTGAAGTGTAAAGTCTAGTTTTGGGTTGTAGCATAAGAAGAGGCTCTGCAACTGAGTGCGCAGAGGCCTAGTAGTCCGCAACTAAGTGCGCAGACCCCTGTAGCTGAGTGCGCAGGGTGAGTAATGTCTGTAAATAGTGGAAGTATTAATAAAGAGAAGCTTCTATCAATTCTATGTCTTTATCTCCTATTTTATGCATCCGTTATATTGGGTATGAATTTCACTTTTAATGCTTATATGATGCACAAATGTGTATAATTGTATTAGTTAAGTGACCACAAGATAGAACATCTATTGATGCGAAGATAATCAAGACCTGTTAATAAGATAAGTAAGATACTTGGCGTAGTTTAGGAGATATAGCAGGGTGCTGCCTTAGCAGCGCGAAAGGACTTCAGCCCCTGGTGAGGGCTGCGCGAAAGTTAATTATAACAAATTGTGAAGGTACTTAAGGGTAGAACAGTGTGTCAAGCAACCTGCGTGAAGGAAGGTTTAGTTGGACTAAACCGACATCACATCCATCTTAAGGGTGCGAAAACTTGGTTCTATCATCCCCCCATACTGCTTCGGGTGAGACTTCAGTCCGCACTCCGCGAGTTGATGCCAAAAGGGCTAGTAGTGTAGGGATTTGTTTGCCTAAATAACTCTGAACTTGGGTCAGGCCCACATAAGCCAACAAATGGTTCCATTGTTGGGACCAGAATCTGCATGAGAGATGTGCGATGTCGTATCATTAGCAGCCAACTAAGAAAGAGATTGAAGGCTGGTTGGACAAAATAATTCACGAGTTTGCACGCATGAGAACAGAAACCCATGACTATCAAAAGAAGAGTGGCTAGAAAGCTACTTGTATACAGAGATCCACGAAATATTTTTCGCGTCCTTCCCTATTGAGCTATACGAGTGGATCGCGAAGCTAGCAAATAGCCAAGGAAGGTGGAAAATTGATAGTCCTATTGAGTGGACCCTAGAGCTAGTGTGGAGATTGGAAGCATCAGAGGATAAGATCGCACGTGCCATCGATCATTGGATCAATCATATTATAGGACGATTTGTTCCTGAGTTCACGGTTAACACCTCAGCCAGCTATAGCGAGGCAGAGTGACAGTTTCTCAAAGGGTCGTGAGGTAAGTACGTAAAGTATTTGAATATTTGGATTCAAATGTTGTTGTGTGAAGAGCGGGTTATGCAGTTACCTTGATGTTGGGGGCTACACAAAGTGGAAGGGTTTACAGGGATGAAGGAAATAAGGGTCCAGAAAATAGCCCCTTGATTGCACCTCTGCAAGGAAATGAGGAAGAGCTCATAAAGGTATCTCTGTGAAGTGTTATTCATCTGATAAGACAAAGAATTCCATGGATACCACCTCCACCTACACCACCACCAGATTCACTGCCATCACCTCCATCTTCACCCATACCAACTCCACCACCACCATGATTCAATATGGCAAGCACAATGAAGTTTCCTGTGTTCAAAGGTTTGGGAAATGAGGATCTAGACCAATTCTGGTTCATTGTAAGGGTTGTATGGGAAGCACAAGGTGTTACAGATGACCATATAAAGAAGGCGACGCTAGTTAGCACCCTGTAGGATTGTGTGCTGACATGATATATTAAGTACTCCAATGATAACCCGAATGCAAGAGTCACGGATATCCAAGAAGTGCTAAATAGAGAATTTAGCAGGCCTAAATCTGAAGCACAATCCATCATGGGATTTAAAGAGATCATGATGCTACCAGGCGAGACTCCTTGGGAGTTAGATCAGAGGCTAAAATGTATGATTCGTGAAGCAAATATGAATCTGACATATGGACAACATCGCCAGTGGTTTGTAGCTTCTGCTACTACCACATTTAAGGAGTGCGCTATCGTAGTAGAAGATAACAACTTAGGAAGAGGCCTTAGATATTGCTATGAGGCTACATGAGACCCCAAAGCAAGATCCTAATCTGGGAGTTCAGAAAATCCACGGGCAGCTAAAGAATCTATTCCATGAGATGCAGAGTTTGAAACAGGATAGGACAGTTTGACCAGAAGTGCACGAAGAAGTGTATTGCATGAAATGCAAGAGCCAGGGTCATGACAAAGACCACTACTCGGTTTTTACAAATTACCTTGCAGGAGGAGGACCAATGCCTTTAAGGCCGGAAGCTCAAGTAAGACCTAGTGCGGTTCCTGCTTTGTGGTTTGTGATCTGTTAAATAGCTGGAAAACATGCCATGAACAATTATCACTTGTTACAGATGTATACACAAAATTTGCAACAATTGTTCTTCAACTTTTGCAGGTCAGTTGGACATTACGAGCGTACCTGCAAAAGTTATGAGTTGATGATGGATAGAACCCCCACCTACAGGGTTCAGGTTGAAACGTGACCCCTTGACCAAAATGCAAGAATGGGCGAATAGGATTTCAGGGGCACGGACGAGGCCGAGGTCAAAGAGGACCTAGTAGAGGTCATGAACAATTGATTTGCTACAATTGCGAAGGGCCAGGACACTATGCCCACAATTGCACCAATCCAATGCACCCATCATGCAAGTATTGCATGTTGTTCGATCATGAGACAGAAGATTGTCCTAAGTTGATAGCTAGGATACGTGACAAAGGAGCACTACTACCTCCCTTGACTCATAACCTACAGATGATGAGGACTGAGCTGCGCGAGGAAGACCCAAATGTAAACATTATGCTTCGAAGTGGAATTGCAAAGGCAAATGACAAAGGCAAACAGACCGAAGATAGTACTTGGGTTTGCAAATATCTAACGAAGGAAGCAGAGTTTGATTTGGAGCATGCTCGGGAAATATTCATGGAAGCCAAGAAGAGATTCACTGATGCCCCCACTTCAGGAAGCAAAGATAAACCAGAGCCGGAAATGGACCCATCCATGCTGACAAGTTTCCTTGAAACATGTATGAAGTTACTACGCAATAGTAAGGCTATGAAAGGGCTATAGGAACTTATCAATAGATGTGCTGGGACCATGCGAGGAGAACCGTGTGTAGTCTGGAAGATTAGAAAGAATAAGATAAGGACAGGCCATGAAATGAGACTCACCACATAGATCGGAGAATATGAGATGGATCAAGTCATTCGGGATTTTGGATTAGATGCGAATGCTCTATCGAAGTAGACATGGGAGTGAATGGGAAGACCTGCGATGCAATGGTCTCCAATTCAACTGAGGATGGAGAACCAACAAAATATAATACCTATGGGGCGATTGCAGGGAATATCTGTGGATATTGAGGGAGCAAGTGCGCTGGCAGATTTCGAAGTAATAGAGATTGTTGATGACAGCAATCCCTACCCCGCGCTTCTAGGAATTGACTGGGCCACTGACATGAATGGGGTAATTAATCCGAAGAAGTGAGAAATGATCTTTGAAAAGAAGTCACTGCACGTAATTATACACATGCACCCTGCTGAAGGATTGTGCTATATGGAGCTGGTCCGCGACTATGAAAGTGATGATGATTTGGAATGCATATACAAGATAACTACGCGAGACTAAGAATGGGTGAATCCCACCACAGATGGTTAGATTACATGGATCACAAGAGTTCTTGCACTTCGAATTCCGACGAAGAAGTAGAACAATGGCAAAATTGGTTACACAAAGTAACTACGCTAAACTGCAATATGATGACAAGGTCGTTGTGTTGCGTGTCGACAGAAGTAAGAGATCTGCCTACTTATGATGGTCTAAATGAGGTAGATACCTTCTTGGATGCATTTGAAATGGAGGTGCCAGAAAATCAATGCTTCTAGGCCTTGGACTAGGTACTGCGCGTTATGCTCTCGAGATGGTGGGGTACACACAAAGGAAGCTTTGATGATTGGAGCGACTGTAGAAGAATGATGTGCACATGATTTGGGAAGCCTAAGATGTGACTAACATACAAGTATGATGGAAATAATGATCCATGCACCCAATCGACCAAGTGGATGTAAAGCATATGGAGAAGAGCCACAATCTGCGCATATGCACTCAACTCCGTGCTAAAATACATGGTCAATAAGCATGTGTTGGGGGGGCAACCTTGGAGATGGATCTTAATGTTTGGAAGACATTATGGAGGAAGAGAAACCACACAAAATATTCTACACACAGAAGCATTCAACAAGGTATGCAACGCTCAGCGAAGTGATTAGGACCTATGCATACCTGTAGTGTTATGGGCTTATCAGACGACATGCAAGAAACTGACGGGACAGACACCTTTTAGGCTCGTCTATGGAGTGGAATCTGTAATGCCTATGGAATACATCATGCCTAGTCCGCGCATAGAAATGCTTACAGGTATGACAGATCGCGGAGCCCTGGAGGAGAGGCTCGTAGCTGGAAGAGCTCGAAGAAGAATGATTTTTGGCTAGATTCCACTAGCAGGTCCAAAAGCAATGCAAAAAGGCTTACACGATCAACATATTAAGCTGCGCACATTCAAGGTAAATGATCTGGTGTTGTTGTATGATAGTAAGTTTGATAAATTCCCAGGGAAATTCAGAATGCATTAGTTAGGGTTGTATGTTATTAAATACATTACAGATGGAGGCGTGATACAGTTGGTCAAGTTAAATGGAGATCCCTTCCCAGGAAATGTAAATGGCAGTCATTTGAAGCCATACACAAGTGGCCTGGCCACCTGACTAGTTGACAAAAGCACAGTCTTAGCACTCTGGGCAACTGAAAGGAGGCACAGGACTATAAACTACTCTGCCCAGGGACTACACGATGTTAGGACTACGTGCAGTAGTGAAGTGTCACAGGGTCCGCGATAGCACAACGGTAATTGTGCTGCTGCACGAGTCAGCCAGAAAGTGACCATTAAATTCACTATTCACGATGTGATGCTTCATTTGAAACCAAATGGAGCAGGATACAAGAATTTAAGGTGAACTTTATGGGCTAGATTCTTGAAAATATGCCGCCAATCTAGCTTTAATGGACCAAATGTGGGGGGAATGGTCGAATTCAAATTCAAAAGGCACTATAAATTACAAAGGGTTGTCCAACAAACAACACTTGGCAATTTGAGAACTGAGTTCTTGCGTGCTCAGATATTCATGAACCAAGACTTGTTCAATATTCTAAAGGTGAATTCGTTACTTGAGCAATTACTAGAGACACTAAGGGAACTGTGGAATCACACTATGGTAGCACCCAAAGAAGTCATGGATATCGAAGCAATGACTGCCAAAGAATTTGCGCAGGCAAATATGGAAGTGGAAGCCCCAGAGAGCACTGGGATAGTCACTAAGATCCATAAATCATCGCACACACCAAGACCTAAGAAGAATAAGTAGGCCATGATACCGGTGCATGTCTTTCCTAGAAATCCACTAAGGGCCAAGCTCAAAATGGAGGAAAAGGGGAAGGCCATTCATTTGGAGGCCGATGAGGAGGAAGAGTTTGAAGAAATCCCAGTTGAGGAGGAGGATGTAGAGATGGAAGTCGAACCCCAAGGTGTGGACCCTCCCACCAGGTTACCTACATATGTTCCTTCACGGAAGGGTAAAGCCAAGGAGCCCAAGGATATAGATGAGAGAAAGAGCTCTCTACAAACTCCGTTGTTTCCTAATGACATTATTTTTGAAGTAACGCACTTGAGACGGGTGCCCATACTACAATTTGAAGATTGGGACCTCATGGACCATGAAAAGTTCCTACATTTAGCGACTGCGCAGCTAATGCACCAGAAGATAGATGCATTGGTTGGAATGATAGATTTGAAGTAGCACAAATGGCTGAGAGGTGTTGAGAAAGTAGGGTTGCTAAACCTACTCTAGGTGTTGCATTACCATCGCGCCCTAGTGACCATTTTTGTCATCAGGCAACTGCTCTGCTTGGTGCATGATGGATTCTTGTGGCTGGAGGAGCCCATCCCCATCACAGACCATTTGATTCATAGGATTACATGGCTCCCTTGTACAGGGGAGGACCCGGTGAACATTTTAGAAGGAAAGAGTGACGATTTGGCCATCATGGAGGCCATGAAAAAGAAATTTAAGTTGGAGTAGAAGAAGCGAGGGTACTCCATCTCCAGCATCAAAAACCCTATAGTTAAGGTCACGACACAGATGTTGGTAGGGAAGGTGATGCAAAAGTTCCACGCGGATGAGGTGCCCGGGCCGATGGTTGTACTAGCAACGCAATGTGCAGAAGGCATCCAGTTCAACTATGCAAACTATCTATGTGTTGAGTTCCTTGAGAATTGTTGCAAGGCACAGGTGCAAGGTAAAACATTCCATTATGCATGGCTCCTGTTTTCAATAGTACTGGTGGCATGGGAGTTTCCTGAAGATAGCCAGTTCCCATTGATCACAGAGGACCTTCCAAAGGTAGCAAAGTACGCTTCGTTGTGGGCAACCAGGGATGCATAGAGGATAAGTGAGAGCAAGATCTTTTGGGTCCTCATGGAGATGAACATCAAAATGGGGATTAATTGCAAGCTGCAGTTATCACCCATGATCTACAATAATCTACTAAGATTTGTGGAGTTCAAAGTAGACTTCCACCATGTCTTCATCAAGGTGCGGAAGGACCGTAAGAATACGTGGCATGAGCTACCTTACTTAGCAATCGACGATGTAATTTTCACAGTCCTTTAGTCCTAGCCATCGGAGTGCATGCTCTAGCTAGCCCTACGGTGGAAGAAAAGAAGTCCGTCACATAGCAGAAGAAGGAAGAAACAAAACTATGGATGGCGCAGCTGGCAGAAAAATGCAGGAAGGAAGAAGTAGCGGCTAAGGCCCAGGCGGTGCGCGACACTGCAAAGTTGGCTGAGGAACAGTAGATTACAGCAAAAGAAGAGCATAAAGGACAGAAGTCTCCTTCGCCCGAGCCAGAAACAGAGACAGAACAAGGTGGTGCAGACTTGCAGACAACATCCACCCAGCTAAAATTTCTGTGCCCAAGAGAGAAAATAGGGCCTTGAAAGAAGACAAAGCCCTCAAAAACATATTTTGACCCTATCACCCTTACTAAAGGAGACTTGCACGATATTGGTGAAACAGTGAGGAACGTCACCGTTGAGGCCCTCCAGCAGTTTGAGGAGCAGCACTAGATGGTATTGGGGGATCTCTGGATGCAAATACAGGAGTTGCAGGTGCACACTCCGCAGGCTGGCACAGTGGTACATCTACGGCCGAGGAAATGCTACGCACCAGGATGATCAACACAATAGTGCTACCAGATGGAGCACTCGTTATAGAAAGTGAGGCCGATAGGCCTATGGTTAGCAGCATGAAAGGCATCCAGTTAAACATGGTTGCACTCCCTCAAGAGATGCTCTATATTTTTCAAGATGGAGTCACTGTAGAACTACGCGCCAGGGAGAGTCACACGCTATAGGTAATGAGCGAGCAACGCATCAACATTGAATAGTTGAGCCTATAGTGAAATGAGGCAGTGGCGCATAATAGAAAGATAGTGTGGGTGGTAGAGGAAGCCTTCCAAATGGTCCCAGTGTTGGCCATCTAAGTAGAGTAATCGGTGGAGGCGCACGTCCGAAAGCTAGCAGCAGGGGTACGCGATGCCAGAGCAGAAATGGCCAGGGTTCAGTTGGAGCTAAACCTTTAGATATCAGAACTGTAGTTGAAGGTGAAGCCTTCAACTTTGTTGGAGATCAAGGAACAGGGCACCACCCTGATCACAATAGCAATGGCGGTGGTTAATAGTGCAGTGACAGACTGCACGAAGTTGTTCGAGTAGTTGTTCAAGTTCCTCACCACCCTGCAGGAGGACCTGAACATAGAGCGCCTATAGACAGAGGCACTTGAACTACAGCAGAGATATTATGAGGTAAAAGGGACCACATAGATGGTTTCCCTTACACAAAGGCTTGCAAGGATGCAGTAGGCAAAGGCAATCATGGAGCAGGTGGATGCTGCTTGGCATAAGGAAGCAGTTTTGAAAGTGCACCTACAATCATGGATTGATGAGGCGTATACCATTACGGCCTCCACTGAAGCAAATCTTGTGCAGCTGCAAGAAAATCAGGAAGGGATTAAGGGGAGAAATTCGATGACAGTAGTCACCGAACAACGCGTAGAGGAATTTCAATAGGTAGTCGCTCAGTGTGCTACCGAACTTGCAGCGATCCAATCAGAGTTGGTAGGTCTTCACGCAAAGATCTTCACACCTACAAAGTGACTTGAGGGTGAGTCACAATGTTTGTGTTGGGGACCTGTTGGTTGTGGGATCCCCAAGGGAGGTTTTAGGGCTTAGAGCCTAGATTTTGGTCAGTTTTGTAATTCCAATGTAAAGACTCCACATTTTGTGGGCGCAGAGCATGTAGTTTGTTAAAGAGTCGTAGGGTTGTCCACCCTTAATTTTGATAATGTAATGTTGATTATAGAAGATCTACCCATGGTCCGTAGACCATGGGATTGTATAAATAGAGCGAAGTTGTAAGTAGTTAAGGCAACAAAGCATATCACAATATGGAAAAGATATGATGTATGCGACAGAGTTCTGAAGTGTAAAGTCTAGTTTTGGGTCATAGCGTAGGAAGAGGCTCTACAGCTAAGTGCGCAGAGGCCTAGTAGTCCGCAGCTAAGTGCACAGACCCCTGCAGCTGAGTGTATAGGGCGAGTTGAGTCTGTAAATAGTGGAAGTATTAATAAAGAGAAGTTTCTATCAATTCTACATCTTTATTTCCTATTTTATGCATCTGTTATATTGGGTATGAATTTCACTTTTAATGCTTATATGATGCGTGAATGTGTATAAGTGTATTGGCTAACTGACCGCAAGATAGAATATATGTTTATGTGAAGGTAATCAAGACTTGTTAATAGGATAAGTAAGATACTTGGCATAGTTTAAGAGATATAGAAGTTCACTACCTTAGCAGCGCAAAAGTACTTCAGCTTCTGGTGAGGGCTACATGGAAGTCGATTATAACAAATCGTGAAGGTACTGAAGTGTAGAAAAGTGTGTGAAGCAACTTGGGCGAAGGCAAGTTTGGTTCGACTAAACCGACATCACATCCATCTTAATGGTGCAGAAACTTGGTTCCAGCATCCCCCCATACTGCTTCGGGTGAGACTTCAGTCCGCGCTCCATGAGCTGATGTCGAAAGGGCCAGTAGTGTAGGGATTTGTTTGGCTAAATAACTCTAAACCTGGGCTAGGCCCCCATAAGCCAACACTCCCTAGAATTAAACAAATAGAATGATCATGATCATGGATAGGTGGGAGGCCTTTGGGAGTCTCCAACACCTTGGAATTACTATCAAAGACTTTTTCAAAATCTAGATCAATATATGATTTCGATGTTTGAACCTCCAGTGAGCATAATTGTGCAATTACACCCATTTTTTATTTCTTAAAAAGCTTTGTCAAACCATTAGAGTTGATTATATTTCCTAGTTTCCCTAAGATGCCCCTTAATTCAACTTCCTTTCCTTCCCAAGAAAAATTCAAGAAAATTTCTTGAAAATTGAAATCTATCGTCCCCATCAATTGTAACCATTGGACCCCTAGTACAACATCAACACCACCCATTGGAATGGAAAGAATTGTACTATTCAATACATATTCCTCCATGGTTAGCTTGATATTATGGCACTTTACAAAGAAATTTATAGTTCCTCCACTTGCAACCATCACTTGACACTTTCATGTTGGATATAGGAAGCAATTCAATTCCTTGGCTCTCTTACAATGAATAAAATAATGGGTACTACCCGAATCAATCAGCACTATTACCTTTTTCTTCTTGATGTGTCCTTCTATGTTGATAGTTTGAGGAGTAGTAATTCATGCCTATGCATTACAAGATCTGGTCAAATTCATTTCTTCTTTATCTGGGGTTGGTTCCTGGTGTATATCCTCCTATTTTTATTTTTCTTATTCCTTTTCTTCCTCCTCTTCAAAATCTATGTAGAATAATTTCTTCTCAACGCACTTATGACCTTTAGTGTATTTTCTATCACAACTATAAAAAAAACCTTTTGCTCTTTTTTCCTCCCATTGTTGTTGTTTCAACCTTGTAGGTTGTGTAAGACTAGAAGCGGCAACACTTCCATCTTTATAGTTGTGAGTGGTATATTTCCTTGTTGGCATAATTTTTCTTTCAACTTTTCTTCCCACCTTGAAAGCCTTCTCCAATTAATCATGTTCCCAATGTTGAACTCCATTTTGGATGTTATCTTTTAAAGTCCCTATGAATACATCAATCCTATGCTCCTCTGGAATATCGGTTACCCTAATATTCAATTTTGGAGGTCTTTAATGTGCTCCGCCATTGAACCCTTTTGTTTGAGATTTATCAATTAGCTAAAGGAGGTTGTGCTCTTTGTATCTTCATAATGTGCTATAAATTACTCTGTAAAAATTGACCAGGTGACAAGTGGTTTACAAGAACAAATCCACCTATACCATACAAATTGCTTGGGTTCTAAATATAAAGATGCAATACATACCTTTTGTATCCTGTAGATCAAAATATTGCTCCATCTGTAGTATCCATGTTACTAGATCCTTGACATCAAAGTTCCTCATATCTATCTTTGGAATGTGGTGGTTCCTAAACCCCACATTGGAGTCTCTAAAATCATAATTCATATTCCTTTTTTCCTCATCATGATTTTCATGAGTTGCCTTGTGTTACACAGCATTTTGTCACTGTCCCTGTACTCCCCATTCCTTGATCCTAGAGGATTTCTACAGTGAACCCCATATGCTTTGCCTTCATGAAGAAACTCCCATTATATCCCTCTTCATGAGTAGATAATTTTCCTTTTGCACCATTTCCCCTAAAACTTCTGTTTTTCCCAGTTTACAAGGCTAGTGCTAATGACCTTTGTCACCCCTGCACCAATGTGCAGAGATTAGCACTACTCCTCACGCTGACCGGAGTGACTGAGTTGTGTTCTAGTCACGTTAGCCCTATTATGGATAGTTTTTTAAATTAGAGCTAAAGCTTCCAGTCTCAAAGCTCCGTAACAGAAGTCTGGTAAATTCTTTGGCCGGATGGGGTCAAGGATGATAGTTTGGGCTCCTTTCTCCTATAATGATGGAACTAGCTCAAGGGATATGTCCTTCTCCCATTAGAAGAGGATCCATATCCCATCCATATTTCCTATATAAACCTCCCTTCATCCCAAGCCCAAACTAGTCATAGTTACAATTTTCGCTCAGTGTGAGTATACTATTTTGGATTAGACAAGCAAGCTTGTAGCCATCTAGTTGTGTGAGGGAGAAGTGTGTTTGGTTTGGAGTTAAGCTTAAAGGGAAGAGCCTTTAAACTATTGTTTTTTGAAGCCATCATGGAATGCTAGGAGAAGTGTGTGGGAACCTGGTCTTGTCAAATGAAGACTGCGACGTCAAGATGAATGGTTGTAATCTCTCTTTGATATTAATATATGCAACTATCGATTGATTTCCTACATGTTTTGTAATATTACATATCCATGTCTTAATTCTTCTTGACTCATTAAGCAGGTTGAACTGAAATTTGTTTATTATTATGTTTGTGTGTTGTTGTTGTTCACTTGTTTCAGGAACTTGAAGAAGGAAGCGGGAGATTGCTGGAGCGAGGAAGCGAGGACATCATCAAGTAGGATAAGTGACCAAGAGGTAGGCCCTCTTGATTGATTCTAACCTAAGGAAAACTTCCATAGAATGTATCTGTTGTGGCTAGACCCATTATCGAGCTAGAGGAATTCATTCATGTTTGCACTTATAATTTTACTTCACCACAAATTAGTGACTCCATTGGGGATCCCATCTTTTTGTTTATTCAGATTTCATGATTTCGTGAGAACTTTTCTAGTTTCACGTTTTCCCTTTGGTTCTGTTTCTTTTCTCCTACTTACTGGCCTAAGTCTAAAATTCATAGTAGTAGATTTGGTCCTGTTTTGATTTTTTTTTAATTTTTCCTTAGTTAACTCAGCCACCGCGTTTAATCCACTGACAGTCATGTCGACCGGCACGAACTACTGAGGAACAATTACGCCAACTGGCCTCTGGCACTCATTTTCAGTTAGGTAGTCACACAATGCTTGTAAGTGAAGATTAGGGCTTGACCCCAATCTTGGCCAGTGTGTTATGCTCTTGTGTTTTTGACACCGTTAGCTTTTTTGGCTATTTTCTCCCTGATTAGAAAGCTACTTTTCATATTGGTTTTGCTTGATTTTTGGCTTGGCATCTTTCTATTTGATTGATTGAGTCATTGAGTGGCCAGCAACACTAAGGCATCTAGTTAGTCGCCCATTCAGCAACTTGTGGACTCATTAAGTCTGATTGTAGGTGTGTTTACTCCTTGCATTTGCTTTTTGGTCCTTTTATGACTTTGACCTCTTTTTACACAAGTTTGAAAAAGTTTTGTTTACTAGCTTGAACGTCTCTTTCCGGCATAGATTACATTGTTGGCCTTGTGTTTGGTAAAGTCGATGTTTCATTGATTTGAATGAACTTCCATTTTCATGTTTTCATCTACTTGAAGAGCTCATTATCTCAAAAACATTTTCATTAAAAGTTTGTATGCGAAGTTTGTTTCATGGTTTCATGAGAAAGTATGAAATTCTAGCATGTTGCATCATCATGTTACAAAATTTGCATATTTTTAAAGACTAGAATTGCATCAGCATTTGAAAAAGGAAGAGAATTTTTTTATTTTGAAAGGACTAATAAATAAGTTCTTTTCAGGAAATTAGGAATTGGAATGTATTTTTCATTAGTTTATTTTTTGAAAAAGTGAAGTAGTGAAATATCATTTCATTTTTAGTTGCTTGATTATTTGCATTTGATTGAGTAGTTTCTACCCTCTCCAGTGTAGGCATTTCATCGAATTAAAAGGGTCTTGTCCCACTTAGTTGCATTTTAGGTTTTTTAGAGTAGCATCGCTAAGACCTGAAAACTAAAATCTAACTCAAGATCAACTCTAAAATGAATTCAATTTACCTAAGGTGCATTTAACACAAACAATCATATCTAGAAGGTCTAGGCTAGAGATGTGTTTCGGTGTCTTTAAACCTAGCAGATGTCGTTAGCTTTAGCATTAGACAATGATAGTACAAATTTGTGCTCCCTGTATCGTCAAGTATATAACGAGAGACCCCACTAGACTGCAATCCTTTTATCCTTAGGAAGCTGAGTTGGCTGCCTTGCGAACGTGATACACCAAACATAGCATTCGGGGAGATTGCCTGCTCTTACTTCTTGGTTCACCAAGAAGTATTCTGCAATTCACAGTTGCCTAGTAATCCTATTTACCTAGATCATCCAGAGCAGTCATTCGATTTTTTTGACTCATTAAACTTAAAAGATCATTCAAGCACTTGTCCTTTTGAGCTCGTTTCCAATCGAAATCGATGGAGCCATCTTTGTTTCTTTCTCGACTCAAAAAAATGAAAGAACATCAATCTTTTATGCATCTTAATAATTGATTTCCCAAGATCCAAGAACATCCTATTAGTCTATTTGACCAAATCGTGAGTTCCCTTAAAAGGACATTTTAAATCCTTGAAGTTATTTGTTCTGTCGACTAAGACAAGGTCATCGTGGTTGAACCATCTGGTTCACCGAATTCCTCTTCCTCTCCTTCATCTAAAAGATTGTCTAAGGAGCCATTTCCCGAGTTATTAGAGTCACTTGAGAACCAAAATGTTGAACTTGTAATTGTTTTGAGTGTTCAACCATTATCATCTCATCCTCTGCCTACTTTCGATTCAGGGTCATCCGCTGATCTTGACCCAGAATCTCTGGGCAATCCCATTCGAACTCCAGCGAACTCGCCGACCACTGATGGTCATCTTGGATTGGTTATCTATCCTATGAACCCTATATTTGACGTTATTGAGATATCACCGTAGCATCCTTACAGTCCATATGAACAACCGGGTGTTCCTTTGGAACTATCCCCCAATACACATTCAGCCACTCATCATCATTTGTTTTCAAACATGGAACCCGAAGGCGATGCTCCAGTCACATCTCTGGATGAGTTCAAAGTTTCTACTCCACACACTGTTGAGGGAGAAGAATTGAAATTGCAGTTCCCTCCCTAGGGTTTCCCTTATTCAAAAGGTATTCCTGCTAGTTTTCCACCCGTCTATGTGTCTTTGGGGCACTTAGTTTCAGGCACAACTAGTGCCTCATCACTCTACCATAATTATGTATGGGAATCAAGTGTAAAGCCTACGTTAGGTCCGTTCGTCATGAACATGACTTCCCAACAGGTTGTTACTTTAGTCCCAGAGCAACCCACCATTCCGAATACTATTGTATCATCGATCCTAATTACGCGTCAGTCACAACGAGAAGTTTCAAAGATAGTCTCTGTCAGTTATTTTGTCCCATTACTCAGTGGCTAGATTGTGCCACTACCTGGGGGGTAGAACTTGAATGTCTCTATGGTGTCAGGTGCCACTAATGTGAGCGGCTCACAAGCTTACATGCTTGGTATAAACTAGCCCTCTTCTAGTATTATTTATAACCTTGCTAACCCTACTGGATCAAGCAATGTCCAATACCAACAGGTTAAGAATCTCGTTGGTCCATCTGGATCAACCAATGTTTAGTATCAACATCCTTATGGGGCTCAGGTCCAATACCAAAATCCTTAAGTTCCATATGGTTCTCAAGGATTGGTTAATCAACCTTACACCCTTCAAACTGGGTAGTACATCTAGCCTGGCTATAGCCAGATTTAGTTTGTTAATTTCCCGGGCACTGTTCAAGTACCATTGCAACAGCAAGGATAGACCTTACAACAACTAGGACAACCTTCGTTATCGCAAGGGCAACCTTTGTTGCAGCAAGGGCTCTCCGTGTAATAGCAAGGGAAAATTATCCTACAGCAAGGTCACCTGCAACAATGGCAAGGTCAATCCTTACAACAGTTGCAACAGGTCACGCAATAGCAGATGCAATATGCTCCACATACCTCTCAACCCATACCCTCGTCAAGTCAACCTCTGCAACCGCAAGTACAAATTTTGCAACCCCAAGGTCAACCCTTGCAACAGCAAAACCGACTAGGGCAATAACAACCCTTGTATACATATCAGCAAGGTCAACCCTTGCAAGGGCAGGGTCAAGGTCAAGTTCTATAGCAGCAGGCCCAGAATACTCTTGTCCTAGGTCAACTGGTTTAGAATCCTACTGGCCAAGGGCACCAAGTAGAAAACCCCTACGTCCAATGGAAACAAGTGTATGAACCTTATGCCCAAGGACTATAGGTCCAGAACCCTCTTGTTGAGGGACAACAAGCTCAAGAGCCCTATGTTCTAGGACAATAGGTCCCATATCCATATGTCCAAGGTCAACAGGATCAACAACCTTTTAACCCATACATTTCCTATTAGCAACTTGTTCCTAGACAGTTTCAAGGTATTCAATGTCAGAATCCTCCCTATGGTCAAGGTAATCGGGAATGGGGGAAGCCTTAGATGCCATATGGCCAAAATCCCCCACTATGGGGCCAAAATATTTACCAGCAGGGATGGGCTCCTCTCTATGGGCCCTCTTATCAACCTCCCATGCCTTTTAACACTCAATTACCTTTCTTGGCTACACTTGAGTTACCAGATGTATCGTGTCTTACGAATGATCCAATCCTTCATTTGTCATACTGGCCTCCAGTGTCGTCCAAGATGTTTCCCAAAGTTCGATGCAAAAGCTAAAGAAGATCCTTAGGCCCATGTGATGACATATCACCTCTGGTGCTCATTGAATTCGTATGTGGATGATTCCATTCATCTTTTTCTTTTCCAACGAACCCTCACAGGTGCTGCAGCAAAATGGTACATCAAGCTACCTCGAAGTAGTTTCCATGACTTCAATTTGTTAGCCATGGCTTTCCTCACGCATTTTCAACTATCGGTTCGCTATGAAACTGGAACCTATTTGATCACATCGCTTAAGCAAGACACTACGACATGTAGGTTTTAACCCCGTACAGAAATTACTTGCATATGAATTCTAAAACATAGAAAATAAACAATGTCAGAGCATAACACATAAAACACATATACATAGAGATTTTCCCCTGGATCCCAAAACTGGGACTACTAGCTTGATTTTTCATTATGTTCCTTTCAATGTTACAATACATATTTATACATGCTGAAGCATCCAATACCATGGACCAAAAACCATTGCGTCCAAAACCATGGACCGAAAACCATTGCGTCCAAAAAGATGTGCGAAAATCATTCACAAAACCATAGGTAGGTCCGCCCCACCTAATATAGGGTCCAAAAAGTAAAATTTTCCAGGGCGCTGCCCTAAACCCCATAGAGGGGGGTTACCTGCACCCTCAAACCCCATGTGACCCCCCCACTATGCAATCAATGCAACAAAGGGGCGACTCTAACCCCCCTCTAACCCCCCAGTTAACTACATGGGCTAGTTGTGGAAAGAATATAACACAACCCAACATTCTCCCACTTGTTGTTTTCTTTCCACATGAGGCCAAAAGAGAGTTGAGTCATTTATCCAACCCTGCAATGCCCATTGTTTCTCTACACCAAGAGAACTTCTCAAAGCTCACATATTTTGTCAATGCGTCTGCAGTATTCTTCAAAGTGTCCACCTTTACCAGCAACACCTTTTTTTCTTCTATCATATCCCTCAAAAAGTGATACTGAACATCAATGTGCTTTGTTTTTTAATGATATGCAGGGTTCTTTGCCAAGAAAATTGCACTTTTGTTGTCACAGTCTATCCTTATAGCTCCCTATACTAACCCCATACTTGATCATAATCTTTGCAACCAAACTAATTCCTTGCTTGCATGAGTGGCTGCCATGTATTTTGCTTCTGTAGTTGATAATGCCACTACATATTATTTCTTACTCATCCAACTGACTACACCTCCAAATAGGTTAAACACATACCCACTTGTAGATCTTCTCTGATCCATATCTCTAGCCCAGTCTACATCAACAAAGACATGAATATCCAACACTCTGTCCAATCCTAGTCTTCCTTGGTGGCACAAACCATAATCACTAGTGCCACGCAAATACCTGAAAACTAGCTTCACTATTGTCCAGCGCTCCTTCCCTAGTTTTGACATAAACCTGCTCAACACTCCCACTGCATGTGCAATGTATGGTCTAGTACAGACCATTGCATACATCAGGCTACTGACTGTACTTTCATATGGAACACGGGACATGTCCTCTTCCTTTTCTTATGTCTTGGGACACTATTCAGCAGATAACTTCACACCTACAGGAGTAGGATCCTTCACTGGTTTACTATCCTACATATTAAATCTATATAGTATTGTCTCAACATACTTCCTTTGGTTTAACCAGAGCTTCCTCTTTGCCCGATCTCTTTTAATTTCCATGCCCAAAATATAGTTTGCAGCACCAAGATATTTCATGTCGAATTTGGACGACAATTCGGTCTTCAAATCCTGGATAATTTCTTTGTCATTTCCAACCAACAACATATCATCCACATACAAGACCAGATAAAGAACACAGTCACCAATTAATTTAAAATACACATAGTGATCTGCTTTGCTTCTAGTGAAGCCAAGTCCCCATATAAATGTATCAAATTTCTGATACCACATCCTTGGTGACCATTTTAACCCATATAGAGACTTCTTTAACTTGCATACCATTTCTTTCTTACCCTTCACCGCAAAACCTTCAGGTTGCTTCATGTAGATCTCCTCTTCCAAATCCCCGTGAGGAAATGATGTCTTCACATCCATCTGTTCCACCTCAAAATCAAAAGCAGCAGATAAAAGTAATCTAATAGAAGCTACCTTGGCAACAGGAGAAAAAATATCACCAAAATCAATTCCTGGCACCTGGGAATAACCTTCTTCTACTAACCGAGCTTTGTATTTCTCCACCCTTCCTTCCGCATTTGTCTTCTTCTTGAACACCCATTTGCTTCCAATGGATTTCCTACCAGTCGGCAACTCCACCAGATCATAAGCCTCATTTTTGTGCAAAGATGCCATTTCATTAACCATGGCCTCTTTCCAGAGTTTTCCATCCTCTGAATCCACTGCTTCCTTCACATTTCTAGGATCATCATCTGTAACAAATAAAGAAAAATTTGAACAGAAAGCAGATGAACTATACCTTTCTGGCTGCCTTCTTTCTCGAACTGATCTTCTCACACCTGGAGTTTGTGGCTCTTCATCTTCTGATTCCTCCTCTGTTGTAGAGTCTGATTCTTACTCCTTAAGCTCAAACTCTATCTTCTCATATTCCTTTGGTTGGACTTCATGTTTAATAACATCTGTCACCTCTCTTAACACCACATCTCAGTTGTACACAACCTTCCTTGTTACTCGGTTCCAAATCTTATAACCCTTTAAACCATCCTTATACCCAATAAAGATGCACTTTTCAAATTTACTATCCAACTTGGTTCGTTTCTCCTTTGGAACCTGTACATATGCATCACATCCAAATACCTCAGATGTGAAAGAGAGCATTTCTTACCATTTATGCATTTGTGTGGTTAATATACATCTGATCCTATATTGCTTATGATAATAGATCCATGTTCTCGTATAATGTTATGTTGCTTTGATTCTACAGGTATTCTGTGAAGTTGGGTACGAAAACAAGTAGCAAAGGACTATCAGAAGAGAGAGGAATCAAACAAGGAACCAAGCGCAAGATAGAGGTTGGTCTCCTTTATTCTTCTCTCATCTATCTTTCATAAAGGAAAACGAAAGTAGTTTTAGTTTGTTTGTTTCTAAGGTAGCTACCAGCCTTAGTGGGATTAGCAGTTCTGCATAGACACTATTCCCAGTAACAAAATGGCGACTCCGCTGGGGAGCAAGTAGATTTTTTGTTCATCTACATTTTTTTACTTTATAAACTTAAAGACGGAGCCTGAAGTCAAGCCAGCTAGCCTTCGAACTGCATTTGCTATGCAAGTGCAAAGTAGATCAACGTTGCTTCAGTCAATCTCTGAGTTTTGTTTATGAATTAAACAATTGATTTACAAGCTCTCTAATTGCCCTTGTGGTGGCTCTAGTAACCTCCTTAGATCTACCCCTGTGATTGATTTACTGATTACCACTTGCTCGGCCAAAATCCCTGAACTGAACTACAAACTGTGACCCGGAATCCAATCAAAGTCTCGTCCCTGGTCCAGCGCACTGTCTGTTCTGTGAACTTCAAATGCAGCGCACTTCTTGAGTGTAGTAGGTGCGTTGCATTTCAGTTTCACTGTGTTACAGGTGTGCTGATCAGACAAGGCTTTGTTCCTAAATTTTGGTTTCTGTGTTCACTCTTTTCAGATCTATTCAGGAGTTTTGTTGCCTGTAGTCAGTACACCTCTGTTTGAAACCCCTTTCCTTGTTGTTATTCCGCCTCCATTGTGCAAAGAACTGTAAATGTTTTTATGTATTTTTTGAGTCATTTTCAGTTCTCCTTTACAAAGAAGTAGCATAATTGTACTGTCGTTTCTTGATTTGAAAGTGTTGCAAGTGTCGTTTTCAGTCATAGAAGAGAATTTGATTGTTCTTGATAGTCGATTACCCTGTTACTATTGTATTTGATCTGAATTAGTAGTTTTTCTAGTGTCGAAAGCAAGTTTTCAATTCCAAATCGCAAAGTGTTGTCCATGTCCTCATTTTGTTTTGAAAAGAAGCTTGTTAGTAGTAGTCACTTTGAAAAATAATTCAGATTTGCGCATTAGCTTTCTTTTTATCATTTACACATTAAGAAGGCTGAAAACAAATACATGCATGTGCATTTCCATTTAGACTGTTTGTTGGTTTGATTTAGGACAGTGCATATAGTGTGTGCTCTTTGCTCTTTGTTGAAAGAACGCCATCTCTCTTTGCTTAGTAGCTAGGATTTTCATTTGCAAAAAGAAGATTAAATGATTGTTTATCATCTTAGATTGCATTTTAGGAATTCTACATCTACATCACGCGGTGAACCTGAAAGGAAAACTTCTTAAGCAAGATCAACTATAAAATAAATTTAATGAATCTAAAAATGCTTTGGAACCTAACGCACAACATCTAGAAGTCTAGGCTAGAGACATATTCCGGTGTCGTAAAGCCTAGTAACTGTTGTTTTCATTGTTGGTTGGGTGATTCCTCCACTTTGAGATGATAAGTGCCAGTACGGACTTGTGCTCCCACGTACCGTCGAGTATATTTTGGGAGACCACAATAGACTTTATCCTTTATCCATAGGAAGCCGTGTCTGCCGCCCTATCGATTGCAATGCACTGAACACAACATTCAGGAAGATTGACTGCCATACCGTAAAAAGTATTCTTCAGTTTTGCGATTAGTTTGGTAATCCCTCTGCTTAGATTTCCAGAGCAGTCCCTTTTGTTCCTTTTCAGACTCCTTAACAGAAAAGGTCCATCTGAGCACTTGTCACTTCAGTCTCATTAAAAATCGAAGGCGACTAGAGTCATCTTTTGTTTTTTCTCGACTCTTAAAAATTGAAAAAACAAGTTGTGTCAAAGCGTCTAAAATTTATTTTAAATGGAATAATTATCACCTTTCCTACATTGGTCTTAGGTTGAAGAAAATGGAGTCCACCAACCAAGGAGTTCCCCTTGGAGGAAATCCTAGTCCCTTCTCCTCTTGGGGAGATGTTGGTGCACCCCATATGGCCACATTGTCACTTCCAGGATTGACAATTGGCTTGCCCGTATGGCTCTTCTCAACCTCCGTCGTTCAGAACACTGCGATTCCTAAACAATCAAGTCAGCAACTAAACGATACCAGAGTTACCCCCCAACCCTCTACTTCATCCAATTCTTCCTCTCCTCCTTCCTCTTCGCTTGATGAAGCTGGTAAAGCCAAAAATCAAGTACCTGAGAAGAAGAAGGAAAAGAATAAGAAAGAGAAGAAGAAGATGGAGCCAAAGGCGAAAAGGGGCAACCAAGAATCGTCTAGCGAAAATCCACACACTCCACCGACCAAGCCTAAATCGCCATGTGTCATTTGCAAATGAGACCACTATCATCGAGATTGTCCTTGCATCCCTCGGATCTTAATGGATTGGTCTCCTCGTTTGCACAACCTGGTGTCGTCAACCTCTGACGATCATGTTGAAAGTACACGTCAACTAGTGAAAGTGAAGCCCCTGGACAAAGAGGAAAATGTAAATTTCCTTGTAAACTGTGTGAAGTCGATCACGCCATCCACTGTTGTCCCTTCTTATATGAGGCTAAAAGAGTTTTGGAAGACCGTCCAGTTTCACCATTACGGCTCCCTCCTGGATATAAGAAACTCTTACTGAGTCCGTCACTAGTTGAAAATTTGGCTAACACGCCCTTGTGGTCGGCTGAAGTATCTATCATTGAAGAAAAACCATCTAAATCCATACCAGACGAAAGTCAAAAGGTCGAGATGGTAGTTGACCTGGTCTTGCCTTCAGAGGTTCCATCTTCAGATGATACAGTCACCGAAGAGAACAAAGATGACACCGTCCAAATTCTTTTCGTAAGCACAGACTCCGATGAACATGGGGGCAACTTACCCATTCCTTTACCGCATGAAGGAAGTTCGTCAAATTCATACCCGGCCGTCTATTCGGTCCCACCTCCAAGCAACCTAGTTGTTTCCTTTGACTGGAATCTACTAGGCAAACCCCGTTTACCGGCTAGTGTACCATTTCGAATCATTGCTCAAATATATAGAATGGTCATGGCCAGTACCATCATAGATGAAGAGGCTTATGTGAGTATCCTTTCCTCAACTTCTTGGAAAGCTCTTGATTCGCCATCACTTTTGCCTAAAATGAGAAATCTAACGGGCTTTGACAAAGGAACCAGTCGACCGTTAGGGATCCTTCCCGCTGTGCCCATAACATTAAGAGGGAAAACCGTTCACATGAATGTAATGGTAGTCCAAGGACCCCTGGATTATAATCTACTCCTTGGACGAGACTATATTTATGGCATGGGAGCCATTGTCTCCTCACTCTTTAGAGTAATGTGTTTTCCGCACGAAGGAAGAGTGGTCAAGCTCGTATACCAGCTTTCATTCCCTAGTTCAGGCATAGCAAATAGTCATATACCATCCCTGAATGGTCTTTTCATGCAAGGAATGTCCCATCAATCCCCAGTCCATCCTCCTGATGAGTGCGAGTGATTCGGAGGATATGACTGAAACCCAGGGGGCATGCACCCTGGTCTACTTCGACAGGAGAACTTCAGGTACAGGGTAGGTTTTCGCGAGGGATATATGACTAGTCTGACACACCCGTCCATTTAGGAAAATTGGATTAGACTGGAATAAGATTCCCTCGTCAAAGTTATGTGAGTGGAGGCGTCTACGCCATTCACCTTTGTCTATTTCGGTAGACATCGCTGAAGAAGTGTTTTGTTTGTAACATAGATAGAACAATCTCCGGTAACCTGAAAGAGGTAGGCCTTTCCTGATAAAACAAATGTTTTGTCTGCAAATTGAGCGGTAACCTCGAAACTCTTTTTCACTATACCTGGGGGCATGCAAGCGAAGAGCGACCATTTATTTTTTAAATTTGTAGGTCCTCTAACCCTTTAAACTCGTAGGATTGGTCGTTTCCTAACTTGCATAAAGAAAGGATCCGGAGCAAAGCTTTGTAAGGTGCAAGCTCCACAAAAATGGCATCTTAGATGAGACATTCTTATTATACGACTGGATTGAGCAGTTTTGACATGGACTTCATGCTCGTTAAAAAATAAACATAAGCAATGATCAAGTGTTTCCCCCAACATTTAAGCTCATTTTAAAATAAAAAATGAACCAATTTCCAGTAAATAACCATCGTGAATGTAGTACTTCAACCTTTGAAGCCTTGGTCGTGTTCTCATCATCACCTCCACTCTGTATTGGCCGATCATTCACCTCCACTTGATTTTTTACCCCTTTTTAGGAACAGCTGCGAAGAGTGATCCTGTTAGCCATCCTTGTAACACTGCCATGATTGCAAAATTCCAAACCTTACCTGGAATCAGCTGCTACCCGAATTTATCACTCGTTCCACAAAAACAAGTCTCCCTTAAGCTCTTTTCAACTGACTCGTAAAATATGGAAAGATTGCCGAGCCATTGGACTCTCCAGCTCGTTAAAGTGACCGGAAGTGCTATCCCTCCTTTAGATTTTAATCTTTTTGGACCTGAGGGATTATTACACAAAAAGATCGAGCGCTTGTTTTGCTCGGCTCATTAAAAGTACCGAAATTTCATCCCTTCTGTATTATTTTATACTTTTTTGGACTTAAGGGATTAGATGACGAAAAAGGATTTTGGAGTTTCATTTACGTTCTTTTTCAGTCTAAAATTGAAAAGATTATCTTTGTCATTAAACTCGTTAAAACCTAATAGTGACAAACTTGTCCATAACGGACAAGAACGAGTTTCACTATCGCTAGGCTCATTAAAACATAGCGATGGGTTTGCCCGAAGGGAAAATTATAGAACAAGCATATGTTATCCTCCTCAAGCTTGACAAAAATAAATAAGTACTGGTCAGCAATGACTGGGGAAAAATTGGGAAGAAAACTTGAAGAAAATTTGTTGGTAGCAAGTCGCTCTTGAACATGACACTTTCACTTCACATCCTAGTCGGGTTGGGTTGTTCCATTCACTGGTCATATCACCATGGTTCCATCACACCATCCACATTTGGGGTTAATGCTACCAATCCATCATGTCAGTGTCACCGATATGTTCAAGAGAAGTCGCTCAGAGAATTCACCTGTGTCTCACCCACTATAATACATTTTTGCTCCATTCTTTCATGACCACCACCCTGAACCATATATCTTCAGATCGTTTTCACCTCCATTAAAATCATTTGCTCCGTTCCGTGTCATTGATGTGAGATTCATTAAGGCCCTCCTATGACGGATCGCTTCTTGTCGACATCAACTCATTATCCAAGAAGTCGATCTAGGAACAACCCTTTTAGTACTTTGAAGCTTGCATGCCTCAATGGCAAGTTTCTCACTTCCGGCGACAGGTTTACATCAATGGCCTTCGACCAAAATATTTTACATGGTATTCGATGCCAAGTCCCTTATTCACACCACGTGAATTGTACTGCAGTACCTTGAGAATCATTATCATTATCGGTGATTCCTATCGCGCCTATTAACAAGTTACATCATTGGTTGGTAATCAGGTGATGTCTTTCCATGTTCGACTCTAGAACATCTCTCACATGGATCGACTTGTACTTTGAGTGAAGATCGAACGAGATTGAAGACCTCGGATCTAGTTTCATCCATCCGGGCTGCGATATATATTCAGGAAAATAAAGACATCAAATGTACATCATTGCTGCATAGATAATCATCCAATCTAAGGGATGATGGCTCTACTAGAATCATCAGTCTACACTCAGACGATTGTCTGTCTCATGTACATGAAAAATGAATTTATAAAGCTAAGCATGGGAATGCCCGCCTCAGCTAGATCATGAAAATATTATGAAGATAATGTATTGTATTGTATCTTATTACAGGTCTCCTTCCAGCTTGAAAGAACTTCGGATCCTCATGATAAAGCATTTCACCCGACATCAAAAGATTAACGACCTCATGCTTTAGGGGGCAAATGTTATAGAAATTTTTTGGCATTGCAACCCCAAGCATAAATTTCCATAAACCAAGGGATCCTAAGTCCCTAAAGGTGTTGTTCCAACCCCTAAAAGAACAAGGTCAACTGATTACAGCATCTCCCAGAAGTCCTCCATGAAAAACTACTCAGAACTGGTCAAAACTGGAGCATTTCACCTGCTCCATAGGCAAAGTGCGTTGCATCCCACCTAAATACACACAGTAGGTGCGTTGCATTTCAGAAAGCCCTTCTATAGGGTGCGATGGACGAGAAGGGACAAATGGCAGGGTCAATCCGCAAGGTGGAGAAGCATGGAATCTTCCAGAAACTTCTCCTGTGACACTTCCCTCTCTGAATTCGACCAGGGATGAGTAAGAGGTCATCGATCTCCAAGTGGAATCAAGAACTATCAGAGGGAATACACTAATCAAATCTCAAGATGACTCATCTCCCTTGTAGACATCTATATATGGATCCCTCATCCCAGAGATCCAAAGGCTGGAATTTGGCATCTTGTAAGGAATTGTTGTTGGTTTCTTGAGACAAAATCATAGTGTTGGGTGATCTAAGCTTTTCATGAGGTGAAGAAGGGCTTACCGGTTGAGAGGATGATGCTGGGTCAGAACAATTGGTTGTAATTCTCTTGGCTCTTTCTTGATTATTAATAAAACTATTCAAGTTTTCCTCCATAAACTTGTGTGATTGATGTTTTATGCATTTGTGTGGTTAATATACATCTGATCCTATATTGCTTATGATAATAGATCCATGTTCTCGTATAGTGTTATGCTGCTTTGATTCTACACGTATTTTGTGAAGCTGGGTATGAAAACAAGTAGCAAAGGACTATCAGAAGAGAGAGGAATCAAACAAGGAACCAAGCACAAGACAGAGGTTGGTCTCCTTTATTCTTCTCTCATCTATCTTTCATAAAGGAAAACGAAAGTAGTTTTAGTTTTTTTGTTTCTAAGGTAGCTACTAGCCTTAGTGGGATTAGCAGTTCTGCATAGACACTATTCCCGGTAACAGACCCAAGACAACCCATCGAAGCCACAAGAAAGGAACAACACCACAAAATCAAAGAAGGACACAGGAAAGTGGTGTGAGTTCCATAAGAGCCCCAATCACAACACGAGTTAGTGTTGGACCAAGTAGTCGCTGGTGGCCTAGTTGAAGGCTTCCGAATCAGATGCATGTTCCGACCCTAAGTCAGAACCTGGCAAGGGGAATGGAAAAGGGAAGCAAATCATTGATGTGGAGCCTAGCCCCACTGTTGCCACTGCCAATATCCAGAAGAATGAGCCCGAACATCCAGAAGAGGGGGAGTGACTTTTCCACTTACAAATGTGGGTGAAGGGTTCGCCGCTGCAATTCATTGTTGATAGTGGCAGCCAAAAGAACCTCATTTCAGTAGAGGTCATGAAGCGGTTGGGTCTACCGACTACACCACACCCATAGTTGTACAGTATCAGGTGGCTTCACCAAGGATGAGACCTCTGAGTCCGCCAGCAGTGTCGGCCTTCCCTATAGCAACAATCCATTCATAAATGAGGTATTGTGTGATGTTGCACCTCTAGATGTTTGTGATGTACTATTAGGCCAACCATATTTATGGAGGCGACATGTTGTGTATGGGTCAAGGCCTCGCGATGTTATTATTACTTTGGGTAATTCATTTTATAGGATACTGGAGGTAGCCCCACCTACCACCACCTCTTTGATCTCTACTAAGAAATGCAGCAAGATCGTCTCCCAGACTAGGAAATTCATTTTCTGTCTAGTTCACTCCGAAAGTAAGGGGAAGATCGTAGCCACATCCATGACACCTACGAAGGGTTCCTCCACGCAGCAGCAGCAGTAAAGGGATACGGTCATGACAGAACACAGGAACAACTTCTCCTCACCCACAGGGGTACCACACAAGTTTCAGGTGGGCGAAAAATTTTGGTTACCTGTGTAGAAAGAATGCCTTACACGAGCCCATCAGAAGCTCAGACCACTGTGACATGGTCATTACAACATTACCAAGGCTGTGGGAAACAATGCTTTGGAGCACAATATTCTTCCATTCCTTTGCTTGCATCAAGTGTTCAATGTGGAACGCCCTCTACCATGCTTCCCACCATTACTGGACACGTCAGAGATTGCAAAACAACTCACCAAGGACCCAGTTCAGCAGATGGAGGAACTCAATGCAATGGGGACCATTGCTTCCTAGAGGGGGAGGAATTATTCAGGTGGATGTTGGTGGACACCGACCTATCCCACTTGGACCCCCACAACTACCTCTTTCAACTTTTATGTTTCCTTCTTTGTAGCAGGATTTACTATTTTTAGCAGTTTTTCGGGTCCTAAACTTCCGGAGCCATTTTGAGGCCCTAAACGATGTTTTTTGGGAAATCTGGGAGCAACATGTGACCATGGGCCGATGTTTACCTTACTGAAGTTGTATTTCTCGGATAGGTATTTCTAACAAGATATTGTGCGCATCAAATGGAGATTGTATGCCAAAGTTATGACCCGGGGAAGTTGATGTACCAATTGACCCAAACGAGGCCCACAATTTGGCATTTCATCTTCTAGGGTTAGGTTTTTGGATTTTTATGGTTTTCCATTGTTTCTCAACAATAAATAGGCCTTTAAGACTCATTGTAACATAGTTCAGAGGCCTGTAGCCACCACATCTTTTCTCAGAGATAAGCTACCATCGCCCTAGTTGGTTTTTTTCCATTTCTGTTTGTAAGCATATTTCAGTATTTTACAGTAATGAAATGAAGCATTATTTCTGCTGCATCTCTGTATTTATGGTTATCTCTATAATTTTTTGCATTCCTGTTTAAATCTAGATCAGTCGTATCAAAGTAGTCTGCTCTATCTCTGTTTTTCTTTGTATGTCCCCAACGAGGTCAGGATTTAGGGAGTTAGGGCTTAAACTGGTCGAACCTTTGCAAGACCGGCCTCGAATCCTGATGGCCTCCCATGGTGGATGAAAAGAAAGAAGACGGGGTAGGAGATCCTATCAAAATATTGCTCGAAGAAGCCCTCGAGCGAAAAAGGAACGCGATGATGGACAACTTTGCTTAGATCCTTCAACAGCTACCTAGAGGTGACGCATGAGCTTCCAACAGCTACTCTAGAAACGCCACACCGTTGAAGGTATAAGTTAATTTTGAAATCCCCATATTTGAGGGTCAAATATACGTAGATGTCGTAGATAAATGGTTGAATCTACTAGAGGGTTATTTTTCTGTTCATGATTTTTCTAGTCGGGAAAAGATTATTTTCACTCTTCTCAAAGCAGCCCCCCATGTCAAGGACTGGTGGGAAACCTACTGCAAGTAGAAGGATGAAAGTACGAGCTCACTATTTTCAGCCGCACACACTTGGAATTCATTCCGGGATGCTGTTAAGGAGCAGTACTACCCTATCAAAAGCTATGAGAAAAAATACATAAAGTGGACCACGCTACGGCAAGGAAGGGACCAAGATGTGCCGGATTTCACCAACATTTTTCATACCCTTCGCACATAGTTGGGTATCAAATATTCTGAGCTGCATCTGGTACTCAAATATCACAACTTCCTACATAGATACATCCAGGAAGAGATGGAGTTCTTGAACATCTCCTCGCTCGGCATGGCGTACCAATACGATGTCAAGATTGATCAAAAGTTTAAACAGAAGAAGCGAGACTTTGGATCTGAGAATCTGAAGACCAAAGGACAAAGCCAAGGCAGGGTGACCCAAGACAACCCATCAAAGCCACAAGAAAGTAACTGTTACATAGTAATTTTTCACTGTCTTCACTCCAGTCCTTCTACTATGTCATGTGTCCAAGTCAAACATGCTCATATTGAACAAATGATCTCTTGTGTTGCCAAATGACCCACTTTTCCTAAGTCATCTGCCTCATCGCGACTATGGACTAAATATACGCGCTGAAGGGCGCTTGTAAATAGTCCAGCTGTGCTGCCAGCACGGAAGTACATCTGATTCCCTTGATGGTCTGATTTTATGCTCCAGCGCAAGGTTACTTATTATCTTTAGCGATGATCTGAATAGCTACATTTCTCACTAGCGATGTGAGCACTAAAGCTTAGTTATCCACCCGTGATGATCCAGATTGGGTGAATTTGTTCCAACAGTTGGCCTTCTGGATGACTCCAGACCTGGTTGTTGGCATAGTTTGTGTCGTCTTTCCTCCTCTAGTGTGGCTATTCTGTCATTTGTGCTACCTTCCTTAGGGATAAGCTCACTCTACCACCTTTCATGGAGACTCCTTCTCCTATTTAAACTCTCGCCATTGCTATGCACTGCTAGTTTTTAGATAGTTTTTGATAGTTGGCTAGTTGAGCAGTGCTGTTAGTGTTTGTGAGTTTGATAGATAGCTGGTGTGAGTGTGACAAGTGTGGGATTGTTGATAGCTTGTGGAAGGTTGTGAAGTGCCCTTAATTTTGTGTAAAACTCATGAGTGAGAGAGATATTGTATGTTGGGAGATCCATCTTCAAAGAGTGAATGCTTGAGGAACATGTTGGCTAGATCCCTCTGAGAAGGCTTGTGACGTCAAGACTTTGGTTGTAAGCTTACTCTTATTTCATTATTAATACAATTAATGATGTTTTCCTATGTCTTGTATGTAATTTACTTGATAGCTCATGACTTCTTGACTTTGTGAGTAAATAGATCATCGTTGTTTTCCGATTACATGCTTTGTTGTATTTCCTTTGCATTATTTTAGGTTGATCACTCGTTAAGGAGAAGCAAGTGGAAGCTGGAGCAGTGCAATGGAACTCCATCGACCACAAGTTGAGGTAGGCCTCCAACTATGACTGTTTAAGGAAAACTATTATTGATCTATCCTTGTTTGTGACTAGACCCACTCTAGGGCTAGAGGGGTTGCCTCTGTCCGTAGAGGGAACACTTTCCTGCATCACAAATTGGTGACTCTGCTGGGGAGTTTGTCCTATGTTCTTCCTTTGTTTGCTCTTGTTTTGATTTTTGATTTGGTCTCTCTTGAAGTTTGGGGATTAGTTGTTAGCCTTTTGAGTTTCCTGTTGATCTGGGAAGTACCTCTATTTGATTGAAGGATTGGCTATTTTTGATTTGGGAGTTTTTGTTCGCCTGTCATTGTTTTGAACATCATCGCAGATTAAAGTTTAACAATTGCGTTGTCACAAATCATGAGAAATTAGTCACTTTACGACTACCTCTCATGGAAATGGTCATACTTTGAATGACTTACTTAACGCAGTTGAATCCCAAAAATGATATCTAATTGCGTTGTCATCGCGCTCACCCTTTTGTAATATCCTGTGCATCGTGTAATTACGTCTCACAGTCGCGACGGTTCTGAAAATCTGACCATCGCAGAAAAGTCATGTACTTTTGTGCTGACATCGCTCTGTTGATGTGGTTAGTTCTTTATCAGCACTAGTTGCTTGTGTATTACCCACGCTGATTGCTATAGAATTGATTTTCTCAATTCTGCCTCCTGAGTCCATCAGTCCTGCTGGTCCCTTGCTTTTCTCGCTTGCTTAGTAACTTGTTTTTCACTATTTATGGTTAAGGCACTCTCTTGTCAGCTTTGTTGAATGAATCTTGCTTTTTTGCCTGTGTGACCTAGTTCATTATTTCAAGTTTCTTGAATCAGTTGACTTGGTTGCTGATTTTCTCAAGGTTCGTTTGCAGCTTTTTGTTGGTTTTATTGAGCCTTTCCCTTTGCTTGTTTTTGGTTGATTGTTTAGTGACTGTTATTGAACCAATCTTTGGTATTGATTCGATTTCTTTTCACTACCGAACATAGATCACAATTGTTTGGATCAACCAGGTTTTTCCACACTTTCTTGTTGCTCTTTTGTTTCTTCTAGATTTAAAGACATCAAAATCAAAAGGATTGCATTCATTTAGTATAAGAAAGTGAAAGTGAATTTGCATTTCAAGTTTGCATATTGGAAAGCGAATGATAAAATCTCTCATTAGTAGTATCCGTGCACTTTAGGAATTGATGTCTCTATGCATTGAGTGACTACCTTTGTTGTCTTGGTTTTCTTGGTTTGGGAATAATATCTCTACCCTCCCGTAGGTAGATGTTCATTGAAGAAAAAGGATATTTCATTCATTCTAGCTGCATCCTAGGATTTTTGTATACATACGATAAGGCCTGAAAACTGAAACATAATTAAAGATCAACTCTAAAATGAACTGAATAAATCTAACAACACATTGGAACATAACACACACTATTTAGAGTTCTAGGCTATAGACGTGCTCTGACATCGTTAAACCTAGTCACTTTTGTTTTCACTCAAGGTTGGGTGATTCCTCCTTTTGTGACTCAATAATGGTCTAGTACGGAATTTTGCTCCCATGTACCGTCGAGTATATGTTGGGAGACCCCACTAGGTTATCATCCTTTATCCTTAGGAATCCATGTCTGCCACCTTGAAAACCATAATGCACCGAACATAGCATTTGGGAAGATTAATTACCGTACGAAAAGTCCTTGGTTTTCTTCCAAGATGTATATGCAGTTTTACGGGTTGTCTGGTAAACCTTTTGCCTAGTTCTCCAAAGTAGTCACTTTCTTTCCTTTTCATACTCCTTAAAAGAAAAGGTCCATATGAGCACTTGTCACTGTGGGCTCATTAAATATTCGAAGGCGACTAGAGTCATCTTTTTGTCCTTTTCTCAACTCTTTAAAGCTGAAAAGGTCAAGTTCTGTTCCTGTGTCTTAGAATTTATTCGGCCACATTCACATTTACCCTGTTAGATCTTGTTTGCATTAGCTTGAGTAGGGTTCTGTCTCGTTAGTTTTCCTAGGGTTTTTTAATCAAATCATCCTGGCAAAATCATCGATCCCGTCTCCTGTTCCAAGTGACCAAGGGTCTCCCTCTTCTGTTGCTCCTGCGATACCGGTTGTTAGTGATACTCTCCCTGTTATTCCAAGTATCCAACCGATTAACTCTCGCGCTCTAGAAGACGAGTCTTATGATATTCATTGGAACCCCATTTGGGAGCCTTCTGAAGAAGATATTCCTAGTACTCCTCCTAGTGTTTCAGTCCCAATCTCTTCCTCTGAAATGGATGACACATCCCCCATCACGAGTGAAGAATCCGTTGTGACAAGTGGTGAAATTCCTATCCCAATGGAAACTACACCCTTCTGTGTCACCCCTCTCGGTGTCATGCTGCCTTTATGCTATAAGGCTTTGTGGGATGTTATGGGTTCTAGGACCTCCCTTACGAGTTCTATGTGGTCTCATACCGTCACTCCGACTTTGGAGTCTTTTATTCCTCAAATTCACAATGTGTCTGTCACCTCAGTCCCAACTATTCCAATTGTCTGTGTGGCTTCTTTAGCCCCTGTTGTTGATGCCGTCACTGCATCCTCAGTTGTGACCACTATTTCTAGACCTTCTTCCGGATCGGTGAATAGTGGCCCATCAACATCTACATCTGGAGTTGTTGATCCTACACTAAATGCCTCACCTTCTTCTGGTTCCATTCCAACAGGGGTGGAATACGATCAATATTTACAAGCTCTTCAGAATCTAGACCCCCAAGATCCATTTCATTATTATGATTCTCGAGGAGCTCATATCTATTACCCCGGACCTTTTCCATCTCAGCCTGCGGTTGAGGTCACGGTCCCGTTGTCCATTTCTTGGGGTACCACCGGTTATCATGGTGGCCAAGTACACCCTGCCAATTTTCAAGGACCACCTTATCAAGGTCAGTCATCTTACGCGCAGCCCTCTTATGGGCAGCAGTATTACAGACAACCTTATCCAGGGTAACCTGGAGGCCCGCAAGGACAACCCTTCCAGGGACAACCTTCAGCCTCTGGTGGTTCATCTTTTACTTATTGCGGGAAACCTTCTAGTAATCCAGGACAACCTTACATGCAACAAGGCCAACCTGGTGTCCAGCAAAGGCTACTCTTCTGGGCAAGTCGGTCAACCTTACGTTTAGCAAGGCCAACCCACTGTCCGGTCTGGTCAACCATCTGGACAAGTTAGGCAACGTCAAATCGAATCAGGCCAACCAATTGTCCAATCTGCTCAGCCATCCGGTCCATCAGGACAGCCCTCAGTTGTGCAAGGACAACCCAATACCCAGCAAGCTCAACCTTCTAGGCAAATGGGTCAATCTCAATCTCAACTATGTCAACCTTCTGGTCAAGTGGCTCAGCCTTAGTTCTTTCAAGGACATCCAACTGGGCCTGCTCAACCGAGCACTTAAATGATTGTTGCTTCTCAAGCTCCACCCGGTTTTCAGCCCCAGTCTGGGCTCCAGACCCAATCCGGTCCTCAAATGCAAGTTGGATCTCAATCTCAACCTACTGATCAAATGCAGCTTGGCTCCCAGGCTCAGTTTGGAGCCCAACCGCTTTATGGTTTCCAGCAATCCGAAGGGCAAACCCAATTTTCCCCGTACCAAAATTATCAACAAATGCAGGTGAGTCCTTATCAGAATTACCAGCAACCCTATGTTGCTCCTGAAGGCCAAGTTGGTAATCAATGGAATGCTGGGAGGCAGATCCAGGGTTAGCCATCCAGTTATATCTATAACCCCTATGGACAAAATCCCTATGGACAGAACCCTCCTGGGCAAAATCTGTCCGAACAGAATCAATGGGGGCAACAAGCAGTTGGATAGAACTCTGGTGCTACCTCCTACCCGCGGCCTCAGATGTCCTTTAACCCTCAATTACCCTTCTTAGCAACATTGGAATTACTGGATGTGTCAAAACTGACCAATGATCCTATTCTTAATAATCCGTATTGGCCACCAGTTCCAACTAAGATTCCCAGTGATTGTCCCAAGTTTGATGGTAAAGCTGAAGAAGATCCCCAAGCCCACGTCATGACTTATCATCTATGGTGTTCGTCAAATTCATGGCTTTATGATTCAATCCGGCTCCGCCTTTTTCAACAGACCCTCACTGGCTCTGCTACTCAATGGTATATTGAGTTAGCTCGCGGATCTTTTCAGGATTTCAACTCATTGGCTATGGCATTTTTAACTCATTTTTAGTTGTTGATTTGATATGAAATGGGCACACATCTCCTGACATCCTTAAAATAGACAACGGCTACACATATCTCTGATCATATCCATGAATGGAGATGGCATCGCCATTTGATTAAGTTTTGGATTCCCGATAAAATTCTGACCAACTGGTTCATGACCTCATTTGTCGGTCCGATAGCACGGGACATTGTTATGGGGGCATGTGTAACTGAAGAGCAATCTATTGCGTGTGCTCAGTACCTTGACTTGGTTTATTCCCAGTCCAATACACTATAAGATTATTTTCCTGATGCCCTGCGGCCTGGAACTTCCATAGCCTCACCAACACCATCTGTTGATGGCGTCATTGGTTCTGTTAATCTACCCTCTAAGAAATCCTCCGCGAACCCTGGGAAGCAAAAGTCGAATGCTCCAAATGCAAATACTTCTCAGGTTGTGTCCAACTCTGATAATACTTCCGAGGTTAACGTAGTCCAATCCACCACGACGGACAAAGCCTTGAAAGGAAAGAAGAAGGGAAAAGGGAAGAATAAAGCTGATCAACCCAAGCAGGATTCCCCTAAACCTCCACCTGAGGAAGGTGCCAAACGTAAGCCTAAGTATCCTTGCCTTATTTGTGATGAGGATCACTATGCCAAAGACTGCCTGAGGTGGTCTGAAGTTATTCGTTTGTTGAAAGGTGTTCACGGGACTCCTACCATGCTCAAAGAGCCTTTTGCCTTGTAGCAAACACAAATGGTGGCTGATCCATCCCAATCCTCTTCTCCCTTTGGTTCTCAAGTATTTATGGCTGGGACGATTCCCATCCACATTAGTACTCAAGCAAAACAGTATCCGTTGACTGCCGGGAAAGAGCTTAAGGTCCCCTCTAGCACTCCTCTGTCTAGTTCTGGTCCCCTCCATATTGAGAGACCTAGCACTGAGACGCCCATCCGGCCCCCTCCCAAAGGTGTACTCCGGAAATCTTCGTACAACCCTAATGCTCGTGCTTCTCAGCACTATAGCATCATTGATGACTTAGCCCAAGCTCCATTAGCTATGTTCGCTTTAGAAGTTCTCCAGAGTTGCCCCTTTCAAAGGAAGTCCTTGCTATCAGCTATCGGTGGCATCGACCCGTCCGACTCGGATTTGATCACTTTTGACCTAGACAGCCATATACAGAGATTGCCTCACCAAATTGCCTTCCTTATCTAGTTCATCATCAATTCTAAAATGATCCATCGTACCGTCATTGATGAAGGAGCTTCAACTTGCATAATTTCTATTGCTTGTTGGAAAGCTATCGGTTCTCTGACTCCGAGCCAGTCTCCTACGACCTTGGAAGCCTTTGATGGGAGAGAGTATCACCCTTATGGTATACTCCAACGCTTGTCTATTACTTTGGAAGGGAAGACAGTCAAAGTGTAGGTTGAAGTAATTGATGCCAATCTAACTTACAACCTCCTTTTGGGACGAAGTTGGACATATGCCATGCGAGTCGTGGCTTCATCTCTGTTTCGTGCCATTTATTTCCCTTATTAGGGGAAAATCGTCACAGTAGACCACCTGTCTTTCTTCGCCTCCTCCTCTTCTGATGGCAATGTGCCTTTTGTGGAGCATACCTCCATTCCATGTGAGAGTGTGGGAGTTGGACTCTTTAAAGATCCTGCCCTTATGGGTGTTTTTTCACTCCCACCTCCCAACATCGCCCCTATTAATATGATCTCTGTTCGCTCTGATCCTTGGGTTCCTCCGCCCACTGATTAGATAGAATCTTGGGGCGATGAGATGCCATTGAGTCCTACCGATCTCAACTACGTTAAAATTGTTTCTGCATCGGCTCCACCCTCTAAATATGCTCCTTCGAGCAAAGTTCTCAACTCGTACACTCATTTGCCTTAGCTTGGAGACGACGCTTCTTTAGACCCTTTAAAGGAAAATTTTCCTTCTAATGAAGCCATTATCGAGACCATGTCTCTCGAGGAACCCCCTTGGTCTAATCATCACCATCGTTCCTCGTTTCTCCCTTCCCATCAGGAAATGCTTACATGTCTCGAGCGGTTTGCTCCTTGTCTCCCATCCCAACCCCTTCAGACACCCATTCAAGTTTATCAAGTGTCTTCTGAAGGAACATGGGAAACATCACACAAACTCAGCCAATCAACATCTCTGTTAAACCAGGGATTGTCGAGCACATCTATGTCGGAGTAACTTGTACTCCGAAGGAGATTCAACTCTATATTGATCTTTTTTGCGAATTCTGTGATGTGTTTGCTTGGTCTTATGAAGAAACGCCTGGCATCAATCCTAGCATCGTGGTGCATGAGATACCTACATATCTAGGTGCTAAGCCTATTCGCCAGTGTCTACACCCCATGCACCCCTAGAAGGCTGCGGCTATTAAAGAAGAAGTTGAAAAGCTTCTTAAGGCTGGTTTTATTTACCCCATCCCACTCACAGATTGGGTCTCCAATATCATCCCTGTGACTAAAAAACAGGGCACTATCAAGGTCTCTATTGATTACCATGATATTAATCGGGCCTGTCCCAAAGATAACTAACCCACACCCTTCATTGACCAGCTCATTGATGAGTGTGCTGGGAGTGAAATGTATCCACTCATGGACGGTTTTTCTGGTTATAGCCAGATTAATATTGCACCCGCAGATCAACACAAGACCGCCTTTATCTGTCCTTGGGCCACTTTCGCCTACAAAAAGCTCCCTTTCGGTTTGAAAAACGCCAGTCCTACCTTCCAATGCACAATGTCTTATGCATTCCATGATATTAGACACATTTTGCAACCTTACCTAGATGATCTGCCAGCTCATTCAGAAAAATGCCAGGACCATCCCGCTTACCTTCGCGAAATCTTTCTCCGTTGTCGACACTACCGCATCCGACTTAATTCGCATAAGTGTGTCTTCTGCATCGAGTCAAGCAGACTTCTCAGGTTCATCGTCTCCCGAGAGGGTATCCGTTTGGATCCCCTTAAATTCGAGGCCATCATGAATCTCCCTCCCCCTTCTTCTTTGCAGTAATTGCAGAGTTTGCAGGGCAAAGCGAATTTTTTACGATGATTCATTATGAACTATGTCGAAGTCGCCAAAGGCTATACGCAGTTATTGAAGCGGGACGCCCCTTTTCTTTGGGATGCTGCTACTCAAGAGTCCTTCAAGCGCCTCAAGGTTCTCCTTGTTTCTGCTCCATTGTTGCGTCCTCCTAATTATTATCGTGACTACACTCTATATTTAGCCACCGCCAATACCACTATTGGCATGGTTCTCATTCAAGATGATGATGATGACACTGAGCATGTCATTTATTATCTCAGCCATAATCTACTAGATACAGAAACTCGATATGCTTACGTCAAGAAGTTGGCACTGGCCACCATTTGTACCATCCAACGTTTCTACCATTATATCTTATTGCGCACCATGAAAATGGTTTCTGATTGCAACCTGATGATGTACATCCTGTCGCATCAATTGCTAGGGGGCAAGTACTTGAAGTGAATTGTTATCCTCCAAGAGTTTGACTTGGAATTCACCACTGCCAAATCTAAGAAATCCCTCATCTTTGCTGAGTTGATGTGCTCTCTGCCATCTCTCACCGTGCGCCCTCTTGGTTAGAGGACCATATTCTGGACGAAATTCTATTCTTAATTAGCACCCTCGATCCCTGGTACGGGGATATCATTGTTTATCTCCAAACGTCCTCTTTTCATCCTGATGTGTCTAAGAATGCTTGGCAATGGATTCGCCATCAATCTCAGCCCTACCATATTATTTGGGACACCCTGTACCGTCTCGGCACCGACTTTGTTCTCCGTCGATGCTTAACATTCAAGGAAGCTGAGCGAGTTCTTAATGACTGCCATTCTGGCGCCTGTGGTGGTCACATGTCCGGATATGCTACTACTCAAAAGATCCTCCGTGCTGGTTACTTTTGGCCCTCCATCTTTAAGGATTGCATTCTTGTCGTCCGCTCTTGTCACAAGTGCCAAATCTACCAGCGGAAGATGCGTGTGCCTCCCACTCCATTGCACCCTGTTGTTACCGTCGGCCCTTTTGCCAAATGGGGCATTGATTATATGACCTGTAACCCTTGCTCGGCCGGGGGGCATGGGTATATCATCATTTCCGTTGATTATTTCACAAAATGGGCCAAAGCGATGCCTACACTATCTGAAGACGGTCACAGAGCGGCGCAATTTTTGTTTAATCATGTTATCTCACGGTCTGGAGTCCCTCAGGCTATCATCACTAATCACGGCAAGCATTTCTGTAATCACATGATGATTGAGTTAACAACCTAGCTAGGCTTGCGACACGATAGCTCGACACTGTACTATCCTCAGGGCAATGGCCAAGTAGAAGCCGTCAACAAGGTTCTAGTTACGATGCTTCAACGCACCATTTGCATGCACAAGTCCAACTGGCACTTAATGTTGTTCTCTGCCTTATGGGCCTACCGAACTTCTATGAAGGATGCCATCAGTTTCACCCCATTCCAATTGGTTTACAGACTGGAGGCTACCCTTCCATCGAGTGTGAGATCCCTTCTTTGAAATTAGCCGTTGAATTACTCCCCAAGACTACTCCGGTAGAAGAATGCCTTCTTTACCTAAAATGGCTGGACGAGACCTGTCAACTAGCCTCTCTAGCTATTGAAGCACAGAAGAAGAGAGTGAAAAATCACTTCGATCATACTTTCCATCCTCTTTCTTTTTTTGAGGGAGATTTAGTCCTGCTCTACGATCAAGAAAATGATAAGCTAGGGGCAGGAAAATTCGAGCCCATGTGGCATGGGCCTTATATTGTAAAGCGAGTTTTTCAAAAAGGGGCCTATGAGCTAATTGATTATGAAGGGAACACTCTAGATAAGCCCCAAAATGGGCTTTACTTAAAAAAATATTATGCGTGAACTCCATGCACTCTGATTTGTACATATGTGTGTTTTAGTAGGTGTGTTGTGTGTGTGTGTGTTTTCATGTTTTGGCTTGGTGTGTAGGCATAATTGCCACTTATTGTGTCGTTTGCTTCTTGTGTAGATGTCTGGTGCACCTTATGTTGGTTTCGCTGATGGTGCCTACTGCAGTACCCACAACCTGTCTTCTGCGACATGGGTGATCTATGATCCTCATGGTGAGTTAGTAGACCTTCAAGGTGTTTGTCTAGGTTGTACCACAAACAATGTCGCTGAATATAGTGTTGTTATTGAGTTATTGACCGAGGCTATCAATCTCGGTATTCATACATTGGTTGTGAACTTGGATTCTCAGCTTGTCGTCCACCAGCTTAATGGACGATATTCCATCAGAGACCATCGGATTTTAAGGTTGTATTTACCTATTAAATTGTTAGAAATGAATTTTGATTTTATTACATATCATCACATTCCACGAAGATTAAACACATTAACTAATGCATTGGCAAACCATGTATTAGACAGACATTTGTGTAACATGTAATCAAAACAACATATAAGAAGCATGTAAAACACAATAATAAACCATAGGAATATGTATATATATATATATATATATATATATATATATATATATATATATAGATATATATATATATATATATATATATCTATATATATATATATATATATATCTATATATATATATATATCGTGTAGTGCACCAAGGCGCTCAAAAAATAAGTGTATATGTCCAAATAGAGTCTATGTTCTCCATACATCTGAGACACATGTCTCTCAAAAAATCATCAGTAGGAAATAAAACCTAAGCGTCTACTGTGGTGGGTTATGCTCCCTATAGCACACCGCCGCTCGTGACACCCGCCTCAACAGGTGGTGCACCTTGGGTACCACTCCTACTGTGTGAATCTGGAATGCTATGGGGACCTCCTTGACCCCCATGTAATCAGGGATCCCCGCTGTCAGGCCCTCAAGGTTTCGGGCCACCGTCTCCACCGGATCATCCACTGGGGGAGCCAAGGCTAGTGCTCCGATGCCTTGTGCATCCCTCCTTTCCTCTGGAGCCAACCCAACAGGTCTCACTGGTCCCACATATGTGAATACCATATAGTTCATCATTAGGACATATACATGAAAAAATCTAAATAAACATCATAAAAAATAAAATGCAAAAATAATGTGATCAAGTGTCTTACCACCATCATCCCACTGCTCACTGGCGGGCAGCTACATGTCAGGATCTCCGCAGAAGTCCATGCCAGCATATGGCCAATCTTCAACGAAGATCATTTGGTGCTCCAGCCACTCTCAAAATAGTGTCCCCCATGACACTAGTCATCCGCCACCTCCTCGTGGCATAACGTGTGCCCACCATGTGATCCTGGTCTCATGTGGTCTGGGCAAGTCCAAATCCATGTCCTGCAACTGCAATGCCGGCACCCGCTCCAGCATGAGCAAGACTAAGATGGACCCATAGCCAAACTGCTTCGTCTCTCCTCAACCGCAGTTGGTAAGTTGTCTCTTCATATTGGCAGTCACTGTTTCTACCCAATTGAACATGGTTGGATTGAGACATTCGAGAGCCAACCGGATGGGTCTTCGATGCCTCGTGTTGGGCTTGGGAGCCCGCTGCCCGTGTCACCATAAATAGCATTGCATGAAGAACCACATCTTCCACTGTCGGGATTGCCACCTTCCCACTTCTCGGTTTGCGTGCTCGTGGGCACACTTGTGCCATCAGCATCTCTAGAGAATCACCCCCAGGTCGCTGCCCCTCTAGAATGGGTCTCTCACCATGACGGGATAGCCCGGTCAGGAAATATATGTTTGTGGCATCAAACTTGATGTCTCGGCCTTAGATTATGAATTTCCCATCTGTTGGATTCCAGGCATGGATCAGTAACTCCAGTAAATCAGGTTGGGACCGAGGGTACGAAGTAAGGAAGAATTTTAGCAATTTGCATGCACGTAAAGCATTTCAGCATCCAACATCAACAAAAGCTTCCACATGTTGATCATCATGTGTTCGTTCCTGCCAGACAAATGCCATTATGGCCTGCATGACGAAAAAAATGGATTAAAACTTCATTTTCAAGTTTCAATGCGTAATTTGCAAAAAAAATAATTTTGCGTCACCATCGCGACTGTTTTTAAAAAAGTCGCAATGGTGCGAGGTTTCCAATTCAATTTTCTCGTGGTCATCGTGGAAGTACATCACTTTCCCGCGATGATTGGAGAGCGTTATGTGTAAATATTTTCGGTCATCACGGACCCAAGCGGTATACCCACGATGACCGAGCGGCGGAGTCCGATTCAAAAAATCCGCCTAAACTCACATGTCTAACGCCAAAATGCATAAAAAAGACACTGAATTGAGGTGCGGGAAGAATTCTATTTACCTGGAAGAAGTTTCAAGATGAACGGTGGACGAATGGGGTCGAAATCATCTCGCCAACTTTGGTGCTCCAAAACGCTCCAAGGTGACATGAACAATGCCAATGGTAAAAATGAACGAATTACCCCCCTTTTATAGTAATTTTTGAAAATTAAAAAATTATATTTTATAAATGTGGGTTTTTTCTCATTTTTTATCACATGGTTAGTTAAAATTTGGCTTTTTAACTATGTTTCCACGTATATTGTTCATTTTATGTATGGGTTTATGTTTGACGTGTTTTGTGCAGAGCTACAAGTAGTGGAGCTACCTCATGCTTCATGTACACTTGATCCATAAAGTCGTCTTTAACGTTCTTTTCCGGCTTGAAAAATGAAAAGATAGCCGAGTTTTTCCTCTTGACTCGTTAAAGAAAATAAGAGGCAGTCGCCTTTAAGCTCTTTTCTGACCATGTAAACACGAAAAGATTGCCGGGCCTTTGTCATTTCGGGTTCGTTACTGGTTACAAAACGACGTGATTTCGATCGCTTTTCTACTTTTTTGGGTCGAGGTCACTAGTCATGAAAAGTACTCCTCAGTCGTAATGGTCGGGTGGTTCTTTCGAGTATTGTTTTATACTTTTTCAGGCTCAAGAGACACAAATCTATGAAAAAGGACCCCCCTGGGGTTTTCTTTTCCGTGTCTTTTCCAAACTCTCTAAACGTGAAAAAGACTCCGAGTTTTACCTATGTCGGACTCGTTAAACCCTGATGACATTGGACTCGTCACCATGATGAGACTCGAGCTTCTCCTCCCTAGGGATCGTTAAACCATCACTAGGTTGGATTCAACCAATGGTTGAACTTACATTACAAGCATATGCTACCCCCTTCAAGCTTGTTTTCAAAAATAATAGGGGTACTCGCCAGCAATGGTGGGGAAAATTTGGAAATCATCATTGGCAGCTAGTCACTCTTGAACATCGACACTTTTGCTTCTTTTCGGGTTGGGACATCCATACATCGTCATTTGGCCTTCCGCGGGTTTGGGTTTCCATTTAGCCTCATTCCATCCGATTCACGCCATCTCCATCGAGCCTCTGATCCCTTGGTACCTGAATGCTGCCACCCTCCGAAGTCGTGTCACCGACATGTTCAAGAGTATAATCCTTCTGCAGTTTACACCCTTGCCTCCTCCTCTGATACTCTGTTTCACCATCTACCACTTGTTCCTTATCTCGTGTCATTGATGGGGGAAACATTATGGCCCTCCTGCGACAGGTCATCTCCTGTTGACATCAGCTCATTATCCAGGAGATTGATCTAGAGATCCCCTTTGGTACCTTAGAGCTTGCATGCCTCAATGGCAAGTTCTTCGCACCTGACGGTTGACTTTCATCATTGGTCGTCGATTGGGTGATTCCACGAGTGTTTGACTTCAACTCCTTTTTCACACTTCGTGGATTGTGCTATATAGTACCTTGAGAACCATTGGCATTATTGGTGGTTTCTCTCGTGCTTGTTAACAGTTTTCATCATTGACTGGTAATCAAGCGACTTTCTATCATGCTCGACCTCAGCACCTCTATTCGCATGCTAGAATTTGTACTATGATCAGTTGGGTTTGAGACCCCGAACTCAGATTACACATGTTCAGGCTGTGTGGATTGGTTTGTGATTACATGACTCATTGATGGATGGCTGCGACCATACCTGAGTCTTCATGGATGGCTGCAACCATACCTTTATCATTATCATGGTCTTATTAGCTGGATGGTTGCGTCCATACCACAAACCTAGTTCGTATGTCTTTTGGATGGTTCCGCCCATGCCTAGACTACATGTATTTCATTATCAGAGATATCAGTTGTACTTGTGTGCAGGTTCTTCTAGATGGTGTTCCAGCTCAGTCAGTTTCGTAAAGCATTTCACCCCTCCCACTCTCTCGGGCTTCATACTTTAGGGGGCATCTGTTACATAGTAATTTGTCACTGTCTTCACTCCAATCCTTCTACTGTGTCATGTGTCCAAGTCAAACATGCTCATATTGAAAAAATGCTCTCTTGTGCTGCCAAATGACCCACTTTTCCTAAGTTATCTGCCTCATCGCGACTATGGACTAAATATACGCGCTGAAGGGCGCTCATAAACAATCCAGCTGCGCTGCCAGCGCGGAAGTACATCTGATTCCCGCGATGGTCTGATTTTATGCTCCAGCGCGAGGTTACTTATTATCTTTAGCGATGATCTGACTAGCTACATTTCTCACTAGCAATGTCAGCGCTAAAGATCAGTTATTCGCCCGTGATGATCCAAATTGGGCGAATTTGTTCCAACTGTCAGCATTCTGGATGACTCCAGACCTGGGTGTTGGCATAGTTTGTGTCGCCTTTCCTCCTCTGGTGTGGTTATTCCGTCATTTGTGCTACCTCCTTGGGGATAAGCTCACTCTTCCACCTTTCATGGAGACTCCTTCTCCTATTTAAACTCTCACCATCGCTATGCACTGGTATTTTTTGGATAGTTTTTTATAGTTGTCTAGTTGAGCAGTGTTGTTAGTGTTTGTGAGTTTTCTAGATAGCTGGTGTGAGTGTGACAAGTGTGGGATTGTTGATAGCTTGTGGACGGTTGTGAAGTGCCCTTAATTTTGTGTAAAACTCATGAGTGAGAGAGATCTTGTATGTTGGGAGATCCATCTTCAAAGAGTGAATGCTTGAGGAACATGCTAGCTAGATCCCTCTGAAAAGGCTTGTGACGTCAAGACTTTGGTTGTAAGCTTACTCTTATTTCATTATTAATATAATCAATGATGTTTTCCTATGTCTTGTATGTAATTTACTTGATAGCTCATGACTTCTTGACTTTGTGAGTAAATAGATCATCATTGTTTTCCAGTTACGTGCTTTGTTGTATTTCCTTTGCATTGTTTCAAGTTGATCACTCACTAAGGAGAAGGAAGCAGAAGCTGGAGCAACATAATGGAACTCCATCAACCACTGGTTGAGGTAGGCCTCCAACTATGACTGTTTAAGGAAAATTATTGTTGATCTATCCTTATTTGTGACTAGACCCATTGTAGGGCTAGAGGGGTTGCCTCTGTCTGCAGAGGGAACACTTTCCTGCATCACAGTAACAACAACATGAAGTTGAAGAAGGAAACAAGAAAGTGGTGTGAGTTCCATAAGAGCCCCAACCACAGCACGAGTGAGTGTCGGACCAAGCATTCGTTGGTGGCTGAGTTGAAGGCTTCCGAATCAGATGCATGTTCCGACCCTAAGTCAGACCCCGATAAGGGGAATGGAAAAGGGAATTAGATCATTGATGCGGAGCCTAGCGCCACTGTTGCCACCGCCAATATCCAGAAGAATGAGCCCGAATATCCAGAAGAGGGGGAGTGACTTTTCCACTGACAAATGTGGGTGAAGTGTTTGCCGTTGCAATTCATTGTTGATAGTGGCAACCAAAAGAACCTCATTTCAGTAGAGTTCGTGAAGCGGTTGGGCCTACCGACTACACCACACCCACAACTGTATAGTATCGAGTGGCACAAGCTCTCTGAGTCTACCAGCAGTGTCACCTTCCCTACAACATCAAGCCCTTCACAGACGAGGTATTGTGTGATTTTGCACCTCTGGATGTTTGTGATGTACTATTAGGCCAACCATACTTATGGAGGCGACATGTTATGCATGAGTCAAGGCCTCGCAATGTTATTATTACTTTGGGTAATTCATTGTACAGGATACCAAAGGTATCTCCACCTACCACCACCTCTTTGATCTCTACTAAGAAATGCAGCAAGATCGTCTCCCCGACTAGGAAATTCATTTTCTGTCTGGTTCGCTCCCAAAGTAAGGGGAAGATCGTAGCCACATCCATGACCCCCGCGAAGGGTTCCTCCACCCAGTAGCAACAACAAAGGGATAAGGTCATGAAAGAACACAGGAACAGCTTCTCCTCACCCACAGGGGTACCACACAAGTTTCAGGTGGGCGACAAAGTTTGGTTACCTCTGCAAAAAGAACGCCTTACAAGAGCCCATCAGAAGCTTTGACCACTTTGACATGGTACTTACAACATTACCAAGGATGTGGAAAACAATTAATTGGAGCACAAAATTCCTCCATTCCTTTGCTTGCACTAAATGTTCAATGTGGAATGCCCTCTACCATGCTTCACACCATTACTGGACATGTCAGAGATTGCAGAACAACTCACCAAGGACCAAGTTCAGCAGATGGAGGAACTCAATGCAATGGGGACTATTGCTTCCTAAGGGGGGAGGAATGATCCAAGTGGATGTTGGTGGCCACCCACCTATCCCACTTGGACCCCCACAACTATCTCTTTCAATTTTTTAGTTTCCTTATTTGTAGCACAATTTACTACTTTTAGCACTTTTTCGGGTACTAAACTTCTGGAGCCATTTTGAGGCCCTAAACGACGTTTTTTGGGAAATCTGGGAGAAACATGGGCCCATGAATTGATTTTTCTCTTCCCAAAGTTGTAGTTCTCTTATAGATATTTCTAACGAGATATTGTGCACGTCAAACGGAGATCGTATGCCAAAGTTACGATCCCAGGAATTTGATGCACCAATTAACCCAAACAAGGCCCACATTTTGGCGTTTCATCTTCTATGGTTAGGTTTTTGGATGTTTAGTGTTTTCCATTGTTTCTCAATAATAAATAGGTCTTCGAGCCTCATTTTAACACAGTTCAGAGGCATGTAGCCACCACATTTCTTCTCAGCGATAAGCTACCATCGCCCTAGCTGGTTTATTTCCATTTCTGTTTGTAAGCATATTTCAGTATTTTACAGTAATGAAATGAAGTATTATTTCCACTGCATCTCTGTATTTATGGTTATCTCTATAATTTGTTACATTCCTATTTGAATCCAGATCAGTGATACCAAAGTGGTCTGCTCTTTCTTTGTTTTTCTTTGCATGTCCCCAACGAGGTCGAGATATAAGGAGTTAGGGCTTGAACTGATCGAACCTTTGCAAGACCTGTCTCGCAAATCCCGACGGCCTCTCATTGTGGATGAAAAGAAAGATGAGGGGACAAGAGATCCTATCAAAATCTTGCTCAAAGAACCCCTTGAGCGACAAAGGAACATGATGATGGACATCTTTGCCGAGATCCTTCAGCGGCTACCTAGGAGCAACGCATCGGCTTCCAATAGCTACTCTAGAAATGCCACACCATTTAAGGTACAAGTTAATTTTGAAATCCCATATTCAAGGGTCAGATAGACGTAGATGCCATAGATAAATGGTTGAATCTACTAGAGGGTTTTTTTTTGTTCATGATTTTCCCAGTCGAGAAAAGATTCTTTTCGCTCTTCTCAAAGCAACCCCCCACATCAAGGACTGGTGGGAAACCTACTGCAAGTATAAGGATGAAAGTGCAGGCTCACTATTTTCAGCCGCACCCACCTGGAATTCATTCCTGGATCCCGTCAAGGAGTAGTACTACCCTATCAAAATCTATGAGGACAAATACATAAAGTGGACCACGTTGCGGCAAGAAAGGGACGAAGATGTGTTGGAGTTCACCAACATTTTTCATACCCTTCACACACAGTTGGGTATCAAAGATTTTGAGCTGCATCTAGTACTCAAATACCATGGCTACCTACATAGATAAATCTAGGAAGAGATGGAGTTCTAGAACATCTCCTCGCTTGTCACGACGTGCCAATACACTGTTAAGATCGAGCAGAAGTTTAAACAGAAGAAGCGAGACTTTGGATCTGTGAATCCGAAGACCAGAGGGCAAAGCCAAGGCGGGGTGACCCAAGAAAACTCGTCGAAGCTGCAAGAAAGGAACAACACCATGAATTCTATGAAGGACACACAAAAGTGGTGTGAGTTCCATGTGAGCCCCACTCACAACACGAGTGAGTGTTAGACCAAGTAGTTGCTGGTGGCCAAGTTGAACGCTTCCAAATCAGATGCATGTTCTGACCTTGAGTTAGAACATGACATGGGGAATGGAAAAGGGAAGCAGATAATTGATACACAACCTAGCGCCACTATTTCCACTGCCAAGATCCAGAAGAATGAGCCCGAAGATCCAGAAGAGGGGGAGCGACTTTTCCACTCACAAATGTGGGTGAAGGGTTCGTCGCTGCAATTCATTGTCGATAGTGCCAGCTAAAAGAACCTCATTTTAGTAGAGGTCATGAATCAATTGGGCCTACCGACTACACCACACCCACAGCTGTACAGTATCGAGTGTCTTCACCAAGGATGAGATCTCCGAGTCTGCCAATAGTGTCGCCTTCCCTATGACATCAAGCCCTTCACAGATGAGGTATTGTGTGATGTTGCACCTCTAGATGTTTGTGATGTACTATTAGGTCAACTATACTTATGGAGGTGACATGTTGTGTATGAGTCAAGGCCTCATGATGTTATTATTACTTTGGGTAATTCATTGTACAGGATACCGGAGGTATCCCCACCTACCACCACCTCTTTGATCTCTGCTAAGAGATGTAGCAAGATCGTCTCCCAGACTAGGAAATTCATTTTCTGTCTAGTTCACTCCCGAAGTAAGGGGAATATCATAGCCACATCCATGACCCCTGGGAAGGGTTCCTCCATGCAGTAGCAACATCAAAGGGATACGGTCATGACAAAACACAGGAACAACTTCTCCTCACCCACAGGGGTACCACACAAGTTTCAGGTGGGTGACAAATTTTGGCTACATCTATAGAAAGAACACCTTACAAGAGCCCATCAAAAGCTCAGACCACTCCGACATGGTCCTTAGAGCATTACGAAGGTTGTGTGAAACAATGGTTTGGAGCACAACATTCCTCCATTCCTTCGGTTGCACCGAGTGTTAAATGTGAACGCCCTTTACCATGCTTCCCTCCATTACTGGACACGTCAGAGATTGCAGAACAACTCACGAAGGACCAAGTTCAGTAAATGGAGGAACTCAAAGCAATGGGGACCATTGCTTCCTAAGGGGGGAGGAATGATCCAGTTGGATGTTAGTGGCCACCCACCTATCCCACTTGGACCCCCACAACTATTACTTTCAGCTTTTCAGTTTCCTTATTTGTAGCACAATTTACTATTTTTAGCAGTTTTTCGGGCCCTGAACTTCCAGAGCCATTTTGAGGCCCTAAACTACATTTTTTGGGAAATATGGGAGAAAAATGGCTCCATGGACCGATGTTTCTCTTCCCAAAGTTGTAATTCTCGGATAGATCTTTCTAACGAGATATTGTGCGCATCAAACGGAGATCGTATGCCAAGTTACAACTCCGAGAAGTTGATGTACCAATTTACCCAAACAAGGCCCACAGTTTGGCGTTTCATCTTCTGGGGTTAGGTTTTTGGATAAGGTTTTCCAGTGTTTCTCAATAATAAATAGTCCTTCGAACCTCATTGTAACATAGTTTAGAGGCATGTAGCTACCACATCTCTTCTCAAAGATAAGTTACCATCGCCCTAGCTAGTTTATTTCCATTTCTATTTGTAAGCATATTTCAGTATTTTACAGTAATGAAATGAAGTATTATTTCCACTGCATCTCTGTATTTATGTTTATCTCTGTAATTTGTTGCTTTCCTGTTTAAATTCGGATCATATGGCATACAAATTGGAGCTTCGTGCATCTTCCTAAGTGTACCCAGTTTTTCGTGTTTAATCATGCTTAAATAAGGTTATAGCTGACAAGATACCAGTTCAAACAATATTTCCAAACTTAATGAGGAAGGAAAAATAATATTAGAACCTGAAGCAATCACGGAAACAAGAACCCAACAACTATGAAATCAATCAATCTTAGATTATCACATCAAGTGGAAGAAATTACCCGCTGAAGATTCCACATGGGAGGATGAGAATTTTATACAAAAGCACCCAGAACTACTCAAACATTGAGGACAACACTTTTTGAAGGAGGTTGGATGTTAGGTCCCTATTGTTATAGACATTTTTTGGCACTACAACCCCAAGCATGAAATGTCCATAAACCAAGGGCTCCTAAGTCCCTAAAAGTGTTGTTCTAACCCCTAAAGGAACAAGGTCAACAGATTACAGCTTCTCCCAGAAGTTCTCCATGAAAAACTGCTCAGAATTGGTCAAAACAAGATCATTTCAGCTGCTCCACTGGCCAAGTGCATTGCATCTCACCTAAATACACTATGTGGGTGCGTTGCATTTCAAAAAGCCCTTCTATGGGGTGTGATGGGCGAGAAATGACAAATGGCAGTGTCATTCCGCGAGGTGGAGAGGCAATGGAAGCTTCCAGAAACTTCTCCTGTGACACTTGCCTCTCTGAATTCGACCAAGGATGAGTAAGAGATCATCAATCTCCAAGTGGAAGCAAGAACTATCAGAGGGAAGACACTAATCAAATCATAAGCTGACTCATCTCCATTACAGATATCTATATATGGATCCCTCATCCCAGAGATCCAGAGGCTGGAATTTTGCATATTGTAAGGAATTGCTGTTAGTTTCTTGAGACAAACATCAGATTGTTGGGTGATCTAAGCTTTGTATGAGGTGAAGAGGGGCTTCTTTGCTGAGAGGTTGATGTTGGGTCAGAACAACTGGTTGTAACTCCTCTTGGCTCTTTCTTGTTTATTAATAAAAGTTATTCTAGTTTTCCTCCATACTCTTGTGTCACTGATATTTGTTGCATTTGTATGGTCAATTTACATCTGATCCTAGATTGTTTATGATTATAGATCCATGTCTTTGTATAGTGCTATGATACTCTGATCTTAATGGTACTTTGTGAAGCTGGGCATGCAAGGGAGCAGGTAGCGAAAGACTATCAAAGAAGAGAGGAATCAAATCAAGAGATTAGCGCAAGACAGAGGTTGGTCTTCTTGTTCCTCTCTATTTATAATTCATAAAGGAAAAACGAAAGTAGCTTTACTCTGTTTGTTTCTAAGGCAGCTGTCACACCTTAGTGGGATAGAGCAGTTCTATATAGACACTTTTCCCTGTAACAAAATGGCGACTCCACTGGGGAAGAATTAGTTTGTTTGTTTATCATTCCTTGTTGTCTATTTCATAAACTTACAGGTGACATTCGAACTGCATTTGCCATAGCAAATGCAAAGTAGATAAATGCTACTTCAGTCCATCTACTGGATCTATTTATGATTTAAACAACTGATTCACAAACTCTCTGATGGCCCTTGTGATAGCTCTTAGATCCTCCTTAGATCTACCCCTGATTGTTGCATTACTGATTACCTTTTGCTCGGCCAAAACCCATGAACTGAACTGCAAACTGTGACCCGGAACCCAAACAGAGTCTCGTTTCTGGCCCACAGGTACTGTTCAGAGAATCTGAACTTCAGCGCACTTCCCGAGTGGAGAAGGTGCGTTGCATTTCAAATTCTCTATGTTGCAGGTGCGTTGATCAGACTAGGCTTTGTGCAGTGTTGGTTTCTGTGATTCATTCTTTCCAGTTCTATTCCTGAATTTTGTTGCCTGTGATTAGTATATGTCTGTTTGAAACCCCTTTTCCTTGCTGTTATTCCACCTCCTTTGTACAAAAGAACTGTAAATGTTTTTGTGTGTTTGTTGAATCATTTTCAGTTCTCCTTTGCAAAAGTAGCATAATCGTACTATCGTCCTTTGATTTGAAATTGTCGCAAGTGTCGATTTCAATCGTAGGAAAGAGTTTGATTGCTGTTGATGGTCGATTATCCTGTTACTATTGTTTTTGGTCTAAATTTGTAATTTTCTAGTGTCAAGAACAAGTATTCATTTCAAAATCGTAAGGTGTTGTGATCATCTCCATTTTTGATTTCGAAAAGAAACTTGTTGATATTTGTCACTTGAAAAGAAATTCAAATCTGTGCATCAACTTTCTTTTTATCATTCATATACTAAGAAAGTCGAAAACAAATACATGCATGTGCATTTGCATTTGCATATAGACAGTCTGATTGGTTTGATTTAGGAAAGTGCATTTAGAGTGTGCTCTTTACTCTTTGTGAAAAGATTCTGTCTTTCTTTCCTTAGTAGCTAGGATTTTCATTGCACAAAGAAGATAAAAAGATTGTTTATCATCTTAGATTGCATTTTAGGAATTACATCTACATCTCGTGGTGAACCTAAAACGCAAACTTCATAAACAAGATCAACTATAAAATAAATTCAATGAATCTAACAATGCTTTGGAACTTAACGCACAACATTTAGAAGTCTAGGCTAGAGACGTATTCCAGCGTCATAAAGCCTGGTAACTGTTGTTCTCACTGATGGTTGGGTGATTCCTCCACTTTGAGACGATAAGTACCAGTATGGACTTGTGCCCCCACGTACCGTCGAGTATATTTTGGGAGACCCCAATAGGCTTAATCCTTTATCCATAGGAAGCTGTGTCTGCCGCCCTATCGATCGTAATGCACTGAACACAGCATTCGGGAAGATTGACTGCCGTATCGTAAAAAGTATTCTGTAGTTTTTCAATTGTTTTGGTAATCCCTCTACCTAGATTTCCAGAGCAGTCCCTTTCGTTCCTTTTCAGACTCTTTAACAGAAAAGGTCCATCTGAGCACTTGTCACTTCAGGCTCATTAAAAATCGAAGGAGACTAGAGTCATCTTTTATTTTTTCTCGACTCTTAAAAATTGAAAAAACAAGTTGTGTCAAAGCGTCTAAAATTTATTTTAAACGGAATATACATTACCCCTTTCCTACGTTGATCTTGGGTTGAGAAAATGGAATCCACCAACCAAGGAATTCCCCTTGGAGGAAATCCTAGTCCCTTCTCCTCTTGGGGAGATGTTGGTGCACCCCATATCACATTGTCGCTTCCAGGACTCACAACCGGCTTGCCTGTATGGCTATTCTCAACCTCTGTCATTCAGAACACCACAATTCCTGAATAATCGAATCAGCAACTAGACGATTCCAGAGTTACCCACCAACCTTCTACTTCCTCTAATTCTTCCTCTCCTCCTTCCTCTTCGCTTGATGGGGTTGGTAAAGCCAAAAGTCAAGTACCTGAGAAGAAGAAGGAAAAGAAGAAGAAAGAGAAGAAGAAGAAGGAGCCAAAAGCGAATGGGGGCAAACGAGTGTCGTCTAGCGAAAATCCACACACTGCACCGACCAGGCCTAAATCACCATGTGTCATTTGCAAAGGAGACCACTATCATAGAGATTGTCCTTGTATCCCTCGGATCTTAAGGGACTGGTCTCCTCGTTTGCACAACCCGGTGTCGTCAACCTCTGATGATCATGTTGAAAACACATCGTCAACTAGTGAAAGCGAAGCCCCAGGACAAAAAGGAAAATATAGATTTCCTTGTAAACTTGCAAAGGCGATCATGCCGTCCACCGTTGTCCCTTCTTAGACGAGGCTAGAAGAGTTTTGGATGATCGTCCGGTTTCACCGTTACAACTTCCTCCTGGATATAAAAAACTCTTGCCGAGTCCGTCACTAGTTGAAAATCCGGCTGGCCCGCTCAAGTGGTCGGCTAAAGCATCTATTATTGAAGACAAACCATCTGAACCCATACCAGACGAAAGTCAAAAGGTCGAGGTGGCAGTTGACCCGGTTTTGCCTTCAAAGGTTCCATCTTCAGATGATACAGTCACCGAAGAGAACAAGGATGACACCGTCCAAATTCTTTTCATAAGCACAGACTCCAACGAACATGGGGGCAATTTACCCGTTCCTTTACCGCAGGAAGGAAGTTTGTCAGAGTCATACCCGGCCGTATATTCGGTCCCACCTCCAAGCAACCTAGTTGTCTCCTTCGACTGGAATCAACCAGGCAGACCTTGTTTACCAGCTAGTATACCATTCCGAATCATTGTTCAAATATATAGAATGGTTATGGCCAGTACCATCATAGATGAAGGGGCTTCTATGAGTATCCTTTCCTCAACTGCTTGGAAAGCGCTTGGTTCACCATCGCTTTTTCCTGAGATGAGAAATCTAACAGGCTTTGATAAAGGAGCCAGTCGACCATTAGGGATCCTTCCCAATGTGCCCATAACATTAAGAGGAAAAACCGTTCACATGAATGTAATGGTAGTTCAAGGACCCCTGGATTATAATCTACTCCTTGGACGAGACTATATTTAGTGCATGGGAGCAATTGTCTCCTCACTCTTTAGAGTAATGTGTTTTCTGCACGAAGGAAGAGTGGTCAAGCTCGTGGACCAGCTTTCATTCCCCTGATCACGCATATTAGATAGTCATATACCATCCCTAAATGGTCTTTTCACGCAAGAAATGTCTCAATCTCCAGTCCATCCGCCTGATGAGCGCGAGTGATTCGGGGGACATGACTGAAACCCAGGGGGCATGCACCCTGGTCTGCTTCGGCAGGAAAACTTCGAGTATAGGGTAGGTTTCCGCGAGAGTATATGACCTCCATACTCCCGTCTGTGATTGGAAGAGGGAGTTGGACTGGAATAAGATCCTCTTGTCAAAGTTATGTGAGTTGGCGGGCATCGCCGCTCACCTTTGTTTATTTCGATAAACATCGCCGAAGAAATGTTTTGTTTACGTCGTAAATAGAACAATCTTTGGTAACCTGTAAGAGGTAGGCCTCTCCCGGTAAAACAAATGTTTTAACAGAAAGAAGAAGGGGTAACCTTGAAACTCTGTTTTATACCTTGGGGCATGCAAACCTTTTGGCATGCAAGCAAAGAGCAATCATTTATTTGTTTTTTGGATTGGTCGTTTCCTAACTTGCATTAAGAAAGGATGTGGGGCAAAACTCTAAAAGTTGCCGTTTTTATGAGACATTCTTATCACACGACTGGATTAATCGAGCAGTTTTAGCACGGACTTCATGCTCGTTAAAAAATAAACATAAGCAATGAGCACATGTTCCCCCAGAGCTTAAGCTCATTAAAAAATGAACCAATTTCTGGTAAATAACCATCATGAATGTAATACTTCAGCCTTTAAAGCCTTGGTCGTGTTTGCACCGTCACCTCCACTTTTGCATTGGCCGATCATTCACCTCCATTTGATTGTTTACCCATTTTGAGGAACAACTGCGAAGAGTGATCTCACTAGCCATCCTTGTAACACTGCCATGATTGGAAAATTCCAAACCTTACCTGGAATCAGTTGCTACCCAATTTATCACTCATTCCTCAAAAGACGAGTCTCCTTTAAGCTCTTTTCAACTGACTCGTAAAATATGAAAATATTGGCGAGCCATTGGCCTCTCCAGCTCGTTAAAGGGACCGGAAGTGCTATCCCTCCTCTAAATTTTAATCTTTTTGGACCTGAGGGATTATTACACAAAAAGATCGAGTGCTTGTTTTATTCGGCTCGTTAAAACTATCGAAAATTCATCCCTTCTGTATTGTTTTATACTTTTTTGGACTTAAGGGATTAGATGACGAAAAAGAATTTTGGAGTTTCCTTTACGTTCCTTTTCAGACTCTCTAAAATTGAAAAGGACCGAGTTATCTTTGTCGTTAAACTCGTTAAAATTTTAATAGCGACAAACTTGTCTATAGACGAGAATGAGTTTCACTGTCGCTAGGCTCGTTAAAACATAGCGATGGGTTTGCCCGAAGGGAAAATTATAGAACAAGCATATGTTATCCTCCTCAAGCTTGATAAAAATAAAGAGGTACTGGTCAGCAATGACTGGGGAAAATTGGGAAGAAAACTTGAAGAAACTTTGTTGGTAGCAAGTCGCTCTTGAACATGACACTTTCACTCCGCATCCAAGTCGGGTTTGGTTGTTTCATTCACCGGTGACATCACCATGGTCCCATCATACCATCCACATTTGGGGTTAATGCTACCAATCCATCACGTCATTGTCGCCGATATGTTCAAGAGAAGTCATTCAGAGAATTCACTTGTGTCTCACCCACTACAATACATTTATACTCCATTCTTTCATGACTGCCACCCTGAACCTTATATCACTAGATCATTTTCACCTCCATTAAAATCATTTGCTCCGTTCCGTGTCATTGATGTGGGATTCATTAAGGCCCTCCTATGACGGATCACTTCTTGTCGACATCAGCTCATTATCCAAGAAGTTGATCTAGGAACACCCCATTCGGTACTTTGAAGCTTGCATGCCTCAATGGCAAGTTTCTCATTTCCGGCGACAGGTTTACATCAATGACCTTCGACCGAAAGATTTTGCATGGTGTTTGACGCCAAGTCCTTTATTCACACCACGTGAATTGCACTGCAGTACCTTGAGGGTCATTATCATTATCGGTGATTCCTCTCGTGCCTGTTAACAGCTTACATCATTGGCTGGTAATCAAGCAATGTCTTTCCATGTTTGACTTCAAAACATTTCTCACATGGATAGACTTGTACTTCGAGTGAAGATCGAACGAGATTGAAGACCCTGGATCTAGTTTCATCCATCCGGGCTGCGATATACATTCAGGAAAATAAAAACATCAAATGTACATCATGGCTACATAGATAATCATCCAATCAAAGGGATGATGGCTCTATCAGAATCATCAGTCTTCACTCAGATGATTGTCTATCCTATGTACATGAAAATGAATTTATAAAGCTGAGCATGGGAATGCCCGCCTCAGCTAGATCATGAAAATATTATTAAGATAATGTATTGTATTGTATCTTATTACAGGTCTCCTCCCAGCATTGAAAGAACTTCGGATCCTCATAATAAAGCATTTCACCCAACATCAAAATATTAATGACCTCATGCTTTAGGGGGCAACTGTTATACACGTTTTTGGGCACTACAACCCCAAGCATGAAATGTCCATAAACCAAGGGCTCCTAAGTCCCTAAAAGTGTTGTTCTAACCCCTAAAGGAACAAGGTCAACAGATTACAGCTTCTCCCAGAAGTTCTCCATGAAAAACTGCTCAGAATTGGTCAAAACAAGATCATTTCAGCTGCTCCACTGGCTAGGTGCATTGCATCTCACCTAAATACACTGTGTGGGTGCGTTGCATTTCAAAAATCCCTTCTATGGGGTGCGATGGGCGAGAAATGACAAATGGAAGTGTCATTCCGCGAGGTGGAGAGACAATGGAAGCTTCCAGAAACTTCTCCTGTGACACTTGCCTCTCTGAATTCGACCAAGGATGAGTAAGAGATCATCAATCTCCAAGTGGAAGCAAGAACTATCAGAGGGAAGACACTAATCAAATCATAAGCTGACTCATCTCCATTACAGATATCTATATATGGATCCCTCATCCCAGAGATCCAGAGGCTGGAATTTTGCATATTGTAAGGAATTGTTGTTGGTTTCTTGAGACAAACATCAGATTGTTGGGTGATCTAAGCTTTGTATGAGGTGAAGAGGGGCTTCTTTGCTGAGAGGTTGATGTTGGGTCATAACAACTGGTTGTAACTCCTCTTGGATCTTTCTTGTTTATTAATAAAAGCTATTCTAGTTTTCCTCCATACTCTTGTGTCACTGATATTTGTTGCATTTGTATGGTCAATTTACATCTGATCCTAGATTGTTTATGATTATAGATCCATGTCTTTGTATAGTGTTATGATACTGTGATCTTACAGGTACTTTGTGAAGCTGGGCATGCAAGGGAGCAGGTAGCGAAAGACTATCAAAGAAGAGAGGAATCAAATCAGGAGATTAGCACAAGACAGAGGTTGGTCTTCTTGTTCCTCTCTATTTAAAATTCATAAAGGAAAAATGAAAGTAGCTTTACTCTGTTTGTTTCTAAGGCAGCTGTCACACCTTAGTGGGATAGAGCAGTTCTATATAGACACTTTTCCTTGTAACACCTATACTACTAGTGTAGCCCCTTATTGTTATTGTTAGTGTATCCCCCTTATTGTTATTGTTAGCGTATCCCCCTTATTGTTATTTTTTTTCCCATGTAGTCCCCATATTGTTATTATTGTGCCCCATAGAAGCCCACTATTGCTATTGTTGTGTCCTTACATTATTATTGTTATGTAGGCTCTGATTTTTATATGACCCCTTACATTCCTATATATAGAAAGAAGGTCTTATGATTTGTATCATTCAATAATTGTTCATTTATGTGATGTAAAGGAGCTTCCCCCTCGAAGAGGCTAATTTTGAATTCGCTGATCTATCTCTTTTTTTATTTGGTTACATAACATTTAAAATCACAAAACTCATAGGAGAAACATACATGATATCTCATATTTATAGAAAGTATGAAACCATGAATTTTATGAACTCCTATAATAGCTCTCTGCAATCATCAAAGTATTACAAATTGATGTTCAAGTTCAAATAAAGTGGTTTCCCATCACATAACACAATGCTCCTTACAATTTAATTACCAAAGCAAATGCACTCATCCAAATGGATGTGATGGGACTCCCCTAGACCAAATAAAATAGTAGTGGTTACCTGGAAGAAAAGGAGAAATGCAATTAGGGATCAACTTTACAAAATGAACAATACACTAAAAAAGATAGATGATATATCTATCTATCTATGTGTGTGTGCATTATGGCATATATTTTCACTCTCGTTCATCATATGCTCTTGATTGGCTTGGGAAAATCCCTTTTCCCTTGCAAACCTATCATTATCTTAAAAAAGAAAATTTAAAAATTTATACACACTTTTCCCACTGTAAAATTGTGTATGTCCATAAATCGTCTTAAATCTTCACACATACATCTTTTTGAAATTGAAAATATATATATATATATATATATATACATATATATATATATATATATATATATATATATATATATATATATATAGATATATATATATATATATATATATAATAAAACTAATTTTTAGGCAATGTTTACGGGTTAGACTAGAGCCCACCTATAGGATCCCATGGCATAATTAGCCCAACCACTTTGAGGTGATATAAATACACCCTATGGGTTGGCCTCATAAGAATCCTAATGATTGGAATCCTTACACTACCAAATTATCCCTAGATTAGATTTGTGTTATCATGTGCTCTATACACTTCCTTGTCTCCAGGAAACCCTTGTTTCCATGCATAGATGTTGAGCCCCATTATCTCACATCTGATTGCTTCTCTTAGAGAGGAGGTATTCACTAGCTTGGCTAGGAAGGATCTAGAGAAATTTTTTTTTAGTGTTGGCATCCAAGATTAGGTTATAGCTTAACCACCTCTTACCATTATCATCTCAATAAACAAACTCATGTTCCATTCCAATTTGCATTGTTTATCTTTATGAATGTGGATTTGTAATGGATATTATTATGATATGAATTTTTTATATGCATATGTAATTTGAATGTTGTGATTCATTGGTGTTTTCTTTTCCATCTTGTAGGTCTATAACTTCAAGAGGAAGAGTTGTAGTTTTGACCTTCCGGTATCATCAACAAACGTAGGACCTACAAGTATTCTTTTTCCTACCTTTGTCAATTCATGTATTTTCCATGTATGATTGATTTTTCTTGATTGAATTCTTTGTTTTCTCTATTGGGGATTTCAACCCTAGCCCTAGGGAATATTTCCCAAAAACTATGTGTGTGGACGTGTGTGAGCGTGCATGCATGCGCATGTGTGTGTAGATAGTATATAGATATAGGACTCAAGCATTTCTGATGTTACCACCCTTTGGCAACCATTTTTGGTTAATGGTCCATGTTAATGATTTTTTGAGCCAATATTTAATATATTCGTTTAATGGTGGAACCCTAAAATCTTATTTAACCCAGAGTTAAAATATTTCTTCTTCAATCTATTTAATATTAAAGTGTAGTTTCTCAATTGATGTCATGTGATCTTCATTATATTTAACAAAATTAACAAACCACCTCTTAATTTCTTCTTTTAGAAAATCACTAAGACTATCAAACTCACTAACCCATGAAGATGTAAGTATATTCAATTTTGCGTCCAGTTATAAGCATAAACTCTCTTATTAATTGTGGTCCCTTGGGATCTTCAACAATTTTAAGTGAATTAAGAAATGCATTACTTCTTTTATCATTAATCCTTGTTCAACTAGAAATTGAATCTTGTAGCATTTGTGTCCTTGTTGGTATCCTATCGTTTACCTATTTTACTCTACAATTGGAGAGAAAATGCTACTAATTTCTATGAAAATCATTTAAACTTGATACTTGACCAACAAATTTACTTAAATCATTTTTATAAAACCATTCATCATACTCTAAATCTTTTGTCAAATACTTTGTAAAGCTAGAAATATTTTGTGAGAGATTCCTCAAATTCAAACTGACCTCCCTTATTTCTAAAATGATATTTGGTTACTTATTAATATTTTCTATGACATACAATCTCACTATGTTAAGAAATTTAGCAATTTTATTTACTCGTGTTGATGTCCCTATTGTACTTTGAGGCATTTGATTGGGACAAAAAATAGTTAATGGTTTTGTAATCAAAGGTTTAGGACTCAATGGATCCTCTAGCTCATATATTCTTATTTTTAATTTAATATTTTCTAGCTCCTATTCTAAAACATAATGAGCAAGAACATTCCCAGTAGGCATGTACAATTTGAGAAGTCTAAAGGGTCTATCTCTCAAAAATACCACTTTGAATCCCACTTTAAAGTGATATTATTATTCTTAACATGGACATTTTCTATTTGTAATTTCCTTTCTTCTTTATTATATTGAGCATTATGCATCATTAAAAATTGTTCTTTAAAAATATTCTATTCATCTTGAGTCAACGTCTCTACTATGCACTAACTTTTAGCAATCCTTAAAGCTACCTAGTTGAGCATAGTAGCACTGTCTATTTCCATATCAATGTCTCTCTACTCTTTATAATTTTGTGAACGGTCTTAATTAGACTTCTCTTTCTTTTGGAATGTGTTACTTTGTGTGTTTTCTCAATGTCAATATAGAAGGGATCATCTCCATAACCTTCTCCAACTTGTCCTTCATTATTATCTTTTATGCTCTTATTTGAGCCTTGTTTTCTCTAAGTAGAGGAAGAACTCCTACATTCTTCGAGGGGGGTGGGGGGGGGGGGGGGGGGGGGGGGGGGGGGAGGGGTAGAATATTGTAAGTTGGATACGTTCCTGCCTCTTTGCTTCATTCTAGTCCTTTCTAATTGAGAATTGATAATAACTTCAAATATCAAATCATCATTTTTTTTTTCTCTTGATTTAGGAGTATTTGGGTCATTGTCTCCAACTCATTCTACAATGCTAGTGAAAATATTAGCATGCCTCATAAACTCCAAATGCTTAGAAAAATAATTGTTTAGGTTCAAAACCTTTAAGGGCTTCTACTTCCTTTAGCTTGAAGCATTAAGCATTTTAGGTAATTGTATTAAATGGGAGGAACTTCTCATTGTAACATTGGAGACATTAAAGAGTAAAGAAATGAATTGTCTATTTTTCATTTTATCAAAAAGGATGGACCATGTTATGTATTGCATGTATACCTCAAGTACCAAATACTGATCAGAAACAAATGTTGGAAGAACAAAAAAACTTCCATCATATCCATATAATATAATATAGGTATGATTTTCCTATTGCACACAAATTTTCTTTCCTTTGAGGAAATCCTTATATTATTAAGTTATTCCTATTAATTCTACTCTAATCAACATATATCTAAATTATCTAAGAAATTTATCCTCAATGAGGAAAATTTGGAAAGGTGCCTTATGTTTTCAAAAAAATTGGTACTAGAACTAAATAGGATCGTTTTCAACATCTAGATTATTTGTTGAGGGAAATCCCTCAAACACATTAAAATAAGAATCCACTAGTACCATATATATAGTCATGAAAAATCTTTGAGTCTCAAATTATTTGGCCAACTAATAGGAAATATCTTTCGAGATTACCTTGACCTAATCAAATATAGCTTCCTTTTTGAAAGAAACATATAACACATATAAATTGACATAGGAATGTGAGATGTATATTCTTGTCCCAACAAATGCATGAATAAACATGAAAAAAAAAAAAAGTTATTACTATTAAGAAGCTTGAAACTTTGGTTAGGCTCAATAAGTTGAAGCATCATTTCAAAAACTTTAGGAATTAAGAAGAGAAGGTTCTTTCCTTCTAGTCGTACTTGAAGTATTAGCTCCCTAAAATCAAAAACTTCAGGTACACACCCATCTGGTTTTGGAGTTTTTGCTCAAGATTTAGGCTCGAGAACCATGGATATGCACCATACCAATGGAAATCATTATGTTGGTGTGTGCAAGGGAATTAGTGGCATCTCCAAAAAAAGGATATGTTCTTCTTCTAGTTTCTATTATCCTTATTCTTCCAATGCACTCTAATATATGTGAGAATATCAATTCATGGATTAGAAATATTTAGCTATTTAAAAGATTAATATATGAATATAATTTACTAAAACATCCTTTAATCACATACCATTTTTCCAAGACATGCACAAACCATAAATGGAAGTTAATTGAAAAGACAAGTTATGGGAAAATAAAATAATAAATCCATGTTAACCCCAAATTAACACCTTTTTCATTGTGGATTGGTATTTTCATTAATGTATCATAAGTGACCCTCAAGAAGTAGACAAGGCTTATAATTAGGTACTTAAAATTTCACTAAGTATGGAAGAGATATACAGAGGTTCATGTTATCGGGAAAAGTCTCCATTTAGATCTGCTCTATCCCACTAAGGTGTGACAGCTACCTTAGAAACAAACAGAGAAAACTACTTTCGTATTCTTCTTTATGAACTATAAACAAAGAGGAATAGAATGAACCAACCTGTGTCTTGCGCTAGTCCTTTGATCCAATCTCTCTTCTCTTCGACAGCTCCCAGCTACCTACTCCCTCACTTGCCCAGCTTCACCAAGTACCTGTAAGATCACAGAAGAGGGAAACTATACAAATACATGGGTTTATATTCATAAATAACTTAGGATCAGATTTAAGTTAACCATACAAATGTAACAAGCATCAATGAAACACAAGCATGGAGAAGAAACTCAAATAGTTTTATTGATATACAAGAAGATCCAGGAGGAGTTACAACCAATGATTCCTGACCCAGCATGAACCTCCTAGCAAAGAAATCCCTTCTTCAACCCCAACAAAGCATAGATCACCCAATTCTCTGATATGTATCTCAAAACCAACAGCAATTCCTTACAATGTGCAAAATTCCAGCGTCTGGATCTCTAGGATGAGGGATCCATATATAGATGTATGTAAGGAGGATGAGTCAGCTCATGAATTGATTAGTGGCTTCTCTTTGTCAGTTCTTGCTTCCACTTGGAGACTGAGAGCCTCTTACTCATCCTTGGTCGAATTCAGTGAGGCAAGTGTCATTGGAGAAGATTCTGGAAGCTTCCATTGTCTCTCCACCTCGTGGAATGACTCTGCCACTTGTCATTTCCCACTCAAGGCACCCTGGTAGTGCATTTAGGTGCGTTGCAACGCACCTAGCTAGTGGACTTGGGTGCTATGCAACGCACTTGGCTAGTGGAGCAGCTGAAATGATCATGATTTGACTTATTCTGAGCAGTTTCTGGTGGAGAACTTCTGGGAGAAGCTGTAATTTGTTGACCTTGTTCCTTTAGGAGTTAGAACAACACTTTTAGGGACTTAGGAGCCCTTGGTTTATGGACATTTCATGCTTAGAGCTGTAAGGCACAAAAATGTCTATAACAGTTGCCCCCTAAAGTATGAGGCCGTTTATCGGGTGAAATGCTTTATTAGGAGGATCCGAAGTTCTTTCAATGCTGGGAGGAGACCTGTAATAAGATACAATACAATACATTATCTACATACTGTTTTCATGATCTAACTGAGGTAGGCATTCCCATGCTCAGCTTTATAAATTAATTTTCATGTACATAGGACAGACAATCGTCTGATGGTAGACTGATGATTCTGATAGAGCCATCATCCTTTTGGTAGGATGATTATCTGTGCTGCAATGCTGTACACTTCAATGTCTTTATTTTCCTGAATATATATCGCAGCCCGGATGGATGAAACTAGATCCGGGGTCTTCAATCTCGTCCGATCTTCACTCGAAGTACAAGTCGATCCATGTGAGAAATGTTTTGAAGTCAAACATGGAAAGACATCGCTTGATTACCAGTCAATGATGTAAATTGTTAACAAGCGCGAGAGGAATCACCGATAATGATAATGACCCTCAAGGTACTGCAATACAATTCACATGGTGTGAATAAAGGACTTGGCGTCAAACACCACGCAAAATCTTTCGTTCGAAGGTCATTGATGTATACCTGTTGCCGGAAGTGAGAAACTTACCATTGAGGCATGCAAGCTTCAAAGTACTGAATGGGGTGTTCCTAGATCAACTTCTTGGATAATGAGCTGATGTCGACAAGAAGTGATCCGTCATAGGAGGGCCTTAATGAATCCCACATCAATGACACGGAACAGAGCAAATGATTTTTATGGAGGTGAAAACGATCTGATGATATATGGTTCAGGGTGGCGGTCATGAAAGAATGAAGTATAATGTATGGTAGTGGGCGGGACACAGGTGGCCTTTCTGGATGACTTCTCTTGAACATGTCGGCGACACTTATGTGATGGATTGGTAGCATTAACCCCAAATGTGGATGGTATGGCGAGACCATGGCGATGTGACCGGTGAATGAAACAACCCAACCCGACTCGGGCACGGAGTGGAAGTGTCATGTTCAAGAGCGACTTGCTACCAATAAAGATTCTTTGAGTTTTCTTCCCAATTTTTCCCCAGTCATTGCTGACTAGTACCTCTTTATTTTTGTCAAGCTTGAGGAGGATAACATATGCTTGTTCTATAATTTGCCCTTCGAGCAAACCCATCACTATGTTTTAACGAGCCTAGCGATAGTGAAACTCGTTCTCATCTAAAGACAAGTTTGTCGCTATTAATCTTTTTAACGAGTCTAACGACAAAGATAACTTGGTCCTTTTCATTTTTAGAGAGTCTGAAAAGGTACGTAAAGGTAACTCCAAAATTCCTTTTTCGTCATCTAATCCCTTAAGTCCGAAAAAGTATAAAACAATACAGAAGGGATGAATTTTCGATCGCTTTAACGAGCCGAACAAAACAAGCGCTCGATCTTTTTGTGAAATAATCCCTCAGGTCCAAAAAGATTAAAATCTAGAGGAGGGATAGCACTTCCCATCGCTTTAATGAGCTGGAAGGCCAGAACTCGGCAATCTTTTCATATTTTACGAGTCAGTTGAAAAGAGCTTAAAGAAGACTCGTCTTTTGAGGAACGAGTGATAAAATGGGTAGCAGTTGATTCCAGGTAAGGTTTGGAATTTTCCAATCACGGCAGTGTCACAAGGATGGCTAGTGAAATCACTCTTCGCAGCTGTTCCTCAAAATGGGTAAACAATCAAATGGAGGTGAATGATCGGCCAATGAAAAGTGGAGGTGACGGTGCAAACACAACCAAGGCTTTAATGGCTGAAATGCTTCATTCACGGTGGTTATTTACCAGGGAATAGTTCATTTTTTAACGAGCTTAAACGCGGGTGGAAACATTTGCTCATATCTTATGTTTATTTTTTAACGAGCTTGAACTATGCGCTAAAACTGCTCGATTAATCCAATCATATGATAAGAATGTCTCATATAAAATGGCAATTTTCAGAGTTTTGCCCCACATCCTTTCTTTATGCAAGTTAGGTGACGACCAATCCTACGAGTTTAAAGGGTTAGGGGTCCTAAAAATTTAAAAAACAAATAGTCGCCCTTCGCTTGCACTCCAAAAGGTTTGCATGCCCCCAGGCATAAAACAGAGTTTCAAGGTTACCTCTACTTCTTTTCCGCCAAAACATTTGTTTTACCGAGAGAGGCCTACCTCCTACAGGTTACCCAAAGATTGTTCTATTCACGGTGCAAACAAAACACTTCTTCGGCGATGTCTACCGAGATAAACAAAGGTGAGCGACGATGCCCGCCAACTCACATAACTTTGACATAAGAATCTTATTCTAGAATAACCCCTCTTTCAATCATGGACGTGGTACAGACTAGTCATATTCTCCCGTGGAAACCTACTCTATACCCGAAGTTTTCTTGCCGAAGCAGACCAGGACGCATGCCCCCTGGGTTCCAGTCATATCCCTCCGAATTACTCGCACTTATCGGGAGGACGGACTAGGGATTGAGACATTTCTTGCGTGAAGAGACCATTTAGGGATGGTATATGACTATTTGCTATGCATGATCCGGGAAATGAAAGCTGGTCCACGAGCTTGACCACTCTTCCTTCGTGCAGAAAACACATTACTCTAAAGAGTGAGGAGACAATGGCTCCCATGCAATAAATATAGTCTCGTCCAAGGAGTAGATTATAATCCAAGGGTCCTTGAACTACCATTACGTTCATGCGAACTGTCTTCCCTCTCAATGTTATGGGCACATCGGGAAGGATCCCTAAAGGTCGACTGGTTCCTTTATCAAAGCCTGTCAGATTTCTCATCTCAGGCAAAAGCGATGGCGAACCAAGCGCTTTCCAAGCAGTAGAGGAAAGGATACTCATAGAATCACCCTCATCTATGATGGTACTAGCCATGACCATTCTATATATTTGAACGATAATTCGGAATGGTATGCTTGCTGGTAAACGGGGTCTGCCTAGTTGATTCCAGTCGAAGGAGACAACTAGGTTGCTTGGAGGTGGGACCAAGTAGACGGCCGGGTATGGCTCTGACGAACTTCCTTCCTGCGGTAAAGGAATGGGTAGATTGCCCCCATGTTCGTCGGAGTCTGTGTTGATGAAGAGAATTTGGATGGTGTCATCCTTATTCTCTTCAGTGACTATATCATCCGAAGATAAAACCTCTGAAGGCAAGACCGGGTCAACTGCCGCCTCGACCTTTTTAATTTCGTCTGGTATGGATTTAGTTGGTTTATCTTCAATGATAGGCGCTTCAGCCGACCACCTGAGCGGGCCAGCTGGATTCTCAACTAGTGACGGACTTGGCAAGAGTTTTTTATATCCAGGAGGAAGTCGTAACGGTGAAACCGGACGATCGTCCAAAACTCTTTTAGCTTCGTCTAAGAAGGGACAATGGTGGAGGGCATGATTGCCTTCGCACAGTTTACAAGGAAATATAGCTTTCCCTTTTTGTCGTGAGGCTTCACTTTCACTAGTTGACGGTGTGCTTTCAACATGATCACCAGAGGTTGATGACACCGGATTGTGCAAACAAGGAGACCAGTCCCTTAGTATTCGGGGGATGCAAGGACAATCTCTGTGAAAGTGGTCTCCTTTGCAAATGACACATGGAGATTTAGGCCTGGTCGGTGCAGTGTGTGGATTTTCGTTAGACGACACTCGTTTTCCCCCACTTGCCTTTGGCTCCTTCTTCTTCTTTTCTTTCTTCTTCTTTTCCTTCTTCTCCTTAGGAACATGGCTTTTAGCTTTACCAGTTCCATCAAGCGAAGAGGAAGGAGGAGAGGAAGAATTAGAGGAAGTAGAAGGCTGGTGGGCAACTCTAGACTCGTCTAATTGCTGATTCGATTGTTTAGGAATGGTGGTGTTCTGAATGACACTGGTTGAGAAGAGCCATACTGGCAAGCCAATTGTCAGTCCTGGAAGCGACAATGTGGCCATATGGGGCGCACCAACATCTCCCCAAGAGGAGAAGGGACTAGGATTTCCACCAAGGGGAATTCCTTGGTTGGTAGGCTCCATTTTCTCAACCCAAGATCAACGTAGGAAAAGGGTATGAATATTCCGTTTAAAATAAATTTTAACACGCTTTGACACAACTTGTTTTCTCAGTTTTTAAGAGTCGAGAAAAAACAAAAGATGACTCTAGTCTCCTTCGATTTTTAATGAGCCTGAAGTGACAAGTGCTCAGATGGACCTTTTCCATTAAGGAGTCTGAAAAGGAACGAAAGGGACTGCTCTGGAGGTCTAGGTAGAGGGAGTACCAAACCAATCGCAAAACTGCAGAAGACTTTTTACGGTACGGCAGTCAATCTTCCCGAATGCTGTGTTCAGTGCATTGCGATCAGTAGGGCGGCCGACACGGCTTCCTATGGATAAAGGATTTAAGCCTATAGGGGTCTCCCAATATATACTCGATGGTACGTGGGAGCACAAGTCCGTACTGGCACTTATCGTCTCAAAGTGGAGGAATCACCCAACCATCAGTGAGGACAACAGTTACCAGGTTTTACGACGCCAGAATACGTCTCTAGCGTAGACCTCTAAATCTTGTACGTTAAGTTCCAAAGCATTGTTAAGTTCATTGGATTTATTTTAAGTTGATATTTCTTATGAAGTTTTCCTTTTGGGATCACCACAAGATGTAGCTGTAATTCCTAAAATGCAATATAAAGATGATAAACAAACTTTTTATCTCTTTTCAGCAATGAAAATCCTAGCTACTAGGGGAAAAGAAAGACACAATCTTTTCGCAAAGAGCAAAGAGCACACTGTAAATGCACTTTTCCTAAATCAAGCCAAACAGACTGCCAATATGCAAATGCACATGCATGTGTTTTGTTTTTCGCTTTCTTAATATTGATGCCTAAAAAGAAAGTTGTTGTACAAATCTGAATTTGCTTTCAAGTGACAAATACAAACAAGCTTCTTTTCGAAATCAAAAGGTAGAGATGATTACGACACTTTATGATTTTGAAATAAATACTCGTTTTGACACTAGAAAGTCACAAATTCAAACCAAAGGCAAAATTAAAAGCAAAATCGACTATCAACAGCAAATAAACTTTCTCCTATGATCAAAATCGACACTTGCGACAGATCTAAATCAAATGACGACAGCACGACTATTCTACTTTTGCAATGGAAAACTGTAAACGACACAACAAACACATAAAAACATCTACAGTTTCTTTTGTACAACTGAGGCGGAAAATCAATAAGGAAAAGGGGTTTGAAACAGTGAAATACTGATCACAGGCTGCAAAAATCAGAGACAAAACTAAAAAAATGAAGCAAAGAACCTCAGCTGCACAAGGCTAGGCTGATCAACGCACCTGTAACACAAAGAAACTGCGTTGCAACGCAGGCTGCCCTCTCGGGAAGTGCGTTGAAATGCAGGTTCCCTTCACAGTACCTGCGTTGGGGCAAAAACGAGAATTCTATCCGGGTTCTGGGTCACGGTTTGCAGTTTAATCTTTTGTTTTTGTCTGAGTAAGAGCAATTAGTAACACACAATCAGACGTAGATCTAAGGGGGGGTCTAAGAGCTATCACAAGGGCAATCAGTTAGTTTATGAATTAGTTGTTCAAATCATAAACAGATCCAGTGAATGGATTGAAGCAGCAGATGTCTACTTTGAATTTGTTAATGGCAAATGCAGTTCGATTGCAACTTCTAAGTTTATGAAACAAACAACAAGAGAAACACAAACAAACTAACTAGACACGATCCCCAGTGGAGTCGCCATTTTGTTATCGGGAAAAGTGTCCATTTAGATCTGATCTATCCCACTAAGGTGTGACAGCTACCTTAGAAACAAACAGAGAAAACTACTTTCGTATTCTTCTTTATGAACTATAAACAAAGAGGAATAGGATGAACCAACCTGTGTCTTGTGCTAGTCCTTTGATCCAATCTCTCTTCTCTTCGACAGCTCCCAGCTACCTGCTCCCTCACTTGCCCAGCTTCACCAAGTACCTGTAAGATCACAGAAGAGGGAAACTATACAAAGACATGGGTTTATATTCATAAATAACTTAGGATCAGATTTAAGTTAACCATACAAATGTAACAAGCATCAATGAAACACAAGCATGGAGAAGAAACTCAAATAGTTTTATTGATATACAAGAAGATCCAGGAGGAGTTACAACCGATGATTCCTGACCCAGCATGAACCTCCTAGCAAAGAAGTCCCTTCTTCAACCCCAACAAAGCATAGATCACCCAATTCTCTGATATGTATCTCAAAACCAACAGCAATTCCTTACAATGTGCAAAATTCCAGCCTCTGGATCTCTGGGATGAGGGATCCATATATAGATGTATGCAAGGACGATGAGTCAACACATGAATTGATTAGTGGCTTCTCTCTGTCAGTTCTTGCTTCCACTTGGAGACTGAGAGCCTCTTACTCATCCTTGGTCAAATTCAGTGAGGCAAGTGTCATTGGAGAAGATTCTGGAAGCTTCCATTGTCTCTCCACCTCTTGGAATGACTCTGCCACTTGTCATTTCCCACTCAACGCACCCTGGTAGTGCATTTAGGTGCGTTGCTATGCACCTAGATAGTGGACTTGGGTCTATGCAACGCACTTGGCTAGTGGAGCTGCTGAAATGATCCTGATTTGACTTATTCTGAGCAGTTTCTGGTGGAGAACTTCTGGGAGAAGTTGTAATTTGTTGACCTTGTTCCTTTAGGAGTTAGAACAACACTTTTAGGGACTTAGGAGCCCTTGGTTTATGGACATTTCATGCTTAGAGCTGTAAGGCACAAAAATGTCTATAACAGTACAGAGGTTAGAATGCTTGAAGATTGAAAATGTGTAAGGCATGAGTATGCAAGCTTCCTGCAATATAATCATCATAAAATGGCTAAATATGGAACATGCATTTTGTGGGAAAGGGTGTTTTGTAGAGTACAAAATGTGAAGAAGGACTCTTATGTGGCGAAAGAGTTTGTGTGAAGAGAAATCTACATGGAGTGAAAAGTAAGAGAAAGTGTGGAAAATAGTTTGTTCTTTGTGGGGACTGTGGAGTAAGAGTGAGGGAGGAGAGTAGAAGGAGTTTTAAGAGGAAATTCTCTACATGTCATAAGTATTTCCACATAACTTATAAAAATGACTAAGCATTGTGGAAACATAAATTTCCCTTGACATATAGTGAAATTATAGACACCTGGTGGATTATGAAATGAAAAGGAAATAAAAAGGAAAAGAGGTCATATGTATGGCTAAACTTGGAAAATCAAAGGTGATACATGAAAATAGATTAACAACCCCTTGACCATAATTTCATACAAGTATATGATCTAAGCAATAAAAGAGTAGTACAAAAGTTGATAGCATATCCAAGCCTTAAATATGATATTCATGGTCTAAAATATCTTGAGTGTCGATGAAGAGCCACCTGTAAAACAACCAAAAGTGGATGCAAAGAATAAAATCTAGAAATATCATTGTACAAAAAATGAGCCAAATAACTTGTAATTGTTCACCGATGTGAACCCAAATTTAATGAGAGAAAATATTGATGAGAAGTGAATTGACTACAAGTCCAACACATCTCAAATCCTCAAAATCCTTGATAATCCAATTTTCCAAATGAAATTATAGAATAATTCACTATTCTATGTAAGTTCAAAATAACATCCATCTATATAAATTATGAATATTATCGAGTGAACAAGATTTCTCACAAAATTTCTCTCAAATACCAACATATATGTATATATATATGTATATATATGTATATATATGTATATATATATATATATGTATATATATGTATATATATGCATAGATATATATATATATATATATATATATATATATATATATATATATATATATATATATATATATATATATATATATATATATATATATATATATGACTAATTCATTTGATAGAAAAGTTGTCAATTGGCATCCAAATCCTATATCATGTGTATTAAAACACATAATAATTCAACAATGAGTAAATCATAATCCAAAAAATATGTTAATAAGTAAACCAAGTGAGTTGTTATTGCAGTGTTGTATCTTGAAACCAAACTATGAATAAAAATGTCAAGAAATCATCCAAAGTCAGAAATGTGTAAGTGACTAAATCCTTAAATGCAAAAATTTGGCAAACCATCCATCCATACATATCCTAACACCTTGAAAATACATCAAGGCATCATCCTCAAAATATCATTAAATTATTGATATCTTCATAAAAATCTAAGTGTTGAAGGTTAAACTGACTAATAAAACACTCTATGTGGGTGACCCATATCAACATCACCAAGTACAGAATCCATCAACATCTATCAATCTGTCCTAAATAAATCCATCAACTTGTTGTCAAAAAAACTAAGGACAAACCTTAGTCCATCATCCTAAAGAAACAAAGATCCTAAAAATAAAAAATCAACTTTGAAACTTGAAGTTTGACAATTATCAAGGTCAAAATTCCTAGGACCTGTGAATAAAAAAACATCAATATCATGGAAAATTTTAGGGGCTAATGTTCTCCCACTGGGCTAATTTTCCATGATTTTTCCACCAAAAAGATTCTCCAATTTCCAATTTTATATAATACGATTCGCCCAAATTTTAGAATATAAAATTATTTTACCTTAAAAATTGCCAACATTATATAGAGACTATATATAAAATCGTTATAAATTTGAATAATTTTACAAATATATCAATAAACATTTTATAGTTTGCATATTATGGATTAGTGATATTCGCTAATCTTTTTAAACTTCAAGAAAATTTTCCATCCTTAAAATTTTCCTTGATCAATATACCTCCCCCCACCCCATCTCATTCCCAATAAGTAGAAAATGGTAACCATATTTACTTTGAGTGGAGTCAAAAGATTCAATTTTCAACTCAAAAGACTACATCAAATGGCCCTTGGTCATGCCATCCTATCCAATCAAGTATACATGTAACTATGCACTTATGATAAGACCACTTCCATGGCTTAGATTCTAATATCCAGCACCAAGTACTTAATCATTCAAAATATACCTATTTCCTTAGAAGATTTATTCACTTTAAACGCCTCTCTAAATGCTGATTTGTCTTCCCAAATAAGCTACAAGGAGTAAAATTAGAACAATGTAATGCAATATGGTCAACTCACTAACAATGTTATCCCTATTCAAGTACATTGTCCAACTTAGCAACATCAAGTACATAATCATTATTATCATTAACTACAACAACATTATCTCTATCCTCTTATTCCTCATCGTGATCCTCAAGTTCATGCACTTTATCAAACTTATCATCCTCACCTACATAGTCAAAATCAAGAATATTTACTATATCATCATCATCTTGGGCCACATCATGAACATTAAGTTTCTTCTTACCGTCGTCCACTATGTGCTACTATAAATCATCATAAAGAAACCACATACTCACAAATGCAAGTAGTTTGGAATAACGACAAATCTAAAAGAAGTTAAACCAAATGAGTTCCTCTTTAATTGTAACTCTTCCCAAGGTCTAATAATTGTATTCTTATTCTAAAACATACCCTTATTCTTCTTATATTCTTTATCCAATTCATCATCTACCTTCATAGTGTCATCATCAAATGTAATTGACTAATTCATAGTTAGAGGATGCTTGATTCCCTTGTGGCTAATTTCAACAATGGTGAATCCAAATAATGGATTATGTTGAATAAGTATGGTTTTAAAACGTTGAATGGCAAGAAGTTGCACTCAATAATTTAACAATGTGTTATGAGCTTGAAGTAGATCATTTTTTGTGCATGGTGTGTATACACTAGGGAAGTTTTGCTAATTTGAATAGTTGATCTTGGTGTAGTGTTAATTAAATTTCATAGAACATTGAACAAATATTCAATATTTACCATATTTATTCAAACAATATATTCAACTACCAAAAATAATGTGTTATAAAAACCATTGTGACTCAACAATATCACAATTAAAGACCAAAGTTTTACAATCCCAAACAATCAGAAATCATAAAAATAAGTACATCATTACACTGGAGCACCCTAATTATTTTAGGTCCAAATCAATAATATTTCACATACATTTTCAAAGTGTGACACACAACATGCAAATTTGTTGAACTTTTAATACTTCATAAGGGCTTCTTGTATCTTAACCCTGAAGTAAGTATCTAACTCAATGGGAAACTCAAACTTTAGAATTGCAATCAAATAATTGACATAGGGGACTCCCAAAAACTTTAATTAGAAGAAATATTGTAGATAAACTTATAATAGAAGATACTTTAAAGTTGTCAACATATTTAACTTAGTGCAAATGAGTTTGTCCCTTTGCTCATCTCCATAAAATTGTGTTGTTGTATTATTGTGCTTGTCTTGTTTATATTATTTTGTTATATGTGTGCTTGTTTGCAAAAAATAGCAATCAAAATGCACTAAATACCCATAATCAATAGGTTACACATACAAAAATTCTAAAATCTCCTTATCCAATTTTAAACTGATTTTAGACTCCAAAAAAAATATTAACTTGAGGCATTATTCTCTTTATGGATCAAAATGCTATAAAATGCTTATAATGCTAACTATAAATTACAACTAAATTAGGTACTAAGAATAAACAATCCTATACCTTATTTATAAATATTTTGAAGAAACAAAAAACACCTTGTAACTCCTTTATAAAGTTATACTCAAAAATGCGTAATCCCCTTTTAAAAAGGATTCTCCTCTAGTTACAAATATGTCATCTTATAACTCTTCTACAAAGAAAATAATTCCTTTTCTAAAAACCTTGAAATATCATTATTCAAAATATATTATGCCTCTTTGATGTCATAATATATCCTACTATTTTCTTTGAAAATGTATGAACCTCTTTGTCAATCAAGAACACTTTGTAACTCCTTTATAAAGTTATGCTAAAAAACATATAATCCCATTTTAAAAAGGATTCTCTTCTATTTACAAATATGTCACCTTATAACTCTTTTACAAATCAATTAATTCCTTTTGTAAAAACCTTAAAATATCATTATTCAAAATATAATATGCCTCTTTGACGCCATAATATGTGCTGCTATATTATTTGAAAATGTATGAACCTCTATTGATGGTGATGGAATTGTTTCCAACACTAGGTGATCTCTCTAGTATAAAGTCCCAATTAGACTATATACCATTTGGAGTGGGAGTTGCATCCAGGGTTATGGCTCAGCTCCCATTATGTTGAGTTTATGATTTTCCTTGGAAAGAATCAATAACATATAAGAGAAGCCACAATTACTCTTGAGACATCCAAGTATGTTAGCTTTATGAAATGTGCAAATATAATGGCCATAAATTACTTCCATGAAAAAGGTAAATAATATGAGCCTCTATAAGAACAATATTAGTACTATTATAATAAAGACAGATGTAGAGAGAGAATCGTTGCTTAATTGGAAAATAGTTTAAATCAAGCACGATCATGAAAAGCATAATGACATACAGTTCATTAAGATTTGTATTAAAGATAACAAAAAATCTCATTCCTTAAGTACATATGAACACACACACACATACCATAACCGTCATAAGAATAGTCTTACAATAAGCTTGATACATGCAAGAAACAGATGTCTGGCTCTATAAGCTTTTGATGATTATGTAGAAGAAATAAGATTGTTAGGTCCCTATACTACTAGTGTAACCCCTTATTGTTGTTAGTACAAACCCCTTATTATATTGTTGTACCCATGTAGTCCCATATTGTTATTATTGTGCCCCATAGAAGCCCACTATTGTTATTATTATGCCCTTACAGTATTATTATTATGTCGGCTCTGATTATATTATGACCCCTTAGACTCCTATATATAGAAAGGAGGTCTTGTCATTTGTATCATCTAAGAATTGTTCATTTGTGTAATGTAAAGGAGGTTGCCCCCTCGAAGAGGCTGAATTATAAGGCGTTGATCTATCTTTTCTATCTTTTTGTGAGCTGGTTTCATAACATTTGGTATTAGAGCTTTGGATTCTAGGGTTTCGCTGCTCCAAGCAGGTCATCATGGCATTTGCGCTATAAATTTTGTTCTACGATGTTTTAGATTCTAAAAAAAAAAACCCATTTGGGTTGAAATTGTTATGAACCTCAGGTCTGAATCTGGCCTTTTTGCAGACTCCTGAATTACATTCCAAACAGGTGACCTAGGGAAAATAGTCATAACTTTTGTTTTGAGCATCAGATTGACATTTCATAAGAAGTTATAGCAGGAGGACTGACTATAGTTTTTTGTGTATCAGTTTTAGGTACTAAAGTCAAAACAGTGACATGTGGCATGTCGTACAAGTTCGCTCTACTGAACTAGTCTATAATCAGGTCACCGTGGGAGATTTGGCATAACTCTTCCTTGGAGAATCCAATTTTGATCAGACTGGTGGCATTGGAAAGAGGACGCAGAGGGCTACTTAAAACACGATTTCAAAACTGGAAGATCTGAAATTACAAAGTTACATTCATTTCAAGATTGAGCTCCTAAAATTAAGAAAAGGCGAGATGAGGAAGTTTGATGGCAAGGATCCGATAAAGTGGATACTACAGACGGAGAAATATTTTGATCTACATGGTGTACCATTGTTACAAAAGGTATGTATTGCATCTAATTATTTAAAACTGAATCAATTTTTATGGTATAAAGGGATTTTTTCTCGTAAAAAACTTGTTACGTGGTCAATTTTCACGGAGGAAATTATAGCACATTATGAGAATACAAAGAGCAACACCTTCTTTAGAGCAACACCACAACAATTGGAAGAAAAAAAGAGAAAAATGGCTTTGTTACAAAGTGGAAAGAAAAATTATGGCAACAAGGAATTCTACCCCTCACAACTATAAAGATGGAGGTGTTGTTTCTCCTAGCCTTCCACAACCTACAAGGGTTACACCACAACAATTGGAAGAAAAAAGAGAAAAAGGGCTTTGTTGCAATTGTGATAGCAAATGCACTAAAGGTCATAAGTGTGCTGAGAAGAAATTATTTTATATAGATTATGAAGAGGAGGAAAAAAAGGATCAAGAAACATCAAAAGAAGAGGATATACACCAGGAACAACCCTAGAGAAAGAAGAAATGAATCTGACCATATCTTGTAAAGCATTGGCAAGAATTACCACTCCTCAAACTCTCAAGATAGAAGGACATATCAAGAAGAAAAAGGTTCAAGAAGTGAAAGATCACATCAAGAAAGAAGAAATGAATCCAACCATATCTTGTAATGCATTGGCCGGAATTACCACTCCTCAAACTATCAAGATAGAAGGACATATCAAGAAGAAAAATGTTCAAGAAGTGAAAGATCACATCGAGCATCAAGAAATGAATCCGACCATATCTTGTAAAGCATTGGAAGAAAGTACCACTCCTCAAACTCTAAATATAGAAGGACATATCAAGGAGAAAAAGGTTCAAGCAGTGAAATATCACATCGAGCATCAACAACAAGTTCTCCAACTTTTAAACGATAACGCCACTTTGGTACAGAATCGAATGAAACAACAAGTAGATCAACATCGCAGTGAAAAATGTTTTGATGTAGGTGATTGGGTATTTTTACGAGTACATATCAAGCAAGGTATTTATGTGATGAGGATGAGATTCTGGGGTGAACCAAAATCCCATTTCCCTAATAAAATTTCTCTTGAGGCCTGTGGATTATGGGCCCACGAAGCCTATCTAAAACATCTCACAGTCACAATTTCCTTATGGACCAATGAGTCATTCATATTTTCATGTGCTTTGTTCTTGGAACACTAAAGGGCCTTGCCAGAACAAACCAGGTGACATTCTCATCATCCTTCATCCACACATGAGCTTTCTCTTCAAGGTTCTTTGCTACTATTACTTTCGCGGATTTCTTGATGCCACTCTTATCTATCAGATATCGACTTTCTCAACATGATTGTGCAGCACCTCCCACTAATCCAACGACAATGAAAGACATTTCTTGCCAGGTAGTTGCTTCCTAACCTTCGTGTGAAACTCACGAATATCCACCAAAATATTTTTGTGCCACATTCTTACAGAAACTTTGCGATTCCTCGATAACTCGCAAATCTCGTTTGCACCACCGTCATCTGGGACAAATTTCTTCTTGCCTTTCTTCTTCATAGGAGACTTTCCACCAGAACAACCAGGGTTTTCTTTCAAAACCACCATCCCTGTTTCCTCTACAGTAATTACCTGTGACAAGTTAACACCATCACTAGAACCTTCGATGCCTGCATTTCCTCTATCGCCATCAGGCTCGCCCTCAAGGTCGACAACTAGAGTACGAGCCCGGGGAGTCTCTATTTCCCTGAATTCATCATCGGAGCTAGCAATATCTAAGACAAAACCTTTAGGATGCTTCTTACGTTTTCCTTTGGCCAATATTCCGAGGCTTAAATCTACATTGGCATCCTCTTCATCACTGGGGATTTGTATTGGGGTTTTAGAAGACATTTCATTGTCCTTTGATGACCGATTTCTCCCACGTTCACACAATATCCATTCTTCTGAATCAGAGTCACTCAATACAGCCGCTCGGTCATCTCCATGCCCGCATCCTTGATGTCAATCACAAAACTCACCAGAAGAGCTCGACAAATAAAATAAAAAATATACAGACATAAATTTACAATGACTCATTTCCATATAAATTCACAAAAACACATTTTCATTATTTACAACTCGGTTACAATTTAAGGCATCTCAGCCTTAATCAAAACTCTCCATCAACTACATTTTTCCCTCTCTCACATGCACAGGGTTTTCTCCTCTCTTTCTTGATTCCCTCATGAATTCTTAAATTCTTGTTATACATACATTCAATTTTAACTGATTTTTTTAACTAAAATTAGTTCATTAACCGAATCTTGTTCAAGGTTGGCCTGGTTGTCCATGTGGTCATCCACGTGTCTCTTTCTCTAATTTTTTTTTCATCAAGGGTTTGGATGCTCCTACATCAAACTCCCAAGGTACAAAAATTATGACCTCCTGGTCATATGCGTTTCCTTAGCAATTCTACCCACTGTTTCACTTCTTCAGTGGAACTGCCTTCATGTGAGCTGCAACCAAACCTCTGTAATAGCAAGTCCTCCCTACTACTAGATGCCCTACCAAGCTTCTCTCCTGAGCTTAGTCCTCTCGGCATCTTCGTGGTTCTCTCCTCTTGAACCAATTGAGCACTTTGCTCTAGGTTTGCTGCAATCTTCTCACCTTCACAAAATAAATTAAAAAATTACAAGCCTACAAATCTTCAGCAACTATACCTCTTCTTTCGTCGCATGCAAAAACTCCTCTTCACAGGAAATATTTTCCCGCTCTGATACCACTTGATGAGGACAAGATTCTGGGGCGAACCAAAATCCCATTTCCCCAATAAAATTGCTCTTGAGGCTTGTTGGTTATGGGCCCACGAAGCCTATCTGAAACTTCTCACAGTCTCAATTTCCTTATGTACCAATGAGTCATTCATCTTTTCATGTGCTTTGTTCTTGGAACACTAAAGACCCTCGCCAGAACAAACCAGGTGACAATCTCATCATCCTTCATCCTCACACGAGCTTTCTCTTCAAGGTTCTTTGCTGCTATTACTTTCGCGGATTTCTTACTGCCGCTCTTATCCATCAGATATTGGCCTTCTCAACATGATTGCACAGCACCTCCCACTGATCCAATGACAATGAAAGACATTTCTTGCCAGGCAGCTACTTCCCGACCTTTTTGTGAAACTCATGAATATCCACCAAAATCTTTCTGTGCCACATTCTTACAAAATCTTTGCAATTCCTTGATAACTCACAAATCTCATTTGCACCACTATCATCCCGGACAAAATTCTTCTTGCCTTTCTTCTTCACAGGAGACTTGCCATCAGCACAACTGGGGTTTTCTTTCAAAACCGCCACACCTAATTCCTCTACAATAATTGCCTACGACTAGTTAACACCGTCACCAGAAGCTTCGACGCCTGTGTTTCCTCTATCACCATCAGGCTCGCCCTCGAGGTCGATAACCAGAGTACGAGCCCGGGGAGTCTCTATTTCCCTGACTTCATTATTGGAGTTAGCAATATCCAAGACAGAACCTTCAGGGCATTTCTTACGTTTTTCTTTGTCCAATATTCCGAGGCTCAAATCTGCATTGGCATCCTCTTCATCGTTGGGGATTTGTATCGAGGTTTTAGGAGACATTTCATCATCCTTTGATGAACGATTTCTCCCATGTTCACACAATCTCCATTCTTCTAAATCAAAGTCACTCAATATAGCTGCTCAGCCGTCTCCATGCCTGTGTCCTCAATGTCAATCACAAAACTTGCTGGAAGAGCTTGACAAATAAAATAAAAAATATACAAACATAAATTTACAATGATGCATTTCCGTATAAATTCACAAAAACACATTTTCATTATTTACAACTCGATTACAATTTAAGGCATCTTAGCCTTAATCAAAACTCTCCAGCAACTACATTTTTCCCTCTCTCACACGCACAGGTTTTTGTCCTCTCTTTCTTGATTCCATCATGAATTCTTATATTCTTGTTATACATACATTCAGTTTTAACTGATTTTTTTAACTAAAATTAGTTCATTAACTGAATCTTGTTCAAGGTTGGCCTGGTTTTCCATGTGGTCATCCACATGTCTCTTTCTCTAATTTTTTTTTCGTCAAGGGTTCGGATGCTCCTGCATCATTATGAGAAGGAAATCTTGGCAATACTACATGCACTTAAGAAATGGAGACCTTACCCAATGGGAAGACATTTCAAGGTAAAAATGGATCATGATAGTCTTAAATAATTTTTAGAACAAATATTATCTTTAGAAGAACAGAAAAAAATGGTTCACAAATATGTTGGGTTATGACTTTGACATCATCTATAGAAAAGGGAAGCAAAATTTTGTTGCAGATGCACTCTCAAGAAAGGATGAGGATGTGGAAGCATTGTTTTGTGCTATTTCTATTATCCAAATAGATTGGATAAATGAAGCAAGGGATGAATGGAAGAAGGACGAAGAAGTGTAGCCACTCATTCAAAAGTTGCAGAAGATCCCAGTTCAAACAATATTGCCAGAACTTGACGAGGAAGGAAAAATCATTTTGGAACCTGGAGTAGTCATAGAAACAAGAACCCGACAGCTGCGAAATTGATCAATTTCAAAGTATCTCATCAAGTGGAAGAACTTACCCGTTGAAGATTCCACACGGGAGGACAAGAATTTCACACAGAAGCATCAAGAACTACTCAAGCATTGAGGACAACACTTTTTGAAGGAGAGGGGAATGTTAGGTCCCTATACTACTAGTGTAACCCCTTATTGTTATTAGTACAACCCCCTTATTATATTGTTGTGCCCATGTAGTCCCATATTGTTATTATTGTGCCCCATAGAAGCCCACTATTGTGATTATTATGCCCTTACAGTATTATTGTTATGTCGGCTCTGATTATATTATGACCCCCTAGACTCCTATATATAGAAAGGAGGCCTTGTCATTTGTATCATCTAAGAATTGTTCATTTGTGTAATGTAAAGGAGGTTGCCCCCTCGAAGAGGCTGAATTCTAAGGTGTTGATCTATCTTTTCTATCTTCTTGTGAGCTGGTTTCATAACAAAGATGCACCATTACATAGATATTTCACTTGTTCCAATAGTAGAACATGGAAGCCACAACTTTCTTTTCAAAAAAAATCTCTCTCTCATATGCTAACTAGAGAAGTGTAAGGCCCTATATTAGGGTCTTCTAATAGATCTATTTTCTCTGGAATTTAAATACAATAAGAGGTAACAATTTACTTTCTTACGAGACTTTTAAACAATGAAAATTTTACCATTTACATTGTAATCCCTATAATTTATAGTGAACATTTCATTTCAATAATTTACATGAGTAATCCATGCATAGAGGAATACCTGTACCGGTGGCTGGTGGAGATGCCCTTGACCTGTTGTTCCTGCTAAAATGCACCTCTTGACTAACCCAACTGGATTTACCTCCCAGCCAACTATGAAATAATTTGTAGCCCATGAAACCTCCACAAGTTCCCTAGCCCTCTGAGCCCAAGTCCAACCAGATGTAGTGTGTCCAAAATGAATAATCCAAACCAAGATAAACAATATTTCCCTCCTCTCAACTAACCCAAGAAACCTCCACAGGTTCCTTAGGTCTCCAAAATCACAACAATCCTAAAATCATAGCCAACCCAAATCACAACCAACCCCAAAATCAAAGCAAGACCCCCACCTCCCTTTTCTCCCTTCCTCCTTCCCTTTTTATACCCTCCCTCTCTTCTCCACCTCAACCACCTCTCATTAATGTCATTAACTTCTCCTCCATCCTTACAATTGACTTCTCTTCTCCCAAGTAAATCTGGGAGTACATTTGGAAATGTGATATGAATATAAAATTGGGAAATTAATGGGAGAGGACCATGTCTTCTCCCATGTAAATCTGAGAGTACATTTGGGAATGTGAGGTGAATAAATATTGGTAATTAAATGGAGAGGACCATGTCTCCTCCCAAGTAAATGTGAGAGTACATTTTGGAATGTGAGATGTAATTAAATGGAGAGGACCATGTCTTCTCCCTAGTAAATGTGAGAGTACATTTGGGAATGTGAGATGAATATATATATATATAGAATTTGAAATAATGGAAGGAGACCATATCCTACCTAAGATTCAATTTGAGAAGGCAAGTTGGGAATTTGAATAAAATATAAATAATGAATTTTATATTAGTAAATAAATTTATAGTTTCCAATATGAAGGTATTCACCAATATTTCTCAATATTTTCAAGTAATGTAAACATTAAGAAAATTTGAATGATAAGATTTAAGTGGGGCATTACATACACCCCTCCTTCAGAAAACTTCATCCCGAAGTTAGAATGAAAAGATACAAGGAGTTCGAAAGAATAACAAACCAGATAGAGTTATAGCAGTAAAATTTGATAAGTCAGACAATGACATTACTTCCCATCAAGAGTCTCCAACTGATATATATCCTCCTATCCATCCTGACCTACTTCCATTCCCACCTTATCCTTCCTCTATTGCTTTATCAGTGGCAACAACCATACTAACCACTAATAAAACCAACATGGTGGAAGCGATGACTATATCGACCTAACTTCCCCAGTAGGAAATTGGAAATCGTCACCACACATCTAGGGGAGCGTGTCCACCATTGCCCTCCCATGATTCTAGGTTTCAGAGGATACACGGTGGGAAATGCCTCCACCCCTCCTTCACAACTAGGGTCAATGCCCTAACATGGACCACACTACAGAGCTGGTTGGACTTGTCATCGAATAATCCAGTTAGGTTTTCTTACCACCTGTCATTTGCATTTTATTCATGTCATAAGAATGAATGTCAAGTAGATACCAAATGTAGTAGAACAATGTACATTATACCTTCCCCATGAGATGTCTCAACCTTCCCTCAATGGAAGAGTTGATCTCAGCTATCATATAGTTCTTTCCCCTTGCAGGTTAGCTCTCATTCATGCATTTATATAACAGCAAGATGTATAATCATCACATTATTAAGTCTAGTATCGACGTGTCAATTTTGTAGTTCATATTGGAAACAAATCATAATTTCACTATGTCATTCATTAGATAAATCATATCCACTTAAGCCATACATGAAACAAAAATATCTCTCATAATTCATGCACTAGATACATCATTAGCAAGTACGTCATACATTAGGTCATATAGCAAACATTTCCATCATCAAAATCAAACCTAAGTAGTTTCACGTGTTCAACCAAATGCATCAATATTACATAATGTTCATAAATAAATAACATGGAACTGCAAAATAGAACCTTAACTTAGGTAGCTGTCTAAGTCAAAATGGTCATCACAGATGCTCAAAAAGTGAGGGGTAGTCACAACGCATAGTCTCTGCATCCTCCTAGGTAGCAGATCCTAGGCTATACTTGTCCCACTGGACCTTAACTTGGTCCACGGTGTGATGTCTGAGCTGTCGAACCCTATGGTCCAATATGTATAATGGTTCGACCACTACGGTTCCCATGTCTGAGACCTGCAATTCCCTCCAATCCAATTTATGAGATTCATCATAAACATAATGTCGTAAAATAGATACATGAAAAACATCAAGAGTTTTATGCAAATGGGGCGGTAGTACAAGACGATAGGAAACTGGTCCAATCTTCTCCTTGATCCTAAAAGGTCCTACGAACCGAGGTGACAATTTTGTCCCCTTCCCAAACCGAATGGTGCTTTTGTTGGGCCGGATACGAATAAAGACTTGGTCCCCTACTTCATAACTTCGATCAATCCTATGTGAATCAGCATAACCCTTCTATCTATCATGTGCTTGCTTTAACCTTTGTCGAACCCACTTTACCTGTTCCACCATTTCTTGAACTAATTCAGGGCCAACCATCACTCGGTCCTCCAAATTTTCCCAACTCAACGACATCCTACAAGTTCTTCCATATAGAGCTTGATAAGGAGGCATCCCGATTGAACTGTGATAACTGTTATTATAGGAAAACTCTACCAATGGTAAGTACCTTTCCCACTGAGTCTGATTATCCATGATTTACATCTCAAGCATGTCCTCCAGAACCTGATTTACTCTTTTAGTTTGCTCATCGGTTTCTAGATGATATGCAGTGCTTAGGTTCAACTGAGTCCCTAGTGCTGACTGTAAACTTGTCCAAAACCTAGATGTAAATCGAGAGTCTCTATCAGAAATGATCTTTGTGGGCAATCCGTGTAGTCGAATAACTTCATTTACAAACACTCGCACCACATCTATAAAATCGTAAGTGTCCTTTACTGGGATGAAATGGGCACTTTTGGTCAATTTATCAACTATAACTAATATAGAATTGTGCCTCTATGAAGTGAGTGGCAAACCCACCAAAAAATCCATGGAAATTAACTCCCATTTAGATGTAGGGATGTCATGAGGTTGTAGGAGTCTGTTGGATGGCGATGGTCAGCCTTCACTCGTTGACATTCAAGACATTTGGTGACAAACTGGACTATGTTATGCTTCGTGCCTACCCAAAAGAAGAGTTTCTTTGTGTCTGCGTACATCTTCTTTACCCCAGGATGTGCACAATAAAGTTCTCTATGAGACTCTTTGAGGATGGTTTTTCTTATACCCCCTTCCTTAGGTACGTACATTCTCCCTTGAAATCTCAACAGCCCATCTGGTTCAAGGACATATCCCTCAAACTTTGGTTCTATCTGTTTCCCATTTTGGATGGTTGAGATGACTTTTAGATATCAACTATCTTCAAAGAGTTTCTCCAATACACGCTCCCTTAAATTTACCTTTAAAGCTACTAGGGAGAAGGTTCGTGGTCTCCTGCTTAGTGCATCTGCCACCACATTCTCCTTTCCTTTGATGTATGAGATCTCAAAATCATACTCACTCATGAATTCACTCCACCACCTTTGTCTATCATTCAAATCCCTTTGAGTGAAGAGATGCTTCAGGCTTTGATGATCCGTTCTTAACTCAAATCTTCTCCCAATGAGGTAGTGTCTCCACAGCTTCAAGGCTAACATCACTGCTACTAATTCTAAGTCATGGGTAGCATATAACTCTTCATGTTTCTTCAATTTTCTAGATGCATAGCCTATTACTATGCCTTCTTGCATCAATACTGCACCCAATCCTTGCGCCGAAGCATCGGTGCAGACAGTGAAGTCTTTTCCCATATCTAGTACTCGAAGGACCGATGCACTAGTTAGTAGCCTCTTTAGTTCTGTGAATGCAGTGTCACATTCATTTGTCCATTCATATTTGACACCCTTTCATTGTAATGTGGTGATGGGTTTTGCAACCCTTGAAAACCCTTCCACAAACCTGCGATAATACCCAGCTAGCCCCATAAAAATACGTACCTCATGGGCATTTTTTGGTACTGGCCAATCCATTATGGCCTTCACCTTTTCTAGGTCAACTGAAATCCCTTCTCCTAAAATTATGTGCCCAAGGTAATGAACTTCCTTTTGAAAGAAGGAACATTTTGACAATTTCCCATACATTTGATTTTCCCTTAAGTAAGTCAACACCACCCTTAGGTGCTTTTCATGCTCTTTTTCATTCTTGGAATACACAAGAATGTCATCGAGGAAGACTTAAACAAGTTGGTCCAAGTACTTCTTGAATACACCATTCATGAGGCTCATGAATACTGTTGGTGCATTGGTTAAACCAAATGGAACAACTACGAACTCATAGTGCCCAAACCTTGTTCGAAATGTAGTTTTTGAGATGTCCTCCTCCTTAATCCTCAATTGGTGATACCCAGATTGTAGATCGATCTTTGAGAAGACCGCTTCTCCCTTCATTTGATCAAATATGTCATCTATTCGAGGTATCGAGTACCTATTCTTTATCGTGGCTCTATTTAAGTCTCTATAATATATGCATATCCACAAGGAACTGTCCTTCTTCTTGACAAAAATCATCGGTGCACCCCAAGGTGAAATACTAGGTCTGATAAATCCCAAGTCTAAGGGCTCTTTTAACTGCATCTGCAACTCACAAAGTTCTGGATTTGTCATCCTATAGGGTGTCTTAGATATTGGTTCTGCACCTAGTTTTAGGTTGATGGTGAAATCAATCTCTCTTACAGGAGGTAATCTAGGCAATTCCTTCGAAAAAACATCCTTCAATTCTAACAAAACTAGATGTTGATATAGGGAAGGTTCTTTCTGGTCACTTACAGCCTTGAACAAATATATTTTGCAACCTTTTCTGAGACAACGTTTTACCTTCACCATGGATATGAATCGTAGGGAAACTCCCCTCTTGATTCCGAAAATCTCAATTGGCCTACCTTCATCATCTAAACAGATCACTTTCTTCTTGAAATAGTCTACCAAACCTCAATGAGCTTCTAGCCAGTCCATTCCAATAATTACATCATACGTCCCCAATTAGGTGACGTATGCCTTCAACTTAGTCGTACACACCCTAAGATTTACCTAACATTGGTCAACACTAGGTCCTACTTCTTGTTGTATCCCAAAAGCCATCTTAACTTGTTTAAATTCATCGTGATCATAGCTGCCAACCCACATTTTTCTAATGCAACTGGTGAAATGAAACTATCTATAGCACCAAAATCAAACAAAATTTTAACTTTTACTTTGTTTATCATACCTGAGGTCTCTACCATGGTAGACTGGTGTTAAACTTGCTGATTGTCAATTGCTGCATAGATTCAATGCTGGCTACCTGCTCCTCCCACTGGTTCTTTTCCTTCTCTCTGGTTGTTACTAGTTTGAAACTCAGGGCAATCCCGCTGGTAATGAGGTCCTCTGCATCCCCAACAAGTGATGCGCGATGGAACTTGAACTAAATGTGGTGGAGTTCTTTGGAAAGAGTTTCTTCCCCTAGGACCCCTACCCCTACTTGTTTCTCCTCGCATACGACTTTGATTTGTACTCGCTCTTGAAGTTGTGGGTGAAGCTGCACTAGAGACCATTGAAATCCCTACTGTCGGTGTTGTAGGTATAACTCGGTTTCCATATGCTGGTGGCCTCATACTTCCTCCGCTTTGGAAGGTATGAGGGGCCTTCCCCATAAACCCTGTTTGACATGGAAAGATGGCCCTGCCTTCACCCTTTAAGTCTAAGTTTTCTTCGACATAATGAGCATGTTCTACAGCTTCTACAACTGAGGATGGTTTCCACATCTGCACCATTGCCTAATATTAGGTTTCAATCCATACATAAAACAATCTTCTTGGCACTAGTTAGTATCCATGTAAGAGACATACTTGACCAATTCCATAAATTTAATTTCATATTCTTCTGCAGTACGACCTCCCTGTATCATGGCATGGAAGGCTCCTACCTGTTGTTCTTCACAATATGCTGGCAGGTTCTTCTTCCTGAACCTCTCCTCAAATAATTCCTAAGTAACTGTGTCTGGAGTGAGGTGCAGTTGATGCTCCAAGTTACCCCACCAATTCAGAGTACTATCTCTGAGTTGGAATATTGATATTTTGGCTTTGGAATTGGAATTGTAATCCCATAGTGCAAAACACCTTCTCATCCCTTCTAACCAAGCTTCTGCACGCTCGCTAGCACGACCTCCTGCAAACTCTAGGAGCTTAATCTTCTGGAGCTCCCTAGTAATGTCCTCAACTGGAGGTCCTCTACCATAGTCTCTAGATCCCTCGGGGTTCCCTAACCCTGATGGAGGGTGTTCCCCTCCCATGTCATTTGTTTGGTGTCCCTTAAGGTATCATTAGTTGCTTCCAGGCAACGTAGGATGAGAGTCAATTCTGGTGGAGGTAATGGGTTATTGGAAGGAGGTCCTTGTGAAGACTCTCTGGGCCCTTGGTTTCTTCGCGTCCTCACCATTTTGATTTGTTCAAAATTTTTACGATACCTAAGAATTATTAACACAACTTAGGGCCTTCTTACTCATCTCACACATAGAAGAATTTATTTAATGTAATATATACATGTGATGTATACATGTGATGAACCTGCGTGTTCAAAGAGTAGAGAGAGTGATACAAGTGATAGATATAGAATTATGTAAACCAGAGTGAGCAAAAATGTAGTCGAATGGGAGCTCGGTTCTAAGGTTGAAATACCTTAGCTTGTAATCATATCGTGTATAATGTAAAGTGTGTTACAGTGTTAAAATTGTGCATCTGAGTGTATTTCGTATAGATAGGCTGAATGTCCCATGTGCAGGTTCGATCGACCATCGATCACTGAATGGATCGATGGCAATCCAACGATAGCGAGTGATTGTTACATATATATATCTATATATATATATATATATATATATATATATATATATATATATGGAGTCATCATGTTTTTAGACAGAGGATGGCAGAGGAAACCTGTGAAAAGTGTAGAATCCATCAAAGGCAAACGAGACCAAGTGGAGAGGAATGAATGGGAGAATGGACAGGAGCCATTAGATCTTATGGATCAACTGTTGCAATCAAATCGCTAACCACAATCTGGGGAGTCAAAGGACCAGCGATTGTGGAATGGCAGAACGTTGATACGCCAATAGTGATAAATCAGTGGTCGGGAGTCAGCGATCAGTAGCAATATTGCGATAGACAGATGGCTGATGAGTGATGTGCCGATATCGTCGATAGAAGTGATTGACAATCACTTTATTGGGCTTCAGAGGAGGACTAGTGCAGAAATGATATGGAAGGCAGACCTGATGATAATTCTATACACGGGTTTAATGAATTTGAAGTCCGACTTTGTGTTCCGGCGGGGTTTTCGTGTGTACTCCCTTGTTCTCGTGTATTTCGATAATTGTATGGTCTCGGGGTTTTTAAAGAAAATCCCGATAGTATAAAAGCTCCAATATGTTATATGGTCCGATTTCAAAGGCTTGAGGCCTTATAAAATGCTTCTGATAGGCTTTGTGGGTCATAACCCACATTTTCTAGTCATCCTTGAGTATCCTTAGGTATCCCTAAATGATCACACTAAATCCATTTTATATGTTTTTGAACATTTAACCTTCCATTTTAATCACATTATTATAACTAGGCCCCCTTTTGAAATTTCATTTAAAAAGCTAGATTAGCTATTAAATTGGTGTGTGGCTGATATATTTTGTCAACTAGTCATGAAAAAATATGTCTATCTTAAGACAAAGCTTGATTTTTTTTATTTTTATTTATTTTTTGATGTAAGATATTACTTGACACAACCTTGTTGTGTTGGAACATTGTCTACCCTCTAGTTCCCTATATATATCTGTCATTTCAGTGCACTTTATCTTTTAGTTACATGGAAAACATCTTTTCTGGAACAATTATCCTTGATTTTTGATTCTAAAACACATCTTTCAAGAATGTTCATCTCTGATTTATTGTAAATATAGGAAAGGTTGTCTTGTATGGAAGAGGAATAGAATGCTTATTACTTTTTTGTGGCAACATCCATGGATGAAGAATAATAGAAAAGAAACACTTAACTGACATAATATATGTAATTTCCTTTCTTTTCTACAGAAGAGGATTCGAGAGACCGAGAGAGAGGATTCGAGAGTATTGTAAGCCTACGACAGCGTAGGAGAAGAAGGCCACTTACTAGAATAGGCGAGGGTGGGACAGGGAGTCTCAAATATGTAATTATAAGCGTATAGTATATACAAAGAGTTAATTCTGAGGGTGGACCGTGTGATTCAGTATGAGATGATGAATTCTATTTGTATTTAATGACTCTATTTAGTAGATGAATCTGGGCGGAGTTCGGAGGATACAGAGAGGAGAGAAGGATAAAGCGACTGTGTATTTATGTGTTTCCTAGCCGTGTTATGCCTTAATCAATTAATTTATATTTATAAGTTTATTTAAATCATCGATGTTTGTTCACCTTGGATCCGCGACAGTCGCAGCTATACACCTGAATCCTACAACGATGTCTTGTTCAAAACCTCCTCCTAAATCCTTAAGCCCGCATGTATATTAAAATCCTTTATCATTGGTCATATATGTGTTTTTAACGCATAAAACCTTTCATCCAGACTTGAAATCCTATTAAGTATGGTCGATACCCTTATCAATTCTGTAACCAATATCGCATCGCAGAGTTTGAGTGGAGAGGGACTAGTCCCTTTGAAGTGCCGAAGTCCGAAGTGCGACCTTCGGATCTGACATGTTATAAGGGAGGGTTTTGATCACCCATCGGGTCCATAAGGTAATATCGGATCAGAGGCTTGAAGTGGAGTGAGCCTGGCTCGTGGAATTTTCGACTTGCGATATTGCGACTGTGCAATATGTGATATCGCCAATCGGTGATCGGTGAATCGCATCGCTGAAGTGCAGCAGCATGTGTTAAAGGCCCAACCTTGAACCTTGCACATGCGATATTGCAACATATCGCATCGGGACTTTGAGGGGGAGCGGTAAGGTTTTAGGCAAAGACAACAAAGATTAGCGATAAATCACATCGGGACTCTGCCTAAGGAAGCACTGAGTCGAGGACCTAGCGACTGCCGACTAGTGATAAGCGATTTAATCTCGACCGTTGGATCGGTCAAATCCCGATCTCGCATAAAAAGGAAAAAGCATTGCTTTGGGGTATTTTCAAAGGCATTAATAATAAGTTTGGTTGAGGAGGGGTCGAGCGATTAAACCCCGAACCTCCTATATCAATACATTATTCAACAACATTCTAATTCTGAAAGGAAAAGGCAGATTTTTTAGAGAAAAGGGTATTGAGACGGGGTGATTTTTGGGTCATATTGATCCATTGGTGTGTGTGTGTAAATCCATTGGTTTCCGCCTACGTAAATATTTAAGCGTCATTCCTTCATAGAAGGTCATAAAACAAATAAAAGTATGACTTTAAGCCTGTCAAGCCTGTTCCAAATAGGACATGTCCGAGAAAAATAGAGAAATCGAACAATTAAGCTCAACTTCGAGGGCATGAAACGTTGGCATTATGATTCAAGTGTTGTCCTTGATGGCAACTCACTCAGAGGTTGGTACAGGTGCTCAGAGGTTGGTACAGGTGATGGCAATTTATTCAGAGGACAGATCTTAGTACAACATGTCAAGAAAGTTCATACACGCAGGTTCGTTAAGCCCAAGTCGCGTGTACACGCAGGTTGGCTTCAGTAAAAGAGCGTGTATGTGGAAAACGTATCTTTGGTCCGTGGCGGTTATTCCTTGGAAGTTGTGCCTATGGTTTTGGACCATGGTGTCTCGACGGACGTGTTGATCCCTAGTTTCGAGGTTGATGGTATTATGTTGCTATGGTTTTGGCCCGTGGTATTGTGAAGGGCCTAAGGCTATATAAGGAGAAGATCACTAGGCAAAGGGATATGCAATGTGTATGAGTTGTGAAGATCTGAGGAAGTGTGAGATCCAAGTGCTGGTTATGGGTTGGTGATCTGAACGAAGGTTTCACTCATGTGGAGGATGATGAATGATGGAACGAGATCTCAAGGCTTGGAATGATTATCTTCTTATGGTTTTACAGTGGATAGACTAGATCTACTGACGCATGTTTATTATTATGATCTGGGTATGTTTTGATGTCTGATATAGCTGCGGAACTTTAAGTTTGAATTTACAGATATATACGCGGGTTGTCTTTGGTAAAAGAGCGTATACACGCAGGTTTCGTTTGTCGAAGTAGCGTATACAATGTGAAGTATGAAGATGGAGTTGGATCTGGTTGTTGTTATGTTGTCTGTGTTCTTGACAGGGTTTTAGTGATTCAGTATTGCGTGATTCAGAGATTGATGATGCAGGTTGTTCTACGATGGATCCAGTATGAAAATGTATGAAACGTGGTCCCGGGAAGATCGTAGGCCGGCACCTACGTACTGGTAAACATATCAGCCAGTACACGAGCCAGGGGGTTGTAGCTCCCTTCCAGGAGCAGCTGGAAAACGAGCGAAGGTTGTAGCCTTCTGTAGGGTTGGCACCTACGTACTAGTAAATGGATCGGCTAGTACAAGAGCTATGAGGGTTGTAGCCCTCTGCAGGTTGCAGCCTGCGTGCTGGTAAAGGACTGCACCAGTACATTGTAAAAGAAGTTTCTTATTAAAGAAGAAAGAGACGAATTGCAGCAGGTGGTTTTCACCCACATTGGGTTTCCACCTTATATCATGGTGTTCATGTGTGTGGCTCTTGTGTGATATTCTGTTCTGTTATACTGCACCTATTTACTGTTAATATGCTTAATAATGTTCTGATGCATCTACTGAAGATTAAGATAACTGAATTATAAGATCTCTAGATATACGCTAGTTGCTTTAGACACAGTAGCGTGTACACGCGGGTTCACTTAACTGAAGTCGCGTATATGTTTCTGAGCATGAAATTGAAAAGTTTTATTGATCTGATAATACTGATTCACCCCCCCTCTCAGTATTATTTCCAACAATTGGTATCGGAGCAGGTCCTTCAGAGAAGCTTGATCGCTTGAAGGAGATTCGTAGAACAATGGGGAAGAAAGCACGTCAAAAGAAGAAGACAGCTCAAAGGAACAATGACAACCTGCAGTTGAGTGGAAGTAAGAATTCAGATCCTGAATCACCTCAGAATGAAGATGGACAAACAAATGAAGCATCAGATCAAACCATAGATCAGCAAGATCTACCTAGCAAAAAGGAGAATGCCCTCAAAGAAGAAATCATCAAATTAGAAGATCTGTTGGAATGTGCCTCCAGAACTCGACAAATGCTGCTAGAACTGAATAAAGAGCAAGAAAACGAGATCCTCAAACTAAGGCATCAGTTGGATGAAGGAAGGAAAGCTGAAGAGACCTTGAAGAAGCAATGTCTAGACAAAGAAGAACAACATCAAGTTGAGGTAAATATCTTGAAAAGTAAATTAGAAGAAAAGGATAAACTATTACGATTTCAAGATAGTACTAAGATCTTGGATGATATTCTTAGTAGTCAAAGGTCCCCTGCTATCAAAACTAGTCTTGGTTTTCATGAGTCTATTGAAGGTGAATCTGGTTCACAAAGTAAGACAAGAATCTCTAATGCAAAATCTGAAAGGCTCTACAAGGAGATGAAAGGTCAACCTCATCAACAATCAAGGAAAGAGACTCCTCAAAGAAAATCTTTTACTCCTCCCATGAATAATGTTGAATGTTATGTATGTCATAATCTTGGACATGTTGCAGCCATATGTAGAAGAAGAAGGTTTCAAAGATCATCACATTCAAGGTACTTTAATGGATATTGCTTTTCTTGCAATATATTTGGCCACAAAGCTGCTGATTGCTATAAGAGGAATATGAAACATGTAAGATGCTATGCATGTAACAAGTTTGGACATAAAGCAAGAAATTGCAGGAACAAAGCTCATGATAAGAAGAAATCATCAACATGCTTGAAGATATGGAAGAAGAAGGAAGTTCAGCCAGAAAGATGTGGCACAGCACAGGGTACTCAGCACAGCACAGACATAACAGACTCAGGGGGAGCTGAAGATGTAAAACTTCAGTGTTCTAATTCTCATACGCAAGTTTCATGAAGTAAAGACGCGTATATACGCGAGTTTCACACTGCAAAGTCGCGTATATCTCAGTTTGTGAAAAAGCAGTGGGGACAAACTCGGAAAAGGGGTCTGATATGATCCAGTCCAGTATATGCTCTATTGGTTAACAGTTACAGTCTGCTGAGGATGTTTGGAAATGTTTTGATACTTGTAAGATGTTAGAAGTGTTTAATCCTAACTTGATGATGATGAGATCTTGATGCTTATTACTGATGTATGCATGATCAGATCTAACTACAGATGGCACAGGCTCAGGGGGAGCATATACTTCAAATAATGCATTGTTGGCATTATGGTTAGAAGTTGTTGATAAAGTCTATGAAGCTAAATGATACATCTTGTTGTTTGATCAAAGGAATGGCATTGCAGGCTGATGGTACAGATCATATATGATGAATGATAGTCATGGTCTTGAATGAATTGCTGGTCTTAGAACTTGCATCTACTCAGGGGGAGCATGGATGGATTGATACAACTTGGAGCCCATTCAGAAACTTCAGCATGTATCTCTTTTGTGATATCTCTTTTATGGTGTCAAGGTCATGTAACGGCCTATGTTGGTTTCCCCACTATGCCTGGGATGAATGATGTAATGTTCATGTCTTATCATGAGTAAACTCTTAATGTATCTCCACATGGTTAGGTGGATGAGTCAATATTGGTATATCCCCACTAGTTTGGGTGATGAATGTATGTATTGAGTCTTTTGGTGATAGGAAGGTCTTCTATGGTGTATAAGTCTTTGTTCTTCTTGAAGAACATCTTTTGCAGATCTTGCCTACAGTCAAGGGGAGCATGAACAGCACAATTCAGCAAGAGCAGGATGGATAGATTGGTACACTTTGGCATACATAAAGGGGGAGCACATTTGGAGATTGCAGCAGGTACTCAGGGGGAGTATGGACAGCAGAAGGTATACCAAAGAAGAGAATATCTTGGTCCGCCCTTTGCCCTTGATGTCAAAGGGGGAGAGTGACTTTGTGTGGTGGTTGCCATCAAGTCCAAAGGGGGAGATTGTTGGCATTATGATTCAAGTGTTGTCCTTGATGGCAACTCACTCAGAGGTTGGTACAGGTGCTCAGAGGTTGGTACAGGTGATGGCAATTTAATCAGAGGATAGATCTTAGTACAGCATGTCAAGAAAGTTCATACACGCAGGTTCGTTAAGCCCAAGTCGCGTGTACACGCAGGTTGGCTTCAGTAAAAGAGCGTGTATGTGGAAAACGTATCTTTGGTCCGTGGCAGTTATTCCTTGGAAGTTGTGCCTATGGTTTTGCACTATGGTTTCTCGACGGACGTGTTGATCCCTAGTTTCGAGGCTGATGGTATTGTGTTGCTATGGTTTTGGCCCGTGGTATTGTGAAGGGCCTAAGGCTATATAAGGAGAAGATCATTAGGCAAAGGGATATGCAATGTGTATGAGTTGTGAAGATCTGAGGTAGTGTGAGATCCAAGTGCTGGTTATGGGTTGGTGATCTGAACCAAGGTTTCACTCATGTGGAGGATGATGAATGATGGAACGAGATCTCAAGGCTTGGAATGATTATCTTCTTATGGTTTTACAGTGGATAGACTAGATCTACTGACGCATGTTTATTATTATGATCTGGGTATGTTTTGATGTCTGATATAGCTGCGGAACTTTAAGTTTGAATTTACAGATATATACGCGGGTTGTCTTTGGTAAAAGAGTGTATACACGCAGGTTTCGTTTGTCGAAGTAGCGTATACAATGTGAAGTATGAAGATGGAGTTGGATCTGGTTGTTGTTATGTTGTCTGTGTTCTTGACAGGGTTTCAGTGATTCAGTATTGCGTGATTCAGAGATTGATGATGCAGGTTGTTCTACGATGGATCCAGTATGAAAATGTATGAAACGTGGTCCCGGGAAGATCGTAGGCCGGCACCTACGTACTGGTAAACATATCAGCCAGTACACGAGCCAGGGGGTTGTAGCTCCCTTCCAGGAGCAGCTGGAAAACGAGCGAAGGTTGTAGCCTTCTGTAGGGTTGGCACCTACGTACTAGTAAATGAATCGGCTAGTACAAGAGCTATGAGGGTTGTAGCCCTCTGCAGGTTGCAGCCTGCGTGCTGGTAAAGGACTGCACCAGTACATTGTAAAAGAAGTTTCTTATTAAAGAAGAAAGAGACGAATTGCAGCAGGTGGTTTTCACCCACATTGGGTTTCCACCTTATATCATGGTGTTCATGTGTGTGGCTCTTGTGTGATATTCTGTTCTGTTATACTGCACCTGTTCACTGTTAATATGCTTAATAATGTTTTGATGCATCTACTGAAGATTAAGATAACTGAATTATAAGATCTCTGGATATACGCTAGTTGCTTTAGACACAGTAGCGTGTACACGCGGGTTCACTTAACTGAAGTCGCGTATATGTTTCTGAGCATGAAATTGAAAAGTTTTAATGATCTGATAATACTGATTCACCCCCCCTCTCAGTATTATTTCCAACAATTGGTATCGGAGCAAGTCCTTCAGAGAAGCTTGATCGCTTGAAGGAGATTCGTAGAACAATGGGGAAGAAAGCACGTCAGAAGAAGAAGACAGCTCAAAGGAACAATGACAACCTGCAGTTGAGTGGAAGTAAGAATTCAGATCCTGAATCACCTCGGAATGAAGATGGACAAACAAATGAAGCATCAGATCAAACCATAGATCAGCAAGATCTACCTAGCAAAAAGGAGAATGCCCTCAAAGAAGAAATCATCAAATTAGAAGATCTGTTGGAATGTGCCTCCAGAACTCGACAAATGCTGCTAGCACTGAATAAAGAGCAAGAAAACGAGATCCTCAAACTAAGGCATCAGTTGGATGAAGGAAGGAAAGCTGAAGAGACCTTGAAGAAGCAATGTCTAGACAAAGAAGAACAACATCAAGTTGAGGTAAATATCTTGAAAAGTAAATTAGAAGAAAAGGATAAACTATTACGATTTCAAGATAGTACTAAGATCTTGGATGATATTCTTAGTAGTCAAAGGTCCCCTGCTATCAAAACTGGTCTTGGTTTTCATGAGTCTATTGAAGGTGAATCTGGTTCACAAAGTAAGACAAGAATCTCTAATGCAAAATCTGAAAGGCTCTACAAGGAGATGAAAGGTCAACCTCATCATAATCTTGGACATGTTGCAGCCATATGTAGAAGAAGAAGGTTTCAAAGATCATCACATTCAAGGTACTTTAATGGATATTGCTTTTCTTACAATATATTTGGCCACAAAGCTGCTGATTGCTATAAGAGGAATATGAAACATGTAAGATGCTATGCATGTAACAAGTTTGGACATAAAGCAAGAAATTGCAGGAACAAAGCTCATGATAAGAAGAAATCATCAACATGCTTGAAGATATGGAAGAAGAAGGAAGTTCAGCCAGAAAGATGTGGCACAGCACAGGGTACTCAGCACAGCACAGACATAACAGACTCAGGGGGAGCTGAAGATGTAAAACTTCAGTGTTCTAATTCTCATACGCAAGTTTCATGAAGTAAAGACGCGTATATACGAGAGTTTCACACTGCAAAGTTGCGTATATGTCAGTTTGTGAAAAAGCAGTGGGGACAGACTCCGAAAAGGGGTCTGATATGATCCAGTCTAGTATATGCTCTATTGGTTAACAGTTACAGTCTGCTGAGGATGTTTGGAAATGTTTTGATACTTGTAAGATGTTAGAAGTGTTTAATCCTAACTTGATGATGATGAGATCTTGATGCTTATTACTGATGTATGCATGATCAGATCTAACTACAGATGGCACAGGCTCAGGGGGAGCATATACTTCAAATAATGCATTGTTGGCATTATGGTTAGAAGTTGTTGATAAAGTCTATGAAGCTAAATGATACATCTTGTTGTTTGATCAAAGGAATGGCATTGCAGGCTGATGGTACAGATCATATATGATGAATGATAGTCATGGTCTTGAACGAATTGCTAGTCTTAGAACTTGCATCTACTCAGGGGGAGCATGGATGGATTGATACAACTTGGAGCCCATTCAGAAACTTCAGCATGTATCTCTTTTGTGATATCTCTTCTATGGTGTCAAGGTCATGTAACGGCCTATGTTGGTTTCCCCACTATGCCTGGGATGAATGATGTAATGTTCATGTCTTATCATGAGTAAACTCTTAATGTATCTCCACATGGTTAGGTGGATGAGTCAATATTGGTATATCCCCACTAGTTTGGGTGATGAATGTATGTATTGAGTCTTTTGGTGATAGGAAGGTCTTCTATGGTGTATAAGTCTTTGTTCTTCTTGAAGAACATCTTTTGCAGATCTTGCCTACAGTCAAGGGGAGCATGAACAGCACAATTCAGCAAGAGCAGGATGGATAGATTGGTACACTTTGGCATACACAAAGGGGGAGCACATTTGGAGATTGCAGCAAGTACTCAGGGGGAGTATGGACAGCAGAAGGTATACCAAAGAAGAGAATATCTTGGTCCGCCCTTTGCCCTTGATGTCAAAGGGGGAGAGTGACTTTGTGTGGTGGTTGCCATCAAGTCCAAAGGGGGAGATTCTTGGCATTATGATTCAAATGGTCAGAGGTTGGTACAGGTGCTCATAGGTTGGTACAGGTGATGGCAATTTAATCAGGACAGATCTTAGTAAGCATGTCGAGCATGAAGGTCGCGTGTAGCCTTTCTGTAGGGTTGGCCTATGGTTTTGGACCATGGTGTCTTGACGGACGTGTTGATCCCTAGTTTCGAGGTTGATGGTAAATTGGAAGGGCCTAAGGCTATATAAGGAGAAGATCATTAGGCAAAGGGTACAATGTGTATGAAAGATCTATGGATGGGTTGATCTAGGTTTCACTCCGAGATCTCTGCATGGGTTAGACTAGCCTGCGTGCTGATATAGTGCGGAACTTTAAGTTTGGATATATACGCGGGTTGTCTGCACCGAAGTAGCGTATACATTGTAACAAGTGATTCAGTATTGCGTGATTTAGAGATTATGATGCAGGTTGTTCTACGATGGAATGAAAATGTATGAAACGTGGTCCCGAAGATTAGGCCGGCGTACTGGTAAACATATCAGGTACACGAGCCAGGGGGGTAGCTCCCTTCCAGGAGCAGCTGGAAAACGAGCGAAGGTTGTAGCCTTCTGTAGGGTTGGCACCTACGTACTAGTAAATGGATCGGCTAGTACAAGAGCTATGAGGGTTGGCCCTCTGCAGGTTGCAGCCTGTGCTGGTAAAGGACTGCACCAGTACATTGTAAAAGAAGTTTCTTATTGAATTAGGTGGTTTTCACCCACATTGTTTCCACCTTATTCTGTTCATGTGCGTGGCTCTTGTGTGATATTCTGTTCTGTTATACTGCACCTGTTTACTGTTAATATGCTTAATAATGTTCTGATGCATCTACTGAAGATTAAGATAACTTAATTATAAGATCTCTAGATATACGCTAGTTGCTTTAGACACAGTAGCGTGTACACGCGGGTTCACTTAACTGAAGTCGCGTATATGTTTCTCAGCATGAAATTGAAAAGTTTTATTGATCTGATAATACTGATTCACCCCCCCTCTCAGTATTATTTCCAACAATTGGTATCGGAGCAGGTCCTTCAGAGAAGCTTGATCGCTTGAAGGAGATTCGTAGAACAATGGGGAAGAAAGCACGTCAGAAGAAGAAGACAGCTCAAAGGAACAATGACAACCTGCAGTTGAGTGGAAGTAAGAATTCAGATCCTGAATCACCTCGGAATGAAGATGGACAAACAAATGAAGCATCAGATCAAACCATAGATCAGCAAGATCTACCTAGCAAAAAGGAGAATGCCCTCAAAGAAGAAATCAACAAATTAGAAGATCTGTTGGAATGTGCCTCCAGAACTCGACAAATGCTGCTAGCACTGAATAAAGAGCAAGAAAACGAGATCCTCAAACTAAGGCATCAGTTGGATGAAGGAAGGAAAGCTGAAGAGACCTTGAAGAAGCAATGTCTAGACAAAGAAGAACAACATCAAGTTGAGGTAAATATCTTGAAAAGTAAATTAGAAGAAAAGGATAAACTATTACGATTTCAAGATAGTACTAAGATCTTGGATGATATTCTTAGTAGTCAAAGGTCCCCTGCTATCAAAACTGGTCTTGGTTTTCATGAGTCTATTGAAGGTGAATCTGGTTCACAAAGTAAGACAAGAATCTCTAATGCAAAATCTGAAAGGCTCTACAAGGAGATGAAAGGTCAACCTCATCAACAATCAAGGAAAGAGACTCCTCAAAGAAAATATTTTACTCCTCCCATGAATAATGTTGAATGTTATGTATGTCATAATCTTGGACATGTTGCAGCCATATGTAGAAGAAGAAGGTTTCAAAGATCATCACATTCAAGGTACTTTAATGGATATTGCTTTTCTTGCAATATATTTGGCCACAAAGCTGCTGATTGCTATAAGAGGAATATGAAACATGTAAGATGCTATGCATGTAACAAGTTTGGACATAAAGCAAGAAATTGCAGGAACAAAGCTCATGATAAGAAGAAATCATCAACATGCTTGAAGATATGGAAGAAGAAGGAAGTTCAGCCAGAAAGATGTGGCACAGCACAGCGTACTCAGCACAGCACAGACATAACAGACTCAGGGGGAGCTGAAGATGTAAAACTTCAGTGTTCTAATTCTCATACGCAAGTTTCATGAAGTAAAGACACGTATATACGCGAGTTTCACACTGCAAATTCGCGTATATCTCAGTTTGTGAAAAAGCAGTGGGGACAGACTCGGAAAAGGGGTCTGATATGATCCAGTCCAGTATATGCTCTATTGGTTAACAGTTACAGTCTGCTGAGGATGTTTGGAAATGTTTTGATACTTGTAAGATGTTAGAAGTGTTTAATCCTAACTTGATGATGATGAGATCTTGATGCTTATTACTGATGTATGCATGATCAGATCTAACTACAGATGGCACAGGCTCAGGGGGAGCATATACTTCAAATAATGCATTGTTGGCATTATGGTTAGAAGTTGTTGATAAAGTCTATGAAGCTAAATGATACATCTTGTTGTTTGATCAAAGGAATGGCATTGCAGGCTGATGGTACAGATCATATATGATGAATGATAGTCATGGTCTTGAATGAATTACTGGTCTTAGAACTTGCATCTACTCAAGGGGAGCATGGATGGATTGATACAACTTGGAGCCCATTCAGAAACTTCAGCATGTATCTCTTTTGTGATATCTCTTTTATGGTGTCAAGGTCATGTAACAGCCTATGTTGGTTTCCCCACTATGCCTGGGATGAATGATGTAATGTTCATGTCTTATCATGAGTAAACTCTTAATGTATCTCCACATGGTTAGGTGGATGAGTCAATATTGGTATATCCCCACTAGTTTGGGTGATGAATGTATGTATTGAGTCTTTTGGTGATAGGAAGGTCTTCTATGGTGTATAACTCTTTGTTCTTCTTGAAGAACATCTTTTGCAGATCTTGCCTACAGTCAAGGGGAGCATGAACAGCACAATTCAACAAGAGCAGGATGGATAGATTGGTACACTTTGGCATACACAAAGGGGGAGCACATTTGGAGATTGCAGCAGGTACTCAGGGGGAGTATGGACAGCAGAAGGTATACCAAAGAAGAGAATATCTTGGTCCGCCCTTTGCCCTTGATGTCAAAGGGGGAGAGTGACTTTGTGTGGTGGTTGCCATCAAGTCCAAAGGGGGAGATTGTTGGCATTATGATTCAAGTGTTGTCCTTGATGGCAACTCACTCAGAGGTTGGTACAGGTGCTCAGAGGTTGGTACAGGTGATGGCAATTTAATCAGAGGATAGATCTTAGTATAGCATGTCAAGAAAGTTCATACACGCAGGTTCGTTAAGCCCAAGTCGTGTGTACATGCAGGTTGGCTTCAGTAAAAGAGCGTGTATGTGGAAAACGTATCTTTGGTCCGTGGCGGTTATTCCTTGGAAGTTGTGCCTATGGTTTTGGACCATGGTGTCTTGACGGACGTGTTGATCCCTAGTTTCGAGGTTGATGGTATTGTGTTGCTATGGTTTTGGCCCGTGGTATTGTGAAGGGCCTAAGGCTATATAAGGAGAAGATCATTAGGCAAAGGGATATGCAATGTGTATGAGTTGTGAAGATCTGAGGTAGTGTGAGATCCAAGTGCTGGTTATGGGTTGGTGATCTGAACCAAGGTTTCACTCATGTGGAGGATGATGAATGATGGAACGAGATCTCAAGGCTTGGAATGATTATCTTCTTATGGTTTTACTGTGGATAGACTAGATCTACTAACGCATGTTTATTATTATGATCTGGGTATGTTTTGATGTTTGATATTGCTGCGGAACTTTAAGTTTGAAATTACAGATATATACGTGGGTTGTCTTTGGTAAAAGAGCGTATACACGCAGGTTTCGTTTGTCGAAGTAGCGTATACAATGTGAAGTATGAAGATGGAGTTGGATCTGGTTGTTGTTATGTTGTCTGTGTTCTTGACAGGGTTTCAGTGATTCAGTATTGCGTGATTTAGAGATTGATGATGCAGGTTGTTCTACGATGGATCCAGTATGAAAATGTATGAAACGTGGTCCCGGAAAGATCGTAGGTCGGCACCTACGTACTGGTAAACATATCAGCCAGTACACGAGCCAGGGGGTTGTAGCTCCCTTCCAGGAGCAGCTGGAAAACGAGCGAAGGTTGTAGCCTTCTGTAGGGTTGGCACCTACGTACTAGTAAATGGATCGGCTAGTACAAGAGCTATGAGGGTTGTAGCCCTCTGCAGGTTGCAGCCTGCGTGCTGGTAAAGGACTGCACCAGTACATTGTAAAAGAAGTTTCTAATTAAAGAAGAAAGAGACGAATTGCAGCAGGTGGTTTTCACCCACATTGGGTTTCCACCTTATATCATGGTGTTCATGTGTGTGGCTCTTGTGTGATATTCTGTTCTATTATACTGCACCTGTTTACTGTTAATATGCTTAATAATGTTCTGATGCATCTACTGAAGATTAAGATAACTGAATTATAAGATCTCTGGATATACGCTAGTTACTTTAGACACAGTAGCATGTACACGCGGGTTCACTTAACTGAAGTCGCGTATATGTTTCTGAGCATGAAATTGAAAAGTTTTATTGATCTGATAATACTGATTCACCCCCCCCCTCTCAGTATTATTTCCAACAATTGGTATCAGAGCAGGTCCTTCAGAGAAGCTTGATCGCTTGAACGAGATTCGTAGAACAATGGGGAAGAAAGCACGTCAGAAGAAGAAGACAGCTCAAAGGAACAATGACAACCTGCAGTTGAGTGGAAGTAAGAATTCAGATCCTGAATCACCTCAGAATGAAGATGGACAAACAAATGAAGCATCAGATCAAACCATAGATCAACAAGATCTACCTAGCAAAAAGGAGAATGCCCTCAAAGAAGAAATCATCAAATTAGAAGATCTGTTGGAATGTGCCTCCAGAACTCGACAAATGGTGCTAGCACTGAATAAAGAGCAAGAAAACGAGATCCTCAAACTAAGGCATCAGTTGGATGAAGGAAGGAAAGCTGAAGAGACCTTGAAGAAGCAATGTCTAGACAAAGAAGAACAACATCAAGTTGAGGTAAATATCTTGAAAAGTAAATTAGAAGAAAAGGATAAACTATTACGATTTCAAGATAGTACTAAGATCTTGGATGATATTCTTAGTAGTCAAAGGTCCCCTGCTATCAAAACTGGTCTTGGTTTTCATGAGTCTATTGAAGGTGAATCTGGTTCACAAAGTAAGACAAGAATCTCTAATGCAAAATCTGAAAGGCTCTACAAGGAGATGAAAGGTCAACCTCATCAACAATCAAGGAAAGAGACTCCTCAAAGAAAATCTTTTACTCCTCCCATGAATAATGTTGAATGTTATGTATGTCATAATCTTGGACATGTTGCAGCCATATGTAGAAGAAGAAGGTTTCAAAGATCATCACATTCAAGGTACTTTAATGGATATTGCTTTTCTTGCAATACATTTGGCCACAAAGCTGCTGATTGCTATAAGAGGAATATGAAACATGTAAGATGCTATGCATGTAACAAGTTTGGACATAAAGCAAGAAATTGCAGGAACAAAGCTCATGATAAGAAGAAATCATCAACATGCTTGAAGATATGGAAGAAGAAGGAAGTTCATCCAGAAAGATGTGGCACAGCACAGGGTACTCAGCACAGCACAGACATAACAGACTCAGGGGGAGCTGAAGATGTAAAACTTCAGTGTTCTAATTCTCATACGCAAGTTTCATGAAGTAAAGACGCGTATATACGTGAGTTTCACACTGCAAAGTCGCGTATATGTCAGTTTGTGAAAAAGCAGTGGGGACAGACTCAGAAAAGGGGTCTGATATGATCCAGTCCAGTATATGCTCTATTGGTTAACAGTTACAGTCTGCTGAGGATGTTTGGAAATGTTTTGATACTTGTGAGATGTTAGAAGTGTTTAATCCTAACTTGATGATGATGAGATCTTGATGCTTATTACTGATGTATGCATGATCAGATCTAACTACAGATGGCACAGGCTCAGGGGGAGCATATACTTCAAATAATGCATTGTTGGCATTATGGTTAGAAGTTGTTGATAAAGTCTATGAAGCTAAATGATACATCTTGTTGTTTGATCAAAGGAATGGCATTGCAGGCTGATGGTACAGATCATATATGATGAATGATAGTCATGGTCTTGAATGAATTGCTGGTCTTAGAACTTGCATCTACTCAGGGGGAGCATGGATGGATTGATACAACTTGGAGCCCATTCAGAAACTTCAGCATGTATCTCTTTTGTGATATCTCTTTTATGGTGTCAAGGTCATGTAACGGCCTATGTTGGTTTCCCCACTATGCCTGGGATGAATGATGTAATGTTCATGTCTTATCATGAGTAAACTCTTAATGTATCTCCACATGGTTAGGTGGATGAGTCAATATTGGTATATCCCCACTAGTTTGGGTGATGAATGTATGTATTGAGTCTTTTGGTGATAGGAAGGTCTTCTATGGTGTATAACTCGTTGTTCTTCTTGAAGAACATCTTTTGCAGATCTTGCCTACAGTCAAGGGGAGCACGAACAGCACAATTCAACAAGAGCAGGATGGGTAGATTGGTACACTTTGGCATACACAAAGGGGGAGCACATTTGGAGATTGCAGCAGGTACTCAGGGGGAGTATGGACAGCATAAGGTATACCAAAGAAGAGAATATCTTGGTCCGCCCTTTGCCCTTGATGTCAAAGGGGGAGAGTGACTTTGTGTGGTGGTTGCCATCAAGTCCAAAGGGGGAGATTGTTGGCATTATGATTCAAGTGTTGTCCTTGATGGCAACTCACTCAGAGGTTGGTACAGGTGCTCAGAGGTTGGTACAGGTGATGGCAATTTAATCAGAGGACAGATCTTAGTATAGCATGTCAAGAAAGTTCATACATGCAGGTTCGTTAATCCCAAGTCGCGTGTACACGCAAGTTGGCTTCAGTAAAAGAGCGTGTATGTGGAAAACGTATCTTTGGTCCGTGGCGGTTATTCCTTGGAAGTTGTGCCTATGGTTTTGGACCATGGTGTCTTGACGGACGTGTTGATCCCTAGTTTCGAGGTTGATGGTATTGTGTTGCTATGGTTTTGGCCCGTGGTATTGTGAAGGGCCTAAGGCTATATAAGGAGAAGATCATTAGGCAAAGGGATATGCAATGTGTATGAGTTGTGAAGATCTGAGGTAGTGTGAGATCCAAGTGCTGGTTATGGGTTGGTGATCTGAACCAAGGTTTCACTCATGTGGAGGATGATGAATGATGGAACGAGATCTCAAGGCTTGGAATGATTATCTTCTTATGGTTTTACTGTGGATAGACTAGATCTACTAACGCATGTTTATTATTATGATCTGGGTATGTTTTGATGTTTGATATAGCTGCGGAACTTTAAGTTTGAAATTACAGATATATACGCGGGTTGTCTTTGGTAAAAGAGCGTATACACGCAGGTTTCGTTTGTCGAAGTAGCGTATACAATGTGAAGTATGAAGATGGAGTTGGATCTGGTTGTTGTTATGTTGTCTGTGTTCTTGACAGGGTTTCAATGATTCAGTATTGCGTGATTTAGAGATTGATGATGCAGGTTGTTCTACGATGGATCCAGTATGAAAATGTATGAAACGTGGTCCCGGAAAGATCGTAGGTCGGCACCTACGTACTGGTAAACATATCAGCCAGTACACGAGCCAGGGGGTTGTAGCTCCCTTCCAGGAGCAGCTGGAAAACGAGCGAAGGTTGTAGCCTTCTGTAGGGTTGGCACCTACGTACTAGTAAATGGATCGGCTAGTACAAGAGCTATGAGGGTTGTAGCCCTCTGCAGGTTGCAGCCTGCATGCTGGTAAAGGACTGCACCAGTACATTGTAAAAGAAGTTTCTTATTAAAGAAGAAAGAGACGAATTGCAGCAGGTGGTTTTCACCCACATTGGGTTTCCACCTTATATCATGGTGTTCATGTGTGTGGCTCTTGTGTGATATTCTGTTCTGTTATACTGCACCTATTTACTGTTAATATGCTTAATAATGTTCTGATGCATCTACTGAAGATTAAGATAACTGAATTAAAAGATCTCTGGATATACGCTAGTTGCTTTAGACACAGTAGCGTGTACACGCGGGTTCACTTAACTGAAGTCGCGTATATGTTTCTGAGCATGAAATTGAAAAGTTTTATTGATCTGATAATACTGATTCACCCCCCCTCTCAGTATTATTTCCAACAATTGGTATCGGAGCAGGTCCTTCAGAGAAGCTTGATCGCTTGAAGGAGATTCGTAGAACAATGGGGAAGAAAGCACGTCAGAAGAAGAAGACAGCTCAAAGGAACAATGACAACCTGCAGTTGAGTGGAAGTAAGAATTCAGATCCTGAATCACCTCAGAATGAAGATGGACAAACAAATGAAGCATCAGATCAAACCATAGATCAGCAAGATCTAACTAGCAAAAAGGGGAATGCCCTCAAAGAAGAAATCATCAAATTAGAAGATCTGTTGGAATGTGCCTCCAGAACTCGACAAATGCTGCTAGCACTGAATAAAGAGCAAGAAAACGAGATCCTCAAACTAAGGCATCAGTTGGATGAAGGAAGGAAAGCCGAAGAGACCTTGAAGAAGCAATGTCTAGACAAAGAAGAACAACATCAAGTTGAGGTAAATATCTTGAAAAGTAAATTAGAAGAAAAGGATAAACTATTACGATTTCAAGATAGTACTAAGATCTTGGATGATATTCTTAGTAGTCAAACGTCCCCTGCTATCAAAACTGGTCTTGGTTTTCATGAGTCTATTGAAGGTGAATCTGGTTCACAAAGTAAGACAAGAATCTCTAATGCAAAATCTGAAAGGCTCTACAAGGAGATGAAAGGTCAACCTCATCAACAATGAAGGAAAGAGACTCCTCAAAGAAAATCTTTTACTCCTCCCATGAATAATGTTGAATGTTATGTATGTCATAATCTTGCACATGTTGCAGCCATATGTAGAAGAAGAAGGTTTCAAAGATCATCACATTCAAGGTACTTTAATGGATATTGCTTTTCTTGCAATATATTTGGCCACAAAGCTGCTGATTGCTATAAGAGGAATATGAAACATGTAAGATGCTATGCATGTAACAAGTTTGGACATAAAGCAAGAAATTGCAGGAACAAAGCTCATGATAAGAAGAAATCATCAACATGCTTGAAGATATGGAAGAAGAAGGAAGTTCAGCCAGAAAGATGTGGCACAGCACAGGGTAATTAGCATAGCACAGACATAATAGACTCAGGGGGAGCTGAAGATGTAAAACTTCAGTGTTCTAATTCTCATACGTAGGTTTCATGAAGTAAAGACGCGTATATACGCGAGTTTCACACTGCAAAGTCGCGTATATGTCAGTTTGTGAAAAAGCAGTGGGGACATACTCAGAAAAGGGGTCTGATATGATCCAGTCCAGTATATGCTCTATTGGTTAACAGTTACAGTCTGCTGAGGATGTTTGGAAATGTTTTGATACTTGTAAGATGTTAGAAGTGTTTAATCCTAACTTGATGATGATGAGATCTTGATGCTTATTACTGATGTATGCATGATCAGATCTAACTACAGATGGCACAGGCTCAGGGGGAGCATATACTTCAAATAATGCATTGTTGGCATTATGGTTAGAAGTTGTTGATAAAGTCTATGAAGCTAAATGATACATCTTGTTGTTTGATCAAAGGAATGGCATTGCAGGCTGATGGTACAGATCATATATGATGAATGATAGTCATGGTCTTGAATGAATTACTGGTCTTAGAACTTGCATCTACTCAGGGGGAGCATGGATGGATTGATACAACTTGGAGCCCATTCAGAAACTTCAGCATGTATCTCTTTTGTGATATCTCTTTTATGGTGTCAAGGTCATGTAACAGCCTATGTTGGTTTCCCCACTATGCCTGGGATGAATGATGTAATGTTCATGTCTTATCATGAGTAAAGTCTTAATGTATCTCCACATGGTTAGGTGGATGAGTCAATATTGGTATATCCCCACTAGTTTGGGTGATGAATGTATGTATTGAGTCTTTTGGTGATAGGAAGGTCTTCTATGGTGTATAAGTCTTTGTTCTTATTGAAGAACATCTTTTGCAGATCTTGCCTACAGTCAAGGGGAGCATGAACAGCACAATTCAGCAAGAGCAGGATGGATAGATTGGTACACTTTGGCATACACAAAGGGGGGAGCACATTTGGAGATTGCAGCAGGTACTCAGGGGGAGTATGGACAGCAGAAGGTATACCAAAGAAGAGAATATCTTGTTCCGCCCTTTGCCCTTGATGTCAAAGGGGGAGAGTGACTTTGTGTGGTGGTTGCCATCAAGTCCAAAGGGGGAGATTGTTGGCATTATGATTCAAGTGTTGTCCTTGATGGCAACTCACTCAGAGGTTGGTACAGGTGCTCAGAGGTTGGTACAGGTGATGGAAATTTAATCAAAGGACAGATCTTAGTACAGCATGTCAAGAAAGTTCATACACGTAGGTTCGTTAAGCCCAAGTCGCGTGTACACGCAGGTTGGCTTCAGTAAAAGAGCGTGTATGTGGAAAACGTATCTTTGGTCCGTGGCGGTTATTCCTTGGAAGTTGTGCCTATGGTTTTGGACCATGGTGTCTTGACGGATGTGTTGATCCCTAGTTTCGAGGTTGATGGTATTGTGTTGCTATGGTTTTGGCCCGTGGTATTGTGAAGGGCCTAAGGCTATATAAGGAGAAGATCATTAGGCAAAGGGATATGCAATGTGTATGAGTTGTGAAGATCTGAGGTAGTGTGAGATCCAAGTGCTGGTTATTGGTTGGTGATCTGAACCAAGGTTTCACTCATGTGGAGGATGATGAATGATGGAACGAGATCTCAAGGCTTGGAATGATTATCTTCTTATGGTTTTACTGTGGATAGACTAGATCTACTGACACATGTTTATTATTATGATCTGGGTATGTTTTGATGTCTGATATAGCTGCGGAACTTTAAGTTTGAATTTACAGATATATACGCGGGTTGTCTTTGGTAAAAGAGCGTATACACGCAGGTTTCGTTTGTCGAAGTAGCGTATACAATGTGAAGTATGAACATGGAGTTGGATCTGGTTGTTGTTATGTTGTCTGTGTTCTTGACAGGGTTTCAGTGATTCAGTATTGCGTGATTCAGAGATTGATGATGCAGGTTGTTCTACGATGGATCCAGTATGAAAATGTATGAAACGTGGTCTAGGGAAGATCGTAGGCCGGCACCTACGTACTGGTAAACATATCAGCCAGTACACGAGCCAGGGGGTTGTAGCTCCCTTCCAGGAGCAGCTGGAAAACGAGCGAAGGTTGTAGCCTTCTGTAGGGTTGGCACCTACGTACTAGTAAATGGATCGGCTAGTACAAGAGTTATGAGGGTTGTAGCCCTCTGCAGGTTGCAGCCTGCGTGCTGGTAAAGGACTGCACCAGTACATTGTAAAAGAAGTTTCTTATTAAAGAAGAAAGAGACGAATTGCAGCAGGTGGTTTTCACCCACATTGGGTTTCCACCTTATATCATGGTGTTCATGTGTGTGGCTCTTGTGTGATATTCTGTTCTGTTATACTGCACCTGTTTACTGTTAATATGCTTAATAATGTTCTTATGCATCTACTGAAGATTAAGATAACTGAATTATAAGATTTCTGGATATACGCTAGTTGCTTTAGACACAGTAGCGTGTACACGCGGGTTCACTTAACTGAAGTCGCGTATATGTTTCTGAGCATGAAATTGAAAAGTTTTATTGATCTGATAATACTGATTCACCCCTCCTCTCAGTATTATTTCCAACAATTGGTATCGGAGCAGGTCCTTCAGAGAAGCTTGATCGCTTGAAGGAGATTCGTAGAACAATGGGGAAGAAAGCACGTCAGAAGAAGAAGACAGCTCAAAGGAACAATGACAACCTGCAGTTGAGTGGAAGTAAGAATTCAGATCCTGAATCACCTCAGAATGAAGATGGACAAACAAATGAAGCATCAGATCAAACCATAGATCAGAAAGATCTACCTAGCAAAAAGGAGAATGCCCTCAAAGAAGAAATCATCAAATTAGAAGATCTGTTGGAATGTGCCTCCAGAACTCGACAAATGCTGCTAGCACTGAATAAAGAGCAAGAAAACGAGATCCTCAAACTAAGGCATCAGTTGGATGAAGGAAGGAAAGCTGAAGAGACCTTGAAGAAGCAATGTCTAGACAAAGAAGAACAACATCAAGTTGAGGTAAATATCTTGAAAAGTAAATTAGAAGAAAAGGATAAACTATTACGATTTCAAGATAGTACTAAGATCTTGGATGATATTCTTAGTAGTCAAAGGTCCCCTGCTATCAAAACTGGTCTTGGTTTTCATGAGTCTATTGAAGGTGAATCTGGTTCACAAAGTAAGACAAGAATCTCTAATGCAAAATCTGAAAGGCTCTACAAGGAGATGAAAGGTCAACCTCATCAACAATCAAGGAAAGAGACTCCTCAAAGAAAATCTTTTACTCCTCCCATGAATAATGTTGAATGTTATGTATGTCATAATCTTGGACATGTTGCAGCCATATGTAGAAGAAGAAGGTTTCAAAGATCATCACATTCAAGGTACTTTAATGGATATTGCTTTTCTTGCAATATATTTGGCCACAAAGCTGCTGATTGCTATAAGAGGAATATGAAACATGTAAGATGCTATGCATGTAACAAGTTTGGACATAAAGCAAGAAATTGCAGGAACAAAGCTCATGATAAGAAGAAATCATCAACATGCTTGAAGATATGGAAGAAGAAGGAAGTTCAGCCAGAAAGATGTGGCACAGCACAGACATAACAGACTTAGGGGGAGCTGAAGATGTAAAACTTCAGTGTTCTAATTATCATACGCAAGTTTCATGAAGTAAAGACGTGTATATACACGAGTTTCACACTGCAAAGTCGCGTATATGTCAGTTTGTGAAAAAGCAGTGGGGACAGACTCAGAAAAGGGGTCTGATATGATCCAGTCCAGTATATGCTCTATTGGTTAACAGTTACAGTCTGCTGAGGATGTTTGGAAATTTTTTGATACTTGTAAGATGTTAGAAGTGTTTAATCCTAACTTGATGATGATGAGATCTTGATGCTTATTACTGATGTATGCATGATCAGATCTAACTACAGATGGCACAGGCTCAGGGGGAGCATATACTTCAAATAATGCATTGTTGGCATTATGGTTAGAAGTTGTTGATAAAGTCTATGAAGCTAAATGATACATCTTGTTGTTTGATCAAAGGAATGGCATTGCAGGCTGATGGTACAGATCATATATGATGAATGATAGTCATGGTCTTGAATGAATTGCTGGTCTTAGAACTTGCATCTACTCAGGGGGAGCATGGATGGATTGATACAACTTGGAGCCCATTCAGAAACTTCAGCATGTATCTCTTTTGTGATATCTCTTTTATGGTGTCAAGGTCATGTAACGGCCTATGTTGGTTTCCCCACTATGCCTGGGATGAATGATGTAATGTTCATGTCTTATCATGAGTAAACTCTTAATGTATCTCCACATGGTTAGGTGGATGAGTCAATATTGGTATATCCCCACTAGTTTGGGTGATGAATGTATGTATTGAGTCTTTTGGTGATAGGAAGGTCTTCTATGGTGTATAAGTCTTTGTTCTTCTTGAAGAACATCTTTTGCAGATCTTGCCTACAGTCAAGGGGAGCATGAACAGCACAATTCAGCAAGAGCAGGATGGATAGATTGGTATACTTTGGCATACACAAAGGGGGAGCACATTTGGAGATTGCAGCAGGTACTCAGGGGGAGTATGGACAGCAGAAGGTATACCAAAGAAGAGAATATCTTGGTCCGCCCTTTGCCCTTGATGTCAAAGGGGGAGAGTGACTTTGTGTGGTGGTTGCCATCAAGTCCAAAGGGGGAGATTGTTGGCATTATGATTCAAGTGTTGTCCTTGATGGCAACTCACTCAGAGGTTGGTACAGGTGCTCAGAGGTTGGTACAGGTGATGGCAATTTAATCAAAGGACAGATCTTAGTACAGCATGTCAAGAAAGTTCATACACGCAGGTTCGTTAAGCCCAAGTCGCGTGTACACGCAGGTTGGCTTCAGTAAAAGAGCGTGTATGTGGAAAACGTATCTTTGGTCCGTGGCGGTTATTCCTTGGAAGTTGTGCCTATGGTTTTGGACCATGGTGTCTCGACGGATGTGTTGATCCCTAGTTTCGAGGTTGATGGTATTGTGTTGCTATGGTTTTGGCCCGTGGTATTGTGAAGGGCCTAAGGCTATATAAGGAGAAGATCATTAGGCAAAGGGATATGCAATGTGTATGAGTTGTGAAGATCTGAGGTAGTGTGAGATCCAAGTGTTGGTTATGGGTTGGTGATCTGAACCAAGGTTTCACTCATGTGGAGGATGATGAATGATGGAACGAGATCTCAAGGCTTGGAATGATTATCTTCTTATGGTTTTACTGTGGATAGACTAGATCTACTGACGCATGTTTATTATTATGATCTGGGTATGTTTTGATGTCTGATATAGCTGCGGAACTTTAAGTTTGAATTTACAGATATATACGCGGGTTGTCTTTGGTAAAAGAGCGTATACACGCAGGTTTCGTTTGTCGAAGTAGCGTATACAATGTGAAGTATGAAGATGGAGTTGGATCTGGTTGTTGTTATGTTGTCTGTGTTCTTGACAGGGTTTCAGTGATTCAGTATTGCGTGATTCAGAGATTGATGATGCAGGTTGTTCTACGATGGATCCAGTATGAAAATGTATGAAACGTGGTCCCGGGAAGATCGTAGGCCGGCACCTACGTACTGGTAAACATATCAGCCAGTACATGAGCCAGGGGGTTGTAGCTCCCTTCCAGGAGCAGCTGGAAAACAAGCAAAGGTTGTAGCCTTCTATAGGGTTGGCACCTACGTACTAGTAAATGGATCGGCTAGTACAAGAGCTATGAGGGTTGTAGCCCTCTGCAGGTTGCAGCCTGCGTGCTGGTAAAGGACTGCACCAGTACATTGTAAAAGAAGTTTCTTATTAAAGAAGAAAGAGACGAATTGCAGCAGGTGGTTTTCACCCACATTGGGTTTCCACCTTATATCATGGTGTTCATGTGTGTGGCTCTTGTGTGATATTCTGTTCTGTTATACTGCACCTGTTTAATGTTAATATGCTTAATAATGTTCTGATGCATCTACTGAAGATTAAGATAACTTAATTATAAGATCTCTGGATATACGCTAGTTGCTTTAGACACAGTAGCGTGTACATGCGGGTTCACTTAACTGAAGTCGCGTATATGTTTCTGAGCATGAAATTGAAAAGTTTTATTGATCTGATAATACTGATTCACCCCCCCTCTCAGTATTATTTCCAACATGAAATACAAAGCAATGCATCCATTTTATAATCAATCAAAGGCCTAATCAATCGACCAAAAGGGTTTGAAAAGAAGCCAGGGTGCAGTTGGATTGAGGTTAAGAACACAGTTCACACATTTAAGGCCGAAGACAGGTACCAACCACAACAAGGGAGACATATTTTAAAAATCTAGAGAATTTAATGGCGGAAAAATGAAAGCGGAGGAGTTCCTTATTACTGAAGGGATAGGAGCATATGGATTCAACATCATCACTAGACAGGGCAATGGAGGACGTTGAGGTTCTCATTTCAGATGTAATCTAGAGAAGTCAGGCTATAATGCTGAAGGACAGTGTTTGTCCAGAAAGCCACAAAGGTCCTGTGGTGAAAATTTCCATAGTATACCCAGGGACATACACACACACACACGCGCGTGCATATGTATATGTATATGTATATGTATATGTATATGTATATGTATATGTATATGTATATGTATATGTATATATATATATATATATATATATATATATATATATATTAAAAACACAGTATATGATAGTTAATATGCCTGTAAACTCAATTTTAACATGTCTTTACCTCAGTTTTATTGCTTTCCATGGAAATAAAGAGGGCATCATTTTCAATCTAAAAACAATTCATTATATGTATATATATTAGGATTATAAGTCCTTATGAGGGCTACAAGATTTTATAGTGGAATTTGGGTTTAGTGGGCTTTAGGTCCAGATTTTGTACCAAGGTTTTGATACCATGTGTAAGGCCCTATCCTAGGGTCTTCTAACAAATGTATTTTCTCTGGAATTTAAATGCAATAAGAAGCAATAATTTACTTTCCTACAAGACTTTTAAACAATGAAAATTTTACCATTTACATTCTAATCCCTATAACTTATAGTGAACATTTCATTTCAATAATTTACATGAGTAATCTATGCATAGAGGAATACCTGTACTGGTGGATGGTGGAGATGCCCTTGAGCTGCTAATCCTACTGAAACGTTCCTCTTGACTAACCCAAACGGATTTACCTCCCAGCCAACTAGGAAATAATTCCTAGCCCAGGAAACCTCCTCAGGTTCCCTAGCCCTCCAAGCCCAAGTCCAACCTGATGTAGTGTGTCCAAAATGAATAATGCATACCAAGATAAAAATTATTTCCTTCCTCTCAACTAACCCAAGAAACCTCCACAGGTTCCTTAAGTCTCCAAAATCACAACAATCCTAAAATCACAGCCAAACCAAATCACAGTCAACCCCAAAATCAAAGCAATACCCCCACCTCCATTTTCTCCCTTCCTCCTTCCCTTTTCATACCCTCCCTCTCTTTTCCACCTCAATCACCTCTCATTAATGTCATTAACTTCTCCTCCATCCTTACAGTTGACTTCTCTTCTTCCAAATAAATCTGTGAGTAAATTTGGAAATGTGATATGAATATAAATATTGGTAATTAAATGGAGAGGACCATGTCTTCTCCCAAGTAAATGTGAGAGTACATTTGAGAATGTGAGATGTAATTAAATGGAGAGGACCATGTCTTCTCCCTAGTAAATGTGAGAGTACATTTGGGAATGTGAGATGAATATATATATATATATAATTTGAAATAATGGAAGGAGACCATATCCTACCTAAGATTCAATTTGAGAAGGCAAGTTGGGAATTTGAATAAAATAGAAATAATGAATTTTATATTAGTAAATAAATTTATAGTTTTCAAAATGAAGTTATTCACCAATATTTCTCAATATCTTCAGATAGTGTAAACATTAATAAAATTTGCATGATAAGATTTAAGTGGGGCATTACAAGAATCTAAGGCTAAAATTCCAATCACTTGATCTGGGAGGGACTATATGTAACAAATGAGGTCACTTTTCACCTTCCATGTTGTCAGGCTAGGTAGTAACTCCTCAAGGCGAAAATGATTCGTGTGTATTATTCCATCAGGTAGGTATTCATTATATACATGAGGGAGAGACTGTTCACTTCATCTCCCAATGACTGTTCATATTACTTATTTATCTATTTACATTATATTCACCCAATCCTAAGGATTAGGTGTCAACATTCCCCCCCTTAATCTGAAGGGATGTTGGTGAGTCCAAGCATCATTCTGAATCGTTCAAGCTTTTCTCTTCCAAGCGCTTTGGTGAAGATGTCTGCAATTTGCTTATTAGTGGAACAATGATGGAGATGGATTGTTTTGGCCTCAACGTGATGTCGAATCAGATGATATTTAGTATTGATTTGCTTCTTTCGATCATGGAACTTTGGGTTCTTGGCCAACTTTATTGCAGAGGTATTGTCAATCATAAGTGGAGTTGATTGTACTTGTTTTACCTGCAAATATTCAAGAATTTTCCTGAGCCACACAATTTATTTTGTTGCTTCAACTGCTGCCACATATTCTGCTTCTATTGTGGAATTTGTTGGAACTGCTTGTTTGCGTGATCTCTAGGAGACAACTCCTGATCCAAGACTCATAGCATATCCTGAAGTAGATACCCCAGTTTCTTTGTCTCTGTTGAAGTCTAAATCAGAGTATCCAATCAAGCTGAAGTCGTCCACTTGTGTATACTTGATTCCAAAGTCTTGAGTTCCCTTCAAGTACCTTAGAACTCTTTTTGCAGTAGACCAATGTCCCTCACAAGGATTTTGCATAAACCTGGAGAGGATTCCAACAGCAAACGAAATGTCTGGTCTGGTAGTAGTTAGGTAGTTGAGACTTCCTACAAGCTGTCTATACTTTGTTGCATCCTCAAATTCTTTTCCTTCAATGGATGTGAGCTTTAAGTTTTGTTCCATTGGAGTAGTAAGAGGATTTTGTTCTTTCATGCCAAACCTGTTCAACAGATCTCCAATGTATTTCTTTTGAGAAAGAAATATGGACTTCGTATGTTGGGTTACTTCAATGCCAAGATAGTAATGAACATAGCCCAAATCAGTCATTTCAAAACTTTTTCCCATTTCCTTCTTTATGGATGCAATGTAGCTTTCATTGTTCCCTGTCATCAAAAGATCATCTACATATACCACAAGATATACAACTATTTTGCCAACTTTCTTGACAAATAAAGTTGCATCATCAAGATCATAATGTTTGAAATTGAGTTTCAGAAGATGCTCAGTTAGTTTTTCATACCAGGTTCGCGGTGCTTGTTTGAGGCCATACAAGGAATTCACAAGTTTTCATACTTTATGTTCATGTCCTTTCACAGAAAATCCTTCAGGCTGAGACCTAAAAACATTCTCTTTTAGATTTCCATTTAAGAAAGCAGTTTTTACATCTATTTGATGGACTTTTCAACCGTTCTGAGCTACTAGGGCAAAAAGTGTCCGGATGGTAGCCCATTTTGCTATGGGGGAAAAAGTCTCCTCATAATCGACCCCTTCCTTTTGTGCAAAACCTTTTGCCACAAGCCTAGCTTTGTGCTTGTCAAGTGAGCCATCAACTTTATACTTGTTCTTATAGACCCACTTGCAGCCAATTGGTTTGGTTCCTAATGGAGGATCAACCAGCTTCCAAGTGCCATTCTTTATGAGGGCATCATACTCCTTTTGCATTGCATCTTTCCATTCATCATGAGAAGCATCTTCTTTGAAGGAATTTGGTTCAAACTCTGTAGACAAGTTCAATTCACAATCATAAGAAACATCCATATCAACAGGTGAATTAGAGTCATCTACATCACCTCCATTTTGCCAGTTTGAATTTCTAGTTCCTGTCTTTCCAATCTCATCAGGATGAAAACTTTCAAGTGTCTTTGTCAGCTACTTTGGGGGACCTTTTTCAGATGGTCCAGGCTGCTCCACTGATTGAGTTGGGACTGAATCAAGATTGAGTCTCCCAATTCTGTCAATCACATCACTTAAAGCATCATCTGTTGTTGAAGTTTCATGCAGGGGAGAGTGTTCTTCAGAAGAAGATTCCATATGTTGATCTAGTATAGGAATCCCCCCTTCAAGATGTGGAATTTGATTATCAAATTCTTGAAATGATTTTTCTTTTGCGAATCTATCCAAGCGATCAAGTTGCCACTCAACAACATTTTCAATTTTGGATGATTCAAGAAAAATTACATCTCTAGATATAACAATTTTTTTATTTACTTCATCATAGAGATGATATGCTTTAGAGGTGTTTGAATACCCCAAGAAGATACGCTTACGACTTCTAGCACCAAGTTTGTTTCTATGTACCTTTGGTATCAAAGCATAACAGGTGGAACCAAAGACCCTAAGATGCTTTACCGAAGGAACATGTCCATACCACATTTCATATGGAGTCTTGTTTCTAATAGCATTAGATGGACATCTATTCTTTATATATGCAGCACATAGAACAGCATCAGCCCAAAACATTATCTTTACATTTTTGAAGAAGAGCATGGATCATACCATATTTAAGATTGTCCTATTCATTCTTTCGGCTACACCATTCTGTTGGGGATTATAAGGCACAGTTGTTTGATCCCATGTTGGCAAAGATAGTTTTCAAATTCATTTGATGTGTATTCTTTTCCATTATCAGTGCGAATAGACCCAATATGAGATTGTGCATCATTTTCAATCAATTTATGAAAATTCTTGAATGTTTGAAAAGCATCAGATTTGTTCTTCAATAAATAAACCCAACACATTCTGGTGTAGTCATCAATAATTGTCATCATATATTTATTTCCATTTTTAGAAGGAATAGGCATTGGACCACATAAATCTGAATGAATGAGTTCAAGTTTTCTATCTGCTCTTGAATGTGAATCATGAAAAACTGTTTGCTATGCTTTCCTAGGATGCAAGCATCACATTGCTTAAGTTTCCTAGGAATTGTAGGCAAACCAGCAACACCATTTTTCTTCAACAAGCGAAGGCTATCATAGTTCAAATGTCCAAATCTAGCATGTCATAATAAAATTGATGGAAGAGTACCTTCTTCATGATGAGAATTATATGAGAAATGTTGTGCCTGAGCAGAGGTTCCTTGCAGCGTGAGAAGCCTTTCTTCTTCTATTCCCCTCATGACAAGTGAGTGGTTAGATGCTTTTCTTACCTCAAGCTTTCCATCAAACATATGAATGGAGTGACCTTGTTGGCGGATGTGGACCAATGATAGCAAGTTTCTGTTGAGCTGTGGGAGATATAGAACATGATGCAAAAGAAAGTTTGGAAGACCAGGCAGTTTAAGCTTGATTGTGCCAGGCCATGATGGCTTGATTTTTGATTGGTCTGCAAAGTACACTGCTCCATCAACATTGTCAGTGAAATCTTCAAAAAGATCTTTTCTATGAGTCATGTGGCAGGTTGCTCCTGTATCAAGCAACCAATCATTTTTCCAAGAAGCAAGTGAAGCATTAAATAAATCTTCATTTACTCCAATGTTACATTGTGCCACAACATAGTGAGTGGATTCAAGTGCTTTACCTTTGTCTGTATCATCAGTTTTACCTTTCTGTTGGTTTCTTTGCTACTCAATTTTGTCCCATGGTACTTGCATGTAGAGGCATCATGTGATCCATTTCTTTTGCAGTGAATGCAGTGAAAATCTGCCTTTTCTCCTTCAGAATGTCTGCCCCCCCCCCCCCCTCGCCTCTAAAATGTCTTCCTCTTCCTCTTTGACCACCTCTTCCTCTTGAAGAATCTTGAGCGAGATGCTTTTCTTTATGAGCAAGGCACATAGCCTCTTCAAAAGATTCAGGGGCTGTCTTCTTTCCAAAATATTTCTCTCTTTTCGCAAACTTTTTCACAAGAGAGTCAAAGGTGATATCTTTGAGATTTCCATTTGCTTGCAATGACTCAAGATAATTGGAGTAAGTAGGATAAAGTGCCTTGAGAAAAGCGATAAGAGGAATATCCAATTCAACCTTAGTGGATTTAATATCATGCATTATAGACTTTACTTCAGATGCAAGAGCAAGAGGATCATTATTTTGCAGTTCAAGAGTGAAGAGTTTAATCATGAGTTGAACAACTTCAAGTGCAGAATGTGAGTCATAGAGTTCTTTCAGCTTTTGTAAGGCTTCAAAGGCAGTTGAAAATGGCGAAATATGGTGACTTACCTCTTCATTTACAGATGCTGCGATTAATGCATAAGCTTTGTTGTTCTTGTTTTCCCAAATTACGAGCTCTTTGTCTATGGTAGGGTTGTTCTAGCTCTTTGTCTCCATCTCAAACACACAATCCTTTCCACAACTCATTGAAAATGAGGGTGTTTTTTATCATCTGGGACCACTCAGGATAGTTCTCCTTGCTAGTGAGAACTATTCCCACAATGGATATGATTGAATGCATTGTAAAATCTTGTACTGTAAAAAAAACTGTGTACTGTAAAAAAATTGTGTACTGTAAAAAGAAATATACTTCTGCTGATAGAAAAATACTTCTGCCAATATACAGTAAAATTGTACTGGTGGTAATTTTTTTTTAAATTACAATTCAAAGGGGCATTCGACACAATTTTCTAAATAAACAAATGGAACCGAACCGAACTAGAGAACCACAAAACCAAAGAGAAGGGACAGGCCGCCCCCATGCGCGATTTTTCAAAATTCGCTTGTTTGCTCAACCAAAATCGGTCATAAATATATAGGGCGGTTTGCATCTAACACAATTTTGTGAAGAAAAAAGAGCATTTAATTGATGATGATGGGAGCATCGATTCGAAAGTGTAAAGATTACCAAAAAAAACAACCCCTTCCGGGCCAATCGACTGCGGTGTGCTTCCTAAGAGAATTATCGTTTTCTTCCGAGTTCCATTCTACAACATGTGCAATGTAAAAGGGGTTTACTAGTTTACCCATGCCACAGAGTTGTCCACGCTTGCTGGCAAATTGAACTCATGTCCGTTTGAAATTCAGGCAATGAATAAAGCAGCACCTCGTGCCATACAGACACACTCCCATCGTCGTAAACGCTTAGATGAGAACTTGAATTGTTTTACATGAAAAAAACAATATTTCAACGTAGCATTCTGCATGTGCCATGTCCTTCAATCTTATCTCAAGAGCAACGTTCTTCACTGCACCAACGTTCTTCAGATACGCTCACTGCACGAATGCCGAGGATATCACCACATTTGCGTTGTGTTGTCTGATATGGTTTAGGTTTGTTTTGGAGAATGGCAGCAGTGTTCAAGGCACGTATTGAGCAGCGTAGCAGTAGTAGTGAATGGTGTAGGTAGGATTGAGAGAAAATGTTAGGAAACTGACACCAACGTTTATATGGGCAGCGTATTATATGGACAACGCTTTTGAATGGAGTAGCGCATTGTATGGAGCACTGCATTGTATAGAGCATTGCTTTTAAATGGAGAGCAAAGGAGAAAAATAGGGAGTTACAAAGGGCATAAAAGCTAAAAATGGAGCTGGCTCTGATACCATGTCAGACCAGGCAGTAACTCCTCATGGAAAAAATGATTCGTGTGTATTATTCCATCAGGTAGGTCTTCATTATATACATGAGGGAGAGACTGTTCACTTCATCTCCTGATGACTGTTCATATTACTTATTTATCTATTTACATTATATTCACCCAATCCTGAGGATTAGGTGTCAACACATGTGACTGTTGAGCTCCCTCATAATTCTTCAGTTTCCAAGTGACCTTTGGACTTCTTGGTGCCTTTTCAACTTCTACATGACTTTTCATTTTCTTTACTTTCTAATTACAAACTTTACCCCTTTTAAAAAATTATGTCTAATATTCACAAAATACAAAATATAACATACTTATTCTACAATTTGAGGAAATTGTAATTCAGCTACTATGACATGGGCCTCCTTTACGATGTTTAGGTACCAATATTTGTACTCCACTATTGTGCTTTTGACCTTTTATGGTAGCTTTGGCTTGTACCTCATCCTACCCTCCAAAGCATCTGGTAATATCATTTTAGATCCCACTTGTATATTTCTCCACAACATAGTCAGTTTCATGTGCAACTTAATCGGTTCAATGACATATTGCAGAGCGGTCTCCTTAGTTACTTCCAAGTCATATTGGGTGGTTGCATGTCTTATGGTTTCCAAAAAATGCTTCACTCTTGTATGATGACATCTTTGTGTTTTACTTCTCTAGGTTCACCTACTAAAGGTATCTTGTGCACTCGAACTAAAACTTCCAATATAGAATGAAACTTCATCTAGGCAGATATAGTGTGCACCATGTGGTTGTTGAGTTGATCATAAGTTTGAATATGTACTTGTTTCTCTACCCTATCCTTTTCAGCTTCGCATCTTCCTTTCCATGCCAACATTTATGGTGCATTTAAGTATTTGACTCTCCATTCATGTATCATATTTATAGCCATGTCAGCCAACCTTTTGATCCTCAGTTTTTCTTGTAATTCCTTTTGGATCTCATACAAAGGTGTCATTTCCTTATGCAAGATGATCATCTCTTCATAAACCTGATTTTTCATGTCTTCCAACTGCTTAAGTTCTTCAAGTATAGCTAATTGTAGGCCTTCTCTACTAGAACGTATGGAAGACACCCTTTCATTTTCAAGGATGAGTTACTCAATATGTTGTGTTGCATCAACTGGTTCTTTCTTCAATTGATCATTCATGTGAGTAAGATAGTCAATTTTCTTTTCTGCGACTATTTCAAAAGATTCACCTACTGAAGCAACTACATTTGGACTGGTCTTCTTGTTTGAAAAAATAATTATTTTTGTATTGATTGAGACTGGTCGATATGGTTCATTCAAAAATTAATTCCTCCTTTCTTGAATGAGTTTGTAGATGTTCAAAATTCTATCTTCACTTGGAGGAAGAATCCTAATTTTACTCTAAGGAAGATGGCCACTAGTCAAAGGAGTAGGAAGCCGAATATTCAAAGCAACTACAATTGGCTCATTCTCTATTATTTGATTCTCCTCTTCTTGATCATCATCTATCTCTTGAGTAACCAGTTCTTCTTGTTTCTTCATAAATTCCTCTTCTTCTTGTTTCTTCCTCTTCTCTTCCTCAAGTTGTAATATTCTTTGTTCTTCTTCCTCATTTTGCTTCTTGAGGGATTCCTCCTATTATTTTTTAAGGGATTCATCCTCTTTATTTTTCCTTTGTTCTTCTTTTCTTCTTTGTGTGGCCTCTCATTTGAGCTTCTCTTATTCTTATTTCTACCTTTTCTCCTCTTCTTGCTTCCTTCTTCTAATTTTTTCATGCTCTTTTCTTCTTTTCTCATCCTCAACTGTGTGTTTAGTGGCTTTATCAACTTTAAATTTCTTTCTCCTCTCCTCCTCAACTTCTTGTTCCTATTTCTTGTTTAGCTCAGTAGTATCCCGAATGACTATTTCCTCCAGGGTCCCTTCTTGCAGCTTATCTCGAACATGTGTTGTATTAGAAGGGCATGCTTCTTCACCTGATCCAACTGCTCTAGAAGCATTATAATGGTTCTTGACATTTTCCTCTTCCTCCCAGCAGACCAAGACACATGGTCATGTTTATCTATTTTTTTCACAACGATGTATGCATGTACCTCTAGGGTCATATCAGTGATAACCCATCTCACCAAATATAAGGCAATCAGGTTCTACAATTTCTTCCTTTTCTACCTTCAAACTCTTCAAATTATATGACATTATTTACATTGGGAAGATGGGCCATGGTGACCTCTTTGACTTTTGTAATGACCCCGATAGTAATATACAAAGATGGTAACCAAATTCTTGCATGACCACTTTATATGTTACGGACAATAGCATGATATGTGGACTTTTATATGCTTTGAATACCTTGATGAATGTACTTTGAGGTGATGTAAACTAGTCTGCAACATCAGCTATGGATTCCCTGGCCTTGTTTTTCATGCAAGGTGCCTCAATACCAAATATCATTTGATATAATATTGAGATGAATTGCTTAGTTATTCTTGCATACATGCCCCTATAACTAGTATCCCATAATACCTTGTAGTATACGTAGATAAGAGGTTGTTATTTAGTCCACTTCCACTCCAAAAATGGGAATTCATCCTTAGCACATTTTCCACCTAACAAATAAGATGACATATAAAACTCTCGTTGCTTGCCTTGTGCCATGTTCTTTGCCTTATCAACACATTTATGCAATTGTTGAGCTATGAGGTCAAACCAATTGAAAATGGTTCCCTTTGTGGTGCATTTGTGTACCATAAAGACCCATCCTTCCTTAAATAATTCTATGTTCTTACGTCCAGAAATACTACAACACATGGCCATTAGATATTGGTATACTTTCTTCAATGAATTGTTTTGTAAATAGCATAAAGCTCCAAGAAAAATTTCCCCAAATGTTGCCATCAAGTTTTAAGAATATCCTTCATGGATTCCCTAAAACCAACATAGAATTTTGAGTTGATATATTCATCAGGCTTCGGGAGCTTATAGTACCTTACATAAATATCATGAGCCTAGTATGTTGAAAGCACTTCTCCCTTTACACTTCTAACAATCATTCTTTGAGAGTAAATGTGTTGCAATATCCACCCCACGGTTTATGCGCAAGGTGGTCATAGGTAATTACAAGCAATTTTGTGGAATATGGAACTCCAAATATTGACATATACCTCTCTTTATTCTAGATCCTTGGGGATTTCCTTCTTAGCAAAGTCCTTAAATATATTCTGCCTGGTTAGGGTAATAGATTTGCCTATGAAGCATGTTGTGTCTATTAAGATTGGTACTTTAGGTTTCAAACTACAATGCCATAATATTTCTTTCAACTACCTATCACACTGGTCCTTTCCTTGTAACTGGATGCATGTTGTTGGTAGAGGATGATATATTGGTATGGTCTTTCAAAAAGATTACATAGGTACCTAGAAACTGAAATTCATTTGTGGTCAAATGTACAAGATTAGTAGCCAAAAACTCCTACTCTAACTAGTTCAATTTGTGTAAAATATTGACTGTGGAGAAACTATGCACCAAGGTTGGGTGCAAACGTAGAGGATAGCAATAGGGCTCAATTAACTAAATATTGTAGGTGTGTAGCGTGTTGGCAAAGTGGGAGCATATGTGATTGGCACATATGTGAGGATTAGAAACAGAGGCTAAATAATCGAAGAGCTAGGAGTGTGCAATGCGCTCACACACGGCCAAGGCATGAGTTGGGTGCAAGCACATAGATTAGGGATAGAAGACTTTGAGACTAGGACTAACAATTACATGGTGCAATGTCATAAGTAAGGGCTCAAGGTAGCATTATTTCACTTCCTATAGTTAGGGCCTTATGGCCATGCTCTTACCTTGCACTGACACAATAGGTTATGGAAGAGTTAAGCCTAGTGTGAGTGCACTGTTGAGGAGAGAAGGCATAAGGCTAGGGCTCTTAGGTTGCACGATGCACCATGTCAAAGGCCCGATAATGATATAACCAGGAAATGCAAAATTTTGACTAAGTATGAGACAAATCTTAACAAGAGAGCGCAAGAAAATTGCATAAGGTGATAACTTATTACAAGTGCACACAAACAAATATCAATTTATTTATTTAGGAATGTGAATGGTTAGGCTAATGAACAAGCACATCGGTCAAGGACAGGGAACTTAAACAACAAAATTATAAGTGCAATCTTTTAGTACGAAAAGAGGAACTTACCCTTGAAGAGTGTGCAGTGTGATCGCGAATGGAAGGCTATAGCTATGTGCTCAAGAAGTGCTCGAAGCCCAATACAAATAAATGAAACTGCAATATGCACATTTGGGGGTTTATATTTATAACTACCCCACGTGTGAGCTTGTCAGACTTTTGAAGTGCACCCTAGCACCGAAAAGTGCGTCAATATGCCAAACTACCATTGTGAAGAGCGCTTGTGTTGGGTTAGAGAGGTGCACCCATTTTACCAATAGGAAGTGTGTTGCACAAAAAAGTGTATTGAGCTTGTGAGGAATGAGCTTGTCTTGACTTAGAGACTTTCAAGCAAACTCAAATGACTTGAAACACTTAAAAAATATCAAACGAGATTAGGGTGACCTAGAACACCAAGGCAAATAGAAAACATAGTCTTTCAAAAAAATTACATAGGCTCCAAAATTAAATGAAGTTCAAAAATTTTGGAAAAATTGTAACAACTACAGCAAAATAAAAAATTACTTTAAAAAATGCGTATAACTATAACTTACAACTAAAGTAAACACCAAAACAAGCAATAATATACCTTCTTTACAAATATTTCGAAAAAAATAATAATAAAAACACAACTTGTAATTATGCTCAAAAACCTATAATCCCCTTTTAAAAGGATTATCTTCTATTTATAACATGTCACCTTATAACTCTTTTACAAAGAAAATATTATTTTTTTAAAACCTTGAAATGTCATTATTCAAAATATAGTATGCCTATTTCTCGCCCTAATATATGCTGCTATATTCTTTGAAAATCTATGAACCTCTTTGTCAATCAATTTATGACATTAATATTGAAAATGTTCTCTATCTTCCCTTCACTTAACACATGGCTATTAAATGAAACCTTCCAAAACTAGAAAACACAAATGACCTTTTTGAAGTATTATTGTATTTGTGATATCATAAACAATGTAAAGCACTTTTATTAATTTCATTGTTCTCATGCCAAGGAAACGTTCATCGGTTATTTTCTGGTATGATTTTTATGTTCTCTTTGTTATCTCCAATCTCATCTGAGATTCTATAAGGATTTGAAATTGCAAGGCCTTTGAATGTGGTAGTCCATTGATCTAAAGTGTCATATTAAGCTTTTTTAGTAGGCCATTAACCACATATTTAAATCGTCATGATCAGATCCTAATAAGGGAAAATTATTTCAATTATTTAAACAAGTGTAAGAAAAATCACACCCTTTTGAGTTAAAGTGTATATGAATTCATGGCAACTCAAACCTATAATTAGTGTAAAAATACATTTAAAAAATCAATAACTGCATAACAAGGTTAGCGAGCGACTCTACCCACATAAACCATGGAATTTGAACTATTTATAAAAAATACCCCTCATCCTATTGGGAAAAGACACAGAAATATAGCCTTCCACACTCAAATCTCTATATATCAATCTCTAAGCCTAGGTTTTCTCAATCAATTAAAAAACATTTAATATTTAGAAACATGTATCAAAGTTTTTGTAACCAATTCTAAATTAAAAGAAAAAGAAAGTTATTATTTTTAAAAACTATATCCACAAAATAACCCATTAATTTTTTAAAACATATATATTTCTTTAAAAATTAATGATTTCAATGAAAGTTCTTTTGTATGAAGAAAATCATTCCTTTGGATATGTAGTTGTTCACCACTTTAGGTGACACCAGTGAACACAATATATATGATTCTTTAAAAATACAAAAAGTCAAACAAAGTATAAAAAAAATAACAAAATAATATTAATTCTAAAAGCAAGTTAGATTTAAAATATATGAAGTTAAAAACTATAATAATAAATTATGAATTCTAAAAACAACTGAGGGCTATGCAATAATATATTATTAATTCCAAAATCTAGAGGTTTAGAAAAGTCTATGCCATGTGCCATGGATCATGCCTTTCTTGCCCATAAGAAAAGGTGGGGTCATTATTATGGAATTGAGATAGTGATAACCTAGGGAATCTATCGAGAGACTTGTACGCAATATCCATCTGTGAATAAATATTTGAAAGGTGAATTATTGAATAGTGCATATAAGACTATATTTACTCTATAAAATTAAAAATTATTAAAAATTACTTTATGCACACTCATGATCTTATCCCTATTTTGGTGGGCAAGACTATAAATCTTAGATCTTAACTTAGTCTAGGTAACCCACCACGTAAGATATGGAATAAGTTCTTCGCTGTACCTTCTCACCTACGCATGCTTCTTTCACACATCAATAACGTAATATATATATATATATCATTTGTATTCTAAGCAGAAATGTTTGATTATATACACATCATGTATATTTTAAGCATAATGGTTTTGATATATATACATCATTTGTGTTTTAAGTAAAATGTATCTACAATGATTCAAACTACTTGAAAATGATATATCTAGTGTCAACTTTTAAGAAATTTATTTTTTAAGCTTTAAATAAGATTAAGAAGCTTATTATATATAGGTGATTAGTAAATGTTACTTTCACACTCAATTTTAAGGTCATCAAGGTGAAAGATACAACTTATAAGTTTTTATGTAATTTTTTTGATCATTCAATTAATTTATTTAATATAGAATACTTTATGCATCATTTTTTCTTCCATTGCTATTGCACACTCTTTCACTTCCCTATCTAATATTAAAAAGTCTTTTTTTTTTCTCTATTCAATAATCTCTCAAGAATATTATTTTGTTTGGATGTTTTTCAATATAGGTAGAAAGAGTCTAAATGTTAAATGGTTTTTATAAATAACTTCAAAAAATAGAACTCGTTCTCAATCATCCTATGAGCAATAATAAAAAATGGTCGAAAGTTTCATAACTTACCTAACCTCTATACTCACCTATACCGCTTTATCTCTCATTGATTGTCTACTATTTATTCTTTTATACGACTTATTTTAGCCTTCTTCAAATTTGGGAAACGACAAGAAGAATAGAGAACACAGCCTGAGGAGTTGAGAACATGAACATCAATGATAATGAGAGATTGAATGGATGATGGTTGGATTTCCGTAAAGTACTCATTTCCCAATAATGATTATACTCAATCCACATTCCACATTCCATGAACTAAATGAGGCTGAGTTTTCTTCACTCAATGTTTAGTCATTCTAGGTTGAATTTCTAGGTCAATGGAGTTTGACAGAGATAACAAAATTGAGCTCTAAGCCGATGGAGCTTATCGCTTCATTTAGGCACATGATGGAAAATGGATGGCATCCTAGATCAACACTTAACAACTGGAGATTACTTTTCCTTAAGCCCCCTTTCATCTTCCCCTCTCATAGAAATATAGCCTCTCCAATGCTCTTCACAACCATCTTGGGGCAATATATATTATATTCCATATTTATTGCATTGAGAGGCACTCAACAACCCAATATGGCATTGATGTTGTAAAATGTTATGTTGACTCGGTCAAATTATTTAAAATAAAATTAAAATTAAAAAATAATAATTATATATAAGTTTGAATTAGTCATTTGATGGGTTTATCGATAATGGTTTACAAGCCTGTGGTATTTATCCATGGTATTTGTTATGATGAAGCCTACTTAAAAGCTTGAGGAAATCTATTATAGAATACAAGAATATTGGCTTAAATCCATATTAACTACAAACTTGATCTCTGAACATTTAGTATATCCAAATTTAAGATAGATCTAAATTAATATAACTTCAATTTATCATAATAAACTTATAACATTATCCATAAAAATATATTTATAATAACCATGTAGTGAAACATTAGCTAATCAAACTTTAACCCAAACTTTACATTAAATACTCATACAAGTATATTTAATCATTTACCTATCAAATTATTTTTTAATTTTATATTATAATAATAATTTTATATTCATTATATATAAATTATAAAAATAAATATCGCATATCATATTTACTTTTATCTTTATAATATTTTTATCTCTTCTCATCTTTGTCTAATTTTTCCTTAATTAAATTTTAATGTAGTTAGTTTTTATTTTTGGAATCGTTTTACATGTTTAAAGCAACTCTCAAGAAGGTTAATGTATTTAGTTAGTTTTTGTTTGTTTGTTTTTGTTATTTATTTTAAATCAAATAGTTAAGGTAACTTTCTTTATAAAGAATGTGTTAAGATTTTAGATAGAAAGAGTTGAGAAAGATGAAAAGAAAATATGAAGTAATTATATAAAAAAAGTTAACAAGATGAATTAAATTGAACAGGGAGAGAATTTATTTTTTAAATATATAATATATTTAAGATAATTTATAAAAAATTATTTAATTATAATTAAAAAATTTATTATTAAATATAAACAATATTTAAAACATTAAACATAATTATTATATATTTGAAAACTTTGCAATTAAGATACATTTATATTATATTAATATAAATATTGGAATTAAAATAAATTTATATTACTTTAAGTTTATATATTTAATTATTTTATATTTATGGATATAAATTTTTTTAAGTGATTATGATAATTAATATTTATTAAATTTAAATTTGGTTTATCAAGTTTTTAAAAGGAAAGAAGAAGAAAGAAAAAAATTATTTTAACGTTTACGAGGCTAAATATAGTCTATGAGACAAATTATTTCTTCATCTTCTTGATGTATTCAGCCCTTTTTTGTGAAGCTTCACAATAAATGCTCCCAGCTTATCGACAAGCACCTTGCTAAATAGATTATCCGAAGAGCTAGCTGCCAGCATATCTGCATAACTTTCCCTGTTGTCTTTGAAGGCCTCGCATTCTAAAATGAAATGCGTTTATGTTTCCACTTTTCCAGAAGAACAAAAAATGCATCTTTCCTCCCACACTTCTTTTGGCCTTTTCCAGCACCTTGTTTCACAACGGAGTTGATGAGACTTAGCCCTTAATTGAGCAATAAGAATTTTGGCTCTCCAAGAGATATTGGCCTCTATGTATGCTTTTGGTTGATGACTATGAGTGGGATTAAACACTTCAATATAGTACTTTTTCTTTCTTCCTAGCTCCTTATCCCAAGTACGCATGTGGAACTTATCCATAACAAAAGTGTTTATCTCTTTGTTGTTTATGGGACACGTGTTCAAGCAAATACCCCATTTACTAAACCATTTGTTATTTTGTTGCATCCAAGTTTTTTTTTTTTTTTTCTGTTGCACAATCTGTCATTAAAGACAACCTTAGTCCATCTACCCTCTTCCATTTGCTCAATTTTTTTAAATACCTTATGACTCACACCATAACAATTTCTTCAATAGGAGCAGCCCCTGTTTCACTTAACAAGATATCATAAGGAATTGCACTTTTAATCTTGAATTTGTTTGTCATCAAACGCTTCTGAATTTTCTCAATTTGTCTCCACTGCATGTTAGATGTATAGTTGGCCCATAGTTCACAACCATAGAGAATCGTCAGAATCACTAGAAGCCCAAAAAGAGTTTGAGTGGTTTTCCAGACCCATAACTCTACCTCTTTACACCTATTTTAAAAAGCATAAAATGTTTTCCAACCCCCCAAAGTTATTTTCTTTCTACAACCATCCCAGCTTAGATTTTTGTTAAATTCAATTCCAAGGTATTTTTAATCCGCAACTTCTTCCAAAATCTTGCCTTCAAATAGAACTTATGCTGGTTTTGTTTTCTTTTTTTAGAGAAAACCATTACTTTCGTTTTGTTGATATTGACTTGAATCCCCATACTTCTCCAAATTGTTCAAGGGATAGTAAGTGCTCTTGCAAACCAAGAGCCGATTTAGCAATCAGAATAAGGTCATCTCCATACAAAAGAATCCTTGTAACAAACTTGCCCAAATAGATACCATCACCCCCTTCCAAATTTAACCACTCCTCAAGCTTGTCGATATATAAACCAAAAAGGGTAGGAGATAGTGGGAAACCTTGCTTGACCCCGATATCACTTCTAAAACTTTCAGAAATGCCTGCTCAAGTTCTAATTTTGACTTTCACCTCCTCATACAGCCTATGCACAACTGCTCTCAAATGTTTAGGAACACTAAGTTCCTCCATTATGTGCCAAAGATGATCCCTAGGAACCGTGTCAAATGCTTTTCTGAAATCAACAAAGCAACAAAAGACTGCTTCCTTTTTCTCCCAAACTTTTTCAAGGATGTGCCTTAAAGTTATACAATGATCAAATATGGAATAAATTGTTTGGTTTTCTTTGAACCTTTATTTCTATGTTTAAAGACATTAAGAGAAGTAATCCTAAATTATCATAGTTTTAATGAGCAGAAATCAATATTCTATTAAATATTTTGAAATATGATTTATTGTGCATGTATGTAGATCTTTTTGATAGAAAATGATTTCATCTTTAATTCTCTTAGTGTCACAAACATAGAAAATTATTTATACCCATGACATTTTAGGAATCAGTCATTGTGAAGCTTGTGAGAGTTTGTTATTATTTCAACAATGTTGATTTTCTTCTTTACACTAATCAAAATAGAGAAATACTTTTGATTTTTTTTATTAGGGTTGATCACCTCCTAATAGTAAATCTTAATTTTCCTTTTTCCTCTAATTCATTATCACACCACAATTTCCCCTTAAATTTAGATGGAATTACTTTGTTAATATTATTGTTATTCTATAAAATGACATCTTCCTTGATTCCTAAATGATTCAACCCATGCTTCACATATTTATGCTAACTTAACTAGAGTTACAAGTGGTTTTGACAAGAGTTTGAAGTAATCTTAGGAAGCCTCTTGTCTTCCATATTGTTTGTCTTGTTCTTATACATTAGATACTTAGTCAAGCCATACACTTGACAAGGAAAACACTTGTTTTTATGAGGATAGGATAAGGTATGTTGCCTTTTATTTTTACATTACAAGTTATAAACACTTTTGGAATTGTTCTATCCTTTTCCATTATTTTTTAAAGATGTCGCAACCCAAAACTTCACAACCATATAGGATAGTAGGAGTGATGAGAGTCTTAAAGAGAAATTTATACTTATCCCATAGTCAAATGTCCACTTATTTACAATTGTTTACAAGTATGGATGATAAGCTATCCACCTCCAATTATCATTTTCTCAATGTTTATTATAACCTAAGGATTCCAAAGCTTAGTTATCATAGCTTTTGTTTTTTTAGTGTTAATAGTTATACCCTTAGTAGAGGAAAAAAAAATTGAGAATATTTTGTTGCTTCTCAAGAACGAAGGGACTCCTTGCCATAAGAACAATACAATGAGCATAAAGAAGAAGGATGATGGAAATACCAACTATAGTTAGATTGGTACAAACTGATGCTTCCAAACAACCCTCTAACTTATCAATCTATATGCCAAATGGGATAGCAAATAGGGAATAACCTTTCTTAACTCTTTTATACAATTAATTTCTTCTAACCAATGCTTGATATTATTCCTAAAGTTAGCTTAATCTATTTGAAAAGTTAGTTTTAGGTATTGTATCAAAAGCTTTTTTAAAATCCACAAAACTACATAGGAGATCAATTTTATGATTATGATACTCCTGCTTTGTTATTATCTTAACTATAACAAAGTGGTCTTTAATTAAAAGAAAGCTCCAAGATATAGTTTAGCATTTATATCTCTTTTTATGGTTTTTTAGCCATAAAATAATCTTCTTTTTTAAAAAATTCCATATAACTTAGCTTAAAAAAAAGGTTAATCATAATAATTTTATAATTAGGAAAATTATTTTTCTTGCCATAAAATAATTTTTTATTCCAAATAATTATGTATAACTTAATTAAGAGAAAGTTAATTATAATAATCCTATAATTAGGAAAAATGTTTTTATATTATAAGAAGAAATTTTGGCGTAAATCACATTCAGAAAATCATTGTCGACGCGTTTAGAACCAACCAAGTTTTTATATTTTTAATTTTTTAATTCTAAAATAATTTTCTTTAATTTTAATCATAAAATAATTTTCTTTTCCAAATAATTTTATATAATTAGAAAAATATATATAGTTTTAATAATTTAATAATTGAAAAACTATTTTTCTCTCACTTTTCAAAATAAATACAAGGTTGAAAATTTCCAGAACAAAATATATAATAAATATAATGTTGAAAATTTTCACAATAAAATATATAATGAATTTGCAATCCGTGGCACGTTTTGGGTGGATACTTCGCTTATCATTTGAGACTAGAAAATGAAGTGATATTAAGTAAGTACTAAGGTGTTTTAAATAGTAAAAAAAATCAAAATAATCACTAAAATTTTAATATTAAATTAATTAAGATATTAAGTGAGTATTAAAGTGCTTTAAATAATTAAAAAAAATCAAAATAATCATTAAAATTTTAGTATTAAATTAATTAAAATTAAAACATTAGTTATAATTTAAAAGATAGAAAATAATTCAAAAATTAATTAAAATAATAATTAATACAATTTTATTGATTTATAAAAAGATTTTAAATTTATATTATTATTTTAAAAAACACTATAATTAAATAAATAATAAAATCTTTTCTCTTTTTTAATTAAATAAAAACAATAATATTATGAGATGATGATGATGGTTAACGTCCGCTGAGACCAAACAATGATTTATCGGACCTAAATAAACAAATTATTTATTTTGATTTAAGATTTTATTCTTATGCTCAAAAAGCTTGGAGAGAAAAGGCTAAGAAGGTCAGTATTGTAACAAAGATTGTGAAACTGAGATCTAATGTAGTTTTACGCAGGGCACTCTAAGAGGAAGTGGTTTTCATCCTCGATGCTCCTATTCTCACATATATGGCAAATCCTTTCCATCCATAACATTTTAAGAACTACCCAACTACCTGTTTCACTATCAAACTCACAAAAATTCGTTCTAATCTTTACTATATATCACATATATATTTGAAATATTATTTACATAACTTTATACAAATTATTTTTATAAGGGTTTACTTGGAATGTACATACATCATCATTATTCTCAAATGCGGTTCAAAATTCACGTCCCAAAAGGTTTAAAAGCGTCGCGACTTTTTGGAAATACCAAAACCTATTTTTTAAAAGTTGACACTTTCGTAGAGTGTGGGATTTCCCTTCAAAATTCCAAGCACACTCAAACTCGATTCCTCGCATATATTTTTAAAAGCTCTTTCATAACGCTAAAGGCAATGATGACAATGCAGGTGGTGGTTTGATTAATAATTTTTTTTAAATAAATACTAATAATAATGGCCATTCGTGCAGTCATAAAGGCTATTAACTACAGAGGGTCAAAAATTATATTTATATAATTTCTCACGCAGGATAGAGAGCTCCATCCAACCATATTTATAAAGAACAATAAAATGATGTTGGTTAAATAAACTTTCTCTTATATATATATATTATTAATTTAATAACAAAATAATATTAATATTAACATTCTTATTTTAAGATTATCATTTATTATTAAATTAATTTATGTGTAAAAAATTTAGTTTACAAGATTAGAAACACTTTTCGTATAATAATTATTATTTTTATTATATTAAAATAAAAGTAAGGTAATTATAATATATTATTATATGTTATTAGAGATCAGATCATATTGTCATTATCATAAATTTTGGTCTGATATAATAACATATCAACCATATTGAGTGGATGAGTTAGGATTTAAATCAAAGTGGGTGACATTAACATTATTAGTCTCAACCACTTCGGTTGTCCTTGACAAGCTTTGTAAAATTGAAGGACATTGGGGTGGGCATCCACTTATGTATGCAGATGTCATGATGTCATTTAATATAAATTCTTTGGGTGCAATGAGACATTTCCGACCACTACCTCAAGGCGCTGCCATGACTTCAAGCTAGGTCCTTATGTGATTTAAACATTGTCCAGTGATGAAAAAGTCCATGCTTTCCATCATTGGATCCAACCTCTTTGTACTTGTAAAATTTAAGGACATGAGGGGGAATTTGATCAACTTATATGTGCACACATCATGAGACCATTGAATATTAATCTAAGTGTAATCACACATTTGACCACTACCTCAAGGTATCACCATGGCTTTAGACTAGGGCCTCATGAGAATTGAACATTGCCTAATGGTGAAAAACTCAATGTTTTCGACTATTGGATCCAATCCCTTTGGGCTTATCAAATTCAAGGACATGGGGGTAGAATTTAACCCACTTATGTATGTACGAGCCACAAGACTATTTAAATGTAATCTCTCTTAGTTCAACTACATGTTGAACCACTACCTTAAGTGTCCCCATAACTTGGGAAATTGGACCTTACCCAATAGTGAAAAACTCCTCTCTTTCCTCCAATAAATCTAACTCCTTTATAAACTTATCAAATTTAAAATATATATATTCATTATATTAATTATAAATCCAATGAAAAACAACAAAATTTAAAAAATTTATTTATATTAAATCATTATTAATATTTGATATTAGCTTATTAACTAGAAAATTCATTATAGTTTTAACTTAGCTTTTACACCATGATGGTGGTGGACGAGCATGAATAATTGGCTTGCATTAAGGAGTAGGTTTGTAACAAACCAAATCTTGCACCTCCAGTCAATCCAGCCATTATAGGCACTATTGATAGTTCCATGTCCTCTTGATGGTTTTAGTTAAATTATGTTTTTTTTTGTATTTCACTTGGAATTTACAAGTATTGTGGCATAATGTATTTCACAATGAAGTCTTGGTTAGTAGAACTTTTTGTATGTATCCAATTAGTATATGGAGATTTGGGATAAAAGGCATCAACTTTTTTCGTTCGTTTGGTTTTCAATTTGACAGAGTATCGAAAAAGGATTATGATATTATGTAATTTGGATCAATTTAATAGAAAAAGCTTATTTACAAAAAAAAAATATTCTCAATATTTAGATCCAGGGGAAAAATCTAGGCAGATCAACCCAAAGGGATATACTTGTCGGCCAAATGAGCATGGCGTAACCCCAAGGGCGTCGAGGAGATTTGACCTCGTGACCTCCCAACTGGTGAAGTACTTAGCAATGGGAACTCGACCAACTGAGCTAACCCTAGGGGCTTATATTCTCAATTTTTACATAATAAAAAAGTGTCAATATATATTCATAAATATTTATGGAGAATCAATTATGAATTCATTAATTTTTTTATATCAAATCATTATTAAAATTTGATATTAGCTTATTAAATGGAAAAATCCTTTTATTTTTATGTGAAGTAAAAATTTCTATTCTAGGAATTTAAGATTGTACATCAAAATGAATTGAATTTGTCCTAACTTGCCACTAGGGAAACCAAACCAAACACAACTTCAATTTCCATAGTAGCTAAACAAAAAGTTTACCTAATTTGAACCAAAAAAACATGGAAGCATGTCTACAATGCATGGCCTCAAGGGCCATTCTTAAGATAATAATTAAAAAAATAAGAACCAAAAATAAAAAAGAGGATAACAAAAAAAATTATCTTTAAGACTTATCATATTTTGAAGCCTCAATAGGAATAGGTTCCCTATCACCACTTAGAGAACAATCTAAATCGGGAGGGATGCCTAAATGAACTTTGATTCTCCCAAGTCTCTAGTCCATTGAGTGAATGCCCAATTGTATCTAGTCCAATTGAAGGAGAATCTCCTCTTTGGCTTCAATCCTGTCAAATAGAACTTGGCCCAACAATAGATTTAGATGCCAATAAATATTGACAGTGTGCATGTATTGGTTGTAGTGGCCCCTAGAGTGATCCATATCCGGTACCTAGCTCACAACATTTATGAGCACTTTGGATTCAATCAAATACAATTGTTTGTCCACCACATGTCCATTTTCGCCTAAGCAATATGCTCCTATGATCCAGATCTTGGGGGCAGGCCCCCAAGATCTAAAAAATTGAAATGGATCTTGGGGGGGAGGCCCCCAAGATCTGAAAAATTGCAATGCCAGAAATAAAATGAGAGAACACACAGTAAATAAAACCACAAAGAAACTTTTTATTAAAACAGAGAATAACTGTAAAAGCTACATTGTGGCAGACAAACTGTCATTTTACAAAATGCGACTTGTTACTTATAGTATTTTTCAGTTACAATACCACAGGTAAATTCCATGGGTGAATGAATACCATGGGTGGATGTCACAATACCATGGGAAAATACCATGGGTGAATGAATACCATGGGTGGATGTCACTTACAATACCATGGGTGGATGCCACTTACAATACCATGGGTAAATTCCATGGGTGGATGAATACCATGGATTGATGCCATTTTCCATTCGGATCATTCCTGCCTCCTTAAGAAGCAATGGCCCCCATTGCATGAAGTTCCCTCCTACGAAGCTTTTGTTGAATATGAAGAGCCATTGAAGAGAAGAGCTTTATGTGGTTAACCCATAACCATGACGAATGATGATCCGAGGATAAAGATACCCTATAATGCTTGTGACCAACTGTGATACTGACAATGTGCGGCCTAGCAAATGAACTTCGATGAAGTGTGGGTTTGTGGATGACCCATAACCATGATGAATGAAGATCTGAGGATAGAGATACCCTATATTGCTTGTGACCAACTGTGATATTGACAGTGTGTGGCCTAGCAAATGGACTTCGATGAAGTGTGGGTTTGTGGATGACCCATAACCATGATGTTGGTTGTTGATGAAGTAGTAGGTGCTTGAATAGCCCGGGGTGGGAGGGAACGTCTCCAAAGAACCCAATCTAAATTATGCTATCCTAAAATTGATGAATGTGAAGCAGGTGCCTACTAAAGTGGGGTGGGAAGGCATGTCTCCAAAGGGAACCTGCTCCAAATGCTGCTCCAGAATTAAAATGGACATAACTCGGTCAATATAACTCAGAATATTTATTATAACCTATTTTTGGAAACAAAAGGACCATTTTGCATCTTCTCATGTGTTGGAAATCCTTATCTGGACACTCTAGAATCTTAGATTCATGCTGCAACTTTTTCGTCGTCATAAAAGTTCTGAAAAAATAGCTGATTTTAAATCAACAATATCTCCCACATCCGAACTCCGATTCGACCCATTTTTTTTGAAATTGAGCGATTTTTCAAGAGGAGCTCAGATCTACAATCACTTTTCTGAAATTCTACACCAAAATTGCAAAAAAAGATAGGAGAGCCACCGTCCACGAATTGTCGTCAGAAACATTTCTGCAACATAGCTGATTTTAAATCAATGATATCTCCCTCATCTGGACTTCGATTCGACTAATTTTTTTGTTTTGAATTTGGGTATTTTTTCACAAGGAATCTAGATATTTTATTTGTTTTTGTAAATTTTGCACCAAATTTTTCAGATCTAATCTGAAAACTCGTCGCCCAAAAACATTCCTGCAAAACAAAATGAAAAAAGAAAAATTCTTCCCGCTTGGGCCAAGAAAATGCTCTGTGGAGGATGTAGCACATGCTTGAAGTTTGTTGAATATTGTTGCAAAATTTGAAACTAAAATATACATCAAACCCTCATTCCCATGGAATCATGACCTGCTCTAATACCACTGATCCGGATCTTTTGGGGAGGCCCCTAATATCTAAAAAATTGAAATGGATCTTGGGCGAGAGGCCCCCAAGATCTGAAAAATTGGAATGCCATAAATAAAATGAGAGAACACACAGTAAATAAAACCATGAAGAATTTTTTTATCAAAATGGAGAATAACTGTAAAAGCTACATTGTGATGGACAAACTGTCATTTTACAAAATGCGACTTGTTACTTATAGCATTTTTCAGTTACAATACCACGGGTAAATTCCATGGGTGAATGAATACCATGGGTGGATGTCACTTACAATACCATGGGTGGATGCCACTTACAATACCATGGGTAAATTCCATGGGTGGATGAATAACAAGGGTGGATGAATACCATGGATTGATGCCATTTTCCATTCAGATCACAGAGTGTCTAGATTTTTCCTAATAGAGCCCTGAGCTCCCGGTCTCAACCCTCATCCTTCTCTTTGCATACCCTATTTTTCATAAGAGAGGGAATAGTATAAGAATGCATGGGGGTGGCCACACCAACTATTGGGTGGATCAACTTTTCTTTTAATTCAGAACAACCAATCCACCTCACACATAAATTTTCAATCTAGGTAGGTTTTTTTTCAAGGCTACTATGAAAAATATACGCAGGAACAAATAGAAACTAGCACTAAGGAAATTTCAAAACCAATTGTTGTAAGTATCACTCTCAACACTCCAACGCACTTGTTTTTACACTCCAACCTTGCTCACACTTCAAAAGGAAGAGAAGCACACATTGCAAAATAAACTACATTTCATCAAATTGTCACTCCTATTTAAAAAGAAACAACAATCTTGGAAACCATTCAACACTTAGCAATTGTTGAAACACCCATTCAATTAAGTAAAAAAATTAAAGAATTGTAATAGTGATCAAATAACCATCACACTAATGAGAGGACCGGTCCATGACCTATATTTTTACATGTGCAACTATTCAATGCATGAACGAGATCTGTAACAATAATAGTAAATCACACATGAATCATAATTGAGAGAGAATGAATATACTGCTATAATACATCTCTAGCAGGGCCCTTCCTCCTTAGTAGGGAATGGTAAATTACACAACACACAATCTAATTAGGAAAGAAATATCGAGCCATGAATGGTAAAAATTTGCATTAATGAAAGTTGCAGTACATGATTACAGTTCTGGTACTCCCTACTTTGATCTCTATCTATGCATGCCTTGTGGGCAGAGAGTACATCTTTTATAATTTCATATTACATTACATTCCTATTTTTGAAAAGTAGGATCATCATGAGAATCTCTCGATTCTCATGTGATCCAAATCGAGATTATACAAAAATTGCCTCATAAAAAATTATCTTAATTGAACAAAGTTGTAACAAATTTTCTAAATTACAATGATTTGTCATTTGGAAATCCTAACTATTTTAACTAAGTCAGCTACGTTGTCCATAAGTGTCTCCTTTCAATGGTTAGACCACAATGACTTCATTGGGGAAGCAATACCATACCACGTGCATTCATATTGGGGGATTTATATTGAGGAAAAAATGACATAATATATTGGGGGATATATAGGGGATAAAGGATTTTTAGATTGGCAGATATAAAAAATGGAGTTCAAAATTAATGAAAAATATAAAGGGATATAAAAAATGTTAATGAAAAAATGGATACCTACAATATTTAGTGAAAGTAGGGGTTTTTTCAATTGGGAAGGTGTATTGGGTTTGTATTGGTAGGGGGTTAAATAATGTTATTTTTAGAGATATTTTCCAATACATAGTCAAATTAAGGATATTGTTTAATATGCCACAAATGCACATGATATGTCAGAGGCTCATTGAGTGAAGCCCCCAGGTTAGACTGACTCTAACCGTGTATCTATTCAAATTGGTCTTTGTTGCTAATCATAGAAGAACAAAGTATCCAAAATAAGCTTAGTGTTGTATCAGCAACGTCAACAGAGTCTTTGTTCCATCTTTAGCGAGGAAAAACTAGGGAGATATTGTCCTATAACAACATCTCAACAAGCCACACAACTTGAAACAACCCTTCATCAATTCATTAGTAAAATAACCTAAATCGGTTAGATTTTTACGTCAAATTACAAGGAAAACTAGATAATAAAGATGACATACAAAAGGAAACATACTTTAGTCAATAGTGGTTGATGAAGTGACAAGACATGGCTTTTAATGTCAAAATGGTAGGAAAAAAAAGTGGTGGAAAAGAATGCCAATAATACATCCCAACACGACCCACTACATTATTGTCAACCTTTCCATGGGGTGGCAGGAACAGTCCCCAACTCCCCCATTAACCTTGATTAACACCCCTATTGGGGAAAAATATATTTGTATTAATAAACATAAAATTCTTTTAACCTTCTTTTTTCTTTGTGTGTTTAGAGAAATTGGATATTGGGTTAGTCTCTTACGAATTATATTTGTATTAATATTGATAAAATGTTTTTAACTTTTTTCTTCTTTGTGTGTTTAGAGAAATCGATTATTGAGTTACTATCTTGTTCACGTGACATAGGGTTGATCCCAACTGGTACCATTATAACCTCTAGGTTTCGTTGCCTTTCCTTAAAGATGAAAAGTAGGTTGTTCGAATTAAACATGGGACCTTCATCACTCATAATACTTTACATATCATGGACTTGCCAAGTGAGCTACCCCCATTTTTTTTTATAGTTTGATTTAAGAAATAATTACTAATCCTTTATTTAAAAAATTGATAATATATACTTTTAAATTTTAATGAATTCACAAGCGATTCTCCATAAATATTTATGAATATATATTGACACTACTTTATTTTATCAAAATTGAGAAATTAGAACTATAATAAATTTTCGATTTAATAAGCCCTCAAATGGGGTGTTTGAAGTAGGATGGGTAAGGGGGCATGTTGCTATTGTCTCACTAGTTATTAAGGAGGGTGGATGTGGCAATGCCTCCCGCAATGATCTTAACGACACCCATTGCATTAGGGTTAGGTCTTATGGATCATAAATTTTCCCTCATGTTGAAGATTATTTCCTCCCATTTATGTTTATTGTTGGTTTTCATTCAGCACACTCAGATATTTTGGTGGGTGATGTTCCAACATCCTTGACTATCAAACGCTTTAGTATGACCAATCCTCTTGGTGTATATTGGCCATGTTTGGAGATTAGGAGTTCTTATTATGAATAGTGTTGTCACCTTGCACATGAGGACAATTGATTGGTGTTTGCATGCCACATCACATTGGGTTTTATGGTTAATTATGGTAGGATTCACTTTGATTAATTAGTTCAATTTAAGGTATTTGTATGGGTTGTTTCCACACTTTATGTAGCTTTATGCCTTTTACTTTATCACACCTTGACCATTTTAGTGACATTTTTGGACTCCTTTGTTGTTACTTGCTTGAATCATAGGTTTTGTGGTGGAGCTAGGTTCCCTTCTTTCTCTCACTTATTGTCTCGACTAAGCACCTATCTGGTTCATTTCCTTAGGTTTTTCCTGAATTTTGGCCTCCACTCAACCTTTAGTGTATCAATCCATCATTCGTTCCTATTTATTGGGCCTCTCTCTCCGACAACTCTTTCCCCTATTCCCTTTCCTCTATCATTTACCTCTCAGCATTACCCTTTATTTCAAGTTTGGGAATTTCTTTCCAATTGGTGTTCACCATTCCTCGTTAGCGTGGCTGAGTGCATTGTGAATCTAGTATTATCATGAGTAGGGAGGCTCTCGTGTCCAACAATGGGTAGAGAGATCCAATGCTTAATGTAGAGAACCCACGTTGTTGTAGATCTAGGATGACCCGAATGGAAAATGGCATTAATCCATGGTATTCATCCACCCAAGGAATTTACCCATGGTATTGTAAGTGGCATCCACCCATGGTATTGTAAGTGGCATCCACCCATGGTATTCATTCAACCATGGTATTTTCCCATGGTATTGTGACATCCACCCATGGTATTCATTCACCCATGGAATTTACCCGTCGTATTGTAACCAAAAAATACTATAAGTAACAAGTCGCATTTTGTGAAAGGACAACTGTCCTTTTACAAAATGTGACTTGTTACTTATAGAATTTTTCAGTTACAATACCACAAGTAAATTCCATGGGTGAATGAATACCATGGGTGGATGTCACAATACCATGGGAAAATACCATGGGTGAATGAATACCATGGGTGGATGTCACTTACAATACCATGGGTGGATGCCACTTACAATATCATGGGTAAATTCCATGGGTGGATGAATAACATGGGTGGATGAATACCATGGATTGATGCCATTTTCCATTTGGATCACTCTTGGAATGTCAGACTAGTCAGGTGCATAGACAAATTCTGGGGGGGAATGGAAACAATTGGTCTAATTTTTATTGGAACTTCATCTAGTTTTTCAGTCATGGGGTGCCTGGGGTTATTATACTCCCATACTAATGCAAAGAGGGGGATGGATAGAAAAAATCATCTACGGTTTCGATAAGGATTTGGTAGAAGGAATTCTGGTAAAAAATTTGGAAATTCCTTGGATGTAAACCTTCGTGGTTAGGACATTATCAGGGTGGGGTGTTTATAGGGCACTTCTTCTGTAGAGCACCTCTGTCAAAGGAAGGTTAGCAGTTACAGGGTGATTTTCAAGTCCCTTTACATTAATAATTTTGATTATGGTGTTGTGCTAGGGGTCTGGGATTTGCTCCTGTGATTATTTTTTGGTGGTGAATTCTGATGGTGCTATCTAGTGTTGGCTTTGATTTTAAATATTCTACCATATTGTAAGTTTGGGGCTTTGTATAGGCCCTGGGGTGGTTTATCGTGGCCAATTTCGTAGGCATGTATTTGGTGGTCTTGTTGTAGTATTTACCATTGGGCACTCCTTCACTAGAATTGGGTCTTGCCCCTTGTTGGTCTCATCAACTTGATTCCATGGAGAGGTCTATTTGTGTGTTTTTTGGCTTCCAATATCTTGTCCCCTATCATGTTGAACATTGATTTTATGTAGGCAAAACCAATCTATAAATATACAACGTCAAAGCATGAGGATTTGTCAAGGAAGGGGAGGTTGTGGGCCTTAGGGTTTTAATAGAGTCGAACAACAATCCCAGGAGGTTGTTGCTACTTTTCAGGTGGTTTTCCTCCCAGGTACTCATGATGAAATTCAACAAATGGAAACATTAGTTGCTAGAGAAAGGAAGACCTTATCTAATTCTAAGCTTTTGGATGCATTTGGACAATGTATCTCCGATGTTGGTCATACCAGGGCAAGAAAAATAGTATTTTAATGCCCTATCCTTATATTGGAAAGCAAGAACCTTGTTGGGTAAGGTGCTTGATGAAGAAAAGAAAAATCCAAAAGATAAAATAGCTTTTCTAATTTGGAAGATGTAAAATGGGTGTAGAAAAACTAGTGAGTTTGTCTTAAATGAATGGATGCCAGGCTAGACCGTATTGAGCACACATTCCATGTATTTCTACTATCCCTAATCCTCTAGGATCGAGTTCCAAGGATATGACATTAATCACATCATCATAGTCTTAATTTTTTTTATGTTTTCTTATAGGTTGTTGTTTCGAGATCTAACTGTTCATACTTTTATTATGCTTAAGTTGTTAAAGATGTCAATTTTTTGGAACAATTATTCTATAGGTAGGTAGTAAAAAATATTTGGTTTCCCAATGGGTATGTTGAAACCACCTACCAACAAAACTTGTTTATGATAGCTAGATGATTGATGTAATACAAAACCAACTATATATATATGTGTGTGTGTGTGTGTGTGTACACACACACACACACACACTATAGAAAATCTTGTAGGTTCACAAGCTAATGCAATTTGCTAAAGTAAGAGACAAGAATCTACTTCGACTCTTTACAGTAGAAGCCCATAAACATCGAGAAAACAATAATTAATAGAGGAAGAGAATCAAAGGCACATAACACAATAAATATCTGGGGAAATCCATAGCTCAAAACCCCACTATCTGTTTTGTATTAATCCAGAAAATCAAGATGAAATTACAATGCTTGTTCTCTCTAGAACAATCCCAACACTCAGCAAATTCAATCTCCAAATCATAAGCAAGCTCAAGGCCAAAGCTTAGCCTATTCACAAGCTCTCCAAGTCTCTATTCCAATGTGTAATTCCTATGAAGGATAGCTTGTATTTAAAGGGAAATAAAGCCTCTAAAAACTACGCAATCCCTTAAGGATCAGTTCCTGATTGCATGCACTATCAGTGCAACTCAAAAAAATCTAAAACAAATAGTACATTGTCCCTGTACTCTAGTCTCAACCTCAGCGATGAATTCGTGTGAAGATATCAACATAAATCAGATTCAAGAGCTCGCATTTCAGAGAGATTTTTGGTGATCACAGAAGTTTGTATAAGGCATCTCTGTGATAATGTTTCGGTGCAATTAGAGGAGCTCAGATATGGTACAGGGATCACCGTTCGATGCTTCAACATTTTAGTGATGTATCTCGGTGCTATCACATTTCTTCCACAGTGAATGTCATGATGATATCATAGTGATACTAGTTCGATGCCATTACAGTCTCAAAGATTATCACAGGTATCGATATAATTATAGTGGTAAAGGATCTCGGTATGTCTGCAGTGATGAAATCATGGGATCTCAGTGAAACTATAGTAGTAAGATCTCAATACAATAATGAGATCTTGGTGCTAACTCTATGAATTAGTTTTTAGTAACAAGGTATCAACAGTAAGCAGGTATCGATGAGAAGGTATCGATGTTACTACAATAACACAGTTTTGGTGCTGCCAATGGAAAAAGAGTTTGATGCTACCACAATGGTAAGTACTTCGTATGCACATAAAACAAGTCTAATAAAGCAGATGTATGTAATTCACAAGGTACGTATACTCACAAGCATTTGGATATTTCATACAATCCTTGTTTCTAACTTGTCTAGGATTTGGAAGTGTACTTTCTAGTTAACACATTAGAACCTTAATCCTCTCCCTTTAGAGTTTACATAGGATGTCAAGTAAAAACCAAAAGCATCCTGGAAGTGTACTTTCTAGTTAACACATTAGAACCTTAATCCTCTCCCTTTAGAGTTTACATAGGATGTCAAGTAAAAAACAAAAGCATCCTATTATTGATTGAAAGAATGAACAACTTATTATAGGATTGTATCCTCCACAGTTATGTAAAATATCTAACTTAAGTTCAATTATGTCCTTGGCATCACATGTTATACTTGAAAGTATGCATTACATGTTTAGAAGATCATGGTTTGTCAAGAAACATCTCCAGGTATGTCTTAGACTATAAAATTCTCTTTATCTTATTTTGAAGTGTGAACTACATTACTAACATCGTTATGTCTAGCTATCTTGAATCACAAAGATTCTTGTTTTGGGTGATTCATCACTTGATAAATCTACCCCTCTCCTATTCTTAATTGATTTAATAAAACCCTAGACAGGTTCTCTGGAAAACCCTAACCTAACACTAAAACTGTTTAGGGATATTGAAATGTTATTTGAAGTTTTGTTAATGATGTCATGTTTAGGGTTTTGGTATGATCATGAAAACACTAACTTGTTAGGGTTGAATGATGTTTGGCGGAGATCCTGAACTTTTGAAATTTTGGAATAGTAGGGTTTTCTTTGCTATGTTATGAAACCCTAGATCTTTAGGGTTTGGTTGGGTCTATGAGAAAAACCATTATCATGTATTTAGAGTCTTAGTTATGGAACCCTAGGTATGTGTCCATTGATTGTACTCCTAGCTTGGTCTAGGTTGGTAGATGTCTAACATTGCCAGACATATGATGTGTGGATGAATTCCTAGATATATGTGTTGACTTAAGTATTAATAGTCACGATTCCTAGGGTTTGGAAGGAAGCCCTAGTCAAGGTTTGATGTTCTAGGATAATGATGTTTGGTAAATATAGGGTTTTTGAAGCTAAACCCTAGTAGTAGCTAAATTCTCTGGTATATGCGATATGACAATCTGGAATCTATAAATCTATATAGTGATTGCTAAGAATTTGAAGATGGAAATATAGGGTTTACATCAAACCCTAGTAGATGCTAGTCATGATGTTGACTAAGCTATGCTTGTTTTTAATTATTGAAGCTCATGTATGGAATCTTAGTGAGGATTCTAACATATGTATTTTGAAAGTTGTTAGATTCATTGATTTGATTTGTTTCTAGGGTTTTCTATATGAGGAAACTTGTCATTGAAAGAATATTGAAACCTTAGATATAATGAGCTTGATATCTTGTTGAGTTGTGGATGTGATTTAGGGTTTGTAACAAAACCTGGGCAAGAAGTTGAAGTATTGAAGTATAGTCTCTTTTTGATTATGTTTGTAAATTTTTTCGCTAATATAAGTTTCTGTTATGGCTAACTTCATGCTTCTATTTTGGTTGTACTTGCTATCTAAGTTGTGCAGGTAGATCATTTTCAAGTTGGTTAAGATGATCGTAAAGTACATATGATACACATGATATATGAATGACTCTGATAATAAGGATGGAAGCCATGAAAGATTCTCCGATGTCATAAAGTAGTAGAACTCCCTAAGTTAAGAAATAATCTAGATGAAATCTCCCTAGGATAAGATGATGGTTGAGAATATTCTTTTTACATGAATGATTAGATCCTCTATGTCTAAGAGGGAGTGATAGATATAGTTATCTACTCCATGTTTCATGCAATAGACCAGGACTAACAACCGTAAGTTTTAGTGAAGGCCATGAGTGAGAGAAGGAAATTGGAGAATGTATTTTGAGGTGCTGTTGAAAGAAGGATAGCAGGATCTGATTGAAGAATATGTTGCTGCATATGAGGTAGGAAAGAAAAGTGTATGATTGAATAATCGTCTATCAAAGATTCGGTTAATAGTCCTACTATGGAAAGTTGAGAAGCAACATCAAGTTATTTGGAAGACCCTGGAGGTTTGTATTTGATTATGTACATATGAAAGTATTATTGATTGGGATTGGGTTTGTAAAGGTGAATCTCTCGAAGGTTTTGATAGCATGTTGGTTACCAATCAGTTTGATTGGGAGAGATTGGTTATCCTTGATCTGTTGGATCAAGGGGTGTTGAGGCTTTGTGAGTGACACATTGTCTAGGAGGACATCTCGACGAAACTTTATGTTTTTGTCTAGGTCCCGAAGTTGGAAGAGTGGCTTTGGTCATTGAGATCTGACACACACCTAGATTTATAGGTTGATGGTTAACAAGTATGTTTGATGGTATCTAGAGAGGCTGAAAGCTTGAGTCCATATTATTCCCACCCATATATATTTCCCTAGTCAGGAATCTAGTCTGTGGCATTGTGGTGCCTAAATTGTGGAGAGACCAATGAATAGATTTCCCTGGTCAGGAATCTAGTCCATGGCATTGCGGTGCCTAAAATTCTTCATAGATGATGTATTGAGATATTCTATGTACCTCTATGATTATATGTAAATATGAATACTTCCCTAGTTAAGAGGGAGTGTTGGAAAATGTAACTAGGTTTGGTCTTCATCATTGTACTTGAGTCAAATGTAATATATTTTTCAAAAGAAAGTGAAAATAATTTTTGTTATTAATTTGATTTGACTTATTAAAGCATGGGTTTCATGCTTGGGTCAAATGTATAGGTCAAGCCTCCATTGTAGGCTTTAGGTTATTGTCAAAATAAATTTGTGAAGACTCGTCCATCCATCGAAGTCTCCTTGTTGTTGAAAGGATCTCCATCAAGTCGAATTCCATAATGAGATCACATGTCAGCCTACATAAATGAATGAATATGCATGTCGACTCATAATAATGACACAACTATTCGCAATTTCATGTCGACTCGTTTAGGATATACGAACTATTTTATATACCTAGCTGAGGTCTTCACATTACACACACAGAATTTCTCATAAGAATTCAAAGAACAATTTTGGTACTATTACAGGATAGAACAAGTTTAGATTTTAAAATTTAGAGAATCTCCTTTTTGGTGATCATAGTAAATTCTAGATATACTTTCAGAGGTATATATAATAAAAGGTTCACATGTCTCAGAGTATTCAATGCTCATTTAGTTTGATGTTATTTCAAAAGGAAGAGACTGTTTCTATCCTAGAGATAAACTTGCATTGTAGGATTTGGTGTTGTCATAGTGATTCGGTGCTCTCACCACAGTGATATCATCTCAGTGCTCAGATTGGTTGGATTGGTTTCATAAGTATCACAGGAATACATGAAGGAGATCTAATTGGTTGCAGAGGTGATCTCTTCAAGGTCAAGTATGAAGAAGATTGACTACTACAGGAGCAATGGAATTGAAGCCTAAACAGATTGAATTGATTGATGGAGGTAGTCTCGAGTCTAGTTTGTAAGGGTCTTGGTCGTCTCATCTTGAATCTAATGAAGGAAGAATTTGTGACTCGGTTTTCTCCTCAAGGGGGGTTTTTCCCTAGTAGCGTGCCTATATATAGCGTTCTTCTATTTTGTTGCTTGGCATTAATCTTGATGATAAGAAAGGATAATTAAGAAATATAACACTAATAATGAAAAAAATCACAAGTTAATGCCATTAAGAAGGAAAAGCATTTAACTGCCATCTCCATCAATTGTCCAACACAAACCCTCAATGGCATCTTTACCTAGAACAATATAACAGGAGGAGAGAGACAAATTTCCGCTCACCTAGATTGATTCCTACTATTGGAATCCACACTCCCCCATGCTGGTTTAGATCACTGGCCATTTCTCTGAAGATTCAACTCCTAGGTGCTCCTAATAATAGACCCTTCAGGTTTGGAGCCTTTTGGCTAGACCATCCATATTTTCAAAAAAAAAAGAAGGAATGGTGGAATGAAGCCCTCCCACTGAGAGGATCCCAAATGTACCTATTTTAGAAGAAACTAAAGAACATCAAAACTCAAATCAGGCATTGGAACAAAGAGGTCTTTGGAGACATATTCAAGGACAAAAAATACCTTGAAAGGAATATAAAAGAAATTCAGAAAAACATCATCCAAAATGATACCTAAAACCAAACGAATCAAAACGAAATAGACTTGCAACAGAAATGTGAAGTGTTAATGTCTTTCAGTCATGTCAGTCATCAATGATCAAATGTACTCTTTCAAAGTTGTTGATAGGGTTATTAGGTCAAATTGTTATATTTCCAAATAAAATTTGATCATTGGTCAGTTCTAGGTTATTACTACTCCCTATGTTTCATGGTCAAGTTGCTATTTTGGTCGTGTCATCACTCATTGTGATGAGTCATCAGTAAAATATCTTGATCACCATCTCAGTCTCATCTCATGGTCAGTCACGTTTCAAGGTCCAAATCATCAGTTTCATACTCCATTAGGTGTCATTATTAAGGTCAAGTGATTAAAATGGTAAAAAGAGTCATCATCACCTAGGTCATCATAATGGGAGTAGTAATAGGGAAAAATGTTCAAGGAGATTTCAACTTGTTTCAACATCCTCATTCATACTTCATATACCTCCCTCAACCCTCCCTCATAAATCCATCATTTCATCTAAAACCCCCTTTTCCTTGAGAAAATCCTTAAATCCTAATTCAAAACCCATTTTTCTTAGGAAAAAATCATATTTAACTCTAGCCATATTCCATATTGAAATTCCCAAATTCTAGCCTTATCCCAAAGTCCCATCGCTCAAGCCACATTTCCATTGTTTATACATTGAAAATCTAGCCTAACATCTGAATTAGCTCTACAGTCACTTCATTGGCTGTGAGACCTTTGAGAGAGCCCTCTTTGATTTGGTAGGGCTAGATGCCAAGTCGAAAGATTGGTTTGAGGTTACCTCCTTGGCTTCCTTTCTCAGCCTCGGGACACTGAGAAGTGCTAACAAGAAGCATGGGAAAGATAGGAAGAGAAGTTGTGTAAAAAAAAAAATATAGGATCCAATGGTTAAAACGTGGGGAATGCAATACCAAGCTCTTCCAGAAATCCATGATTCAACATAGAAGAGAAAACATGATCCTCTCTCTTAAAAAAATAGATGGTGAGGTGATCTACTCCCATGAGGATATATCTGTGGAGCTCAAGGCCTTCTTTGGGAATCTCTTAACAAATCCCAACATGGATAGGACCACAACAATTCAGGAAATTGTTCAAAATATTCCCACAATCCTGAATGACGATCATAAAATAATGTTTCTTAAATAAATCATTGTGCAAGAGGTAGAAGAAGTAGTGATGTCAATGCTCTCTGGAAAGGCTCCTGGGCCTGATGGCCTCACCACTAATTTTTTCAAAGCTTGTTGACCAATAGTAAATGAGGAGGTCCATGCTATAGTAGATGATTCAAGGAGAGAAAAGGCAGTGTTGGGTGCCCTTAATGCTACCCTTTTAACTCTCATTCTAAAGGAAGAGGGTGCAAACTCCCCAGAAAGGTATCACCCTATAACACTCTGTAATGTTATATACAAGATCATCTCAAAAGTTATAGACAATAGATTCAAACCTTTGCTTCCTCTCTTAGTTTCTCCAATTCAATCCAGTTATGTTGAAGGAAGGAAAATATTGGAAAGTATAATTTTATCCCATGAAACTATACACTCTCTCAAAATCTCTAAGAAACCTAGGTTGCCAATGTAGATTTATATGTCAAAAGAATTTAATAAATTAAGCTATCAGTATAGGAGGGAAGTGATCAAAGCCTTTGGCTTCTGTTGGCTTAGTGGGTCCTGAACCAGGTTCAGAGTTAGTTTGCCAAACAAATCCCTACACTACTGGCCCTTTCGGCATCAACCCGCGGAACGCGGACTGAAGTCTCACCTGAAGCAGTATGGGGGGATGATGGAACCAAGTTTCCACACCCAGAGAATAGTGTAATGTCGTTTTATGCCCTAAACCAGCCTTCGCGCAGATCGATAAGAATTTAAGGCTTATTGATATAACTTCCTGTAACCAACCTCTAGACCTTCACGAAGGTCTACGATTGTCTTTCACAGATCCTAAATAGGTGAATTGACCACTTACTTGCTTCTGTGATTACTTCTAAGTACGTATTTACCCAGATCGGCTTAAGTGTTTGATAAATTTAACATTCAACAAGATATTCTTCACGTAAATAGTTACTATTACTTGCATTCATATAACAATATAAATCATGTAAAATCACACATCAATACAGTATTGATTCATAACTCATCATTTAGCACAACATCAAGCGCATTCATTCATAATACAAGTAAATAGACAAAACACAGGAATTTCTGGAATAATCTCTTTATTAATACTTCAATTCTGCTTACAGACTCAAGACTTCCCTGCGCACTTAGTTGTAGGGGTCTGCGCACTCAGCTGCGGACTCTACTCTAGGCCTATGCTTACATAGCTGTAGAGCCTTCCTTCTACTATAAGATTTCTTTACTCTTCCTTCTATTGACCCATTACATTCATCTTCTTCATCACTTACTTCCCTCCCTTAGACTCTCTAAGACACTCCTACTTATACAATCCCATGGTCCACAGACCATGGATAGATCTATAAAAGCTGACACAACTTACATAAAAGAAGGGTAAAACCCTTTATGACACTTTACTATCTATGTGCTCTTCCACTGTTGGGTGTGGGTTTTTACCTATTTTCTGCACATTCTTTCCCCAATTTTGACCCTTATGTCCTCTAGGCCTATGACTTTACATGATTTATTTCCCTGTTTTCTCACCTTTATAACCTATTCTACTGTCATGTTACTTTGCCATATTTTACTGAGTAATACGATGCTTTATTCCTTTTTGTGACTAACTGGGAGAGTATTGAAGATGTATTTTTGGAAGCTATTCTTCTTTCCAGGTGATGGCTCGTGAGATCAAAGCTATGAAGCAGATAAGCAGTGCGGATTAACTACAGAGAATGGTAGAACAGTTCGTTGTTACACATTGGATGCTATTACAGGTTTCTGTTACACATTGGATGTTGTTACAGTTTGTTGTTACCTATTGCATGTTGTTACAGGACACTGTTACACTATGCGCTGATACAGGAACCCGTTGTTATGCCAAAAGTGTTGTTGCCAGTGATGCCATGACATCCCAAACCGTTATTCACTCGATGTTGTTGCATTGAAGCTAGTAAATGTGGGTACTATTCCACATAACAGCTGTCAGCAGTAGGGATTGTTTATTTTGGAAGAAATAGACCCAAGCGGTTGCAATCCTAACTACTGTATATTTGTATTTAGAAATAGGTTGTAACTACTTTTATTTTTTATCAGCATGAGAATTGTGAGATTCTCATCACTGATATGTTTCTAATTTCAGGATGTAATAACTATAAAGGAACTCGATTTTTCATGTAAAAGGACACGGAATATAGAAAAGTATTGTTACTCTTCTTTTGTAATTATGACTTTATTTTTAATATTAATTAGCAAAGTGATGCTGTTACTACTCTTTAGCTGATTTGTTAATTACTTTTGGGCTACTCTTGCACCATGCTGAGGAGGAAGGGCCCTCCTCTTTGGCAGGGATTGCAGTGATAGAGGTAGTGTACATTTTTGTTTAGCTAATTGATTTATGGTTTCTCGTTGTTGCTGTACAAATCGTCGATTACATTCGCTGCTATGTCCATTTATATTATGTTGTTACACCGAGTTAATCAACAAAATGGTAGTAACCAACTGGAGTAGATATTAGTTCTTGTGTGGCGTGCCTTTACTTTGATAGTTGCGAAGTGTGATTAATTCTGTAGAGTATTTTTATGTCTAAATTAATGGTTTGATTTAGCAATTTGGTTCAGTGACACCTTTTATTTTTTTATGCATTTTCTTATTCTCGGTTGTGGTGTATCGGCACAAACAAGGCAAACTCCATTGAAATAGCAAGACCTACCTTGGCTTGACAATTAAATGTTGCAGTCTTGGTCAATTAGGATTGATTAAAACAACACTACAATGACCACAACTTGCGAAGACTTTTCACTTTATACAACAAAACGTGGGCTTTCTGCCCCAAAACTTGTGCGTTTGCCCCAAAATTGACCCTAGGGGACCCTGTCCCAATAGGCCCCCAATACAAATATTGTGACTCGCCCTCAGGTTACTCTACTGGTGCAGATATATTATTGTGGAGACCTCCCATCTCTACTTCTACCACTTCTACATCAATTGTTCTTTGCGTGGTTGCCTGTTTGATCTGCTCCACCAGCTGCTTTGTTGCCAGTCCTGCACTGTCTTCCTTGATTTTCTGCTATGTTCGCTATAGGATTGCCAACTTCTCCTCAATGGTGGCAGAGATAACATAGGCCTCATCCAGCCAAGGCCCCAATCTAGTCTTGAGGACAACCTATTTACATTGCACTGCTTCCACCTATTCAAGAAACTGCTTCGCCTCTTGCAACTTGGCCAATCGTTGTGCCATAGCGATGGTGTGCACCATCACTCTAGCTTCATCATATCGCTGCTGCAATTCATGGGCCTCTGTGTTTAACCTTTGCAGGTTAGGATCTTCCTATAGAGTCGTGACTACCTCCATGGATTGCTCGAAGAGCACGGTGCAGTCCACCACTGTGGTATCTACTGCTGCGACTCCATCCTTTACAACAGCTTCCTGTTGTTCTTTAACCTCTGGCAAAGTTGAAGGCTGTGACTTCAACTCTAACTCTATGATTTTCAAGTTTAGTTCAAAATAAACCTTGGCCACTTCCGTCTTTGCATCATGCACACCTGTAGCCAACTTCCTAATCTTTGCCTCCAACGGCACTTCCTCCGGGATATGCAGTTTAGGGATAGTTCTGCATGCCTCGGCCACCACAGCTGCAAGCTGGTCATTCTTTGCCTGAACTTTCTTCTGTGCTTCCAGCGCTGCTGATTTCTCCATGAACATCTATTTATTTTTGAATTTGTACTCACTGATCAGGCTCAGTGCACGCTACTGCCGGGCCTTAACCTCTGCTATCACACCTGCTTGCAATGTGTGAAGGAACTCATTGGGGAGCGTGGCCAGGTTGAGGCCAATATTCTTTAGGGAGTTGACAATAGCATTTTTAGCAGCTGCCTCTACACTCAGAGATCCATTAGGCAGCATGACTTCCCGTAGATCCAATGATAATACCATCTCTGCTACTTGAGTGGTCCCTGTTGCCAAACTAGTTGATGCAACACTGCTTTGTCCTGCACTTGCTTGGATTATGGTTGTATGGATCTGTAGCTCGTGTAGATCCTTCTAGATGGTGATCAGTGCTTGCTTTTGCTGCTGCTCAAACTGCTACAGTAATTTTGTTGTTGTATCCTGCACCTTGTCTCTAATTTCATCCAAGTTTCCATCCGTCAAAGTAATCAGATCTAGCGATGACTTGGTGGATTTCGTCTTCTTTCACCATAATTCCTTTTCTTGCTCCCTGTACCACTTCACTCGGAAGGGAGTGCTCTCCTGCTGATCACTGCCACCCTCCTCTAGCAATTCTTCCTCCTTCGTTTGGGGCGAAGGAGACTTCTGACTTCTTTTGGAGCCACGCTCTTCCTGCTCTGCCTGTTCCCTCACAGTGTGCTCCTTGTCTACTCGGGCCTTCTCTGTGGCTTCTTTCTTCCTCTTCTCAGCCAACTGTTGAACCTTCTGTCTGGCTGCTTCCTTTTTCTTTTTCTCTGTAGACTTGCTAGTCCCGGCGGCCAAATCAGATGCTGAATGCCACTCTGTTGGCCAGCGCTTGATGACCTCTTCAATAGCATCATCCATAGCCAAGTAGGGTAAGTTGAACCACTTTTGATCCAGATCCTTCTGTGCCTTGATATAAACATGATGGAGGTCCACTTTGAACTCCTCATACCCTGAAAGCTTCTCAAACGCGGTTGGTGACAACCATGACTTCTGGTTGATGGTTGTGCGAATGCTTGCCTCCATTAGCACCCAAAAGACTTTTCTCTCTCTGACCCACGCAGTGTCCTTTGTGGTCTAGAGAGAGGCAAATTTTGCTTCTTTCGATAAATCCATCTCGATTGGAGGAAATTGGCTGTCCTCTGGAAAATCCCACATGAGGATCATAATTGAGAGCAACAACCTCAAATAGTGAAATGTCTTACTTTCCTCCTGTGCCTCTCTGCAGTTCGCGAGGAACTCGCTACAAAGGTAGCATGCCCAGTTGAACTGTATGCCCTTCATGCATTGTGCTGCCAAAGAGACCACTGGTGCCGACACCTCGTCCGTGTGGCACTTCCTCATAACCTTTCTAGCCAAAATTTGAGTGGAAAACTTTACTGTGGGGTCAGTAATGCTGGTAATCGAGTATTGTAGGGATTTTTCACAAGTTTAAACTTGTCCTTCATCTTCTCAGCGAGGTCACGCTCACTCGTCTTTCCACCAAACACCTTGGTCAGATTCAATCTAGAATGTGGAAATAATGTGATTCGTTGGATTAGCATATCGGTGATGGGTATTGGCTCATTCATCCACAAGCACTCTTCATGCACCAGGCACATCAATTGCTTAATGACGATCAGGTTTATCGGGGTGTGGTGGTAATGGGGCACCCATAATAGGCTCAACAACCTTGACTTGTTGACTCTGTGAATCCCTTCCACCGACTCCAACATAGTGACACCAGACTCCTTGTAGAAAACCCTCCTCATGAAGGTGGGGGAACCACTCATGGTCCGCCAAATACCAACCTTCCAGCTTCAAGTGTGGGATTCGTGCTAAGCGCGGACCTTCAAAGGGTAGGTTCTCCGGTAACAGGGGTGTGTTGAAGAGGAACTGTCCCTCGTGTGGGTCCTTCGGGACCTTCACTTTGCCTTTGCACGGAGGGATATACTCCGGCAGCTTAGAGATAGGGTCTACCGCCTCAATTTCGATATCTTTCATGCCCTCCTCTGCCTCCAGATCCACTACTTTCCCCTTCTCCTTCGTGCTCAACTTTTCTTTTCTCTGGGCCTGTGTAGTTGCATGTTTCCAGGGTGACTCATGCACCGACACCGACACTGACTTCTTTTGCTTTTCCTTCTTAGGCTTGGGGACCTCCTTTACCAGCGTACACTTCGCCCTAGGGGACCTTAGCGCCATAGGTATTGCAGCTGGAACCTCCATACTCATCATTTCTGAACTAGCTCCCTTAGAGACGATAGCTGCCCCAGTACTAGCAGTCTCTGCTAGTGCTGACATGAAGTTGTAAATGAGCATTCGATCTGAATCAGGAAATTTTTCGAACACGGGGCTTGTGATCAAAGCTTCCAAGTAGTAACGATTCTTGCGCACCAGACAACTCAACACATAAATCTTTAGGATGCAAAGTGTTTTTCGCTGGATGAACACACATAATTTATAGGTGGATTTAAATTCAAATTCAACCGTTCCCCCCAAAATCCATCCATAAATGCTAGATTGGTGACAGATTTCCAAAGATTTCACTCTTAAATTCAGCCTTAAATGCAACCCCCCCTGCTCCTCTTAATCGTCTCATCACTATCAAATCATGAACAGTGATGGTAACAATCACTTTTTGGTTGTGCTGCACGGTCGCTCCTCTTATAGCGTAGCTCCCTTCACACTTCTTCTGGTACTGTGACACCCCTCTATTTCGTGCAGATCCCCTGTCATGCAGATCTACAACCTGGGCAGTGTAGTTTATAGTCCTGTGTGCTCCTTGCAGCTGCCTGGAGTGCTAAGACTGTGCTACCATCATGTAGTGATTAGGCCAGATCCCCGGTGTATGGCTTCAATCGGCTGCCATTTACCTTTCTTGGAAATGGATCTCTATTCAACTTCACAAGCTGAACTACTCCACCATCGGTAATCTCTTTGATGACATATGGCCCCAGCCAATGCATCTAAAATTTTCCTGGAAACTTATCAAACTTGCTGTCATATAATAAAACTAAACATTTACCTTGAAGTTGCACAGTTTGATGTCCTAATCGTGCCATGCCTTTTCCCGTTCCTTCTGAACCTGTTGATGGAATCCAACCAAAAATCTATCTTCCTCGGGCTCTGTCAGCTGCGCGAGCTACTCCTCTAAGGCTCCACAGTCCACAATTCCTGTGAATACTGCTATGAGTAGACTAGTCACAATGTACTCCATAGGCATCACAGCCTCTATGCCATAGACTAGCCTAAAAGGTGTTTGACCAGTAAGCTTCTTACAAGTAGTTCTGTAAGCCCACAACACTGCTGGTATGCACACGTTCTAATCATTCCTCTACACATTGTAAAACTTTGTTAGTGCATTCTCCAATATCTTATTAAACACTTCAACCATCCCATTGGCCTGAGGATGATATGGCGTACTCTTTTGGTAATAAAATTGGAATTCTTCTGTCATCGTGCTGATCGTTTATTTAAGGAAATGCATACCCCAATCACTCATCAAAATCTTGGGGCAACCAAACCTGGTCAACACATATTCAAATAAGAACTTCACTGTTGTAGCCCCCATATAGTCCTTCACGGGCTGTGCCTCTACCCATCTGGTCAAATACTCGGTCGCGGTGATGATATACCGCGCACCCGTCTTCTTTCCTGGAGGCTGAATCGATCCTACAAAATCAATTACCCATTTCTCAAATGACTTCAAAGATACCTATGGATTCAAAGGTAGCTCATCCCTCCGTGATGGCTTGTCGGTTCTCTGACATGCATCACACACCCTATGTTATGCTCTTAACCTGCAAAAGATACCCAAATACAGAATATGCGAAGAAAGATACCCAGAACATAGAACAGTGAGAGACAACAACAAATACTTTATTATTGAGAAAGCACTGTTCACTGGCCTCTTCGAGGGGGCAACCTCCAATAGAGAAAAGCTCGATACAAAAATAAGACACGATGCTCCTCGCAGGGTGTCTCTATCCTTTATATATGACTCATACATGCAATACCAAGGATCAATACCATGGGTTTTATTATTACTATCTATCTAATACTACGGCCCATTTGCAACTAACTGTGGTCTCATCATTAATTGTGGGCTAACCACTTACAATTATTAATGTGGGCTTTATTGACTCTTGACTATGACTCGATCCCATTACATAAATAAGGGGGTTAGGGTGGGACCCTAACATGCCCTCCTCCTTAAGACTAGCCTTGTCTTCAAGGCTGAAGCTACGGAAACTGCTGAAGAATAGTGGTTGGTTCCCAAGTTGCATCTTCCGAAGAGGTGTCTTTCCACTTGATGAGGACTTCCCTAATGATGCGGCCCCGCAAATGCCTGTCTCGTGTGTTTAGGACTTGTTCAGGCTGGAGCCAGATTGAACCTTCTTCGTCAATTCAGGTAGACTGGTTTGAATTCTGTAATTGTTCCCAATCACTTTCTTAAGGCACGAGACATGGAAAACTGGATGGATTTTGCAGTAGGTGGCAAAGCCAACTTGTAAGCCACTTCTCCAATGCACTGAAGTACTTGGTATGGTCCGTAGAATTTTGGAGATAGTTTCTGACAACCCTTGTCTTTGAGTGATATTTGCTTATATGGTTGCAGCCTCAAAAAGACCTGATCCCCTTCTTGAAATTGGTGCTCTGAGCGATGCTGGTCTACCTGTTGCTTCATGCGGTTCTGAGCTTGATGAAGATTCTCTCTAAGATGGGCGAGCATGGTTGCGCGGTGTTGTAGGAGTTGATCCACTGCTTGTACTTTTGAGCACCCCTTGAGATAAGAAGTAGGGGAAGGAGGGAGTTGACCATATACTGCTTCATAGGGAGTCATTTTGGTGGTGGCATGATAGTTGGTGTTATACCACCATTCAGCCAGAGGTAACCACTGTACCCAAAGATGTTGCTTTTCTGAAGTGAAACACCTAAGGTAGGTTTCCAGACATTTGTTGACGGCTTCAGTTTGACCATCCGTTTGCGGGTGATAGGAAGTACTGAGTTTTAGTTGAGTGCCTTGTATCCTGAAGAGTTCCTGCCAAAAATTACTGGTGAAGATCGGGTCGCGATCGGACACAATAGAAGTGGGCATGCCATGCAATTTGAAGATCTGATCCATGAAAGATTGAGCGACCAAAGTTGGTGTAAACGGGTGGGGTAGGGCGCAGAAATGAGCATACTTTGAAAGTCTGTCCACAACCACCATGATGACTGACTTGTTTCTTTACTTTGGAAGACCTGTAATGAAATCCATAGAAACCTCCGTCCAAATTGATGCCGGGATGGGCAATGGTTGTAATGTGCCTGGTGTGTTGGCGGTTTCCCCTTGGTGGTGTTGACAGACATCGCATTCTGCTACGAAAGTAAGGATGTCCTTTTTCATGCCTGTCCAAAAAAATGACCTTTTGGTGTGAGCATACGTCTTCTGAAAGCCCGAATGTCCTGCAATGGGTGATGAGTGCAATTCTGCGAAAATGCGACTTTTGAGGGTGGCTATTGGTGATATTACGACTCTGTCCCTGTAGCGAAGAATATCATCCTGCCACGAGTAGCCCTTGGTGGAATTTGGATCTACCTGCAATTGAGAAATGAGTTGGGAGAGCCCGGGATGTGAAAACCATTCCCTGCGAGCCTCTTCAATCCATTCTGGAATGGGGAGAGAAATTGCTAGCAGAGTACTTTCCTCCTCAAATTGGCGAGATAATGCATCTGCTACACTATTGTCTTTCCCTTTCTTGTAAATGATCTCATAATCATATCCCAAAATTTTGGCGAGCCATTTATTTTGTTGTGGGGAGGAGAGGCATTGCTCCAAAAAATATTTAAGACTGTGATGATTTGTGCGGATTTGGAAACGTCGCCCCAATAAGTAAGGTCGCCAGGTCTCTACTGCATGTAAGATGGCCATCATTTCCTTCTCGTAGGTAGATTGGCCCAGATTCCTCCCACTTAGTTGTTGGCTTGTGAAGGCCAAAGGTCACCCTTCCTGCATTAAGACCGCCCCAATACCTGTACCCGAAGCATCACATTCAATGACAAAAGATTTGGTGAATTCAGGTAGTGCTAAGACTGGAGTGGAACACATGGCATTTTTTAGAGCGGTAAATGCCTGTTGTGCTTCCTCATTCCAGAAGAATGAATTTTTCTTTAGGATTTGAGTGAGGGGCTTCGCTATGCGACCATAGTTGCAGACAAATTTACGATAATAGCCTGTGAGACCCAAAAATCCTCTCAAGCTCTTCAAGGTCTTAGGTTGAGGCCAATCTTGCATTGCCTAGATCTTTTTGGGGTCCACCTTGACACCTTCACGTCCCACAATGTGGCCCAAATACTCAACTTCTTCCATGCCAAACGAACACTTGGACATCTTGACAAATAATTTATGCTTGCGGAGTAGTTGCAAGAGTAGATCTACATGCTGAGGATGTGCGCCCAAGTGCAACTATAGATGAGGATGTCATCGAAGAAGAAAAGGACAAATTTCCTGAGATATGGTTTGAGAATGTGGTTCATAAGGCTCTGAAAAGTAGAGGGGGCATTAAAAAGACCAAATGGCATGACCAGGAACTCATAATGGCCTTCATGAGTTCTGAAAGCAGTCTTTGGAATGTCGACTTCCTTCATGCGAATTTGGTGGTAGCCTGAGCGAAGATCCAGCTTAGTGAAGAATTGAGCCCCATTGAGTTCATCCAGCAAATCGTCAACCACTGGAATGGGAAATTGTTCTTTGACTGTCAACTTATTGAGAGCCCTGAAGTCAGGACACATCCACCACTCCCCACCTTTCTTGAGCACCATGACCACTGGGGATGAATAAGGACTAATGCTGGGACGAATGACACTTGCTTCCAAAAGTTCCTTGATTATTTTTTCTATTTCATTCTTTTGGGTGAACGGATATCTGTATGGGTGCACATTTGGGGGTTGGGCCCCTAGAACTAAGGTGATGCTATGATCATGTTCCCCTCGCAAGGGTGGAAGCTCATGAGGCTTTTCAAAGACTGACAGATGGTTATTTAAAATCTGTTGCATCTCAGGATGAATTGGCAGAGACTTGGTTTCGACTGCCTGGATGGAATTAAATTGAGCTATAACTCCATTTTTTCCCTTTTTTAACAATTTTTCCATCCTATGCGAGCTAATGATAGAAGGGGCTCCCGCCTGGAGTCCACTGAGGGTATGTGTGTAGTTGTTCTGCTTAAAACTCATATATAACTCCTGGAAATCCATTGTGATTGGCCCAAGAGTGCAGAGCCATTCAGCGCCGAGGACAATGTCGCAACCTCCCATGTGTATGGAAAACATGTGGGTTTTCAACTGATAATCCCCCATTTGAAGTTTGACATTTTCACAGCGGCCTTCACATTTCATTGTGCCCCCATCCGCAATTTGGACTTGGAATTTAGAAACTGCTCGTACAAAACAATGCACTGCTTCTGCAATTTTTTGATGGATGAAATTATGTGTACTTCCACTATCAATCAAGACTACTACTGGGTGATGTTTAATAAAACCTCTGATTTTGAGAGTTTGAGGTGAAGAAATCCCTGCCAAAGCATGTAGCAAAATAACTGGTTCATCAGAGACATTGTCCTTTTGGTTGTCTTCTTCTAGCGCCTCATGTTCCTCAAGTGGTGGATCTTCCTCTGTTGAGTTGTAGTCAGTGGCATCAATTTGAAACAATTTGGGCTCCTTGCATTTATGACTGGGGGAGTATTTTTCATCACATTAGTAACATAGTCCTTGCTTTCTTCTTTCGGCCATTTCCGCAGGTGACGCCTTGTGGACCTTAAGTGTTTGAGTCGTGTTGTGAGCCTGTGGGGGGCGACCTTTAGCAGAGAAATTTGGGCGACTGTACTGGGCTGCTAATGCACGTTCCACGTTACGAGCTACCTTGCAAGCCTCTGTCCATGTGGGAGGGTGGTGCAGTAGGACTTGGGCTTTGATGGCTTCTTTAAGACTGCTGATAAAACATTCCGTGTAGAACACATCTGAGAGACCCCAAGTGCGGAAGGCTAAGGCTTCAAAAGCTGTAATATATTCATCCACTGTACCAGTCTGTCGGAGCTTAGTAAGATGACCCAAAAAAGAAGATTCCTAGTCAAAGCGGTCTTGAAGAGCTTTTTTGAATTTGGTCCAAGTCAGAAAAGGTCCATTGCAACGTTGATGCCATTCCCACCATTGCCACCTTTCATTGTCCAAGTACATGCTCCCCATCATAAGCTGAGTCGCGTCATCTAAGATGTTATTCAGATTGAAATACTGCTCCATTTGTGCTATCCATGCTGACGGCTGAGAATCGTTAAATTTATGCATATCCAACTTGGGAGGTCGCTGACGGGGTTGTTGGTGGGTGTGCTAGACGTGAGGAGAGTGGCTAGACTCACCCTCACTGTGTCCATTGCCATTATACGCCTCCTCGTGGGCTGCCTCCTTGCCCTTCGGGATTATGCTCTCAACTAGGCTAGTTAGTCGGTTAAGCTGAATGTGGAGGGATTGCACGGAGTCTTCAAGTTTGTCCATCCTTTCATTGGCCATCGCTTGAGCTCTAGTTTCTACCATGCACCGACCTGATGTTTTTTTAAAATTGGGACCGCCTAAAAAATTTTTCACTAAGAATTGAATGGTACCACCGTGCTAGATCACCTATAAGCGCCCCGGGAGATCTCAAAGATCTGAGAGATCTGAATGGTGGATTGGATAGCTCTGAGCGGCAGAACAGATTGTTGCTATGGATTTGATGGATCTAATAGATCGGAATGGCTGGTTGAAACTGCGGGACTGATGTCTGCTGCTGCTGCACCCCTTTGCGCGAGCGGATTTGGCAGAGATGATGCGTGATCCCCAGATAGAAAAGGGAACTATGGTCTTGAGGAGTGTTAGGTGCTATAGATCGCAATATACATAAGGGTCTGACAGTAGTACTTGGCCCAATGTTTCAGGGCTCTAACTAAGGAGGATCAACCGTACCCTTAGCCATACAACCCGAATACCCTATCGTACGGGCGAGTAATCTCTCCGAGTGCTGTTCTCAGTGTACTGTAGTAGCAAGATGGCCGAAGGTTTATCTATGGCGAGGTTGCAAAGGAGCTAAGGGGCTTCCGATATACCTAGAAGGTACTTGGAAGACAGTCCGTATGTGGTTCTGTCTAATGCGCTACTACTCGAAGGGGTACCCACAAGGGTTAAAAGGGAGTCCAACAAGCGTGACCACCTCTTGTATTTCCTGCATGCATGCCTCCCCAAATCCACAGGTTTATGCGCTCAACGACAGATCTTGTGGTTTAAAGACGCTGGAACACGTCTCTAGCCAAAAAAAAAAATCTATGAAATGGAGATCCCACCGTCCCTAGAAAGTGCTCTGATACCACTTGTTATGCTCTTAACCTGCAAAAGATACCCAAATACAGAATATGCGAAGAAAGATACCCAGAACATAGAACAGTGAGAGACAATAGCAAATACTTTATTATTGAGAAAGCAATGTTCACTGGCCTCTTCGAGGAGGAAACCTCCAATAGAGTAGAGCTTGATACAAAAATAAGACACGATGCTCCTCGCAGGGAGTCTCTATCCTTTATATATGACTCATACATGCAATACCAAGGATCAATACAATGGGTTTTATTATTACTATCTATCTAATACTACAACCCATTTGCAACTAATTGTGGTCCCGTCATTAATTGCGGGTTAACCACTTACAATTATTAATGTTGGCTTTATTGACTCTTGACTATGACTCGATCCCATTACATAAATAAGGGGGTTAGGGTGGGACCCTAACACCCTACAATATGCTTTGGAATCCTTATGCAACGTTGGCCACCACAACCCAGCGTGTAAAATCTTCTGCATTGTTTCTTTTCTTACATAATGGCCTCCCACAAATCCTTCATAAGCTTCAGTGAGGACACTGTTTTCTTCAAAATCAAGCACATAGTTTTGTAGTATCTCATCCTATCCCATTTTATACAAATGGCCTGAAATAACAGAAAATTCTGTCGCACGCACCACCAATTCCTTCTTTTTTTGAGTAGTGTATCCCTCTAGAGCCATTCCTGTAGTCAAGAAGTGGATAATGTCTACAAAGTGATTGTCCGCTATGCGCATCACAAAGAGCTACGCATCGGGCAACACCTCCTCTAAATTGGTAGGCTCCTCTCATGTTTTAATGCGTGACAGATGATCTCGCCCTGCATTCAATCTCCTTGGCTTCATAATTACTTCGAAATCATACTCTTGAAACAACAACAACCATTTTCATATTCCCCCCCCCAGCATAGGATTGTTGACTAGGTACTTTAATGCAGAATTGTTTGTATACATCTTAAAGTTTTTGCCTAGCAGGTAATTTCTGCAATTCTAGAGCACGTACACCATAGCCAAAGCCCCGCGCTCTATTGTTGAAAAATTATTTTTAGCCTTAGACAACTTCTTGCTTGGAAACGCTATAGGGTGATCCAATTCTCCTTCGTCGACCTGTGTCAGTACTGCTCCTAGCGCAATACATGATGCATCCACATGCACATGAAACTCCTTCTTCCAATCTAGGAAGACTAGGATCGGTGCGTGACCATTTTCACCTTTACTACATCTAGGCTCTACTAACATTCTTCATCCTAACAGAACGTAGCATCCTTCTTTAGTAGATTTTCCATCGGCACAGTAATCTGGGCATAAATTTTGATGAACTTTTGATAGTATCCTATATGACCTAGCATTGCATGTAGCTGTTTAACACTCCTTGGTGCCTCCAAAGTAATTATAACCACGATCTTGGCAGGGTCCATCATTAGTCCTTGTCTGCATACCACATGACCCAACACGATTCTGAAAGGGATGCAAAATAAGCACTTATTGAGGTTTAGCGTGATCTGATACCTTCAGCATGTATCCAACATCAAGCGCAAACTAGCTACATGGCACTTTACCAGTCCAAACACCATCTAATCATCAAAATATACCTCCAAAAACTTGTGAATGAACTCTTTGAACATGCGATGACTATGCGTGAGAGGATCACCAATGCATTATTAAGTCCAAAAGGCATTACGATATACTAAAAACATCCCCACTCAGTCATGAAGGTCGTCTTACTCCTGTCTTCTGGCACGATCTTAATCTGATGGTATCCAAAGAATGCATCAGTAAATTAATAGGCTTCCTACCCTCCCACATTGTCCAGTACTTCATATGTGAATGGTGTTGGAAAAGGATCATGAATGCAAACATCGTTAAGCTTTATGAGATCTATGCAAATTCGTATCTCACCCTTTTCTTTCTTTTCTTGGGCCACCATTGGGCTCACCTAGTTAGACTCTTCTACTGGTTCAATAATACCTGCTTCCAAATCTTGTCTAACTTCAAGTGGACCTTTTATTTATACTTTGGATTAAGGAAATATGGCCTTTTCTTAATCGGCTTCGCGTCCGGCTTCAAGGTAATCTTCATTACACCCAAGTCCCCTATTAGTCCTTTCAAGTCTAAAAACTTCGTAGGGAAAAAATCCTGATACTCGCAGAGCAACTGAGCAACCTTATCTACTGTAGCATCATCCTAGTAGTCCCCAATCTTTGCAAATTTCGGCTCCGCATTTGTGCCAATGTTCACTTTTCTAGTCTTCAACGGTGCGGTGATATCTGAATTCTCTATTTGTGGTCCCTCCACTTCGCGATGGTCTTCTACCCCTGGGATATTAATGTTCCTTGGATCCTCATCTTCGTCTTCAGCAGTCACATTGTAGCACTCTAGCGTATGGCGTAGCTGGGTGGTCCAATCTAGTTGAATCAAATCCAAACAATATTGTGTTATTCTGAAGATCGCTACCTTGACCTCCTACAATGCCTCATCAATGCATTTGAACCCATCATCGAAGCTAAATTTCATCAAAAATCCCTATCTTAAAACGTCCCACTATTCAGTGCCATGGCGGAGCTCTGCTTCCAGGTACCAATTCATCGGTATTACATCTAAAGTGTTATAGAATAAGTGCACCCATTCAGGTTGCGACTCTGCTCCATAGACCTCAATCCATTTTTCCAAATGATCATGTGGATCATTCCTTCCATCATATTTTTCTGTTAGCCAAACTTTTGGGCGACCAAACTGCAACCTCATGGTTTTTCTGTACTTGCACCATCCATCAAAACTGTCTTTATGCATACCCCACCATCTTGTGGGCGTAGCACATAGTGCCAAATCCAAGGCTTGGAAGTGATGCTTCTTTGGCACTTCCCTTTCAAATTCATCCAAAAATTTATCTACTTTAGTTAAACCATCATAATAAGGCAAAATTCTTACCTCCAATGATACACAACGCAACGATTTAGTCATCATGTTACAGTGGAGCGTAGATACTTCATGCAACCTATTCTGCCATTGTTCCAATTCCTCATCTGAATCTGATGTACAGGAACTTTCATGGTCCCATGCAAGGCATCCATCCACTGTCGGATTAACCCAATCTTGGTCTCGTGCTGTTATTTGGTAGATTTGGTCCAAATCATCGTTGCTTCCATAATCGCGGACCAGCTCAGTATAGCACGTTCCTTCTACAGGGTCCAAAGGTACTACTATGTGGAGCGATTTCCTTTCAAATGACATCGTCCTCTTCTTCAAATTTATTTACCCATTCATGTCAATATCCCAATCAATCCCAAGGAGCACAGGGTAGCAATTTTTGTCATCAACAATCTCTATCACTTCAAAATCAGCCAACACACTCATGCCTTCAATATCTACTGTCACTCCCTGTAATCTTCCCATGGGGGTAATCTTCTATTGATTTTCCATCCTCAATTGAATTAGAGACCATTGTGGTGCAGGTCTCCCCATTCTTTCCCAGGTCTGTTTAGGCAATACGTTCACATCCAACCCCAAATCCAGAATAACTTGATCCATTTCATACTCCCCTATCTGTGTAGTGAGCCTCATCTCACACCCTGTTCTTGCCTTATGCTTACCATTTTTTCTAACTACACGAGGTCCTTCAGGAGCATTTTCTTTTCCGACATACTTATTTATCAACTTCTGTAATCCTTTCGCAGCCTTACTATCGCACAGCAACTTAATGCAAGTTTCCAAAAAGGTAGCAAGCATGGAGGGGTCCATTTCTTTAGACAACTTATCCTGACTTCCTGAGGTAGAGGACTCAGCGAAACTTTTCTTTGCTTCCATGAACGTTTCTTTCGTGTGCTCCAGATCAAACCCAACCTCCTTTTCTGGAGCTTTGTGGACCAACTCACTTTCTTTAGGGTGCTTTCCTTTATCCTCGCCAGTCATCATTCCACTTCGCAGCACGACATGCACATTAGGATCCTCTTCAAGGGGTTCATCCCTCATCATCTGTTGGTTCTGGGTAGGCTGTTGAGGTTGCACCCTCTTCTCCTGCATCTTGGCTATCAATACTGGGAAATCTTCTATCGCGTGATCAAACTGAGTATAGTATCGGCACGACAGGCATGCCAGGCTCATACACTCCTGCGCATAATGTCCTGGCACTCTGGAATTGTAATAAATAACTTGTCCCCAACCTCTACTAGGTCCTCCTCCTCGTTAGCCTCATTCGTGCCCCTGATATCCTCATCATGCTCCCCCGACACCTTGATCCATGGGTCTAGTTTTTGTCTGCATTCGATACGTGGGCGTTCTCTCCATCATTAACTCATAGCTATGACAGTTACGGTCATTGTGACCCACCGATTTGCAGAAGTTGCAGAAGTGATGTTGGTATCTGTACAAATTTCTGCAGCAAGTGACAATTGTCTGTTACATGTTTTCCAACTACTTGATAGATAGCGCACCATAGCACGGGCCCTGCACTTGGCCCTTCTTAAGTTTCCAGCCTCAGAGGCATCAACCCTCCTCTTGCAACATAATTTGCGAAGACAGGGCAGTGATCTTTATCATGCCCCTGGATTTTACACTGCAGGCACCAAACTTCCTCACACGCCTCTGCTTGAGTTACTCTATCCTTCTTCAGACTTTGAAACTCTAGGCAAAGATTCTACAACTCTGTGTGAATCTGCTGAAATCCCAAAGCAACATCTTGAATCAGTGTCTCATGCAATCTCATTTCAATGTATAGGGCTTCCACTTGGGTCATAATCTTTTGTCATGATAAGGCAACCCTCAAGTGAGGCAAGAGCGAAGCTACAAACCATTCGCGGTGCTACCCATCTGTAAGATTCATGTTAGCTTAGTGAATATGACATTTCAATCTCTGATCCAGCTCCCCGAGTGTTTTTCCAGGCCTCATCATGATTTCCTTGAATCCAACGACTGATTGAGATTCAGATTTGGGTTTACTAAACTCCTTATTCAACGCGATCTGAGTATCTGCTAATGAAGCCATTGAGTTATCAGTGCAGTACTTAATGTACCATGTTAGCGCGTGATCCTGTAGAGCAGTAACCAACATTTCTTTCTTCATATGATCATCTGTAATATTTTGAGTTGTCCACATGACCTTCGCAACGAACCAAAATTGGTCTGGGTCCTCATTTCCCAAGCCCTTGAAAACGAGCAACTTCATCATATTTGACATATCGAACAGTGGCAGAGGTGGTGGAAGTGTGGGCGAAGGTGTATGATGTGGAGGTGAAGGTGGAGGTGGTGTGGATGGATGAGGTATTCATGGAAAACCTTGCCTTACTAACTGGAAAACACTCTGTGGTGAAGCCTGTGCTTCTCCCTCATCGTCACTCAGAGGAGGTTCAATCAGCGGGCTATATTCAGGGCTTGTTCTTCCTCTATCCCTGAGAATTTTCCACTTCACATAGCTCCAAACATCAAGGTAATGGCATAACCCGCTTTTCACACAAGAGCATCTTAATCCAAGTATTCAAAGATCTTAAATACTTACCTCGTGGTCCCTTGAAGAAGCGTCGCTTTGCTTCACTGTAGCTGACCGAGGTATCGACCACGAATTCTGTCACAAATCCTCCTATGACGCGATCAAGCCAGTGATCGACAGTGCATGCAATCTTATCTTCAGAGGCTTCCAATCTTTGCACTAGCTCTAGGCTCCACACTATTGGACCGTCAAGCCTCCACCTTCCTTGCCGACTACCAATTTAGTGATCCACTTGTATAGTTCAGTCGGAAAGGAACAAAAGAAAATTTTGTGTATCTTTGTGTATATATATCTATCCAACGACTGTTCTTTCTTCAATCATGGATTTTTGTTTTCTTGCGTCACGAATTCATGGATCTTTCTATCCAAACACTCTTCAATTTCCTTCTTAGTTGGATTCTATTGATGCAACATCACACATCTCTTTGTGTAGATCCCGGTCCTGGTAACGTAACCATTTGTTGGCTTAGTGGGTATTGACCTAGGTTTAGAGTTAGTTTTCCAAACAAATCCCTACACTACTGGCCCTTTCGACATCAACACGTGGAGCGTGAACTGAAGTCTCACCCGAAGCAGTATGGGGGGATGCTGGAACCAAGTTTCTGCACCCAGAGAATAGTGTAATGTCGTTTTATGCCCTAAACCTGCCTTCACACAGATTTATAAGACTTTAAGGCTTATCGATATAAATTCTTGTAACCAACCTCTAGACCTTCGCGAAAGTCTATGACTATCCTTCGCGGACCCTAAACAGGTGAATCGACCACTTACTCTCTTCTGTGATTACTTCTGAGTACGTATTTACCTAGATCGGCTTAAGTGTTTGATAACTTTAACATTCAACAAGATATTCTTCGCGTAAATAGTTACTATTACTTGCATTCATATAACAATATAAATCATGTAAAATCGTGCATCAATATAGTATTGATTCATAACCCATCATTTAGCACAACATCAAGCGCATTCATTCATAATAGAAGTAAATAGATAAAACACAGGAATTTCTGTAATAATCTATTTATTAATACTTCAGTTCTTCTTACAAACTCAAGACTTCCCTACGCACTTAGTTATAGGGGTCCGCGCACTCTACTCTAGGCCTCTGCGCACACAGTTGCAGAGCGTTCCTTCTACTCTAATACTTCTTCACTCTTCCTTCTATTGACCCATTACATTCATCTTCTTGATTGCTTACTTCCCTCCCTTATACTCTCTAAGACTCTCCTACTTATACAATCCCATGGTCCGCGAACCATGGGTATATCTATAAAATCCGACACAACTTACATAAAAGAAGGGTAAAACCCTTTATGACACTTTACTATCTACGTGCTCCATGAACACAACTTGCAGAGACCTTTCACTTCATACAACAAAATTTGGGCTTTCTGCCCCAAAACTTGGGCTTTTTCCCCAAAATCGACCCTAGGGGACCCTGTCCCTACAGCTTCCACCAGGATTAGACAAGTTGGATCATGAAACTTGTATTTGGTGCCTTCTTCTCCATACTAGTCAATGGAGCCCCCACCCAACCCGTCATTTCCACCCATGGGATCAGGCCGGGAGACCCCTTATCCACATTCCTTTTTATTCTCAACAACCAGTGAAAATAACCAACTAACAGGTTTGAAACTTCATGATGCCCCTTCAACCTCAACCCATTAACAGATTGTGGATGACACCCTTCTTATGAGTATCCCCACTATTTCTAAGGCCATAAATCTAAATCAAATCCTCAACCTCTTTTATGAAGCCTCATGCACTTTAGTCAATATGCATAAATAAAAAAAATCTTCTTTAACACTTTGCCCTATTCAAAGAAATATCACTAGAATCCTTTGGTTTCAAAATTTCCCGCTCCCTTTTAAGTATTTGGGTGTTTCTCTCATATTCAAATCCCTCAAGAAATCCACTTGGGAAGACCTTCTCTCCCAACTTCAAAATAAACTAAGTAATTGGACCTTCAGATCCCTTAATCTAATCGACCAATTAGTCCTTGTTAAATATATTTTGCAAGATATGCCTCAATACTTGTTCTTAGCCTTGGTAGCTCCAAAATTAGTCCTAAACACTATTTGCAACATTAAAATAAATTTCCTATGGAGAGGCTAAGAAAAAAAAGAGGGAATGGGCTCATGTTGGATGGGACAAACTTTGTAAGCCCAAGTATGCAGAAGTTTTGGGCCTAAGGGAACCTAAAAGCATGGGAAACTCTTTAGGAGCTAAAACGTGGTGGAGATGGCTAGATTCCCCCATGATCCCCTAGGAAATGCTATGGAAAGCTATATATGCCCCCAATAAACAAAATAAGGATCTCATTCATCTGTTAGGCATTGCCAAGGGATCTGCTATTTGGAATCAGGCTTGAAAAAATAAATGGATCATCCAATAACACAATTTCTAGGAGGTATGCAATGGGAAAAGTTCTCTCTTTTGGGATGACTCATGGAAATAACTACCAAAACTGAATGAAGAATATTATGCTCCTCTGTAGGAATTAATGCAAGGCAAGGGTGAAACCTTAGTAGCCCACTACTGGAAACATACCCCCCAAGGGAGTAAATGGAAGCCCTGGATCGACAGGCAGGAATGGAAACCGTTCCCATAAAACTTTGATTAGGAATCTTTTGAGAAACACCTCCAAGTTTGCCAAATCCTCACTTCTTTACAAAATTTACAACTGTGGACATAAGTATCTTCCCTAGACATAGTGGCATGGTCTAGAACAATAGAAAAAAAAGAATATAAAACTATTCTTAGAGCAATTGGAGAATGGAAATATGCTTACTTGTGATTCGTCATAAGCTCTTCTCTCCTCTCAGATTGTAAGCTCCAATCATAGCTTTTATTGATATAATTAGAACCCACACAAACAATCAACACAAGCCAAATATCTATGACATCTATGTAGCATTTTCCATTCACTCTATTCAATGGATCAACATAATATTGAAATATATGAATGTAAACATAACATAACACATATAGGAAAAATATATACTCTTTTTATTAATATGAAAAGGGAGAGATTTTACAACCAAAAATAGAAGTTGATCTTGTAGAGATCCCCCCAAGTTGATTTGTCCTTCCTCGTCATAAAGCACACCTCAAGGTCACCCTAATGCATGGAAATGATAACTCTCTTACGTTGAAATCAACAACTTGAGGGTATGATTAGTCTCCAAAAGTCAACCCTGATGTTGTAGATGGTTGTAAATTTATAGGAGAGTGTGGTAGTTTAGGAATTCTTATCCATTTACAAATCTAGGCTTGAGATCCACTTAGGAAGGGAGGATGAGCTCAAGGGATAAGAGGTGAAATATCCAAGGTAGGTGTTGGTATCCTAAATTTCCCTATTTTCTACCCCATTTCCATCAAAATCAACCTCTGTTTTATCTCAATAAAAGACCCTTCTTTCTTGCACTAGTACAAGATAGTTACCCATTCCTGCACATGCTCATATTTTATATTAAGATTTATTACAACACTTTATTAATCATTTTATATGGATTCCATGCCTATTTACATATCTCTTATAACTCATATTAATTTCCTAGAGTAATCATGGAACTTAGTATTAATTATGAATGAGTGTGACTAGTGTAGGTAGATTCTTGCACCACCATGAAGACTGTTCGGGATTTCCGAGAAGCCAAATCTTCCACGAGGATGGGTCTCAATCCTTGACTCCGAGTTTAGCTGCTGATGAACTGAAGCAGGATAACAGGTGGCACGCAATTAGGGAATATTTTCCAAAGTTAGGTTACGGCCAAGCGAAATTCATGTGTATTATAACTGCTGGCCAAGTTTGTAATTTCAGTTTCTAAGTCTGTTCGACCGAAAGGCCTGAACAAGAAATGTCTGTAATTAGTGAAAATGGCTAGAGCTGAAAGGATATATAAGATATAGATTATAGGTAGGAGGAGGCTAGTGAGCGAACCATCGATTGTAATTTTGTTTTATGTAATCTGGTTATCGCCTCAGCTCTGGGGCTAGACTGCTCTGTTATGTATATTTGCCGAATTGAGTAATACAAGAGAACTGCCATGATTTTCATACACAACGTCTAATTTCTCTTCGATGTATACTTGAATTGTTGAGATTTTTCATTCCTTATAAGGGGGAACGCGCTGGTTGGCTAGGGCCCAGCCAATCTAGCTCGTTTACCCCTCTCACTTTCGTTATTTAGAAAGAAGGTGTGGATATTTGATGCAGGAGCATCTGACCACCCTTAAACAAAATTGAAATTTGGAGCTGTGAAAGGGGAAACGTGGAAAATCATTGTAAACCAGGGGAAATTCTATTTAAACAAAGCTAAATTGATGGAAATGATAAGTCTCTGGAAGGCTTAATTAAATGTAATTATCTACCATGTATGTGAATAGATAGATTTAGGTGATTTTTAGGAGGAAATCGTGGATCTTAGATGATCCACACTTTTGTAAATTCCTATATAAGAGAGTCTATGTTGTGTGAAATAGAGGAAGGGAGGATACAATGTAGCCGCAAGGGTAATTTGTGGTTTGGGCCGTGAGGCCTTAGTCTGTAATCGAATTATGTATATAATGGAAATATACATGTTATTGTACATCTACGTGTTATCTGAGTTTTGTGTGTCTATGTATGGTTTAAGTATTGTTCTTTCCTGTAAAGTTGATAAATTATGTGTGTGTGTGTGTGTGCGTGAGTGTAAAGGAAGAAGTTCCTATGAACTTCGCCTTAGAGAAGGTAAGGCAGATCTGTGTTGTAATGTGAGTTCCATCGATAAACAAACGAGAGAGTCATTGGATTGAGAGTAGATCAATGGAGGATAGGTGTTCAATTGAAACGAGAGTCGATTGAACAACATAGGGGAAATTGCCGGATTGTCTAGATCGACGGATAATATTGACGGAATGAGAGAACCCTGACAAAAATTGTGAGAACCTGGAGGAACCATCATAGCCGTCCGATCAGACAGACCCAATAGATCCAACAGATCTAACGGTCATCGCATGGTAACAAGCGTTGAAGTTTAATTCTAAAAATGGACATGAGAATTTATAAAACTAAGTTAATAGCTTAGTTAATCATGATCGTCTGCTTGAAGGAGTTAGATCCGACGGTAATCACGTTGGAAAATGCACGGGACTTAATTCCAAAATCGGACACGAAAAGGTTTTATACAATGGGATTAAAACGTCGCTAAGTTCCGGCCATCCAGACCATTTGTCGGTTGATTGATCGGACGGTAATCGCGCGTGGACATGTGCATGGTTTAAAGGACCTGAGCAGATCCGATATGTTATCAAGGAGGACTAAATTTTATTTGGGTTTCGGCATAAACATCAAATAAGGACCAACGGTGATTGGTCAGGTTTAATTGTGATTCCGCTGATTATTATAATGCTTCTGATATACACGTGGGCCATAACCCACAGGTCCACATACTAATCGTGTAAAGATGCAGCTTTGTTGTATCAAAGAAGCTTAACTGTCATCAATATTTCTTTTGGAGCTGTGTGATGTTATAGTTTTAATCATTCCTTTTCAAGTTCTGATTTAAATATATTTTGTAGGTAAACTGTGAAACGGATCCGTGGTTTGAGAGATAGCTGTGTTTACTTTGTTCATGAGATATCTTTCTTGCATTTCCTTTATTCTCAATCTCTTTTTTAACTCATTTTTTATCAGATCGTGCAAGGAACTCTTTCCTACACCAGTGCATGTGGTTGCTTGCACTTTGGTTAAATCATTTGGTTGTAGCAAACAATGAATCACTTCTCTGCATATTATTTCTAGTTATTTCACAAGTGAATGAATCATTAACTTAGTAACTATCTTCAATATTAAAAGTACATCTTTAGAGGATCTAGAAGTGGTTGCATAAAATTACCATAAACATATTATACTTGCAAAGAACATAAGAATTTTGAATGGATTACTAAAGTTAGTTAATGCATGAAAAACACTTAGACTACTGTTTGATTCTTTTGAAGTGATTTTTGAAGTTTATTTCCATTGCAAGGTTTAATGAATTGAAGCATTTCCTTTTTTCACAGATAGTTTACTTCAGAATTTCATTTACAGTTGCAATTCTTTTTCAGCACATCTTTCAGTCCTTTCGAAAGTAATTTGGAAATTAGGTGAAGGAAGCTCTGCCTCGGTGCAAGAGCTGGTCTCTTGTCACAAAAACAGAGTTCTCTAAGCCCTTAGGCTTAGATCACCTTCATTAAGACATAAGTCTTCAGTAAGGAAGGCCACATATACTTTTGCACAAAGATACTGTACCTGCACTAGTGCAAGCAAATTGTAATAGTGCAAGGATAGGTTGTTTGTGTGGAAGGAAGATCAGAAGGAAGACAAAATTCTACAAGGGCCCACTTGTCAGACTATTAGCCATCCATCTGAAGATGAACATAGCATTTCATTACAACATTTAATATTGTTTCCATTGTGTGGAATTTATTTACTTGATTTACTTGAAAATTGTCTTTTACATTCCAATACTAGAGTTGCTTTGGTGTCAATTACCTTTCCGATTGTCTTCTATCTAATTTTGCAAAGAATTTCCTTTAAGAAGTAGGATTAGAGATAGGAAAAGTTAATACCATTTATAGCATTGCTTTTGCTTCGTCTCTAAGTTTATGAAACCCTCAGGTTGACAATTAAGTGTAGAGGAGTTTGCTCAAGCGCAATTCCTACACCCAACATTTTGGCGCCATTACCGGGGAGGCGATTTGAATTGGTAAGAATTTTCCATTTTTTGCAATAGGGGTAAGTTTTCTATTATTTTTTTGTAGTGTGCTTCTATTGTTTGAAGGAATTTATAGGTGCCGATTTATTTTTTTGAAACTTGCAGTTTTTATTTTGAATTTTGTTTTGTCATTTTTTTGAAATGAATGCCTAAAAGAGGTAGGGGTCTGAAGCCCACTAGGGTCCAAAGAAACACTAACAAATCTGAAACCAAAACTCATATTGGGACTTCTTTTATAGGGAGGAAGTAGTGGTTCAAGTGTGACACAACCCATAAAGGGGAAGAATGGGACTGTTGGAATCCATAGTCAGCCTTCTCGGCCTATTGAGAGTGGTTTGGGTGGAAGAACAACAATGGCAGATATGGAAGACCATGCAGAAGGAAGTGGTGAAAATAAGGTAAATGAGGAACAATCCACTTTTGAATTCCTAATTGCGGTTCTTGATACACAAGTACAAACGAAAGACATTTCACCATCAACTCTTCCTCATTTTTATGGTAAGGTACATTAAGACCTAGACTCTTTCTTATTCGAGTTTGATATTTTGTGTAGAAGTTATGATTATTCATCTGATGCCAAAAAGTTAAAGTTGTTTCTTGACTCTCAAGGATGCAACACTCCGCTGGTTCATGGGACTAGGAGGAAACACTATATATTCTTGGGAGCAAATGAAGAGAGTGTTCTTGTTAAAATATCAGGAATATTGTAAAACTAGAGATATTCAAGATGAAATCTTTACTATTTTGTAAAATGATGATGATACTTTAGAGGACTACTTAGAGAGATTCCTGTATTTCCTTCAAAGGTCAAAGCACAAATTTGATCCAAGTACCATTAGAACCTTGTTCTTACGTGGGCTCATTGATGATGCTAGAAATAATTTAAATTTGTTAGGAGAAGGGGATATTTATCAAAAGACTTTTGATCAGATCTGTGACTTGTGCAGGAAATTCTCAAGGAACCAGTATAGATTCGATAAAGGAATTCGAAATAAAAACAGAAAAAACCAAATCTACTGATGCTAAGATTATTGGATTAGAAAACAAAATGGACAATATGAAAATTGAAATAATGAATACTGTTAGTAAACAAATAGACTCTTTGAAGTTTCAGCAGAAACTTGTAGAAGAGCAAGAGATATTGTCTATTTTTTGTCCTAAATGTAGAAGAAATCATCCTTTAAGAGAATGTCCTCTAGATATTAAAGAAACTAATAAATGTGCAATTTGTGCAGATAACCATGCTATGGATAAATGTCCCTCTATACCTGGGCTAAAAGCTGTATTTGAAGGGGGACAACTTGAAGCTGAATCATTGCATGCTATGGGAGCATGAAGGAATTGGCCTTAGGTAAGTGCAAGTATGGTTCCTGAATCTCCACCACATTTTTTTGGTTATAATGCACATTCATATTCCTATCCTAACACTGGTCACTCTTAGCATTGGCAGCATGGGAATCAATATCAATATGGACAGCCATCCCAATCTTGGCAACAAGGATGGAGGGGACCAAACCATTCACATCATTCACATAATTCCTATCATGCACCTATGCAATCATACCCTCCTACATATGCACCTTACCCAATGCCTCAACCATCATTACCTCAGCTGAGTCAACCTATGCCACCATTACTGTTACCTCCACTGTTTCGACCTTCTCAGCTGCCTGCTCAACCTTTACCCAACCCCAATAATAAAGTAGTACAAATGATCCATTCTATGACCCCACTTTCTTCATCCAGATTTCAGACTATGCCAGTTGGAGTCAATGATCTCCAATTGAGATCAGGGAAGGTAGTAACCTCAGAAAATCAAAAGCATCCCATGGTGGTTATCGATGAGAAAGGAGAGGAGGAAACTCCTGACCATTCTGAAAAATATGACACCATTCAACCTATCCCTGTACATTTTGAGCCCTTGTCATATTCTTCCAACCGACCTCCCTATCCAGAGAGGTTAGTTGTGGAGAAGAAAGACCCCATTCCTGAGTCTAGCCTGGCCTCTGAGCTTAGGAACCTTTTCATAAGGGTACCTTTGCTCCAAGATATCAAAGAGATCCCATTTGCACAAAAATCATTAGGGAACTCTGTCTCAAGAAGCCAGGAAGGAGAAGATTGGAACCCCAAACCATTCAATTTGTTGGTAGAGCAACAGAGTTAATGACAGGATGTATGCACATGGAAAAATATACCAACCCTGGAAACCCTATTGTCTCTGTTCAGATAGGTGATGTCCTTGTCTCCAATTTACTTATAGACCTAGGGGCAGTCATTAATGTTATGACCAAGCAAACCATGGATCAACTTGGATTGGTCCATATTCGTCCTACTCCCACTATGCTTCAACTAGCAGATCGATCTAAAATCAAGCTGGAAGGGGTGTTGGATGATGTGGTTGTTTCCCTAGATTCTTGGGAATATCCCATAGATTTCATTGTGCTTCAGCCAAAGAACCCTATGGGAGGGCATCCCTTGATCTTGGGATGACCATGGCTTGCTACGGCCGATGCTTATATCGGATGTCGTTCTGGTGATATGTATATTTCCCATGGAGATTCTAGAAAGAAAGTCACCTTATATCCACCTGCTAGATCTATTCAGGAGCTTTGAGACACTTTATGGTTAGACTACAGTAGTGATGAGGAGACTCAACCTGTTTCCTTGATACATCAGAATGTTGAGTCCTCATAGGAGGGTGAGATTCAAGACTTCCTAAACAATCTAGACACCATGCCTAATTTCAAGTCATTGAGTTAGATTTTTAGTCTAGATTTTCAGGAAGGATATGACTCTCTACCTCCATCATCACCATCTCTAGCGAAACCCTTGTGTACTCTTGAGCTTGATACTACTCTTGTTGAGATTAGTCTAGGTAAATCCTTGTATATCAGTTCAGACTTGGATCTTTCTCAGCGAGAGTAGCTTGTGAATTTGTTGCAAAACCATCTTGATGCTTGTTATAAGGAATTTGGTATCTACGGATAAACACTAATTCCCTAGGTAGGTAGCTATACCTAGAACAATATATTTAAAGCGCTTATCCTTTTTCTATAAATGATAAATAAGACAAAGGGAATCAAATGACCTACTTGTTCTTTCGCTTTCCTTTTGTCTCCTTTGTTTGACTCCCGTCACTCCTTCTCAAACTTAACTCACTCAAAAAGTACCTGCAAGCATAAACAGAAGATAGAGAACCAATTAAAGCAAGATATCTATCAAATACAAGTAAATGGAATTAGGTACATTCACACATATAAACACCATATATCAAGATAAGAATATGGAAAAAGGTGTAAACAACGTTATTAAGTAGAAGGAAGAATTACAACCATGAAGTCCGATCCATTGTCACTCTTCCAGCTTGGGTTCCAACCAACAATACATCAATATCATAGCACTCTAGTGACATAACACTACTCACTTACAATCTCAATTCTCACTTCAACAGTATCTCCTTACAAATTCTCAAAGTCCAGCCCCTGATCACTTAGATGAGTGCTCAATTTATAGGTAGATGGAGGAGGTTTTGTCATAAATGAGGGTATTGAATGACCTTCCAAACACAGAGTTAGTTTCCATGGAGGAAGGGATGAGAGGATAGGAGGTAACTTAATTCATTCCTCATCCATTTTCAAGCTCATAGGAGATGATAAGTCTAGGAATATTCTAGATGACTCTAGAGGATAAGAATATTCCCATAACCCTATGTGAATTTTACTCAATCTCACCCAATGCAGGTCAAAGTGGGCCTAGGTTCTCTGTAGAGCACCCTGACATGGGCCTACCTGCATTGAAGCACACTTACCCCTATCTAAGGCTGCATTGGTCCCTCAAGGAGACAATTTTAGAGGGTTTCAAGCCAAAGAACTCTCAGGGAAGGAGGCATTCAAAAAGGTTACTTATCTAGGGCATGTAGCAACTAAATTAGGGTTTGATGAGCCCTAATGGTATTGATCTGAATGATGGGAGTGATGTTCCCAAATGGATCTGTAATAGCTGCCCCCTAAATCATGAAGTCAAAAATAATAATATCGGGTGATATGCTTTACGATGTGATGAGGAGGTTCCGAAGTGGTTGGTGACCTGCATCGATTACAATACATAATGTCATGATATTTTTATTTTTTCTCATGAATTTCTGAGGGAAGGCATACCCATGCTCAACATATAAACTTTCATTACAAGTACATAGACAGTCGTCTACAGATATAGACCCATGATCGGAATGACTATCAATGTAAAGCCATTGTACGGATGATTTGGTACATTTCCTGAAATCGCAGCCTGGATGGATGAAACTAGATCCGGGGTCTTCTATCTCATTCAATATTTCACTCAAGTGTGAGTCTAACCATGCGAATATGTGATCTGAAGTCGAACATGGGACAACACCGTCTGATTACCAGCCAATTATGTAAGTCGCTAACAGACACGAGAGAAATCACTGATAATGATAATGATGCAGAAGCATCCGGACTTAGCCAACAATGTGAAGGTTTGTTCACATGTTGTGGCTAAAAGAGTTGAATTTCATTGATGTGAGTGGTCAAAATTCAGTTTTAATTGAGAGGGTTGGATCTCTCCAAAATAAGTTGTAACACATTATTGTAATAGTTAGGAAATTGTCTTATTTTATATTGAATGATAAGTTGTTAGCATAGGTGTGTAATGGAGCTTGAAAATAGAGATTTGATTGTTAGATTGTTTAAGAACAGAGATTGAGTTGTTCGTATAGTTAGAGTAGGATTCAACTCATAAAAAGAAGAAAAATGTAATGTAAAAGGATTAGCTGAGAGGATTGAGGATTGAGTGAGAGGCGAGAGTTAAGTGATAGAGAGGATTTTCAGATTGAAAAAAGGTCTATTAAATTGTTGTAATTGAGCTGAGAGGGCCAAGAATCTGTAACCATTATTATATTGAATGAATTTGTTTTAGTGTGCATCTGTGTGTAATCCTGGTTAAAACTCTTGTTTAACTCTGTGTATTCGCATTCTGAACAAAATGAGGTATTTTACCTGTTCCACACTTCAAATTGTTAATCATTGTGTTTATTTGTTAATCGAGTGTTTTAGCACTAATTGCAGTTATTAGTATCAATAGCGGGGGTAGAAGATCATAAAGAGACTTGATCGGGTTGAAGTCCCGTACGCAATCATATCTTTCGATCACAAAGTCAACAACTCACGTCACCATCAACATCAGGGGTTAGGCTAACATTTAACCTGTGTGTAATTTGAAGTACCGCAAGCCATAGGACTTGAGGACCTCTGTTATCCCACGGATATCATATCATGAGTTGATTGGGAATTAATCCCAAGAACGGACCTGAATCACTATAGATAAGGATTTAGTGTTTGCTGATCGGTTGCTTGCTGACCGTTAGATCTGGAGAGGAGATCAACGACGTAGAGGGAAGTGATGTTCAATTGCACTTGCTGTTCAATTTTGGAAGTGCTGTTCAATCACCAAACTACTGTTCAATTATGGATTGTTGTTCAATCTGACTACTATTCAATTCGACTGTTGTTCAATTCGACTGTTTTTCAATCACGAATTGTTGTTCAGTTGTGACACCATTCAATTGGCAACCTACATCATTTTTGGTATCAGAGCACAGATATTGAGTTTGACTGTAATAAACTTGCCGCCAAGGAGAGGACCTGGCATAGGTCGAGGAAGACCTGAAGCAAATGTAGTTCTGCTAGAGGAGATCCAGAGTCTGCTTACAAGGATGGATACAATGGAGACTTGACAGAGGAGAGCACCTGATGAAGGAGTTGAAAGTGCCACAGAAGCATCTTCTGAGAAAGAAGAAGAGGAGGAAAATGAAACTACCGAAGTTATCAAGATGTTGGCTAAAGTAGGTGGAAAACAAAAGGTGGAAATTCCTGAGTATGAAGGGAGTCTCAACGCCGAACCGCTGATGGATTGGATCAGTGCACTGGACAAATATTTTGACTATGAAGAGGTTGATGACAGAAAGAAGGTGAAGTTAATGCAGTTACCAGATTGAAGGGTCATGCAACTATTTGGTGGGATGAGCTACAAACATCCAGAACAAAAGAAAGTCCAAGATCAAGTAATGGGACAAAATGGTGAGTAAAATGAAAGATAAATTTATGCCAAAAGATTATCAGTTAAATCTTTTCAAACAGTTACAAAATTTAACGCAAAAAGGAATGTCTGTTAAAGAATACACAAAAGAGTTTTATAGATTGAGTATTAGAGCAGGACATGTAGATGATGATATGGAGAAGGTAGCCAGATATATCAATGGCTTAAGATATGACATATAGGACGAGATCATATTGCTGAGTTTGAAGACCATTGAAGACACCTATCAAGCAGGTTTGAAGGCAGAAGAGAAGATGTTGAGAAAACAAAGTCAGAGGAATAGAGGGAGAAGTTCAGTAAGAGGTAGAAGAACTACCAAACCAAGGTTTCAGCAACATCAACAAGAAGTAGAAAGTTCAAGTAGCAGACCACCACATGTTGGCATTATGGCACAGGATTGGAGCTATGGCATAGCTGTTGTCCTTGATGGAAACTCTCTTTGGTAACAGATCTCAGTTCAGGTTTTCAGAATGAAGGAAAAGACATATACGTAGGTTCATCTAGACTAAGACACATATACACGTGGGTTATACGTTTCAAAGGTGCGTATGCGTATACACGCACTTTCATGCAAGGAAAAGCGTGTATATGTTGGAGAACTTATCTTTGGTCCGTGGTAGTTAGTCCTTGGTATTTGAACCTATGGTTTTGGACCATGTACCTTGTCAGAAGTGTTGATCTCAAGTATTGGGTCCGTGGTATTGGTTTATTATGGTTTTGGACCGTGGTATTGTGGAAGGCCTAAAACTATAAAAGAGGAAGGAGATCATGTGGCAAAGAATAATCTGAATTATTATTGAATATCTGATAAAGTGTGAGATTTGAAATATTGGTGATTAGCATTGTGGAGTAGATCTGGATCTGAATGAAGGAGGAACCTTAGCGCAAAGAAGGATAAGTTCTATTGATGGGTCATAATCTCTTGGATTGAATGATAATATCTTTGCATGATTTTGATCTGTTATATATGGCGCATGCGTGATATATAAATCTGATAATCTGGGTTAATCAGTGTCTGAATATTTGAAAGAGTGAATCATCTTTTGTAGATCTGTACGCAGGTTCAGTTTAGCGAGGGTGCGTATATACGCTGGTTCAGTGAAGGAAAACAACGTATACGCAAGTTGTTTCATACGCAAAAGCGTATGCATGCAGGTTTCAGGCTATTAAAGTAGCGTATATATTTTGAGTTGTGATCTTGCTGCTTTTGTTTATTGCTGCAGTGTTTTGGGTTTAGATTTGGTGTGTGGTTACTGTTACTGTGATCTGGGTACAGTCGTCAGAGAAGTGTTTATTTTGATTCAGTTTTGATTGGTGAGAAGATGATTGGTTAATGCAGAAATTCTTGATGTTTGATTGATGTTATTTGTGGATCAGTCTGAAAATTTATGAAACGTGGTCCCTGAAAGAAAGAGAAGGTTGTAGCCTTCTGTAGGCCAGCACCTACGTACTAGTATCTTGGCTAGTGCAAGAGCTAAGGGGGTTGTAGCTCCCTTCCAGGAGAAGCTGGAAAACAAAAGAGGGTTGTAGCTCTCTGCAGGTTGCAGCCTGCGTACTGGTAAAGGACTGCACTAGTACAATTGTAAAAAGAAATTTCTAATTAAAGAGAAGATAGAGACGAATTGCAGCAGGTGGTTTTCACCCACATTGGGTTTCCACCTTATATCTTGTGTTCTTGTGTGTGATTGTCTTCTGCTCTGTTTTTACTGTTCCTAGTTACTGGTTAATTGATTCTGATACACAAATTAATAATCAACATCTGACAGATAAAGTAAATTATAAGTTTGCACTATATACGCGGTTTTATTTCGACATAGTTGCGTATATACGTGGGTTTAATTAGTTGCAGTAGCGTATATCATCTGAGTTTGAAAAAGGGAATATTTGACTTAATAATACTGATTCACCCCCCCTCTCAGTATTATTTCCAACAATTGGTATTAGAGCAGTTCCTTCAAGAGAAGCTTGATCGCTTGAAGGAAGATCGTTCATCATGAGCAACTACGAGAGGGAAGCATCAATCAGGCCACCGATTTTTGATGGGACAAACTTCGTTTATTGGAAGGTAAGTGTTACTGCCTATCTTCAATCTCTTGGTACAGAAGTCTGGGATATCGTAGATACAGGGTATACTTTTCCATCAGCAACTCCTACAGATCCGGCTGAGAAGAAGAAATATGAAACAAATGCAAAGGTGGTCAATACTCTATTAGGATGCCTATCTCAATCAGAATTTGTCAAGGTAATGCAGTTTAAATCCGCAAAAGAGATATGGGACAAGATTGTTCTGAGCTATGAAGGAGATGATCAGGTAAAACGAGAAAAACCTCAAACCCTCAGGATTTAGTATGAAAATCTCAGGATGTATAATGATGAAAGAGTGGCTAACTATTTTCTTCGTGTAGATGAGATTGTTAATTGTATGAAAAATTTGGGTGAAGAAATAAAAGAGGCTGTTGTGGTTGAAAAAGTTCTAAGATCTTTGTCCCCTAGGTTCGAATCTAAAGTTTCTGCAATAGAAGAAAAAGAGAATCTACAAAGCCTTAAAATGTCACAGCTGCACGAAATTCTAACTGCTTATGAAATGAGGAAAGGAGGTCCATCAGACAAGAGAGAAGCTGCCTTCAAGGCTTCAGGCAAAGGAGAGTACTATGAGTCAAGACACGTGTCAGAAGAAGAAGAAGAATCAAATTTTGTTAGAAATCTTCAAAGGGGTACTGGACGGTTCTGAGGTAAGTTACCTTTCAAATGCTTTGCTTGTGGAAGAGTCGGTCACTATGCTGCTAAATGTCCTCACAAGGATAAGATTGACAAAGGGAAGGAACATGTTAGATGGAACAAGAAACAGAATGCAGCTAAGAAAAGTTACTACACTCATGAAAAAAGTGATGGCCTATCAAATAGTGACAAAGATGAACGAGGTAATGATTATAAACTTTTAATGGCCTTTGAAGATGATGATTACATGGACGCTATAGATGTAGATGGTTTTTATGAAGAGATTTCTTGACTCAAAATATGTTTAGAAGAAAAAGATATGATCATTGATACTCTGCAATTCCAACTTGATGAAAAAGAAAAATCTCTTGAGAAGTTAGAATGTGAAATTGTTGGCCTTAGAAAAGAAATTGAGAAAACAAAGGCTCTTAATCTTAAATTTGTTAAAGAATCTGAAACTCTGGATGAGATTATCAATGTACAACATTCTCCACTAATCAAGATAGGTCTGGGTTATAATGGAGAAACATCTCAAGCATCAACCTCAAGGAGTTATCTTGATGCAACAAGGAGGAATGAGCAAAAGCCCAATGGATATCACTAGGTAAAGCAGGGATGAATTACATCAAGAACAAACAAAGACTACCAGGTAAACCAGGGGCAATCCATCTTAAGGGTGAACAAAAGCTACAACCAGCCACAGGTAAAAACTTCTCAATTTGCTTCAAGAATGGATGACAATAGAAATTACAATCATTTGGCTAGTAGATTTGATAATCGCAGAAGTTTCTTCAATGGCCAATGTTTCTCTTGCCATAACTTTGGTCACAAAGTAGCTCAATGTGTTGCTTATAAGACAATCATGACTAGAGAAGCTCAAAAACAAAGAAGTATGACTAGGATTACGAAAAGGACCTATAACAACTTTTCGGCCCTTGAAAATGAAATTGAATGTTCTATTTGTAATAACTTCGGTCATGAAGATTTTGAATGCAGGAGCAGGTTTCGACAGACAAAGGAACAAGCCTCAAGCACCAGAACATGGAGAATAAAGGAACCAAAAACAGAAAGATGTGGGATAGCCTTTTATGCAGAAGGACAAGAAAATATATGGTACATCGACAGCGGATGTTCGAAGCATATGACAGGTGATAAAGAAAAACTTGAATCATATACTGCTTTAGAAAAGGGAAAGAAAGTTTTTTTTGGAAATGATACCCCTGTAGCCATAAAAGGAAAAGGCACTGCTCAGTTGAAAGAAAAGGTCAAAGCTGGAAATGTTTTGTATGTTGATGGCTTGAAGCATAATCTACTAAGTGTCAGTCAGATGTGTGATCAAGGAACAGAGGTAATATTTCGATCAAATGGATGTAGTGTTCGTGATCTTGATACAGGAAAAATAGTGATCAAAGGCAGAAGAACTCCAAATAATCTATACATATTTGAAGAAGGAAAACAACAATGCTATTTGAGCAAGGATGATGAACATTGGTTATGGCACTGGAGGTTGGGGCATCTAAGCCTTTCACAAATAAGGAAAGCATGCAAATACCAGGCAGTTCGTGGTCTTCCAGATATCAAAATTTCAGACAACATCATATGCAAATCATGTAAGTTTGGTAAGCAAACCAGAACTAACTTCCCTGAGAAGGAAGGATCAGCCAGCAGGCCTCTTGAACTAGTCCATACAGATGTATGTGGTCCATTTAGGACAAGGTCACCTCGAGGAGAAGAATACTTTATATTATTCATTGACGACTTCTCCAGGATGGTTTGGTTGGGACTTATGAAACACAAGGACGAAGCATTCGAAAAATTCAAATCTTTCAAAGCCTTGGCTGAAAACGAATCAGATCACAAAATTAAGTGCCTTAGGTACGACAGAGGTGGGGAGTTTACCTCAAATTAATTTTTCGATTTCTGTGAAGAACATGGAATAAGAAGGGAATTCTCTACAGCTAGGACTCCTCAGCAAAATGGAGTGGTGGAAAGGATGAACAGAACGGTCCAACAAATGGCTTGTGCTATGCTTGATGAGTCTGGGACTCCCGCAACCTTCTGGGGTGAAGCTGCATTTGCTGTGGTTGTTATTCTCAACAAAACAAATGTCCAAGTGAACAGCACTCAAACTCCTCATGAGCTCTGGTATGGTGAGACTCCTTCGGTAAAGCATTTCAAAATTTTTGGAAGCAAATGCTATATTAAGAATAATGATGAACAGCTTGGAAAACTTGAACCTAGAGCAGATGAAGGCATTCTCCTTGGTTATTCTACCCACAACAAAGCATATAAGTGTTACAATAAAAGACTTGGAAGAATTGTTGACAACATTGATGTAGTGGTTGATGAAAAAGGATACATTCCTAGGCAAGTAAATTATGAAAATATCGAAGTGGATGAAGACTACTCTCCAAATCAGACTGATGATGAAGAAGAACCTCAAGAGGCACCAAAGGAACAGATAAGGATAGAAGAGAAGACTCCATCCAGGTATGTTCAAAAGAATCATCCATAATCTCAGATTTTGGGACAGAAAGAGGCAGGTGTACAAACAAGAAGAACAATTGCAGAAGCCTCAAGCTATTTGGCATTGCTCTCCTCCACTGAGCCACAAGATGTAAAAGAGGCATGCAAAGATGAATGCTGGGTCAAAGCAATGGATGAAGAACTTGAGAAAATCGAAAAGAACAACACTTGGGAGTTCGTTCCTAGACCAAAAGATAAGAATGTCATAGGGACAAAATGGGTCTTCAAAAATAAGTTGAATGAAAACGGGGAAGTAATTAGAAACAAGGCCAGACTTGTTTGCAAAGGGTATGCTCAACAAGAAGGAATAGACTTTGAAGAAACTTTTGCTCCTGTTGCAAGACTTGAGGCCATCCGAATGTTCCTTGCTCTCTCAAGCTTTCAGAAGTTCAAAGTATTTCAAAGGGATGTGAAATTAGCCTTTCTGAATGGAGACATAGAAGAAGAAGTATACATTGAGCAACTAGATGGTTTCATTCTTGGGAATGATCCAAATCTTGTATGCAGACTGAAAAAGGCTCTCTATGGTCTTAAACAAGCTCCAAGGGCTTGGTACTACCGCTTGGACAAATATCTTCATCAACAAGGTTTTTCAAAAGGATCAGCAGATAGTAATCTTTATATAAAAATTGAAAATGACAAATTGCTAATACTTGTTGTGTATGTAGATGATATTATCTTTGGCAACAATGAAGAAGCTATGAGTCAAAGCTTTGCCTTGGTGATGCAAAAAGAATTCGAAATGTCTTTGCTTGGAGAACTGACATACTTTCTTGGATTGCAAATCCAACAAAATGAAGGCAGTATCTTCTTGTCTCAAACCCAATACCTCAAGCAGATTCTGAAAAAGTATGGCATGGAAGATTCAAAACCAGTATGTACTCCTATGGTTACAGGATGCAGTCTCAGTGAAAATGATGAATCAATAGCAGTACATCAACCAACCTATAGATCTATGATTGGAAGTCTACTTTATTTGACAGGTACCCGACCAGACATCATGCATGTAGTGGGAATAGTTGGAAGATTTCAGGCAAATCCAAAGGAAACTCATCTTCAGGCAGTGAAGAGAATTTTCAAGTATCTTCAAGGAACTCAAAACTATGGCTTATGGTATCCTAGAAATACAGATCTCACTCTTCATGTTTATATAGATGTAGATTGGGCTGGAAGCATGGATGACAGGAAGAGCACAAGTGGGGGTGCATTCTTTATGGGTTCCAGATTAGTATCTTGGTTCAGCAAGAAACAGAGTTCGATTGATTTATCTACAGCTGAAGCGGAATATGTGGCCGCTGCATCTTGTTGCACTCAACTTCTTTGGATGATGCAAACCTTGTAGGACTTTCAAATCAATTGTACACCACCTATCTCCATCTTGTGTGATAATACAAGTTCAATCAACATTTCAAAGAACCCAGTCAAGCATTCAAAGACCAAGCACATACCGATCAAGTATCACTTTCTCCGGTAACAAGTGTTGGAACAAAAGGTCAAATTGGAGTATGTTCCTTCTAAGGAACAAGTTGCTGATATTCTCACCAAACCACTGCCCAGGGAGACATTTGAATACCTCAGGCATAAGCTGGGAGTGGTTGATGTATCATCTTGCTGTTAAAACTCGCCTGTTTCAGAGAAAAATGGGTGTATGCAAGTTGCCTGAGGAGGATTCGCGTACATACGCCGGTTTGTGCAGAGACAGTCACGTATATGGAGGTTTGATGGATATCAGTAGGGACAGGCTCTGGTTGAAGATATTCTGATATGGGTCTGACAGAGACAATCCGACACAGGTTCAGGGGGAACAGATAATCTTCTAATAATGCATTGTTGGCATTATCTTAGAAGCTTTTGGTTCTAGTTCACAGTTGTTGTTGGTTTCAGGTGGAACAAAGGCAGAAGGAGAACAAAAGGAAATCTTGGTTGCTGATCTGAATGGTGATTGACAGATGCTGCTGCTATCAGTTATTAGTGACTTTCATAAGTCTTGTTCTAGATATTTCGTCTCTATGTCATGTATCTTTTTGTGGTATCTCTTTTATGGTGTGTTGAGCTAATTTGTGTACCTAAATTAACACAATTATTTCTTATCAATCCGGGTTGTTTATGCTTTGAGGCAAGTTCACTATATGTGAAGATCAGATGTAATCAAACCTTGAAAGATACGTTATTCAAAAGCTAAAAGTAATACATTCTATAACTCTAATTCAATCAGTTTAAAAAGAGGAAAAACATTGAAATGGTTCTTGACTTAAGAAGTCCACTTTCACCTCAATTACCACTTAATGAATCGGAGATTAAAACCAAGAACTTAAGATGGATAAATTATTAATGAAAAAATCTCTTAACTTAAGAGACACATAAGGTATTCCATCATAATTCATTCATTTCAATATCAAAATCTCAATAAGAAACTACTTGCATGCAAACAAAGGAAACTAGTTTTAATTCATCATTTTAGTAGAAGGGATGCCCAACTTGAACACCTGTTTTTCCAACTCAATAAAGTGATGAATAAGCTATTAACTAATGAAATCAATCACTATGCATGAACCATAAAGCAATTTGAAATAAAGCTTTGAAATACCAGTTCTACAATAACCAGATTACAAGGAAATAAAACTAGTTAACAAGGAAGTGTACTTAGCTTGGAATGGGGGCCCTCCACCCTTGCCTTGCACACTTGAGAGGTGATATCAGAAGCTTAAATTCAGTCACACATCCATAGCATTGAACAGCAAAATAATAATAACACAAGTCTTCAAATTAACTCAATCCAAAGATGTCACAACATAAAAGTATGTAATAAATCAATACATAAGCCATCAAAGTTTTGGCTTTCAATAAGAAGTCTCATGAAACAAACTGACCTATATTCACTCAAACAAACCCATCTGCTCTCATCCACCTATCTAAGTCGAATTCATTACTCCCATCCCAAGAAAGATGACCAATCCTATAGAATCTCAAAACTACCCTATTTCTATGGGATTTCTGAATGACTAGTCATGATTGACTAGCACCAAATGGGCCTAATAAAGCTTGTTCTATTCGAACTAAGCATTGCTGGCTTAGTCCTAGTTCCCAAGCTATCCATCCATGCATTCCATTCGTGCCCAAGTTTCCTGCAACCATATCAACCATAGAGCTATTACGGGAATTTCTGAATCTGCCAATTTTGCACTAAAAAACCAAATTTTCATAAAAACTTTAGAAATTGAAAAATTAAAATTAAATACCTAAATGGATATCAAATATACATCAAAATGGGATAAATGAAGGGAAAATGGATGGAAAATAGATGGATAAGTAATTTTCTTTGAGCAAAAATAAGACCAAAACTAAGGCCCAACATGGTGTCAAGGTCATGTAACGGCCTATTTTTGGTTTCCCCACTATGCCTGGGATGAACATGCAATGAACTTGGTTTTCATATGTAAATTTCTGATGTATCCCCACTTGGTTGGGTGGATGATCCCCACTTGGTTGGGCGATGGATGTATGTATTGAGTCTTTCGGTGACAGGAAGGTCTTTCATGATGTATATGTCTTGCTTCTTCTTGAATAACATCTTTTGCAGATCTTGCCTACAATGAGGGGGAGCATGGTCAGCACAGTAGGGCAGAATTTTCAGCATGTACTCAGGGGGACCACAACCCTTTGCCCTTGATGTCAAAGGGGGAGAATGACTTTGAGGATTTTGGGTTGCCATCAAGTCCAAAGGGGGAGATTGTTGGCATTATGGCACAAGATTGGAGCTATGGCACAGGTGTTGTCCTTGATGGCAACTCTCTTTGGTAACAGATCTCAGTTTAGGTTTTCAGAATGAAGGAAAAGACATATACGCAGGTTCATCTAGACTAAGACGCGTATACACGCGGGTTATACGTTTCAAAGGTGCGTATGTGTATACACGCACTTTCATGCAAGGAAAAGCGCGTATATGTTGGAGAACTTATCTTTGGTCTGTGGTAGTTAGTCCTTGGTATTTGAACCTATGGTTTTGGACCATGGTACCTCGTCAGAAGTGTTGATCTCAAGTATTGGGTCCGTGGTATTGGTTTATTATGGTTTTGGACTGTGGTATTGTGGAAGGCCTAAAACTATAAAAGAGGAAGGAGATCATGTGGCAAAGAATAATCTGAATTATTATTGAATATCTGATAAAGTGTGAGATCTGAAATATTGGTGATTAGCATTGTGGAGCAGATCTGGATCTGAATGAAGGAGGAACCCTAGCACAAATAAGGATAAGTTCTATTGATGGGTCATAATCTCTTGGCTTGAATGATAATATCTTTGCATGATTTTGATCTGTTATATATGGCGCATGCGTGATCTATAAATCTGATAGTCTGGGTTAATCAGTGTCTGAATATTTGAAAGAGTGAATCATCTTTTGTAGATCTATATGCAGGTTTAGTTCAGCGAGGGCGCGTATATACGCTGGTTCAGTGAAGGAAAATAGCGTATACGCAAGTTGTTTCATACACAGAAGCGTATGCACGCATGTTTCAGGCTATTAAAGTAGCGTATATATTTTGAGTTGTGATCTTGCTACTTCTGTTTATTGCTGCAATGTTCTAGGTTTAGATTTGGTGTGTGGTTACTGTTACTGTGATCTGGGTACAGTCGTCAGAGAAGTGTTTATTTTGATTCAGTTTTGATTGGTGAGAAGATGATTGGTTAATGCAGAAATTCTTGATGTTTGATTGATGTTATTTGTGGATCCAGTTTGAAAATTTATGAAACGTGGTCTTTGAAAGAAAGAGAAGGTTGTAGCCTTCTATAGGCCAGCACCTACGTACTAGTATCTTGGCTAGTGCAAGAGATAAGGGGGTTGTAGCTCCCTTCCAGGAGAAGCTGGAAAATGAGAGAGGGTTGTAGCTCTCTACAGGTTGCAGCCTGCGTACTGGTAAAGGACTGCACCAGTACAATTGTAAAAAGAAGTTTCTAATTAAAGAGAAGATAGAGACGAATTGCAGCAGGTGGTTTTCACCCACATTGGGTTTCCAGCTTATATCTTGTGTTCTTGTGTGTGATTGTCTTCTGCTCTGTTTTTACTGTTCCTGGTTATTGGTTAATTGATTCTGATACACAGATTAACAATCAACATCTAACAGATAAATTAAATTATAAGTTTGCATTGTATACGCGGTTTTATTTCGACATAGTTGCGTATATACGCGGGTTCAATTAGTTGAAGTTGCGTATATCATCTGAATTTGAAAAAGGGAATATTTGACTTAATAATACTGATTCACCCCCCCTCTCAGTATTATTTCCAACACCACAGAGAGGAGATTTTAATAGAGGAAGATTTGTGCCCAGAGGAAGAGGCCGAGGAAGAGATATTCGTTGTTACATGCGTGGAGAATGGGGACATGTGTCGTGGGGCTATCCTCATAATAAACCAACAAGTTAGAGGAATGCGAATGTGGCTAAGGCAAAGCTAGAAACACCTTGACTTATGGAAAAGGAAGAATCCCTGAAGTAGGGGAATCCCTGTTGTTGAAAGGGAATTGCTTAAGGAAGAGAAAGAAACTGAAGAACCAACACAGAGGAAGAGTATATTCAGAACTACATGCAAATCCAAAAGTAAATGTTGTAAAGTGATAATTGACAGTGGAAGTACTGATAACCTTATTTCTGCAGAGATGGTGGACAAGCTGGGATTAGTGAAGACAATACACCATACTCCTTACAGAGTGTCGTGGTTGCAGAAAGGACATTAGATTATTGTGACAGAACAATGCAAGATAGAGATACAGATTGTTATGTATAAGGATGTGATATTGTGTGATGTAATTCCAATGGATGTATGCCATGTATTATTAGGAAGACTGTGGCAGTTTGATCGGAAAGCTATCCATGATGGGAATAAAAATACTTATACTCTGGAGAGGAATGGAAATAAACATACATTGCTACCGTTGAAGGATGACACTGACAAAGGAACACTTGGAAACAATGTTATGCTGATGAGTGGAAAAGAGTTGTTGCAAGAGGTAGGAAAAGGTGAAGAAATGCATTTTGCTGTCATATGGAGACCTAAGGTAATTTTAACCTCCACAAACTTAGATGATTTTCCTGAAGAAATCAAAACTCTGTTAAATGATTTCCCTGATATTATTGTGGATGAGTTGCTAAATGCATTGCCACCAATCAAGAGTATTAGTCATCATATTGATCTAATACTAGGAGCAAGTTTTCCAAAAAAAGTAGCGTACAGATTAACTCCTCAAGAGAATGAAGAAGTTGGAAGACAAGTGCAAGAATTGATGGATAAGGGACTAATCAGAGAGAGTCTTATTCCATGTGCTGTGCCAACAGTACTCAATCCAAAGAAAGGAGGTGAATGACGTATGTGCATAGATTACAGAGCCATAAACAAGATCACTATCAGGTATAGATTTCCTTTTCCACGCATGGATTATTTGATGGATTGTTTGAGCGAGTCAAAGTATTTTACTAAAATAAATCTGAAGAGTGGATATCATCAGCTAAGAATTAGAGAAGGAGATGAATGGAAAGCTACATTTAAAACAAATAGTGGGTTGTATGAGTGGTTAGTGATGCATTTTGGACTCACTAATGCACCTATCACACTCATGAGATTGATGAATGAAGTCTTGAAGGAATATGTAGGCAAGTTTGTTATTGTTTATCTTGATGATATTCTAGTTTTTAGCAGAAGTAAAGAAGAACATCTGGAGCATCTTAAATTGGTTTTAAGAACTCTGTAGGAAGAGAAACTACTGATAAATCTGAAGAAATGTAGTTTCATGAAAGAAGAATTAATTTACTTGGGATTTGTAGTTTCTAAAGAAGTGTTGAAAATGGATCCAGAGAAAGTCCAAGCAATTTGGAACTGGCCTATTCCAAGGAATATATTTGAGGTAAGAAGTTTTCATGGTCTTGCAAGTTTTTACAGAAAATTTATTAGAGGTTTTAGTCAACCAATTCTTGAAACAATCAAGGAGACTAATCAGTCGTTGAAGTGGACACAAGCAACAGACAAGAATTTTAAGTTGTTGAAGAGGAAAATCATAGAGAAACCAGTTTTAGCTTTACTTGATTTTGGAAAAGTATTCCAAGTAGAAACTGATGCTAATGTAGTTGCAATTGGAGTAGTTTTGAGTCAGGAATAGAGACCAATGGCATACTTCAGTGAGAAATTAAATGAAGCAAAGAAGAAGTATTCTTCTTATGATAAAGAATTTTATGCTATTGTACAAGCCTTAAAAAAATGGAGACATTATTTGCTACCAAAGGAGTTTATATTGTATTATGAAAATCATGCATTGCAGTTCATAAAAGACCAGCTGAAATTGAACCAGGAACATGACAAGTGGGTAGAGTTTTTGCAGAGCTTTAATTTTGTGATAAAGCACACAAGTGGTAATTTGAATAAAGTCACTGATTCTTTTAGCAGGGTAAATTTCATTTTGCAAGAATTAAAAGTTGGTGTTGTAGGATTTGAAGAAATGGTTGAAATGTATAAAGATGATGTAGATTTCAAGGATATTTACATAGCAGTTCAAAATCCAATAGCTCATAACTGAAGTAGTGGTTAGATTATCTTATCTAAGGAGATTTATTGTTTAAAGGCAACAAGTTGTGTATTCCCAAATGTTCTATGAGGGAAAACATAATAAAGGAGAAACATAGTGGAGGATTATCTAGTCACTTTGGACAAGACAAAACCTTTGCTCAGGTAAATGATTTTTATTATTGGCCAAAGATGCAGATTGATGTTAACAGATTTGTTGAGAAGTGCAGGATATGTCAGCGTGCTAAGGGAAGGAGCCAGAATACAGGATTGTACCAGCCATTGCCAATACCAGACCGACCATGGGATGCAGTTAGCATGGATTTTGTTTTGGGGTTACCTAAAATGCAAAGGGGGAATGATTCTGTTTATGTTGTGGTAGATATATTTTCCAAGATGGCACATTTCATTGCATGTAAAAAGACTAGTGATGCAACACATATTGCTAATATATATATATATATATATATATATATATATATATATATATATATATATATATATATATATAGATATATTTTTTTTTTTTTTTTCAGAAATTGTAAGATTACATGGATTGCCTATAAGTATTGTGTCTGATAGAGATACAAAGTTTGTAGGGCATTTCTGGAGAACTCTTTGGAAGAAACTAGGAGCTAACTTCAGTTTCAGTTCAACATACCATCCTCAAATAGATGGACAGACCGAAGTAGTAAATAGAAGCTTGGGAAACATATTGAGAAGTTTAGTGTATCAAGATCCTAAACAATGGGATTTAGCATTAGCTCAGGGTGAGTTTGCTTATAATGACACTCCAAACCGAAGTACTGGGATGAGTCCATTTCAGATTGTTTTTGGGATGAATCCAAGAGAGGTGTATGAGCTCATAAATTTGGGTAAACAGGAGATAAGAAGTGCAAAAGCTGAAGAGTTTGCAGAGCAGATGCAGAGACTACAAGAAGATGTGAAAGGCATATTGTAGGAAAGGAGTGGTAAATAAAAACAGAGAGAAGATATGAAAAGAAGAGAGAAAGAATTTCAAGTGGGAGATTTAGTGATGGTGTATTTGAGAAAAGAAAGATTTCCAACTAAGACTTACAATAAACTGAAAATGAAAAAGATAGGACCATGTAGAATTGTAAGAAAGTTTTCAACTAATGCTTATGAAATTGAATTGCCAGAAGGGATTGGAATATCACCTATATTCAATGTTGCAGATTTGTATCCATACAAAGAGACAGAGACAGAGCTATGGGAGGAAACTACAGAAGATGAAGTTCAAACTTTGAACTGGGAAGAACAAATGCCAAAGACAGTTAAGAAAGAGGTGGAAGCTGTTTTAGAGAAAAGAGTATCCAAAAGAACCAGAGGACAAGTTTATTATCAATATCTAGTCAAATGGAAAGGAAAACCAGTGGAAGATGCTAGTTGGTTGACAACAGCTGAGTTGCAGAAGTATGGAGTAAACCCTGAAAGTCTGAGGGATGATTCTTTTCTTCCCGGGAGTCTGATGTAGGAGCATCCAGACTTAGCTAGCAATGTGAAGGTTTGTTCACATGTTGTGGCTAAAAGAGTTGAATTTCACTGACCTTAGTGGTCAAAAGTTAGTTTTAATCGATAAGTTTGGATCTCTCGAAAATGAGCTGTAATACATTATTGTAATAGTTAGGAAATTGTCTTATTTTAGATTGAAGGATAAGTTGTTAGCGTAGGTGCGTAATGGAGCTTGAAAATAGAGATTGAGTTTTTCGTACAGTTAGAGTAGGATTAAACTCATAAAAAGAATAAAAATGTAATGTAGAAGGATTAGCTGAGAGGATTGAGGATTGAGTGAGAGGCGATAGTTGAGTGATAGAGAGGATTTTCAGATTGAAACATAAGTCTGTTAAATTGTTGTAATTGAGCCGAGAGGGCCAAGACTCTGTAACCATTATTATATTGAGTGAATTTGTTTTAGTGTGCATCTGTGTGTAATCTTGTCGAAAAATCTTGTTTAACTCTGTGTATTTGCATTATGAACAAAATTGGGTATTTTCCCTGTTCCACACTTTAAATTGTTAATCGCTGTGTTTATTTGTTAATTGCGTGTTTTAGCACTAATCCCAGTTATTAGTATCAATAGCGGGGGTAGAAGATCATAAAGAGACTTGATCAGGTTGAAGTCCCGTACATAATCGTATCCGTCGATCGCAAAGTCAATAGCTGACGTCACCATCAATAGTGGGGGTTAGGCTAGTGTTTAACCTATGTGTGATTTGAAGTACCGCGAGTCGTAGGACTTGAGGACCTCCACTATCCCATGGATATCGGATCGTGAGTTGATTGGGCGTTAATCCCAAGAATGAAACCGAACCACTATAGATAAGGATTTAGTGTTTGTTGATCGGTTGATTGCTGACTGCTAGATCTAGAGAGGAGATCAACGGCGTAGAGGGAAGTGATGTTCAATTCCATAAGTGTTGTTCAATCGCCAGACTTCTGTTCAATTACAGATTGTTGTTCAATTGGACTACTGTTCAATTACGGATTGCTGTTCAATACGACTGTTTTTCAATCGCAAATTGTTGTTCAATTGCGACGTTGTTCAATTACTTTTCAATTGCTGTTCAGTTGCTATTCAATTGGCAACCTGCGTCAGATAATGATCCTCAAGGTGTTGCAGTACATTCTGCATGGTGTGAATGGATGTTTTGATGATGAACACCATACAAAGTCTTTCGGTCGAAGGCCAGTGATGTCAACCTATCACCAGAAGTGAGAAACCTGCCATTGATGTATGCAAGCCACAAGGAACTGAAGGGGTGTTTCTAACTCAACTTCTTGGATAATGTGCTGATGTCGACAATAAGTGACTCATCATAGGAGGGCCTTGATGTATCCCACATCAACGACACAAAACGAGTGTAATGATTTTGGAGACGGAATTTGACTGACGACACAAGGTTTAGGAATGGCGGTCATGAAAATGAAGGTTTATACTATTGCAAAGCATTAATTTTAACTTTGAACATGTCGATGACACTGAATGGATTGGCAACATTGACCCAAAACAAAAGTAATGGATGGTATGATAGACCAAGGTATGATGACCATCAAGCAGATAATCCAACCCAAATAGTCACAATGATGAAGTGAAAGTGTCATGTTCAAGAGCGACCAGGTGCCATAAAGTGGTTTACCCCTTTTCCCATTTTCCCCAATCATTGCTAACTAGTACCTCTTTATTTTTATCAATATGGATGAGGATAACATATGCTTGTTGTATAATTCCACCCTTGGGGTGAATCCATCACTATGTGATGTTTTATCGAGCCTAGCGAAGGTGAAACTCGGTCTTGTCATGATGGAAAAGTTTGTCACTATTTGATGTTCTAACGAGTCTAACGACAATGATAACTCAGTCCTTTTCATGTTTACAGAGTTTGAAAAGGGAGAAAAAGAAAAATCCATAAGGTTTTTTTTGTATATTTGTCTGTCAAGTTCGAAAAAGTGTAAAACAATACGAGAGAGAACCTATTGACCATGTTCGGTCAATGTATTCCTTTTTCGTAAACAATCTATCTCAGCTCGAAAAAGGGTTAAACTTATATTGAGTAGATGTCATTTCCAATCTATTAACGAGATGAAAAGGAGAAGCTCTTGCCAATCTTTTCATATTTCGAGAGTCTGAAAAGAGCTTAAAGAGGACTCTAAGGGGGTTCCTTTTTCTATGTTTAATAAAGCTCAAAAAAGAGATAAAAGTATGCTATGTGGTCAAAGTACAATTCACGAGTGTGCATGTCAAATTCTGTAAGTCAACTATAAATCTGTAAAAATAGGTAAATACTAAAGTCTATTCATTTAATGATCATGAAATAAACATAAAAACAAGAACTTACCATGTTATTTTCACCATTTGATATTTACCATTCAGTTTGTGCTCTGACCCTGTTTTTACCTCGATCTTCATCAGCTTATTGCGAGAGATTCTACAGATAATTTCTCGTGTCGTCCAGACTAGGTAGGAGATCTACCCCTCCTCTTTCTTTTCATATAATTCTTTCACTGTTTCATGCAAGTTTTTAGGGTTTTTAGGGTTTTTAGGGCCCCCGGGGCTTGAATTTTTTGCCTTGGGACCAACGCAGGTTTGCATGTCAAAAAATGCACTGGGGAGCACCCAAATTGAAGGGATTCTGCACTGCAGCATAGTGTCTCCTTGCCTGGGCTGCACTGGGTGAGTTTCCCAAACTTGTTTCACCAAAAAGACCCAAAATTTCTTCAGTTTTTTGCATGGAAAGGATCCTAACTAAGCTTATGGTTTGATTTCAGGCTTTCATCGGATCAGAATGTCTATTACTTAGCGAGAAAGAGAGCATGAAGAAAAATACATGGTTGCCCTAAATGATCCAGGTACAGTTGAGGCCCTCAAAAACTGTGGGTTGCTCAAATACTTCAGGTTGTCCGGAATGAGGCAACAATCAGAACTATTGAAGTTCCTAGTTCATGCATGGGATTTGACAAATCAGGATTTTCACATAAAAGACAAAGTTGTCCCTATTATGATCGGTGATGTCTACTTCCTTACAGGGTTGGCGAGACGTGGTGCCCCCATATCTCTTTCAGGTGCTTCCTGTGGAGGGGAAACAGTGAGGGACTGTGTTCGACAATTTTGTCAGCCAGGTACACAGCCTAGCAAGGACGCAAAGATAATCATCAAAGATATCTGTGATTTGCCTATGAGAACAATCCTTTTCACCATCACAAAGTTGGTAGGCAGTGTGACACTTCATTTGGCGAACAGATCATATATTCAGTATGCACTTAAGTGTCTTGAGCCAACTTTATTCAACTGGCGTGAGGTGGTACTTTCTTCACTAAAAGAGCAGTTAACAAAGGTAAATAGTGGTAAGACAAATAATTTTAGCTATGGATCACTCTTAATTGCTTTTACCTTAGAAATAATTCAATTGATGCAACCCCAGCATGTAACACTGGGTGTAACTGGTCCTAGAGATCCATGGATGTAGCGATGGGTCGAATTGATGGCTAGACATGTTGGTTAGTCATTGATTACATTTACCACTGCATTCTTCAGTTGGCTCGATCGACAACACATTATCATCGAGGAGCATCCATATTTAGGGATGGATTTTCATGGAGATCCAGAGTTGAGTCTACTAGTGGGCGCTCAATGGGGTGCTATAGGTAAATTGTTTTTGACCAAAATGTTTTTTGATTTTTTAAGTTTCTACATGTTTTTGTGTTTTGATATTCCAATACTAAACTAAAATCGTTCTCATTCATGTAGATGTGGGTACTATTCTACCTATGAGGCACCAACAGGAGGTAGGTGGGCCAGCGTGGAGAAACATTAGGAGAGCGGTTCTCCAGGATTTGGATTTGGCCAAGACCTTGGTAGAGTTGCAGGATCATGTGGAGGGATTAACCCTTGGTATTCTGGATGTCCAGATCGAGGAGTTACCTATGAGGCTGCAATGCCATACTATTGATGTTCCAGGTCATTGGATGTAGCTCTTGTGCATGATAGCTCAAGTTGTGACTTGTTATCATGAGCTTCACTAGGTCTACTTAGGATGTTTTTGCATGCATTTTGAGTTTTTAGGTCAGATAACCAAACATGTCTTGGACACAAATTTTTTAATTTTTTTTAAAACATCTATGTATTTTTACTTTTAGAGTTTTTATATATATGGTTATATGCAATCCTATTCAACTAATGATGTGAATTGAAAATTTACTTTTACATGTGTCGCAAATGTTTGTTTAACTCATAGTTTGCGAATGATTCGGTTAATGTGTTAAAGTTTCTAGAAATATGTTGATATTGAATGTACTCAAAATATCTTTCCAAAATACGAACTCTAAGGAACATACGAAGAATTGTTGGATTTCGGATAGTATAAATGTTTGTTAGTTGTAGTACAATGAGTTGTGAATCTAGCCTAATGATGATTCGGTGGATACCAAGTGAAATGGCATCAGAGAGAAGTTTGATCAACATGCTATACTCAGTGATATTGTTCATCGATCGACTGATACAAATCCCTTGAAAACTCACTAACTCACCACTTGGAGCGAAAATGGCCCATGTTGTAGAAGATAGGTTCTGTGTGCTATGACTAGAACCATCGACGTAACCAACAAATGGTTCCAAAGGTTTCGACATCTACAACAAAGGCAAAGCATATTACTTAACCACATAGAAACTCTAAAAGACACACTGACACACACACATGCAATTAAAGTGTATATACAATGATTTTTACTACACTCAATTAAGCATAGTAATGTTTGAGATACAACCCATTTCGGGGTTGTGACAATGGAATTCCATCGTAATCCACCAACTCATAGGCAGCGTTTTCCAAAACACGCTTGACAATATAAGGAACCATCCAAAGCAGTTCAAATTTTCTTGCTCCTAGCTTATCAGCTTCTTGATCGTAAAGCAAGACCATGTCTCCTTCTGAGAAAATGCGAGGTTTGAAATTTCTGTCATATTGCGCCTTGATTCATTTATTATGCACTTTGTTAGACAATGCGGCTTCATGACGGGTTTCATCCAGATGGATAAGTTCCAAGAAATGTGCTTCTTCTTTAGAAGTGTCGGGTAACAGGTAAATTGCGAGTTTGAGAGATGAAATTTCGCATTGTATCAACAAGATTGCCTCTAGACCATACACCAATTGAAACGGGTGAATCTAGTTGCATTTCTCACCGAGGTTCGATATTCCCACAAGGCAGAGTATAGGATTAAATTCCAGCTTCATTTATGAACCCCTATCATTCTTTGAAGAATTCGCTTCAGAACTTTGTTGATGGCCTCAACTTGTCCATTCGCTTGCGGATAATAAGGGGTAGAACTATCATGTGAAAGTCCTAACTTAACAGTCAACTCAGCCATCATGTGATTGTGAAAATGCAACCCATGATCTGTAACTATAGCCTATGGTACACCAAACCGGGCAACCACATGGTTGAAAAAGAAAAGAGTAGCCATCTCGCCGCTATTGTTTAATGTTGGCATCACCTCAGCCCATTTTGTGAAATAGTCAATGGCGACAATAATGTACCCATGCCCCCCGACCAAGGTGGGGTTACATGTCATGAAGTCAATGCCCCATTTGGAAAATGGTACAACAATGGCGACAAGATGCAATGGTACAGGTGGTAATCTAGATTTACGATCATAAATCTGGCATGCGCAACAACATCTGACAGCAATTATGCAATCTTTGAATATGGAAGGCAAGAAGTAACCAGCATGGAGAATTCTTTGTGCGGTAGCATAACCAGATAAGTGTCCACCACAAGCACTTGAATGACAATCATTCAAAACTTTCTCGGCTTCCTCATGAATGAGGAACCTTCGTAAAATCATATCGATACCATGACAAGAAAGAGTGTCACCAACGATCAGATAATCTTTAGCTTGGTATCAGATACGTCACTATTGCGAGCGAGAGGTATCTAGCAAGAAAGTTTGGGTCTGGAGATAAATCAGTATATCTCCATACCACGCGTCAAATGACAAAATCAGGAACCGAGACTCATTAAGAATTGATGGTTCTGAAGTTGAATCAATGGTATTCGAGGGAAGGTCACAAAGAAGCTCGACAAAGACTAGAGATTTCTTTGTTTTGGATTTGATGAATTCCAAATATCTTGCAAAATGACGATCCATTTTGAGTATTTTCCCCCCAGCAATTGACGTGACAAAATATATGTCATAGGGTTTCAATCTGAAATGACAGTGGTGTTTCAGAGCAGGATGTAGTGGCGAAATCTCTCTACAGCTTAAACTGCAGCCAGAGCTAACTTTTCGACATAAGAGTACTTAACTTCTGTATCATTGAGATTGCAACTCAAATAATATATTGGATGTTCAATCCCATCTTCTTCTTCGACTAAAACCATTCCAGTGGTTGTATCTGCAGCAACGAGATACAGGAAGTAGATGTTTTGATAAATTGGGGAATACATTAATGAGGCTCTAATCAAGGTATCTTTAAGAGCATCAAAGGAAGCTTGCGCAACCTGATCCCAATGGAAGGGTATCCCCTTTTTCAATAAACGAGTAAATCCTTTAGCCATTTCAACATAATTGGGAATGAACCTCCTCAAAAAGTTAGCCTTCCCTTGGAGTCTTTGTAACTGTAGTAGATTTGAAGGTGGAGGAAAATCAAGAATTGCCTGAACCTTAAGTGGATCAAGTTGAATTCCCTCCTTAGACACTACGAATCCAAGCAAATGACCAGAACCAACACAAAACACACATTTGTGTGGATTGAGTCGTATTTTGTAGTGTTGACACCATAAAAATATAGCTCTCAAATTTTGCGGGTGATCAGTCCGCTTTCATGAATGAGAAGGTAAATCGTCAAGGTATGGTTGAACAATATGTTTGATGTCATGGAAGGCATAATTCATTGCCCTTTGAAATGTTTCCCCTGCGTTCTTCAAACCAAACAAGAGTTTCCTATAAGCGAATGTGCCCCATGGACAAATAAATGCAGTTTTAGATTGGTCCTCTGGGGAGATATTGATCTAATTATAGCCAGAAAAACCATCCATAAATGAGAATATTTTTCATCCAGCACATTCATCAATAATCTTGTCGATAAAGGGAGTATGATAAGTTTCTTTTGGACAACCCTGATTAACATCCCTATAATCAACGCACACTCATATTGTCCCTTGTTTCTTCATGACAGGAACAATATTGGAAACCCAATTGGTAAGTGGAACAGGGTAAATGAAACCAGCATCAAAAGTTGTTCAACTTCTATTTTAATAGGAGCAGCCCTCTTTGGATGAACAGGATGGAGGCGCTGTCGCACTAGTCTGACATCAGGATACATTTTGATTTCATGTTCAACTATACTAGAGTCAATTCCTGGCATCTCCTTGTATGACCATGCAAATATATCTCGAAATTAATGAAAGAGAGCATGGTACATATTTGCCAACATGAATTTTTTCTACAATGTTAGGTTTGGTCGAAATATTGATAGAAATAGTTTCTTCGATATTTGACAGGTTTCACTCGGAATCTACTGTATCTATGAAAATAGAATTCAAAAGAAAATCGACAACTGAAGGGTGATTAAGTTCATTTGAATAATATTCTATGTGATCTTGAAGATGGGAATGATGATGATAATATTCCCATGGTTCTCCTTCCATCATCATTGATTGGATGATTCCTTCATCAATAGAAAATACACGTGGAAAAGGATCGGAAGAAGTACCAAATTCTAATGAATGATCTACCCATACAATTGACGAAAATGGATTTAGATTCGCCGCACAAGCCAGAAAGATTGATTGCTATGCTAGCTCAATAGGGTTTAGCAGCATGATTTCATTACTACTATCAACTTCAAAACTATTGGTAATCTTCCTTAAGTCAGATGAAGTGGAAGATATCATGTTGAAAGTCTCAACTTTTGCCACTTCTGCTAAATTTGATGGTGGTGGTAGTGAAAAAGTACCCATTAGGGAAGAGTATTTAAAGAGACCTACACCAATTTTTTGGAGAGATAGCAGAGGTTCGTGTACCAATGAAATGCTTCCAGTAACCTATGAACTAGAGGTGAAGAAGGCGAGTTGGTCGATAATTGTGATTCCACCTTTATGAGGGAATGCAATCATACGAAAGTATGTTGAAATCACAGCAGCCATATCATAAACCCACGGTCTTCCTAGTAAAATGTTATAGTCAAGGGATCTGTCAACAACCTCAACTTTAACAGTTATTGTTTTGCCTCCTAGTTCAATTTGTAGATTACTCAATATTCCATGAGGAGTATATGTTCGACCGTTGAAAGATTTTAATGTTATTGGTGAACGTGACAAAGGCCATGAGAAAAGTGTTTTCTAGAAACTCATAGACGTTATACAAGTAGATTCCCCCTCATCAATAATGGTTCGATGAACAAGTTTATTCAAGGAATTTACTTGAATCAAGAATGCTAATTGCATTGGTAACTGTGGCGTATAACCCGCATGGTTAAAAACCACAAGATTGGAATCAGTTGGATCGATTCTACCAACCACTGACAACAATTCCTACTTTTGGGAGGGACAGTTCTGAAGTACCTCGAGTGTAGACATAGCAGAAGGTGACTAAGCGAAATCTTATACTATATTGTAATTTGGTGCAGCTTGAGCTTGAGGGTTAAATGTTGATTTATGTACAACTCCATTAGGTGGCTTTATTGTTAACTCTGGTGCAATAGGTGGTGGAATAGGATCATTTGAAGTTGAAGTCAAAGGGTTAGGTCGATTAGACTGGTTATTTAACGATGACGATTGATTTCCATAATCTTTACTTCGTGTTCACACCAAAACATCATCTTTCGGCTTAGAGGCGGATAGCATAAGCACTTGGGAAGTGGAAGCTTGTTCTGTAGCAACCATATTTGTCTCTGGTTTTGGAAAAGGATCAGTCAGTACCACGGATGTATTAGAATTCTTCAGAAGCTTTGAGACTTTGGAGCGGTGAGGACAATCTCACGTAAAATGCTCATCATTACAGATCAAACACGGGTAACAAGGTTTCCTAGCCGAAGGAGAGGAATCAGATGATTTATCTTGAGGGGAATTATTTTGTTTCTTCTTGTTTTTCCCTTTTTTCTTACCTCCTAGTTGCTTTTTGTTCTTACCCTTATCAGATGACATGACATTGATTTCAGAAGTAAGAGTGTTATCAGGTGCATTTGTAGTTTGATTAGAAATGGCAAGTGTTTGACCAGATGGTCTACCTGTCGTTTGTGTGCTTGAAGAACCAATCACACCATCACCGGCATGAGAGTCCTTACTCGATGGTGGAGGAGGAACAGTGAAAGCTGGTTGGGGTGCATTTGGGATCTTGTCATAGAGCGTGCTAGACTATGTATAAATCAAGTCCAAATATTGGGCACGAGCAATTACTTTCTCTTCAGTGACAACTCCACCTTTCGCCACATCCTCAATGATAGATGGTAGCAAGGATTTTATAAACCACTCAGCTAGAAGCTGATCAGGAACATAAGTTTTAACCATTTGATGACGATGACGCCACTCATGAATATGATCAGAGATATGAGTAGCAGTAGTCTGTTTAAAGTTGGTTAATAGTTCTGTTCTAGTTTCATATCATATGGGTAACTGGAAGTGGGTTAAAAACATGGTAGCTAAGGCAATGAAGTTATCAAAAGAAGCTCATGGTAACTCAATGTACCACTTCGTAGCCGGACCAGTAAGCATTCTCTGGAAAAGACGTAGTCTAACAGAATCATCATTCAAGGAGTTTGATGAACACCATAAATGAAAAGTCATGACATGGTTGGACGGGTCTTCTCCAAGGTTTCCATTGAATTTTGGAATATCGGAAGGTAACTTATGAGGAATCACCGGCCACCAAGGTGCATAATGAATTGGGTCATTGGTGAGCCAGTTTAGATCTGGTAATTCAAGTGTCGCAACGAAAGGCAACTGTCTATTGAGGTCAGGTTGAGCATATCTAGGGTAAGATGGGATTGCTTGGGCAATAAGCCTTTGCATACCAGCATAAGGCATTTGCCACTGGTAACCTTGATAAGGGTAAGTTTGTTGAGCAAATCCAACATAAGGTTGTTGTTGTTGTGCACCAGGATACATTTGTTGTTGTCCAAACCCAACATAGGCTTGTTGACCAGGACCTAGATAAACTTGTTGCTAACCAAACCCAGCATAAGCTTGTTGTCCAAGTCCATTTTGAGGTTGGTATTGTTGTTGTTGATATTGGGGCTGCCAAGGCTGTTGAATCAACTGTTGTTGTTGTTGGTACAATGGTTGTTGTTGCCCACAAATGTAAGGTTGACTAGGTTGTGAATACACTAAACCAGTGTAAGTCTAAGTCATTCCAGTAAAAGGTAAACTAGCTTGAAGTTGTTGGACTCCAGACACAAGTGGTTGTTGTAAAACTACCTAAGAAGGCTGGATCTGTATACCTGAAACTTGGGGGTCTGAGGTTGAAGGGCTAGCTTGCACAGGTTGAGATACAACAATTTGGGCTTGTGACTATAGTACAGTTGTAACAATAGGTGTTGTAGGTATGGATGAGACAGATTGCATAGGTTGTGATGGATACACAAGCCTAGGTTGAACGGGCATGGTTGGCTGCCACTGACAGACAGTCATTCCAGGCTGACCTAAAGACGACGGCATACCGACATATGGTTTCCCCCCAAAATAAGGAGGATAAGGAGAATATGCTATTATTATCCATATGGGGGTAGTCCAGCATTAAGAGGATACATAGGACGATAACCAGATGAACCATCTTGATATGAACTTGATGGGTCCAGCTGTTTGGTACCTATAAATGAGGAACCAGATAAAATTCCGGTAGAGGACATTGGTGAAGACCAAGGCCTAGAAGCAACACCTGAGTGGGTTCCTGATAAATATTGGTAACCTGATGGGACAGAAGGAACACCATAAAAATGTGACTCAGGTGTTGTAGTAAACATCGAAGAGGTTGTGACAAAAGATTCTGCTATAGCCATAACAGATGGTATGGTCTGGGATGTTGAATCTGTTGTAGTCAAATGTCTAAATAAGTTTCCTAACGAATCAACGGGTGTCTGAAAGTAATCAGGATCAAAAGGAGTAGTAAAATGAGGAGTATAAGGATACAGATGCAGTCCAGTTCCAAAATGGAATGGAGTTCTGGGTGATTCTACCTTAGGTTCCTCTTCTATTGAAATCAAACCAGGTGGAAGAATTTCACCGTTTGGTCTGTAATAGATTTCTGGTTGTTGCTGAGGTAAAGAGGAAGTCTCGATAGTTACGGATGTCTGAGGATTTATTGGTCAATCTTCTTCTGGTAAGGTAACAACTTTTGATTGTTCAACCTCAAAATCCAAATGTTCTGGTAATAGAACATGTTTAGGTTTGGCTTCGTGAACAACTTTTCAGAAGTAACTTCTGATTGAATAGTGATGGGCTCAGGATCTAGTTCTGGTTGAACAGATTCAGGTTCAGAAGTAATTTCTTATTGAACAAATTCGGATTGAGAATCAACTTGTTGTTGAACGACTTGGGTTACCGTTTCACTAGATTTAGTTATAGTTTCCTCAGGTAATTGTGGAGATTCCACTTCAGTAACATATGTACCAGTAACTGGGGTCACATTACTTACCGGTATAGGTGTTTCTGGTAATTCAGATGAAGAACCAGAGGCTTGTGAAGTACTGGATCCAGTCAAATGAGACAGCTTCGACTGGATAGGTGTAGCTTTGAGTGGTAAAGGCAGTTTACTCGTTACTCTCCATGAACTATGGGTCAAGGGTTGATTTTCCTCCACGATTGTTGTTTGATTTTATTACAAAAATAAATAAACAAAAAGGGGTGAGTTAGGCAAAAAGGTTTACCAAGAAACTGTGAATAGAAGAATACCTCTTGGCGAACCAAGAAGTACAGGCAGGCAATTGTGGAGTACTAAAGAAGGTATGTTTTTGATGATTATTTCAGTATCTTTTCATTAGAACTTACAAACCTTTTGCATCATGAACTAGGAAAATGATAAAGAATTGTAATAAAACATGTGAGATTAATATGCAAAATGAAAATGCTAACAATTGTCATTTCCTTATGCAGGAAGGAGGAAAAACGAGAAGTTGCCGTTCCAAAGGAAAGGACAAGGACGGGTTAACCGCTGTCCCTTTCACAGGAGACCGTATGCAAACAAGGCAAAGCAAATCAAATCGAATCAGCCCGGGAAAGGAAGTGGAGATATCAGCTCGGCGCAGGAGAGACAAGAAATGACTGAGGACTAACGGTTTGGGGAATCCCTCGGGATCCTTGATCCTGAGGGATCGCTGTTTTATCTATTTTTGCACTTAGATATCTCCTCCGTCACCCTTATAAAAGGGCAACATGGTTAGCTCAAGAGAGAGTTAGATGCTGTTATGATTTTATGTAATTTCTTTTAAGATCAAAACTTTGATCATCGAGTCTCATTAAGAACTGGTTTATTGTAATTCTACTCTATGCATTAATACAAACTTGGTTGCTATTTCATCTCTGAGTTTGGAATAACTTCAAGCGGTGTACCCCTGGAGGCTAAGGGCCCAGCCCTGGAGGACACTTTCTCCTGTATTATTACGTTTGGTTTATGCGTGGTTTGCTTATCGATGTTATTTGGTAATCTGATGTGTTTTATAAGTTTACATCACATGCTCTGTTATGTTTAATTTATTAAGGTTTCTACAGATAGAACTATTGTATTGACTCTGCATCATATTACTGTTCTTTTAGGAGTTGATATAATACTTCTAGTCTTTACAGAATACTGTTACTATTCCATTACAGAGCCTTTGTGCTGTGCACTTGTTCATTAACATTACGGAATTCATTTTGGAAGTTATGTTCTTTGCGATTTTTGGATTTATGAACAATGTTGTTCTATTTTGAAATGCAGTCATATTCTTTCTAACTGAGATCGATACTTGGATCAGATTACTATTTAAGTGTGCTATGTGCGTATATGGTTTTCAAGCGCTGTTCCATAATTTATCAGTAATCAGTGCTGTTCCATTGGTGTGTGTTATTCAATCTGCTCTTAAGAGTGAAAGATTGCCGTTTGATTCCTGTAGATTATGATTAATGCATTTGATCTTATAGACTAAGATGATACTGCCTGTGAGACTTAGTTGATGTTCTATTTCTTAGCTGCTGTTCCATTTTGGATTTGCTGTTCCATTTCAGATTTGTTGTTCGATTTCTTAATTGTTGTTCGATTTCTTATCTTCCGTTCCATTTCTTGGTATTTGCGTGAAGAACGATCTCAGGCTGTAGTGAGCATTGACATTTACTGTCCAGCTCCCAGATCCACGATCTGTTCTCTGATTTCCTTTTCCATTAGTTTCCAAAGGAATGGGTTAGTGCTATTGAACCCTTGACTAATAAGTTGCGTAGTCTTTTGAATGTGTGATTTAATCTTTTGAAGTAGTTAAGCTATAGACAAGCATCCATTTACTCTTGTATTTCTGAACACTGTACTACCAGCATTACTCTGGCAAATGATAGCCTCAGACTGAGACACTCTTTGAAATAACGAAACGTTCCCGGATTGACATATTAATGTGAGGTAATTAGAGGTGAAAGAGACCGTTTTTATAGCTCCACATTTTGGCGCCGTTGCCGGGGAAAGAGTGTAGCCATTTGTTCTTTTTTTCAGAGTAGTGTATGAACCTGCTAGGGAAGAGTTGGGTTTTAAAAATGGAAGGTAAGAACCTACGTGTGGAGCATGTAAAAGCCCTGCTCCTTTGCCCGCTTTCCTACAGATTTGCCGCTGTGTTGTTTGAGTAGAATCTAGTAGTTAATTTGAGTGCATGACTAAGCAGAAAAAGCTAGAAAAAATTTCAAACCTCTACCCAAGCCAGGAAAAGCTAAGGGGTGGTGACCCTTGGCTGACCAACCTTCATAGATGAAATCTACAAGAAAGCAGAATCTCAACCCTCGGTAGGACCTAGGAAATTTATTTCTAAACAACCTACTAGTTCCCTTCAGGCCACAGGATCACCATCTGTAGCCTTTGCTGAGGTGCATAGTCAAACTAAAGAGCAGGATTTTCAGGAAATTGAAAATTCTACTACAAAACTATTGCAGGAAGGGAATTTCAGTAATCTTTGTGAAGGAGGAGGAGAGATAGGGGAAACCGAGGAACCGAGGTCTCCTCTCAAGGCAACTTAGCCATTGAACAGCCCAGACAAGGGAAGTGCTGCAAAAATCATCTTTGAAGAAACTCAATCTCCTCAGACATTAGGCACTCTCATTATCCCAGATAGAGGAAGTGCTATTCAAACCTTTCCTATTAAATCCATTCCCTCTCAACCTAGGAATACCCTCCTAGATATCCAAGAAGTTTATTGGCATATATTCGACCCAATGGCTCAAAACCAGCCAAACACTCAAACCTCTACATTACAATACCCCATAGTGGATTCTGCAGCAAATGTGCCTATGAAAACAATCCCTCTTCAACATATCCCTATATTCCATGGTCTTACATCAGAAGACCTGGATGCATTTTTATTTGAATTTGATGTACTGTGCAGGGGATATGATTACACCACCGACCCCCAGAAACTGAAACTATTTCCCTCTACACTAAAAGGGGTTGCTTTAAGATGGTTTATGGGATTAGGTGGTGGGGTTATAAATAACTGGGATCAAATGAAAGAATCTTTTCTAAAAAAATATCAGGACTATTGCAGGTCTAGAGAACTGAAGGATGAAATATTCCAGATGGTAGCTAGACCAAACAAAACATTAGAGGAGTATGTGGAATGTTTCCAGTATAATCTACAAAGATCTCCTTATGCATCACTGCCTTTACCTGATAATGTGTTAAAAACAACATTAATAAGGGGCATGAAGGAACAATGGATTGAAACATTAAACATTATGGGAAAATGAGATATTTATCAAGAAAATTTTGCTGACATTATTGATTTATGTATCAGGAGCTCGAGAGGTAGCACAAGAGTAAAACCGGAAGAACATGATCGGTTTGTAAGAGATAATAAAACTTCAACAGAAGGAGTAATGCGTGTAGAAATTGGAAATTTATTGGAAAATTTTAAAACTGATATGCTAGGGACACTAACTACACAACTTGATATTATGCAGGCCAAATAGAAGCAAATGGAAGTAGAACAGAATTTGGCAATCTTCTGTCCCCGATGCAGGAAAAAGCATAGCCATAAGGAGTGTCCACTGGATGCAGTCCAAACATGCGCCATCTGCACAAAAGATCACCGTACGAAAAGCTGTCCCTCACTTCCTGGATTGAAAGTAGTATATAAGGAAGCAGAAGAAGAGCCAGAATCGATGTATTTGCTCAACCAGCGCCATCAGTGGCAGCTGAGACAATCTGGTATGTTTCCAGACCCAACTTCTTCTTTTCAGCCTTCGCAGTATAATGCTCAACAATATAATATGTGGCAAAGTCAATCCCAATCCCCGTTTCCAAACTGGTCACCGCAGTCATTCCCTTCCTCAAACCCGTGGCTAAATCAGGCAAGCCAATCTGGTTGGCCAAATCTTCCTTATACTCCACCATATTGGAAAAGTAACGCATACCCACCATGGACTCCCCCTACTTCACAAAGTTCAGCCTGGCAGACAAACTGTCAGAGACCGATGCATCAGCCAGTAGGAACCATTCCGCTCGCTCAACCTACACTGCCAGCCTTACAACAAAATCCCCAGTCTAATCTGAGACCGCAACTCCCAGCCCAACCCAACCCCAATCCAAATAACGGACCGATCCAATCTGTCCAAATCATAGAAACACCAGAGTTAGGAGCCGATTTGAGGGAGTGTAATGATATTCAGTTAAGATCTGGGCGTATTATTGAAACCGAGGGAGATAAGACAGTTCAGGTTGAAAATCAGTTACCCAGAGAACATCTGTCACAAGAAGAGGATGTGAATAAACAACAAACTCATAATCAAGCAACCACATCCTCTCCCCCATTCCCAGAATGATTAATCATACCTCGACCTATACAATATCCTGATTTTGACATTCTGGGAGAATTACAAAATTTGTACATAAAAATTCCATTCCTCCAAGCCATTCAAGACATCCCGATATATGCAAAAACTATCAAAGAATTGTGTGTAAAGAAACCAAGGAGGAATATAACAAATAATCCAAGAGTCCAAGTAGTCGGCACTCTATCTGACTTACTATCAGGAAAAGAAACACCCATTAAATACGAAGACCCAGGAAATCCAATAGTAACTGTGCAAATTTATGGTCAGACCCTTCCCAATGCCTTAGTTGATCTAGGAGCTGCAATCAATATCTTAACAACCACTACTTGCCAAAAGCTAGGCATTACATCTGTAGAACCCACCTCTACCTTGCTAGAATTGGCTGACCGATCTGTGGTTAGGCCGGAGGGCACACTACATGATGTCATGGTCTCTGTTGATTCCTGGGAATATCCAACTGATTTTCTGATAATAAATCCCAAAACCCGACTTGATGGACATCCATTGATTTTAGGTAGACCTTGGCTTGCCACTGCCGATGCTTATATCGACTGCCGGCAAGTAAATATGACCATAACCAGAGGACCAAATATCAAGAACTTAATTCTATATCCTCCAGCACAGCCAAGTGTCACAATAATCAAAACTAATAGGCACCTTGTATCATACCTTACTGATAACATTAGATCTCCATTAACTATACAAGAGGCACTTGATTTCAAAGACCAAACAGAAGACGATGCCATTAATAATTTTATTAGTCAAACTAAACTCACATCCCGTACACAATGTCACATGATAAAGTAGCATTTGATAATGAATTAGAAGAAGATCCTCTTAAAGATACACATGATCAAACAATACCTGTTACTTTTGTTGCAAATAGTAAAATTGTGGAAATTGAACTGGGAAAAACCTTAAATATTAATGCCAACCTCACACCCGAACAAGAAATGAAGCTCATCCACTTGTTAAGGAAATATAAAGAAGCATTTGCATGGGACTACCCTAATATGAAAGGAATTGACCCTCAATTATGTACCCACTACATTTACATAGAAAAAGATGCGAGACCTGTTTGCCAGCCTCAGAGGAGACTTAATCCTCATCTAAAAGATGTGGTAAAAGCTGAACTTCAAAAACTTTTAGATGTCAATTTCATTTATCCTAACTCTGATAGTAAATGGGTCTCTCCGCTTGTGGTGGTACCAAAAAAGAATGGGAAATGGAGAATCTGTGTGGACTATAGAGAGCTAAATAAAGCAACAAAAAAGGACCACTTCCCTCTCCCATTCATCGACCAAGTATTAGACACTTTGGCAGGAAAGAAATTCTTTTCTTTCCTGGATGGCTTCAGTGGATAAAATCAGATTCAGATTGCCCCTGAAGACCAAGACAAAACTACTTTTACTTGTCCTTGGGGAACATTTGCCTACCGAGTTCTACCTTTTGGCTTATGCAATGCTCCTGCCACATTCCAAAGGGATATCCTTATCATTTTTGTAGATTTAATAAATGAAGGACTTGAAGTATACATGGATGACTTTACACCATACGTAGATGATTTCAATCCAGCATTGGATACCCTAGAAAAAGTCCTACAACGCTGCATTGCTACCAGGCTTTGTTTAAGCCACGAAAAATGCTATATGATGACGATTGAAGGACTTATCCTAGGACATTATATTTCAGCAGCTGGGATTTAGGTAGACCCAGCCAAAATCCAAATAATTTTTCTTATTCCCACTCCTACCACTTAAACAAAGGTACGCAGTTTTCTTGGATTTTCTGGTTATTATAGGAGATTTATAGAACATTATTCGCACATTGTTGCACCTCTGTATGCACTAATTGGTAACGTTGATTTTTTTTGGACAAAAAAATGTGAACATGCTTTCCAGGATCTGAAGAAACTTGTGTCCACGGCCCCAGTCCTTCGAGGACCAAATTGGGATTTTCCATTTCAGATATCATCTGATGCCTCAGATACAGCCATTGGAGCAGTCCTTGGGCAGGAAGAGGATAAAAAACCATATGCAATTTATTACATCAGCAAAAATTTATCCCTTGCTAAATTAAACTACACTATTACTGAAAAAGAATTTCTAGCTGTAATACATGCTATCAATAAGTTTAGACATTACATTACTGGATATCCTGTTATCTTGTACACAGATCATTCTGCCATAAAATATTTAGAAAACAAGCCTATCACAAATGACAGAATAACTAGATGGTTGATTTTATTGCAGAAATTTGATATTGCAATCAAGGATCGACCTGGCAAACAAAATCCTGTAGCCAATTTTCTCTCAAGAATGCCAAAGCCAATCGATGCAGAAACAGTTGAAGACCAATTTCCGGACGAGCATCTGTTCACTGTGGCTGTTCAAACACCCTAGTATGCTGATGTTGCCAATTACCTAGCAGTAGGTAAATTACCAAAGCATCTAACCCCTAATGAGCAGAAACAGATTGTTCAGCGGAGTGCTCGATTTTCTTGGATTGGGGGCTATTTGTTCCACACAGGGGCAGACATGCATATCAGGAGATGCGTTCGAGAAGATGAAATCTTTGACATTTTAAAATCTTGCCATGACGGACCATGTGGTGGACATTTCGCCGATCGCAGAACTGGACATAAAGTGCTGCAGACAGGGTATTATTGGCCCATGATTTTCAAAGATGCAAAGAAATTCATCCAAGCCTGTGACAGTTGCCAGAGAGCAGGACACCCTGGTCAGTTCGATGAGATGCCTCTGAAACCACAACTAGTCATCGAACCATTTGAGCGATGGGCCCTTGATTTCGTTGGACCAATTAATCCATTATCAAACCAGAAAACATATATTTTGGTGGCAACAGAAAATGTCACCAAGTGGGTTGAAGCAGAGGCATTGCCAAGAGCTACAAAGGACTCTGTCATACAGTTCTTGTTCCATCTATTTGTACGTTATGGCCTTCCAAGAGAAATAATTACAGACGGTGGACCATAGTTTCTGGGAACAGAATAGCTGCAACACTCAACAACTATCATGTCCAGCATAAATCACTACTCCATACCACCCACAGGCAAATGGGTAGGTAGAAAGCAGCAATAAAATAATAGAAGCAATCCTAACAAAAACCATTGTGTCACATAGACGTGATTGGGCTGCCAGACTACCTGAAGCACTGTGGGCTTATAGAACAACATGGAGAAGCACCACTAGTTACTCACCTTATCAATTAGTGTTTGGAAAACAACCCATTTTCCCCATAGAATTCGAAAAACATTACGAACAGCACAGGAAGTTGGCTTAGATCTAACCGAGGCACAGATTAATCGATTGCAGCGGATCAATGAGCTAGATGAAATTAGGCTCTCTGCACTTCAAAACACTGCCCTGATCCAATAGCAGCGAGCTAAATGGCATGATGCTCTCATTAAAAATAAAGTCTTCCACGAAGGAGACTGGGCTCTTTTGTATGACTCCAGGTTTCAGGACTTCCCCGGTGTTAGCACCTAAATCTGCCTTAGGCTGAAGGAAGGCAAAATTCAGGGTAACCACAAACCACGCTCAGTCTGGTAGCTAGCCCTACCAAAACAGGAGAGGGCTCTCTTCAAGTCACACTCAGCGAATAAGTAAACGGAATGGTCTGAGATGACTAACAGTGAAATATTGATCTTAGGCTAGTAAGTAAATATGGATACAAGAAGCAATTTTTTATGAATGACTGAGTTTCTGGGATGGTATGGGACCAACGGACAGCAATGAGCAGAGAATTTAATACAAAGGCACAGATTACTTCGTGAGGCAAGACAGGCGGAAAGTCTAGCAATTTAGTTTGAAATAACACGGAATGGAGGAATTGCTTAGGAGGGTGAAAAGGGCATAAGTACATGAATCCTTTTCAACAGAAGAAGAACACTGAACATGAAATTTTCCCACAGGCAGAGCAATAAAAATGAATTCTACCTTATCTAACTTAGAAAATTTCACTGGAAATGAATATGAAATGAACTGTGAAACATTACGAAATGCATATGAAACATAAGAGACACATTTGCTACACTCACAACCACATGAATCTCATGAAACAGAGCCACTGCCTTTCATTAATCCTCTGTCAAAATATACAATGAAGAACTGAGTTTCTCTCCCACAGTCTCCCAGAAATTACAAGCCAACCCTTTGCAAATGGTTTGCATACAATAAATAGACTATGCCATGAGGAAATAGAATGACCAAGAGTTTGGGAGTTTTTCGAATCATTACAAAGTGGAAGTGGAAAGCCAACCATTAGTTACAGGTGCAGTGTTACAGAAATGACAAATGGCTTGGGTGACTGCTCGCCTTCCTTTGCCACTTGGATAGGAGCCCACCTTTAGTGAAAATATTTTTTAAACATTGCCTTAATTGCTGAGAAAAATATAGTGTAAATGAGCGGGCCCACTTGGAGAAAATTGCGAATCGAAATTTCACGAAGCGGGCGTGATTTTTGCCTTTTTCTCTATATGCGCCGCACCCAAATTTATACACGTCGTGCCACTTTGGAGGTGATTTTGAGGTACCTGCAGGAGTCCAAATTGTACCCAAGTGTGCTTGTTGGAAAGCCTGGCCTGTCTACTTTCCAACCCCAATGGAATTTCTGAATTTGGTGCTCATTTGCCCCTCCAAAACTTCATTCTCCCAAGACTGCTTCCTATGTGTCAAAATAGGGGCAGAGAGGTCATTTTTTGAGTGTTTTTGACCTCATGGGGACTCAAATCATGCCCAAATTTCTTGTCCATGCACCAACAGGCATGATTTTTCATGCTAAATCCAAAAATGAAAGCCATTTGTGATTTGGAGTTCCCAATCCTAAGCGCCGCGCCAGTGGCGCTGGCACGGCGCACAGGGAGAAAAACCCTGTTTTTTGCACAAAAATGTCTAGGTCCACAGTTTTTCTTCACATTACCTGCGGTCCCGCACCTAATGGTCATAGATCCTGTGGACCTGAGCACACCTTTTCTTTGTGACAGGTGCGGACCCCTAAGTGCGCCGCACCTTTTTGAAGATGACTTTTGGAGGCCTTCTCGGTGTCCAAATTGGGTTCAGGATAGCTCGTTGGAAAGGTATTTGAGTCTACTTTGCAACCCAACTAGAACTTTTCAAGTTGGAGTTCATTTTCCCTATAAAAGTTCAAATATCCCAAGACTGGTCAAAATGTACAGAATGAGGCTGCCTCAAGGCAGAGTGATGTTGCAGTCAACTTTTGAAGGTCTTCCTCAACTCCAAATTGAGCTCATGATAGCTCATTGGAAAGATATTTGTGTCTAGTTATAATTTTACTCATCATGCAAGTCATTATGCCAACCAAGCTAGGAGAAAAATTGATTTTCCCAAGGTCACTTCAGAGGTGCATCAATTCTCCCAAGGCAATTGTAGTTTTGACATTTCTATAACACCATGACACTTGTGTAAAAAGTGAAGGAGGTTTTTCTTCCTTGGCCTAGTTTAGACAAAAACCTCTCTCAGTTTTCCAAAATGCATCTTTTCTTGCTCAGAAACATCATTTGAGTGAATTATTGAACCTTCCTCTAGCCTGCAAGTATTATTGAAGCACTTTGAGAACAACAATTTGCAAACCCTAGACCTAATGACTGAAATGAGTCTTATCCATTAAAATATCAAACATTGACTATCATGGATTTTAATAACTTTGATGAAAATACCTAAGCCAGTAGGTACAAGACATGAGGGGAATGAACTGACCATACCCTTCCGTCAGATTATGGCATGCCTCTAGCAGAATGCAGCTGAGTGAATGGAGTGATACACCTAAAAATGAGATGCAGAAAGAGTTTTGATCTCTGACGGAGGACTGATGAGACCGACTCTAACACCTGGGAAACTCCAGACTCGTTGGTTGGGACCATACGAAATCTAGAAAGTACATGACAATGGTACCCTTACTCTAATCACTATTGACGATTCTGGATATGCCTTCAAGGAAAATGGCCACCGAGCTCGTCTCTACCGCAAAACACTCACTCGGGAGTCCTTCTACCAGCAGCTACGCTTAGACTCTGATATGGAGATTTTGGGGGAGAAAGAGAAGTCTTCCTCACCTGTAATTCATTAAGGAATTTATTTCTTTTTACAGTTTGTACATAATTTTTTTGAATCATTTTTGTACATATTTTTGAATCAACGTTTTGCCGTTATTATTTTTGTTGTTCCTTTTTTTTCAAAAGAACAGCATTTTCTTCTGGCTGTTCCTTTTTCAAAAGAGCAAACCCCTTTGGATCAGCCGTCATTTTGTTGTAATTTGGTTCTTTTTCTTTATTTTTGTGTTCTGCTGTTCCTTTTCCAAAAGAACAACATTTTTTATTTCTGCTGTTCCTTTTCCAAAGGAATGACATTTGTGTGTTTTTGCTGTTCCTTTTCCAAAGGAACAACATTTTTTATTTTTTCCGTTCCTTTTCCAAAGGAATGGCATTTGTGTGTTTTTGCTGTTCCTTTTCCAAAGGAACAACATTTTCGATTTCTGCTGTTCCTTTTCCAAAGGAACGACATTTGCCTGTTTTGTTGTTCCTTTTCCAAAGGAACAACGTTTTTTATTTCTGCTGTTCCTTTTCCAAAGGAATGACATTTCTGTGTGTTTTGTTGTTCCTTTTCCAAAGGAACAACATTTTCGATTTCTGCTGTTCCTTTTTCAAAGGAACGGCATTGGTATGTTCTGTTGTTCCTTTTCCAAAGGAACAACGTTTTCGATTTCTGCTGTTCCTTTTCCAAAGGAATGACATCTGTGTGTTCTGCTGTTCCTTTTCCAAAGGAACAACGTTTTCCATCTTTGCTGTTCCTTTTTCCAAAAGGAATGGCATTTGCGTTTTCTACTGTTCTTGTTCCAAAGGAACAACATTTGTGGTCTTTTGTTGTTCCTTTTTCCAAAAGGAACACCACTTGCATGCTTTTGCTCTCCCTGTGAAACAGTTTATTCCTTTTACTGTTCTAAATTGAGGATGCTTATTGCTCATGTTCTTTCAAGTCTTTTAGAATACAACTATGCACTTATGCAATGGATACAAAATCACAACATACTGAAATCAGTCAATCGTAAATCGCTATCTTTATAAGAAATTGCTCTGAATTGGTAAGAGGACAGAAAGAAGGACACGCTTATTTATCATCTTTTGCTGTCATTGTTCTACTAATTTTGCTTTGATTGGTTATCTTTATCATGTTGATCCCTTTTATTCCTCTTTGATTATTATTTAGGAATAAGAGCAAAGGGTTTATATATTCCTATTGAGATGTTAAGACTTCTTCCACCATTCCTACTCTTAAGGAGTGTTGAACCACCCTTTGTGTATAAATGGGATAGTGCTTTATGAAAAAGAAAAGAAAAGAAGAGAAAAAAGAACAAACAATGATGTCTTAATGACTTATAAGTTGTCAAATGCAGGATAGGGGGTCTCATCAAGAGCCAGCCTACCATGATCATGAGGACGAAAGTGAAGTGGCATTCCCACTATGGCCACCACACCAGGGATATGGTCCAAAAGGTATATCAAATAAAGAACCCTTGGAACAGGAGGTCTCATCATGAGCCGGCCTGCCCACCTTTCGCTCCTTCCTCGTGAATGGCATTATGGCTAACTGGTCACCAAGCCAGCATAGTGGCCTACATTTTGACATCACACAGCACTTCCTAAGCATACACACAGGATCATGGTTCCATGGGTGAAATAAACAACTCTTCCAAGGTTATGGACACCTGTCGGCAGCAGAGCACTGTTAATGGTATCGAAGTCACATTATTTACACCAATAGGTAGTTATTACCACCCTTCTGTTTCTTATACCTTAGTAATTAATCATATAAGATGAATGCATATTATTTTCCGAACCATACAACGCATGAAGTCTATTATCACCAATCATGGCAGAGCAGTTGACAATGACCGCATGAGACTCAAAATGTATGGCAGATGTCCTATCCTCCTAGCCTCGCATCATATCACAGCAGTTTCTTACGTATTAAGCGATCCAACTCTACGCCTCGATTTCGGTAATTCGCTGCTTTTGTAAACATGACATATTGCCACATGCTGTTCCTTTATGACTCTGCTTTAGAGCGGGCACTGCTCCTTTATTTGACGGCTGGGACAACCTATCACATTGCGGGGGGGGGGGGGGGGGGGTGGAGGTTAACCTCATCATTCCCTGGATTATGTGTTAGCTCACTATTCGGGAAGTTGTGTACTAGGGTATAGCACGACTCAACGGTATACTATTTTTTATTTTTTCTGCATGACTTGCTGTTCATAAGCCATTTCTATTGTATACTCTGCAGCATTAGATTTTGAACAAGTCTTGCGTCTATCAGCCTCTCTGTGTTTCAACAACACGAACAGTTGTCATTCCATTGAGAGTTTACAACGAAACCATGGGAGGAAGATCGATTTGGAGAGAACCGTAGGTGTTAACAATCTCTGCTGCTGCCCGAGAAATCCTGGCAAGAGCAGGGTGGCTGACTTATCTCAACCGCTTGCAGGAGTCTAATGAGACTGTGGCAATTGAATTCTTATAGAACTTGCAAGAAGATCACTCCACAGTGGGGGGGAGACGCATAGAAGTCACCGACGACATAATCGCAGAAGTCTCGGGACTGCCAGCCACTGGACCTGTATGGACGTTAAAAAAGGAGAGACTGTAGAAGATTATAGAAATCTTCCAGGACGAAGGCCAGAGCCTGGCAATTGGAGGAAAGGGGGTTTTGCCAGAAACATTAGGAGAGCCATGGGCGGAATTGGCAAAGACCTTTCAAAGCTACATCACCTGTGAAGGCAAAAAAGACGTGGTAAGACCACGAAATCTCAAACTCTTAGCTGTACTAAAGCAAAAATTCTCTGTAAATTTACCTGCATTTTTGAATTCGTTACTTCATGACATTGCTCGGAGCATAAAAAAGGCATAGCATGTAGAGTCAATTGTTAGTCATCATGGGTTGATTCGGTTAATAGTCAACCACAGCCTCACCCAGCAGCAGAGCAGCTGGGAAAAGCTAATTGCCATGATAAATGGGGGATTGACTGCACCATCCCCAAAATGTAAACATGCCACCAGTACACCCGAGCATCCAGAAAAACGCAGGAAATTAGCAAAGCGTAAACATGCCACCAGTACACCCGAGCGGCCAGAAAAACGCAGGAAATCGGTCCAGCTAGCACGGCTACGAGGGAGGCTGGAGAAGCCCCAAGAATACACCAGCCAGCCATTAGAAATAGAAGAGGAGCAAGCCCCACGGCCAGAAGGGGAGGACGATGAGAAAGGAGTCCAAGAAAAAGAAGAAAACGAAGAAGAAGCTGAGCAATCTGAAGAAGAAGAAAAAGAAGAAGAGGCCGAGCAATCTGAAGAGGAAGAAGAAAACGAAGAAGAAGCCAAGTAATCCTAGTAGGAGGAGGAAATAGAACAACAGGAAGGTAGCTCATTGCAGGACCCAGTGGAAGAAGATGAGTTGGCTGAAGTTTTGGCCAATATGGGTGAATATGGCCAACCTTCTAGTCCATCAGACCTCCATGCTGAAAAGAAACCCCAGGAGGAAAATGCACCTGAAGAATCACATTCAAAGGAGGCATAAGAAGAGAATCTGTCTGTTCATGATGAAAATATGACAGGAGATGCTGAACAGGAACAATCCGTTCCTAACCAGAAGACACCAGAAGAAATTCCGGAGGAAACAGGGGCAGAAAGAGAGGTCACCCAAGAAATAACAGAACCAGTTAGGGTTCTTGCCCTGGAACAGCTAGAGCAGAACAGTGAAGAAACACCTCAGAGAGAAAATCCAGGAATTAGTCACAGTCCAGGCTGCAGTGAACAGCTTGCTATTCCTTCTAAGAAAATTGCGGAAATTAGGGAATTGCGAAAGGAACAACAGAGATTACTAAATATAATAGTCCAGCTCCACCAGCAGATTAGGATTCTAAAAGCAAAGTAAAGGGTAAAAAGGACTTCGGGAAGGAAAAATGTGACCACTCCAGCAAAAACCCTCAAGGCAAAGGGGCGGAGGACCAGAATCCATCCTGCTGTTCAAAACCCTGTTGAAAACCAGGCTGTTGTTCCAAATGATGCTGAGAAACAGACTGTTGTTCCAATTGAAAAGGAACAGCAATGGACTGATGTCCACGTTAAGATAGAAATGGATGAGATGTTGACCCGTGATAAGGAAATTTAGACAGAGGCACCACTTTCGGGAGTGATAAGGGTTATGAACTCAAAGCAATGCAATAGGAAAGTTCAGGTAAAACTCCCGGCCTCCACTGCCACATGGAGAAGAGATCCAAAAATGGTAACCCTACGAAAGGGTTTGAAGCAAGCTCAACAAGAAGCAGAAAAGCTTAGAGAGCAAACGGTCCCTCGAGAAAAGTATGAAGAGCTACAGCAGCAGCTTAGGAACGTCAATCTATCCGAAAGCCAGGCCTTTGAAGGGTGGCGAAGGGAACAAGAGAAAGTCGCGAAGGTAACTCGTAGGTTAGATATAGTTATCAAGCAGATGGATACCTTGTGTTCTTTATACAATGACGTCCTAACATGTAGAGCCCTTGCTAAGAATTATGCCTTGTTTTTACTAGAACGGTATTTGCAATTAAAAATAAATGCTGTTAAAGCAGGTGCTCCCATACAATTTAACACTGTCAATGATTTTATAGACTGCTGTAAGCACTATGGGGTAAAAGTCCAGAGACTACTGTGTGAGTTCTATTTACATAACCTTGTATTAGACCAGGAGACCGAGCTGAACCCTAGCCCTTTTGCTGGGGATATCCAATTGCAGGCATTTATTTCATTTGGGGTTAATCAAATTAAATGGTTTAAAGCCTATAATACTTTCCAAAGGCAAGAAAATGAATTAGATTTGTGGGTAAGGGTTTAGCCTAGGGACCCAGTACAGTTGTGGAGAGCACATAGAAACCTCATGAAGACTCTAGGTGTAATTGAAGCATTAGGACCCATGCATGAGGCACTCATTCGACAGGGATTATAATACTTTTTCTCTATCAAAGACCCTACCATTGATGCAGCTAAATTTTGGTATCAAATCTCTAATCTGAATATCCAGCTCAGGGAACCATTTAAGTATGAGAATTTTAAATTAGCTTCCAACCGCTTGCACCTCTATGGCGAAATCATTTTGAGGGCAGGGCCATCCTGGTTAGGATATAGGTTCTAGAGTCCAATTATTTGGCACCCTGTACCCAGATACCAAGCCCTGTATGAGATGCCTGAGGGCCAGACAAGCCATTTCTTTGAATACCTAGTTACGCATCATGGCTGCAGGCCTCCACATGAGATTCCATCTCTAGCCTATTCTCTCACTGCCTTACATGTCAACTACAATGTTTTCATGAGGGCATGAAACAGGGTAAGCAGGGGGGTGTGTGGAGTACTAAAGGAGGTATGTTTTTGATGATTATTTTAGTATCTTTTCATTAGAACTTACAAACCTTTTGGATCATGAACTAGGAAAATGATAAAGAATTGTAATAAAACATGTGAGATTAATATGCAAAACGAAAACGCTGACAATTGTCATTTCCTTATGCAGGAAGGAGGAAAAACGAGAAGTTGCCGTTCCATAGGAAAGGACAAGGATGGGTTAACCGCTGTCCCTTTGACGGGAGACCGTATGCAAACAAGGCAAAGCAAATCAAAGCGAATCCACCCGGGAAAGGAAGTGGAGATATCAACTCGGTGCAGGAGAGACAAGAAATGACTGAGGACTAACGGTTCGGTGAATCCCTCAGGATCCTTGATCTTGAGGGATCGCTGTTTTATCTATTTCTGCACTTAGATATCTCCGCCATCACCCTTATAAAAGGGGCAGCACTGTTAGCTCGAGAGAGAGTTAGATACTGTTATGCTTTTATGTAATTTCTTTTAAGATCAAAACTTTGATCATCAAGTCTCGTTAAGAACTGGTTTATTGTAATTCTACTCTATGCATTAATACAAACTTGGTTGATATTTCATTTCTGAGTCTGGAATAACTTCAAGCGGTGTACCCCTGGAGGCTAAGGGCTTGGCCCTGGAGGAAACTTGCTCCTGTATTATTACGTTTGGTTTATGCGTGGTTTGCTTATCGATGTTATTTGGTAATCTGATGTGTTTTATAAGTTTACATCAGATGCTTTGTTATGTTTAATTTATTAAGGTTTCTACAGACAGAACTATTGTATTAACTCTACATCATATTACTGTTCTTTTAGGAGTTGATATAATACTGCTAGTCTTTACAGAGTACTGTTACTGTTCCGTTACAGAGCCTTTGTGCTGTGCACTTGTTCATTAACATTACGAAATTCATTTTGGAAGTTATGTTCTTTGCAATTATTGGATTTATGAACAACGCTGTTCTATTTTGAAATGTAGTCGTATTCTTTCTAACTGAGATCAATACTTGGATCAGATTACTATTTAAGTGTGTTGTGTGTGTATATGGTTTTCAAGCACTGTTCCATAATTTATCAGTAATCAGTGTTGTTCCATTGGTGTGCGTTATTCAATCGGCCCTTAAGAGTGAAAGATTTCCGTTTGATTCCTGTAGATTATGATTAATGCATTTGATCTGATAGACTAAGATGATACTGCCTGTGAGACTTAGTTGCTGTTCTATTTCTTAGCTGCCGTTCCATTTCGGATTTGCTGTTCCATTTTAGATTTGCTTTTCGATTTCTTAATTGTTGTTCCATTTCTTGGTATTGGCGTGAAGAACGATCTCAGGCTGTAGTGAGCATTGACATCTACTGTCCGGCTCCCAGATCCACGATTTATTCTCTGATTTCTTTTTCCATCAGTTTCCAAAGGGATGGGTTAGTGCTACCAAACCCTTGACTGATAAGTTGCTTAGTATTTTGAATGTGTGATTTAATCTTTTGAAGTAGTTAAGCTGTAGACAAGCATCCATTTACTCTTGTATTTCTGAACACTGTACTACCAGCATTACTCTGGCAAATGATAGCCTCAAACTGAGACACTCTTTGAAATAATGAAACGTTCCCAGATTGACATATTAATGTGAGGTAATTAGAGGTGAAGAGACCCTTTTTATAGCTCCACAACAATCTCCTCGAGTGCTGTGTTCGGTGTATCACAGTGTACAAAGCGGCCAACTCACTTACCTAAGGATGGATAGAAACCTAGTGTTGTCCTCCCATATATACCAAAAAGTACGTGGAGGCCCAATCTGTATTGGCGCTATCTAATGCGAAACTGCACAGTCAGAGCATTCCCATATACTTTACGTACTGTAACACCGCCCCATATACCCGAATGTACGTGGATGAGCTATGATATACTCACATAGGTGGAATGAGGTATCACACTTGGAATGTATCGCAAACAAGTTAGCGACAACTGCTATGTTTTACGACACCAGAATACGTCTCTAGCCTAGAACCTCTAAATATTTTGTGTTAGGTGACAATGCTCCATTAGGTTAATTGATGTTAATTTTAATTTGATCTTGATTAAGAATTTTCCTCTCAAGGTTCACCACGTGATGTATTTTCAATTCGTCGAATGCAACTAATATGATAAGCATTCTTTTCATTCAATTTTGATAATGAAAAACCTTAGCTAATAGGGATAGAGCAATTAGATTTCTTTCAATCAAAGAGCAAAGAGCACAATCTAATGCAATTTCCCTAAACTATTCCTATGAGCACACAAAAAATATTTCAATGCACAATGCAAGTTTTTCTTTTCGATTCCCTTAATGTTATGATGGACAAAGCAAACTAATGCACATACAATCAATCAATCTTTTTACAAGAATGAAGACTTTATGACAATTACGTTTCGAAAGAAAAGAAGACTTTTACGACATTTTCTTTTGAACAAAGATCGATTGACTATAAACTAGCTTTGACAATGAATTGATAGTGATAAAGAAATCATCTAAGAAACACTAAAAAATCATGACAAAGTAGGGCTGGCAAAGGAAACACAAATTGATTTTAGAGACACAAGCATCATTGACCTTTCAATAAGAAGAAACTGAAGGAAATTTGGCAAAAAATCAACTCAAAGGAGGGATTTTTTTCCTAAGAGGGATCAACGTAGCCTTGAATGGGAGATAGTGTGCTTCAGAGCACTGTACTCAAGCAAGGGGTGCTCTGCAATGCTCTGTCTCTAGACCAAGCCTGTGCTAGTGCGAGAGAGGCCATCCTAGGGGCTTACAAGCACAAATTTCACCAAAAAAACACTTTAAAAGGCTGAAGGAAACTCAATGGAAGTAAGTAGAGTCTACTAGAGGGTACTAGGATGAAGGTAAACTACTCGGAACAATGATCGTTCCCTAGCAGAGTTGCCAATTTGTTATGAGGAATTTGGTATCTACGGATAAATACTAATTCCCTAGGTAGGTAGCTATACCTAGAACAACAGATTTAAAGTGCTTATCCTTTTTCTATAAATGATAAATAAGACAAAGGGAATCAAATGACCTACTTGTTCTTTCGCTTTCCTTTTGTCTCCTTTTTTTGACTCTCGTCACTCCTTCTCAAACTTAACTCACTCAAAAAGTACCTGCAAGCATAAACAAAAGACAGAGAACCAATCAAAGCAAGAGATCTATCGAATACAAGTAAATGGAATCAGATACATTCACACATATAAACATCATATATCAAGATAAGCATATGGAAAAAGGTGTAAACAACTTTATTAAGTAGAAGGAAGAATTACAACCATGAAGTCCAATCCATTGTCACTCATCCAGCTTGGGTTCCAACCAAAATCACATCAATAGCGTAGCACTCTGGCAGCATAACACTACTCACTTACAATCTCAATTCTCACTTCAATAGTATCTCCTTACAAATTCTCAAATTCCAACCCCTGATCACTTAGATGAGTGCTCAATTTATAGGCAGATGGAGGAGATTTTTTCATAAATGAGGGTATTGAATGGCCTTCCAAACTTAGAGTTAGTTTCCATGGAGGAAGGGATGAGAGGGTAGGAGGTAACTTAACTCATTCCTCATCCATTTTCGAGTTCATAGGAGATGATAATTATGGGAATCTTCTATATGAATCTAGAGGATAAGAATATTCCCAGAACCCTATGTGAATTTCGCTCAATCTTGCCCAGCGTAGGTCAAAGTGGGCCTAGGTGCTCTGCAGAGCACCCTAACATGGCCCTACTTGCACGAAAGTGCACGTACCCTTGTCCAAAACTGTGTTGGTCCCTCGAGGAGGCAATTTCGGAGGGTTTCAGGCCAAATAACTCTCAGGGAAGGAGGCATTCAAAGAGGTGACTTTTTTAGGGCATGTAGCAGCTGAATTAGGGTTTGATGAGCCCTAATGACAATGATATGAATGATGAGAGTGATGTGCCCAAATGGATCTGTAACAATGCCTTTGCATGGGGTTATGAAGATATGAAAGGCATCCCTCCTAAAACTTGTACACACCATATCTATATTCAGGATGGAGCTTGAACTGTCTGACAACCCCAAAGGCGAATGAACCCAGCTGTAAGAGATGTTGTAAAGGAAGAATTACAAAACTCTTAGATGCTGATTTTATCTATCCCATTACTGAAAGTCATGGGTCTCTCGATTAGTATTAGTCCCAAAGAAATATGGGAGATGACACATTGGTATTGACTACAGAGAATTGAATAAAGCCACTCTCAAAGATTACTTCCCCCTTCCTTTCATCGATCAGGTACTCGATACCCTTGCTGGTAAGAAGTAATTTTCTTTTCAAGATGGCTTTAGCAGATATAACCAAATACATATAGCACTCAAGGATCAGGAAAAAACCACTTTTACATGTCCATGGGGTACATTTTCTTATTCACTGCTTGCCTTTGGGCTATGTAATACCCTGGCTACCTTTCAAAGGGTAGTATTGGTTATTTTTTCTAACCTTGAATGCATAGAAATCTATATGGATGATTTCTCTATGTTTGGTGATTCATTTAAGGAAGCCTTCAAGAATCTAGAAAAAGTTCTTCTTTGTTGCCAAGAATCTCATCTCGCTTTGAGTGACAAGAAATGCAGATTAATGTGCAAGGTAGGAGTGGTTCTCAGCCATCTTATTTCTAACAAAGGTATCTATGTTGACCCTGCAAAAATAGAAGTCATTTCGAGTCTTCCTATACCCAAAAATCAAAGGGAAGTGAGAGGTTTTAGAGGACATGCGGGCTACTAAAGGAGATTCACTGAGAATTTCTCAAGGATAGCGACCCCCCTTTTCTGACTTTTGGCTAAAGATAGAGAGTTTTCTTGGTCCACAGCTTACCAACAGTATTTTGAGACATTGAAGGAAAAATTAGTTCAGGCACCAGTATTGAGAGGACCAAACTGGTCCCTACCATTTCATATTTCCTCTGATGCCTCTGATATTGCTATAGGCACAACTTTAGGACAAGAAGAAGACAAACAATCTTATGCTATTTATTTCATTAGTAAAAATTTGTCACCCGTTGAACTCAATTATATGGTTACTGAGAAAGAGTTTTTAGCTGTAATTTTTTCCATCAATAAATTTAGACATTATATTACAAGATATGAAGTTTTTGCACATATTGACCATTCCGCTATAAGATATTTGATGAATAAACCATTAACTAGCGGTAGAGTGACTAGGTGGTTGCTATTATTACAGGAATTTAATATTACCATTGTTGATAGAACAGGAAAGTCAAATGTAGTAGCAGATTACCTTTCAAGATTAAATAATCATGGTGAAGCAATCCCTGTTGTTGATGATTTTCCCAACGAACATATTTTTGTGTGTCAACAAAATCTCCATGGTTTTCTAACATAGCTAACTATTTAGTCACCGGAAAATTACCACCTCACTTATCCGCTCATGTAAAGCGGAGTATCATTCATAAAAGTGCTGCATATTCCTGGATCCAAGAAGACCTCTTTTACTCTGGAGCAGATCTCATTATCTATAGATGTGTAAGAGAGGACGAGGTGTTTGATATCTTAAAATCTGCCCATGATGAAACCTGTGGAGGTCACTTCGTTGATAAGCAGACTGCATACAAAGTGTTATGAGCTGGCTATTTTTTACCTTCCTTGTTCAAGGATGCCAAACAATATATCAAGCGGTGTGATAGCTGTCAGCAGATTGGACAGCCTAATCAGGCTAATGAAATGCCTTTATGTCCTCAAGTTATGATTGAGCCTTTTGAAAAATGGGCCATTGATTCCATAGGACCAATAAATCCTGCATCATCAAATAAAAAGCATATTTTGGTTTGTACAGATTTTGTTACAAAATGGGTAGAAGCTAAAGATGTTTCTTTTGCTACTGAAAGAGTTCTTGTTGATTTTCGTTTTACTGAAACCTTTACTAGATTTGGTGTGCCTAGAGAAATTGTTTCTGACAATTGATCGCAGTTATTTCTAATCTGGTACAGGGTGTGATGGAGCAATACAAAATATGACATAGGAAATCTACACCGTATCACCCGCAAACAAATGGTTAGGTGGAGTCCATGAATAAGGTGATTGATTCCATCCTCACAAAGACGGTAAACATGCACAGAAAGGATTAGGCTGACAAATTATCGAAAGCATTATGGGCCTATCGAACCACTTGGAGAAATAGCACACACACCATATGAGTTGGTGTACGGGAAACAAGTCCTCTTGCCGCTAGAATTCCAAATCAATACTTTTAGGACTGTAGTCTAATTGGGACTAGATCTCTCTGAAGCACAATAGAAATGCCTTCTACAATTAAATGAGTTAGATGAAATCTGAAGGGATGCTGTTCAACAGAACATCTTGGTTCAACAATAGCACAAGAAGTGGCATGACAAGTCCATTTAGAAGAAGTAGTTCCAAACAGGTGATTGGGTAGTCCTTTACAATTCAATGATGGATGGAATTTTGTGTTCCTGGTAAACGAGCATACACTGAAGGTATATTTTCAGCCCCTTACTAAAGGAGATTTTATGTAGCAAGTCCAATAGCCATTTGAAAAGGAGTTGGTAGGTGGTAACACCAACCTGTTGAAGAATTGATTCCTTCTTGTCCTTATTAAGAAAAAAATAATCAAAGAAAAATTAAAAATAAAAATGACAAAAATAAAAAGTATAAAAAGAAAAAAAATCCTGTAATTATGAAAATCAGTTGACTAACATGATTACAGAAGGATCAACCTGAAAACCAACATGCTGGTAGGAAGATCAAAATTTTAATAAAAAGGGAATGTTACTTGATTTTTAGATATGCTGGCTGCCACCAAGAAGAAACAAGTTCATGAAACCGAGTTCTTACCCAAGTTTCGGGTAACTAGTGTGGACATTTTTATCCAAGTAAACACTTACTTCCCGTTGTAGTTATTTTTTCCTGCACCAGTGTAGGAAGATTTCAAGGTAAAAATATTTTCTTTCTTCTATTTCCCATTTCAAAATTTCCCACTAGTTTCTTTTCTAAATTCCCCAATGAATTACCTTCCTCTTTCTTCCGAGAAACTACCCTTACCCAATTTCGTAAAATCCCTCTTTTCCCTTGAATTTTTTTCCACATCCTGTTTTGTTTATCCCTCTTGGTGATATTGTTTCTGAAATCCCTGTTGTAATATTCCTTCCCATTCTAAAATTTTTACCCCTTTCCCACTTCTTTATTTCCTCATAAATTGATTGCAGAATTTGATGCAGTCAATCCAGAAGGCATGTTCAAGAAACACCAAAGGATGGCGAATAAATTTTTCTTGTATAATGAGGCAATTTTTTTTTTTAAGTCCAGCTATAGAAGTATGTCCTATCAGATTCTCTATTTGGTAAAAGTCTCTGGTGCAAGCACAACACAGTGCAATCATAGCGCAATGCAAGCACAGCAGTGCAAGCAGGTTTGGTGCAGAAACACAATTGACTGTGAAAGCAATTTACACAGTCTTGGAGTGGTTTATCAGGGATATTTATGGGCCTGTACTTTCCTGCACATGTGTTAATATGTTATCTCATTCCATGTTTTAATTGATGCTTTGTTTCATTATTTACTAATCTAGGAACAAATCTTTAAAGTGAAAGATGTGTAAGGTTTGAAATCTAATCTTTTTAATAAATGCTGAAGTATGTCTGATTGAATTATGATGCTGACTGCGGGATGGTACTACTGTCCAATAACCTACACACCCTCCTTGAAATGATTCCGCACTGCCTGACCATTATTAGCTTACCCGCAATCCGATCATTGTAGCCATTGCGCCACCGCCGCCTATACCACCATTGCATCCAATCATTACGATTCACCCATAGCGGGCTGACATGAATCAACACCTGATATGGGGGGTTGTTCCATCATAGTTGGGTGAGTGGGTCTGAAAAGACGGAGGGCGATGAACCTCTGGCATAAAACTCTCGGTGAACATTGGAGTCACTCAGAAATTCCTTCGAGGGTGTGAACAGAGTGAAGTGGAGTGTGGTTCAAAATGGCACCTGTGAGGAGTGAACCGTTGTCTTTGCAGGAAATTGAACAAACCACCGAGTACAGGAATAGTCTTGCACTATTGCAAGAATCTGGGTTCCTGCCATTTCTACAGAAGTTTGACGGGTTCGACATGGTGGTGGCATTAGAGTTTGCAAGGACATTCAAAGAAGGCCAAGTCAGGGTCAGGTCCTTAAAATTCAAAATTATAGAGGAGTTCATTGTACAAGCCACAGGCTTGCTACTTACAAGGGAGCACTGGTTTAAAAAGGAACAACTCGCGAAGAAGCGTTGGTACCGTTTTGTGGTTGACAAGAAAATTAAGGTCGATTAGAAAAAGGGACTTCCACAGACTGCCATGATCAGGAAGTGGCGAGATCTACTATTTATATTACAGAAGTTTGTAACTGAGAAGGACACTATATGACAGCAATTGTATACCACCTTTGATTGTCGTTGCATTTCAAGGCAGGAAAATTGATCAATTTTCCTCACTTCTTTCTCAGAAGCCTTGAGAAGATGGCAAAAAACGTGTAGAGTGGAAGTGCAAGCTAGGTTGCGAACAAGCTCTGCCATCACAGGCTTATTACGATTCTGGTCAAGAAGAAGTTAGAAGAAAAGGGGATAACGTGGGGAGTGTTTCTGAAAGAATTCCAAGGGAGGGGTGCAAAATAGTCTGCTAGCACAAGTATAGGTAAGAAGGGAAAGGTGGGGACATTCTCTCCTGCCAAGTCTCAAGGTAAAAGTTCACCAGTGCAAGCAGAGAAGAGGGTCATTGAGAACACTCCACCTACAGAAAAGAAGATGAAGACCAGAACCTCAGTGAGGAGGAAGACTGTCACCCAAGGGATGAACCAGTCGAGTTCTCCAATCATAATAGATGAAACACCCCAAGTTTCCCCCATAGTTCACAATCTCTCGGTACTTGCAGACACCGTGGAAGATGAGGAGAATGCAGAAGACAATGTCCTGTTGTCAACATTTGTCAGCAGGCTAAGGAGTAGAAAGACAACGTCGACACCGCATACTGGTGAAGTCCAAGTAGAGGAGGATGAAGAGGAACAACATGTAGAGGGTCTTGATAATTTCAACGAACCAGACGTAGAGACCCTTAATGATTTCGAGGAGTGGGGTACTGAAGACCCTGCAATTTTTTAAGGTCAGGGTAAGGAAAACCCTACGACTTTAGAAGGTCAAGGTACTGAAGACCCTGTGATTTTTGAAGGTTAGGGTATTGAAGACCCTGCAGTGTTTGAAGGATAGGGTATTGAAGTCCCTACAGTTGTAGAAGAACGGGGAATCGAAACCCCTACTCATTTGGAAAGATAGGGTGTTGATCCCTTGAGAAGCTAGGAGAACAAGGTGTTAAGAGCCCTGGATAATTGAGTGCACAAGGAACGAAGATTGGTGAGGGCATCAAAACCCTCAGTGATGAGAAAACCCTGAGTATAGAAACCCTCGGTGATGTCATAAAATAGGCTTTCGACAGCCTTGACCTTGATGATGATGGGACTTGTTTCAAGTCCGTGGTAGAAAATACATTCACACCCGAAGATATTAGCACAACACCCTCCACTCTCTTCCTCAATAGCAGAATAGTAGATCTAGAGCAACAAGTCCATGACCTGGAGGCTTTGAACTAGGTCATGAAAGAGCAGAGTTGGCAGAAACAGAGCGAGGTGGAGTTACTTGCAGAAGTAAAGAGGTAGAAGCAACAAGTAAAGGTATGGAAGTATCGGGCTTCCAAATTCTATAGATGCCTCAAGAAGGTGACTAAGTAGCTGCAAAAAGCCTGAGACAAGAAGCCAAAGATAGTAAAGGTAGGAATAAACATTGAAGTTTAGGACTGAGGAGCTAGCCATTCATTTTTGAAGGTTTTTTGCAGAGGTAAAATGTTGTGTGAGGACACACAACAAATTAGGTATGGGAGGATGTTGGTATCACAAATTTCCCTATTTTCTACCACATTTCCATAAAAATCAACCTCTGGTTTATCTCAATAAAAGACCCTTCTTTCCTACACTAGTACAAGATAGTTACCCATTCCTGCACATGCTCATATTTTATATTAAGATTTATTACAACACTTTATTAATCATTTTATATGGATTTCATGCCTATTTACATATCTCTTGTAACTCATATTAATTTCCTAGAGTAATCATGGAACTTAGTATTAATTATGAATGAGTGTGACTAGTGCAGGTAGATTCCTGCACCGCCACGAAGACTGTCCGAGATTTCCGAGAAGCCAAATCTTCCACAAGGATGGGTCTTGATCCTTGACTCCGAGTTTAGCTGTTGATGAACTGAAGCAAGATAATAGGTGGCACGCAATCAGGGAATATTTTCCAAAGTTAGGTTATGGCCAAGCGAAATTCATGTGTATTATAACTGCTGGCCAAGTTTGTAATTTTGGTTTCTAAGTCTGTTCAGCCAAAAGGCCTAAACAAGAAATGTCTGTAATTAGTGAAAACGGCTAGAGCCGAAAGGATATATAAGATATAGATTATAGGTAGGAGGAGGCTAGTGAGCAAACCATCGATTGTAATTTTGTTTTATGTAATCTGGTTATCGCCTCAGCTCTGGGGCTGGACTGCTCTGTTATGTATATTTGCCGAATCGAGTAATACAAGAGAACTTCCATGATTTGCATACACAAAGTCTAATTTCTCTTTGATGTATACTTGAAGTGCTAAGATTTTTTGTTCCTTAGAAGGGGAATGAGCAGGTTGGCTAGGGCCCATCCAACCTAGCTCTTTTACCCCTCTCACTTTCGTTATTTAGAAAGAATGTGTGGATATTTCTTTTGCAGTTGTGTGATGTTATAGTTTTAATCATTCTTTTTCAAGTTCTGATTTAAAATACCTTTTGTAGCTAATATGTGAAACGAATCTGTGGTTTGAGACTTAGCTGTGTTTACTTTGTTTATGAGATATCTTTCTTGCATTTCCTTTATTCTCCATCTTTGTTTTAACTCGTTTTTGATTGGATCGTGCAAGGAACTCATTCCTACACCAGTGCATGTGGTTTCCTGCACTTTGGTTTAATCATTCGGTTGCAACGAACAATGAATCACTTCTCTGCATATTATTTCTAGTTATTTTGCAAGTGAATGAATCATTAACTTAGTAACTGTCTTCAGTATTAAAAGTACATCTTTAGAGGATTTGGAAGCAGTTGCATAAAATTACCATAAACATATTATACTTGCAAAGAACATAAGCATTTTGAATGGATTACTAAAGTTAGTTAACGCATGCAAAACACTTAGACTACTATTTGATTCTTTTGAAGTGATTTTTGAAGTTTATTTCCTTTGCAAGGTTTAATGAATTGAAGCATTTCCTTTTTCATAGATAATTTACTTCAGAATTTCATTTATAGTTGCAATTCTTTTTTAGCACATCTTTCAGTCCTTTCGAAATTAATTTGGAAACTAGGTGAAGGAAGCTCTGCCTCTGTGAACGAGCTGGTCTCTTGTCACGAAAACAGAGTGCTATAAGCCCTTAGGCTTAGAGCACCTTCACTAAGACATAAGTCTTCAGTAAGGAAGGCCACATATACTTTTGCACAGAGATATTGTACCTACACTAGTGCAAGTAGATTGCAACAATGCAAGGATAGGTTGTTTGTGTGGAAGGAAGATCAGAAGGAAGACAGAATTCTGCAGGGGCCCACTTGTTAGATTGTTAGCCATCCATTTGAAGTTGAACATAGCATTTCATTACAACATTTAAGATTGTTTCCGTTGTGTGGAATTTCTTTACTTGATTTACTTGCAAACTGTCTTTTACATTGTAACACTAGAGTTGCTTTGGTGTCAATTACCATTCCGATTGTCTTCTGTCTAATTCTGCAAAGAATTTCCTTTAAGAAGTAGGATTAGAGATAGGAAAAGTTCATACCATTTCTGGCATTGCATGTGCTTCGTCTCTAAGTTTACGAAACCCTCGGGTTGAAAATTAAGTGTTGAGGATTTTGGTCAAGCGCAATTCCTACGCCCAACGGTAGGATAAGATAGGATTCGAAGTTCTTATCTAAGGTAAATAGTTGTAACAAATCCTTGAAGCTACTGGAAGAGGAATCCTTGAGATTCTTTTTATTTTTCCCAAATTTCTAGAATCAACGCAACCCCAATAAGGGACAACATGATGTTGATCAGCGCTGATGCAGAACTAGGAAACCTGCTGCTAAACGCAGGTCCCTAAAGGGTCTGGGTGTGTTGGGCCTTAAAAACACTGAAATGAAGTAGTCAAACCCAAAAATTTAAAGTTTGTATGCCTATTGACTAGATCCGCCAAAATGGCCTATAACACTCATGGATCAAGAAGACAAAAGATTAAGATGGGGTGGAAACTCAGGGGGTGTTTTTAACCTCAAGGAGGCTTATGGATATCTGGCCAACCATAATCAATTGGAACAACATCCTAGGTGGATTTCTCTATGGAAAAAACAACAATGGCCAAAAATCACCCTTTTCCTATGGCTAGTCCTCCATGGAAAAATGCTTACCTTGGATAACCTCACAAAATAGGGCTTCCCGGATTTTTTGTGTTGTTGCTTATGTGAAGACTAGGAGGAAACCATAAACCACCTTCTAAACTCTTGTTAAACCGCCTCTACCTTATAGGACTGGGGGGGAAAGCTTTTTATAACCTCAGACAGAAACAGGGCATCTATCCAGAGCACTCTTGAAAACTAGAGACCTCAAATCACCACTTACCCCATTGTTAACAGAGCTAGGAATTTTCTTCTGGGGGCTCTCTGCTGGGCCATATGGAAAGAAGGAAACGAAAGAATATTTAGAAATTTTGAGGTAATAGGGGAGGTTTTACTTACTAGGGTGAAGAGGATAATTCAAGACTTAGTCTCTATCTCTTGTCTCCCCCCTTTGCAAGGCCCCTCTCGAGCTTCAGACATTTGCATCCTTCAACCCCTTGACCTAGAGAAGATTCCATCCATTGTCACAAAAAATCCCTATGTCTACCCAAAAATCCCCAACATATGGTCTCCCCCAAATATCAATATATTTAAGTTAAACTATGATGGGGATTCCAAGGGAAACCTAGGATCTACAGGCTTGGGAGGAGTATTTAGGAATCACTATGGTGAAATCCTCTGGATTCACCATGGAAAATTAGGAATCAATACAAACAATGTGGCTGAGCTGTAGGATCTGGAACATGGACTTGATCTTTCCAAGTATCACCACTTCATTTCGTTGATAATGGAAGGGGTTTTAGAATTGGCCACTCATGCTTCTTGAAAGCTACATAATGACACCTTGGACTACAGAGTGACTGCCAACTGGCGGCTAGAAAATACTCTACAACATATTCATAACCACATCACATGTATCAGTGGGGTCCACTTCCACACTGTTAAGAGAAAGGTAAACTCCTTGGCTGATAGGCTTGCGAATGAGGGGATGAATAGAAATACCATGCTAAGCTCCCATTCATTGAAATAATTACCTAAGGGAAAGTTGCATCACGAGTGTGAAGCTCTCCATTTAAGAATAGGGATAGTTATAGTCTTAAGGAGCCTCCAGACCATTCTTCCAACCAAGAACTCTCCTCATGATGGAATTGTACATGAATTTTTAAGGAATAACTATGAAATATTTCACTCGCACCTCTCAGCCATATTCTCTTAATGAGCCCTCAAACCCTAAAATTATGAATGATTGGAATTTTCACCCACCTCATCCACCTATTAGCACTATGAATTATTTCAATTTTTCAATATATATCATTATACATGCGATGAATTGCCACACTAAAATTTCCATTATTATCATCGGCCTTTTAAATACCATAAAGCCCGACTTTTTGCCTCACTCGAGCCCTCTCAACTTTCCATTCCTTCTCACTCATGCATGGTTTTCTACTAACCACCCATTCTCCTTGCTCTACATTCCCCTGTATTCTCATTCCCTTGCTGGACCCCAAATGGCTCGAACCCCACAATTCTGCCAAAGCATTCTCTTCAAGCCATAGATGGAGAGGGCATAGCTTGGACCAATAAAGGTAGGTTGATATGCAACCCAAACCAAGAGCCAAGACTGCATCCCATCAAGCAGCCTTCAAGTTTAAAAACACCATCCTTCCTGAGGTTAAAGAAAATATCAACTAGCTGGAGGAGAAAGTGAATGAAATGAGGTGGAACATAAGCATTGAAGATGTGGAATAGAAATTCCTGTGGATCTTAGACCCAGGATTGACTAGAGGTCGTTAAAATATTTGCAACCTCACTATCAAGCTGGCTTGGGACATGAAAACTCTCATGGGTCTGGAAATGCAGGAAAACAGTTAGTCTAGGAAAGCTCTGGAGGAGAAGATGGACTTACTAGATGTGAAGTTCACCATCTTTGTAGAGTCTGTACATCATAGTTGTTAGAAAAATATTATATATGACAGGGAAAAGAAAGACATATAATATGCAGAAAAGCACAAACACATAAAACCAGAGAGACACAAATATACGTGGTTCACCTAGTTTGGGCTACATCCACCCCGAACAACCAGTCCTTCCTTTCTATTATCCAGCAAAATGAAGAGACACAACCTACAGCAGATTTGCTGTAATATCCTCTATTTTCTCTCACAGTCTTGCCTCTCTGTTTCTCGCTTTGAGAATACACGTCTATTACACAGCCTCAATACAATGCCCTCATACAAAGAGAGGGGTTTCCTTCTAGGGAAAAAAAACCCTAAACTAACCATGAGTTCTACAGTCAGATCATCTGCCTAATGAATGGCCTAGATTGACTAGAAATTACTATATCTTTACAAGGCAATTTTACATTTGTTTTTAGCTTCAGGGGCACTACCCCTGAAACCCTCACCGAGGGACCGTTGGCCCCCGAACCCCCCAACCAAGGGGGTTAGCCCCCTGAACCCCCGTGGGGGGAACAAGTCCCCCCCGCACCCCCCCGCGTGGAGGGGTGTACAATCTTCCTGGGGTATACATCCAGCTGAAACAAAGACCTCTAAATAATCATGCTCCACACCCAACAATAATAAATTTGTCACCAAGGACTCATCATATTATGAATGGCTCAAACAAAGTGCCAACAAGAAATAGGATGGGGATGGTTTCTCTCTCCCCAGACTAGACAAGGTGAAGCAATATGGAGTTCAAGAAACTGGGTCACTAGCTGAACCCATCACTATCAGTGAGGACTAGCCCTGCTCAATTAAGTTTAATGCTTTGGAAATTTTATTTCTTTTTTGTAATCTCTACCTAGAGGGAATTATCATGCATGTCTAAAGAACATAATCAGGATATGGCTATCGCCCAAAATTATTATCAGTTTCATAGTTGTTCCCTGGGCATCTCCATTAAGCAGTGTTTTTCCCCTATGTTTGTACCTAAATCTAATTTCCAATCAAGTATAATAGCGAATCTCAGACAATACATAGTATCCAAGAATGAAAACTTATGCAGATGATTTGTTTTCTAGTTAGGCGGACCATGGAAAAATAAAAATGTATGTTTTTTGGATTTTCAATTATAATATAATCTCTAACTTACTTACAATATATAAATATTAAATATAAATTATATATTTTTCTAGAATTAAAGTTCAATTAAAAATAGATTAAAAATACATATTATCAACTCAAATAAAAAATAAATAGTTATTTTTTAAAATCAAACAACCAAGAACACCCTATCAATACAATATCCATACAAATAAAATTTATAACTCTCATATTTAATAATATATTAATTGTTATTTTATGTGATATAGAATAACAAAATTAAATAATTATTTTCAATTAAAATATAATAAAAAATAACATATTTTGAATTATCTCGGAAAAAAACATAACTTAAATTAATATATCTATCTATCTATCTATATATATATATATATATATATATATATATATATATATATATATATAAGTTGTATCTGCCTTTCAAAGACGATTATAGGCTTAACCTTCGCTTTGAGAAACCACGACCCAGGGGCACCTAAGCCGTTAAAATCATTCGAGGATCACACCGGGCCTAGGTCACAATATCCCTTAACATAATTTTTTTCCCACGAAGTTTCGAAGTGGTGACCTTCACATCACAAAATGGCTTAACAGTACACCCCATCATAGTCTATTCTACAACCAGTGGGTTATAATGCAATATAATTAAATAAAATATATTTAGATAATATTATTTATACTGATAATTTAAATTTAAATTAGTAATATATGTTAAATTAATTTGTGTAAAGGGTTTTTTTTGGAAATTTAAAATGAATATTCAAAATCATATCTTATCAACAAAAAGATAAATATAAATACAATAATATAAACATAAATATTAATGATTATAAATGGGAAATAATGTATAGTTTTTAATAGAGTATTAAATATTGTATAGAATTGGATATGCACTATTGGACTTAGAGTTAGTAATATATATCTTTAGTCTAACTATTTTAGGTTTTGGAGTTTTTTTGCCATATTTTTTGGTTGAATTTGTCAAAAATCTAGTATAAATTTATTGAAATCACAAGTTTGATTTGTGAAATCAATGCAACTAAAGAGGTACAAGAGTTTTTAGTGGAATTAAATACATTTATTCATTCAAAAACATATTTTAAATAGCAAAAAAACGCATTCCAACCATAAATTGTTTCCCCGAATTGTAGTGAAAAACTCCAAAAGTAGAAAAGTTAGACAAAACCATAATATATTTGTTATCTTGTACAACATTTATTACTTTGCTTAATAATATAAATATTGATTTCTATTTCAATAATTATTCATTACAAATATGATATGATGAGCGTGATGCTTCCAATATTAGAACCCAAACAAAAACCTCTTACACCCCAAAGCATAATTTCCTCCACTGCCCCTCTACTACTCAATCTCTGCCTAGGAGGCATCACAACAGCAAAGAGGAAGCGTACTATTGAAAAACCTGTTGAAACTATTAAAGAAAACCTCTGAGTTGGGAGAGGTCAGTTCCTAAGACTTCTTAGAGTGTTCAAAGGGTTTATCATTAACATTTAGAATTTGAAACAAATTTTGAATTAAAATTTGGTTAAGATGTCTATTCCAAAGGCAGATTCAATTATAAGCACTCATTGAATGCTCTCTTAGAGGACCTAACATTCAAATATGATGGCATATCTACAAAAAAAAATATTTGAATTGGTTGTTGTAGTTGTTATCAACTGGGCTGGTGGGGTTCGGGCTGTGTCAACCCTTCAACTCATAGTAACTATTCCAAACCAAGCTTTTGATTGGAAGTTAGCCCTTCCAATCTGAGAGGGCTCTCTCAATATATTTTAAAAAAAACACAGATGGATAACTCTGGTTTTCTATTTGATTTTTCGGGTGAAAGAGTGTGAGGCAAGCTACCATTGGGCATGGAGTTAGTTAAAGAAAAACAACAAAAAACAACACTATTTTATGGAAGCTGAGGCATCTTTGGTTTACTAATGTGGAAATGGACATTCACATTAATCACAACAAATTGAAGGAAGTTGGAGCAATGCAACATTGAATTCCAAGTAATCAAATAAGCTCTAACAACTAATAACAAAGGAGCATGAAAGGATAGGAATGAAATTAGAATGAATATTAGGTTAAAAAAGAGTATGCTACAATTGATATATCTATTAACTGAAAACAATACTACAGTGGTTCTCACATCATCGATCCCTGTTTCCAGGAAAACTAGTGTCTTTTCAATCTGCTAGTCCCACTAAGATTGGTAGCTATCTTAGAAACAAACAATCAAAGCAATTTGTGAGTTCCTTTATGTATGATAGATAAGAGAGAAGCAAAGGGACCAACCTGGATCTTCTACTTGACTCCTTGCTTGATTTCTCTCCTCCTTGATAGAGCTTGAAACTCCTCTCCTACTTGTCCCGCTTAGAGAATACCTGTAGAGACAAAGTAACAAAACACCATCAAAGCATCTCGATCTATAATATCATAAACAATGCAAAATCAGAAATACATTGAACATACAATTGCATTCACAAATAACAAGATTCACAAGTACACAATTGTATGGAGGAAAACTCAAAGCACTTTATTAAAATAGAAGGGAGAATTACAACCCAGCTGTCTGATCTAGCATCATCCTCCCAGCATCAAAGCCCTCTTCACCTCATGAAAAGCAAGATCACCCAACAATACAATGCTTCTTCTCAAAGACAAACTAACAACACTTCCTTACAAATTACAACATTCCAGCCTCTAGATCTCTCAGATGAGGGATACATATATCGATGCCTGCAAGGGTGTGAGTCATCTCTGGGTTTTTGATTAGTGTCATCCCACTTGTAGTTATTGGTTCCACTTGGAGATTTCATTGATCTCTTACTCATCCCCGGGCGAATTCAGAGAGGCAAGTTTCATAGGAGAAGTTTCTAGAAGATTCCATGAGCATCCACTTAGCAAACTTCCTCAGACATTTGTCCATTCTCACTCATCACACCGCACAGAAGGCCTCTTCAGTATGCATCACCCCTGGCTAGTGTAGGAGTCAGTATGCATCGCACCCTGACAGTGGAGCAATCAGTATGGTCCAGTTTTGGCCAGTTCTGAGTGGGTTTTTAGGTGGAACTTCTGGGGAATGATGTAATCAATTGAATATGATCCTTTAAAGTATTAAACAACACTTTTAGGGGTTAAAGAGCCCTTGGTTTATCGACATATAAGATTGGGGTTGCAGTGCCCAAATATGTCTATAACAATCCCCCCTTTTGTAGAGTCAAAAATCTACCTATTTATAGGGAAGAGAACCCATTACATAATCTGTCACCTGAGCTAGATCAATCGACCACTATGAGATCTAATCTTATCCGATTAATAAAACTTCGAGCTTTCATAGGAATTTATTTTACAATAGAGTTCAAATACAAATGGGAGTCATATGGACTGTTACAATAACTTAAAGCATGACACTGTGTTTGTGGAAATTCATACATCCGGCACTTTGAATCCTTGCTATGTTATTTTTTGTTGAAACGTATTGAAAGTGCCTCATTGTCTCTGTGTCTTGTTGTCTCTTTGTTTCATTGCCTTATGTATCTTATTGTCTATTTCTCTATGTTCCATTTAATAACCATGATGCTGAATAAACGCTGAGAAATACTCTCGTTGTCTCATGGAGCAGAAGCAAAATGGACGTGTTGATCTGGGTGGTTGATTTAACTTGGGATGTTGATCCAGGCCTTTTAACATTGCAATCGAAACACATGAAGAGGTTCCCTTAACACTGATTCATGGTAATTCCTCGACGGTCCGGACATGACAGTTTATAGAATGTGTCACATAAAATTTCGCATCCGGAGAGAGTTCTTGCACACTGCAATCGCAAGTAGGAGAGGTATTCAGTGATAAAGAACTAATGACTGTGTGATGTTTGATTGCGATATCACAATCGATGGGAAAATGGATTATCACAATTAGCGACAGGCAGGAAAGTTTTGGGATATGCGATATCGGTAGAGGATGGATATCACAATCGGTAGGGAGGAGGGATATCGTAATCGACAGGCAGAAAAATATTGCAATCAGCAAGGGGTGTGGTGATATGTGATATCAGCAGATATTTAAGTGATGTGTGATATCAGCAGCGGATGGATATTGTGATATACAATATCGCAATCGCAATCGGAAAGGAGGACAAGCAGAGATGTATGCAAAGGAAAAAAGGGTCGATTGCGATATAGACTGTGGGTCCCAGCCTTTTAAAAAGGTTGTGACATATTTATGGTATTTTGAAGTATTTCAAAGGGGAATGTGGAAATGCAGCTAAAGTTAGAAATGGATCTGCAACTAGAGTTTGAAAGTAGGAAATGCGACTAGAGTTGGAATGGGAAAACGACTAAAGTAGGAAGGGATGAAATGGGATAAGAGTATGTGAATATGAGAATTTCTCCAAAACAAATAGAATGGACCTGTTCTTCCTCCTTAATCTCAAAATATAAAGCACAACAACCTCTTTCATAAAAACAATGTATAGATGCGAAGATCAGTGGTGGAAAAACTTGACTAATAAAACTAAAAATTTATTTTAGTGAGTTATCATGGATAACATCGGCTCCAATGGGGATGTGGCGCCCCTGTGGTGGAATAAAGAACCAATAGACCAATTTCTTGATCATTGGGTTGATCCCAATATGAAGACCACATTCAAACCCACTTCACCAAACTAAAAAGAAAACTGCAAACTATAACCTAAAGCTGAGTGAAATACTTGCCCAACAAGCTTATTTATGTCCTTCTCTAATATCTGAAAATCTACCTGTTTAATTCAAGTAATATAAGATATCCAGTATAACCAGTCAAATAGCCGATTCGACGCCTGGGTTGCTTAACTGTGCTTGAAAAAAATTAGTAGTGGATCATATATGGGAAACTCAGAATAAAAACTGAATCCATCACCTGAGCATGTAAATGGAAGAGACTTCACCTCCATTGATGACTAGAATAGACTTGCGGTAGAACTCATCTTGAAAATATTCAAGCTACTGATCTAAAAGTAGTGGAGTCACCATGAAACTTCGATCTTCAGTATCTTTAAGAGTGGAGTCACCAGGGTAATATCACAACCTTCGGAAGTTATGATTTCCTGTTACCCTCAGGAATCAAAAAGAAGAGACTCGAAGAGAATCCTGGAAAGAGGAGATTTTTAGCTCCCATCAGATGCACCAAAATGTTATCACCTAGGCTGGTGGGGGTCGAGCTGTGTCAACCCTTCAACCCGAAGTAACTATTTCAATCCAAGCTTTTAATTGGAAGTTAGCCCTTCCAATCTGAGAGGGCTCTCTCAATATATTTTTAAAATACACAGATGGCTAACTTTGGTTTTCTATTTGATTTTTCAGGTTAAAGAGTGTGAGGGCAACTACCATTGGGCATGGAGTTAGTTAAAGAAACACAAGAACAAAAAACAATGTTTAATGGAAGCTAAGGCACTTTTGGTTTATTAATGTGGAAATGGACATTCACAGTAATCACAACAAATTGAAGGAATTTGGAGCAATGCAACATTGAATTCCAAGTAATCAAATAAGCTCTAAAAACTAATAACAAAGGAGCATGAAAGGATAGGACTGAAACCAGAATGAATATCAAGTTAAAATAGAGTATGCTGCAATTGGTATTTCTATTAACTGAAAACAATACAACAGTGGTTCTCACATCATCGATCCCCCCTTTTGTAGAGTTAAAAATCTACCTATTTATAGGGAAGAGATCCCATTACACAATCTGCCGCCTGGGCTAGATCAATCGACCACTATGAGATCTAATCTTATCCGATTAATAAAAATTCGAGCCTTCATAGGAATTTCTGTTACAACAGAGTTTGAATACAAATGGGATTCATATGGACTATTACAATAATTTAAAGCGTGACACTGTGTTTGTGGAAACTCATACATCTAGCCCTTTGAATACTTGTGTTTTTTTCTATTGAAACATGCTGAAAGTGCCTCACTGTCTTTGTGTCTTGATGCCTCTTTGTTTCGCTGTCTTCTATATCTTGCTACCTCTTTTCTCTATGTTCCATTTAATAACCATGCTACTGAATAAACGCTGACAAATACTCTCGTTGTCTCACGGATCAGAAGCGGAATGGACGCGTTGATTTGGGCTTTGGTTCTGGGTGACTGAGTTAACTTGGGATGTAGATCTAGGCCTTTTTACATTGCAATCATAACACATGAAGAGGTTCCATTAACAATGATTCATGGTAATTCCTTGACGGTCCAGATGTGATAGTTTATAGAATGCGTCACATAAAATATCGTATCCAGAGAGGGTTCTCGCACATTGCAATCACAAGTAGCAGAGGTCTTCAAGGAACAAGAACTAATGATTGTGCGATGTCCATTTGTGATATCGAATCAGTGGGCAGAGGGATTATCGCATTCAACGATCAGAAGGAGGAAATTTATGGTTTTGTGATATGTGATATCAACGGAGAACAACGATATCACAATTGGTGGAGGATGGATATCGCAATTGGTGGGGAGGAGGGATATCGCAATCGACGGGGAGGAGGTATATCGCAATCGGCATGTGGAACGAGGGATATTGTGATATACAATATCGCAATCAAAATCGGAAAGGGGGATGGGTGGAGATGTATGCAAAGGAAAAAAGGCTTGATTGTGATATAGACTTCGTATCCCAAAATTTAAAAAAGGCTATGACATATTTATGGTGTTTTGAACTATTTCAAAGGGGAATGTGGAAATGCGGACAAAGTTAGAAATGGGTCTGCAACTAGAGTTTGAAAGTAAGAAATGCGGCTAGAGTTGGAATGGGAAAATGGCTAGAGTAGGAAGGGATGAAATGGGATGAGAATATGTGAATATGGGAATTTCTCCAAAAAAATAGACTGGACCTGTTCTTCCTCCTTAATCTCCAAATATAAAGCACAACAACCTCTTTCATAAATACAACAGATATATGCGAAGACTAGTGGTGGAAAACCTTGACTAATAAAACTATAAAAATATTTTAGCGAGTTATCATGGATAACAATAGTATAGGTGAAAAACAAACCAAGGGAGAGAAGTTTAGTGTAGAGGGTTGGTATGAGATTCTCGTGCATCAAACTTCAGCACAAAAAATATTAACAAGATGATGTAAATGAAATTTTAGAGGGCATTGAGTGCATATTAAGGATATTATACCTCATACATCACAAGCATCCTTCATCAAAATTTTGACATAGATGAATCCATAACTCTGAGATTAGATCATGCAACTGCAATTACATACCATCCAAGAAGAAAGAAACACATATGGAAATAAATGAAGGAGATATCACATAATACACATTTCATTCATTCAGAATCACCATAACTCCTTTATTAATCCTAAAAAAGAGCATACATTTGCATTTCTTCAAAAACTTGCGAAATTCAAAGTTAGAGCCACCTCTGGAACAAAAATTTGAAACCATTTTTATGAAATTTTACATAGTTTTATAGGGTCTCATAGGTGAGTACCCTTTACAAAATATTCCTTCTTGATTTTCCCTTAACTTCCTACCATCTAAAATGTTTTGGCGTGCTACTAGCACAATTGTCCTAATTATCATATAACGATTTTGATTATATTCTTCAAATAAAATATTAAAAAACATAAAAGGTGTGAGGTGTCATGATTGACACAGAAAGATATCCTCATTGTGGGACTATAGGTTGCTTTGGAAGAGATCCTGGATCAATGATTTGAAATTGAGTTGGATTAACGACTTGATCACACTTCTGCCACAACGTGGGGTTTGGTAAGGGAGAGAGAAAATATTTTTGATATGTTATCTTCAGGTTGCTGAGTTCAATGAAGTTTGGCTTGTCAATGAACCAAGTCTTCACTAGCCAAAGTAACTCGAAGTCCTTCCTCAGAAATTTAACTATAGTCTTCCCTTTGAGGGTGACAATCTTCTCATGATAAGAGTCTTCTTTGCTATTTGCCTCCACCAATGATTGATAATATTACTCCCATGTGATTAGATTCCCTTGAGCATCCCAATAGATGGAAAATCTGGCTCTAGTCCTTTTATCAAATTTCGAATCAAATGCAACCGCATATTTCAACAGGTCACCTAAACACTCCTCGTCTTTGGCTCTGGCTACTTATTTATGAATCATCTTGGAGATTTACATGATTGCCCCAATCTCGTCAACAATATCCATGGACCAGTTGGTTTTTCATTCAGGTATCTGATAATGTTCTTTGTTTTCTTAGTTTTTTTTCCATCCTCCTCTTTAGCTGATATGATAAAGCACTCAGTATCCTTCAATGCAATATTCTTCTCTGCAACTAGGGTCAAGTGCTCCCAAATATTCTTCACTTTGGAAATGATTTCATCCCAAAGTTGTTTCTTGGCCTGAATGAGGGAGATGTTACCCTTTAACTTGTCTTTCAACTCTGTGATATCCTCATTTTCCCTCTTCAAGCTACTACTCATATGTTCCACATTCCCCTTGGTTTCCTCTAGTTTCCTCCCTTTCTATGTGAGAGTATGTTTAGTATTCTCTAAATCAATTTGCACCTTCTTGAGGTCACCCTCTAAAAGCTACAACTCAGGGAGGGTCTTGATCAATTGTTCGGTGGGATTCTATGGGTCCTCTAGCATGATTACAATACAAATATGTGAATCAATCCTTTGCTGGATATCTTACACCTATTGCTCTAGGACTACCACCTCACTGTTTTTGTGTATCATCTCCTTAGTCAGGATCTCTTTTTCACTTTATACGTGGGCCAACTCCTTGGATTGTACATGCTCAGATGCATGCCATTTTAGCTTTTGCCTCAACTCCTACATTTCAGGTTGTTAATTCTGAGTGGTGACCTCCACAACATTTTTATCCTCTGGGTTTACACCTAGTTTGATAATCAACTCTTTGTAATATTCATTTAGCAAATGAAGGGATCTAGAGTTGGCCTTTTCTTGTTTCACCCTAGCGTAAACCTTTTCAAGAAATTTTTCAGCCTTGCTAACATTCAAGGCATTTTTTGTGAACTCAATGTATAACATTTCTCTAGCCTACCTATGCCAATTTATTTTTTCCTCCAAGGGGATGCTTGCCATGTCTAAAGATAGGTCTATAGTCCTGAATTGTGACCCTGATGGGAGGGACTGTGTTGTAGGGTGATGCAAAGAGAGCTTCATTTTATTCCTTTCCAAGTCCATGGCATCTAGGAGCTTGGTCTGATAAGGGACTGAGTGTGAAGCCAACTGTTGTTGCATCTCTTCTCTAACCCTTTTTTTCATTTCCTCATCCATTTTTCCTCCTTCTCCTTTTAGGCTTGTTTTGGGTGAACTTCCTAGAGAGCCCAAGTGAACTTGGATCTTCTTGTGAGAATCCATGACACTCAAGCCCAAGTATTCAAATTTATCTACATGAGTGTACACAAAAAGATAAACCAACAAAGAATAATATTTGAAGTAAGAAGTAGTAGGAAAATGGTTAAACTGGAATTTTATAGATTCGACCAGAAATGAGGGTATGTCAAGGATGAGGTCTAGTTGCATCATTGTGTGCAAGAGCCCTATGGCAGCCTTGGTAACATTATTTGTTTCTTCTTCTCCAAAAAGTAGGGAAATAGTAGTCAGAATGGGTTGTATTGCCTCTGAAAACATAGAAACAGGGAACCTATCAGCAATGGGGAGGGATTGATTGCTAGGTGTTAGAATTAGTTGGAGGAAAGTTTGTTGTGCTCCAGCTGAGAGCCCATTATAAGTATAAAAAGGAGTAGCTTATGTTAGCCTCTTAGGGTTGGAATATTTTGGGGACTAAGAGGGCATTTTGGATCAATTCTTGCATGAATTACGAATTTTTCTCTCCAGCTGAGGATACAAAGTAATTATTCTCATTGATGTAACCAATTGTGAGCCAAGAGATGAACTCAGGGAAATGGTACACTATGGGAGAAACCTGGTGATACAACCCCAACTCAACTACCCTGAATGGGTCTTCTCTCCTCAAATATCAACCATATAAGTCAAAATGGAATTTTGATAGGTGGTAAGAACAGGAGGGGTTGTGGATTTTAGCCTTTGTGTCCATAAAAGTTTCAGTGTGGCCAGAGGGTTTCATTTCCTGAGATTTAGGGGTTTTATGCATCAACTTCGTCATTTTAATCATAAGGGAAATGATTAAGCAGTGGGGATTGTGGATTACCCAGTAACCAAATGAAATTGGGCGTGGAGACAATAGAGATGCCTTGTAATTAGTTGGTAGGTCGTACAAAGTTAAGTATCATACAACAACATGGGGACACAGTTGACAAAAAATAAATTTAAAATGACAACAGTTGGCGTGGGAAGGTTTTATAGGCGGGTAGAGTGGTGGAGTGACACATGGATGGGATGATGGTGTGGGGAGTTTTGGGAAAGACACGTGGAAACACTTGATTGGATAGGAAGTGGATGGGAGAAGGACCTTGGCCCCACAAAAGTCTCACTTGCTTGCAGACGTCACTGTTGTTTTTTCATGTTGGTGGTAGGTGTGGTCCCCCTACTCTGGTGAGGTGAATGAACAAGGTCAGGAGTGAGGCTTGACCCCCCCAAAATCAATCCTGGCCATTAATCGGCTATTTTCGCTTGTTGAATTTGAATTTATGGGGGCTAGCATTAGCTTATCTGCTACACTAGTTTACCCACCAAAGTGTCTTCCAAGACCTGGCAGCCTTAGAGCCGGTGAAACCTGCCAACCATTAGTTTTTCAATTAGTTTTCTCATTCAATGTGGAGGTGGACCCTCCCATTCCATTAAATTCTAACATTTCATGATTTCCCCATGCTCTCTTACTCTAGGATGCCACAGTTGGGTGGACCCCACTCGCTCAGTGTCATCTCAACGCTTCAATTATGTGTTGTTTATAAACCTTTCCAGGATGTTATTGCCGGGTGGACCCCACTCGCTTAGCTTCAACCCAATTCTTCTCTTTTATATCATTTAAAGGTTCTTTCAGAGTGCTCTTGTTGGGGTGTCACTGTCGGGATGAAATCATCTTGGTACTCCTCTCCTAGTGCTCAATTTTTTTCCCTTTTAACATTATGCCGGGAAAACTCCAATGAGGCAAGCCTGTCGGGTGGGTTCCAACTGTGACCAATAGAGATGTTTCCTGCATCTAATTTTCTAGCCACGTCTTCCTAGAGCTTAACATAGAGGCTCTACCAATCTTGTTGCAGATTTTGGTGCTTAAGACAACTTTGGCTATGCGCCAAAGGCTCGTCCAAGGAATTTTCAGCTCTGTAATGACTTTTAATCCCCTTTTCCATTTTTTTGTCTACCCTTCTTTGCACATAAGATTGGATCTCCCTCTATATGAATAAAATTCAGGAAGGGGTATAACATCGGCTCTAACTAGGGGCAGTGCCTTGTAAGTAAGGCATTGAGAAAATATAGATTAGTGCCTTGAACTTGGGCATGGAGTCAAACTAATTCGGACATAGAAAATAAAAAATGAAAATAAAATCAACTCTCCAATATTTATAGCGGCTCACCGATATTTACAATGGAGGGGAAATAAATTATCTAGTGTTGGAAGTAATGTTTGACAGGTAGCTCAAACACTTCATCGTCAATATTTTCCAGTAGAAAGGTGTTGTTTCCTTTGGCTTCAGCTATCTTGAAAGGCCAAAACCACAGGAGATCAAATGTCCTATGCTTTTAGTTTTCTTCTCTCCTGATATCCCATCTAAGAATGAGGTCACTTGACTGAAAAATCTTATCCTTAGCCTTCTTGTCAAAGAGAGCCTTCATCTTATCCTGATATTTGATCACACTTTGAGTTACTTTTCCCCTGCTTTCTTGGAATTCCACCAACTGGTTTATTCTCCTGGTTAGAGGGTTTGGCTCCTCCTTTGCATCTTGTAGGCGTTTATCCACTAGCATAGCCAATTGGGCAGGACATACTGCAACAATCCCATATACCAACTCAAATGGGGATTTCCCAGTGGACCTCTTAGTAGTGACTATGTTAGCCCATACTACAAACTTAAGTTGAGAGTCCCAATTCTTCTGATTCTGTGTTATGGTATTTTTAAGGATTCTTACTAAAGTTTTGTTGGATGATTCTACTAATCCATTTCCTTGTGGGTAGTAAGTAGTGGAGTATCCCAAAAAAATTATAATCTTGGCAGAAACTGATGAATTTGGCTAATTTAAATTCCTGTGTGTTATTAGTGACATTTTTTTAAGGGACAACCAAATTTAGCTAGAATGTTCTCCTCCATAAATTTAATAACCACTACATCAGTTGCATTCATGGCAGGGATGGCCTCTACCCACTTTGTAAAGTAATCTGTTGTTGTGAGTATCCATTTTTGTTACCCACCAGATGATAGATTGATCTCCCCAATAATATCTAGCCCCCACTGCTTAAATGGTTCATCCACAAAAACAAAGATCAAAGGGAGGGGTGCTAGCTTCTGTCTTTCAACAAAAAATTGGTACTTTTTACATGCCCTCACTTGTGCATGGACATCATCAAATAAATTGGGCCAATAGAAACCAACCTGTAGAATTTTATGGGTTGTGACTTTCCAGCTATAATGCTCTCCACAAACACAGCTATGAAACTCATCTATTAGATTGGGAATTTCTTCTTCCACCAAACATAATAGTAAGTGTTAGCTCTGCTACAGTTTGCAACATTTGATGGATTAAATCAGGTCAGGCAATGCTGGTTTGGGTTGCAAAGGGTTTGCAGCTGTTTATTTCATCTTTCCCTTTCATTTTCCCATTTCTCCTTATAACTCCCACACCTACGTTTCATCCTTCCCTTTCGTTCTCTTTATTATCCTTGCCTTTTTTTTTTAAAACCCCAATAACCTTTATAAACCCCATTCCTCCGTTTTACTCAAAACCCCTCATAAACCCTTTTTCGAGCTCCCGGGCTTCTTTTTGTGTTTTAACATTATTAAGCCCCATATAACCCATTTTCCTTTGGTCCCAGGCGCAAAGCTAAACCTTTTAACCTTGCATTATATAACATGCGCATATAATAAAAAATTATAACTCGACGGGCCCGTACCTGTCACATCACTCCAAACATGTGTGTTAATTCTCCGCTATCCGATCATCCCGCGGAGATCCAATGATTGATGCTTCCTTCGCTCCCTGAACCTACTCGACTGATAACCTGCGAGGAAGTGGTTTCCCGCCGGCCACATGTCGCTGTTTGATTGCGTCGCGCCTCCATGTATGTAAACCGCCTCTCCCAAAAAGTGGTGCGGGGAAACCACTTACCGCCCTTTTGGTATGGTCCCCCGCTCGCTAACTGGTGTGCATCTTCCTCATGCGATGGCCATCGGATCGATTGCGCCTTGATCTAACGGCTCTCATCTATCCTAATTTTCTAACCTCCCGATACCCCTCATTAAACGATCTCCGCCATTGATTTTTGCGATCTGACGGTGGAGCTTCGTTCATCCATTCTTTTCTATGCCCGATATCTCCCTGGATCCAATCTGCACCGTTCATGTTTCCGATCCAACTGATATTGTCTCTGTATCTTCCATCGCCTCTTGACAGTTTTCAATGCAATTTTGTGTTTTGAGAAGTCCTGCACACCTGAAGGAGAAAGAAGCCCATGTTCAATACTCTGCGCAGTTAATATTTTAGCTGCCACATTCAAAGATAGCACGATCAAGGATGAGAAGGATGATCATTTTCAGCTCAATGACTGCAGCAGTAATTGAAATGCATTCAAATCATACTTCATATGTTCAGGAAGGACAAAAAAGTATAGAAAGAGCCATTTTGTTCATTAAAAACAATCAAACTGTTATCAGAGACCCATATCTAATTGTAAATGTGGTTGGTGGTCAGTTATGACCCCTCCACGCATGGGGTTTGCAGATCAATTTTGTGGTCAACCTCCATATATACACAGAGAAAAGAGGTAATGAGGTTGATGAGTGTGATTCTATTGTAAGCTTCAACTTCTGGAGACTGTAACTACTGTGAGACTTGTAGCTTCTGGTCTTCATTTTCAGCTAATGCAAACTTCTTTTGCTGTCAATTGCTTACTTTCCACTTCTTCTTCTTGTTTCAGGCTGTGCCTGCTATGTATTTATTCATGTGCTGTTGATGTTTAGCATTAGAGGGGCTGTCATCCCACCTCTATGTTTGAATCTAGCATGTATCATTGAATTTATATGCAGGTTTCTGTTGTTTTAATGCCAGAGAGCTATCATCCTGTCTGTGCATTAGAGAATAGATTTACATACCTCTTAACTAGTTGCAGTTGGCCATCACAAGGTCCTGTCACACGGGTGACCTGAGTTCGATCCCTGACAACGGCGCCAATTAATGTTATCACCCCAAGAAACTCTCCTAGGTTGTATATCAGAGATGCTCGGGAACATTATAAACTCAACAAAATGTTGGATAAATGGTGGATGAATGAAATAAATGCTGCATATTCAAGCCAGATAACAACTTCTACTATGCTTAACCCCAGACATGGGTGAATAACCCCAGACTACAAGGCTTTTAACCACCAATTACTCACAGTTTTAAAGAAAATGTGATGATGGAGAATGCTAATCACACCAGCAAATGCACAGGACCCTGTGATGGCCAGCTGCAACTAGTTAAGAGGTATGTAAATCTATTCTCTAATGCACAGACAGGATGACAGCTCTCTGGCATTAAAACAATAGAAACCTACATATAAATTCAATGATATGTGCTAGATTCAAACACATAGGTGGGATGACAACCCCTCTAATGCTAAACATCAACAACACATGAATAAATACATAGCAGGCACAGCCTGGAACAAGATGAAGAAGTGGAAAATGAGTAATTGACAGCAAAAGAAGCTTGCATTAGTTGAAAATGAAGACCAGAAGCTGCAGGTCTCACAGTAGTTATAGTCTCCAGAAGTTGAAGCTTACAACAGAATCACACTCATCAACCTCATTACCTCTTTTCTCTGGGTATATATGGAGGTTGACTACAAAATTTCTCTACAAACCCATGCATGGAGGGGTCATAACTGAACACCAACTGCATTTACAATCAGATATGGGTCTCTGATAATAGTTTGATTATTTTTAATGAACAAAATGGCTCTTTCTATACTTTGTTGTCCTTCCTCAACAGATGAAGTATGATTTGAATGCATTTCAATAACTGATGCAGTCATTGAGCTGAAAATGATAGTCCTTCTCGTCCTTGACCGTGCTGTCTTTGAATGTGGCAGCTGAAATATTAACTGCGCAGAGTATTGAACATGGGCTCCTTTCTCCTTCGGGTGCGCAGGACTGCTCAAAACACAAAAATTGCATTGAAAACTGTCAGGAGGCGATGGAAGATACAGAGGCAATATCAGCCGTTGGATCGCAAACATGAACGGTGCAGATTGGATCCAGGGAGCTATTGGGCATAGACAAGAATGGATGAACGAAGCTCCACCGTCGGATCGCAAAAATCAATGGCGGAGATCGTTTGATGAGGGGTATCGGGAGGTTAGAAAATCGGGATAGACGAGAGCCGTCAGATCAGGGCGCGATCGATCCGACGGCCATCGCACGAGGAAGATGTGCACAAGTTAGCGAGCGGGGGACCGTACCGAAAGGGTGGTAAGCGGTTTCCCTGCACCACTTTTTGGGAGAGGCGGTTTACATACATGGAGGCGCGACGTAATCAAACAGCGACACGTGGCCGGTGGGAAACCACTTCCCCGCAGGTTATCAGTCGAGCAGGTTCATGGAGTGGGGGAAGCATCAATCGTTGGATCTCCGTGGGATGATCGGATGGCGGAGAATTAACACACATGTTTGGAGTGACGTGATAGGTACGGGCCCGCCGGGTTATAATTTTTTATTATATGCGCGCGTTATATAATGCAAGGTTAAAAGGTTTAGCTTCACGCCCGAGACCAAAGGAAAATGGGTTATACGGGGCTTAATAATGTTAAAACACAAAAAGAAGCCCGGGAGCCCAAAAAAGGGTTTATGAGGGGTCTTGAGTAAAATGGAGGAATGGGGTTTATAAAGGTTATTATGGTTTTAAAAAAAAAGGCAAGGAGGATAAAGAGAACGAAAGGGAAGGATGAAACGAAGGTGTGGGAGTTATAAGGAGAAATGGGAAAATGAAAGGGAAAGATGAAATAAACAGCTGCAAACCCTTTGCAACCTGAACCAGCATTTCTTGACCTGATTTAATCCATCAAATGTTGCAAACTGTAGCAGAGCTAACAGTAAGACTCCCATAGGGTCCTTCCAATACAACTAACCTTTGGAAATGAAAAACTTTTGTGCTTGTAGCCTTAGAGCTCTATATTTTATCTTGTCAAATTTAGGTGGGCATTCCATAATTAACAACAAATTTATACCACTCCAAGGCCAAGTATTTCATTTGAATTTTTTGTGTTTCCCTATTGATATCTTCAAGTTATCCTTGATTCTTTGCTTTTGCCTCATTAGCTAGTAGGTTTATACCTAGAGCTGGATAATTTGCTTTTGACAAAATTTTGGCCAATCACTTCCCCTTGATAAATTTAGTACGCTTGATATCCATGTCATACTCCTGCGTCTTGGCAGTCCATTTAGCTCTCTTGCCTTCATTGTCTCCTTGTATGAGGATCTCTTTCACAAAAACTATAGGGACACAAGCAATTACCCTAGATTTAAAAATATAAATTCAGAAAGCTTTCAGAGCCTTGACTAGGGTGTAGGCCCGCTTTTCCATAATGTTATATATTAGTTATGCATTCCTTAACACTTGAGTAGAAAATGCAATCAGATGCTACTTCCCTTTATCATTTTTCTGTAACAGGACAACTGCTAATTTGTTAGGAGATGCAAAAGAAAAAATGAGGAATGGCTTTTCATAATCAAGGTTGGCTAAAATGTAGGCTTCTATGAAGGCGTTCTTGATCCTAGAGAATGATTCTCTAGCTTCAAGAGTCCACTTGACTTCCTTGTCTTTCTTCAGCATATGATCGATCTCTCTTACAATCCCAACATAATTAGGTATAAAGCTCCTAAGAAAATTGATTATTCTTAAGAAGACTTGTATCTCCTTTCCATTCCTTGGTAGGGGGATATTGTTGATGGCATCCACCCTCTTGAGGTCAGTCTTGACTCCTTCCCTTGCCACTATGTGACCCAATAACTTGTCTTTGCTTAGATAAAATTGAGACTTCTTGGGATTTAAAGACAAGCCATAATTCTTGTACTTTTTGAAGGTGATATGCAAATGTTGAAGTTGTTATGTCATCTAGATATATTACTAAAAATTTGTATTTCTCACCAACGAATTTTATATCCATTTCCTTTTGAAAAGTGGATCCAAAATTTATGAGACCAAAGGGCATCTTGATGTACATGAAGGTTCCCTAAGGTGTAGTAAAATTTATTTTCTTCTTATCCCTAGGATGTACAAAAACCTGATTGTATCCAGAGAACCCATCCATCATGCACAACTAGGATGATCCCACCACTTTTTGAAAAATGTAATCCATCTTGGCAAATGGGTAATTATCCTTCAGATAAGTTCGATTCGAGTTTCTAAACTCCACACATAATCTGATCTCCCCATTTTTCCTCTTGTCAGAGACTAAATTTTCCACCCATTCTGAGTATCTTAGAGGCAAAATTATTTTAGTCTGGAGAAACTTCTTAACCTCCTTTTCAATCGAGGGGAGTAGTAAGGGGTTTATTAGCCCAAGCTTTTTCTTGTAGGGCTTCATTCCAACTTTCAAAGGAATTTTGTGTTGTATGATACTAGGATCAAAGGTCTTCAAATCATCATAGGACCAGGAAAAAACATCCAGATAATTTTTAAATAGATTAAGATATCTTTATTTATATTATTTTGAAACTCCTTTAGCCAACATAATAATTGTAGGCTCTTTTTTTGTGCCAATATTATATTCCTCTATAACCTCCTCAAGCTCCTATTTAGTTGGATTGATAGCTACATCATTTGCATTAAACAATCTTTATATTGGAACCACCCTCTCAGAATCATATTTCCCTTCAATTGGAAAATTTTATGACCAACAACTAATTCCTCCAAAGTTGCATGTTGTCCTTCCATTGCATCTTCATCTTCCTGGTCAATCATTGAATTAGAGAATGCTAGAAACTAATTAATGGAGCAATGAAATACAAAAAATATTGCCGAAACACAAATACATAAATGCATAGAAAAAAGAGAGACACAAATATACATGGTTCACCCAATTTGGGCTATGTCCACGGAGAAACAACCAATCCTTCCTTTTATATTATCCAAAAAAATGAAGAGATACAACCTACAACAGATCCGATTTAATTTCATCTTCTCTCTCACACTAAGTCTCCTCTCTCTTTCTCGCTCAGAATAATGATACACATCTACAATACAATTCCCTCAATATAAATTGAGGGGATTTCCTTATAGGGAAAAAAACCCTAAATTAAACATAACTTATACTGTCATATCATCCGCCTAATGAATGACCCAATTTAACTACGAAATTACAATATTTTACAAGGTAATGTTTTTTTAATCTATTTTTAGCTTCAAGGGCACTGCCCCCGAACCCTCCCTATGGGGGGGATCCAAACATGCACCCCCTCCCTGGACCCCCTAGGAAACAATAGTGGGGGGGAAGCCCCCGCACAACCCCCCATTAGGGATTAGGATCCAAGCATGATTAAAACAAGACCTCTAAATGAATAAGATAATAAAGATCCACATCCAACAATCTCCCACTTGGAGACTGATTATATCAACTCCATCACTACTTCACTTGCTAGATAGTACCTCCACTTTGGACCTGGTTGTTTCTCATCTTCATCATCATTCTTGAAGGCTAATTGAAACTGAGTAGAAGCTCAATTTCTCCCTAGTTACAACCTTTGTCAAAATATCTGCGGGATTCTGGCTAGTGTTTACTTTTTCCAGCTTCAACCATCCATCATCCAAAACTGACCGTATAAAATGATACCTAAGCTATATATGTTTAGTCTTAGAATGAAAGGATGAATTATTTTCAATATGAATGACACTCTGGCTATCACTATATAACCTTCTCATCCATTTCTACTTGCCCAACTTATCCATAAAAATTTGTAGCCAAATCATTTTTTTACTAGCCTTTGTAGCAGCAACATACTATGCTTCCGTTGTTGAAAGTGAAACAATGTTTTGCAATTTTGAAACCCAACTAACAGTTGTTCCACCTATAATAAACACATACCCTGTGGTGCTCCTCCTGTTATCTCTGCCACCTACCATATCTGCATCAACATATCCCTGTAGAGCAATGTTTGAACATGTTGTGCTATTCAACAATCCCCCCATTTATTGGTATAATAGATAATATTCTATTAATAAATGGGGACCCTTGATTAAAAAACCCTTCAAAAAAGAAATTTATCACTTAGACTTTTTCTTTTAAGCTTTCTAAAGAATAAAGCAAGATATCAAGCCGAAACCCTTTGAAAGCTAGAAATTCTCGCCTTTTGCATACCGCTAGACCAAGTGTGTCAAAAGCCTTATTAAGAAGAAAAACCTATGAATTGAGATCAAAAGGATCCCCACTCTTAACTTAGATATCATTGGAATTTTCATTTAAACTAAGACTTAAAGAATTTCCTATTAAATTAAAGCCTATATTGCTATTGCATATCGTCACTCACAAAGGGCGCACACACACAAGGCATGATGAAACGTGTGAAGTGTGATATCGTGATAGGAAAAGTCATCCTTATCGCATCACGTCAAAATATTTAAGAAAGTTATAAATGTGATGAACTGCGCGATCTTGCGAAATTCGATAAAAGCCCGAACCTAATAGAAGCCAATGTCAAAAATTGGTAATTAAGTCCACTGCGTAATGAAAAGCGCTTTATGAGGTAAATACTCCATAAAAAAAAATTACACTTTAAACAAAAAAGAATATGCTGCTTATCCCACATCTCGCATCCCATAGGAACCTAAGGAACTTTAAGAAAGTGCACAATCAAATATGCAATGATGTGATTTGTGATATTGCATTGCAATCACAAAATCAACATTCTTGCAACTAAGCCCACCACCTCATAAGTTTTCCTTCCCATATTGCGATGCGAAACATTAATGAGCAGTAAAGGTAGCGATAAGGGACCATTAGTGGATATTTAATATAGGTTAATTGCATTTATGTTGAAAAGCAGATCGATGTGATACGATATCTTTTCATCTGCATTTGATTAAGACTCCTTTCTTGTCACCTTTTCAAGGTTATCTGCAACATTCGTTCTCATTCTCATTCTCATTAAAACTCCTTTCTTGTCCACTTTGCTCCATTTCAAGAAAAATCCACAGGAAGCATCGTCAGAAGCAATGGGAAAGAAGGGAAAGGCAGCTGCGTCTGTTGGATCCCTATAATACTAGTGATTACCCCATTACTATTGTAGTTGCATCCCTTATTAATATTGTTGTGCCCCTATTATCCCCATATTGTTATTACTGTGCCCCATAGAATCCCTCTATTGTCATTTTTTTGGCTTTATATTATTATTGTTAGGTTGGTTGGGTTATATTGTGACTCCTTAGACTCCTATATATAGAAAGAAGGTTTTGTCATTTGAATCATTGAAGAATTGTTCATTTATGTAAAGTAAAGGAGGTTGCCCCCTCGAAGAGGCTGATTCTAAGCTGTTGATCTATCTTTTCTATCTTTTCTTGAGCTGGTTTCATAACATTTGGTATTAGAGCTTTGGATTCTAGGGTTTCGCTGCTCCAAATAGGTCATTGTGGCATTTTCGCTATAACTCTTTTTCTACAATGTTTCAAAAGCTAAAAAAAAAACCGTTTGAGAAGAAATCGCGCTGAACCTTGGGTCCGAAGTTCAAAGCTTTTCACGCTATATTTGCGGAGATATGATCTGAGGAAGTTGGTCTTTTTGCAGACTCTTGAATTACATTCCAAACAGGTGACCTGGGGAAAATCATCATAACTTTCTCTCCGAGCATCGGATTGAAATTTCGTAAGAAGTTACAAAAAGAGGATGGACTGTAGTTTCTTGTACATATTTTTAGAGCCAAAGGTCGAAACAGTGACTCGTGGCACGTCGTACAAGTTTGATCTACTGAACTAATCTATAATCAGGTCACTGTGGGAGATTTCACATAGCTCTTCCTTGGGGAATCCAATTTGGATCAGACTAGTGGCATTGGAAAGAGGACACAGAGGGCTACTTCAGGTCGCAATTTCATAATTGGATGATTTGAAAGTACAGAGATACATCAGAGGAAATATCGAGCTCCTACAAAGTGAAAAAAGGTGTGTAGATTCTTTTAAATTTTTGCTTAAGATTGGTTTGAAAATTTATTTTGAAGGAATTCAAAGGGCATAGTAGAGCATTATTATTGGTAACTAATTCCCCGAGGAAAGAAAATGCAAACACCTAGTAAGCAACCTGAAATCTCTAGCATGACTCATGAAGAAGAGGAAGAAATGCTACATGATATATCAAAATTACAAGAACAAGTGCAACAAATGTCACTCTCACAAAAGCTAACAGAAGCTAAGATAAATGGTGTGGAATCTAAGATAAAGGGCATGGAAGCTAAGATGGATGATTTGAAGATAGATTTGAAGAGAGACATGGCAGATTTGAAGACAGATTTGAAGACATACATGGCAGATTTGAAGACAGATTTGACAAATTTTCTACAAGAAATACTTACTAATGGTGAAAAGGTAGTAAAGGAAACTCATGATGCGAACAAAAGAAATGTTAATCATGATTTCATAGACTCTAATGTGGGATCGAAGACCCACCATATTCCAAAAATCGATATGAGGAAGTTTGATGGCAAGGATCCAGCAACATGGATATTACAGATGGAGCAATTTTTCGATCTCAATAATGTGCAAAACACACAAAAGGTACGTATTGCAACTTTATATTTGGAACCAAATCAGTTTGTATGGTATCAATGGATTTTCTCTCGTAAAAAAATTATCACTTGGGCAATTTTTACGGAAGAATTGATAGCACATTATGAGGATACAAAAAGCAACACTTCTTTTAGCCAATTGATAAGTCTCAAACAAAAGGGTTCAATAATGGAGCACATTGAGGAGTTCCAAAAATTGAACATAAGGGTAAAAAATATTCCAGAGGAGCATAGGATTGATGTGTTCATAGGGACTTTAAATGATAATATCCAACATGATGTTCGCCTTTGGGAACCTAATTCATTAGAGAAGGCATTCAGGTTAGCAAGAAAAATGGAAAGAAAAATTATGGCAACCAAGAAGCATACCACTCACAACTATAAAGATGGAAGTGTTGTTGCCCCTAGTCTTCCACAACCTATAAGGTTGACACCACAACAATTGGAAGAAAAAAGAGCAAAAGGGCTTTGTTATAGTTGTGATAGCAAATACACTAAAGGTCATAAGTGTGCTGAGAAGAAATTATTCTACATAGATTGTGAAGAGGAAGAAGAAAAGGAGCAAGAAAGGTCAAAAGAAGAGGATATACTCCAGGAACAAAGCCTATATGAAGAAGAAATGAATCCAACCATATCTTGTAATGCATTGGTGGGAATTACCACTCCTCAAACCATCAAGATAGAAGGACAAATCAAGAAGAAAAAGGTAATAGTGTTGATTGATTCAGGAAGTACCCACAATTTTATTCATTGTAAGGTAGCAAAAGAATTGAATTGCTTCTTATATCCAGCACCAGAGTGTCAAGTGATGCTTGCAAATGGAGGAACAATAAATTTCTCTGGAAAGTGCCATAATATCAAGCTATCCATGGGAGAATATGTATTGACTAGCCCAATGCTTTCCATTCCAATGGGAGTTGTTGATGTTGTACTAGGAGTCCAATGGCTACAATCCTTGGGTACAATAGCTTTTAATTTTCAAGAAATTTTCATGAAATTTTCTGTGGAAGGAAAGGAAGTTGAATTAAGGGGTATTGAAGGGAAACCGGGAAAGATAATCAGCTCTAACAGTATGACAAAGCTTCTAAAAAATAACAAAGGGGTGTAATTGCACAATTATGTTCGCAATATGTTTCCACATTGGAATCATCTATTTCTCCAGATCTCCAAAAATTCTTGGACAATCATTCCAAGGTATTTGAGACTCCCAAAGGTCTCCCACCTATTCGTGATCATGATCATGCTATTCATCTGATTCCAGGAAGTGTTCCTCCAAACATCAGGCCGTACAGATATCCCTATGCCCAAAAGAGTGAAATTGAATGTATGGTTGCAGAAATGCTAGAGGCTGGTATAATTCAACCGAGTCAAATTTCTTTCTCTGCTCCAGTAGTATTAGTGCACAAGAAGGATGGATCATGGCACATGTGTCCGGATTATAGGGAGCTCAACAAGCTCACTATTAAAGATAAGTTTCCCATTCCTGTCATTGATGAATTACTAGATGAATTGCATGGATCAATTTACTTCACCAAGTTGGATCTTCATTCAGGATATCATCAAATCAGAATGAAGACTGAAGACATTCCGAAAACATCATTTAGAACTCATGAGGGTCATTATGAATTTTTGGTCATGCCTTTTGGCCTTACTAATGCACCTTCAACCTTTCAAGGTTTGATGAATTCCATTTTCAAACCATTCCTTAGAAAATTTGTGTTAGTATTTTTTGATGATATACTAATCTACAGCAAGTCTTGGAAGGATCATGTTGAACATGTTGACAGGGTGCTACAACTATTGGAGGAGAAACAATTATATGCAAAAAGATCCAAATGTTTCTTTGGAGTATAAGAGGTGGAATATCTGGGTCATATTGTATCTCATGAAGGAGTTAAGGTAGACCCTAGCAAAATTAAAGCCATTAAGGAATGGAAAATCCCCACATCCATAAAGCATCTGCGAGGATTTATCAGGTTGACAGGGTATTATCGCAAGTTTGTTAAGAATTATGGGAGAATAGTAGCACTTCTAACAACATTATTGAAGAAAGATGCATTTTCATGGACTCCAGAAGCAACAAAGGCCTTCGAACATCTTAAAGAGGCAATGTGCCAAGCACCGGTCTTAGCTACACCGGAATTCACAAAAACCTTTATTGTGGAATGTGATGCTTCAGGAAATGGAATTGGTGTTGTTTTAATGCAAGATGAAAGACCCATTGCTTTTGAAAGTCGTCCAATCAAGGGAAAGTTTTTGCACAAAGCTATTTATGAGAAGGAAATGTTGGCAATACTCCATGCACTTAAGAAATGGTGACCCTACCTAATGGGAAGACACTTCAAGGTAAAAATGGATCATGATAGCCTTAAATACTTTTTAGAACAAATATTATCCTCTGAAGAGCAACAAAAGTGGGTCACAAAGATGTTGGGTTATGACTTTGAAATCATCTACAAAAAAGGGAAGCAAAATGTGGTGGCAGATGCACTCTCAAGAAAGGATGAGGATGTGGAAGCATTGTTGTGCGCCATTTCTATTATCCAACCAGATTGGATAAACAAAGCAAGGGAGGAATGGAAGAATGACGAAGAAGTGTGGGCACTTATTCGAAAGTTACAACAAGATTCCAGTATGTCTGATACATTTAGCTGGCAAAATGATTCTTTATGGTACAAAGATCGCTTATACCTCTGTAAGAATTCCCAACTAAAACAAAAGATTCTTATGGAATTGCACACTTCTCCCTTAGGAGGGCACTCAGGATTTTTAAAAACTTACCACAAGGTTAAAAAGGAAATTTTTTGGGATGGCCTTAAATCAGATATTCAAAAATTTGTGGCGGAATGTTTGGTTTGCCAACAAAATAAAGTTGAAACAATTAAGACACCGGGTCTATTACAACCTTTATCCATTCCAAGCCAACGTTGGGAGGAGGTTTCAATGGATTTTATCACAGGTTTACCCAAGTTTGAGGGAAAGAGTGTCATCATGGTGGTAGTTGACAGACTTACCAAGTATGCACACTTTTGTGCATTATCACATCCATTTAAAGCCAGTACAGTTTCTACTGCATTTATGGAAACAATTCAAAAGCTACATGGAAACCCAAAGATTATTGTAAGTGACAGAGATCCCATTTTCACTGGAAATTTTTGGACATAATTATTTTCTTGTCTTGGTACTCAGTTAGCTCATAGCTTATCTTATCATCCTCAATCTGATGGGCAAACTGAGATAGTAAACAAATGTTTGGAAGGATATCTTCGTTTCTTTGTATCTGATAAACATACACAATGGGTCAAATGGTTGCCTCTGGCTGAATGGTGGTATAACACTTCCTTCCATACAGCAACAAAAATGACCCCATTTATGGCACTTTATGGATATCAGCCATCATCCATCACATCATATTTAAGAGAAAATTCTAAGGTTCAAGCAGTGGAACATCACATCGAACATCAACAACAAGTCCTCCAACTCTTAAAGGATAACCTCGTGTTGGCACAGAATAGAATGAAACAACAGGCAGATCAACATCACAGCGAAAGAAGTTTTGATGTAGGTGATTGGGTATTCCTACGGCTACAACCATATAAGCAAATGTCCCTCAAGCAAGCTAAGAAGGATAATAAATTATCACCAAAGTATTATGGTTTGTACAAGGTGTTGCAAAAGAATGGTACTATGGCATACAAATTGGAGCTTCCTGCAGCTTCTCAATTGCACCCAGTTTTCCATGTTTCATGTTTAAAGAAGGTTATAGGCGACAAGCTCCCAGTTCAAACAATATTGCTAGAACTTCATGAGGAAGGAAAAATTATATTGGAACCGAAGCAGTCACAGAAACAAGAACTCGATAGCTACGAAATCGATCAATTTCGGAGTATCTTATCAAGTGGAAGAACTTATCCGCTGAAGATTCCACATGGGAGGATGAGAATTTTATACAGAAGCATCCAGAACTACTCAAGCGTTGAGGACAACACTTTTTTGAAGGAGAGGGGCATGTTGGGTCCCTATAATACTAGTGATTACCCCATTACTATTGTAGTTGCATCCCTTATTAATATTTTTGTGCCCCTATTATCCCCATATTGTTATTACTGTGCCCCATAGAATCCCTCTATTGTTATTTTTGTGGCCTTATATTATTATTGTTAGGTCGGCTGGGTTATATTATGACTCCTTAGACTCCTATATATAGAAGGAGGTTTTTACATTTGAATCATCAAAGAATTGTTCATTTATGTAAAGTAAAGGAGGTTTCCCCCTCGAAGAGGCTGAATTCTAAGGGGTTGATCTATCTTTTCTATCTTTTCTTGAGCTGGTTTCATAACAGCATCTGAGAATTCAGAAATGATTCCTTGTTTCTATGATACTACGTGCAGTAGAGATGGAGGAATCTCAACGTGGGAGGCCATGTATGAATTTTTAGAAGAAGAAAACCCAAGGCCATTGCTGACAAAGGGCACGACAGATGGTCATGTTTCCTCTGACACCTCCTACTTTGAAACAACATGTTCGTCACTGCACCGCATAGTTGCACGGCCAAAAATAATCCCATACATGGACATGGTCAAATGGGTAATTGACGAGGTAGACATCTCAGACAGAGAGTTCAAAAATCACAAATAAGAGGTCATGGGGTCTTTCTCAGCAGACAACCTACGACTGATGTACCAGTTACTAGAGTCGCAGAAGCTCTACAATAAACAGTTCCTTGAGAAATTTTCCAAGGAAAATGAAGACCTAGAAAACGTCTCAAAGACCTGGACATCAAGTGAAGGCAAGCTCAAATGGGATAAAATGGGTATGTACTCTACAACATCCATTTCCCCCCTCATAGTTTCGCAGCAGCAATGCTATGTAGATTGTTCAGTAAATCCGATAGCACCAAGTTTTCCCTGAAATGGCTCCCGTTAATAGATGTAGCAGTGAATGCAACAATAATGAACTAGGCTCAAATTTTATTAGATAATTTGGCAAAGGCAATTATGGAATATAGGAGAAAAAGAAGTTCCTCTCAAAGAGTTTAGCCCCCATTTTTCACGAGTGATTTTGTAATAGATGCAATCTGTTTTAGTTCTAAATTTCCCAATATGGGATGGAAGTGGACTGCACAGGACCCGCTTCCCATCCATATGTACCATAAGATTTTGTGGGAATTTCAGTTTCACCCCCATTTTTATGAAATTTATCAAGGGGTTATGCTACCTATCCATAAAGAAGTGTATAACAGAACAACCCCTAGGTTTTCTAAAGATGCCAAAGTAGATATCTTTCCAGTCGCCATATGGTTTGGGGAAGAGACATTTACCTATATTAGATTATTTGGGAGCATTACTTCACCGTATGTTCTCCCATATTATGTCCCTGACAAATTAATGGCCAGAGAAGTAGCCTACCAAACATCAGGGGAATGCAGATTGAGCAGAGGATTGAAAGAGCAGAAGAAGACCATTTGGCCTACATTTCTGTTACAATGTGGTGCATTTGCGCTACATTATTTGGACATGCATGAAAATAAGTAGAGATCATTAAGTCTCTAAAATTAGCTACAATCCTGGGAAGGCAGTATGACCCAAATGGCACTGTTAAGGACTTCACTGCTATGGTCAAAGTAAAGCAATTCACCCACGAAGAGGATTCCTTCAATGACCTCTTCCTACAGGCATAAAGATTTTCACAAGTGACTCATATGGCATCACTACTTTTGACCCCAGATGATGTTAAGGCTTTCCATGAATACAAAAAATTTTGATTATTGAAGGTCCCATTAGACCTACTACAAATTGAACCAATAAGGGAGCCAACTCCCAGTGTAAGCTTGGAGGAGAGCTCCAAAGAAAACTCCGAAGAAGAAACCCAAGAGAGATCTATGCATGAATTAGAGCACTTAGAGCATCAGTCTCAAAATGCGGGAGGAAATACAAATAAAGAGTCCGAAAAAGGACACATTTGGAACTACAGAGGAAACGATTGAGAAAACCTTAATGAAGAAACAAGCAGAGATTACCTCTACATCAACTCAATTAGGAAAGGCCCCAATTATTGATTTTGAACAAGAATGGGAAAAGTTCAACAAGAAGCTTCACACATATTCAAACCCTGAGCGAACAGCTGAAATATAGAATCCTAAACAAACCCAACACAGGTCAACCCCAGAGACAACAATGGAAAAAGTTACGAGCAACTAGGATGTTGAGATCATTCCTGCTACCCCCACTTCAGAAATTGTTTTGAGAATTGAGGAAATACCTCTGCTAGATGTATTTTGTAGTCCTGCCCATAAATTTGTAGTTAAGGGATAGAGGAAGAAAAGAAAGCTAGATGCTGAAACTGTTACGACTCTAGATAATGAACCAATGGACATCGTATGGAAGGACTCACCCATGGACCCATAAGAAAATCTCACAAGATTGTCGCAATTCACTGGAGCCTATGCCATAGTAACTATTAACAAAGAAACAGAGGTCCAAATGCTGCTTAAGGAAAAGGAACAAAGAATTTTGCTGTTAGGACAACAATTATCTCAGGAGAAATCCAATCAACAAGCAGAATTACAAGTAACCCAGACCTAACAGGAATTTGAACAGATGAGAATACAACATCAGGCCAGCTTAGCAGAAAGAGATGCGCAGATTCAAACTATGACAGATAAGTTTAAGGATAATCCACAAATTTATGAGTTCATAAAGGAAGTGCTCAGTCTTAATTCCCAACTAATGCAGCAGAAAGAAGTACTTTGCCAGAAAATCTCGCAAATGAGTCCTTATTATGAGATCAATGATAAGTTAACAAGTCAATTTGTTGACATGAGACTTGAGTATGATGAAATCCATAAACGGATTTTTGACTTTATCACCTGCAAAGAATTAGAGGATGGGAGAAACGCTGACCTGCCTAAGCTGGAGGAATCTCAAAAAGAAATCTTGTTCATAGATTAGGATTCTCAGTTAAAACAAGAGGAAAGGGAAACAATGATAGCAATGACAGCATCAAACAACATAATAGAAGCCATCAAATAAAATCTTCATGGCGTCAATCTGGTTATGGAATGTATACTAGGATTGCTTATGAATGTCAAACAGTTAGAGCAGTAGCGGAGACAGGTAGCGTAGGAGAAGGAAAAAGCAATAAGACAGGTAAGAAGGCTGAATTGGGAAGCATACTGGAAGTTTTTAGTGAAACCACATAGCCAGTGGATGACATTGAGGTGCTTAACAACATCCACACAGAAGATGGTGCTAGCACTAACAGACGCTATATTTGTTTGGCAGTTAAAATCTATGATCTGCCAAATGACTCAGCTCAATCCTATGACAGATATTTGCGATCATGGAGATCAAATGAAAAGGATTTAGCCATTTAGTTTATTTTTATTTTAGTTTTATTTTTTCATATTCTGAGGAAGGTCATTTAAACCTCCTCGGATTTTTTTTTGTAATAATCTATTTTAAGACTTATAGTTTAGTATTTAAACCCCTCTCATGCATTTAGAGAGGGGTCCATAAATTTTATCAGAAACATTCTTTGAAACATTGAACTTCTGTACTTTTGAGGAGGTTCTGATGAGATGAATGGAACATGATCTATTTTGTCTAAATTATCTATAATGTTCTACTGAAATTCACTTTTGTACTCTTAGAATGTGTTGGATTGATTGAATTTCGGTTAATATTGCTAAAGCACATGAGCAGGACTTATCATATATGGTACTTTTATCTTATGATCTTGTTTTACTTATGTATCAGACAATACTTCTTCTTTCAATTGTTTTACGTGTGAAAGTCTGAATTACAGTTAGCATTATTGCACTTTTGTATGATGTTAGCTTTGACTTTATTATGAATATATGAACGATTTTATATGCGATATATCTTTCTTAATCGTTTTATCTAACTATTTATCCAAAAAGATTATTGTTAAATGATTTAACTTCTTACTACAGTTGAATGATCTTTATTACCAATTGTTGTAGGACATCATTGTAGATCGCATACTGTAATAAATTCCTAGGTATATTTATAGTTAAATAGTGTTAAATTAGGATATATGCATGTGTTTAGTAGTTAGATTAGATTACACTTAGCTTAATCATTTCCCCGTTACATCATATATCACCCCACCAACACTATCAAAATCTCTTATGGGAAACTTGTCCCATTATCCCCAGTTAGAGCCATTACACCAAACAGAAAAGAAGCTGCTAACCAAGGTTCGAACTGGGTGGTTTTCCCCCATGTTATCGCAACGATTTTCGAGGCTTCAACATAACCTCCAAAACATAAAGCTTGATTTGAGGTACATCTCAAATACCTAAGAATCTACTTCACTACCATCCAATGCTCTTTTCCTAGATTTTTCATATACCTGCTTACAACACCCACTACATGTGAAATATCAGGTCTTGTGTAGACCATTGCATACATTAATATTCCAACAACTGATGTTTATGGAACTTTACACATATAATCCATCTCTTCCTGGGTCTTGGGGCACATCTCCTAACTTAGTTTGAAATGGATAGCCAAAGGTGTACTGACTAGTTTTTCATTCTTCATATTAAATATTTCCAACAACTTTTCTATGTACTCGCTCTGAGATAATGTTAATTTGTGATTTTTCCTATCTATAGTTATTCTATTACCAAGGATTTGTTTTGTAGCACCCAAATCCTTCATTGCAAATGAATTTGCCAATTTTATTTTGAGCACATTTATTTCCTGCATGTCAGACCCTGAAACAAGCATGTCATCTACATACAATAGAAATATAATATAGATTCCATCATTTTTCCTTTTAAATTAAACACAATGGTTAGAGTGAAATCTATTATAACCTAGTTTAGACATAAACCTATAAAATTTTAGATACCACCTGACTTAGAGCCTATTTTAATCCATACAAGCTCTTCTTCAATTTTCACACTAATTTATCCTCCCCTTACCTCATACCCTTGTTGTTGTGGAATATATATTTCTTCCTCCAAATTCCCATGGAGAAAGGTTGTCTTTACATCTAACTGTTTAAGATGCAAATATTTTGCTACAATTAGACTTAAAATAATTTTGATTGAAGTCATTTTAACAACAAGAGAAAAAATTTCATCAAAGTCTATACTTTTATTTTGTGCAAATCCCTTCACCACAATTCTAGCCTTATACCTTTGTTTACCTCCATCTTCTTCCTTCAACTTGTAAACCCATTTATTCTGCAATGTTGTTTTACGAGTAGGCAACTTAACTAACTCCCAACTCTGGTTTTGCATCGAGGAGTCCATCTCTTCCTCCATGGCTTGCTACCACTTCTTCCTTATTTCTAGCTGTCGTGGCAGAAAAAGTCGTTTGTGCGGACACAACTGACCTCCCTAGGAGTCTAAACTCTCTAGCGACAAACAAGACAAAATGGAGCAATCTTTCTCTAAATACACCTTTTACAACATGAAAACTACAAGTGTTTAGGCTTACCTTATCCCAAAACGCTGTTGTTGTAGTCCGTCCTTGCCGATCCGGATGAGCTCCTCCTTCACATCAATTCCTGCAACCACAAACAATCAAACAATTACCAAGCACTTGCATCTCATATAATAAAACATATATTCAACATGCAGACCAAGGAACACATGAAATAACTCATTAACACAAGCTATTGAGAAAAATGAACCAGTTTGTATTAATAACGAAACAAAGAAACTCTTACAACCTGGCCTTGGTGTTGTGCAAGTTCCTCCCAGGGTCCATCAAGGGTTTTCCTCTACTTTGACAAAGCTCACCCACTTCCAAGTAGAATCAAGCAAAGACAATCTCTCCTCACAAGGTTCTAAATGGGAGTCCTAATTCCTGCAGCATTTACCCAAAGAAAATGTATAGCTTCAACCTCTCCTCCCTCTGGCTCAATGCCTTTATTTATAGTGCTGTAAAGAGGTTATTCAGGTCCACTATCAATGGGATAATCCCCCTCTTTGGGTGGGATAGCTCCCTTATTGATGGGATAAGTTCCTCCTTAATAGGGATACATGAACCAACTGGAGGCGCATCCATTTCATCAAACCGACCTCTAGAAAGTTCTAGAAGTAACCACAAGTAACTTTTTAAAGATGAAACTTGCGCATTTTGCCTTTTACAGAAGGACGCACCTGTCCCTTAACATACAGAGCGTCCAAAGACGCAGCCTTTGTGAACATTGTGAGCGTCCCCGCAGGTAAGGCTTGAGAGAACCTGCGACCCCAGAGATAAACACATTTTTTACAAGACTTTCTCTCTTCTTTGAGTTTGAGATGGATAGCAGAGGCATAAGACTTGCCTAAGAGGGTAGCATGACTGTTGATTGAGCCATACTAACTGTAAATAGTCATGGTGACATTTTTTAGTGTAACAGATTGCCCCCTAAAGTGCGAAGCCTGGAATAGATTAGGGTTTTGTAATTCTAGGAAGGGTGAAGCGCTTTATCATTTCAAGGATTGTCTTGTGGATGACCTGGTTGGAACCTGCAATTTTCAACACAAAATACATGTATAAGATTATATCATCACTGAGGTAGGCATTCCCATACTCAGATTCAAAACTTTAACTAATGGACTAAACTACTCTGATACAGGAATGATCTTGCAGTACATCATTTTTATAGACTTTTGTAGACACAGTATGGACGCAGCCATCTGTTTATGATTAGTCTACATAGATAATGAATACAAAACTCCTCGCAGCCTGGATGGTAGAAACTAGATCCAGGGTCTTCACTTCTACTTCCCGAATTGGTACGATTCTAGCCATGTGATTAAATGATTTGATGTCGAACATGTTAGAAACCACTTGATTACCAGTCGATGATGTAAACTGTTAACAAGCGTGAGAGAGACCACCAGTAATGTCAATGGTTCTCAAAGTACCAAGCACAACCCGTGAAATGTGAATAGATGTTTTGATGTCGAACACTTCACGGAATCCTTTGATCGAAAGTCAATGATGTAAACTGACGTCAAAGGCGAGAAACCTGCCATTGATGCATGCAGACTTCAAGGTACTGTCGATTCCTAAGTCATCTTTCTAGATAATGTGTCGATGTCGATAGAAAGCGACCCGTTGCAGGCAAGCCCGCAACACGAAATCATTGTTCAAGTTGAAGAAATGTTGCTGTAAGGACTGACTCAGGGATGGTCAAATGGATGACAAGTATTTTGCAGATGAAAGTTTTGCTTGCAGACCTCTTGAACACATAACGACACGACAGATGGCTTGGTGACGAATAACTCAAAGTTAATCCCCGGAACCCGGTTAAAGACTTTCAAAGTGGTTTGATCAACTGTGAGGTAAAAGATTTCCCAACCCAGGTGAATGAAAAGTGTCGTGTTCAAGAGTGGTAATAAAGTTTCTTTTGAGACAAAAGGTAACAAACAGGTTCATTCTTCTCTCTTTTCCCCCACCATTTCTGGCAAGTACCTCTTTATTTTTAACAAGCTTGAGGAGGATAACATATGCTTGATTATAAGCTCATCCTTCGGACGAGTCCAACCTAGTTTAAATTCGAACCCTAGGAAGGAGTGGTTCGTTCCTGTTTGTAATTGAACAGGTCCTCTACTGTAAAAGTTTAACGAGCCCAGTATAGGAGAAACTCGGCGTTTTTCAATTTTAGAGAGTCTGAAAAAACTAAAGGAGACTCCACGTTGAACTTTTTCGTATATTTGTGTCCCTCAAGCCCGAAAAAGTATAAAATAATACCTGGGGGAACCGCTTGATCTTGCGACCAAGGAGTACTTTCATAATAGTGTCGTTGACCTGAAAAGTAAAAAGCGATCAAGGACACGTCGTTTTATTTCCTTATCGAGTTTGAAACGACAAAAACCCGGCAATCTTTTCCTGATTTTGCGGTCAGAAAAGAGCTAAAAGGGGACCGTCTTTTAATTCCGTTTTAACGAGTGTAAAAGAAACGCTCGGCGATCTTTTCATGTTTTAGGAGTCAGAAAAGGGCTTAAAAGATGACTCTGATATTTTTGTTTGTGAAAAATGACAATTTCCCTCGAAATCCCTTTGTCCTGCACAAAAGCAACACATTACTCATACCTGTTTAAAATAGGCAAAAATACATCGAAAAACATCTTTTCATGGTAAAAAATGAACTAATTCATCCAAAAAACCTATAAAAAGACCTTTTACCATGTCATTTTTACCGTTTCACTGTTGAGGTTGAAAAAGGAGCTTTTGACAAGAAACTTCCCGTGGTCGCTGCGGAAAATCCGACCGTCGGAATCGAACGCCGTCTTATCCAGGTATTTTACACATCCTACTCTGCATTTCTATCCGTTTAGAATTAATTTTTAGGTCTTAGTTTCATTTTTTGGGGGGGTTTTGGTTTTGGAATGCGCCTCTCGGCGGACGCAGGTGCCCTTCGGGTGACCCGCGTCCCCCGACTTTTTCCTATACAGGAAAATGGTCGGAAGACGCAGCCCGCCTTCAGGCCAGCCGCGTCCGGGCGCCCTGTGCTGTAAAGCCGGGGTGCGTCTTCCGAGAAACGCGCATTTCAAAACCCCAACTCCCTCAAAAAACTACCAAAAATTCCCAAATCAATTTCTAATGCTATTTCTGATGTGCAGGGCATTAACCATGTTAGATTGGAGAGAAAGAGAGCATGTAGAGGATGATGAAGCTGCAATAAATCATCAACCTTCCCTGGATGCCCTAAGAGCATGCGGATTATACAAATATTGGACCATACCGGGCATGAGGGGCCAGGTAAGATTCTTGGAATGGCTGGTTGAGCGATGGAACGTTCAAGAACAATGCTTTTACATAGGAGGGCACCAGCTCGAGATAGAGCCCTCGGATGTATACTTTCTCACTGGCTTGCCGAACAGAGGTGAGCAACTCAGTCTTGCGGGGACTAGGCCGGGTGGCCAATCCCTTGATAGTCTCCGCGACGAGTGGTGCACACCTGGGGCTCACCATTCGAAAGGCATAGAGATAAAACACATCACTCTGCGTGAACTCAAAGTCATAGCGTTCACGGTTACCAGAATTTGCGGCGCGGCCGCTTTACACATTGCTTCCGGATCCCAAATGCGGATGGCAATTGACTGTTACCAAGGCACCATTTTCAACTGGTGTGAAGCTGTGTCGGCTCATATGAAGAGCCAACTGACCAAGGCAAAGAACGGACGACTAAAGACTTTTGGATATGGGCCTCTAGTCGTGAGCTTTGCCTTGGAGAGAGTTCCAATGCTGATCCCTCAGCAACTCACTGTTGATATCTTGGGTCCTCGGGAGCCAAAGCTGATACGATGGGTTGCGGTGATGGCCCGGCATCCTGACGAGGGCGCGGCAGTGGTTCGATTCTCAGATAGTTACTTTCACTGGTTAGAGGACCAGGTTTTTTCGATACAGGACTTTCCGTATGCCGGAGTGGATTTTAGAGGTGATCCGGACATGGTTCTTCCACAGGGAGAACAATGGGATGACAGAGGTACTTTATTTTTCACAAGTTTTCTAATTATGTATTTTTTTATTTTTCATATATATCGTCTCAAAACTAACAGTAAAATTTTCAAAATGCAGATGTTGGTCCACAGCGTCCAGCCAACCTCCGGCCTTTTGATAGACTACATCCAGCTGCACCGGTACCGGCCCCACAGGACGCGGCTGCAGAAGTACTAGCTGAGTTGGAGCATGATCTAGAGCGTCTCACGGCAGATATACCTGAGACTACTATGGATGACATTCCTATCAGGCTTCAGCGCTTCGTAGTCGCGGTCCCTGGACCGTTTAGGAGATTTTTGCGTAAGGTAGCCCGCGCAGTGGTGTCATACAGAGAGCACCACCAGTGATTGACTAGTCACTTTTGTAGTCACATGTGACATTTTGACTTTTTGTACTATCATTTTGCCGATCATAAGGTGTTTTCAACCTATGATCGAAGACGATGTATATATTTTTTGACACACTTCTATCTATATATATATCACTATTACCGGCTTATCTTGTTTAACATATGTGATGAAATGTTTTTAAATTTACTTGCATGATTATCGTAAATGTCTGTCCAACATTCGAGAAGCAATTGCATCTGCTAATGTATTTAAAGACCTTGGAATATGTTGATATTCAATGTAATCAAATTCACGTTCCAAGAGACGCACTCTCAAAAACAACCTTAATAACACAGGATTTCTAATGGCATAAACTCTATTAAGCTGTAATACAACAAGTTCAGAATCTAACCTCACTATCAAACGTCGAATTCCAAATGAAATAGATTCGGATAATAATTCAACCACTGCACTGTATTCTGCAATGTTGTTCGTTGTTTGACCGAGGCTTACCCCATGCATAGAAACTAACTCGTCAGAGGGCGAATAGATAACCCAAGCTGCGGAAGAGATATTCCGTGTACTACGACAAGCACCATCAGCAAATCCAATGTATGTTTGGAGAGGCGTCGACATCTGCAATATCAAGAGTAAAACCAAGATAAGCCAGAATAACGACGAAAAACACACTCTCTAAGCTAAGCACACTGACTAAACTAACAAACACGCTAGCTAGAAAGAAAATCTAACCTATCTAAAAATTTCTCCATACCCACCATTTAAGCATAATACCTCTTTAGGTAAAGTCCATTTCTGGGTTTACCCAAAGAGTCCCCATCAAAATCAACTAGCTCATAAGCCCCTTTTGCTAGCTTTCGCTTTACAATGTAGGGTCCATGCCACATAGGAACGAATTTTCCAGCACCTAGCTTATCGTTAGCTTGATCATATAATAGTACTAGGTCTCCTTCCGAAAAACTTCGAGGGGTTACATTTCTATCATACTGAGCTTTCATTCGTTTCGCGTGAGTCTCGATTGCCAATGTAGCGTCACGTCGAGTCTCATCTAATTTAGCCAAGTACAATAAACGTTTCTCCTCTTCGGAAGTAGCTGGAAGTAATTCGACAGCCATTTGAAGTGATGGGATTTCGCATTCAATGGGTAACACAGCTTCCAAGCCATAAACTAGCTGGAAAGGAGTGAACCCTGTTGAATTTTTCACTGAGGTTCGGTATGCCCATAGCGCTGAAAATAACATGTTGTGCCAATTCGACCGATGAATACCAATGGTTCGTCGGATCATGATAACTAGAACTTTGTTGATAGACTCAACCAAACCGTTGGCTTGCGGATAATAAGGAGTAGAGCTATCGTGGCGCAAACCAAGCTGGCTTGTAAGCTCAGTCATCATGATGTTTCGAAAATGGCTCCCATGGTCAGTAATGATTGCTTGTGGGACACCAAACCTAGTTATGATATGATTGAATACGAAAACTGCAGCTGTTTTGCCGCTTGCGTCGAATGTAGGCATCGCCTCGGCCCATTTAGTAAAATAATCAACCGCAAGGATGATATACGCATGCCCCCCGGCCGAGTGAGGGTTACAAGTAATAAAGTCGATACCCCATTTGGCGAATGGACCAACGGCAATTATAGGGTGGAGAGGAGCAGGTGGAGCGCGCATCTTGCGATCAAACACTTGACAGTTGTGGCACTTCCTGACTGCAATGATACAATCTTTAAACATAGACGGCCAGAAATAGCCAGCGCGCAACACCTTCTGAGCTGTGGCATACCCAGACATATGACCGCCACATGCTCCAGAGTGACAATCATTCAAAACCCTCTCAGCCTCTTCGTGAGTTAAACAACGTCGAAAAACTAAGTCTGCCCCCCGGCGATAAAGTGTATCTCCAATAATTTTGTATTGCTGGGATTGAAACCGAATTTTTCGACGTTCCGCTTTGGAAGCTTCAGGCCGAAAGGTTTGGGTTTGGAGATAGATGATTATATCCCCGTACCACGGATCTACAAGTACTGATAAGAAACAAAGATTCGTCCGCAATGGACTCCTCTGCCACAGTCTCTGTGTCAGCACTCGGGAAATCACACATCAATTCCGCAAAAACTAAGGATTTCTTAGACTTGGACTTCTCGAACTCCAAGTCGAACTCTTGCAGGATAACGATCCATTTAGAGTACTTGCCCCCTAGCAGTTGTTTTGTCAAAATATAAATCATAGGGTTGCAATCCGAAATAACTGTAGTTTTACGGAGAAGAATGTAGTGACGAAAACGCTGGACAGCTTGAACGGCTGCCAGGGCCAATTTCTCCACATGCGAATATTTTAGCTCAGTGGGATTTAAGGTCCTACTAAGATAATATATCACATGCTCCGCTCCGAATTCATCTTCTTGAACTAACACCATTCCAATGGTGGAATGCGAAGCTGCGAGGTATAAGAAGTAGTCCTGGTTGTAGTTGGGAGGATGCAATAACGGTGCATGGGTCAACGCGTGTTTAAGTGCATCAAAAGATTGTTGGGCAATCTCGTCCCAAAAGAATTGTGCGTTCTGTTTCAACAACCGTGTAAAACCTTTAGTGACCTCGGCGTAGTTTGGGATGAATCGGCGTAAAAAGTTCGCTTTCCCTTGCAAACTTTGGAGTTGGCGCAAACTCGAAGGAGGAGGCAATTTGATGATAGCCTCGACTTTCGAGGGATCGACGCGAATGCCGGCTTTTGAAACAACAAATCCCAGCAATCGACCTGTTTCTATACAGAAAACACACTTGTGGGGATTCAACCGAATTCGATAATGCCTACACCTCATAAAGATTGCTCGTAGGTGGACAAGGTGATCAGCTCGATGTAAAGAATGAGCAGGCAAATCATCGAGATAGGGTTGCACAATGTGCTTGATGTCATGAAATGCATAAGACATCGCCCGTTGAAAAGTGGCCCCGGCATTCTTAAGCCCAAAAGGTAATTTGCAATAAGCAAATGTCCCCCATGGACAAATGAATGCCGTTTTTGGTTGGTCGGCAGGTAGAATATTGATTTGATTATAGCCCGAAAAACCATCCATGAAGGAAAACATTTCACTTCCGGCACAATCATCAATAATTTGATCGATATAAGGCGTAGGATAGTTGTCTTTTGGACAAGCTCGATTTATATCCCTATAGTCGATACAGATTCTTATTGTTCCTTGTTTCTTGTTGACCGGAACAATATTCGATACCCAATCCGTTAACGGGATCGGATAAATGAAACCTGCTTTCAACAGCTTTTCGACTTCTGCTTTAATCGCAGCCGCTTTTCGAGGGTGAATCTGACGCAACCGTTGCCGGACGGGTTTAGCATCCGGGTAGGTCTTTATTTCATGAACAACAATGGCAGGATCGATTCCCGGCATTTCCTCGTAAGACCAGGCAAACACATCGCGGAATTCTTGGAATAGGGCCTTGTAAGTTTGGATTTCTTCTTCTGTACATGCGGCACCTATATGAATGTTCTCCTCGATTCCGGGCTTCACTGAAATATCAATGGGAATAGTACGAGAAATATTCCCTAAATTCAACTCTGAATCAGAATGTTTCGTTGGATCCTGAGCGTCTTTGACATATTCAGCGGTAAAGATAGATGAAAAATCATTTTCAAATGCATCATCCTTAGGTAAAAACGAAGATCTGTGATGGAGATCCTCCCATGGTAGATCGTCTACACTTAGGATTTCGCGAAGTTGTTCGTCAGATGACACGACTTCGGGAAACGCTATCCGTTCTAAGGGTGAGGTGAAAAGTGATTCTTCACTGACCACATTCATTTGGTCGATTTCGGTTGAATGAAAGTCGGTAAAAGACATGAGAGCTTCATAAGCAATTTCATATGGACTCAAAGGCATAGCATCACCGAATGAGTCTATCTCAGAGTCAGATGGGACAATCCAAGGATCATCATAAATAATGTTTTCTGATGTAATCATATGAATTGTTGCAAATGAAGGGTCTGCGTTGAGTGGAGGGAGAGGAAAAGTTCCCAGTAAACCGGAATCCTTAACTAAACCTACACCAACGTCCCTATAAGGGATTGTCGTCTTACCGACATGCTGGATACTCTCTGAAGAGGCTGGGTCGGATGAAAAGTATGTCAGCTGATCAATAGTCACGATCTTACCGTTATGTGGAAACTTAATTACTCTGAAGACCGATGAAACGACCGCTGTCATAGCATATGACCAACTTCGACCCAAAAGAAGGTTGTAGTCTAGAGGGGCATCAACCACTTCCACATCCAGACTAACGGTTTTACCTTCTACCCCTATAGGCAATTCTTGTAGAATACCAAACGGACGGAACCCACGGCCATCAAAGGCCTTAAGGATGGTGGGGGATTGGTTCAACGAAGGAGAACCAAGCGATCTCCAACATTGAATCGACATAATACACGTAGAAGCTCCCTCATCAATCACAGTCCGATGAATAGGCCTGTTTTTGACTATCACTGGAATTTGGAAAGCCATTTGATGGGGGAGACGCGGTGTACTATTTTCTAGATCGAAGATCATTAGGTTCGGGTCCTGAACATCAACAGCTCCGATAGCCGACAAAAGCAATTTTCGTTGTGCTGGGCATGATTGCAGCACTTCTAACGCCGACATTGCTGAGGGTGAAACAGCTAAGTCCTCAACAATGTTGTAATTCTGGGCTGCTCTCGCATGTGGATTGAAAGCAGACCTTCGAAGTACACCCTTGGCGGGCGGCTTAATCACTAAGTCTGGGTTAGGTTTTTCGATCTGTAGTGGATCGGAACCAGGAGCTGAGGTTGATGGGTTAGAGTGAGAAGATTCTGCTTCCTTACCATCAACAGGAGCCTTACTACCATAATCTTGCGATCGAGTCGCAATCCTCACATGAGACATCATCAAAATGGGTTCTTCACTGGCATTCGAAGAAGAACCTATCATCTTATTCTCCTGCTCCGGAAATGGATTTTTTAACACAGCAGGAGTGGGAGAACCTTTGACTATTTTCACAACCTCGGCCCGATGAGGGCAATCTCTCGTAAAATGATCCTCTTCACAAATAAGACAAGGATATCGAGGTTTGCGCTTTTCGTCATTGGTTTCCGACTTTTCTGTTTTCTCCTTTGGAGCCTTGTCTGCTTTAGCCTTCTTCTTTCCTTTCTTCTTTCCACCGTTTTTTGATTTGGCCGTAGATGACTCTACAGCGTGAATATCGGCGGTAAGTTCAGGAGGAGAAGACTCTCCTGTCGGAGAATCAGGCAAAGTGATAATTGGAGTAGTTGAAGCCTTGGAAGACTTCTTCTTGCTCTTCGTAGTCACGATACCAATCATACCATCAGCGGCATGAGATCCCGAAGGAGCAGCAGCGATTTGATTCGACTTTGGAAGATCCGGAATCTTCTCGTGTAACGTACCCGACTGAGTGTAAACTAAGTCAAGGTATTGTGCCTGAGCAATGACTTGCTCCTCAGTAACTACTCCGGCCTTAGCTACATCTTCAGTAATCTTCGGTAATAATGATTTGACAAACCATTCAGCTAAGATTTGGTCCGGGATAAAAACTTTCACTAACCTCCTTCGACGTCTCCACTCATGAATGTGATCAGAAATATACGTGGACGTCGATTGTTTTAGTGAAGTTAATAACTCCGTGCCGTTATCGTATCTGACCGGCAACTGAAAGTGAGTTAAGAACGAGGTAGCTAACTGGCTAAAGTTGTAAAAAGAGGCCCGTGGTAACTCAATGTACCACTTGGCCGCGAGACCAATGAGTGTACGCTGGAAAAGACGTAAGCGGATGGAATCATCTGAGATAGAATTTGAAGCACACCAGAGGTGGTAAGTCATCACGTGATTGGACGGATCCTCTCCAGACTTACCTTCGAACTTGGGTATATCACTGGGCAACTTATTTGGCATTGGCGGCCAGAACGGAAGATATTGAATTGGATCGTTCGTTAGGCGCGTCAAGTCTGGTAAATCCAAAGTTGCGATAAACGGTAACTGCCGGTTAGGATCTCTAAAACTCTGGGTCACAATACCAGCCCCAGGAGGAGGATATCCAGGATAACTAGGAACAGGAGTCGCATTTGGGATATTATATCCTCCTGGAAAACCAGGATTAACCGGACCGTACTGGGGTTGTTGAGGTTGTTGATAAGTGTACCCAGGATACGGTTGATACTGGTAAACCGGTTGTTGGACAGCTTGCCCAGGTTGGTACTGTCCCTGGTACGGAGGTTGAACAAATTGAGGTTGAGTAGTAACAACCGTACTTATACCAGGCTGACCTACAGGCATCTGGACCGTGGTTTGAATCGTAGATCCAGACAACGGTAAAGATGTCTGAGGTGTGGTAACAGGGACAGTAGAAACTGGAGCCGTCGATACTCCAGAAGTAAGTATGGTAGATGTAGCGGTAGTTGCAGCAGCCGTTTGAGATGGAGTACTAGGTGCAATTGGCGGCTGAGTAACTACCGAAGTTACAGAAGTTTGAACATTTGACTGGACAGGTTGCGGTTGCTGGGTTGGACCAGAAACTACGGGTTGTCCAGCTTGAGGAACCATCTGTATACTTGGCTGCAACACCTGTTGACCCTGTGATGGATCCCACACTAACATTCCAGGGTATTGACCCGTAACAGGTTGAGGATACTGAGATCCATAACCGGATTGAGGGTAGGATTGATAATTGTAAGGTGCAGTTCCCATACTTGGAACATATGACTGACCTTGAGGCGGTTGATAACCTTGACTCGAGTATTGACCTTGAGGTTGATAACCTTGAGGTAAATACTGATACTGGGGTTGACCTTGACCTTGAGGTTGGTACCCTTGAGGTTGATAACCTTGGGGTTGATACCCTTGAGGTTGCCATCCTTGAGGTTGCCATCCTTGAGGTTGATATTGATACTGAGGTTGACCCTGGGGTACATATTGAGGCTGGGGTTGACCTTGAGGCATGTATTGCACCATAGGTGCATACTGACTTTGAGGTTGCCCCCCAGACACGATTTGTGTACCTTGAGGTTGCCCCCCAGGCGTTAACTGCGGTTGCCCCCCAGGCGGTAATTGGCCACCTTGAGGTTGGGAAACGGGAACTGAACCTGACATCATGTAAATGTCTCCTACACCCAATGGTACATTACCACTGTTTCCAACTAATAACCCATGATCAACGGGTTGAGGAGATGCTCCCGCAAAGGTACCAGAAAGTGATTGATACCCAGTGGGAACAGAAGGACCGCCGTGTAAAAAAGATTCAGGACTTTGAGTAAACACGGACGACTGACCAGACATATTTACAGGAGTATAAATACCTCCAGGTGGAAAAGGAGTACGAGGTGTAGAAAAACCTACTGAGTTGTCTAAATAATTGGTTAACGAAAGGTACCAAGTAGTACTTCTAGGAGGACTGTAAAAGATGGATTCACGCTCCCTTAGATCAATAGTAAGTTGACCTTCAAGGTTAGAGACACCTATATCCTCCTCTGGAGCAAGTTCTTCTATAGCAATCAAACCAGTAGGAAGATTTTCGGTGATAATTCTTTCTATTCTCGGTGAATCTGGAACACTAGAAGTTGGAGTAACAGGTTCAGATATTTCAGGTTCTTCGCCTGTATCACTGGCAGATGAAAAACTACCAGCAAGCTCGGAAACTGTAACAGCTTCGGGATTATAACCTGTCTCTAAACTTTGGTAATCTGGATGGACTACCAAGGAAGATTCTCCTTCTTCAGGTGAACCTACTCTACTGTCACTAGGAGGAGTTACAAGGACCTTTAACCCTTCTACTGACCCGGAATGTCTTCAGGAGATTCACCCCGCGATTTACGGAGTTTTCTTAACAAATCTATTCCGGTAACAATCTCAGGAGACTTGCCCCGAAGTCTACGGGACTGTCTCGGTAATTCCGCCACAATTAAAGATTTTTAACTACAACACACGAAAACAAAGTAAAAATTTCAAATCAAACCACCTAAAGTCTTCTAAAGAAGCAAACAAATTTGAAGCACACGCCTAAAGAATCTAGAGCGTCAAACCAAACACAAACAGTAGTCTTCCGGACCAAAAGCGCTAGTTGGTGATTAGGCCCAACCTCGCAGGATTCAGTACAGAAATGGCGGGTGGAACAGTTACCCCGGCAACCTGCTTAATGAATAGACCGGCACAAGTTCCTCCACTTTAACCGTCTCGAAGTGAAGTGAACCCCCCGGAAAATCCAAGTGAGTATAACCGACGTCTGCTCCAGGTACAGTGGGACCTTCCCTCCACCGTCACCTCGGTAGAACCCTAAAGATTATGGTCACTAAAGTTACCAATCACAACAATTACACCTGGGGGAACAGTCTAAACTCCGACAGCACGCAAGGGCAGAGTAACAAGCTCAATCCCCTTACCGGCTCCTTGACAATAATCCAAGGTTTACCGATAAGTGACCCCTGGCTCCTCGACAATGGTTAATCCGAGGTTTACCGTTTGTAATACGTACTGTCTGGCGTCGTTCCCAACGAGGGGGGAATGATCCCCTCACTGGTTCGGACACGAGCTCGTGCTTCTCCTTTAAGAGGAGCTTTCCCAGAGTGCAACTGAAACAATTGGATTTATTCTACTCAAGATAAACTATCTGTTTGGTTTTGTAGTCTTGGAGAGTTAAGTACTCACCTACTCCAAGACCCTAGCCTAAGCTATGTTGGTGTTTCAGAGCCCTAGAAAAATAAAAATTACTAGATTGATTTTAATTTAAGCGTTACTTTTAAGGTTGTTTCTTAAGTCAAAAGGTGATGGAAGTGAAACCAGTGGTGTGTTGACTCGACTCGAAACCACTACAAAATGCACCTAGGATGATTTACCCACTACTTTACTTTTTCGATGAATTGCTTAACTAAAAAGTTGAGAGAATGCAATTTTTATAAAAGCAACTTCTTAATTGAAGACAATCAAAGAAACAATTCGTTTGTCTTTTCCAAGCATAAAAACATGACCGCTCTTTACATGCACGAAAAAACTCTTTTTCTTTCAAAAACAAAAAGCTACTTGAAACAAAACTTTTAAAAGAAGATGTTTTTGTATTTTTTTTATTTAATAAAAACATAAATCTATTTTAATAAAAATCAATTGCAAACTATAAAATCTATGAAAATTCACTCAAAACAAATCAAAAGGAAATTACTCTAAGCAATCCTAACGAGGCAAAGCCAACAATGATTATTCTAAGGTGTTTTACTTGATCACAATCAAATCAAGGACTAGCTTATTGCAGAACCAAAAAACTAGTCAAAACAAAACTCTAATCTTTTTGTTCTTTTGTAAAATGGAAATCAACACTTTATAAACAAGTAATTCGAAATTTGACCAAAAACAACTTAAATGGCAAGCTGCTCACACAAGGAGACTTTACGACAGGCCCGACTTCTAAGAAGGCTGACAAACCAGAGAGATCTAAGGCTGGACAACTTTCTACCGTCAAAGTCACTACAGGACCTATCCAAAAATCAAACCCTAGGCCTAAACTTCGTTGAAATCCACTAAAACACTCAAAGCTCACAAAACAAGTTCAGGTGAAAATTTTTGACAGGGTACTAAAGGATCTGGGCAGAAAACACTAAGAAAAAACAAAATCTAAAAGCAATTAAAGCAAAAATGGAATTTTCCTAAATTTTTACAGGAAGACGCAGGCAACCCGTTATAACAGGCGCGGGCCCGCTCTGTGCAAACGGCAACAGCGCGTCCAAAGACGCACTGTGCAGTACTCAGAGGGTGCGTCCTTCTGGAAAAGTTAAGAAAAACCAAATCTAACTAAATCTAAAGCTAAGCCACCCAAATACTAATTCTCACAGTCAAAAACCAGAAAATAAAAATGATTTTCTCAGAGCAAAGTTCACACAAAGGAAAAGACTTTCACATTAATGGATTCCCCAGCGGAGTCGCCAATTTGTCGTGGCGGAAAAAGTCGTTTGTGCGGACACAACTGACCTCCCTAGGAGTCTAAACTCTCTAGCGACAAACAAGACAAAATGGAGTGATCTTTCTCTAAATACACCTTTTACAACATGAAAACTACAAGTGTTTAGGCTTACCTTATTCCAAAACGCTGTTGTTGTAGTCCGTCCTTGCCGATCCGGATGAGCTCCTCCTTCACATCAATTCCTGCAACCACAAACAATCAAACAATTACCAAGCACTTGCATTTCATATAATAAAACATATATTCAACATGCAGACCAAGGAACACATGAAATAACTCATTAACACAAGCTATTGAGAAAAATAAACCAGTTTGTATTAATAACGAAACAAAGAAACTCTTACAACCTGGCCTTGGTGTTGTGCAAGTTCCTCCCAGGGTCCATCAAGGGTTTTCCTCTACTTTGACAAAGCTCACCCACTTCCAAGTAGAATCAAGCAAAGACAATCTCTCCTCACAAGGTTCTAAATGGGAGTCCTAATTCCTGCAGCATTTACCCAAAGAAAATGTATAGCTTCAACCTCTCCTCCCTCTGGCTCAATGCCTTTATTTATAGTGCTGTAAAGAGGTTATTCAGGTCCACCATCAATGGGATAATCCCCCTCTTTGGGTGGGATAGCTCCCTTATTGATGGGATAAGTTCCTCCTTAATAGGGATACATGAACCAACTGGAGGCGCATCCATTTCATCAAACCGACCTCTAGAAAGTTCTAGAAGTAACCACAAGTAACTTTTTTAAGATGAAACTTGCGCATTTTGCCTTTTACAGAAGGACGCACCTGTCCCTTAACATACAGAGCGTCCAAAGACGCAGCCTTTGTGAACATTGTGAGCGTCCCCATAGCTAAGGCTTGAGAGAACCTGCGTCCCCAGAGATAAACACATTTTTTACAAGACTTTCTCTCTTCTTTGAGTTTGAGATGGATAGCAGAGGCATAAGACTTGCCTAAGAGGGTAGCATGACTGTTGATTGAGCCATACTAACTGTAAATAGTCATGGTGACATTTTTTAGTGTAACACTAGTTGCATTCATTCTTCATATCTTTCCGATTCACCAGAATCAGTCAACAATACATAGGATAATGAAGGAGAGTATTGTTCAGGGGGTCTACTTATCCTAGTATATATTTTAAGACCAGTTTCATGTGTTTAAGGTGCTTGTTGCTATTGTGGTTGTTGTTGTTGTTGTGGATGCTGATCATTCTGATTTTTATGCACGTTCACTTTTTCTGTGATCTCATAAAGTACTGTGTATTCTTTTTTTCCCTTTTCTTGTTTCTTTCCCTGCATCGGATCCTTATACAAGACCTTTTCATTGAATATGACATCTATGTTCCTAATGCTTTTGTAATTTTCATAATTATATAAGCGATAACCAAAATAATTTACACCATATCCAATAAAGGTACATTTCTTTTATTTTGCCTCAAGCTTTGTTCTATTCTCTTTATTGATGTGGACAAAGGCTTCACAACCAAAATTCTTTAAAATTGAGTATTTTACCTTCCTGCGTGTCCATGCCTCCTCTGGTATACCACCATCCAAGGAAATTGAAGGCCCTCTATTTATTAGATAAATAACAATATCTACAACATCTTCCCAAAAATTTAAGTGCAATCCTGCATGCAATCTCATGCACCTTGAACGCTACATGATTGTTGTAGAGTCCAAAGATTGTCTCACCATGACACCCCTTTTTGCCTATGATTCCTCTCTTTCCCTATATTTACCACCTAAATAATGCCATATCTACAAGGTTTTGATAAATGTAAGCAATAATATGTCTTCTTCTTCACGTTTGACTATATACCCTATTGTTTTGTTAAAGAATGCAATTGACTACATAATTGGTCTGTTTCCGCAGCTAAGCAAGATTTATGTAGTTGTCTCCATTGTTTGCAAGGCTCAGAAGCTCCAGGTCAGTGACAAAGGATATGGGTGGATAAGGAATGGTTCCCTTGTGGATCCCTTTCTATCCCCTTGAGCCAGTTCGTCAAGATGAGCACAAGATATCATGGTCAAACCCCAAAGTCAACCACAGGATTGTCGCCAGAACGGAATCTAAATTCCATCAAAACCTTATCGATTTTCTTTCAGAATAGAAAATCGAAGGTTTAGCGATATATTTAGTTAGAATAAAGATATTTAGGCTTAAATTACTCATGACTGATGTAGGAATTTACAGGGTAAGTTCCTCAGATAGAATACCAAAGGACACCGCTCACAAACAAATCACAGATCAATACACTAGTATTCTTGATGTGGTTAAAACCCTCAAAGAAGGAAATAGTCCATGGCCTAAGAAAATGCGGCCACTTCAGGAAATTTATTAATAAAAGAATGAAAATTTACATAAGCTTCTGTCATGAACGATTACCCTACAAATGACCCTCCATGCTCTTTAAATAGAGATCATGGACCAATCGGGTGTTAAGCCACGGATCAAGTGTCGGTAATACCGAGGAGAGAATGAACCATTGGATCACTTCATGTCTAGAACATATCGTGACCGTCAGATTGTAATTTACAAAAGTACATAGTAAAGAAACACACTTTACCTAACTCTACACTAGACCAAGTTATACTTAACTATTTCCTATGTGTCGGAATATCCTAATATCCCCCCTTAAGAGCAACTTGGGATAGGATTGAAGGATGTACAAATATGACATAATGGGAGAAGGAAGGAGGCATTAGAGCCTATCCCCCCTTAGTGACAACTTCCTAAAATCCAACCATGAATCGAAGTTTAGTAAACTTCGCCTCTGTGAGAGCCTTTGTAAAGATGTCTGCAACTTGATCATCTGTTGAACAATATTACACTTCAATATCATGGTCATGAATGAGCTTTCTGATGAAGTGCATGTGTAGTTCAATGTGTTTGCTACACTGATGTTGGACTAGATCTTTTCATAGTTGAATGGCGCTTTGATTATCACACCAAAGTGTAGTCGGATGATGCTACTGAAAACCAAACTCTAACAGGATTTGGCGAAGCCATAGGGCTTCCTTACTAGCTTCTATGGTGCCATGATAATCTGCTTCTACTGAAGAAAGAGAAATGGAACTTTGTTTCTTGCAAGCCCATGTAATAGATCTAGAGCCAAGAGTGAAGACATAACCTGCAATAGACTTCTGATCATTAGGGTCACCAGCCCAATCGAAATCAGTGAAACCAACCAATAGAGGATATGCTTCTACACTGTAATGAATCCCAAACTGAACTGTACCTTGAACATAACAAAGTATTCTTTTAGCTACTTTCCAATGACTTTCATGTGGGTTTTCCATAAACCGAGCAATAAGGCCAACAATAAATGAAAGGTCAGGAAGGGTATGGGTTAGATACAAAAGTTTTCCTACAAGATGACGGTATAAGGTAGCATCAACTTCAGGGGAAGTATAAGTGATTGAAAGTTTGGCTCTAGAATGAAAGGGAGAAGGGGCTGGCTTATAGTCTTCCATGTGAAAGTGTCGTAGAAAATCACAGGCATACTTGGACTGGGAAAGGGAAATACCTTCCTTGTATTGCAAGACTTGAAGACCAAGAAAATAATGCAAGTGTCCTAAGTCTGTCATTTCAAACTTCTTTTTAAGGCTGGACTTCACATGGTTTATAAGGTTGGGATCACTACCAGTAAGGATAAGATCATCAACATAAAGAACAAGAATGATAAGAGACTTACCCACTTTCTTGGTGTAGGCAGTATTGTCAGAATGACACCTAGAAAAGCTAGTATCTAAAAGAAAGCTATCCATTTTGGCATACAAAGCCTGAGGGGCTTTCTTGAGACCATAAAGGGATTTCTTGAGCTGACATACAAGGCTGGAGTCTGGTTGTATAAAGCCAGGAGGTTGTTCCATATAGATTTCTTCATGCAAGTCTCCATGCAAGAAGGCAGATTTAACATCCATCTGATGGACATCCCATTTGAAAGAGGCAGCAAGGGAAAGAACAAGGCGGATAGAGTTCATTTTGGCAACATGGGAGAAGGTTTCAGTATAATCAATTCCTTCAACTTGTGAAAAACCCTTAGCAACAAGATGAGCTTTATGTTTATCAACTTCTCCATCTAGTCCAAACTTGGTTCTGTAAACCCATTTGCATCTAACAAGTTTTCTTCCCTTTGGAAGAGGAACAAGATCCCATGTATCATTTGCCAATAATGAACAATATTATTCATTCATAGATGTGTCTGGATCAAGATGGCCTGAAGCTTCTGCAAAGGTATCAGGATCATGATTCATTGATGCTTGAGGCTCTATCAAATTAAGAACATGTATGTCACTGATCTGTAGGATCACCTGCAAGAGCACCTACTGCATCCCGAGTAGCACGGACCCATTTTGAAAGCTGAGGAGCTGAAGTAGGATCCTAAGAAGGTGGGGGAGGATTTTCATCCTTGCTGTCATCATCTGAAGAAGAAATGTTTTCAGAAGTAGAAGGGATAGAGAGAGGTGGCACATCTGCTAAACTAAACTCGTAGGCCGATATATTTTCAGCAAACTTTAATTTCTTATAGTATAACATTTTTGGACTTAAGTGGAATAAGTCTATATCCTTTGAAATCTTCAAAATATCCAAAAAAAATACATTTTTCACTCTTAGGTTCTAAGGCTTTATGTTTCTCATCGGGAATATGGGCCCATGTTTCACTTCCAAAAACACGAAAGTGACTTACATCTAGTTTAATTGAGCTCCATGCTTCTTCTGGAGTGATATTCTTTAAAACCTTAGTAGGAGTGTGATTTACTATGTAATTTGCATAGTTAATTGCTTCTACCCAAAAATTAAGACTAAGTCCTTTAGATTGAAGCATACAATTAGCCATTTCCTTTAAGGTGCGATTCTTCCTTTCAGCTACACCATTTTGTTGTGGAGTATATGGAACAATATGTTGCATTTGAATTCCATTCTCAGTGCAAATATTGATGAATTTGTTGTTAACATATTCTCTGCCATTATCAGATATTAGCTTAAGAATTTGATGTCCAGATTGTTTTTCAACAAAGACCTTCAAGGCCAAGAACATGTTAAACACTTCACTCTTGATTTGTAAGAAGTATAACCAAGTGTGTTTGGAGAAATCATCAATGAAAGTTAACAAATACTTGTAGCCAGAGAATGAAACAACTGGAAGCGGACCACAGAAATCACTATTCACAAGCTGTAAAGGGGCTGAGGCATGCCAAGAGGCACGTTTTTCAAAACTATCTTGATGATGTTTTCTGAGTACATATCCGGAACAAACACCATCTCTGCAAGATACCATTGGAAGTCCTGTCACCATATTTTCTTTACATAGATTCTGAAGGGAGCGATAGTTTAAGTGACCAAATCACTCATGCCAAAGTTTGCTCACTTCATCATTATGAGCAACAAATACCAAGGGAAGATTTGATGGCCGAAAGTTGTTGAACTTATACAACATTGTAAAATCATCAGCAATGCCAGTAGCTAAAATCTGTCTAGGATCTCTTAGGTCCTTAATTACAACATCGTGAGGTGAAAATTCAACAATTTTACCTTCCCCTGAATGAGTTATCTCATATACAGATAGAAGGTTGCAAGATAAGCTTGGAGCACATAATGCATCATTAAATTGACCATTTTCTAGATGAACAGTTCTAGTCCCTTCAACACTAAGAGATCTATCATCACCAACATATATATTTTTGGTGTTACAATCATTTAAAGAAGAAAACATGGCTTTGTTTTGGGCCACGTGATAACAAGCTCCAGAATCAATGAGCCACTCATGAGAATGATAAGAAGAAGATACATTTAGTGCACAACCAGACCGAGATGCTTGATAACCCCATGCAGAAAGTGTTATTCCTGAAGACGAAGTTGAAGTTGAAGAGTGCTCCAAATGGATGTTATGCTTCTTCATTGTTGCTTCCAAGGCTTCCATCTTCTTAAAGCATTTGGATTCTAAGTGGCCATCTCGATTACAAAAGTGGCAATGTCTATCAGTCTTCTTCCCTTTGTTTTCATTTGCCTTATCATTATGTTGAAATGATTTTTCATTTTGAGACTGAAATTGTTTAGGACCCTTGTTTGGTTTATGACCATTCTTTTTAGGATATTGTTTCTTAGGATTCTTTGAATTTGGTTGTTGTTGGGCGGCTAAGGCTTTCTTAGAAGAGTTTCCAAGATTAAGAAGACCAATATATAAGAGTTTTTCTTGTTCTCTTATTAAAGAATCACAAAAGACATCAAAAGAGGGGGACTTGTAGTCTTGTCCTTGAGAAATAAAGGCTTCTCTAGTAGAATGGAAGGTGGAAACAAACATAGAGTAGGCTGGTCCCAACTTAGTAAGAATGGAATAGATAAGGCTACCATATTCTTTCTTAACCTTAACACCTTCCAAGAGAAGTCTAAGGGTCTTGAACTTGGAAAAAAAATCTTCAATGGAAGAAAAATTATTGGGGTCCAATGTAAGCAACTCATTTTCAAGTTGATGGGCTCTAATTTCATTTTTAATTCCAAAAATTTTAGTGAGTTGTTTCATTGCTTCATTAGGAGTATCAAGTTCTGTGATATGGAATCTAAGGTCTGGAGAAATAGACATCCCTATCAACCCACATGCTTGATCTTGCCTATTTTCCCATTTGGCTGCCTTATCTTCATCTTGAGGTTTAGTTTCTTGGCCTAAGGCTATTCTGTAAAGACCTTTACTTCTAAGTAAATCCACAATGTAGGACCACCATTGGAAGTAGTTGGTGCTATCAAGAATAAATTGGCATGGACTTTCCATTTTAACAGAAAATAACGCTGTAGATGCTGAAACTAAGTGTTCCAATGGAAAGATCTCGAAAAATTAGGCTGATTAAAAAAAAAACGGCTTCCGGATGAAGAAGTTTTGGCTTTTTGAAAAAAAGTTGTTGAAGATAATGATGAAGTGTATGAATATGCGGAAATGAATGATAATGTTATATTTAAAAAAAATCCCCGCCCCGCCGCCCGCGCCCCCCCCCCCCCCCCCCCCCGTCCAAACTTAATCTAATTAGCTCATTTAAAAAAATAAAATTATGTGACTCACTTTTATAAATAAGTAAAAGTCACTTTTACAATGGTACTTTATGAGCTACCCACTAAATTGTAACTTAAATAAAAGATAAAGAGAATTTAGAATTATAAGTGACTCTCTTTTTATAATGGGTGAGAACATTTTTACATAAAGTAATTTTAAAACATAAGTTACATGTGCTTTTTGAAAAAGTAACTCAACAAAAAGAAAGACTTGAACTCAAGATCTCTATTCTCATAAAGTAACTTTGGACCAAGTGACCAAGTTTAAAAGGTTAGTAATTTTTGGAAAAGAGGAAAGGGTTTTTTTTTTTTTAATCATTGAAGCTTTGGGGTACCTGCTATTATAGCTCCAAATCTCACTCTTATGGTTTGTGATGCTGTACTCATGGCCTAGGGCAACCCCTCCTTCCAGACCTAGTCCTAAAATTTAAAAAACAGTGTTTTATCCCTTATACACGACATTGCCCTGAGTTAAACGCGTGTATACGTGGGTATGTGTATAGCCAACCCGCATGTATGTATTAAAACACTTAAAAAAATATAAAACTCCTCATTTTCGGGCGGAGATCGCGGGTTTTACCTGCTGATCACCTGTTAGTGCCCATGGCCCAACTGTTCCCAACCAACTCCTAACTAAAAAACTACTTTGGAGATGGTATAAAAAGACCTCAAAGGGAAGGCCTAAGGGAGGAGAGAATAGAGAGAAAGGTTATTATGCTGAGATTTTTCGCTTGACCAGGTCTGAAGTCCCTTGTGCCTTCTTCACTTCCCCCATTTTGTACAGGAAACCTTTGTTTCCTTGTGTGTTGATGTTCATCCACCATTTATGACATCATGGAGAGAGGCATGGAAGGAGTTTTGTTAGAGGCTTGAGGCTAGAACGGATCCGGAAGGAAGCTTTGCTTGGATCCTGCTGAAGGTGATTCAGGTGAACATATTCCTTTTTATGTACTTTATTTGTCTATAATAAAAGAAACACATGTCTTGGTTCCCGAAATGAATCTTCTTTATGTTAATGATAGTCATGTTTAGAATTCATATGTAAATGGTTGTTTGGATTTTATAACTAACTACCTTTCTTTATAACATGAAGATGGTTTCTTTATAAGTTTTGTCCATGTACTGTTGTGTTCTTTGAATTGGTTGTTTTGCAGGACAAAAGAGAAGAAGGGAACTCCAAGAAGGGTTTGGACCCTAAAGGCCTTCTCAAACGTAGGACCAAAGGTACGTACCCTTATCATAGAATTTGCTTACTATAGCATAATGGTTGTATGAATGTATGTTTCTTTGAATAGATAACTTTCAGTCTGCTAGGGTTTCAACCCAAAAAGCCCTAGGGGAGTAATTCCCTCTATCAGAATTGGCGACTCCACTGGGGACAACACTCTTGTTGTTCCTAGTTTGGGTATTTTTCAAGCCAATCAGGGCTCAGCTGCCTTGTCTACTTGCTGTTACTGTCTGGTCTGTTCTTGAACTTTAAGCTTTGCCAGTTTCTTCAGTTTGTTTTTTATTTTTCTTGAAGCTTTTCATACATGCTGTTTTTCTTAGATACAAAGGCATATATACGCTTGTTTCTTTGAGTGAACCCGCGTATACGCAGGTTTCCTCAAACACAGTCGCGTATACACGCAATCTGTACTTAAGTACAGTCGCGTATATATTGCAATTTTCGAGATTTATAAATCTTTTTAGTCTCTGAAGGCTTGTCTGGTGGTTTGAGTCAGTCTGAAACAGTCATTTTCCAGTATCAGTTATTTGTTTTACAACGAGCATCTCGTTCTGAATTCTCTCTGATTATAAGGAGTATTGGTCTTGTTTTTTGTTGATTGCAAGCGTCATCGTTTTTGGCTAAAGCACGCAAGATTTCTTGTTAGGAATCTTGGCTGCTCTGTTTCATCAGGGTGGGGAGATTGAATTCAATATTTGTGTTAATCTTGCTTTTGGTGACTTTTTGTTTGCTTAACAAGATCACTTTTTGTGACCATCCACTTCTTTGTTTCATGAAAGTTGTTGTTTGACACTTTCTTGGAATTTGTCTTTTTGATCTTTTTGGTTTTCATTGCCAAGGCTTTCATGGCTGCTTTTGATTGTTAAGAGTGATTTCAAACACATTTATTTTTGTTGGGTTTTCATCCATTGAGTGGTGTTGATTCGCAAAAGTGTTTAATTGCCTATTCTTCAATCACAAGTTTCAGTGTTGTTGAGAGCATTTTCTGAAAAGACTTTTTGTTTGCTGCTTTGAAGTAAATCTTTTGAAAATCTTAGTTTTGCTTTCTTGAACTTGCTTTTCATTTGATTTCCTTTTAGAGAAGTGAAAGTGCTTTATGTTTGTCTTAGAACTTGTTTTTAGTGTTTAGACGAAATGAATGGTAACATCTCATATTCCATCTAGGCATTGTAAGTGGCAAGATAAAGATTGATAAGCAAGCAACTTTCATTTTTGGTTTTTAGAGTAGTTTTAGATCTTGCATCCACATATAGTTGTTGCATTAGGATAGATTTGCATCCTCTTTTTAGGCATATGTAGCTTTGTTAGCTTTTGTGAGTGTGAAGTGTGAATTAACGAAAAGAAAAGGAAAATTTGTTTTATTAGAAGTACCTCTGAACCCTATAGAAATTGCTCTTCATCGAAAAACGAAAAAGTGCATGTGCATATAGTTAAGTTTTTAATTAATTTCTTTTGCGTCAAAAAACACCACTAGTTTCACTTCCGTTACCTTGTGACTTAAAGGACAGCCTAATAAAATCAAGCGCTAACTAAAATTCACTAGAACTTTTTGTTTTAATCAGTTACACCAACAAGCTTAGGATTTTAGGGCCTTGGATTAGGCGAGTGGAGAGTTAACTCTCCAAGGCCATATAAACGTCAAACATAGGAGTCTGAATAACGAGAGAAAATCCAATAGCGTTAGGAAGACCAGGAAAGCTCCGGATCTGGGAGTTAAGCACGAGGGTCTGTGAAGACAGGGAAGAGAGATACCCCCTCTCCTACTTGTCCGAACTTACCTCACGACTGTTCCGCCTGGCTTCTGTGACGAATTGGTATCCATAGTTGCTACTCCTAGGGAACTACACAGGTGGCTGCGGAGGGGAATCCCATGGCACCTGAGGTTGACGTTGCATCACTCTCGACAGTACTACTAGAGGGCACCCTTGCGAAGCTTAGGGGCTTGCACCGGTGCAGGCTGTTGTTAGGAGGTCAACGTAACTTCCTCTGATACCTTCGTTGATAGGACTGGGCCCTCATCATCCCAGACTATCTTCGGAAGGCCCCTTATTTCACTTTCTCGTATTTTGGTGTCTGGTCTTAATCACCCGGAGCGGAAATACTTGGAAGTTGTTTGACTGGCTGTATCTTTAGGGACTTTATAGTGTGTGCTCTGTGCTCCTAGTTGGCCTAGCTTTCAATTTTTTGAGTCTTTAGTTAGATCATAACAAAAAATTCAAAGTGGCTGACCGATCTCCAAGACGGTCTCGAAGACTTCGTGGTCTCTCGCCACCAAGTTTAGAGCCTTCTCCTAGAAGGCGTAGAGGCAATACTACCGATGGGTTCCATCCCACGCTGGGTGACGCATCGGGGATTGATCCTCCTCTCGGGGGCATTAGCGGCCAAGCAAGGCCTGGCACTTCTGAACAAGAGAGGGACACTCCAGTCCTTTCTCGAGTTCTCTTTCAAGCGGAGAATAACATAGAGGTAGAAGAACTTTCAGAGTCGTTAGCGGCTCCAAATTCTCCACTACCATCTAGTCATCTAGACGTACTGCAATACGTTGGGACTCCGACGCATAGACCGTCAAGTCCAGGTTACGCTACGCGCTTACCATCGATGACCACTACTGGAAGCATGGCTTCTACGAGTGCTACGACTATGCAAACCCCAACATCAGTGCAAGGGGGAGGAACCATTTCCATCTCCTCTGCTTCCTTGTTCGGATCTTTTGCTAGCACATCTATAGTTGGGTCTACCTCCATTCCGTCCATGAGTGGAAATGCCCAAACCAATGCTTTTGGTACTGGATTCTTCCCATTTGGCACCCATTCACAGGGTATTCCATCGGTTCCGTTTAGTGCCGCTACGTCCATGATGGGCGAATCGGCTTCATTCCAGGGTTTTCCTTTTGGAAGTGGTCATATACCACACTCCAACCCGATGGTAGGATCCATGCCTTTTTCTTCTGTGGGACAAAGCAGCAATCCTTCCCAAGGTTGGAATAACCCTGGGGTTAGTAGCGCGGGAATTGGGAATCCGTTTATCGGCCAACAAGGGAATAGGCTGTACTCCACGGTTAGTATGTTTCAAAGTATTCCTCCCCTTGCTTCGGCTTGGAATCCCTATCAGGGGTTGTCAACTCCCTATAATCCTTTAGGAGGAAACTTTGCTGGTTATGGAGGTTATACGGCCGGAGTTGGTCAAACTCTGAATTTTGCTGGACCACAAGGCTTGCCTTTTGGTTCAGCCGGTTCTACTGGTTACTTCAGGCAGCCTGGTGCCTCCCAAATTCCAGGACAATCTTTTCAGAGCTTTGGGAGTTCTGCCCAGTCTGGGTGGAATCCCCAAGGTCCTCCTAGGCTTCCGTTTCTGGCAACGTTAAACTTGCCAGATCTCACTAAGTCAAAAAATGACCCAATCAAGTACAATCCAGCCTAGCCTCTGGTCCCAACCAAACTCCCTTCAGACATTCCAAAATTCGAAGGGAAGAGTGGTGAAGACCCAAGCGACCATGTAACCACATTCCATTCATGGTGCTCATCTAACTCCCTTATCGATGACTCGACTAGGTTGAGACTCTTTCAGCGCACCTTGACTGGTAATGCGGCCAAATGGTATATAGAGTTGCCAGGGGGCAGCTTTACATCGTTCGCTCACTTAGCCAATATTTTCTTAAATCACTTCCAGTTGCCTGTCCGCTATGATGCCGGAACTGAACTTCTGGCCACCTTTCGTCAGGATAAGGCAACCCACATTTCTGACCATATTCAGGAATGGAGACGGAGAAAGAGGCTCATTAAAGCCGAAATCCCTCCAGAGTACCATCTCGAGTGGTTTTTGAAGTCTTTACAACCTGAGATCTCCAAGGATGTCTCCATGTCTGGGGTCTATTCTGAGGAGCAAGCCATTTTTAGGGCCCAGCAATTAGAATTGATCTACTCTCAGTCTGGGATCCTACAAAAGTACTTGCCAGATGCTCCTGGATCTAAGGTTGATGTAGCTAAGTCGAAGCCAAGTCTGCACGCGGATGGTATCGTCGGGTCAGTAGACACAACTACCGTGAACTTGTTGAATCAATTGCAGCAGTTGTCCTTGCAAACTGCTTCTAACAACCAAGTCACATCGTCTAATCCCCCCGCTTCCCAAACTTCTTCAATAAATGACGTCCAATCTGATAACCCCAAAGGAAATCAAAATTCCAATGGGAAAAAGAAAGGACGAGGTAAGAAAAAGAACCAGGACGGGAAGCCTGATGCAAATAAATCTGGCAACAACGCCGGTGGTGGTAGAAATGAGTCGAGAAAGAAAGTCAAGTTTCCCTGCAAATTATGCAGTGGAGACCATCTAACCCATCTCTTCCCTAAGATTGAAGATGCTCAGTGCTTGTTAGGATAGCAAGGGACTTCTAGTTCTCAAGTTGTGTTAACCAACCCGTTTCCCCAAGGGCAGCAACTTCTTGCTGGCGCGAGTTCGAACTCTGGAACCTCCGCTGGGGGCAACCAGGAAGGGGAAAAATCATCAAATGTTTTCATGATGGGTTCTAACGTCCATGTGGCTACTCGGTCACGTGATTATGGTGAAGCTGAAACTTCCAAGGACAATACTGTTCCCGGAAGTACTGACCTTCATATTGAGCGACCCCCTGTCGAGACTATACCACGGATACCGAAAGGTTCTGCTAAACGCGCGATGATTAATCCTAATGCTAGGGCCACCCATAATTACTCCATTGTGGAGGATCTAGCTCATATTCCGTGCGCCATGTCCACTTTAGAGGTTCTCCAGTCGTGTCCGGCTCAGAGAAGTGCTTTACTCTCCGCAATTGGAGCAGTCGATCCAGCTAACTCTTTAGTGCTCACTTTTGACATGTTAAATGTCAAAAAGTGACTCCCTCATCATATGGCTTTCCAAATAAAGTCTACATACCGAAAAATCAATATTTTTCGCACCGTGATAGATGAAGGAGCTTCCACATGCGTTATGTCGATGTCATGCTGGAAAGCTATTGGATCACCCTCGGCTATTCCTTCACCCACCATTTTGACTGCATTTGATGGTCATTCTCATAAGCCGCATGGGATTATCCCGGCCTTTCCTATATGTGTTGGGGGAAAGGTCGTCAATATTGAAGTAGAGGTCGTAGACGCTAACCTAGACTATAATCTCCTATTAGGAAGGAACTGGGTATACAAAATGGATGCCGTTGTTTCGACTCTGTTTCGTGTCATTTGCTTTCCTCATGAGGGGAAAATCGTTAAGGTTGATCAATTGGACTATTGTCCAGTCGATCCTCAAGCAAGCTCTGACTCTACTATCCCTTTAGTGGATAACCCTCACCCGCCAACTGAGAATTTAGGAGTAGGGATGTATTCCTCATTGATGGGTACATTTGATCTTCCCTCTCCTTTCGCTAAAATCAATGCTATTTCATCATCTAAGGAGTCTCCTCAAGAAGAGTTCTTTCGAACTCGTTATTTTTCAGACCCTTGGACCTTGCCTTCACCTACGACCACATTAGTTGAAGGACAAGTGAATGGAATGGCATTCCCTATATCTGCAGCTGAGCTTAGATATCAGTCTATTGTAGACTCTGCAGACAACCACTCTACTCCTTTTTCTGAAGAGGAGTTAGATGGTCATGTGGCCCCGGCTTGGAGCCTTGATTCTACCTCTACCTTGGATTGCTTAGATTCGGTTCTACCTTCTGAAGAAGCAATCCTTGAAGTAATGATGGGTATAGATCGACCTTGGGAAGACTTACACCATCGTTAATACTTTCTTCCTCCATTGCAGGAAATAGAATCTAGATTCTCCGAGCTCTTCACTAGTGATGTTTGTACAGTGTCAAACCCTTTGGCTCCAGCACACATTCGTTCCGAAGGTAATATGTCGGTAATTTCAAAAATGATACCTATAAACATCTCTAGGGACCCTAACATCATCGAGAATATCTTCATCGGAATTGAGCGTTCCCCTGAAGAAATTCAAATCTACACCGACCTTTTTAAGGAATATCGTGATGTATTTGCTTGGTCTTATGAGGAAATGCTTGGCATTGATCCTTCTATTGTTCAACATGAGATCAAGACGTATGAAAACGCGAAACCGGTTCGTCAAAGGCTTCGGCCGGTTAACCCTAGGAAAGCAGCAGCTATCAAAGCTAAGGTTGAGAAGCTGCTAAGGGCGGGTTTTATATACCCTGTTCCTCTTACTGATTGGGTTTCTAATCCAGTCCCTGTGGACAAAAAGCAAGGAACAATCCGAGTATGCATCGATTTTAGGGACCTAAACAAGGCTTGTCCGAAAGATAATTACCCCACGCCATTCATTGATCAGATTATCGACGAGTGTGCGGGTAATGAAATTTTTTCCTTCATGGATGGTTTTTCGGGTTATAATCAAATCTCTATCCGTCTTGAAGATCAACATAAGACAACTTTTATATGTCCCTGGGGTACCTTTGCATATAGAAAGATGCCTTTTGGTCTTAAAAATGCTGGAGCCACTTTTCAGCGGGCCATGTCATATGCTTTCCACGACATGAAACATGTCATCGAGGCATACTTGGATGATCTCGCTGCTCGTTCTCGAAAGAGAACTGATCATCCTAGTCATCTTCGATTGGTTTTTGAACGTTGTCGTTTTTATAAAATCCGGTTGAATCCCAACAAGTGCATTTTCGCGGTTACATCCGGTCGGTTGTTAGGGTTCATTGTGTCTAATGAAGGGATTCGGGTTGATCCCTTCAAGGTTGAGGCAATAGTTCAGTTGCCTCCCCCGTCCTCAGTTCGAAAACTTCAAAGTCTTCAAGGGAAGGTTAATTTCTTAAGACGATTTATAGCAAACTATGCCGAGATCAGTAAAGGGTTCATGCGTTTGCTACGAAAGGGAAAAGGCATTAGTCTCTGCCCCGCTTTTGAGTCCACCGGATTATGGTAGAGACTTCCTTTTATATCTCGCTGCAGCAGAATCAACCATTGGTATGGTTCTCGTTCAGGAAGACGATGCTCTCGCCGAGCACGTGATTTATTATTTGATCTGAGGCTTAATAGGTCCTGAACTCCGCTATTCTCCGGTTGAGAAGTTGGCCTTGGCAGCTGTTCACACTGTCCAGAGGCTCCGTCATTATATTTTGCTACGTAAAACTTTTGTCTTAGAGGCGGTCAATCCATTTCAATTTGTCCTCAGTAGGCGAGTGATTAGGGGCAAATATAATAGATGGATAGTCATTTTGCAAGAATTTGATCTCGAGTTCTTGTCTGCCAAATCTAAGAAATCCATGGTTTTCGCGGAGCTAATTTCTAAGCCTCCTTGTGGAGAGGATACTGTTTATGAGGAAATTTTTCCCGACGAACATTTATTCCTCATCTCTTCACTTGACCCTTGGTATGGAGATATCATTGTCTATCTCCAGACTTCGAAGTTTCCCTCTACTTTCTCCAAGGATGAACGTAAAAAATTACGTGACCTGGCTAAAAACTATGTTACCATTGGTGACACATTATATCGTCAAGGGGTTGATTCAATCCTTCGGCACTGTTTAACCTTAGAGGAAGCAGAGTCTATGCTCAATGACTGCCACAGTGGAGCTTGTGGTGGTCATCTATTAGGGCTTGCTACAGCCCAGCGCATCTTACGTGCCGGCTATTTTTGGCCTTCACTCTTTAAAGAATGTGTGGAAGCGGTCAAACACTGTCACCCGTGTCAAATTTTTACTCAGAAGATGCGCGCGCATCAAACTCCCCTTTTTCCCGTTGTCACTGTCGGTCCCTTTACTAAGTGGGGTATTGATTTTACAACTTGTAATCCGCCTTCAGCGGCGAATCACAAGTACATTATCGTGGCTATAGACTACTTTACGAAGTGGGCCGAGGCCATGCCTACTTATAAGAACGATAGTGACATGGCAGCTTTGTTTCTTTTCAATCAGGTTATCTCAAGATTCGGTATCCCAAGAGAGATTGTCACTGACCATGGCAGTCATTTCCAGAATCAAATAATGTCCGAATTAGCTCTTAAATTAGGCTTCCATCAGGAGCATTCGTCCCCTTATTATCCTCAAGCCAATGGACAAGTCGAGGCAGTCAATAAAACTCTTAAGACGATACTCCAACGGACAATCGATAAAAATCAGTCCAATTGGCACATTATGTTGTATTCAGCTCTTTGGGCATACCGAACCTCCGTCAAAACAGCTACTGGTTTTACTCCTTTTCAGTTGGTTTATGGGATGGAATCTATCTTTCTGGTCGAATGTGAAATTCCATCTCTTAAGTTGGCTGTTGAGCTTCTTCCTGAGACTTTGAATCTCAAAGAGCGCCTAGTTCACTTGGAACATCTCGATGAGCAGCGTCGAGATGCCGCCATGATGAATGAGGCCCATAAGAAAAGGGTTAAAACGCAGTATGATAAGTCTGTCCATCCTCGAGTCTCTTCTGAAGGTGACCTTGTCCTAGTCTATGACCAAGATAAGGACGCCTTGGGGGCAGGCAAATTTAAGCCTATGTGGTATGGTCCTTTCATTATTAAACGAGTTTTAGAAAAAGGATCGTATGAGTTAATTGATTTCGAGGGAAACAAGCTGGCGGAGCCCCGAAACAGGCTCTACCTAAAGAAGTACTTTGCTTAGTTTTGACCAGGCAATCGCTTCTTTGTATTTTATGTATATTTGTACATATACCATCGAGAGTTTTTCTGATATCAACACTTTTTGGTCTGCTTTGATAGGTGTTGATGGATGATTTGGTCTATTTTGGGTTCGCCGGTGGTGCTAGTCGGCACACTCGGAATCTTGCTTCCACAGCTTGGGTACTCTATTATCCAACTGGTCAATTGATGGTATCAAGAGGTGTGTGCATCGGTCCTGCTTCAAACAATATGGCCGAGTATACTGCTGTTATTAATTTGTTATCCGAGGCAATCTCTCATGGGATCGACTCGTTGGTAGTATATCTTGATTCTCAATTGATAGTGTCTCAATTAAATAAAATTTATCGGGTACGTGATCCATCTTTATGTCGCCAGTATTTAAGGGTGAGGTTGTTGCAAAGATCATTTACTTATATTAATTATTTGCATATTTCAAGATCTCATAATTGGTTAGCTGATTCTATCGCTAATCAAGCATTAGACTGGCATATTAATAATTCATCACAATAAAATCAAGCATCAAAAAGTCAAACTGTATATATATATATATATATATATATATATATATATATATATATATATATATATATCGTAAAACGTCTCAAGTGTACATATGTGTGTCCAAAAAATATACAAAATTGGGACTCAAATGCCCATAATCATGTCCGGCATATCTAATGCCTCGGCTCAGGATGAGCGTCTAAGTATGTCACTATAGCATTGGCCACGCGCCGAAAAATGCGAACCCAGTCACGTGGCATGCCAACCACATGACGCTGCATATCCTGAGGAAGGTCCTCTATGATGGCCATCGGTACTCGGCAGCTCAACCTCGCCAAGTGTCGCTGGACGTTGTTCAGAGTTCATTCTGTATCAGCAGCCACCTCTTCGGCTCCTTGGCCACGCCGTCCATGCCACGGGAATCCATCTGGTCGTACCGGCACGATGTCTGGGACATGATCACCATATCAGTCATTTGAATCTCATCAAAAATATTTTTCAAAATTCATTTATTTGAAAAATCCAAAAAATCATAAAATCAAAAAATCTTACCAATCTCACCCCATGCTGCATTCGGTGGTAACACTAGATCAGGATCTCCTCGGAAATCCAGCCCAACATAGGGGTAGTCATCCACGGCGATGATCTGCTGATCCCACCAGGTGAAGAAGTCATCGTTGAAAGCAGTCCTTGGGACCTCCCCACCCCCCAGACGTTTCATCAGATCAGCCCACCGGCCCATGCGTGGATCGCGTGGGGTGCTGATGGAAACTGCTACCCTGGGGCGGAGTGCGGGAACCTTCTCGAAAAAGAAAGTACACAAGATGCTCCCATATCCAAAGTTTTTAGTCTGACCCCTCCTGATAGAAGTGAGCTGGCTCTTCATGATGGCCAGAAGAGGAGTACACCAGTCGAACACAGTAGTGAGATAGTCAACTGCCACGCTCATGTTTTGCCGTGACGCCTGATGCAGAGAGGATGATCTGTTCACCTGAGCCATGGTAAACAGGATTATCCGAAGTGATAAACTCGCCACATGTGTGATGGAAATCTGGCTCCCAACCTTTTTGGGATGTCCCGGGCAGTATATCTGTATGTAATCCTCTATCGAGAGGGCACTCCGTGTCCTGCCCCGGGACTATACTACCTCTCCCCTTCAGGAAAGGCCTGTGATAAAATAAATATCCTCCACTTCTACCCTGAGCGGCATCTGATCGATCATAAAAGCTTCCTCATCGACATCCCAATAATCAATGAGCATCTCAAGCAGACGCGTGTTCACTTTCATATTTGGCAATTTAAAAAATTTAAGCAAACCGCATCCCCGTAGGGCATCTAATGCTTCTGGACTGTTCATAACTTCATTGTCTACCATTGCGTGCTCTCTTTCACACCACGTGACAGGCATCCTGAGAAAAAAATTGATTCAAAGCCGTTAGTTTTCATTTAAAATGGTTCGCGGCATATACGCGGGTTCCTATGCACACAGTCACGTATAGGGCCCACGTGTACGCGGGTTCAATATTACCAACCCGCGTATACGCGCGAGAAAATTTTGGACAAAAGTTCAACGGTGAAAACTCAATAAAAAATCCTAAAACTTGTCACAATCAATTGCAAGCTAAGTATAAGAGTTACCTGGAGGTTTTCGACGAATTTGAACGGTTGAATCTGGCTGTGGGAAGTTTGCTCCTTTTGCTCCAAATCTTTTAACTCAAATGGTAAAAATGGTGAGTCCAAAATGCTTTTTATAAGTTTTGAAAATGCAAAATTTTTCAAAAAATTATTTTGTTTGGCCTCATGTGACTTTTAACTTGGGAGCTTGGAATGTCGAGATTGGTCTGTTTTTCAGGACATTTTGGACGATTTTCAGTTTCGAGACGGTTCCATGACTGCTGACCCGTCATGGCAGGTATCGTGTTCCCACTGGCATATAGGTTAGGGACACCATTTTTCCGTTGCATTATGCATACTAGCCTCCATTTGACCGATACATCTGCCATAGGGTCGATCCCATCGTGTTATGGTTCGTCAGCCATCTTCACTCGCCGATTCTTTAAATCATGACACGATGGTAGAGCCATCCTTTACATGGGCATCCTAGTTAGCACCTCACTGACATTTGTTGCCCATGCTGCTCCGTTTTGAGTAGGCTCGGGAGTCCTCTGTAGTCCCGTCATGACTTATGCATTGAAGACTCATTCCTCTTAGCTTCTCCGCTTTGTTCTCACCATATACCCTAGAGGCTCCTTTGTGTTGAGTTGTACTACTGCATTGCATGTTGACCACTTGCACCTTTTGGCCTAGAGCCGGCTTCACTTGGACTCATGTTTAAGCCAACTTTTGACCATGACATCTGCAAAATCAAACTTGCATACCCTTGACTTCTGCAGCTTGACACACCTTGACCCATGGAAGGAACATACCTTTGAGTGTCACTGACTAGTTTTCACCTCCCTGCATTGAGCATAGGAATGTTCCTTTCCCAGGAACTAGATCATCTGTTTCACCGACACTCGTTCTTTCCACTGTACCATAGCATTCTTTTATTCTTTTTCCGGCTTAACAGAAAAAGACAAAAAAAATTAAATATTCCAAAACGAGCGGGAACGGGACATTATTTCCATTTATTGTTGGTAGCTAGAGTTAGTCGTGTCACCCTTGAACAAAGCACTCAAAGCAAAGTCTCCTCCGCATGGGTGGGATTTAGTTTGACTTAGGTACGCCATAACCTTGTTGTTGAGTCAGTTCTCCACTGATTGGTTATCTCTTCCAATCATATGGAGGGTTCGTTCGTGCCTCCTGCATGGCGAACTTATACAGAGTCATCATATGCTGCCACATAGTCACATTGAGTCGTGCTTTTGTTTAAGGGAAGTTAGCCTGATTCGGCCTCTCTGCGGTGTCTCTTGACTCATTTTTCAGTCGGCCATCCCTGGTTGTCAGTGTCATGTCTATCATCACATCAGTTATATTGGTCCTTTACTCGTGCCGGTTTGAGAAGGTCCCCATTGGCTTCTTGCTGGCGGGTCTTGTCCTTATCGACAACGACATCTTGCTCTGAGGATAGGCCTAGAGCTACACCCTGGCCCTATTTTCATTATTGATAGGTTACCTTGTGCTCAGCATCGATCAGTATCATGGGTCTTTGACTGAGTGGTTTCCCTTGTGTTCGACATCAGCTTACATTATCACACATTGGGATTCATGCAGTACCTTGGTTTCCATTTGACCCTATTGGTGGATACCTCGCCTCTGTGTCAGCTTTCATTATTGGTTGGTTCAGAGGGTTTCTGCCGTGTGCTAGCCACATCTTGTGTATGCCGGAAACGTACTTCGGTTGGGTTACTACATCTTTTTTATCCGATTCCTTCCACATTATTGGCCTACGGGTTACACTCGCGCTAGATTGATGAAGGATGCCTTAATGCCTTCCTTCTAGCAGATCTTTCCCTATCGACTCCGACTCATTGCTCTGGGGCAAAGATCTAGAGTCCATTTGGCAGTACCTTGGGGTTTGCAGTCATTAGTGGCAGATCCTTCACTATCGACAGTGGGAAACCATCATTGTCTCCTGATCAATAGATTCTTACAGGTGTTCGACTCCAGCTCATCTATTCACACTTGTTAGATTGTACTGGGTACCTTGACGCTCATTATCATTATCGGTGAGTAGTCTCGCGTTTGTTAACGGTATACATTAATGACCGGTAATCAAATGATTTCTCACATGGTCAACTTCAGATCATTTATTCCCATGCTGTAGAAATGTACCACGGCGGTCGGTGAAGACCTCAGGTTGTATCAGCATTCATTGGTTCACTTGAGAGTTGCTGCTGTTGCTGCTAGTTGATACCACTCCACTTTATATGTTGTAGTCAGTCATGGCGACATTCTATATGCTGGCACCTGAGTTTGCAGTGTAGTACCATCCTATTCCATCATGTTCAGTTGGTACCTTTTTGGGATCAGTCTTTGATATCAGTGATCCGTTGCATCTTTCAGCATCATTGACAGTCTTATATGTGATATTCAGACACGTACTTGTTCAATATGATAAGATGATCCATTATGTATCTTTCAGTTATTTATACTTGTATACTTAGTGGATCCGCTTGTACTTGATATGTGGACATGCTTCACTTTTTCTGAGCATGGGTATGCCCGCCTCAGACAGTGTTTCTTTCTGATCTCCTTTGGTGGCTTGGCAGGCTGAATTCTGGTGAAGTCCTCCTTGGTTTTTGACAGACTTCCTTTCCATGTACTCGTATAATATATTTCGGCCATCATGTACCCCTTTTGACCTCATATATTAGGGGGCATCTGTTATAGCTCCAAATCTCACTCTTATGGTTTGTGATGCTGTACTCATGGCCTAGGGCAACCCCTCCTTCCAGACCTAGTCCTAAAATTTAAAAAACAGTGTTTTATCCCTTATAAGCGACATTGCCCTGAGTTAAATGCGTGTATACGCAGGTATGTGTATAGCCAACCCGCGTGTATGTATTAAAACACTTAAAAAAATATAAAACTCCTCATTTTCGGGCAGAGATCGCGGGTTTTACCTGCTGATCACCTGTTAGTGCCCGTGGCCCAACTGTTCCCAACCAACTCCTAACTAAAAAACTACTTTGGAGATGGTATAAAAATACCTCAAAGGGAAGGCCTAAGGGAGGAGAGAATAGAGAGAAAGTTTATTATGCTGAGATTTTTCCCTTGACCAGGTCTGAAGTCCCTTGTGCCTTCTGCACTTCCCCCATTTTGTACAGGAAACCTTTGTTTCCTTGTGTGTTGATGTTCATCCACCATTTATGACATCATGGAGAGAGGCATGGAAGGAGTTTTGTTAGAGGCTTGAAGCTGGAACGGATCCGGAAGGAAGCTTTGCTTGGACCCTGCTGAAGGTGATTCAGGTGAACATATTCCTTTTTATGTACTTTATTTGTCTATAATAAAAGAAACACATGTCTTGGTTCCCGAAATGAATCTTCTTTATGTTAATGATAGTCATGTTTAGAATTCATATGTAAATGGTTGTTTGGATTTTATAACTAACTACCTTTCTTTATAACATGAAGATGGTTTCTTTATAAGTTTTGTCCATGTACTGCTGTGTTCTTTGAATTGGTTGTTTTGCAAGACAAAAGAGAAGAAGGGAACTCCAAGAAGGGTTTGGACCCTAAAGGCCTTCTTAAACGTAGGACCAAAGGTACGTACCCTTATCATAGAATTTGCTTACTATAGCATAATGGCTGTATGAATGTATGTTTCTTTGAATAGATAACTTTCAGTCTGCTAGGGTTTCAACCCAAAAAGGCCTAGGGGAGTAATTCCCTCTATCACCTGCTTACTTGAAAAAGCTCTTTTTTGCCTACAAAACAAAAACCACAAAACCCAACGCGGTCATACAAAAAAAAACAAACCTTGCAGCTTCAAGTTAGCTTTAGCCGGAAACTAAATATTTCTTCAATGTTTCTAATTTTCCGAGATCACACTAAGGTGAGGCAGAAAAGAGCATACACATGAGAAAAATCCTTCCTTTCTGTTTGTGATTTGCCGAGATCGCACAGAGTCACGAGAAAAAGAGAATACATAGAAATGAGAGGTATAGATCTAGTAATAAAAAATAGAGAGCTAAATAAATCGAAATAAACAGAGAGATGAATAGTTAGAACTGCAAATAAATATTGTATACCTCTAGATGTTAAAAATGATATAGCTAGGGCTACTGGAAACCTTTTTGCGTGAAACGAAATGGGTTCATCACTAGAACAAATGCTCCTAACACAATAGAGTAGTCCTCTCAGCCCGAAAGCAATCAGAAACAATAGATCTAAGAAACGACAGTCAGATGTAGTTGTACCGGCTTTTGATTTGGATCACCAACGAATGCAGCCCTTAAATAGCTCTGATACCATGTAGGAATTTATAGGGTAAGTTCCTCAGATAGAACACCAAAGGACACCTCTCACAAATAGATCACAAATCAATACACCAATATTCTTGACGTAGTTAAAACCCTTAAAAAGGGAAACAGTCCACGGCCTGAGCCAACGCGGCCACTTCAGGCAATTTATTAATAAAAGAATGAAAATTTACATAAGCTTCTCTCATGAACGGTTACCCTACAAATGACCCTCCCTGCTCTTTAAATAGAGATCATGGACCAATCGGGTGTTAAGCCATGGATCAAGTGTCGGTGATACCGAGGAGAGAATTAAATATCTTATCACTTCATGTCTAGATCATATCATGACCGTCGGATTGTAAGTTACAAATGTAAATAGTAAAGAAACACACTTTACCTAACTCTACACTAAACCAAGTTATACTTAACTATTTCCTATGTGTCGGAATATCCTAACATGTTATGCCAAAGACTTTTTATAAAAATTATGACCGCGCTGTGATTTGGTGCCCACCGGATGATGTAATTTTGAAACAGTTTGTGAAATTTCATTTGCCAACAATATAATTGGTTTTGTATGTGTATGCACTACTTTGATTGGAGATTTTGGACTGATCTGTGGAGGGACCCCTATGGCCAATGACAGGCCTTTAACCAAATGCAATTAGATTTCTTTTAATTCTGTGAATACTCTGTTTTTGTGTGAAAATGCAATATGATGAGTTTGCCAATGAATCATTATATGCATGAGTACTTCCACCTACTTTATACCTAATTTAATATGCTATTTGAATTGGTTTTAATCTGGTACAACATGGTTATTTTATTTTCTTTTTATCTAGTGTAGTCCAATTGTGTATACTTCATAGTGTAGATGTTTTTCAAAATATCTCGTTTGAATGAAATTGAATAAATAAAAGTGTGAGAGTATTCTCCTTAACAATTGAATTCAGACAATACTTCTTTTCAGTTTGATAGAATAGATTTCTCTTGCACTTAGTGAATTAGAGCTACAACATAAAGATTCAAGACCAAAATTCCAAAATAATCTAACACAAGTAGAATTTAGAATCACTCTCATATCATCCATAAACTGATTCAATAGAGAATAAATCCTAAGAAATTAGTTGATAACTTTAAGGATTGAGACATTAATATAATCAACGACACCATCTCCATACTAATCTTAAGTTTAGACCCTAAAAAGAACATAACAACATAAGGAATAACTTCTAGCACATATAGTGCACCTGTACTTCATCAATACACATACCCTAGTTGATAATTTATGATTGACAATTTAAAGACATTAAATTGGCCAAACATTTTGGCGTCATTGCCGGGGAAGTACAAATAGAAGTTAAGAAAACAAATCAAAGCATGATATGTGTAGGGATAGAGACTCTAGAGATAAATTTGTAGGGCGAGGAAGAAGTTTAATTCCCACAAATCCACTCACTTCACCTAGATTTCAAGAATCCACACCACCTACTCAAACCCAAATTCCTTTTAGAGGTCAAAAAAAGATTCCTGAAATCTCAAGATCAGAAGTCCAATCCAGAACTTCACCCACTTCCTCTACTGAAGCTGTAATTGAAGAAAACCCTACATCTCCAACTACATGAGTCATTTTTCTATCCTCCGTTGGTAAACAAATTTTAGGAGAAAAATTAGAAGTTCCTAGTGAAGAAGAGGAATCAGAAACTTATTTTGAAAAACCATTGATAGAGAAACCAGAGAGATTAGAAGAACACTATATTAGTTCTGAAGAATCTATCATGGCTGAAGAAGGGGAAGGAGAGGTACACAATGTCCATGGCGAAGAAAATAAGATTGGAGGAAGAGGTAGAGGTAGAGGTGGAGATAGGAATAGAGGAGGGGCTAGAGGCAGAGTGTTAGGATATTCTGACACATAGGAAATAGTTAAGTATAACTTGGCCTAGTGTAGAGTTAGGTAAAGTGTGTTTCTTTACTATGTACTTTTGTAACTTACAATCCGATGGTCACGATATGTAGTGATTCAACAGTTCATTCTCTCCTCAGTATTACCGACACTTGATCTGTGGCTTAACACCCGATTAGTCCATGATCTCTATTTAAATAGCATGGAGGGTCATTCGTAGGGTAACTGTTCATGAGAGAAGCTTATGTAAATTTTCATTCTTTTATTAATAAATTGCCTGAAGTGGCCGCGTTGGCTCAAGCCGTGGACTATTTCCCTCTTTGAGGGTTTTAACCACGTCAATAATACTGGTATATTGATCTGTGATCTATTTGTGAGAGGTGTCCTTTGGTGTTCTATCCGAGGAACTTACCCTGTAAATTCCTACATGGTATCAGAGCTATTTGAGGGTCGCATCTGTTGGTGATCCAAATCTAAAGCTGGTAGAACTGAATCCAACTATCGTTTCCTAGATCTATTGTTTTTGGATGCTTACAGGCTGAGAGGACTTCTCTATTGTGTTAGGAGCATCTATTCCAGTGACTAACCCCTTTCATTTCACGCGAAAAGGTTTTTGGTAGCCCTAGCTACGTCATTTTTAAGATATGGAGGTATACAATGTTTATTTGCGGTTTTTAGTTTTTCTCTCTCTGTTTATTTTGGTTTATTTATCTCTTTGTTTTTCATTTCCAGATCTATACCTTTCATTTCTACGTATGCTCTTTGCCCCGTGACTCTATGTGATCTGGGAAAATCAGAAACAAAAAGGAAGGATTTTTCTCATGCGTATGCTCTTTTCTGCCGCGCCTTAGTGTGATCTCAAAAAATCAGAAACATTGAGGAAAATTTTTAGATTCTGGGTAAAGCTAACTTCAAACCATAAGGTTTGTTTTTTTTGTACATTCATGTTGGGTTTTGTGGTTTTTGTTTTGTAGGCAAAAAAAAAGCTTTCTCAAGTAAGCGCGCACCCAAAAAAAAATAAAAATAGAGGTCTTAGGTTCAAGTCTTTCTTTTTGTTGAGTTATTTTTTCAAAAAGCACATGTAGCTTATGTTTTAAAGTTACTTTATGTAAAAATGTTCTCACCTATTATAAAAAGTGAATCACTTATAATTCTAAAGTCTCTTTATCTTTTATTTAAGTTACAATTTAATGGGTACCTCATAAAGTACCATTGTAAAAGTGACTTTCACTTATTTATAAAAGTGAGTCACATATATTTTTTTTTTAATGAGCTAATTAGATTTATGTCTGGAAAGAGGGGGGATTTTTTTAAATATAACATTATCTTTCATTTCCACACATTCATGCACTTCGTCGGCTTCTTCAACAAATTTTCTTCAAAAAGCCATAACGTTTTCATCCGTAAGTCGTTTTCAGAGTCGTTTTTTTTAATCAACCTATTTTTTCGAGATCTTTCCATTGGAACACTTAGTTTCAACATCTACACCTTTAGTTTCTGTTAAAATGGAAATTCCATGTCAAGTTATTCTTGACAACACCAACTACTTCCAATGGTGGTCTTACATTGTGGATTTACTTAGAAGTAAAGGTCTTTACAGAATAGCCTCAGGCCAAGAAACCAAACCTCAAGATGAAGATAAGGTAGCCAAATGGGAAAATAGGCAAGATCAAGCACGTGGGTTGATAGGGATGTCTATTTCTCCAAACCTTAGATTCCATATTGCAGAACTTGATACTCCTAATGAAGCAATGAAACAACTCACTAAAGTTTTTGGAACTAAAAATGAAATTAGAGCCCATCAACTTGAAAATGAGTTGCTTACATTGGACCCCAATAATTTTTCTTCCATTGAAGATATTTTGTCTAAGTTCAAGACCCTTAGACTTCTTTTGGAAGGTGTTAAGGTTAAGAAAGAAGATGGTAGCTTTATCTATTACATTCTTACTAAGTTGGGACCAGCATACTCTATGTTTGTTTCCACCTTCCATTCTACTAGAGAAACCTTTATTTCTCAAGGACAAGACTACAAGTCCCCCTCTTTTGATGCCTTTTGTGATTCTTTAATAAGAGAACAAGAAAAGCTCTTATATCTTGGTCTTCTTAATCTTGGAAACTCTTCTAAGAAAGCCTTAGCCACTTAGTAGCAACCAAATTCAAAGAATCGTAAGAAGCAGTATCCTAAAAAGAATGGTCCTAAACCAAACAAGGGTCCTAAGCAATTTCAGCCTCAAAATGGAAAACCATTTCAGCAAAATGATAAGGCAAATAAAAGAAAAGGGAAGAACATTGATAGACATTGCCACTTTTGTAATCGAGATGGCCACTTAGAATACAATTGCTTTAAAAAGATGGAAGCCTTGGAAGCAACAATGAAGAAGCATAACATCCATTTGGAGCACTCTTCAACTTCAACTTCTGTAGAAATTCCCACTGTAAATCACCTGGTAATGCAATGTACTAAAGCAAAACACTTGATCTACTTCAACAAACAATTTAGCGGAAGCTTAATCGAACATGAGCAACATCAAGCATGAACAGATATAATTGAGAATGAGAAGTATTCAACCATCACAAAGAAGATATAACACTGGGGAAAGCACTAGCCTAAAACCCCAACTCTGTATTATCATACAAGTGGAAATCTTGTTCAAGTTACAAAAAGAATTAGCTCTCAAGATATCCTGCTCTCTCTGCAATCAAACAATACAGCTCACAGACTCAATAGACACAGTATATGTCTTCCTCAAGCCCTCCAAGCCTCTTATTTCCTTGCGCAGTTTTGATTGGGGTCCAATGATATCACATATGTGAATTGGCCTCATCACACTCACTGTAACCTTAGGTCCAACTGTGCAATCCATAAGGAATAATATTCCTCTTGCATGCAAGGAATATTCACCAAGGAATATCCTAGCAACTGATAGTACACTATCCCTCCATCTGATCTCAACTGGGTCTCTGACTGAACTGACATGCATGAGTTATCCATGAGTGAATACTCAATTATCTGAAATACAGTAGTTACATGCAGGCAAGCATTAACTAACTGAACTCTCATTAATTTAACAAACTATTATATTAATCTAACTGGACTTGACTAAGTTAAACTAAGTCAACTAATTACAACTCAATATTACAACTCATCCTTATCTCTTTAACTGGTGGTTAAATTCCTCAATTAAAGGAGAAACTGTTGCATGTCCTCACATAGACTTCAAGTTTGATTTTCCTTAACTAATTAACTCAAGATGAATTAATTAATTAATTTTCAAACTGCTGTTGATATCAAATTCGAATTTTACTTCCTATGTTTAGTCCAGGGACTGACTAAAATAAGAAGGGATCCTAAAATGCTATTTTTAGAAAATCTATTTTTAGCGCTTTCACTTTTCACCCATTTTTGCTAAGATCTCCAATGGCTAAACTGCTATTTATAGCCTGGCTATTTATAATAGTGTTATTTTTAGCATTTTCTATTTTTATTATTTATTGTTGCAAATCTCAACACTCCCTCTCAACAAGAAAAGGATTAACAGTAACCCCGATCTTGTCTCTGTGGAACTCAAACTTGCATTTTGACAATGCCTTAGTCAAAATATCTGCATCCTACTCCTCGGTCGAAACATACTGCAACATCATGATCCTCTTGACCACACAGTCCCGTAGATGATGGTAACAGATATCTATATGCTTGGACCTGTCATGAAACACTGGATTCTCAAAGAGTTTTATGCAACTCTGATTATCACAGTATATCACTGTAGGATCCATCATCTGACCAAACAATCCCACTAGAATCTTCTGCATCCAAATGGCCTCGCATGCTGCCTAACTAGCAGCCATGTATTCAGCCTCTGTTGAGCTAAGTGCAACTAATCTCTATTTCCTACTATACCAAGAAATTGCAGCTGAACCAAGGTTGAAGATTCCTCCAGAAGTGCTCTTCTGGTCTGATGGACTACTAGCCCAATCCGCATCCGTGAAGCCTTGCAGCTTCACTCCCTCTGTCCATCTATACCATAATCCGTACTATGTAGTGCCTCTGAGATATCTCAGCACATGCTTCGCTGCCTTCCAAAACAGCTTGGTAGGCTGAACCATAGCTTGACTCAGCTGGTTCACCGCAAAGCATAAGTCAGGTCATGTGTTCACCAAATACATGAGTGAACCCACCAGCTGCCGATAAACAGTAGTAGCTACTACCTCACCTGAAGTAGCATCCTCCTTCCTCCAGTTCCCAGCTAGAGGAATCTGCATGGGCTTGCACTTCTCCATGTGAAAGCACTTGAGTATCTCATTGCCATACTTGCCTTGAGACACAAATACTTCCCCATATTTCTGCCACACTTCCATGCCTAGAAAGTAGTGCATGAGGCCCATGTATTTCATCTCAAACTCTCTTGCAAGGTCCTCCTTGCAAGATTTGATCAGCTGATCATCACCTGTCAAATTCAGATCATCGACATAAAGTACAATAATCAATGGCTTACATTCTACCATGATGTGGTAAAGGTTCGCATCTTCTTCACTCTTGGTGAAGCCCAACCTGGTGATATAGCTGTCAATCCTGGTATACCAAGCACGGGGTGCTTGCTTTAGCCCATACAGTGCTCACTTGAGCCGGCAAACATGCGACTCGTGATCGAAGGTCTCAAATCCTTCGGGATGCTCAATGTATACCTCTTCCTCAATCTTCCCATTGAGGAATGCCGTCTTCACATCCATCTGATGGATCTTCCAACCCATCTGAGTTTATAGATCTAGTATCGATATGATAGATGAGTACCTTGCTACAGGAGCAAAGGTCTCATCGTAGTCGATCCCCTCAACCTGTGAGAAACCTCGAGCAACAAACCTTGCCTTGTGTTTCTCAACACTGCCATTAGCTGCCTACTTTACCTTGTAAAGCCATCGTGAACTAACCACTAACTTGTCCCCAGGTCTATGGACAACATCCCACACACTGTTCTGTATGATAGAACCGTACTCTTCTACCATTGCATTAACCCAGACTGGTTGCTGCACTGCCTCCCAAAAAGAAGAAGGTTTTGTTGCTACACACTCCCCAACCAGGGCCATGTAGCCAATGTATCTCTCGGGAGATCTCCTCTATCTGCATTGAGAGGATGGCTGCCCCAAATTCTCTCTTGTATCCTGCATCAATCTGTCAGCTTCCTGCAAGTGTTTCTACCCAGTCCTGGAAGAATCTCAAGGAGTGGTGGTCTCCACTACTGGATCCTCTGCATGTGGCTGATCCACATCATCAGGAGGCTCCTCCTCCTTTGGAACTAAAAGTTCCTCATCACCATGAAACTTGAGCTCCCTCTCAAGTGACACTCACATGGCTCTCTGCTCGTCGAACTTCAGATCCCTGTGCACTACGGTCCTCTAACTGGCAGGCAGAAACACACGATAGTTGTGGGGTGTATCTGTGTACCCCACAAGTATCCCCAATTCAGCTATTGGGTCTAGCTTCTTCCGAGCATCTTTGGTCACATGACAGAAAACAGGTGATCCAAAGATGCAGAAGTGACTCACATCTGGTCTCTTGCCCGAAAAAGACTCCATAGGTGTCTTCATCCCCAAAATACGATGAGGAATTCTATTCTGAAGGTACACTGCTGTATTGCATGCCTCAGCCCACAGATGAAGTGGTAGACCTTGGTCATGTAACATCGCTCTAGCTGCTCCCACAATAGATCTGTTCTTCCTTTCATCCACCCCATTCTGTTGTGGGTTATGGGGTGCCATTAGATCCTGTTTAATTCCTTCTGCAGCACATAAGTCTTTAAACTGCTGGGAAACATACTCTCCACCATTGTCGCTACGCAAGGATTTTACTTTCTTTCCTGATTCTTTCTCTGCCAAGGATTTAAACTCACAAAACCTCAAGAAGGTCTGATCCTTCTTTTGCATAAAGTAGATCCAGCATCTACAAGAAAAATCATCAATAAAAATAACATAGTACCTTTTCTTAATGATGGAGGCTGTAGAGCATGGTCCACATACATCTAAGTGAACTCACTCCAGGATTGCTCTAGCTTTGCTATCCCAATCCGGAAGGGAAGATTTCACATACTTACCCAAGGTGCATCCTTTGCATGTATCTTTTTGCTCTAGTTTTCCCTTGGGTAAGCCGATAGAAATTTGTTGCATGATCTTCAAGGCCCCATGATGCAAGTGGTCCAGTCTTCTATGCCATAGCTCGCCAACATCTTGGCTTTTCACTACCTCTGCTTTGGAACTTAGTGTAGCACAGTCATCTACCTCCAGCTTGTAGATATTCTTTACTCAAATCCCAATTCGCTTGGTCTGTCCGGTGCCGATATGCCTCAGGAAAACTTTTCCTTTACTAAAGACTACATCATAGCCTTTATCTTCTAGCATAGCAACAGACACAAGATTCTTTTTCAAACCTGGTACATACTTAACAGCAGATAGGGTGAGAGGAGCACCATGCTCCCTCTGAAACACAACTGTACCTTCATCTGAGACATAGTACTTTCCATCATTACCCATCTCGATCCGCATCTGGAGATCCTTCTCCTCTAATGTACTGAAAAGATTCTTGTCATCCGACATGTGGAAAGAAGCTCCACTGTCAAGGTACCAAACACATCCTACCATGGATGAAACCATGCATGCGATAAGCAAGAAATATAGCTCAAATTGTGATGCTAGTGCATCACCATCAAATCCCACCCTTCTTGGATTTCTTCTATGGACAATTCATAGCATAATGGCCCACTTCATGACAGTGAAAGCATCTCACCTTCGACTTGTCAACCTTCTTCCCACCATGAGAAGATTTGGATTGGGATGCCTTCCCTTTCCCTTTCTTAGCTTTACTCACTAAAGCTAGATTTTCTTCATCATCTTGTTTTGATGAAGATCCATCCCTGGTGCTTCACCTTATCTCCTCCTGCATCAGATCCGATCAAAGTTGTTTCCAATTTGGCAGTTTCTCTCTTCCATTAACCGAGTCTTGGTAGCTATGCCAGCTCTTAGGAAGACCAAGGAGTGCTAGACTCACCATGTCGTCATCAGAAGTCACGACCCCTACACTTGGAATCTCATCCCTGCAGGTGGTGAGCTTGTTCAGGAACATAGAGATTGTGTCGCCCATTTCACACTTGATCTTTCAAAGTTTATCTTTTAGCGCCAGCTTCCTCTGATTGTTGCTATTCTAATAAAGATCTTTCAATGTTTTCAACATTGAAAACATAGTCTCCTTCCCATGGAGGCTCGAGACAATGTGATCTCGAACTCCCTCCAGGAGGATTCTCCTTGCTCTAGCCACACACTTTTTCCATTCCGCTAGTTGAGTAGCATCAGTTGGCTTCTGGACTTCTTGATCAATGAAGTCCTTTAGGCCGTTATCTAATAATATTGCCTCCATGGGATCCTTCTAGGCTATATAATTCAAACTGCCATCAAGGGCATATTCGAGTCTCAAACCATTGAACGCCATTGGTGAAATAGATGTGATAAGAACTCAATTCAATATTCAGAAATGAAACTTCAAAATTCTCTTGCTTGTATACTGTTCTTCCTTGATCACCTTTGCTCTGATACCATGTAGAAATTCCCACTGTAGATCACCTGGTAATGCAATGTACTAAAGTAAAACACTTGATCTACTTCTACAAACAATTTAGCGGAAGCTTAATTGAACATGAGCAACATCAAGCATGAACAGATATAATTGAGAATGAGAAGTATTCAACCATAACATAGAGGATATAACACTGGGGAAAGCACCAGCCTAAAACCCCAACTCTGTATTATCATACAAGTGGAAATCTTGTTCACGTTACAAAAAGAATCAGCTCTCAAGCTATCCTGCTCTCTTTGCAATCAAACAATACAGCTCACATACTCAATAGACACAGTATATGTCTTTCTCAAGCCCTCCAAGCCTCCTATTTCCTTGCAATCCATAAGGAATAATATTCGTCTGCATGCAAGGAATATTCACCAAATAATATCCTAGCAACTGATAGTACACTGTCCCTCCATCTGATCTCAACTGGGTCTCTAACTGAACTGACATGCATGAGTTATCCATGAGTGAATACTCAGTTATCTAAAATACAGTAGTTACATGCATGCAAGCATTAACTAACTGAACTCTCATTAATTTAACAAACTTTTAAATTAAACTAATAGGACTTTACTAAGTTAAACTAAGTCAACTAATTACAACTCAATATTACAACTCATCCTTATCTCTTTAACTGATGGTTAAATTCCTCAAGCAAAGGAGAAACTGTTGCATGTCCTCACATAGACTTCAAGTTTGATTTTCCTTAACTAATTAACTCAAGATGAATTAATTAATTAATTTTCAAACTATTGTTGATATCAAATTCAATTTTACTTCCTATGTTTAGTCCAGGCACTGACTAAAATAAGAAGGGATCCGAAATGCTATTTTTAGAAAAGCTATTTTTAGCACTTTCACTTTTCACCCAATGTTGCTAAGATCTCCAATGGTTGAACTGCTATTTATTGCCCAACTATTTATAACAGTGCTATTTTTAGCATTTCTTGTTGCAAATCTCAACAACCTCATCTTCATGAATAACACTTTCTGCATGTGGTTGTCAAGCATCTCGGTCTAGTTATGCACTAAATGTATCTTCTTCTTCTTCTCATTCTCATGAGTGGCTCATTGATTCTGGAACTTCTTATCACATGGCCAAAAAAAGCCATGTTTTCTTCTTTAAATGATTGTAACACCAAAAATATATATGTTGGTGATGATAGATCTCTTAGTGTTGTAGGGAATGGAACTGTTCATCTAGACAATGGTCAATTTAATGATGTATTATGTGTTCCAAGCTTAGCCTGCAACCTTCTATCTATATATCAGATAACTCATTCATGTGAAGGTAAAATCATTTAATTTTCACCTCACGATGTTGTAATTAAGGACCTAAGAGATCCAAGGCAGATTTTAGCTACTGGAATTGCTTATGATTCTACAAGGTTGTATAATTTTAACAACTTTGGGTCATCAATTCTTCCCTCGGTATTTGTTGCTCATAATGATGAAGTGAACAAACTTTGGCATGAGTGATTTGGTCACTTAAACTATCGCTCCCTTCAGAATCTATGTAAAGAAAATATGGTGATAGGTCTTCCAATGGTATCTTGCAGAGATGGTGTTTGTTCCAGATGTGTAACTGGAAAACATCATCGGGATAGTTTTGAAAAACGTACCTCTTGGCACGCCTCAACCCCTTTACATCTTGTGCATAGTGATTTATGTGGTCCACTTCCAGTTGTTTCATTCTCTGGCTACAAGTATTTCTTAACTTTCGTTGATGATTTCTCCAGACGCACTTGGGTATACTTCTTAAAACTCAAGAGTGAAGTATTTAACATGTTCTTGGCCTTTAAGGCCTTTGTTGAAAAACAATCTGGACATCAAATTCTTAAGCTAAGATCTGATAATGGCAGACAATATGTTAACAACAAATTCATCAACTTTTTCACTGAGAATGGAATTCAAATGCAACATATTGTTCCATATACTCCACAACAAAATGGTGTAGCTAAAAGGAAGAATCACACCTTAAAGGAAATGGTTAATTGAATACTTCAATCTAAAGGACTTAGTCTTAATTTTTGGGCAGAAGCAATTAACTGTGCAAATTACATAGTAAATCGCACTCCTACTAAGGTTTTAAAGAATATCACTCTAGAAGAAGCATGGAGCTCAATTAAACTAGATGTAAGTCACTTTCATGTTTTTGGAAGTGAAGCATGGGCTTATGTTCCAGATGAGAAACATAAAGCTTTAGAACCTAAGAGTGAAAAATGTATTTTTGTTGGATATTCTGAATATTTCAAAGTATATAGACTTATTCCACTTAAGTCCAAAAATGTTATCATTAGAAGAGATGTAAAGTTTGCTGAAAATATATCAGCCTATGAGCTTAGTTCGGTAGATGTGCCAACTCTCTCTATCCCTTCTACTTCTGAAAATATTTCTTCTTCAAATGATGACAGCGAGGATGACAATCCTCCCCCACCTTCTCAGGATCCTCCTTCAGCTCCTCAGCTTCCAAAATGGGTCCATGCTACTCGGGATGCAGCAGGTGCTCTTGCCGGTGATCCTACAGATCAATGACGTGCACATTCTCAGTTCGATAGAGCCTCTTCTTTACTGGTTCAAGCTTTAGTGAATTATGATCCTTACACCTTTGTAGAAGCTTTAGGCCATCTAAATTGGGACACATCTATGAATGAAGAATATCGTTCATTATTGGCAAACGATACATGGGATCTTGTTACTCTTCCAAAGGGACAAAAACTTGTTATATGCAAATGGGTTTACAGAACCAAGTATGGACCAGATGGAAAAGTTGATAAACATAAAGCTCCTCTTCTTTCTAAGGGTTTCTCACAAGTTGAAGGCATTAACTATACTGAAACCTTCTCCCCTATTGCCAAAATGAGTTCTATCCACCTTTTTCTTTCCCTTGCTACCTCTTTCAAATGGGAAGTCCATTAGATGGATGTTAAATCCACCTTCTTGCATGGGGACTTGCATGAAGAAATATATATGAAACAACCTACTAGCTTTATACAAACAGACTCCAGTCTTGTATGTCAGCTTAAGAAATCCCTTTATGGTCTCAAGTAAGCCCCTTGGGCTTGGTATGCCAAAATGGATAGACTTCTTTTAGAAACTAGCTTTTCAAGGTGTAATTTAACAATACTGTCTACACCAAGAAAGTGGGCAAGTCTCTTATCATTCTTATTCTTTATGTTGATGATATTACCTTACTGGTAGTGATCCCAACCTTATAAACCATGTGAAGTCTAGCCTTAAAAAGAATTTTGAAATGACAGACTTAGAACACTTGCATTATTTTCTTGGTCTTCAAGTCTTGCAATCCAAGGAAGGTATTTCCCTTTTCCAGTCCACGTATGCCTGTAATCTTCTACACCATTTTCACATGGAAGACTGTAAACCAAACCCTTCTCCCTTTCAGTCTAGAGCCAAACTTTCGGTCAGTTGTACTTCTCCTGAAGTTGATGCTACCTTATACCATCAACTTGTAGGAAAACTTTTTTATCTGACCCATATTCATCCTGACCTTTCCTTTGTTGTTGGCCTTATTGCTCGATTTATGCAAAACCCACATGAAAGTCATTGGAAAGAAGATAAAAGAATACTTCGTTATGTTCGAGGTACATTTCAGTTTGGGATTCATTACAGTGCAGAAGCATCTCCTCTATTGGTTGGTTTCACTGATTCTGATTAGGCTGGTGACCATGATGATCGGAAGTCTACTACAGGTTATGTGTTCACTCTTGGTTCAGGACCTATTACATGGGCTTGCAGGAAACAAAGTGCCATTTCTCTTTCTTCAGCAAAAGTAGAGTATCGTGGCATCATAAAAGCTAGTAAGAAAGTCCTGTGGCTTCATCAGATCCTGTCAAAGTTTGACTTTCAGCAGCAGCATCCGACTACACTTTGGTGTGATAATCAAGGTGCCATTCAACTATGCAAAGATCTAGTCCAACATCAATGTAGAAAACACATTGAACTGCACGTGCACTTCATCAGAAAGCTCATTCATGACCATGTTCTTGAAGTGCAATACTGTTCAACAGATGATCAAGTTGCAGACATCTTTACAAAGGCTCTCACAAAGGCGAAATTTACTAAACTTCAATTTATGGTTGGAGTTCAGGAAGTCATCGCTAAGGGGGGATAGGCTCTAATGCCTCCTTCCTTCTCCTATTGTGTCATATTTGTACATCCTTCAATCCTATCCCAAGTTTTTCTTAAGGGGGGATGTTAGGATATTCCGACACATAGGAAATAGTTAAGTATAACTTGGTCTAGTGTAGAGTTAGGTAAAGTGTGTTGATTTACTATGTAATTTTGTAACCTACAATCTGATGGTCATGATATGTAGTGATCTGACGGTTCATTCTCTCCTCGGTATTACTGACACTTGATTCGTGGCTTAACACCTAATTGGTCCATGATCTCTATTTAAAGAGCATAGAGGGTCATTTGTAGGGTAACCCTTCATGAGAAAAGCTTATGTAAATTTTCATTCTTTTTATTAATAAATTGCCTGAAGTGGCTTCGTTGGCTCAGGCCGTGGATTGCTTCCCTCTTTAAGGGTTTTAACCAAGTTAAGAATATTGGTGTATTGATCTGTGATCTGTTTGTGAGCGATGTCCTTTGGTGTTCTTTCTGAGGAACTTAACCTGTAAATTCCTACACAGAGGAAACCAAGATCCTTCTGGATTTCCTATTCTTGATGAAGATACAACCCTCACAATGAAAAATATATCACCCTCAATTCTTCCTAATTTCCATGGAAAAAGAAACGAAGATCCAGAGACATTTCTCTTCGAATTTGAAGTATTATGCAGATCGTATGACTATCTGCATGATGCTCAAAAGTTAAAATTGTTCCTTGCTACATTAAAAGACTCAACATTAAAATGGTTCATGAGTCTAGGAGTGCATTCTAAAACAACATAGGGAAAAATGAAAGAGGCTTTCTTAGGCAAATATAGAGATTATTGTATGCCTAGTAACCTTAAAGATGAAGTCTTCAAAATGACACAAAAAGAAGATGAAAATCTTGAAGACTTATTAGAAAGGTTTGTTTACAATGTTAAAAGAGAAAAATGGATAATTTGGATGAAGAAACCTTAAAATCTCTCTTAATCAAAGCTATTAAAGATGAGTGGATCGATCTCCTTAACCCAACTGGGAAAAGAGATATTTCCCAACTACCATTTGTAGATATTTGTGATTTATGTGTACATATCTCAAGGGGTAAAGCACGAGTTGGAAGGAGTCCTAGAGACCCTCTCTTGTCAAGAATTAACAAATCTGTAGCTGAGATAGTCAGTAGGGAAGAATTAGGAAATTTGCTTGATACCTTCAAAACAGATATTTTAGGGAGCCTAAGTGAGCAGATAGACACCCTTAAAATACAAAACAAGCAAAATTCTGAAAATGTTGCATTATCTATCTTTTGTCCCAAATGTCGGAAGAAACATGCTCTAAGAGAGTGTCCCTTAGATTCAAAAGCCATAGAAACCTGTGTCATATGTGCAGATAATCATGATACGAAGGAATGTCCATCCTTACCAGGTCTCAAGGCTGTGTTTAATGATGAAGGAATATTAGAGCCAGTAGACCCTCTCTACTTTATAGCCAAAAGACCATGGAAAAATCCCCAACCAAATCAATCACAAGGATTTAGACCACAACAATTTGCCCAGTCTTCACAAAATAATTGGAATTCAACCTGGCAACCTTGGAATCAAGGATGGCAAAATCCTTATGTAGCCTATGCTCAATATTAACAATAATTGCCATCTTACCTTCCACCACAATTTATACCACCATCTAATCAAATTCCTCAAGCTAACCAATTACCACAAATTCTAGTTCATAATCAAAACCCACAACTCTGCCTACCATTTCCACAAAAACCAAATCAATTACCTACTCAACCATTTCCGAATCCTAATAATAAAATACCACAAGAACCAGTGTACAACATGGAGGGGGAGAATCCTCAAACTTATGTAATAACTCCACTAGACCTAAATAATGTCCAATTAAGGTCTGGAAGTGTATTACCAAGAAAAACCCCTGTTGTCATTCAAGAAACAAGATCCGATCTTCAAAAACAAAAAACCAATCAAAAGAAGGGGAGACCTCTCTCCCTTAGAAGGCGTATAAACAAATAGAAGAAGTTCCAATAAACACTGCCATCATAGAACAACCCTCGGTATCAATTAGACCACCTTTCCCTGAACGATTGAAAATTGATGGAGTAGAAAAAACAAATTATCTTTCCTGATTACAATATGATGGATGAGTTGAGAAATGTTTGTATTAAGATTCCTATGTTACAAGCCATAAAAGAAATACCATTTTTTGCAAAAACAATTAAGGAGCTAAGTACACAAAGATCAGGGAGAAAAAGAAAAGACATAAAAAGAATTTAGTTAGTTGGAAAAATTGCAGACATTATGATGGGGAAGACGACAATTCAAAAATACTTAGATCCAGGAAGCCCCATTGTAAAAATTCACATCAATGGAACTGAAATACCAAACACACTGATTGATCTAGGAGCAACCATAAACATAATGAGTAAACAAGTTATGGACACACTTAGGCTTCCTAACCTTCAATACACACCAACCTTATTGCAATTAGCAGATAGGTCTGTGATTAAACCTGATGGTGTGTTGGAAGATGTTTGTGTATCCTTAGATTCTTGGGAATATCCTGTTGATTTCATGGTCTTAACACCCAAGAATAATTTAGGAGGACATCCATTAATTCTAGGAAGACCTTGGTTAGCTACAGTTGATGCTTTCATCGATTATATATTAGGTGACATGTTTATCTCAGATGGAAATTCTACAAAGAAATTTACATTATATCCTCCTGCAAGAACAACAATAGATACAGAAACTGAAGAATGGATAGAAGATGAAGAAGATATACAACCTATTTTTACTACTGAACAAGTAAAAGAGGAAGACCAAATTCTAAATTTACTGGAAAATAATGAGTCTTTCTCACATTATGATCGTAGTTGCAATGAGTATCTCTCATCTAAACAAGTATCATTACTCTCCATGGAACAATTTGGGAATTCCTTGATAGAAATATTTTTAGGAAAAGCCTTGAATGTCAATAAAAACCTGGAAGAAGTGAAAAAGAATCAGTTGATAGAAATTTTATAGAAACATTCTTATGCTTTTCCATGGGAATACAGTGACATGAAAGGGATTGATCCTAAAACTTGCATACATCATATCTACACTGAACAAAATGCAAGACCGGTTAGACAGCCTCAATGGAGAATGAACCCAAATTTAAAATAAATCGTTAAGGAGGAGTTGTATAAATTATTAAATGTAAATTTCATCTATCCAATATTTAACAGTCAATATGTTTCACCCCTAGTAATTGTTCCTAAGAAAAACGGAAAATGGAGAACATGCATCGATTATAGGGAATTAAATAAAGCAACATTAAAGGACCACTTCCCACTACCTTTTATAGATCAGGTCTTAGACACATTAGCAAGAAAAAAATTATTTTTTCTTCTTGGACCGGTTCAGTGGATATAACTTGATTCAGGTAGCCCCTGAAGATCATGATAAAACCACATTCACTTGCCCATGGGGAACTTATGCTTACCGAGTACATCCCTTCCGATTATGCAATGCTCCAACAACATTCCAAAGAGTAGTCCTCAGAATTTTCTTTGATCTTATTCATGATTGTGTGGAAGTGTACATGGATGATTTCATAGTTTATGTAGATTCTTTCAATGAAGCACTGGAAAATTTGGAAAAAGTATTAGAAGACGTAAAGAAACAAACCTCTCGTTAAGCCATGAAAAATGTTTCATGATGTTCAACGAAGGAATTGTTTTAGGTCATCATATTTTAGGAGATGGAAACAAGGTAGACTCATCTAAAGTTTAAGTCATTTCTAAGTTATCAGTGCCAAGTTGTCAAAAATATGTTAGAAGTTTTCTTGGTTTTACTGGATATTATAGGAGATTCATAGAAAACTTCACAAAAATCACATCTCCACTCTTTAAATTTCTCACCAAGGACTGTGAATTCAATTGGGATTTTGAATGTCAAGCTGCCTTTGAAACTTTCAAAAAGAGAATTTCTGAAGCACTTATCTTAAAAGGACCTAACTGGAAATTTCCTTTCCATATCTCAACAGATGCTTTAGATTCAGCCTTAGGAGCTATGTTGGGACAAAAATATCTTACTCCTTGATTTGATATGACCATATACTAAAAACTGATGTAGAATTGATTAGCCATTAATGATTTGAATCATAACTGAAAGCACGGAAATCGAGGAAAACTGTTGGAGCAGAACACTTTACGACAATTGATAAACCATAATTAAGATGCAAAACAAAAGTGAAAACAACAAAAACATAGTTATACTAGACAGCAAGATTGATTACAGAGTTCACCTCTGATGGACTATGTCTCCGGGTCCACTTTCAAGGTGGGCGACCGTTTTATTAAGAATGAGAAGAAGAAGTCGATTACACAGTGATTTGGATAGACTGAACTTGTACACATGCAATTCTAACCTCTTGCATCATATAACTCTCTGAACCACCTTTCCAATGTTGCTTACGGTTTCAAATCCGACTCTGGATGCTCCCTAAACACTAAAATCAAAATAGCCTCTATCCCTCTAGAACCTACATACGGAAGTTGAAAACCACTCCTCACGTTCTTCAATGGACAAATCTTTCCTTTATAGGCTTGTAAATGCATAAAAACCACCTCTGCATGATTTAGAGATGAACAAGCTGACTTTTGGGGTTGATTTGGTTGATTTTAAGAGCTCAGTCTTGTTGACATGAGACACCTAGGGTAGGGTTCCATGGATATCAAATTAATTTGTTTGATCAACTGTTTTAAAAACCCAAAAATAACATAGTTAACCCTGAAATCACTAACAGTTGGCTAACGCATGGGGGAGTGTGACAGCTCATGTGAGTGGTGGCCAAAACCCGTGGTCAGCGCGCTAGCGGTTCCGCTCTACGATTATGGTGATGATGGCGGTTTTCACTGCGTTCACATGCTGACGTAGCCTAACTGTTATGGTTATCTACCCACCATGGTTATAACCTCCACCTTTTAACTTACCAACTGATACCTGTTCACATGACACCATTTTCCAATGCGGTTTGAGCTGGCGGTTAGGGACTCGACTGTCAACTCCGACGGTTTATTCGCAGTCTTCACATAGACACGGTCCCACCGTGGTTAGATGCTAGGGGTTAGGGACTGTGTTATGCATTTTACAATGTATTTGTATTGTTTAAACAATGTGAATAGGTTGAGGGTTATAGAGCTAGGTTTTAAGGGTTTTCAATGTATTTTTAATACATAGGATGTAGTGTATTGGGTATTTATCTAGGGTTGAGCATAGCTTTAGGACTAATACATGATTTTGATGAAGGTTTTTATGCAAAATGTGTTGTGATAGGTTAGGACTTAGACTTAGGGTTTATAAATAGGCTAATGAGCATAGGATCCTTTAGGGTAAACAATGATGAATAAGACAACTTAGGAGTTAGGGTTTAGGTCTAGGCTTAGGTAAAGAGTTTCATTTAACTTTTCAAGACCCATGTTGGCTCTGCAAAGCGACATCGGTGAAATTGAATCCTTTACCAGACGATCGACCCTTGTACATCCTTGTGGTCTCCGTGCGACATTCGTCAACATTGCACGACAACGACCATCACATCTTTGAAACTGACACTAGTGGTGACGATGACAAGACTATGTCTTCAATCAGGTACTTTAACTTGAATCCTTTTACACAATCAACTATATCAACCATAAATCCTGCAAAGTCAAACGACAAAATACATGTTGTCGACCAAACCCTGGTGGAACTATCGATGACATAAGTCGATAGCCAAGTACAACATCACATCAACTGAACACAATGAAACCATAACATTACTTAAACAATCTGATCATAACCAACATTGTCGAAATGTCAAAGCTGAACTGAAGCGACGACGACATTGGACGACACTAAACAACACTCATGAACACTGATGACGACACTTTGAACACATGTGCAATTGGATCAATGGATCGTCCTGGATCATTCCTGTCCACTTGAAAGCTTTTGGACCACAAAAGTTTGACTAATTAAATAGTCAATGAGTGTAGAACTCCCTCTCTTTCCATCTTGACCTAATGATGTACCAATACATTTGTTCAATCACCTGCATGTGATGACCCTGATGATGCTGACCATGATACCTTTTGATTCGGTGACCTGTTTCTTCCATCTGCAGTGTGGCCAACTTGCGACGATGATCAAACAACCTGTTATCAACATGGCAATTGAATTCTTTCCATGAAGAATCATGAGTTAGTGATTCAGAAACATCTTTGAAAACAGTGTTTGTAGAACTTTGTTCAATACATATAATGAGTATTAACAATCTACTTTCTGGAATAACTGAAATATTCAGAGACTCCTTTGATTTTGATTTTGTATCAATTACTTGACTTGATTTACTTTCCTATTGACTGATTACTAAGTGAACTTGCTGCACATAACTCATCGAGTTGTGATGTAAAGACTGCTGCAACTTAGTTTGATTATGAAAGTATCTAAGTAATTGTTTATTTACTTGAATCACTATGTCTATTAACTAATATTTCCATTGACTAACACTTTCAGTTAATGCATTAGTTTTCAAACCTTGGTAAGGAAACTTTAGATCGGCTTTTGAAAATGCTTTGTCATGAAAACTTATAGACTTCCTCTCCACTTGCAAGGAGGCTTCATTACTTTCTAAAGCTTGAAATGATGATGCAATACCAAAGAAATGTAACACTAACTTTCCCCAATACTGACCTGCACCCCTGTGTTAGGTTCCTATACCAATAGGTGTCATATTTCATGATTGACTGTGGAAATGCCAAATATGATCATCCTTTCCATGCTGCAAAGGTTCCATATTTTCAATAAAAACCAAAAACTTAAAAATGTAAAGAGGGTATGCCCTAAAAGAATAATCAAAGGGCAAGAAGAATGAATTGGTCAAGAAAGAAAGAAAATGAACCCCAAAGATAAGACCAGGAAAGTGTGCTAGTTAAAATGCCACTACTATCCTATTTTTGCAAACAAGTTCAGAATGTGCAATCAGTGACTTCTGTCACACTTGATGGATGGCCAAACAGCTCAATCTTGGCCAATCCATGTTTAAATTTCTTGTTGTAGAACTAGAGAATAAGGTCTGTTCCAACAGTTCAAGCTTGGCAGATCATTAGTTAGGTAGAGAAGCAAGGGTGCTCAACAGCTAAATCTGAGCCCCTGGAAGAGATAAGGGCAGAATTAGATAGGAGGACAACTGAAAGAAAACTAAAGATAAAGGGTTTGCTAGCTCAAATACACCCAATCAAAAGGAAGAAAAATGTTAGGTGTATTAGGCTGGGTAGGCAGTTGGATGTTGCAGAAGCAAGTTTATGATCAGTTTTGTCTTTATGAAAAGGACCTATCTCATGAATATCACAAATACCATAGCAAGGTGGTTACAGTTCAGGTGGAGCATGACTAATTTCCCCTCTCATTTCCCCAAGAACACTTATTAACATCCCCTCAAGGACATTGGGATCTTCCCAATAGTCCTAGTTCATTTCACTTTATGAGAAATACTAAGTGGAACTCTGTGTTTACTTAGTTAGAACAAGCCACATTTCTTGTGTAAAAATAATCATTCCATTTCTCTTTCATTTCCCTAAAAACCTAAGTTATTACCTTATAAACTTAGCGTTTTCTATCCATAAAACCATATTAACACTTTAACTCTATTATATAACTCCTATTTAAAGTTTTCCCCGCCCCTATTATACGTAAAATAGCATAAAAGCCCCAAACTTTATAATAACCCAACCCCCAATTTAATATAGCCATATACCATAATTTTTCAGGAATTATAGGTTCATTTGGAACCTTATAATAACCCCCCATGCACGTACAACCTTGGGATTTAATTAACAGCTGGTTGATTAAATAACCAACCCGCAAAACCCAAAATTGCATTACACTGTAATTCTTCGCAAAAACATTAAAAAACAATGGAATATTATGGCGGGTCCCATATACTACACCTCCGCCTGTTTAACACGCCGCCAGCCGTCAGATCCGATCCCCCAGATCGGATGGCCCATATGCATATCGTGAGGCCTCATATGTCGAACGATAGCGGCCGAGGGATGGGCAGTATTTCCGCCGTACACGGGACACGCGGCAGGTGCTCGGCGTGGTCACTGCCCCCTCTAACCATACCACTTTGGCCTAAAGGCGATGCGGGGGCCAAACCACTTACCGCCTATGCCCTCGCCCTGCTGACGTCACCCTCTTGTCACCCTTACGTCAGCAGACACGTCACCCACCACCCCACCTCCATATCCTCCGCCGTGTCCACCACGTCACTGCCAAGTCAACCTCCGTACCCCTGCTATATGACAAAATCATGACGTCAGGCTGACGTCAGCCAACCAAAGCACGCCAAAGACCCACCAAAACCATATTTTTTGTCAAATTTGCTTGAAAAGGGTGTTTTTGTCCATTTTTTGTTTGTTTATGCTATACGACGTGTTCATGCGATTTTCGACCAGATTACCCATTTCACTGCATAGTCCACCACCCAGCTAACTCCAGTGTGCAAACCAGTATTCAAGCTCGGCCCACCACCTGCATTTTACACAGAGCGCCCATTGAAGTAGACATTTACTTAATCACTCCCAAACCATGTGTATTTCCGGTTTTTCTCCGAGTTAAATACGTCAAACCAAAGAATTGTGCAAATCCAATCGACAGTTCTTGAGAAATATACCATAGCTATCCCTACTTTTCACATTTTTCCGCAAAAATAACCTGTTTTATCCATTCCTTGTAGAAAACCAGAGTTCCATAACTAAAAACGCAGTGTTGTCCCTAAACCTCTGCATTTTAACCTCTGTTCGGCCCATTTTTTCCAAGAAATTTCTTAGAATGTTACTCCCTCTGCAAATTTACCTATTTAGCTAAAACGTTCAAGCTCATTTCGACCTGCACTTCTGGCAGAAAGCCCCAGAAACTCATATTTTACCTACTGTTGTTGTGAAAGCCCAAATTCCAAGTTAAAAAATCACAGAGGGTGGAAGAATGGAACCTCCAGTAGCCCTCAATGTTGCCCCCTTAAATGCACCTCACAAGGAGCTAGAATGGTTGCCCTTAGGTGATAAGGACTTCCAAATACAAGACTTAATGGGTATCAAAAACCATCTGCAGGCATTTTGTGAAATTAGAAACAACTACCTAAACAAGACTGACCTCTATGGCATTGGGGAGTCCAATCTGCCCAGATATTATCTTCCATGAGTCAATGTATTTCTAGATATAATCCGATTGTGCTGTGCTAACAATGAGCCCACTCAAAGAGCACTCATGTCCCCAAATTGCACTGCCCTGTTCTATATCACTTCTGACTCAATCAATGAGATGTTGAATTTCAAGCCTAATCAGCCTCTGGCTCCTCTGTCTATGAAACATTTGCTGGACCAGGGATCCAAACTATCCTCTGCAGAAATAGGCTGAATTTCCAACTTATTCATGAGCCCAGACTCCCAGCCCAGAGACTCACCTCCTTTTCACCAGGTCTATTTCAATGAAGTTGGGAGAACTGTTATTGACATGATATCCTATGTCCTGGGTTTTAGAACAAGTGAGTATGTTGATGAAACTATTCTATCTATAATGTCCACATTTATTCCAGGACACCCTCCTGCCATCAAGTTTGATTTTGCTACCTTCATTAGCAACAAAATCCATGAACAATTCATGAGCCTAAATAGAGAAGGGGTTTTCAAGTATACAGCCTATATATATCATTTGTTCTTATACTATCAAACAGATAGTTTTCAGTTCCCTGTCAAGAAATTGGATGCAAAAGGAGAAAGGAGATCTGTCATATTTTGGACCCCAGTCTTCCATATAGTCCATAATTCTCCTTTTACTTATTGTGCGTTCATTGACCTATTCATATATATAGTCTCATCTTTGTTGATGAGAAGTCCCCCTCCCAGACTCACAACTGAAATGCAGAAAATCTTGCAGCTGTCCAAAAGCTATAAAATAGGTGACTGGTACTTTTACGAAAATCACACAGAGATCAAGATTTATGGCTGTGAATTGTGCCCCTACAAGCTGCCAAGATATGTGCCTATGAGATTGTTTTCCCTTGAATACTTTAGGCAGTTTATTAGCTCAGATTTGACTCATTTTTATGAAGCCAAGAAAAAGGCTCAGCTGAAGCTAAGAAACCAACTAGGCCCCCTCATCATTAACAAAAAGGAAGGGTGAAAGATGCTGAAAAGATACTAGGTGAGCAGCTCAAACTAAAAAGGAGCTTTTGGTGGGTACCCTATGACCCAAAAGGATTTATCAATGATAGAAAGACAAAATATAGGCTATCAGGCTATGAACATTGTAGAATCCCTGATATAGAACAATATGCTAATCAAGATGAATGGGTAGAAGGTACATTGGTAGAACAGATTACTGAGGAAGAGAAAATGGAGCAGGCAATGAAAGATCTTGAAAAAACTCTTGACCTAGACTCTTTTGGACAGGTCTCTTTTAAATTGCCTCAACACATTGGAGCGAGCACATCAGCTGCTACAACTTCACAACAACCTGCCCAAGAAGATACTCCTCCTGCAGGCACATCCAAAGGCAAAGAAGTGATGCATTCAGAACAACAAGAAGTCACAGATCAGCCTACATCATCACAGCAGCAGGGCCAAGGAAAAATTCCTCCTGCCCAAACCAATGCACCAGAGATACCAGCATTGCAGACTCCTCTCAATGAGGAGAAGGGCATAAAAAGGGATCGGGAAGAGGACACACCAATAAGTGGGCCAACAGAACAGCCAGAAGCAAAGAGACAGAGAGTGGATCCTCTACCTGAAGAGGAAGTTATTGATGAGATTATTGAAAGTCCAAGAAGTGAAAGGGCAGCCAGCCCATTAATTTCCCCAGGGACAGAGTCACCTACCAGTTCTCATGGGCAGCAATTTGGAAAACAACCTATTATGGAAATTTCATCAGCACGGACACAAAGCAAACAAAGTTCTGATATTAAGAGGCCATTCATGGAGATCAAGGCACAAAATGAGCCAATAAGAATGCAGCTTTACGATCAATTCCTCAAAATGACTCTGGCCAATCAGTAGAGATTGATGTCTGCCTATGATATCAAGGAAGGGAAATCGATTTTGAGTCATTTCAAGCCCACAGTGCAGCAGCCATAGTCAGCTGCCGATTATATTAGAACAAACCTGGAGGCTCTTACCAAAGACATTCACCCTTTGGACCAGGTTGAGCTGCACAAACAGACCGGTGAAATGGTTTATTCCACCTTAGCAGATAAGGCCATACTAGCTCAGAAATTGCAGAATTCACTAAACAATACATATGCTCAATTAGAGTTGGGAAAAGTATCCTCTCTGGCCAAGGACAACAGGATAAAGTCCTTAGAAGAAATCATCATTGAGCTGGGACATAATCCCAAGGATCCCAAGGCAATAAAAGCACTGATAAAGAAAAAGGAGGATGACATAGCTGCCCTCAAGAAACAGTTAAAACTGCCAGTTACTATGCATCCGCAGGCCACAGAGATGGTGAAAGAAAAAGAAGAAGAAGATATGATGGAGCTGTTAATTAAAATGAATGAAAGACTGGCCGAAGGCATTGCAGGAAAAGTAGGGAGAGTTGGCCTCTCAGCCAGCTCAAACAGCCCCAATAGCTACTACTGCTCCTCCTACAGCAACAACATCAGCCCCTCCCACTGCCCCAGCATCGACAACAGGTACTTCAACCACAGATACTGCAGCAACAACAACAACAGTGCCAGACACCAGCATGAGCATGGAAAATATGATGGAGGAAGTAAAGGCCTTAAAACTCCAAATGGCAGAGCTAAAGGCAACCAAAGAAAAACTAGCCAAGTTGGAGGGAAGCTATGATAAATCAAAGATAATGGTGGCTGAGAAAACAAGAGAAGTATAGGCCTTGGAAAATAAGGTAAAATCTTTGGAGAAGGATCTGACTCTTCATAAAACTCTGTCAGAAATCAAGACAATTTTGTGGACTAAAATTGGCCAGTCCATCACTGATCAATGGAGATCAATTCAAACAATCCATGAGCAAATTGAATTGATAGAAATAGCTCGAGTGGAGATTCAAAAGGCCAGAGAATTATTGAGAAACATGCCTGAGCAGGCCAATAGACTAATTCATTTTTTGAATACTCATACCAGAGAACAACTAGCAGCTCTAGATATTCAGGACAGAACAGGTACAATTTTGACAATTAAAAAGGTGTTGACTATGAAGAATTTTGTGCAAAATCTGGAGAGAAAATGTCAAGAAATGCAGGTAGAAATAAATGCTTTTACAGAAAAGTTTACAGCCTTGCAGCAAAGGGGTCTACCCAGTTTGTTAACCAGCAATCAGAGGCTGTTGACACATGAACAGTATGCTCACAGGGTGAATACATATGTTGCAAATTAGATTACAGCATCATCAAGCACTTCAGAAGACATAGTACCTCCCTCTGGACAAAGCTTATATGACAAGTTAGAAAATCTGTTCTATATTGAGCATGAAATAACACATCTTTTTGAAGTCCAGCCCAATTTTTACAGGTACACTGAAGCTGATGAGATATTGATAAAACTATAGAGACACCAGTTGCCAACAGACCAATGGTGGTAGGGCATGTTGGAGGTTTTACCAAGGTAGTTTTGGTGCTTGTTCTTTTTGATCATCTGCATTAAATCAAATTTAATGCACATGCCACCTATCAAAAAAATGAAAACAACAGAGAAAGGAATTCACGCCAAAATGCATTAAACCAAAATCAAGCACAGATGATAGGGCCGTGACAGCAACGCAGGAATGCAAATTAAAGAGACAACTACCAGCCGACTTGTTGAGTCAAAAAGTCAAGTATAGCAGACCACCTAAGGCAGCCAGTACAATGGAGTTACTCCTACATTCATTGTGCTCTGTTTTCAATGTCATTTACTGCCTTTGAAGAAGTAGATGGATAAATTTATTGCTTGATATTTTCTCTATGAGATATTTTGTAACTCTTTTTTGTATAAATACCTCCCCTAGAGATGTATTGGGGGTTGGTTGATGAATATCATTCTGGACCTGCGCTGTAAATTTTGAGAACTCTTCAGAATAAAGACTGCTGGAATGCTTTGCTGATGAACTTGCTGGTTGTGGAATTAATGGCAAAAGAATATGTTGCAGAATTCTCGTATTACCTCATGGATCAATAAGTCTTTTAACTCTTGTTTTATTGTTCCTGTGTTTATATATCATCTATATATCATGTTCTAATTGCAGGAAAAAAGAATAACCCAGAATTTACTTGACTGTACTCTGTGTTCAATTCCTGTCAATTTTTATGTTTTCTTCAGGACTAGCATAGGCAGGAATTCTTGACTGCTCCTGTCTCCCTGGTTCTTACACTCTAAATATAATTAAGGAATTCTTAATTGCTCCTTGGTAATATTTATTCAATTTCCCTATGTTAACATAATGAAAGATTCTTAATTGCCTTTCATTCCCTGACTTCATTTCATCTTATTCAAGCTTGAAAATTGTTCTATGTTTAATTATCTTACTATGTAGTTCCTCCTTTTTCCTAAGAAACCATACCCATAAATTCATTTTCACTGACTCCATTAACCCAATGGTCTGAACTTCTCTTATTTTGCAGCCCTGTTCTATTGAATGTCACCTTCCAAACACCAAACAAATACTTGTGCTTCATAACTAGCCTAACATATAGCAAAACAAATCTAAATCATAAAGAGAGAGCCCTCTCTGGTTGCAGATTGGCTAGAATCTGCAGCTAAAAGACTGGTTAGTGGTTACCTTGGCCGTATTCCCTCTTTAGAATTTTCCTAGGGAACAACCTGAGTGATAACATCATTGGCGACTCCACTGGGGACTGTTTTTGTTACTGCTGTCTATTTTCTAAAGCTACAGATGGAGCCTGAAGTTAGCTAGGTAGCCTTTGAAACTGTTTTTGCTGTGCATTTACAGGAGTAAATTAAAGCTGCTTCAATCAATCTCCAGTCTAGAATTAGGCTTTATACAGCTGTATCAAAAATTTGATCAGTTTCCTTCTATTTTCAGAAGATCTTTAGGAAAAATCAAGACCCTACAATTTATATTTTCTCATAAAGATATTGTCAAAAGCATCATTCTTCAAATATTTCCAAAAAATACCAAAACTAGATTTAGAAGCTGGCTCCAAAGAAGAAAACTCGTTATACTAGATCAAATCTAGATCTCAATCCTCCAGCTATTTTTGAAAATCCTAACTTGATCTCCAAAACCCTAAGAAGACAAGAAAGTCCAGAAAATACCGTTGATTTAAATCTTGATATACTTCAGCAAAACCTTACCCAATCACCTCCTGGAAAAGCAGCAGTTCTTTCTACTCTTGTTGCAGCTTCTTCTAGTTCACCATCATCACTTCAAAGCACCTTTTCCACTCCTCCATCCACTCCGTTTATCTCAGCTGTTATCCCTGTGCTTCCAGCTATCCCATTTATACCTGTAAATATGGCCAACCAATATGCTCCTCTACAATTACCTGCAAATCCAGGGGCTATGCCTCAGGATTATCAAAGCAAAATTACATATTTTGATGGTAATGGCTCCTATACAGCCCAACAACACACTAAGAAAATGATGGACTATTTTGAGAACTATGAAATTGATGATAACGATGTCAGAATGAAAATTTTTGTCCAAAGCCTAACAGGTGATGTGAGGACCTGGTTTAGGGCACTTGCTGCAAACACAATTGCTGATCCAGATGCCCTTTATCAAACCTTTTTGAATAGATGGGAAAATAAGAAGGACCCATTACATATCCTATCAGAATATGAGAGTTTGAAAAGAGGCCCACAAGAAACTGTCCAAGACTACTGTGCTAGATTCAATAACGTGTACAATGCTATCCCTCAAAACCTTAGACCTCCACCAGACTTGGCCTTGATCAAGTTCCCTGATGGATTTGACTCTGATATGGCATATCAGCTAAGGGAAACAGCTCCTGCCAGCTTAGAAGACATGTAGAGTATAGCTGTTAGTGTAGAGGCCAATCTGATCTCTAAAAGAGCTCGAGCTAGAGCCGAAAGAAGGACTCCCTTCAAAGAAGAGCCTTCAGCATTTGAACAAAAACTAGATGTGATCATCAAAGAAATGGATAGACTGGGTGATAGAGTGGAAACCATTGAAAGGAAATCTTCTTGGGAAGGTCAACCAAGTAACACCACCAGAAACCCAAACTTTACGAAAAATCAAAATCCTAACACAAGGAAGGCTGGCCCTGATCAGAATATCAGACCTCCATTTCAAGAGAACTATGTTGAGGCTTCCACCTCTAGTGAGTCAACAGAGGATAATCAAATCAACCTAATGGGTCTGAACAGTGAACAACAAATCTTCTTAACAAAAGATGACCAAGAAGCTCATGATTTCAACCAATTTCAAACCAAATCTAGAGAATCATTTGACTTCAGAGAGGGTTATGATGCAACTGTCTATGAAGTCCATAAACAGTACAAATTAAGAAGCAGAATGGTAGATGTGCCTGAACCTAGCAAGCTTAAAGATACCAAGTAGCCTAAGAAAGCAAAGGATAAAACTTCCCTGACAGAACTCCCTGCTAAAACAGACATCGATCTAAAAGAGCCCACGGTTGAGGATATATCAGACTGGCAGCCCTTAAAAAATCAGCCATCCACCTCCTTTCCTCCAAAATAAAATGTAAACAGCTCTCCTGAAAACAATTTTAAAGCAGATTTAGTACATAACAGCGCTCATGATGAAGAAAAAACCACTGAAAACACAGCAGAAAAGGAAAACCTTGCTGTCCGGAACACAAAAATTCAAGTGGAAAAACCTTTCAACCTACAAATTGAAATTGGCAAGTTAAAAATAGCCATTCCACTGTCCGAATTGGTTAAACATAAGGTATATAGAGAACAAATTAGCAGGTCACTCCAGATATCAAAGAATAGAGATGCAGTCAATGTTTTAGATGACCAACCAGAACTGATTTTTGGCCCTGAGGTAAATTGTAAAACTGTAGATGGATGAGTCCCTCCATTTTATGTAAGCTTAAACATTCATGACAAGGTACTACATAATGCAATGTTTGATTCAGGACCTTCCCATAATCTGATGCATAAGTCTGTGATGGAAAGATTGGACCTAGATATCACACAGCCATATAAAGACTTGTTTTCATTTGATTCTAGCCAGGTCAGGTGTCTAGGTCTAATCAAAGATTTGTGTGTATCTCTAGTACAATACCCTGCCAAGACTATTCTAATGGATGTGGTGGTAGTTGATATCCCACCTAAATATGGAATGCTTCTATCCAGATCTTGGGGTGAAAAAATCCAAGGATCTTTGCAACTAGATATGTCTTATGCCACCATTTCAGTCTTTGGCCAGCCAAAGAGATTGTACCGGGAAACATTGATGAAGTATGTAGTCAGCAGTCAAGAGAAACCCCAAAACTTCCCAATTTACTCCATGCATTCTGATATGGATTCTTTCATACTATACAATGCTGAAATGTGCCCCAAAACTAATGACAAACTTCTAGAATTAGCACAAGCAAGAGACATAAATGAAGAATCTACTGCTCAAGATCAAAAAATTATGGAAATAATTGATGCAACAAACAAACAAGGCAAACCATATGAGTTACAAAATCCAAATCTGCCCATTAAGACAGTCTCCAAAACTCATGATGATAGTTGTAAGTAAGACATTTTATGGTACTTAGAATTTGATGGATCAGTGAATAAATTAGGAGCAGGGGCAGGGATTTGGATACACAACATGCAAAATGACCATGCTCAAGGACATGCATATAGGCTGAATTTTAGATGTACAAACAATATGGTCGAATATGAAGCCCTATTGCTGGGACTCAAACTGATTAGAAGTCTAGGGGAAACTAAAGTTTCAATTCTAGGGGACTCAAATTTGATTATCCAACAGATGAAGGGGAACTTTGTTACAAATGATCTCAGGCTGAGAGCTTATAGAGGGGTAGCAATTGAAATACTCAACACCTTCTTAGAATTTCAGCTAACCAAAATTCCAAGAAACCACAATTTACATGCACATAGTTTGGCCACTTTTGCCAGCACTTACAAGCTTCCATTTGAGCCTAATCACCACTTCACTGCTGAAATTAAACACAGACCTACTGTTCCAAATAATTTAAAAAACTAGCAAGTGTTTGAAAATGACACACAAAACAATAATTTCTTGACTTTGAAAGAGGAATTCTCAAGCACAAACATAGACACAAGCACCATCTGTGATCAACAACAAATAGACAAAATTGAGAAAAATATATCAGCTAAAACAACAAATCACATTTTGCATCAAATAATCTTTACCAGCAAAAATTTACAACAGCTGAAACAAATGGACCTTGATGAAATTAGTGAGGGAGAATCTGAAGTAATTGAGTTGAAGGATAATTTTCTGCCCACAGGCTTGACGCCGTTGGAGGATATTTTTGATTCAAATGATATACTAAGAAAGCAAAAAATGCATCCTTTAAATGCAGAAATTGAGGACTGTAATATAGGAACTGCACAAAATCATAAGATGGTGAAATTGTCCAAAACCTTACCTCCCAACCAAAAAATGAAATACATTGAGCTGTTTAAAGAGTTTCAAGATGTCTTTGCATGGAGCTATGAAGACCTCAAGTCCAATGATACTTCGGTCATCCAACACACAATACCTTTAAAAGAAAATCAAAAGCCTTTCAAACAAAAACTTAGAAGGGTTAATCCAATCCTCCTTCCTCTCATTGAAAAGGAAGTCAAAAGAATGTACCAAGCTGGAATAATTGCACCTATTAGATTCTCAGAATGGATCTCAAATCTAGTGCCCACTAGGAATAAAACGGTAGAGATAAGACTGTGTGTTGACTTAAGAAACCTGAATAAAATTTCTCTCAAAGACCATTACCCCTTGCCCAAGATGGATCACATTTTACAAAGGGTAGTGGGAGCTTCTAGGATCTCACTGTTAGATGGATTCTCAGGATTTAATCAGATCTTAGTTCACCCGGATGATCAAGATAAAAATGCCTTTACAACACCTTGGGGAACGTTCAAATATGTGAAAATGCCTTTTGGACTTAAGAATGCAGGGGCCACATTTCAACGAGCAATGGACATAGCCTTTGCAAAAGAGATTCATGATTTTTTAGTCATATATCTTGATGATCTCACTGCTTTTTCCAAATCAGATCAAGAACATTTAGAACATCTCAGACAAGTGTTCCTAATTTGCAGAAAATATGGCATATCATTGAACCCAAAGAAATCATTGTTTGGCCTAGAAGAAGGCAAACTCTTAGGTCACATAATTTCAAAAGATGGCATTAGAATTGACCCAGAAAGAATACAAGCTATTCTCCAAGTGCCTCACCCAAGAAACATCAAAGAATTACAAGCTTTTCTAGGAAAGATCAATTTCCTAAGAAGATTCATACCCAACTTGGCTGAACTAATAAGATTGTTGAATAATATGCTGAAGAAAGATTCCAAAGTCAAATGGACAATAGAAGCTAAACAAGCCTTTGAGGAAATCAAAATAGCTTTAACCAAAACACCGGTCCTCACAAGCCCAAAGTTTGATAGAGACTTCATAATCTTTTCCTTTGCATCTGAGCATACTATTGCTGCTGTCCTATTGGAAAAAGATGACCAAGGATGTGAGAAGCCCATTGCTTTTTTCAGCAAAGCACTTAGAGATGCACCACTCAAATATCAAATCATGGAGAAACAAGCCTATGCCCTTGTAAAGGCCATCAAGGATTTCAGAGTTTACATCTTGTACTCTCATGTAATAGCTTATGTCCCAAATACCGTGGTCAAAGACATTCTAACTCAAGAAGGAATTGAAGGAAAAAGAGGCAAATGGATAGCTAACATTTTGGAATATGACATTGAAATCAAACCAACAAAACTGATAAAAGGACAAGGATTAGCCAAATTAATGACTGAAACCAATTTTCAAGCCCTTGACATCAATGAACTGGATAATGAGCATGAGATGGCAACTCCACAGATCAATCAAGCCTTCTTACAATCACCTTGGTATGCTGATATAATTTATGTATTGTTAAACCTGCAAGCTCCTCCAGGGTTATCCAGAACTAAAAATAGATTCTTGAAAATGAAAGCTTCAAATTTTTGTATAGTAGACAATGTTTTATTTTGGAAAAATCATGAAGGTATTTTGCTGAATTGCCTAACACAGGATGAAACTGACAAAGTGCTGAAAGAATTTCATGCAGGGGACTATGGGGGACATTTGTATTAGAAGTCAACAGCTGATAAAATTCTAAGAGCTGGGTTTTATTGGCCCTCCCTGTTTGCTGATGTAAATAAATTTGTAGTTTCTTGCCATAAATGTCAAATCTTTGAAGGCAAGAGAAAGTTGTTACCCCTACCCCTAAAACCCATTTCCACTGGGAGACCATTTCAACAATGGGGTTTAGATTTCATTGGAGAAATTCACCCTTTCTCTTCTGGCCAACATAAGTGGATTTTAACTACCATAGATTACTTCACCAAATGGATAGAGGCCATTACTTGTAGGCAAGCCAATGACTCAATCATCATGCAATTCCTAGAAACCAATATCCTTTCTAGATTTGGCTGTCTGGAAAAGATTATAACATACAATGATGTTGCCTTTAAATCCAAAAGAATGATCAATTTCTGCCACAAGTACCACATTACCTTGGGCCACTCCACAGCTTATTACCCTCAAGGTAATGGTCTAGCTGAATCATCCAATAAGAGCTTGATCAACATCATAAAGAAAGTATTGGAGGAAAATAAGAAGAATTGGCACAAAAAGCTTGTCAATGCACTTTGGGCAGACAGGCTAACTACCAAGAGATCTATTGGGACAAGCCCCTATGAGTTGGTTTATGGCGTGGAGGCTATATTCCCTTCATCTTTGGGAATCCCTGTGATAAAATTGCTGCATGAAATACAAGCAGAACCCAATGATATTCAAAGAAGAATCAATTAGACAATTCACTTGCAGTAGACTAGAGAGGAAGTGTATCAGAGATCTCAGATTCTACAAGAGAAACTGAAGAAGAATTTTGACAAAAGGACAAAGGCAGAAGATTTTTTCATAGGAGACAAAGTGTTGAAGTGGGATTCTAGGAGGGAAGACAAAGGAAAACATGGCAAATTTGATTTCCTATGGAAAGGACCTTTTGTCATTCAGGCTGTACAAGGAAACAAAACCTATTTTTTAAGAAGTTTGGATGCTACAGAAGCAAAGGATGGGCCAGTCAATGGGCGAATGCTCAAGCATTATTTTGATCCACTTTGATTGAGATAACAGGACTGTATTTTGTACATAATAGTGTCTACTTTCAGCAGTTTATTATAGCAATAAGATAAGGAATTAGATGCAACAAATTTTGAGGAAAAAGGAAAGAATTGTGCCCCCGTTTCTGTTACATTTTAAGTATATTAGAAGAAGAGAGGAAGAAAACTTGGGAGCTATAAACATGATGACAAATACTCAGAAAAACTAGCAAAGACAGAGTTGTAATTCTCTTCAGATCAGCTCATGAAAGTCATATATGTTACAGAGATACAATTTTGTTTGTTTACAGCAAAAGGAAATTTCAAATTACAGCAAGAGTTGACTATAAGGCCATCTGACCTACTGTTCTTGGGTTTTCACTTGGAAAACCCATCCCCAAGTGGAGCCACTATTAGGTTCCTATACCAATAGGTGTCATATTTCATGATTGACTGTGGAAATGCCAAATATGATCATCCTTTCCATGCTGCAAAGGTTCCATATTTTCAATAAAAATAAAAAACTTAAAAAATGTAAAGAGGGTATGCCCTAAAAGAATAATCAAAGGGCGAGAAGAATGAATTGGTCAAGAAAGAAAGAAAATGAACCCCAAAGAAAAGACCAGGAAAGTGTGCTAGTTAAAATGCCACTACTATCCTATTTTTGCAAACAAGTTTAGAATGTGCAATCAGTGACTTCTGTCACACTTGATGGATGGCCAAACAGCTCAATCTTGGCCAATCCATGTTTAAATTTCTTGTTGTAGAACTAGGGAATAAGGTCTGATCCAACAGTTCAAGCTTGGCAGATCATTAGTTAGGTGGAGAAGCAAGGGTGCTCAACAGCTAAATCTGAGCCCCTGGAAGAGATAAGGGAAGACTTAGATAGGAGGACAGCTGAAAGAAAACTAAAGATAAAGGGTTTGCTAGCTCAAATGCACCCAATCAAAAGGAAGAAAAATGTTAGGTGTATTAGGCTGGGTAGGCAGTTGGATGTTGCAGAAGCAAGTTTATGATCAGTTTTGTCTTTATGAAAAGGACCTATCTCATGAATATCACAAATACCATAGCAAGGTGGTTACAATTCATGTGGAGCATGACTAATTTCCCCTCTCAATTCCCCAAGAACACTTATTAACATCCCCTCAAGGACATTGGGATCTGCCCAATAGTCCTAGTTCATTTCATTTTATGAGAAATACTAAGTGGAACTCTGTGTTTACTTAATTAGAACAAGCCACATTTCATGTGTAAAAATAATCATTCCATTTCTCTTTCATTTCCCTCAAAACCTAAGTTATTACCTTATAAACTTAGCGTTTTCTATCCACAAAACCATATTAACACTTTAACTCTATTATATAACTCCTATTTTAAAGTTTTCCCCGCCCCTATTATATATAAAATAGCATAAAAACCCCAAACTTTATAATAACCCAACCCCCGGCTTAATATAGCCATATACCATAATGTTTTGGGAATTATAGGTTCATTTGGAACCTTATAATAACCCCCCGCGCACGTACAACCTTGGGATTTAATTAAGATCTGGTTGATTAAATAACCAAACCGCAAAACCCAAAATTGCATTACACTGTAATTCTTCGCAAAAACATTAAGAAACAATGGAATATTATGGCGGGTCCCGTGTACTACACCTCCGCCTGTTTAACACGCCGCTAGCCGTCGAATCCGATCCCCCAGATCAGACAACCCATATGCACATCGTGAGGCCTCATATGCCGAACAATAGCGGCCAAGGGATGGATGGTATTTCCGCCGTACACGGGACACGCGGCAGGCGCCCGGCGTGATCGCTGCCCCCTCTGACAAAACCACTTTGGCCCAAAGGCGGTGTGGGGGCCAAACCGCTTACTGCCTATGCCCCCACCCTGCTGACGTCACCCTCATGTCAGCAAACACGTCACCCACCACCCCGCCTCCATATCATCCGCCGTGTCCGCCACGTCATTGCCAAGTCGACCTCCGTACCCCCGCTACCTGACAAAGATGACGTCATGCTGACGTCAGCCAACCAAAGCGTGCCAAAGACCCGCCAAAACCGAATTTTTTGTCAAATTCGCGTGAAAAGGGTGTTTTTGTCCATTTTCGTTTGTTTATGCTATACGACGCGTTCATGCGATTTTCAACCAGAATACCTGTTTCACTGCACAGTCCGCCACCCAGCTAACTCCAGCCTGCAAACCAGTCTTCAAGCTCGGCCCACCACCTGCATTTTGCACAGAGCGCCCATTGAAGCAGGTATTTACTCAATTACTCCCAAACCATGTGTATTTCCGGTTTTTCTCTGAGTTAAATCTGTCAAACCAAAGAATTGTGCAAATCCAATCGACAGTTCTTGAGAAATATACCATAGCTATACCTGCTTTTCACTTTTTTCCTAAAAAAAAACCTGTTTTATCAACTCCTTGCAGAAAACCAGAGTTCCATACCTAAAAATGCAGTGTTGTCCCAAACCTCTGCGTTTTAACCTCTGTTCGGCCCATTTTTTCCAAGAAATTTCTCAGAATGTTACTCCCTCTGCAAATTTACCTATTTAGCTAAAACGTTCAAGCTCATTTCGACCTGCACTTCCCGTAGAAAGCCCCAGAAACTCATATTTTACCTACTGTTGTTGTGAAAGCCCAAATTCCAAGTTAAAAAATCACAGAGGGTGGAAGAATGGAACCTCCAGTAGCCCTCAATGTTTCCCCCTTAAATGCACCTCACAAGGAGCTGGAATGGTTGCCCTTAGCTGATAGGGACTTCCAAATACAAGACTTAATGGGTATTAAAGACCATCTGCAGACATTTTGTGAAATTAGAAACAGCTACCTAAACAAGATTGACCTCTATGGCATCGGGGAGTCCAATCTTCCCGGATATTATCTTCCATCAGTCAATGTATTTCCAGATATAATCTGATTGTGCTGTGCTAACTATGAGCCCACTCAAAGAGCAGTCATGTCCCCAAATGGCACTGTCCTGTTCTATTTCACTTCTAACTCAATCAATGAGATGTTGAATTTCAAGCCTAATCAGCCTCTGGCTCCTCCGTCTATGAAACATTTGATGGACCAGGGATCCAAACTATCCTATGCAGAAATAGGCCGAATTGCCAACTTATTCATGAGCCCAAACTCCTAGCCTAGAGACTCACCTCCTTTCCACCAGGTCTATTTCAATGAAGTTGGGAGAATTGTTATTGACATGATATCCTATGTCCTGGGTTTTAGAACAAGTGAGTATGTTGATGAAACTATTCTAGCTATAATGTCCACATTTATTCCAAGACACCCTCCTGCCATCAAGTTTGATTTTGCTACCTTCATTAGCAACAAAATCCATGAACAATTCATGAGCCTAAATAGAGAAGGGGTTTTCAAGTATACAACCTATATATATCATCTGTTCTTATACTATCAAACAGATAGTTTTCAGTTCCCTGTCAAGAAATTGGATGCAAAAGGAGAAAGGAGATCTGTCATATTTTGGGCCCCAGTCTTCCATATAGTCCATAATTCTCCTTTTACTTATTGTGAGTTCGTTGACCTATTCATATATCCAGTCTCATCTCTGTTGATGAGAAGTCCCCCTCCCAGAATCATAGCTAAAATGCAGAAAATCTTGCAACTGTCCAAAAGCTATAAAATAGGTGACTAGTACTTTTATGAAAATCACACAGAGATCAGGATTTATGGCTGTGAATTGTGCCCCTACAAGCTACCAAGATATGTGCCTATGAGATTGTTTGCCCTTGAATACTTTAGGCAGTTTATCAGCTTAGATTTGACTCATTTTTATGAAGCCAAGAAAAAGGCTCAGTTGAAGCTAAGAAACTAACTAGGCCCCCTCATCATTAACAAAAAGGAAGGGTGGAAAGATGCTGAAAAGATACTAGGTGAGCAGCTCAAACTAAAAAGGAGCTTTTGGTGGGTACCCTATGACCCAAAAGGATTTATTAATGATATAAAGACAAAATATAGGCTATCAGGCTATGAACATTGTAGAATCCCTGATATGGAACAATATGCTAATCAAGATGAATGGGTAGAAGGTACATTGGTAGAACAGATTACTGAGGAAGAGAAAATGGAGTAGGCAATGAAAGACCTTGAAAAAACTCTTGACCTGGACTCTTTTGGACAGGTCTCTTTTAAATTGCCTCAACACATTGGAGCAGGCACATCAGCTGCTACAACTTCACCACAACCTGCCCAAGAAGATACTCCTCCTGCAGGCACATCCAAAGGCAAAGAAGTGATGCATTCAGAACAACAAGAAGTCACAGATCAACCTACATCATCACAGCAGCAGGGCCAAGGGAAAATTTCTCCTGCCCAGACCAATGCACCAGAGATACCAGCATTGCAGACTCCTCTCAATGAGGAGAAGGGAAGGAAAAGGGACCGGGAAGAGGACACACCAATAAGTCGGCCAGCAAAATAGCCAGAAGCAAAGAGACAGAGAGTGGATCCTCTACCTGAAGAGGAAGTTATTGAGGAGATTATTGAAAGTCCAAGAAGTGAAATGGCAGCCAGCCCATTAATTTCCCCAGGGATAGAGTCACCTACCAATTCTCATGGGCAGCAATTTGGAAAATAGCCTATTATGGAAATTTCATCAGCACGGCCACAAAGCAAACAAAGTTCTGATATTAAGAGGCCATTCATGAAGATCATTGCACAAAATGAGCCAATAAGAATGGCTTTACGATCCATTCCTCAAAATGACTCCGGCCAAACAGCAGAGATTGATGTCTGCATATGATATCAAGGAAGGGAAATTGATTTTGAGTCATTTCAAGTCCACAGTGCAGCAGCCACAATCAGCTGCAGATTATATTAGAACAAACCTGGAGGCTCCTGCCAAAGACATTCACCCTTTGGACCAGGTTGAGCTGCACAAAAAGACCGGTGAAATGGTTTATTCCACCTTAGCAGATAAGGCCATACTAGCTCAGCAATTGCAGAATTCACTAAACAATACATCTGCTCAATTAGAGTTGGAAAAAGTATCCTCTATGGCCAAGGACAACAGTATAAATTCCTTAGAAGAAATCATCATTGCGCTGGCACATAATCCCAAGGATCCCAAGGAAATAAAAGCACTAATAAAGAAAAAGGAGGATAACATAGCTGCCCTCAAGAAACAGTTAAAACTGCCAGTTACTATGCATCCGCAGGCCACAAAGATGGTGAAAGAAAAAGAAGAAGAAGATATGATGGAGCTGTTAATTAAAATGAATGAAATACTGGCCAAAACAGAGAAGTCTTTGGAGAAGGCATTGCAGGAAAAACAAGGAGAGTTGGCCTCTCAGCCAGCTCAAACAGCCCCAATAGCTACTACTGCTCCTCCTACAGCAACAACATCAACCCCTCCCACTACCCCTACATCGACAACAGGTACTTCAACCATAGATACTACAGCAGCAGCAACAACAGTGCTAGACACCAGCATGAGCATGGAAAAGATGATGGAGGAAATAAAGGCCTTAGAACTCCAAATGGCAGAGCTAAAGGCAGCTAAAGAAAAACTAGCCAAGTTGGAGGTAAGCTATGATAAATCAAAGATAACGGTGGCTGAGAAAACAAGAGAAGTAAAGGCCTTGGAAAATAAGGTAAAATCTTTGGAGAAGGATCTGACTCTTCATAAAACTCTGTCAGAAATCAAGACAATTTTGTGGACTAAAATTGGCCAGTCCATCACTGATCAATGGAGATCAATTCAAACAATCCATGAGCAAATTGAATTGATAGAAATAGCTCGAGTGGAGATTCAAAAGGCCAGAGCATTATTGAGAAACATGCCCGAGCAGGCCAATAGACTAATTCATTTTTTGAATACTCATACCAGAGAACAACTAGCAGCTCTAGATATTCAGGACAGAACATGTACAATTTCGACAATTAAAAACGTGCTGACTATGAAGAATTTTGTGCAAAATCTGGAGAGAAAATGTCAAGAAATGTAGGTAGAAATAAATGCTTTTACAGAAAATTTTACAGCCTTGCAGAAAAGGGGTCTACCTAGTTTGTTAACCAGCAATCAGAGGCTGTTGACACATGAACAGTATGCTCACAAGGTGAATACATATGTTGCAAATCAGATTACAGCATCATCAAGCACTTCAAAAGACATAGTACCTCCCTCCGGACAAAGCTTATATGACAAGTTAGAAAATCTGTTCTATATTGAGCATGAAATAACACATCTTTTTGAAGTCCAACCCAATTTTTACAGGTACACTGAAGCTGATGAAATATTGATAAAACTATAGAGACACCAGTTGCCAATAGACCAATGGTGGCAGGGCATGTTGGAGGTTTTACCAAGGTAATTTTGGTGCTTGTTCTTTTTGATCATCTGCATTAAATCAAATTTAATGCACAAGCCACCTATCAGAAAAATGAAAACAACAGAGAAAGGAATTCACGCCAAAACGCATTAAAGCAAAATCAGGCACAGATGACAGGGCCGTGATAGCAACGCAGGAACGCAAATTGAAGAGACAACTACTAGCTACTTGTTGAGTCAAAAAGTCAAGTATAGCAGACCACCTAAGGCAGCCAGTACAACGGAGTTACTCCTGTTAGTGTCAGTCTTTACAGCCTTCCTCTAGTGATCAAACGTGCTCTTACAAAGTGATTTTGAAGTGTCAAGGTCAAATTTTGTCATTTCCGTGAGTCTTCAAGCAAAATTTGGTCACTAGGCATTAGGTCTAGGGTTTGCTTTTACTCCTTCTAAAGTTGTCCAAATGGCAGTCCATGTCATCATTCAACTGAGTCTATCATCATTCATAGGGTTGTCATTATCATGTCAGTGTCTAATGAGTCATTTTACATCTTGTTCATGCTTCAGTTGTGCCTAGGCAAGGTCATTTCCCTCTCCTAGGGTTTTGAAACCAATTTCTCTTGGACGGTCAAATCATCGGCAAAACTTGTTTCCTGATGTTCATACACCTTCCCCTATCCTTAAAGTACCTTATCAAACACTTCCCATCACTCATATCCCCCAAATTCCTCATTTTTTCACAAACCCTAGTTTCTAGCTACAACCTGGCAATTTTCTAGGTTGGGCCTGTGTTTTGCCCTTTTGGACCCCTTCCCCTCACTCAATCTCTTAGATTCCACTTTCCCCTGCTTCCTAACATCCCTCCCTACTTCCAAAAATTTCCCCAAGAATTTAGAAGCCCCCTATCCCCTTCATTTCGCTCCATTTCGACAAAATTCCTTGTTTCACACATCGGGACAAGTCGCACTCAAATGATGTTCCAGAGCAATAAAAGATGAATTTTGGAAAACTGAGAGAGGTTTTTGTCCATAACATGCCAAAGAAGAAAAACCTCCTTCACTTTTTACACAGGTGTCATGGTTTTAGAGAAATGCCAAAATTACAATCGCCGGATCCAAGGAGTTTGGCCAAGGCACAAAAAAGGAGAAAGAGGCCCGATCCCCTCTGTATCTTGGCTGAGGATTCACTCAAAGATCATGGAACTCAATAGCCTAGCCACAGCTCAAATCCCAAAAAATTTTGAGAATTTTGGGTAATTTTGGCAATTTTTGGAAATTTACAGGTTTTGGCTCCTCAACGGGTCTCACCCCCGGTGAGACCCTTTGTCATGGCAACTCCTTTTTGCAAAAAATCAGAATTTCTAGATTTTGCATGCAAATTTACATATGCCTATGGATGGACTTGAGTTTTTATGGAGTTTTGGGCCTCCAGAAGGTCAAAATACATGAAAAATTTGACTTTCTGCCACTTTTTTGAACTGCAGAAAGCTGTCTTGGGAGAATTGAGTTTTGACTGGGCAAATGACCTCCAAATTCAAAAATTCTAGTTGGGTTGGAAAGTAGACTCGCAGACCTTTCCAACAAGCTATCCTGTACCCAATTCGGACACCTGCAAGTGCCTCAAATAGGGCTCCCAATGTGCGCAACCCGTTGAGAAGATGTGCGCGACCCGTTGAGTAGACTTTGCCAGATTTCACTGTACAGCTCGGAAAAGCACAGTTTGACTTGGTTTGACTTTTTGGGGTTGAAGATGATTATCTTTGATGTAATTATTGTAACTCTAAGACACTTTTACTCTTGTTTAACACTTCTAGAAGATTCATTCATGTCAAGGGTAAATATTTAATGAATGGATTGGTTTCCTAGCTTATAGAGGCAAGTTGTTTTGACTGCCTAGATTTTAGTGCTCAGTTTAGAATTAGTTGAAACAGCTCCTAGAAGGATGAGCTCGACCCCTAGAGGCAAGGGAAGAGGTTGGCTTGCCTATATTATGTATTTTCTTAATCATTTTCAGAGGTTGGAAGGTTGGACTCTTGAGGGAGAAGCTATCATTGTATTATCACTTGTATCTCTGCAATTTTTGGCTAAGGAAGACCAGGGTTTTGCAGTCATCTTTGGGATTCTTGTGGACTCATGTGTTGATGGTGTGTTTCTTCATGTTATTGTAAGCTTTGTTATGTGATTCATTTCCTTTCTATACTGCTGCATATTAAACAAATGAAGTGATAAAGTTAGAATTCATGCTTGCCATGCTCTGCTTTTAAATTTGTTTAATTTCTATGTTTTCAACTGTCTAAAGAGAATTCAAATTCATTGTTTTCTCTCTTTAGCCTTCTTATCTTTCTTCCTAATCATCCACTTCAGCTAAAGACATCAATACAGGCTCCTACCTCGCCCCAAAGAACCCCCTGCAGAAACTGTGTCCAATCCCCGCACCCAAAATTGCCATCCCCTCAATTTGCCACCAAAAACCCCAAAAATCCCCAAATCAACCTTTATAATCAGTTTACTAGCCTAATATCAGTGTTACCTTGTTGGTCATCTCATCCTATTGAAAATTTGCCGAGATTGACCGGAGAGAGCCTTCTCCTGCCCCGTAGGGCTAGCTACGAGGCTAAATGGTTTGATGTAGCCTTGAGGTTTACCTTTCTCAGCCTGAGGTGAAATTTCATGCGCTAACAACTCCTACATTCATTGCGCTCTGTTTTCAATGTCATTTACTACCTTTGAAGAACTTGATGGATAAATTTATTGCTTGATATTTTCTCTATGAGATATTTTGTAACTCTTTTTTGTATAAATACCTCCCCTAGAGATGTATTGGGGGCTAGATGATGAATATCATTCTGGACCTGCGCTGTAAATTTTGAGAACTCTTCAGAATAAAGATTGTTGGAATGCTTTGCTGATGAACTTGCTGGTTGTGGAATTAATGGCAAAAGAATATGTTGCAGAATTCTTGTATTACCTCATGGATCAATAAGTCTTTTAACTCTTGTTTTATTGTTCCTGTGTTTATATATCATCTATATATCATGTTCTAATTGTAGGAAAAAATAATAACCCAGAATTTACTTGACTGTACTCTGTGTTCAATTCCTGTCAATTTTTATGTTTTCTTCAGGACTAGCATAGGCAGGAATTCTTGACTGCTCCTGTCTCCCTGGTTCTTACACTCTAAATATAATTAAGGAATTCTTAACTGCTCCTTGGTAATATTTATTCAATCTCCCTGTGTTAGCATAATGAAATATTCTTAATTACCTTTCATTCCCTGACTTCAGTTCATCTTATTCAAGCTTGAAAATTGTTCTATGTTTAATTATCTTGCTCTGTAGTTCCTCCTTTTTCCTAAGAAACCTTACCCAGAAATTCATTTTCACTGACTCCATTAACCCAATGGTCTGAACTTCTCTTATTTTGCAGCCCTGTTCTATTGAATGTCACCTTCCAAACACCAAACAAATACTTGTGCTTCATAACTAGCCTAACATATAGCAAAACACATCTATATCATAAAGAGAGAGCCCTCTCTGGTTGCAGATTGGCTAGAATCTGCAGCTAAAAGACTGGTTAGTGGTTACCTCAGCCGTATTCCCTCTTTAGAATTTTCCTGGGGAACAACCTGAGTGATAACACCCTGAAACTGAAAATAAACATACCATCTGAAACAAGTCTCTAATTAGACTCACATGTACCATTCCTTGCAATACACTGCTAATGATGATAGCTTCTATAATATGAATGAATTGAGATTCAATCTGTCTTTAAGAAGATTTTCATAGGACATTAAATGTATCTATAAATTGAATCTGCATCTCGAACAATCAACCTTATGTTGTTCCTTAATGACCATGAGTACATATTTACTTGAACTTATAACTGCTTAACTTGATTTGAAACAATTAAATCCAAGTTTGATTTGACTTTATGTACCCTAACAATAAATTCAACCCCTTTTTTCTTTAGGTGATATTTATGTTCTCTTCTATAAAACACTGCATCTCTATCATAAAGATAAGGAATTCCTAAGACAACTCCACATATGTCTACTGGGACCACATCTAACTCCACTTCATCAATGTACTTAGATGTAATTGCAAATTTTAACCAACACTGCCTTGTGACATGTATCTGATTTTATTTATTAACCCAACCTAATGGGTATGGTCTTGGATGATTCCATGTTTCCAAGCCCAATTGATTAACTATATGTTTAGATATTAAATTTTCTTGCGATCCAGTGTCAAACATTGTGTTAATCTTTGTATGCTTAGAAATTATCCTTATGTGGAAGAGTTCAACTCTTTTATCCTCATGTGGAGGATTTATGTTTGAAGAAGATACATTAGATTTCGAACTTGAACCAGTATCAGAAGTTTTACCTGTCATAACCATGGCAGTTATCCTTCTTTCCTCACCTGAATCTGAACCTAGGTCTTGCTGGACTGCTGCAATGGCCTTCTTTTCATCCTTCACCTTAAGGAACTTTTTGGGCTTAAGTTCTGGATGAAGTTTCTAGCACTTCAATTCATCATGACCAATTCTTTGGCAATGAGAAAAAGTAGGTCTTTCCTTCTGAATGATCGTTGATTTCTTTCTCTTCGAATTGTTCTTCCCCTTACTGTCACTAGAATATCTGGTTTTTAACTCTTTGGATGACTGCGATGACAATTTGAATGGTCTGCCACTTGATTCAATATGTATGGCCTGAACACACACCTCGTCAAAATCATCAGGATTAAACATCAATAAATTATGTTGCAAATATGAATGTAAACTGCCAATGTATTTTAACAAAATTTCACGTGTATCCAGTGAAATACCAAGCTCCAATGCTTTCTTCCTGAACTCCTGAGTAAACTCCTGAACGCTTTTCCCTTTACCTTGCCTCAGATGTTGCCAATCAATAACAGCTTGCTGCATGTATCCTAAAGGAAAGAACTATTTCCTAAGAGCTTTCAAAAACTTAGACCATGAAGAGATGACTTTTCCTTTACGCTTTACATCTAGTTGAGTTTTGCTTTCCCACTAGATTAAAGTTGTTCCCCTCATTCTAAGTGTAGCTAACTGAATTTTAGTTTTATCTCTAGAAATGTTCTGAATACGACAATACACTTCTAACTGCTTTATTCAGTTATCTAACTTTTCAGGATTCATTTCGCCATCATAAAAAGGTAACTCAAATTTAATATCAAGTTTCAAAAGAGATGATTTCTTAGGTTTCTTTTCCATTTCAGATTCTACACTGGAGGAAGAAGAAGAAGAAGAAGAAGAAGAGGATGATGGAGAAGATGGAGGTGAAGGAGGTTTATCTTCCTTGCCTTTACCGTTGTCCTTCTTCAATGCCTTTGAAGAAGAAGCATCTCTTGCCTTATTGTCTTCGTACAGTTCTCCCAACATCTGTTGCATAGTTAAGAACGCCTGCTAAAACTGTTCCTCACTCAACTTTGTTTTAGTGTTTTCACCTGCATCAAGTCCTGACATGGTCAATCTCTGAACGACTCGTTGCTTTCTAATCTCTGGATTGATTTTTTCAAGGATTCCTTCTCCTCATTGCGACTTTGACCTGGTTAAAATTCAATGGAAACTCTACAAATGAAACCTACTTTGATACCAAATTATATGATCTAATATGACCATATACTAAAAACTAATGTAGAATTGATTAGCCATTAGTGATTTGAATGATAACTGAAAGCACAAAAATTGAGGAAAAGTGTTGGAGCAAAACACTTACGACAGTTGATAAACCATAATTAAGATGAAAAACATAAGTGAAAACATTGAAAACACAATTATACCAGACATCAAGATTGATTATGGAGTTCGTCCCTGATGGACTACGTCTCCGAGTCCGCTTTCTAGATAGGCGACCATTTTATTAGGAATGAGAAGAAGAAGTGGATTACACAGTGATTTGGATAGAATTAACTTGCACACAGGCAATTCTAACCTCTATCATCAAATAGCTCTCTGAACCAGCTTTCCAACGCTGCCCACAGTTTCCAAATCCGACTTCGGATGCTCTTGAAACACTAAACACAAAATTGCCTCTATCCCTCCAAAACCTGCATACAAAAGCTGAAAACCACTCCTTCCGTTCTTCAATGGACAAATCCTACCTTAATAGGCCTGTAAATGCATAAAAACCACCTTTGCCTGATTTAGAGATGAACAAGCTGACTTCTGGGGTTTATTTGGTTGAGTTTAAGAGCTCGATCTTGTTGACATGAGACACCTAGGGTAGGGTTCCATGGGTATCGAATTAATTTGTTTGATAAACAGTTTTAAAAACCCAAAAATAACATAGTTAACCCCGAAACTACTAACAGTTGGCTAATCGTGCAGGGGAGTGTGACAACTCATGTGAGCGGTGACAAAAACCCGCGGTCAGTGCGCTGTTGGTTCCGCTCTGCAGTTACGGTGACGGTGACAATTTTCGCTGCATTCACATGTTGACATAGCCTGATTGTTATGGTTATCTACCCGCCATGGTTATAACCTCCACCTGTTAACTTACCAACTGATACCTGTTCACATGACACCATTTTCCGACGTAGTTTGAGCTGGCGGTTAGGCGCCCGACTGTCAACTCCGATGGTTTATTCGCAGTGTTCACATAGACACGGTCCCGCCGCGGTTAGATGCTAGTGGTTAGGGACTGTGTTATGCATTTTACAATGTATTTGTATTACTTAAATAATGTGAATAGGTCGAGGGTTATAGAGCTAGGTTTTAAGGGTTTTCAATTTATTTTTAATACATAGGATGTAGTGTATTAGGTATTTAGCTAGGGTTTAGCATAGCTTTAGGACTAATACATGATTTTGATGAAGGTTTTTAGGAAAAATGTGTTGTGATAGGTTAGGACTTAGACTTAGGGTTTAGAAATAGGTTAATGAGCATAGGATCCTTTAGGGTAAACAATGATGAATAAGACAACTTAAGAGTTATGGTTTAGGTCTAGGCTTAGGTAAAGAGTTTCGTTTAACTTTTCAAGACCCATGTCAGCTCTATAAAGGGACATTGGCGAAACTGAAGCCTTTACCAGACAATCGACCCTTGTAAATCCTTGTGGTCTTCGTGCAACATTCGTCAACATTGCACGACGACGACCATCACATCTTTGAAACTGACACTGGTGGTGACGACGACAAGACTATGTCACTGACCAGGTACTTTAACTTGAATCCTTTTACACAATCAACTATATCAACCATAAATCCTGCAAAGTCAAACGAAAAAACACATGTCGTCGACCAAACCCTGGCAGAACTATTGATGACATAAGTTGACAGCCAAGTACAACATCACATCAACTGAATGCCATGAAACCATAACATTACCTGAACAACCTGATCATAACCAACACTGTCGAACTGTCGAAGTTGAACTGAAGTGAAAACAACACTGAACGACACTCATGAACATTGATGACAATACTTTGAACACATGTGCAATTGGATCGATGGATCCTCCTGGATCACTCCTTATGCAATCTATTATACCAGTAAAAATTTAACTCCTACAATGTTAAATTATACTGTAACTGAAAAGGAGTTTTTAGTTGTAGTTCATGCCATTAACAAGTTCAGACATTACATAATTGGCTATGAAACTTCTATTCACACAGACCATTCTGCCATTAGATACCTAATGAATAAACCAGTCACTAATGGGAGAATAACTAGATGGCTCTTACTGTTACAAGAATTCAACATAACCTTTCTAGATAGGCCAGGAAAACATAATACAATTGCCAAATTTTTATTTTGAATACGAAATGAAAGCAATGATCAACCCGTAGAGGATAAATTTCCTTATGAATATATTTTTGCAGTATCTACTAAATCACCTTGGTATGTAGATATTGCCAACTATTTAGCCACAAGAAAAATTCCATTTCATTATATCCTAGAGAAAAGAGAAGAATAGTCCACAATAGCACATCTTATTCATGGATAAATGAAGAGTTATACAAGACAAGACCAAATCTCATCATCAGAAGATGTGTTTGAGAGGACAAAATACTAGAAATACTTAAAGCTTGCCACGATGAGCCATGTGGGGGACATTTTTCTGACAGAAGGACTGCTTACAAAGTCTTTCTTTTAGGATATTATTGGCCTTCCATTTTCAGGGACACCAAAGAATATGTTAAAAGATGTGACAATTGTCAAAGAATGGGCAAACCCACTCTTTCAAATGAAATGCCACTGCAACCATAGGTACTCATCGAAGCATTTGAGAAATGGGCACTAGATTTTCTTGGACCAATCAGACCACCTTCAAAGAAAAAGAAGTATATTCTGGTATGTACTGATTATGTCACTACATGGGTAGAAGCTAAAGAACTTCCTTTTTCTACTGAAAATGTTGTAGTTTCACTTCTTTTTTAGGATATTTTTACTCATTTTGGTGTTCCAAGAGAAATTGTAACAGATCAAGGAACACAGTTCACATCCATATAAGTGTAGAAGCTTGTGGATCAATACAAAATCAAACATCGGAAGTCCACTCCATACCATCCATAAGCCAATGGACACGTTGAGTCCACAAATAAGGTGATTGAAGCTATCCTTACCAAGACTATACATCTACATAGAAAGGACAGGATGGAAAAGCTTCCAAAAGCTTTATGGGCCGACAGAACTATATGGAGAAATACTACAGGATATACTCCCTATGAACTTGTTTATGGGAAGCAAATCTTAATTTTAACAGAGTTCTAGATCTAGACCTATAAGACAGAAATCCAGTTAGATTTTGACTTATCAGAAGCATAGAAGTAAAGGATGAGACAACTAAATGAACTTGATGAAGTCAGACAAGAATCCTTCCAGAGAACTAGCCTAGTTCAACAATAGAGATCTATATGGCACGATAAGTACATTAAGGAAATAAAATTTCATCCAAGAGATTGGGCATTACTCTTTGATTCAAAGTTCAAGAATTTTCAGGGGAAATTCCAAACCCACTGGCTTGGACCTTATGAAGTTGAAAGTTTTTTTGACAATGGTGCAGTTAGAATCAGGACTATTGATGAAGATAAAATTCCTCTATTAGTAAATGGACATCGACTCAAACTGTACCAGAAGCCATTGACAAAAGAGGAGTTTGTTAAAATGTTCCAAGATAATGGATTTGAAACTTCTACGATTTGCAATATGTGTGGTTGTATCTTCCGGATCCATCGCATTTTATTGTTTTTATGCATCGACATTTCGAACCATCCTCTGTGGTTCATGATGAACCACAGAGGATGGTTCGAAACGTCAATGCATAAAAACAATAAAATGCGATGGATCCGGAAGATACAACCACACATGTTCCAAGATAATTCAAAATTGGAAATGATCAAGAAGAATTCTTCTTATTTTCCACCTTAGAATTTTTTACTCAATTTACTCTCTAATATCTATATATATATAATAAGTATATATATATATATTATATATATATATATATAATAAGTATATATATAATCAAGATGAGTGGATAGAGGGTACATTAGTAGAAGAACTTACTCGGCAAGAAAAAATGGAACAAGCTATGAAAGATTTAGAAAAGACCCTTGACCTGGACTCTTTTGGATAGGTATCTTTCAAGCTGCCTCAGCAAATGGGAGTGGGTACATCTTCTGCTGGGACTTCACAGCAACCTATACAAGGGGCCAGCACACTAGTTTCAGGTTCTTCAAAGGGCAAGGAAGTGGCAGGCACAGAGCAGTAAGAAATGACTGATCAACAGGAGCAAATTCCTCCAGTGCAGACCAAAGCAGCAGAGATTCCTGCACTACAGACTCCTCTAAATGAGGAAAAAGGCAAGAAAAGGGACAGAGAAGAGGCCACACCCATCAGTGGACCTGCAGAACAGCTAGGTGCTAAAAGGCAAAGACTGAATCCTCTATCTGAAGAGGAAAAGAAACAATAGAAAGCCTAAGAGGTGAGAGGGCAACTAGCCCGCAGAACTCCCCAGTGATAGATACATCAACCAACTCACACAGGTAGGAGCTGGAAAGGCAGCATAGTGTGGAAGTTTCATCCACAAGGCCACCAAGCAAGTAGACCTTTGATGTCAAAAGAACATTCTGTTGGGTCCCTATAATACTAGTAATTACCCCATTACTATTGTAGTTATACCCCTTATTTATATTGTTGTGCCCCTATTACCCCCATATTGTTATTTCTGTGCCCCATAGAATCTCTCTATTGTTATTTTTGTGGCTTTATATTATTATTGTTAGGTCAACTGGATTATATTGTGACTCCTTAGACTCCTATATATAGAAAGGAGGTTTTGTCATTTGTATCATCCAAGAATTGTTCATTTATGTAATGTAAAGGAGGTTGCCCCCTCGAAGAGGCTAAATTCTAAGGCGTTGATCTATCTTTTCTATCTTTTCTTGAGCTGGTTTCATAACATTTGGTATCAGAGCTTTGGATTCTAGGGTTTCGCTGCGCCAAACAGGCCATCGTGGAATTTTCGCTATAACTTCTTTTCTGTGATATTTCAGAAGTCGCAAAAAAAACCCATTTGAGAAGAAATCGTGCTGAACCTTGGGTCCAAATTTCAGAGCTTTTCGCGCGATATTTGCCGAGATATGATCTGAGGAAGTTGGTCTTTTTGCAGACTCCTAAATTACATTCAAAACAGGTGACCTAGGGAAAATCGTCATAACTTTCTCTCTGGAGATCGGATTGAAATTTCGTCAGAAGATACAGAAAGAGGACAGATTGTAGTTTCTTGTGTGTGTGTTTCAGATTCAAAGGTTGAAACAGTTACTCGTGGCACGTCATCCAAGTTCGCTCTTCTAAACGAGTCTAAAAGCAAGTCACTGTGGGAGATTTCACATAACTCTTCCTTGGAGAATCCAATTTGGCTCCGACTTGTGGCATTGGAAAAAGGACACAGAAGGCTACTACAGGTATCAATTTTAGAACTGGATGATCCGAAATTACAGAGATACATCAGATTCAATATCAGGCTTCTATAAAGTGAAAAAAAGGTGTGTAGTTTTTTTTTAAATTTTTGTGTAAGCTTGGTTTAACGGAATTCAAAGGGCATAGTAAAGCATTATTATCGGTAACTGATGCCCCGAGGAAAGAAAATGCAAACACCTAGTAAGGAACCTGAAAGCTCTAGCATGACTCATGAAGAAGAGGAAGAAATGCTACATGATATATCAAAAATACAAGAACAAGTGCAACAAATGTCACGCTCACAAAAGCTAACAGAATCTAAGATAAGTGCCGTGGAATCTAAGGTAAATGGCGTGGAATCTAAGATAAAGGGCATGGAAGCTAAGATGGATGATTTGAAGATAGATTTGAAGACAGACATGGAAGAATTGAAGAAGTTGCTACAAGAAAGGGTCACTAATGGTGAAAAGGTAGTAAAGGAAACTCATGATGAGAACAAAAGAAATGTTAATCATGATTCCATAGACGCTAATGTTGGATCGAAGAATCACCATATTCCAAAAATCGATATGAGGAAGTTTGATGGCAAGGATCCCACCACATGGATATTACAGATGGAGCAATTCTTCGATCTCAATAATGTGCAAAACGCACAAAAGGTACGTATGGCAACTGTATATTTGGAACCAAATCAGTTTGTATGGTATCAATGGCTTTGCTCTAGTAAACAATTTATCACTTGGGCAATTTTTACGGAAGAATTGATAGCACATTATGAAGATACAAAAAGCAACACTTTTTTTAGCCAATTGATAAGTCTCAAACAAAAGGGTTCAGTAATGGAGCACATTGAGGAGTTCCAAAAATTGAACATAAGGGTAAAAGATATTCCAGAGGAGCATAGGATTGATGTGTTCATAGGGTATTTAAAGGATAATATCCAACATGATGTTCGCCTTTGGGAACCTGATTCATTAGAGAAGGCATTCAGGTTAGCAAGAAAAATGGAAAGCAAAATTATGGCAACCAGGAATCATACCACTCACAACTATAAAGACGGAAGTGTTGTTTCCCCTAGTCTTCCACAACATATAAGGTTGACACCACAACAATTGGAAGAAAAAAGAGCAAAAGGGCTTTGTTACAGTTGTGATAGCAAATACACTAAAGGTCATAAGTGTGCTGAGAAGAAATTATTCTACATAGATTGTGAAGAGGAAGAAGAAAAGGAGCAAGAAAGGTCAAAAGAAGAAGATATACTCCAGGAACAAAGCCTAGATGAAGAACAAATAAATCTGACCATATCTTGTAATGCATTGGCGGGAATTACCACTCCTCAAACCATCAAGATAGAAGGACAAATCAAGAAGAAAAAGGTAATAGTGTTGATTGATTCAGGAAGCACCCACAATTTTATTCATTGTAGGCTAGCAAAAGAATTGAATTGCTTCCTATATCCAGCACCAGAGTGTCAAGTGATGATTGCAAATGGAGGAACAATAAATTGCTCTGGAAAGTGCCATAATATCAAGCTATCCATGGGAGAATATGTATTGACTAGCCCAATGCTTTCCATTCCAATGGGAGGTGCTGATGTTGTACTAGGAGTCCAATGGCTACAATCCTTGGGTACAATAGCTTTTAATTTTCAAGAACTTTTCATCAAATTTTCTACGGAAGGAAAGGAAGTTGAATTAAGGGGTATTGCAGGGAAACCAGGAAAGATAATCAGCTCTAATAGCATGACAAAGCTTCTAAAAAAGGAGCAAAGAGGTGTAATTGCACAATTATGTTCGCTAGATGTTTCCACATTGGAATCATCTATTTCTCCAGATCTCCAAAAAATCCTGGACAATCATTCCAAGGTATTTGAGACTCCAAAAGGTCTCCCACCTATGCGTAGTCATGATCATGCTATTCATCTGATTCCAGGAAGTGTTCCTCCAAACATCAGGCTGTACAGATATCCCTATGTCCAAAAAAGTGAAATTGAACGTATGGTTGCAGAAATGCTAGAGGCTGGTATAATTCAACCGAGTCAAAGTTCTTTCTCAGCTCCAGTAGTATTGGTGCACAAGAAGGATGGATCATGGCACATGTGTCCGGATTATAGGGAGCTCAACAAGCTCACTATTAAAGATAAGTTCCCCATTCCTGTTATTGATGAATTACTGGATGAATTGCATGGATCAATTTACTTCACCAAGTTGGATCTTCGTTCGAGATATCATCAAATAAGAATGAAGATTGAAGACATTCTGAAAACGGAATTTAGAATTCATGAGGGTCATTATGAATTTTTGGTCATGCCTTTTGGCCTTACCAATGCACCTTCAACATTTCAAGGTTTGATGAATTCAATTTTCAAACCATTCCTTAGAAAATTTGTGTTAGTATTTTTTGATGATATACTAATCTACAGCAAGTCTTGGAAGGATCATGTTGAACATGTTGACAGGGTGCTACAACTATTGGAGGAGAAACAATTATATGCAAAAAGATCCAAATGTTTCTTTGGAGTCCAGGAGGTGGAATATTTGGGTCATATTGTATCTCATGAAGGAGTTAAGGTAGACCCTAGCAAAATTAAAGCCATTAAGGAATGGAAAATCCCCACATCCATTAAGCATCTGCGAGGATTTCTTGGGTTGACAGGGTATTATCGCAAGTTTGTTAAGAATTATGGGAGAATAGCAGCACCTCTAACAACATTATTGAAGAAAGATTCATTTTCATGGACTCCGGAAGCAACAAAGGCCTTTGAACATCTTAAAGAGGCAATGTGCCAAGCACCGGTCTTAGCTACACCGGACTTCACAAAAACCTTTATTGTGGAATGTGATGCTTCAGGAAATGGAATTGGTGCTGTTCTAATGCAAGATGAAAGACCCATTGCTTTTGAAAGTCGTCCAATCAAGGGAAATTTTTAAGCAAAGCTATTTATGAGAAGGAAATGTTGGCAATACTCCATGCACTTAAGAAATGGCGACCCTACCTAATGGGAAGACACTTCAAGGTAAAAACAAATCATGATAGCCTTAAATACTTTTTAGAACAAAGATTATCCTCTGAAGAGCAACAAAAGTGGGTCACAAAGATGTTGGGTTATGACTTTGAAATCATCTACAAAAAAGGGAAGCAAAATGTGGTGGCAGATGCACTCTCAAGAAAGGATGAGGATGTGGAAGCATTGTTGTGTGCCATTTCTATTATCCAACCAGATTGGATAAACGAAGCAAGGGAGGAATGGAAGAATGACGAAGAAGTGTGGGCACTTATTCGAAAGCTACAACAAGATTCCAGTACTTCTGATACATTTAGCTGGCAAAATGATTCGTTATGGTACAAAGATCGCTTATACCTCTGTAAGAATTCCCAGCTAAAACAAAAGATTCTTATGGAATTGCACACTTCTCCCTTAGGAGGGCACTCAGGATTTTTAAAAACTTACCACAGGGTTAAGAAGGAATTTTTTTGGGATGGCCTTAAATCAGATATTCAAAAGTTTGTGGCGGAATGTTTGGTTTGCCAGCAAAATAAAGTTGAAACAATTAAGACACCAGGTCTATTACAACCTTTATCCATTCCAAGCCAACGTTGGGAGGAGGTTTCAATGGATTTTATCACAGGTTTACCCAAGTCTGAGGGAAAGAGTGTCATCATGGTGGTAGTTGACAGACTTACCAAGTATGCACACTTTTGTGCATTATCACATCCATTTAAAGCCAGTACAGTTTCTACTGCATTTATGGAAACAGTTCAAAAGCTACATGGAAACCCAAAGATTATTGTAAGTGACAGAGATCCCATTTTCACTGGAAATTTTTGGACAGAATTATTTTCTTGTCTTGGTACTCAGTTAGCTCATAGCTCATCTTATCATCCTCAATCTGATGGGCAAACTGAGATAGTAAACAAATGTTTGGAAGGATATCTTCGTTGCTTTGTATCTGATAAACAGACACAATGGGTCAAATGGTTGCCTCTGGCTGAATGGTGGTATAACACTTCCTTCCATACAGCAACAAAAATGACCCCATTTATGGCACTTTATGGGTATCAACCACCATTCATCACATCATATTTAAGAGAAAATTCTAAGGTTCAGGCAGTGGAACATCACATCGAACATCAACAACAAGTCCTCCAACTCTTAAAGGATAACCTTGTGTTGGCACAAAATAGAATGAAACAACAGGCAGATCAACATCGCAGTGAAAGAAGTTTTGATGTAGGTGATTGGGTATTCCTACGGCTACAACCATATAAGCAAATGTCCCTAAAGCAAGCTAAGAAGGATAATAAATTATCACCAAAGTATTATGGTTCGTACAAGGTGTTGCAAAAGATTGGTACTATGGCATACAAATTGGAGCTTCCTGCAGCTTCTCGATTGCACCCAGTTTTCCATGTTTCATGTTTAAAGAAGGTTATAGGTGACAAGCTCCCAATTAAAACAATATTGCCAGAACTTGATGAGGAAGGAAAAATTATATTGGAACCGGAAGCAGTCACAGAAACAAGAACTCGACAGCTACGAAATCGATCAATTTCAGAGTATCTTATCAAGTGGAAGAAATTATCCGCTGAACACTCCACATGGGAGGATGAGAATTTTATGCAGAAGTATCTAGAACTACTCAAGCGTTGAGGACAACACGTTTTTGAAGGAGAGGGGCATGTTGGGTCCCTATAATACTAGTGATTACCCCATTACTATTGTAGTTATACCCCTTATTTATATTGTTGTGCCCCTATTACCCCTATATTGTTATTTCTGTGCCCCATAGAATCCCTCTATTGTTATTTTTGTGGCTTTATATTAGTATTGTTAGGTCGGCTGGATTATATTGTGACTCCTTAGACTCCTATATAAAGAAAGAAGGTTTTATCATTTGTATCATCCAAGAATTGTTCATTTATGTAATTGTTACACTAAAAAATGTCACCATGACTATTTACAGTTAGTATGGCTCTATCAACAGTCATGCTATCCTCTTAGGCAAGTCTTATGCCTCTGCTCTCCATGTCAAACTTCAAAAAAGAGAGAAAGTCTTTATAAATGTATTTATCTCTGGGTACGCAGGTTCTCTCAACCTTACCTGCGGGGATGCACCCAATGTTCACAAAAGCTGCGTCTTTGGACGCTCTGTATGTAAAGGGGCAGGTGCGTCCCCCTGTAAAGGTTAAAATGCGCAAGTTTCATCTTTAAAAAAGTTACTTGTGGTCATTTCTAGAGCATTCTAGAAGGTTGTTCGACGTGTATTGAGCGCCTCCAGATGGTTCATGCACTCCTACCAAAGAGGAACTTATCCCATCAATAAGGGAGCTATCCCATCCAAAGAGGGGATTATCCCATTGATGGTGGACCTGATTAACTTCCTCTTGAGCACTATAAATACAGCCATTGGGCCAGAAGGAGGAGAGGTTGAAAGCTATACATTTCTAAGGGTAAATGCTGCAGGAATTAGGACTCCCATTTAGAAGCTTGTGAGGAGAGATTGCCATCTTTGCTTGTTCTATTTGGAAGTGGGTGAGCTTTGTCAAAGTAGAGGAAGACTCTTGTGGACCCTGGAAGGAGCTTGCACAACACCAAGGCTCAGGTTGTAATGGTTCCTTTTGATTACCTTTAATGCAAATTGGTCCATTCTTCTCAATAACTTGTTGTTTATGGGTTATTTCATGTACTCCTTGGTCTATATGTTGAATATGCTTTGTTTTATGTTATAATCAGGTGCTATTTAATTGTTTGACTGTTGGTGATTGCAGGTTTTGGAGAAAAGGAGGAGCTCATCCAGATCAACAAAGCTTGGACTTCTACAACAGCGTTTGGACAAAGGTAAGAACGAAACACTTGATTTCTCATATCACAATGCATGTTTAGAGAAGGATAGTTCTAGTTTGTCATTAGAATGTCTTAGACTTCTAGGAAGGTCGATTTTGTCTGCACTTTTGACTAATTCCGTGTGACAAATTGGCGACTCCGCTGGGGATTCCATTAATGTGAAAAGTCTTTTCCTTTGTATGAACTTTGCTCTGAGAAAATTGGTTTATTTTTCTGGTTTTTGGCTCTGTGACTTTGTCTTTGGGTGGGTTAGCTTAGGGTTAGATTCATTTTGGTTTTTCTTGAATTTTCCAGTAGGACGCACCCTCTGAGTATTGCACAGTGCGTCCCTGGACGCACTGTCGCTGTGTGCACAGAGCAGGCCCGCACCTCGCTTAACTGGTTGCCTGCGTCCCTTGCTAAAATTTAAGAAAATTCCATTTTTTTCATTTTTGCTCTTAGATTTTGCTTTTTCTTAGTTTTTACTGCCCAGATCCATTAGTCTCCTGTCAAAGATCTTCACCTAAGCTTGTTTCATTGGTATTCCTGCTTTAAGCTTTCATCAATTGGGTGTTTTGAGTCTCTTTTTTGAGAAATTCTTAATTTGATTTCCTTTGGTCATTACTTGGAGGTTTCTCTCAGCCTTTTCACAATTTTGCATCTTTTTGCTTTTGTTTTTGCAAAAAAATTTCCCCCTCATTCGCCGGGGGGGGGGGGGGGGGGGCTAAATTGTGTATGAGTGTTAATCGCCTTTGAGTGTTTTTATGTTTTGATCTTTGGAACTCTCACCCAATTTTCTCGACTTGCACTTGATTGGTTCTTAGATTACATTAGAATCATCTTGTGTTTGAGAATTCTCTTGCATAGATCACATTTGCATAATTAGAATTCTCATTTTCGGAATATGAATGAAAAATGTGCATAGATTACATTTGCATACTTTTCAAGTGAATTGTGCATAGATTACAATTGCATAGTTTACATTCTGAAAAATCAATCGTAGATTTAGATCAGCTTTCTTTGATTTGAATTTACACAAAAATAAAAATAAAAAAAAATGGTTTGGAATTGATTTGCATTAGTTTTTCTTGGTAAAATTAGTGCATTAGAGAATTTGTTATATTTTCTCTTAGTGATCAATTTTTTGCATTGTCGGAAGTGAATGGAAACTCTCTCCTTACTCTAGTTAGGATTCATCGAATTGAAAAGATTACATTATCATATTCGATTGCATTCAGTTGAGTCGGGTCATAACACCATTGGTTTCGTATCCATTTACCCATTTGAGTAATAACAGCCTTAATAACACAGCGCTTAATTAAAAATCATCTAGTAATTTTTACATTTCTAGGGCTCTAAAGCACCAATATAGATCAGGCTAGTGTCTTGGAGTAGGAGAGTAATTAACTCTCCAAGACAGCAAAACCAAACAAGTAGCTTATCTTGTGGTAGGATAAATCCAACTGTTTCATTTGTACTCTGGGAAAGCTCCTCTTAAAGGAGAAGCACGAGCTCGTGTCCGAACCAGTGAGGGGATCAATCCTCCCTCATTGGGAACGACGCCAGACACGCACGTATTACAAATGGTAAACCTCGGATTAACCATTTTCGAGGAGCCAGGGGTCACTTGTCGGTAAACCTTGGATTATTGTCAAGGAGCCGGTAAGGGGATTGAGCTTGATACTCTGCCCTTGCGTGCTGTCGGAGTGTAGACTGTTCCCCCAGGTGCATTTGTTGCTGTTGGTAACCTTAGTGACCATTATCTTAGGATTCTACCCAAGGTGACGGTAGAGGGAAGATCCCACTATACCTGGAGCAGACGTCGGTTATACTCACTTGGATTTTCTGGGGGGTTCACTTCACTCGAGACGGTTAAAGTGGAGGAACTTGGTCCAGTCTATTCATTAAGCAGGTTGCCGGGGTAACTGTTCCACCCACTATTTCTGTACTGGATTCTGCGAGGTTGGGCTTCATCACCAACTAGTGTTTTCGGTCCGGAGAGCTTACTGTTTGTGTGTGGTTTGACTCCTAGATTTGATAGCGTGTGTTAATTTGTTTGTTTTTACTTTTAGAGACCATAGGTGTGAATTGTGAATTTTAATTGTTAGGTGTGCATTGTGAATTGTTAATTTTAGTTTTAAATTGTTAATAAAATTCACTGAAGTTGAATATAATGGCAAATGTTCCGGAATTTATCAACCTAGGAACCCCTCCCAATGAGAATCCTAGTACTTTTCCTTACTTTGTAAATGTTGGTCCTCCTTATATGGCTACTTTGTCATTACCTGGATTTACAATAGGATTACCGATATGGTTATTTTCAACTTCGTTGGCCCAAAGTACTCCAATTGTTCCATCTCAATCGGATGCTTCACTTCAACAGAGTTCACCATCTCAACATCACCAACCTTCTGTTGACCCTTTACCTTCTTCGCCTAATTTTTCTTCCTCCATTTCTTCCTCTTCGCCTGGTAAAAGCCTTGATGCTAGTAACCAGGAGGCTAAGAAGAAGAAGAAAGGGAAGAAGAAGAAGAAGAAGAAGAAGAAAGATAAGAAAGAAGTCAACCAACCAACCATGGCTGTAAGTGTTAGTTGTGTTGAGGAAAATTCCGACATGCATCGTAAACCCAAATACCCTTGCAGGCTTTGTAAGGGTGACCACTTCCTTGTCAATTGCCCTGGTATTCCAAAGGTCTTGGAAGTATGGTCAGAAAAATCTCATCAACTTTCCATTGATCCATCAACCAGTGATAGTCAGGTTCCTGGGAAAAAGGGTAAAGTTAGGTTTCCTTGTAAGTTATGCAAAGGGAGTCATCAAACTCACATTTGCCCTCACATGGATGAAGCCTCAAAATTGTTGGAAAACCTTACTGTTCCACAGCAAGAATTTCCAACTGGTTACCGTAAACTTTCTCCCAACCTACCGTCAACTGACGGAGTGATTGATCTAAATTCAAGTACAGTCGATCACACTCTTCCATTGGAGAGTGAAACTCATGTCACTCAGGTTGATGATCCATTAGTTGATCAAGTGGTCGATTCAATTTCACATTCGGTCGATCACACTCTCCCTTTCGAGAGTAAATTTCATACCGCTGATGTTCTTCTTGTTACATCGGATTCTTCTATGCCGGGGGGCATTTCACCTGTTTCTACAGAACCCCCTCCAAGCACTGAGGTCTTTTCCTTTGATTGGAATAGACTGACAGAACCTCGTCTTCCTTCCTCCATCCCTTTCCAAATCATTGTCAAGGCTGGTGGTAGGGACATACATCGAACTCAGGTAGATGAAGGTGCTTCTGTTAGTATTTTATCCTCAACTGTTTGGAAAGCTTTGGGTTCCCTCAGCTTGCGCCTATTACGCAGAATCTAAAAGCTTTTAACAGAACCATTAGTGAACCTTTAGGGATCCTTCCTAAGTTTTCTATTACCTTGGGAGGTAAAACTGTCTGTATTGATCTTATGGTAGTTCGAGGTCCCTTGGATTTCAATTTACTCCTTGGGTGAGACTATGTTTATGCAATGAAAGCTGTCGTATCGACACTCTTTCGCGTGATGTCTTTCCCTCACAATGGCAGTATTGTGACTGTAGACCAGCTTTCGTTCCCTAGTCTTGTCTCAACTACCAATAATATGACACCCCTAAATGTTCATGATTCTAAAGTGGTATCTACCCTGTCACGGGTTAATTATGTGGCAACTAGTCCCATGTTTTCAGTTACCGATGTAAGTGAGCCTCTCACTGTTTGCTCATCTTCCTTTGATTTAGATCCGGTAATTGACATGGAAAACTCTATGGGATTATATGAACACGATGTTCTTATCCCTTTTGAGTCCCTTGACATGTGTTCCTTCCAAAGAAGTATTCTTCCTTCTGATGAAGACCTCTTGGAAGCCATGATCAAGGTGTGTCCATTGACATGTCTTTCTTCCAGTTGGAAGCCATGATCAGTGTGTACGAGGACAGTTTTGTTCCTATGTCAACCTCGTTAAAAAATGAAATAGGGTGTGTGAGGATAGTTTCTTCTAGTCTCAACCTCATTAAAAAATGAAACTGGAAGTCATGAGCATAGTTCCTTGTCTTGTGTCAAGCTCATTAAAAAATGAAACAAGGAGTTGTGAGGAAAGTTCCTTTTACTGAGTCAACCTCATTAAAAAATGAATCAACTAGATTTTAGGATATGTAGGTAGATTGTAGAAAGTAAGGTTTTGAGGATAGTTCCTGTTACTGAGTCAACCTCGTTAAAAAATGAATTAGGTATGAGGATAGTTCCTGTTACTGAGTCAACCTCGTTAAAAAATGAATCAGGTATGAGGATAGTTCTTTTCTTGTGTCAACCTCCTTAAAAATGAAACAACTCCCTTTTCAAGTTACATATTGAAAGTAAACCTTCATTCCATCCATCTGGTTGAATGCAATGAAGCCTGGGGGGCATGCACCTCGCTTTGCATCATTATACTGGGGGTATGCGAACTTTTTGAGCATAGTTCCTTGTCTTGTGTCAAGCTCATTAAAAAATGAAACAAGGGCAGGTTAAGTAGGTAGATTGTAGAGAGTAGTCATGAGCATAGTTCCTTGTCTTGTGTCAAGCTCATTAAAAAATGAATCAAGGATTTTAGAGCACAGTTCCTTGTCTTGTGTCAAGCTCGTTAAAAAATGAATCAAGGTTTTTAAAGCAACATTTTTTGTTAGGTAGATTGTAGAAAGTAGTTATGAGCATAGTTCCTTATCTTGTGTCAAGCTCGTTTAAAAAATGAAACAAGGGTTTTGAGGATAGTTCTTTTCCTGTGTCAACCTCACTAAAAAATGAAACAACTCCCACAAGTCTTTCCAAGATCTGGAAAGTAAAGCTTCATTCCATCCACCTTATTGAATGCAATGAAGCTTGGGGGGCATGTACCTCATTTTGCGTCATTATGCTGGGGGCATGTGAACTTATAACAAGCATAGTTTTTCGTTTCAAGCTTGCATAAACATGAAACCGGATCCGAGCATAGTTTTTTTCCTGTGTCAAGCTCGTTAAAAAATGAAACAAATCCTCCTCTAATTAAGTCGAGAGTTTGACTAGACCTCATAGATGTTAGGTTGTATGTTTAGGTTAGTTATTTCAGTGTTTTGTATAATCTTCTTACAGTTTTAGGTCGAGTATTTCAAATGATCTCGTAACTCAACCTTCATTTCATCCAACTGGTTGAATGAAATGAAGCTGGGGGGCATGCGCTCTAGCAATTATGCTTAGGGGGCATCAAGCACAGTTTTCTCTCTGTTTCAAGCTTGTGTAAAAATGAAACTACTTTGAAGCATAGTTTTTGTCTGTTTCAAGCTTTTGTAAAAATGAAACCTATCTCGAGTCAATTTCAGTTATTTTCAAGACTCGTTAAACTCATGAAAATACCGAGATTATTTTGCTATCTTTCATTCTCGTAAAACAAATGAAAATGCCGAGTTCTTTCCGTCTTTTCCTGCTCGTAAATTAAATTGAAAGTCGGCCATATGAGTACATTTTTATCATTTTTTCGAACTCATTAAAATTTATGAAAAAGTGAAAACCATGAGTACATTTTTATTCCTTTTTCGAACTCGTTAAAACTTACGAAAAAGTGAAACCTCAGAGTCATCTTTTAAGCCCTTTTCTGACTCCTAAAATATGAAAAGATTGCTAAGCGTTTCTTTTACACTCGTTAAAATGGAATTAAAAGACGGTCCCCTTATAACTCTTTTCTGACCGTAAAAAAAAAGGAAAAGATTGCCGGGTTTTTGTCGTTTCAAACTCGATATGGAAATAAAACGACGTGTCCTTGATCGCTTTTTACTTTTCAGGTCAGTGGCACTAATTATGAAAGTACTCCTTGGTCGCAAGATCAAGCGGTTCCCCCAGGTATTATTTTATACTTTTTCGGGCTTGAGGGACACAAATCTACGAAAAAGTTCAACTTGGAGTCTTCTTAAGTTTTTCAGACTCTCTAAAATTGAAAAACGCCGAGTTTCTCCTATACTGGGCTCGTTAAAATTTCACAGTAAAGGACCTGTTCAATTACAAACAGGAAAGAACCGCTCCTTCCTAGGGTTCGAATCAAAACTAGGTTGGACTCATCCGAAGGATGAGCTTATAATCAAGCATATGTTATCCTCCTCAAGCTTGTAAAAAATAAAGAGGTACTTGCCAGAAATGGTGGGGGAAAAGAGAGAAGAATGAGCCCATTTGTTACAGAAGAAACTTAATTACCACTCTTGAACACGACACTTTTCATTCACCTGGGTTGGGAAATCCTTTACCTCACAGTTGATCAAACCACTTTGAAAGTCTTCAGCCGGGTTCCGGGGATTAACTTTGAGTCGTTTATCACCAAGCCATCTGTTGTGTCGTTATGTGTTCAAGAGGTCTGCAAACAAAACTTTCATCTGCAAAATACTTATCATCCATTTAACCATCCCTGAGTCAGTCCTTACAGCAACATTTCTTCAACTTGAGCAAGGATTTCGTGTTGCGGGCTTGCCTGCAACGAGTCGCTTTCTATCGACATCAGCACATTATCTAGAGAGATGACTTAGAAATCGTCAGTACCTTGAAGTCTGCATGCATCAATGGCAGGTTTCTCGCCTTTGACGTCAGTTTACATCATTGAATTTCGATCGAAGGATTCCTTGAAATATTCGACATCAACTCATTCATTCACATCTCATGGATTGTACTGGGTACTTTGAGAACCATTGACATTACTGGTGGTCTCTCTCACGCTTGTTAACAGTTTACATCATCGACTGGTAATCAAGTGGTTTCTACCATGTTCGACATCAACTCATTTATTCGCATGGCTAGAATCGTACCAATTCGGGAAGTAGAAATGAAGACCCTGGATCTAGTTTCCACCATCCAGGCTGCGAGGAGTTTTGTATTCATTATCTAAGTAGACTAATCATAAACAGATGGCTGCGCTCATGCTGTGTCTACAAAAGTCTATGATTATGATGTACTGCAAAATCATTCCTATATCAGAGTAGTTAGTCTGTTAGTTAAAGTTTTTAATCTGAGTATGGGAATGCCTACCTCAGTGATGATATAATCTTATACATGTATTTTGTGTTGAAAATTGCAGGTTCTGACCAGGCTCTCTGCGAGATAATCCTTGAAATGATAAAGTGCTTCACCCTTCCTAGATAATACAAAACCCTAATCTATTACAGGCTTCTCACTTTAGGGGGCAATCTGTTACACTAAAAAATGTCACCATGACTATTTACAGTTAGTATGGCTCTATCAACAGTCATGCTATCCTCTTAGGCAAGTCTTATGCCTTTGCTCTCCATGTCAAACTTCAAAAAAGAGAGAAAGTCTTTATAAATGTATTTATCTCTGGGTACGCAGGTTCTCTCAACCTTACCTGCGGGGATGCACCCAATGTTCACAAAAGCTGCGTCTTTGGACACTCTGTATGTAAAGGGGCAGGTGCGTCCCCCTATAAAGGTTAAAATGCGCAAGTTTCATCTTTAAAAAAGTTACTTGTGGTCATTTCTAGAGCATTCTAGAAGGTTGTTCGACGTGTATTGAGCGCCTCCAGATGGTTCATGCACTCCTACCAAAGAGGAACTTATCCCATCAATAAGGGAGCTATCCCATCCAAAGAGGGGATTATCCCATTGATGGTGGACCTGATTAACTTCCTCTTGAGCACTATAAATACAGCCATTGGGCCAGAAGGAGGAGAGGTTGAAAGCTATACATTTCTAAGGGTAAATGCTGCAGGAATTAGGACTCCCATTTAGAAGCTTGTGAGGAGAGATTGCCATCTTTGCTTGTTCTATTTGGAAGTGGGTGAGCTTTGTCAAAGTAGAGGAAGACTCTTGTGGACCCTGGAAGGAGCTTGCACAACACCAAGGCTCAGGTTGTAATGGTTCATTTTGATTACCTTTAATGCAAATTGGTCCATTCTTCTCAATAACTTGTTGTTTAAGGGTTATTTCATGTACTCCTTGGTCTATATGTTGAATATGCTTTGTTTTATGTTATAATCAGGTGCTATTTAATTGTTTGACTGTTGGTGATTGCAGGTTTTGGAGAAAAGGAGGAGCTCATCCAGATCAACAAAGCTTGGACTTCTACAACAGCGTTTGGACAAAGGTAAGAACGAAACACTTGATTTCTCATATCACAATGCATGTTTAGAGAAGGATAGTTCTAGTTTGTCTTGTTTGTCATTAGAATGTCTTAGACTTAGAGATTCTGGGTTCGATCCCCAGCGGAGTCGCCAATTTGTCAGGCGGAAAGAGTCGATTGTGCGGACACAACCAACCTCCCTAGGAGCCTAAGACTCTCTAGTGACAAACAAGAACAATCCTTCTCTAAACATGCATTTACTATATGGGAAATCAAGTGTTTAGATCCTACCTGTAATCCAACGCTGTTGTAGCAGTCCAGCTCCGCTGATCCGGATGAGCTCCTCCTTCACTTTGAAACCTGCATACACTAACAATCAAACGATTAAATAGCACTTGATAATCTCATAGAATAAAACATATTTAACACATAGACCAAGGTGTACATGAAACAACTCATAAATAACAAGTTATTGAGAAGAATGGACTCATTTGCATTAATAGGTAACAAAAGGAACAAATACAACCTGAGCCTTGGTGTTGTGCAAGTCCCTCCCAGGGTCCGTCAAGAGTTCTCCTTTACTTTGACAAAGCACACCCACTTCCAAATAGAACAAGCAAAGATGGCAATCTCTCCTCACAAGCTTCTAAATGGGAGTCCTAATTCCTGCAACATTTACCCTTAGAAAATGTATAGCTTCAACCTCTCCTCCTTCTGGCCCAATGCCTGTATTTATAGTGCTCAAGAGGAGGTTAATCAGGTCCACCATCCATGGGATAATCCCCTCTTTGGGTGGGATAGCTCCCTTATTGATGGGATAAGCTCCTCTTTGATAGGAGTGCATGAACCATCTGGAGGTGCCCAATACACGTCGAACAACCTTTTAGAAAGCTCTAGAAATGACCACAAGTAACTTTTTAAAGATGAAACTTTCGCATTCTAACCTTTACAGGGGGACGCACCTGTCCCTTTACATACAGAGCGTCTTTGGACACAGTTTTTGTGAACATTGGGTGCGTCCCCGCAGGTAAGGTTGAGAGAACCTGCGTCCCCAGAGATAAATACATTTAGAAAGACTTTCTCTCTTTTTTGGAGTTTGACATGGAAAGTAGAGGCATAAGACTTGCCTAAGAGGGTAGCATGACTGTTGATTGAGCCATACTAACTGTAAATAGTCATGGTGACATTTTTTTAGTGTAACAGATTGCCCCCTAAAGTGCGAAGCCTGGAATAGATTAGGGTTTGTAATATCTAGGAAGGGTGAAGTGCTTTATCATTTCAAGGATTATCCCGTGGAGAGCCTGGTCAGAACCTGCAATTTTCAACACAAAATACATGTATAAGATTATATCATCACTGAGGTAGGCATTCCCATACTCAGATTTAAAACTTTAACTAACAGACTAACTACTCTGATACAGGAATGATCTTGCAATACATCATAATCATAGACTTTTGTAGACTAATCACAAACAGATGGCTGCGCCCATACTGTGTCTATGTAAACTGTTAACAAGCGTGAGAGAGACCACCAGTAATGTCAATGGTTCTCAAAGTACCCAGTACAATCCATGAGATGTGAATGAATGAGTTGATGTTGAACATTTCACGGAATCCTTCGATCGAAATTCAATGATGTAAACTGACGTCAAAGGCGAGAAACCTGCCATTGATGCATGCAGACTTCAAGGTACTGACGATTTCTAAGTCATCTCTCTAGATAATGTGCTGATGTTGATAGAAAGCGACTCGTTGCAGGCAAGCCCGCAACACGAAATCCTTGCTCAAGTTGAAGAAATGTTGCTGTAAGGACTGACTCAGGGATGGTTAAATGGATGATAAGTATTTTGCAGATGAAAGTTTTGTTTGCAGACCTCTTCAACACATAACGACACAACAGATGGCTTGGTGATAAACGACTCAAAGTTAATCCTCGGAACCTGGCTGAAGACTTTCAAAGTGGTTTGATCAACTGTGAGGTAAAGGATTTCCCAACCCAGGTGAATGAAAAGTGTCGTGTTCAAGAGTGGTAATAAAGTTTCTTCTGTAACAAATGGGCTCATTCTTCTCTCTTTTCCCCCACCATTTATAATCAAGCATATGTTATCCTCCTCAAGCTTGTAAAAAATAAAGAGGTACTTGCCAGAAATGGTGGGGGAAAAGAGAGAAGAATGAGCCCATTTGTTACAGAAGAAACTTTATTACCACTCTTGAACACGACACTTTTCATTCACCTGGGTTGGGAAATCCTTTACCTCACAGTTGATCAAACCACTTTGAAAGTCTTCAGCCGGGTTCCGGGGATTAACTTTGAGTCGTTTATCACCAAGCCATCTGTTGTGTCGTTATGTGTTCAAGAGGTCTGCAAACAAAACTTTCATCTGCAAAATACTTATCATCCATTTAACCATCCCTGAGTCAGTCCTTACAGCAACATTCCTTCAACTTGAGCAAGGATTTCGTGTTGCGGGCTTGCCTGCAACGAGTCACTTTCTATCGACATCAGCACATTATCTAGAGAGATGACTTAGAAATCGTCAGTACCTTGAAGTCTGCATGCATCAATGGCAGGTTTCTCGCCTTTGACGTCAGTTTACATCATTAAATTTCGATCGAAGGATTCCGTGAAATGTTCGACATCAACTCATTCATTCACATCTCATGGATTGTACTGGGTACTTTGAGAACCATTGACATTACTGGTGGTCTCTCTCACGCTTGTTAACAGTTTACATCATTGACTGGTAATCAAGTGGTTTCTACCATGTTCGACATCAACTCATTTATTCGCATGGCTAGAATCGTACCAATTCGGGAAGTAGAAATGAAGACCCTGGATCTAGTTTCCACCATCCAGGCTGCGAGGAGTTTTGTATTCATTATCTAAGTAGACTAATCATAAACAGATGGCTGCGCTCATACTGTGTCTACAAAAGTCTATGATTATGATGTACTGCAAAATCATTCCTGTATCAGAGTAGTTAGTCTGTTAGTTAAAGTTTTTAATCTGAGTATGGGAATGCCTACCTCAGTGATGATATAATCTTATACATGTATTTTGTGTTGAAAATTGTAGGTTCTGACCAGGCTCTCCGCGAGATAATCCTTGAAATGATAAAGCGCTTCACCCTTCCTAGATAATACAAAACCCTAATCTATTACAGGCTTCGCACTTTAGGGGGCAATCTGTTACACTAAAAAATGTCACCATGACTATTTACAGTTAGTATGGCTCTATCAACAGTCATGCTATCCTCTTAGGCAAGTCTTATGCCTCTGCTCTCCATGTCAAACTTCAAAAAAGAGAGAAAGTCTTTATAAATGTATTTATCTCTGGGTACGTAGGTTCTCTCAACCTTACCTGCGGGGACACACCCAATGTTCACAAAAGCTGCGTCTTTGGACGCTCTGTATGTAAAGGGGCAGGTGCGTCCCCCTGTAAAGGTTAAAATGCGCAAGTTTCATCTTTAAAAAAGTTACTTGTGGTCATTTCTAGAGCATTCTAGAAGGTTGTTCGACGTGTATTGAGCGCCTCCAGATGGTTCATGCACTCCTACCAAAGAGGAACTTATCCCATCAATAAGGGAGCTATCCCATCCAAAGAGGGGATTATCCCATTGATGGTGGACCTGATTAACTTCCTCTTGAGCACTATAAATACAGCCATTGGGCCAGAAGGAGGAGAGGTTGAAAGCTATACATTTCTAAGGGTAAATGCTGCAGGAATTAGGACTCCCATTTAGAAGCTTGTGAGGAGAGATTGCCATCTTTGCTTGTTCTATTTGGAAGTGGGTGAGCTTTGTCAAAGTAGAGGAAGACTCTTGTGGACCCTGGAAGGAGCTTGCACAACACCAAGGCTCAGGTTGTAATGGTTCCTTTTGATTACCTTTAATGCAAATTGGTCCATTCTTCTCAATAACTTGTTGTTTATGGGTTATTTCATGTACTCCTTGGTCTATATGTTGAATATGCTTTGTTTTATGTTATAATCAGGTGCTATTTAATTGTTTGACTGTTGGTGATTGCAGGTTTTGGAGAAAAGGAGGAGCTCATCCAGATCAACAAAGCTTGGACTTCTACAACAACGTTTGGACAAAGGTAAGAACGAAACACTTGATTTCTCATATCACAATGCATGTTTAGAGAAGGATAGTTCTAGTTTGTCTTATTTGTCATTAGAATGTCTTAGACTTCTAGGAAGGTCGGTTGTGTCTGCACTTTTGACTGATTCCGTGTGACAGTAATGTAAAGGAGGTTGCCCCCTCGAAGAGGCTGAATTCTAAGGCATTGATCTATCTTTTCTATCTTTTCTTGAGCTGGTTTCATAACACATTCACAGAGATAAAGGCTCGAAATGATCCATTGAGGCCACAAATTTATGACCAATATCTGAAGATGGCCCCCACAAAACAGTGAAGATTAATGTCAGCATATCACATTAAAGAAGGGAAAATGATCATGAGTTATTTCAAGCCCAAGGTGCAACAACCACAATCGGTAGCTGATTATATCAGGACGAATCTAGAAGTCTTAGCCAAAGACATTCATCCAATAGACCAGATTGAGCTGCACAAACAAACAGGAGAAATGGTGTATTCCACGCTAGCTGATAAAGCAATGTTAGCTCATAAATTGCAAAACTCATTGGAGAACACCTCTGCTCAGCTAGATTTAGAGAAAGCTTCTTCCCCTGCAAAGGACAATATATTATCATTATGTTGGGACATGATCCCAAAGATGCCAAAGGCATAAAAGCATTAATGAGGAAGAAGGAAGAGGACATTGTTGCCCTCAGAAAACAGCTCAAAATGCCTCCTTCTATGCATCCACAAACAGTAGATGTTGTACAGCAGAAGTCCGAAGAAGACATGATGGACCTGCTCATGAGGTTGAATGAAAGATTGAGTGAGACAAAGCAGGCATTGGAGAAAGCACTACAAGAAAAGCAGGGAGAGTCAACCTCCCAGCCACCTCAAGTAACTCCAACAGCCACAACTGCCCTCCCATAGTTATAACAACAATCCCTCCTTCTGTCCTGGCATCAACAACACAAATCATCACTGGAGCAACATCGACATCAACAGCACCAGGCAGCAACACTACTATGACCACAGAGAAATTAATTAAAGCCATGGAGGAGTTGAAACTCCAAGTATCTGAATTAAAGCAAGTCAAAGAAAAACTGGCAAATATTGAGCAAAGCTATGATAAATCTAAAATGAATGTGGCAGAGAAAAAAAGAGAAGTTAAAGCATTGGAAAATAAGGTAAGAGCCTTAGAAAAAGATCTTTCTCTGCATAAGCATTTGGCAGAAATCAGAGGAATTTTGTGGACCAACATCATTCAATCACTTAGTGGTGTATGGAGGTCTATTCAGGCCATTTATGAACAGATTGATTTGATAAAAGTAGCCCAAGTAGAAATTCAGAAAACAAGAGCCGTATTGGGGCAAATTCCTGAGCAAGCTAACAGGCTAATACATTTTTTGAATACCAAAACTAGTGAAGAATTGGAAGCACTGGATATTAGAGAAAAATAAGGTACCATTTTGGACATCAAGAGAGTTCTAACCTTGAGAAATCTAATGCAAAATTTGGACAGAAGATGCCAGGACATGTAGGTAGAAATAGATTCTTTCACAGACAAATTTACAGTCCTGAGTCAAAAGGGTTTGCCAAGTCCTGTGGGAGATAATGATTGTTTGATGAAGCACAAGGACTATATACACAAATTAAATACATTATTTGTCAATCAAGCTAGTGCCTCTTCAAGTACTTCAACAGAAAAAGCACTTCCATCTGGCCAGTCCCTGTATGACAGCCTGGAAAATCTTTTTTACATAGAGCATGAGGTGAAGCATCTGTTCACCATCCCACCTAATTTCTTCAAGTACGCAGACACTGATGAGACTTTAAGGAAGCTATAGAGACATAAAATACTAGGACTAGAGTGGTGGCAGAGCATGCTAGAGATCCTGTAAATTTATCTTTGATTAAATCAAAATTGTGCACCATCTGTTATAAATGTGCAGAACATAAATAAGTCACGGTCCTGCAAATCAAAGCCTATCACATCAGCATTAAAAAAAGGGTCCAGCCAAAGCAGAAAATCATCACAGAAGATTAGTGGAAGACGGCTGGGAACCGACTTGCAGAACCTACCTCCAGTACCTCTCATAAAGGCGGATCAACCAGCATAGCACAAATTTATTGCATCTATTTATTGTCTCCCTGTTTTCGAGACTGTCTGTCTCTATCTATGTAAAAGAAACATTAATTGTCAACAGATATTTATTTCTATCAGATATTTTGCATAATATCTTGACATTTTTGTATAAATACCCCCCCAGACGAAGTATTTGGGGTTGGTTGGTGGTGGATGTTCATAGCTGTGACTGTAATACTGAGCAATTTTGGAATAAAAAGGCTATTGGAACCATTTTGTCTTGCTCATTGGATGAAGAATTGATGCTAAGGACCATGTTGCAAAATTATTGAAACATTTCATGGATCAATAAGTCTCTTCTAACTTGTGTTTTACAGTTTCTGTGTTTATTATATCATCTATGTCTCATGATCTAAATAATAGAGAAAAAGAATAACTCAGAATTTGCTTGGCTACACTCTATGTTCAATCTCTGTTATTATTAATGTTTTCTTCAGAATTAGCATAAACAGTGAATTCTTAATTGCTCCTGTTTCCCGTGGTTCTTTCATCTTGAATATTAGCTAAGGAATTCTTAATTGCTCCTTGGTAGTAATCATCCATTATCCCTCTGTCAACATGATGAAGGATTCTTAATTTCCCTTCACCCATTGACTCCATTCCATCTGATTCCAGCTTATAAATTGTCCCATATTTGACTACCTTGCTCTGTGATAAATCCTCTGATAAGAAACTTAGCCTAGGAAGCCATCTTTATTTGACTCCATCATGCCTAATGGACTGAAATGCTTCAGTTTTGCCTCACTGTTCTATTGAGTCCCCATCCTTCCAACCAAACTTTAAACAAAACCCTTGCACTTCATAACTAGCCTAATATACATCAAAACAAAGCTAAATTATAAAGAGAGAGCCCTCTCTGGATGCAGATTGGCTAGGATCTATGTCTAAAATATTGGTCTGTGGTTACCTCGGCCGTATTCCCTTTCTTACAACTTTTGGGAACAACCTGAGTAATAACATCATTGGCGACTCCACTAGGGAACTGAATAAATTGTTTGTTATTGTTGTTTATTTTTTAAAAGCTATAGATGGAGCCTGAAGTTAGCCGGTAGCCTTTGAAATTGTTTTTGCTATGCAATTACAGGAGTAAATAAAAGCTGCTTCAGTCTATCTCCAGTCTAGTTTTAGGCTTTGAACAATTGTCTCAAATACTCGATCAATTCTCTGTTTCAATAGATCTTTAGGAAAATTCAAGACTCCCATATTTAAAAAAAAACACTTCCTACAAGATATTGTCTAAAGTTGTATCCTTCAATTATTTCAAAAAAAAAAAAACCCCAAAAATATATTCAGAAGCTAGCTCCAGAGAAGAATATCCATTACACTAGATCAAATCCAGATCCAAATCCGCCACCTGTGTTTCAAAATCCTAATCTAATTCCTAAGCACCTTAAAAGCTAGCAGAACATTATCCAATCTGAGCTTACTCCTGCAAAAGCATCAGTCCTGTTGCTTCTCCAAGTTCACCATCAGCACTTCAAACCATCTTTTCCACTCCACCATCTACAACACATATTTCAACCGGTGTCCATGCTCTTCCAACCGTTACATTTATCTCTGCAGATATGGCAAACTGATATGCTCCCCTGCAATTACCTACAAATCCAGGGGCTATGCCTCAATATTATCATAGCAAAATCGCCTATTTTGATGGTACTGGCACTTACACAGCTCAACAACACACCAAGAAAATGATGGATTATTTTGAAAACTATGAGATTGATGATGATAATGTAAGAATGAAAATTTTTGCCCAAAGCTTAATTGGAGATGTTAGAACCTGGTTTAGAGCACTCCCTGCAAACACTATCAATGATCCTGAAGCTCTTTATCAGACCTTCCTAAATAGATGGGAAAAGAAGAAATATCCTCTACACATTTTATCAGAATATGAAAACTTGAAAAGGGGTCCACAAGAAACTGTTCAAGATTACTGCACCAGATTTAACAATGTATACAATGTTATTCCTCAGAATCTCAGGCCTCCACCAGACTTGGCCTTAATCAAATTTCCTGATGGATTTGACTCTAACATGGCATACCAGCTTAGGGAAAGAGCTCCTTGAAGCCTAGAATACATGCAAAGTATAGCTGTCAATGTTGAGGCCAACCTGATTTCTAAACGAGCTTGGGCTAGAGCTGAAAGAAGGATACCCATCAAAGAAGAACCTTCAACATTTGAGCAGAAATTAGATGCTATCATTAAAGGAATGGATAGACTTGGTGATAGAGTATAAAAAATTGAGAGGAAGTCCCCTTGGGATGGACAACCGAAAAACATTGGAAGAAACCCAAATTTCAGAAAAAATCAGAATCCCAATACTGGAAAGGTTGGCCCTGATAAAAAAATTAGACCTCCATTCCAAGAAAATTATGCTGAAGCTTCAACTTCTAGTGAACCAATAGAAGACACTCAAATTAATTTAATGGGGCTCAGTAGTGAACAACAAATTTTCTTGACCCAAGAATACCAAGAGGCTCACACTCTTAATCAGTTCCAAATCCAATCAGGTGAATCATTTGATTTTAGGGAAGGATATGACACTGCCATCTATGAAGTTCACAAACAATACAATATAAGAAGTAGGAGAATAGATGTCCCTGATGACAATAAACAAAAAGAAACCAAGCAGCCTAGTAGAGCTAAAATCAAGAACCCTCCTATACAAACTCCTCCTAAAACAATTCCCGACCCAAACAGTCCAACAGTTGAAGATATTTATGATAATCAACAACCTAATAAACAGTCTTTAGCATCCATTCCTTCCAAATAAATTGCGAGAGAACCTACAGAAATCGACTTACAAGCAGCTTCAGCCCATAACACCGCTCCTGATAAAGGAAAAAAACACTGAAAAAACAGCTCAAAAAGAGAATCTCACTGCCCGAAACAAAAAACTTCAAACAGAAAAACCTTTTAACCTTGAGACTGAAATAGGCAAATTCAAGATAGCAATTCCATTGTCAGAATTGGCTAAGCATGATGTCTATAGAGAATAAATCAGTAGATGACTTCAAATTTCAGAAAACAGAGACGTAGTAAATGTCCTTGATGACCAACCAGAATTAATTTTTGGTCCCGAAGTAAATGGTAAATCAATAGATGGAGGGGCTCCTCCTTTCTATGTAAGTCTGAATATTCATGACAAAATATTGCACAATGCAATGTTTGATTCTGGAGCTTCCCATAATTTAATGCCCAAATCTGTAATGGAAAAGTTGGACCTAGATATCACCAGGCCATACAAAGACTTGTTCTCTTTTGATTCAAGCCAGGTCAAATTTCTAGGATTGATCAAATATTTGTGTGTATTATTAGTTCAATACCCGGCCAAAACAATTTTAATGGATGTATTGGTAGTTGATATTCCACCAAAATATGGCATGTTGTTGTCTAGATCTTGGGGTGCTAAGCTCCAGGGATCTTTACAGTTGGACATGTCCTATGCTACCATTTCAATCTTTGGCCAGCCAAAGAGATTGTACCGTGAAACTTTGATGAAATACGTAGTGAGCAGCTAATAGAAACCCCAGAATTTTCACATCTATTCTATGCATTCTGATATGGACTCCTTCATCCTATACAATGCTGAATTTTACCCTCCAAATGATGACAAGGTTTTAGCATTAGTACAAGAAGAAATCATAAATGTAAAATCTAGTGGTCAGATTCAAGAAATTTATGTGAATAATGGTATATCAGACATACAAGGGAAACCTCATGAAACTAAAAATCCAAATCTGCCTAATAAGCAAATTTCTAAGACTCCTGATCCTGGCTATAATCATGAAATTCTCTGGTATTTTAATTTGATGGATCTGTCAATAAACTAGGAGCAGGAGTAGGAATTTGGATACATAATATGGAAAATGATTATGTTAAAGGACACACATATAGGTTCAATTTTAGATGCACTAGCAACATGGCTGAATATGAAGCCCTCTTACTAGGACTTAAATTGCTCAAAAGCTTAGGGGCAGTTAGGGCATCAATTTTGGGAGACTCTGATTTAGTTATTCAACAAATGAAAGGAAACTTCCTCACAAATGATCTCATATTAAGGTCTTATAGAGGGGTAGCAATTGAAATACTCAATATCTTTCTAGAAACTCAGCTGGCCAAAATTCCAAGGAAACACAATTTGCATGATCACAGTTTGGCAACATTTGCCAACACTTGTAAACTGCCATTTGAGTCTAATCATCATTTAATAGCCAAAATTAAACACTGGCCAACTGTACCTGACAATGTAAAAAACTGGCAAGTGTTTGAAAATGACACTCAGATTAATAATTTCCTGACATTAAAAGAAGAATTTTCCAGCACTAATATAGACACAAGCACTGTGGGAGAAGTTGATCCAATAGAAAAAATTGAAACACACATTTCAGCTGAAACAGCAACTCAAATACTACATCCAATGAAATTTACCAGCAAAGAGTTGCAAGAGCTCAAGGAAATAGACATTGATGAAACCATTGGAGGAGAATCTGAAGTTATTGATTTAAAGGACAATTTTTTACCCACGGGATTAACTCCTTTGGAAGACATTTTTTATTCTAATGATATCCCAAGGAAACCCAAAATGCAGCCATTAAACGCAGACATTTAGGACTGTAACATAGGGACTGAACAAAATCCTAAAATGATAAAATTGTCCAAAACTTTGCCTCCTGACCAAAAGATGAAATATATTGAACTGTTCAAAGAATTCCAGGACGTTTTTGCATGAAGCTATGAAGATCTCAAATCCTATGACACTTCCATGATTCAACATGCCATACCCCTCAAAGAAAATAAAAAACCTTTGAAGCAAAAACTCATAAGGGTCAACCTTGTACTCCTCCCTCTAATTGAAAAAGAAGTCAAGAGAATGTATGAAGCTGGAATAATTGCACCCATTAGATTTTCAGAATGGTTTCCAATTTAGTGCCCACTAGGAAGAAAATAGGAGAAATCAGATTGTGTGTTGATGTGAGGAATCTAAATAAAGTCTCTTTAAAAGACCACTACCCCTTACCTAAGATGGACCACATTTTACAAATGGTAGTAGGTGCCTCTAGGATTTCACTACTAGATGGGTTTTCAGGTTTCAACCAAATTTTAGTTCACCTTGATGATCAAGAAAAAACTGCTTTTACAACTCCATGGGGAACTTTCAAATATGTAAAAATGCCATTTGGACTCAAGAATGCAGGGGCAACCTTCCAACGTGCAATGTACATAGCTTTTGTTAAAGAAATTCATGATTTCCTGGTCACATACCTAGATGATCTCACTGTGTTTTCTAAATCAGATTAGCAACACCTAGATCATCTGACACGAGTGTTTTTAACCTGCAGAAAATATGGTATATCACTGAATCCAAAGAAGTCATTATTTGGCCTAGAAGAAGGCAAACTATTAGGTCACATAATCTCAAGAGATGGCATCAAAATTGACCCTAACCGAATACAAGCCATCTTACAAATACCTCATCCCAGAAATGTCAAAGAACTCCAAGCTTTCCTAGGGAAAATTAATTTTTTAAGAAGATTCATACCCAACTTGGCTGAATTAATTAGATTGTTGAATAATATGCTGAAAAGGGATTCCAAGGTCAAATGGACATTAGAAGCCAAACAGGCATTTGAAGAAATCAAGGTAGCTTTAACCAAAACACCAGCCCTTACAAGCCCAAAATTTGATAGAGACTTCATAATATTTCCATTTGCATCAAAACACACTACTGCTGTTGTTTTGCTACAGAAAGATGATCAAGGATGTGAAAAACCCATAGAATTATTTAGCAAAGCACTAAGGGATGCACCTCTAAAATACCCAATCATGGAAAAACAAGCTTATGCACTTGTGAAAGCCATCAAAGATTTCAGAGTCTACATACTATATTCTCATATAATAGCTTATGTGCCAAGCACTGTTTTCAAACACATCCTGACCCAAGAGGGGATTGAAGGCAAGAGAGGCAAATGGATTGCTACTATATTAGAGTATGATATTGAAATAAAACCTACAAAGCTTATAAAGGGACAGGGATTGGCTAAAATCTTGACTGAAACCAATTTCCAAGCCCTAGATATTAATGAACTGGATAACGAACAGGAGATGGCGACTCCACAGATCAACCAGGCCTTCCTTGAATCACCTTGGTATGCTGATATATGTTATGTATTATTAAACCTGCAAGCTTCTCCAAGGTTATCCAGAACAAAGAAAAGGTTTATAAAAATGAAAGCTTTAAAGTTTTGTATTTTAGATGGTGCTCTCTTTTGGAAAAATCATGAAGGTGTTCTATTAAATTGTCTAATAAAATATGAAACTGACAAAGTAATCAAAGAATTTCATGAAGGGGACTGTGGTGGACATTTGTATTGGAAATCTATTGCTGATAAAATCCTAAGGGCTGGATTTTACCGGCCCACTTTGTTTGCTGATATCAAAAAGTTTGTTACTGCTTGCCATAAATGTCAAATCTTTGAAGGCAAGAGGAAACTTCTGCCTCTACCCCTTAGACCAATTTCCACTGAAAGACCATTTCAGCAATGGGGTTTAGACTTCATTGGGGAAATTCACCCTCCCTCCTCTGGCCAACATAAGTGGATTTTGACTGCCACAGATTATTTCACCAAGTGGATAGAGGCCATCCCTTGTAGACAAGCCAATGATTCAGTGATTATGCAATTCTTAGAAACCAACATCCTGTCTAGATTTGGCTGTCCTGAAAAAATTATAACAGATAATGTTGCTGCTTTTAAATCCAAGAGAATGATCAATTTCTATCACAAATACCAAATTACCTTAGGCCACTCCACAGCCTATTAGCCCCAAGGTAATGGTCTAGCTGAGTCATCCAATAAAATCCTAATGAATATCATTAAGAAAGTATTGGAAGAAAACAAGAAAAATTGGCATAAGAAGCTTATAAATGCATTATGGGCTGACAAGTTAACTACCAAGAGATCCATTGGAACTAGTCCCTATGAGCTTGTATATGGTATGGAGGTTGTATTTCCTTCATCCTTGGGAATACCTGTAATGAAATTGTTGCAAGAAGTTCAAGTACAGCCCAATGACATCCAGAGAAGAATAAATCAGACTATACATCTGCAGCAGACTAGAGAAAAGGTATATCAAAGATCTCAAGTGTTACAAGAAAAACTTAAGAAGATATTTGATAAGAGGACTAAGGCAGAGGATTTTTCCATAGGAGACAAAGTTCTGAAATGGGATTCAAGAAGAGAAGATAAAGCAAAACATGGGAAGTTTGACTTCCTGTGGAAGGGACCTTTTGTTATTCAGGCCTCACAGGGAAACAATACCTACTTTTTGAAAATCCTGGATGGTACAGAAGCAGAAGATGGACCAGTTAATGGTTGGATGCTGAAGCATTATTTTGATCTAGTTTGTTGATATATCAGGACTCTAACTTGTACATAACGATGCTTAGTTTCTGCAGTTTATTACAGCAATAAAAAATGGGAAGAAATGTGTAGGAAATTTTGAGGAGCAATCAAGGAACTTTACCACCTTTTTGTGTTACCTTTTTAAGTTCAAACAGAAGTTGAAAAATAAGACTTGGGAGATGAAAATATGAGAACAAACATTCAAACAAAGTATCCAAAGCAAAAGTGCAAATGTTTGGATCAGCCCATAAAGAGATGTGTATATTTTACAAGGTCCTATGTACAGTTTGTTTACAGCAAAGGAAGATTTCAGAATGCAGCAAGAATTGAACATAAGGCCATCTGACCTACTGTTCTTGACTTTTCACCAAGAAAAGCCATCCCCAAGTGGAGCCAGTGTTATACTCCTATACCAATAGGTGTCATATTTCATGATTGACTGGTAAAATCCCAAATATGTTCATCCTTTCCCTGCTGCAAAGGTTTCCATATTTTGAAAAGATCAAAAAATTAAAAAATGAAAAGAGGGTATGCCCTAAAAGAAATATCAAAGGGAAAAAAGAATGAAATGGTTAAGAGAAAAAAAAAAAAGAAATGAACCCCAAATAAAGAAGACCAGGAAAGTGTGCTAGTCCAAAATGCCACTACTATTCCATTTTTGCAAAAGAATCTATTATGAAACCAGCTCAAGAAAAGATAGAAAAGATAGATCAAAGCCTTAGAATTCAGCCTCTTCGAGGGGGCAACCTCCTTTACATTACATAAATGAAAAATTCTTGGATGATACAAATTAAAAGACCTCCTTTCTATATATAGGAGTTTAAGGGGTCATAACATAATCAGAGCCGACATAACAATAATAATGTAAGGGCACAATAATAACAATAGTGGGCTTCTATGGGGCACAGTAGTAACAATATGGGCACTACATGGGTACATCAATATAATAAGTGGGTTATACTAATAACAATAAGGGGTTACACTAGTAGTATAGGGGCCTAACATGCCCCTCTCCTTCAAAAAGCGTTGTCCTCAATGCTTGAGTAGTTGTTGATGCTTCTGTATAAAATTCTTGTCCTCCCATGTGGAATATTCAGCGGGTAAGTTCTTCCACTTGATGAGATACTCTGAAATTGATCGATTTCATAGCTGTTGGGTTCTTATTTCTGTGACTGCTCCTGGTTCCAATATGATTTTTCCTTCCTCTTCAATTTTTGGCAATATTGTTTGAATTGGGATCTTTTGCAACTTTTGAATAAGTGGCCATACTTCTTCGTCCTTCTTCCATTCATCCCTTGCTTCGTTTATCCAATCTGGTTGAATAATATAAATAGCACAAAATAATGCTTCCACATCCTCATCCTTGAAGAGTCTTCCCATTCGGTAAGGTCACCATTTTTTAAGTGCATGTAGTATTGCCAACATTTCCTTCTCATAAATAGCTTGCTTGAGATGTAGCAGTAAAAATACCCAATCACCTACATAAAAACATTTTTCACTACGATGTTCATCTACCTGTTGTTTCGTTTGATTTTGCACCGAAGTGGCGTTATCCTTTAAAAGTTGGAGAACTTGTTGTTGATGCTCGATGTGATCTTTCACTGCTTGAACCTTTTTCTTCTTGATATGTCCTTCTATCTCTAGAGTTTGAGGAGTGGTAATTTCTTCCAATCCTTTACAAGATATGGTCGGATTCATTTCTTGATGCGCGATGTGATCTTTCACTTCTTGAACATTTTTCTTCTTCATACGTCCTTCTATCTTGATAGTTTGAGGAGTGGTAATTTCGAACAATGAATTACAAGATATGGTTGGATTCTGTTAGGGTCCCACCCTAACCCCCTTATTTATGTCATGGGATCACGTCATAGTCAAGAGTCAATAAAGCCCATATTAATATTTGTAAGTGGTTAACCCGCAATTAATGACGGGACCACAATTAGTTGCAAATGGGCGGTAGTATTAGATAGATGGTATTAATAAAACCCACGGTATTGGCCTGTGGTATTGCATGTATGAGTCATATATAAAGGATAGAGACTCCCTGCGAGGAGCATCGTGTCTTGTTTTTGTAATCGAGCTCTGCTCTATTGGAGGTTGCCCCCTCGAAGAGGCCTGTGAACATTTCTCTCTGAATAATAAAATCATTGCTATTCTGTGTTCTGGGTATCTTTTCTTCGCATATTCTGTGTTTGGGTATTACTTTGCAGGTTAAGAGCATAATAAGTGGTATCAGAGCACTTTCCAGGGCTCGGTGGGATCTCCAATTTTTAGCAAAAAAAAATTTTGGCTAGAGACGTGTTTCGGCGTCTTTAAACCACAGGACCAGTATTTCAAATTGAATCGTCTCCAAGATGATTGGACTAAGCTTATGGTGGGGACCATGTACTTGGACAATGAACGATGGCAATGGGCGGAATGGCATCAATGTCGCAATGGACCTTTTCCGAGTTGGGCCCAATTTTCCAAAGCTCTTCGAGATCGCTTTGAACAGGGAGACTCCTTTTTGGGACGTCTCACTAAGCTTCGACAGACGGGTACAGTGGATGAATATATCACCACTTTTGAAGCCTTAGCCTTCCGCACTTAGAGTCTCTCAGATGAGTTCTACACGGAATGTTTTATCAGTGGTCTTAAAGAAGCCATCAAAGCTCAAGTTCTACTCCACCACCCTCCCACGTGGACGGAGGCTTGCTAGGTAGCTCGTAAGGTGGAACGTGCCATAACAGCCCAATACAGCCGCCCCAATTTCCCCACTAAAGGTCATCCCCCACAAGCTCACAACACGACTCAAACACTTAAGGTCCAAAAGGTGTCACCTCAGGAAATGGCCGAAAGAAAGAAGCAAGGACTATGTTACTACTGTGATGAAAAATATTCCCCTAGTCATAAATGCAAGGAGCCCAAGTTTTTTCAAATAGATGCCACTGACTACAGCTCCACCGAGGAAGATCCACCACTTGAGGAACCGGAGGCGATCGAAGAAGACAACCAAAAGGAGATTGTATCTGACGAACCAGTTATTTCACTCAATGCGTTGGCAGGAATTTCTTCCCCTCAAACTCTCAAAATCAGGGGTTTTCTTAAACATCGGCTAGTAGTAGTCTTGATTGATAGTGGAAGTACCCATAATTTCATCCATCAAAAAATCGCCGAAGCAGCGCATTTTTTTGTACGGGCAGTTTCTAACTTCCAAGTCCAAATTGCAGATGGGGGCACAATGAAATGTGAAGGCCGCTGTGAAAATGTCAAACTTCAAATGGGGGATTATCAGTTGAAAACCCACATGTTTGCCATACACATGGGGGGATGCGACATTGTCCTAGGCGCTGAATGGCTCCGCACTCTTGGGCCAATCACAATGGATTTCCAGGAGTTATATATGAGTTTTAAGCAGAACAACTCCACAGATACCCTCCGTGGCCTCCAGGCGGGAGCCCCCTCTGTCATCAGCTCGCATCGGATGGAAAAATTGTTAAAAAAGGGCCATCATGGAGTGGTAGCTCAATTTAATGTCATCCAGGTAGTCGAAACCAGGTCTCTGCCAATTCATCCTGAGATGCAGCAGATTTTAAATAACCATCGGATGGTCTTTGACAAGCCTCATGAGCTTCCACCCTCACGAGGGGAACATGATCATAGCATCACCTTGGTTCCAGGGGCCCAACCCCCAAATGTGCGGCCATACAGATATCCGTTTACTCAAAAGAATGAAATAGAAAAAATCATCAAGGAATTGTTGGAAGCAGGTGTCATTCGTCCCAGCATTAGTCCTTATTCATCCCCAGTGGTCATGGTCCTCAAGAAAGATGGGGAGTGGCAGATGTGTCCCGACTTCAGGGCCCTCAACAAGTTGACAGTCAAAGATAAATTTCCCATTCCGGTGGTTGACGATTTGCTGGACGAACTCAATGGGGCTCAATTCTTCACTAAGTTGGATCTTCACTCCGGCTACCACCAAATTCGCATGAAGGAAGTCAACATTCCCAAGACGGCTTTCAGAACTCATGAAGGCCATTATGAGTTCCTGGTCATGCCATTTGGTCTCTGTAATGCCCCTTCTACTTTTCAGAGTCTTATGAATCACATCCTCAAACCATATCTCAGAAAATTTGTCCTTGTCTTCTTCGATGACATTCTCATCTATAGTGGCACTTGGGCGGCACATCTTCAGCATGTAGATCTACTATTGCAACTGCTCCGCAAGCATAAATTATTTGTCAAGATGTCTAAGTGTTCGTTTGGCATGGAAGAAGTTGAGTATTTGGGCCACATTGTGGGGCGTGAAGGTGTCAAGGTGGACCCCAAAAGATCCAGGCAATGCAAGAATGGCCTCAACCTAAGACTTTGAAGAGCTTGAGAGGATTTTTGGGTCTCACAGGCTATTATCGTAAATTTGTCCGCAACTATGGCCACATAGCGAAGCCCCTCACTCAACTCCTAAAGAAAAATTCCTTCTTCTGGAACGAGGAAGCACAACAGGCATTTACCGCTCTAAAAAACGCCATGTGTTCCACTCCTGTCTTATCACTACCTGACTTCACCAAATCCTTTGTCATTGAATGTGATGCTTCGGGTACAGGTATAGGGGCGGTCTTAATGCAGGAAGGGCGACCATTGGCCTTCACAAGCCAACAACTCAGTGGGAGGAATCTGGGCCAATCTACCTACGAGAAGGAAATGATGGTCATATTACATGCAGTCGAGACCTGGCGACCTTACTTATTGGGGCGACGTTTCCAAATCCGCACAGATCATCATAGTCTTAAATATTTTTTGGAGCAACGCCTCTCCTCCCCACAACAAAATAAATAGTTAGCCAAAATGCTGGGATATGATTATGAGATCATTTACAAGAAAGGGAAAGACAACAGTGTAGCAGATGCATTATCGCGCCAATTTGAGGAGGAAAGTACTCTGCTCGCAATTTCCCTTCCCATTCCAGACTGGATTGAAGAAGCTCGCAGGGAATGGTTTTCACACCCAGGGCTCTCCCAACTCATTTCTCAATTGCAGGTAGATCCTAATTCTAGCAAGGGCTACTCGTGGCAGAATGATATTCTTCGCTACAAGGACAGAGTCGTAATATCACCAACATCTACCCTCAAAAGTAGCATTTTGGAAGAATTGCACTCATCTCCCATTGCAGGACATTCGGGCTTTCAGAAGACATATGCTCGCATTAGAAGATCATTCTTTTGGACAGGCATGAAAAAGGACGTCCTTACTTTCGTAGCCGAATGTGATGTCTGTCAACGCCACAAAGGGGAAACCGTCAACACACCAGGCACATTACAACCATTGCCCATTCCGGCATCAATTTGGATGGAGGTTTCTATGGATTTCATTACAGGTCTTCCAAAGTCAGGGAACAAGTCAGTCATCATGGTGGTTGTGGACCGACTGTCGAAGTATGCTCATTTCTGTGCCCTACCCCACCCATTTACACCAACCTTGGTTGCTCAATCTTTCATGGATCAGATATTCAAATTACATGGCATGCCCACTTCTATAGTGTCCGACCGCGACCCGATATTCACCAGCAATTTTTGGTAGGAACTCTTCAGAATACAAGGCACTCAACTCAAACTCAGTACTTCATATCATCCGCAAACAGATGGTCAAACCGAAGCCATCAACAAATGTCTAGAAACCTACCTTAGGTGTTTCACTTCAGAAAAGCAACACCTTTGGGCACAGTGGTTACCTCTGGCTGAATGGTGGTATAACACCAACTATCATGCCACCACCAAAATGACTCCCTATGAAGCAGTCTATGGTCAACTTCCGCCTTCCCCTACTTCTTATCTCAAGGGATGCTCCAAAGTACAAGCAGTGGATCAACTCCTACAACACCGCGCAACCATGCTCGCCCATCTTCACAAGAATCTTCATCAAGCTCAGAACCGCATGAAGCAACAGGCCGACCAACATCGCTCAGAGCGCCAATTTCAAGAAGGGGATCAGGTCTTTTTGAGGTTGCAACCATATAAGCAAACATCACTCAAAGACAAGGGTTGTCAAAAGCTCTCTCCAAAATTCTACGGACCATACCAAGTACTTCAGCGCATTGGAGAAGTGGCTTACAAGTTGGCTTTGCCACCTACGGCAAAAATCCATCCAGTTTTCCATGTATCGTGCCTCAAGAAAGTGATTGGGAACAATTGCCGAGTTCAAACCAGTCTACCTGAATTAGACGAAGAAGGGTCAATCTGGCTTCAACCCGAATAGGTTCTAGACACACGAGACAAGCACCTGCGCGGCCGCCTGATTAAGGAAGTCCTCGTCAAATGGAAAGACACCTCTCCGGAAGATGCCACTTGGGAACCAGCCACTATTCTTCAGCAGTTTCCGCAGCTTCAGCCTTGAGGACAAGGCTAGTCTTAAGGAGGAGGGCATGTTAGGGTCCCACCCTAACCCCCTTATTTATGTCATGGGATCACGTCATAGTCAAGAGTCAATAAAGCCCATATTAATATTTGTAATTGGTTAACCCGCAATTAATGACGGGACCACAATTAGTTGCAAATGGGCGGTAGTATTAGATAGATGGTATTAATAAAACCCACGGTATTGGCCCGTGGTATTGCATGTATGAGTCATATATAAAGGATAGAGACTCCCTGCGAGGAGCATCATGTCTTGTTTTTGCAATCGAGCTCTGCTCTATTGGAGGTTGCCCCCTCGAAGAGGCCTGTGAACATTTCTCTCTGAATAATAAAATCATTGCTATTCTGTGTTCTGGGTATATTTTCTTCGCATATTCTGTGTTTGGGTATTACTTTGCAGGTTAAGAGCATAACAGATTCATTTCTTCTGTCTTGATGTGATCTTTCACTTCTTGCACCTTTTTCTTCTTGATATGTCCTTTTATCTTGAGAGTTTGAGGAGTGGTAATTCTTGCCAATGCTTTACAAGATATGGTTTGATTCATTTCTTCTTTCTCTGGGGTGGGGTCCTGGTGTATATCTTCTTCTTTTGATGTTTCTTGATCCTTTTCTTCCTCCTCTTCATATTCTATGTAAAATAATTTCTTCTCAGCACACTTATGACCTTTAGTGCATTTGCTATCACAATTGTAACAAAGCCCTTTTTCTCTTTTTTCTTCCAATTGTTGTGGTGTAACCCTTGTAGGTTGTGGAAGGCTAGGAGAAACAACACTTCCATATTTATAGTTGTGAGGGGTACGCTTCTTGGTTTCCATAATTTTGCTTTCCACTATGTCACAAAGCCCTTTTACTCTTTCCAATTGTTGTGGTGTTGCTCTAAAGAAGGTGTTGCTCTTTGTATCCTCATAATGTGCTATCATTTCCTCCGTGAAAATTGACCATGTAACAAGTTGTTTACGAGAACAAAGTCCTTCGTACCATAAAAATTGATCTGGTTCTAAATATTAAGATGCAATACATACCTTTTGTAATAGTTGTACACCATGTAGATCAAAATATTGCTCCATCTGATGTATCCAATTTACCGGATCCTTGCCATCAAACTTCCTCATCTTGCTTTTTCTTGATTTTAGGAGCTCGATCTTGAAATGACTGTAACTTTGTAATTTTGGATCTTTAAGTTCTGAAATTGCAACTTGTAGTAGCTCTTTGTGTCCTCTTTCCAATGCCACCAGTCTGACCCAAATTTGATTCTCCAAAGAAGAGTTATGCGAAATCTCCCACAGTGACTTGATTATAGACTAGTTCAGTAGAGCGAACTTGTACGACGTGCCACAAGTCACTGTTTCGACCTTTGGATCTGAAAAATGCATACAAGAAACTACACTCCGCCCTCTTTCTGTACCTTCTTACAAAATTTCAATCTGATGCTCAGAAAGAAAGTTATGACGATTTTCCCTAGGTCACCTGTTTGGAATGTAATTCAGGAGTTTGCAAGAAGACCAACTTCCTCAAATCATATCTCCGCAAATATAGTGCGAAAAGTTCTGAAATGCTCACTCGAGATTTAGCGCGATGTCTTCTCAAATGGGTTTGTTTTTTAGCTTCTGAAATGTCACAGAAAAGAAGTTATAGCGAAAAATCAAAGATGACCTGTTTGGAGCAGCGAAACCCTAGAATCCAAAGCTCTGATACCAAATGTTATGAAACCAGCTCAAGAAAAGATAGAAAAGATAGATCAACGCCTTAGAATTCAGCCTCTTCGAGGGGGAAACCTCCTTTACATTACATAAATGAAAAATTCTCGGATGATACAAATTAAAAGACCTCCTTTCTATATATAGGAGTCTAAGGGGTCATAACATAATCAGAGCCAACATAACAATAATAATGTAAGGGCACAATAATAACAATAGTGCGCTTCTATGGGGCACAATAGTAACAATATGGGCACTACATGGGTACATCAATATAATAAGTGGGTTATACTAATAACAATAAGGGGTTACACTAGTAGTATAGGGGCCTAACAGAATCTCATTGTGTGCAGTTAGTTTCACTCTTGCCACAGTTGATGAATGGCCAAACAGCTTAATCTTGGCAAGTTCATGTTTGAATTTCTTGTTTTAGAGATAAAGAATAAAATCTATCCAAATAGTTCAATCTTGGCAGATAAATAGTTAGGTAGAGAAGCAAAGGAGCTCAACTGTTAAATCTGAGCCCTTGGAAGAAATAAGGGCAGACTTAAATAGGATTCCCATGAAAAGAAAAAGTAAATTTGTAAGGCTTTGCTAGTTCAAGTGCACCCATGGAAGAAGAAGAAAAATGTTAGGTATAACAGGCTGGGTAGGCAGTTTTGGTGTTGTAGAAGTAGGCTTGTGATTAATTTTCTTTCTCAAAGATGTTCATCTTGTTGATATCATAAGTACAATGGCAATTGTTTGGTTACAAGTCAAGTGATGCATGTCTAACTTCCCTTTACACTTCTCCCAAAAGACACTTACTAACCTCCCCCAAGGATATTGAGATCTACTCAATACTCTTAAATCACTCCATTTCATGAAAAAACCTGAGGAAAATAGCATTCCTGCTTAAAGCAAAGAATCCACATTTCTTGTGTAAAACCTCTCTTTCCTCCTAAGCCTAAGTTGTTGAACTTTATAACTTGGCGCTCACCCTTCATAGATCCATTGTGACCATTAACATTACTGTATAAATCCCTATGTTCCTACCCCTGCTTGTATTATGTAAACATATAAAAAACCCCAAAAAATTTAATATCCCGCCCCAGGTCGATTACGGCCATATTTTGGTTTACAAAGGAATTATAGGTTCATCTGGAACCATATAATAACCTCCGCCGCGCAAATATTCAAAGGTTAATTAACACCAGGTTAATTAATTGTTAAAAACATCCCGTGGCCAATTGAAGTGTCCCCGATATGTTTAAAATCATTGTTTATATATGTGGGTCCCCACGCCATAGCCCTTCACCAACTTCGTTGAGTGCTTACCGTTGGATCCAAGCCCACCGATCGGACAACCCATGATTATATCGCAAGCCCCTCCACTGCCAATATTTACCGCCCGGGGAGCCGGCAGTATTACCGCCATATCTGGGACACGCGACACCCTTCTGACATGCTCGCGGCCCCTCCACATGAAACCGCCTTCGCCGATAAGCGGTGCAGGCCAATACCGCTTACCTCCCTCCCACTGACCCCGCTCGCTGACATCATCGCCACATCACCCCCACGTCAACGCCCGTACCTCGCGTCATGACAAAACGTCATGCCCTAGTGACATCATCCGACCAAAAAGCGCCAAAAGCCCCGTGAAGCCAATTTTTGTTAAAAAACCCATAAAAACCGTCATTTTCATTCATTTTCATTTGTTTGTTTCCCAAAACTGTTGCATGCAAAATTATGTCCAGCGGCTGCAGAAGCTCCAGTCTGCCACCCGGCCAAGCAAAGACCAGTCCCCTGCTGCTCAACTCATCAGTCAACCTACCAATTACACTTGTTCGCCTCCAAAACACAGGTATTTACCCCGTCTCACCTCCTGAACCTGTGTTTTTGGTTTTCCTCTACAAAATTGTACCTATAGGAGCCAATTTTAAACTCAAGCAGTCCATAATTGCTATACCAACCCATCCAAAAACTGCTTTGTTGCCCTTTTTCCACAGAAATTCAACCTTCGGTTTAAAAACATAGAAAATTGAACAATGGAAGCCCTTGTGGCCCTCAATGTCGTGCCTCTCAATGCACCTCATACAGACCAGCATCATTTACCCTTGGCCGACAGAGATTTCCAAATAAAAGACCCAATTGGCTGCCAAAATCATCTTCATACTTTCTGCCTAATCAGAAACAGTCATTTGAACAACTCTGATATCTATGGAATATGGGAATCCAATCTCCCCAGGTATTACCTTCTTTTAGTCAATATATTCCCAGATATTATTCGCCACTGCTGTGCCAATTATGACCCTGTCTGTAAAGCAGTTATCTCTCCATCACAAACTGTTCTGTTTTACATAACTGCTGAGTCTATCAATGAGATGCTACACTTTCATCCAGTTTAGCCTCTTGCTCCTCTTTCCATGGGATTCCTGCTTGAGCAAGGCTCTCAACTGTCCAGTGCAGAAATAGCCCGGATTGCTAAGTTATTCATGAAACCAGAATGCCAGCCCCAAGGCCCACCTCCTTATTTATATGTCTCCTTCAATGAGACTGGAAGAATTCTTCTTGACATGATATCAGTGATCTTGGGATTTAGGTCCAGTGAATTTGTGGATGAGATGGTCCTAGTTCTGTTATCCACCTTTACTGCAGGACAGCCCCCTGCTATTAAGTATGACTATGCCTCTTTGATTGCGGACAAAATCCATGCTCAATTCATGAATTTGGAAAGATAAGGAGTGTTTAAATACACAAGTTTCATATACCATCTGTTGTTGTATTATCACCCAGACATTTTTATATTTCCCATCAGGAAATTGGATGCCAAAGGAGAGAGGAGGTCTGTAATCTTTTGGACCTATGTCTTCCATAGAATTGTTGAATCCCCTTACACCTACTGTGAATTTATTGACCTGTTTATACATCCAGCCTCCACTCTATTGATAGGAGCTCCTCCTCCTAGGCTCTCTGGTGACATAAGGAAGATTTTACAGCTCTCCAAGACCTATAGGATAGGTGATTGGTACTTCTACCAGGATCACACTGAAATCAGGATATATGGCTCTGAGTTGTGCCCTTATAAGCTGCCCAAATATGTGCCTATGAGACTGTTTGCACTAGAGTATTTCAGGCAACTTATTAATGCAGATTTAACTCACTTTTGCAATGTCAAGAAAAAGGCTCAGCTGAGAATAAGAAATCAATTAGGCTCTTTTATCATTAACAAGAGAGAAGCATGGGAAGATGCTGATAAAATACTAGGGGAAGACCTTAAATTGAAGAAAAGCTTCTGGTGGGTATCATATGACCCAAATGGCTTTATAAGTGATAGAAAAGTAAAAAACCGGTTGTCAGCTTACACACATCATAGGATCCCTGAAGTGGAGCAATATGCTAATCAAGATGAGTGGATAGAGGGTACATTAGTAGAAGAACTTACTCGACAAGAAAAAATGGAACAAGCTATGAAAGATTTAGAAAAGACCCTTGACCTGGACTCTTTTGGACAAGTATCTTTCAAGCTACCTTAGCAAATGGGAGTGGGTACATCTTCTGTTGGGACTTCACAGCAACCTATACAAGAGGCCAGCACACCAGTTTCAGGTTCTTCAAAGGGCAAGGAAGTGGCAGGCACAGAGCAGCAAGAAATGACTGATCAACAGGAGCAAATTCCTCCAGTGTAGACCAAAGCAGTAGAGATTCCTGCACTACAGACTCCTCTAAATGAGGAAAAAGGAAAGAAAAGGGACAGAGAAGAGGCCACACCCATCAGTGGACCTGCAGAACAGCCAAGTGCTAAAAGGCAAAGACTGAATCCTCTATCTGAAGAGGAAACCATTGAAGAAACAATAGAAAGCCTAAGAGGTGAGAGGGCAACTAGCCCACAGACCTCCCCAGTGATAGATACATCAACCAGCTCACACAGGCAGGAGCTGGAAAGGCAGCATAGTGTGGAAGTTTCATCCACAAGGCCACCAAGCAAGAAGACCTTTGATGTCAAAAGAACATTCACAGAGATAAAGGCTAGAAATGATCCATTGAGGCTGCAAATTTATGACCAATATCTGAAGATGGCCCCCACAAAACAACAAAGATTAATGTCAGCATATAAAATTAAAAAAGGAAAAATGATCATGAGCTATTTCAAGCCCAAGGTATAGCAACCACAATCAGCAGTTGATTATATCAGGACGAATTTGGAAGTCTTGGCCAAAGACATTCATCCAATAGACCAGATTGAGCTGCACAAACAGATAGGAGAAATGGTGTATTCCACGCTAGATGATAAAGCAATGTTGGCTCATAAATTGCAAAACTCATTGGAGAACACCTCTGCTCAGCTAGATTTAGAGAAAGCTTCTTCCCTAGCAAAGGACAACAGGATTAAATCCTTGGATGATATTACCATTGAGTTGGGATATGATCCCAAAGATGCCAAAGGCATAAAAGCATTAATGAGGAAGAAGGAAGAGGACATTGCTACCCTTAGAAAATAGCTCAAAATGCCTCCTTCTATGCATCCACAAACAACAGATGTTGTACAGCAGAAGTCCGAAGAAGACATGATGGACCTGCTCATGAGATTGAATGAAAGATTGAGTGAGACAGAGCAGGCATTGGAGAAAGCACTACAACAAGGAGAGTCGACCTCCCAGCCACCTCAAGTAACTCCAATAGCCACAACTGCCCCTCCCACAATTATAATAGCAATCCCTCCTTCTGTCCCGGCATCAACAGCACAAATCATCACCGGAGCAACATCAACATCAATAGCACCAGGCAGCAGCACTACTATGACCACAGAGCAATTAATTAAAGCCATGGAGGAGTTGAAACTCCAAGTATCTGAATTAAAGCAAGTCAAAGAAAAACTGGCAAAGATTGAGCAAAGCTATGATAAATCTAAAATGAATGTGGCAAAGAAAACAAGAGAAGTTAAAGCATTGGAAAATAAGGTAAGAGCCTTAGAAAAATATCTCTCTTTGCATAAGCCTCTGGGAGAAATCAGAGGAATTTTGTGGACCAACATCATTCAATCACTTAGTGGTGTATGGAGGTCCATTCAGACCATTTATGAACAGATTGATTTGATAAAAGTAGCCCAAGTAGAAATTCAGAAAACAAGAGACGTATTGGGGAAAATGCCTAAGCAAGCTAACAGGCTAATACATTTTTTGAATACCAAAACTAGTGAAGAATTGGAAGAACTGGATATTAGAGACAGAATAGGTACCATTTTGGACATCAAGAGAGTTCTAACCATGAGAACTCTAATGCAAAATTTGGACAGAAGATGCCAGGACATGCAGGTAGAAATAGATTCTTTCACAGACAAATTTACAGTCCTGAATCAAAAGGGTTTGACAAGTCCTGTGGGAGATAATGATCGTTTGATGAAGCACAAGGACTATATACATAAATTAAATACATTTTCTGTCAATCAAGCTAGTGCATTTTCAAGTACTTCAATAGAAAAAGCACTTCCATCTGATCAGTCCCCGTATGACAGCCTGGAAAATCTTTTTTACATAGAGCATGAGGTGAAGCATTTGTTCACCATCCCACCTAATTTCTTCAGGTACAAAGACATTGATGAGACTTTAAGGAAGCTGCAGAGACATAAAATACGAGGACCGGAGTGGTGGCAGAGCATGCTAGATATCCTGTAAATTTATCTTTGATTAAATCAAAATTGTGCACCATCTGTTATAAATGCGCAGAACATAAATAAGTCACGGTCCTACAAATCAAAGCCTATAACATCAGCATTAAAAATAGGGTCCAGCCAAAGCAGAAAATCATCACAGAAGATTAGTGGAAGACGGCTGGGAACCAACTTGCAGCACCTACCTCCAGTACCTCTCATAAAGGCGGATCAACCAGCGCAGCACAAATTTATTGCATCTATTTATTGTCTCCCTGTTTTCGAGACTATCTGTATCTATCTATGTAAAAGAAACATTAATTGTCAATAGATATTTATTTCTATCAGATATTTTGCATAATATCTTGACATTTTTGTATAAATACCCCCCCAGACAAAGTATTTGGGATTGGTTGGTGGTGGATGTTCATAGTTGTGACTGTAATACTGAGCAATTTTGGAATAAAAAAGCTGTTGGAACCATTTTGTCTTGCTCACTGGATGAAGAATTGATGCTAAGGACGATGTTGCAGAATTCTTATAACATTTCATGGATCAATAAGTCTCTTCTAACTTGTGTTTTTGTTATGAAACCAGCTGAAGAAAAGATAGATCAACGCCTTAGAATTCAGCCTCTTCGAGGGGGCAACCTCCTTTACATTACATAAATGAACAATTCTTTTATGATTCAAATGAAAAAACCTCCTTTCTGTAAATAGGAGTCTAAGGAGTCACAATATAACCCAGCCGACCTAACAATAATAATATAAAGCCACAAAAATAACAATAGAGGGATTCTATGGGGCACAGAAATAACAATATGAGGGTAATAGGGGCACAACAATATAAATAAGGGGTATAACTATAATAGTAATGGGGTAATCACTAGTATTATAGGGACCCAACATGCCCCTCTCCTTCAAAAAAGTGTTGTCCTCAACGCTTGAGTAATTCTAGATACTTCTGCATAAAATTCTCATCCTCCCATGTGGAATCTTCAGCGGATAAGTTCTTCCACTTGATAAGATACTCTGAAATTGATCGATTTCGTAGCTGTCGAGTTCTTGTTTCTGTGACTGCTTCCGGTTCCAATATAATTTTTCCTTCCTCGTCAAGTTCTGGCAATATTGTTTGAATTGGGAGCTTGTCGCCTATAACCTTCTTTAAACATGAAACATGGAAAACTGGGTGCAATCGAGAAGCTGCAGGAAGCTCCAATTTGTATGCCATAGTACCAATCTTTTGCAACACCTTGTATGGACCATAATACTTTGGTGATAGTTTATTATCCTTCTTAGCTTGCTTTAGGGACATTTTCTTATATGGTTGTAGCCGTAGGAATACCCAATCACCTACATCAAAACTTCTTTCACTACGATGTTGATCTGCCTGTTGTTTCATTCTATTTTGTGCCAACACGAGGTTATCCTTTAAGAGTTGGAGGACTTGTTGTTGATGTTCAATGTGATGTTCCACTGCCTGAACCTTAGAATTTTCTCTTAAATATGATGTGATGGATGGTGGTTGATACCCATAAAGTGCCATAAATGGGGTCATTTTTGTTGCTGTATGGAAGGAAGTGTTATACCACCATTCAGCCAGAGGCAACCATTTGACCAATTGTGTCTGTTTATCAGATAAAAAGCAACGAAGATATCCTTCCAAACATTTATTTACTATCTCAGTTTGCCCATCAGATTGAGGATGATAAGATGAGCTATGAGCTAAGTGAGTACCAAGACAAGAAAATAATTATGTCCAAACATTTCCAGTGAAAATGGGATCTCTGTCACTTACAATAATCTTTGGGTTTCCATGTAGCTTTTAAATTGTTTCCATAAATGCAGTAGAAACTGTACTGGCTTTAAATGGGTGTGATAATGCACAAAAGTGTGCATACTTGGTAAGTCTGTCAACTACCACCATGATGACACTCTTTCCCTCATACTTGGGTAAACCTGTGATAAAATCCATTGAAACCTCCTCCCAACATTGGCTTGGAATGGATAAAGGTTGTAATAGACCCGGTGTCTTAATTGTTTCAACTTTATTTTGTTGGCAAACCAAACATTCCGCCACAAACTTTTGAATATCTGATTTAAGGCCATCCCAAAAAAATTCCTTCTTAACCCTGTGGTAAGTTTTTAAAAATCTTGAGTGCCCTCCTAAGGGAGAAGTGTGCAATTCCATAAGAATATTTTGTTTTAGCTGGGAATTCTTACAGAGTTATAAGCGATCTTTGTACCATAACGAATCATTTTGCTAGCTAAATGTATTAGAAGTACTGGAATCTTGTTGTAGCTTTCGAATAAGTGCCCACACTTCTTCGTCATTCTTCCATTCCTCCCTTGCTTCGTTTATCCAATCTGGTTGGATAATAGAAATGGCACACAACAATGCTTCCACATCCTCATCCTTTCTTGAGAGTGCATCTGCCACCACATTTTGCTTCCCTTTTTTGTAGATGATTTCAAAGTCATAATCCAACATCTTTGTGACCCACTTTTGTTGCTCTTCAGAGGATAATCTTTTTTCTAAAAAGTATTTAAGGCTATCATGATCCGTTTTTACCTTGAAGTGTCTTCCCATTAGGTAGGGTCACCATTTCTTAATTGCATGGAGTATTGCCAACATTTCCTTCTCATAAATAGCTTTGCTTAAAAACTTTCCCTTGATTGGACGACTTTCAAAAGCAATGGGTCTTTCATCTTGCATTAGAACAGCACCAATTCCATTTCCTGAAGCATCACATTCCACAATAAAGGTTTTTGTGAAGTCCGGTGTAGCTAAGACCGGTGCTTGGCACATTGCCTCTTTAAGATGTTCAAAGGCCTTTGTTGCTTCCGGAGTCCATGAAAATGAATCTTTCTTCAATAATGTTGTTAGAGGTGCTGCTATTCTCCAATAATTCTTAACAAACTTGCGATAATACCCTGTCAACCCAAGAAATCCTCGCAGATGCTTTATGGGTGTGGGGATTTTCCATTCCTTAATGGCTTTAATTTTGCTAGGGTCTACCTTAACTCCTTCCTGAGATACAATATGACCCAAATATTCCACCTCCTGGACTCCAAAGAAACATTTGGATCTTTTTGCATATAATTGTTTCTCCTCCAATAGTTGTAGCTGATGTGGGAGCATCCAGCCAAAAAGGAAATTATTGTAAATAATAGAAATAGGGGTCATGCATTAGTTAATTAGATATTCTCAAATAAAACTAGGAGAGCTTTTAGGCATAAAGGAGTGGATGTGGATCTTTAAGTGATAAGGAAAGCTTTTCTATTTTAGAATAGGAAAAAGACAGAATAAAGCTAAAAAGATGCTTTTGCCATATGTATGCATTGCATGAGCTTTAGTTGAGTGATTTTAGGATTTTTAGAGCATGCTAAGTTTAATAAATTATGGAGCCTCATAGGCATTGAAGAAGGTGTGTGAGGAGGTGTGTGAGAAGTGATCAAGGATTCTCCTTGAGAGCCTTCGGGCAGTTTGTAAAAGGGCCATAGATTTGCATATCTGGCCATGAATATAACTGTTGTGTGAATATTTGTTTTATGTAAATATAAGTATGATTTGCATGGACATGATTGTGTTTAATGAATTCCGAGATATGGTTCTACGTATGGTGACAGAAATTGATGTTTGGTAACATTGCATTTGCACGAAGTGGTAGTGGCTTTATTTTCCCATGCGCATTGGTTGTGTAATAATGATGAATCGGTTTTCTTTTCGTTTAATGTATGGACAGGCTTGATTTTATATGGCGCACATATATGCAGTTATATAATGTTGAACTCGCACATATATACAGTATATAATGTTGAAATGGCACGGTGATGATGGTTTTGGTTATGATTCCATACGCATTTGCTGTCCGGTGTGATTGAACGCTGTCCGGTGTGTGCATACACGACCGTATGTTTAAATTTTAATTGATGACAGGTTTAAAGCGTTGCGCCTTACCAAAGATATTACGGAGGAGCGTAAGGGGAAAGCATATGTCCATGTTGCATGCGTTGATAAATTGCCAGTGAATGGTGGAAGATCTGCGTGTTAATACAATCGGATGTCAATGCATTAAAAGTTTGAACCTCAGGCGCAGTTACCTTTGAGGATTCCGCCACTTCCACGTGGTATCGCGAGTTGTATTGGATATATATAAATTTATATGTTAATTGCCGAGGCAGTGTTGTGCACGTGTTCGATTTACAACTGTGCTGTCTGGATGGTATATACATTGGCAACCCCAACGAGAAGGACAAAAGTATATATACGCCTGTTCTAAGGTAAGCCGATACCGGTAGTCCAGTGCTCCATCTTTTGTTTAAATAAAAGGCGATATAAATTTCCAAGAGATTCTATTTAGAATAACAATAGCCAGCCGATAACAGCGTGATAAAAGGAAAGGGGAAGAATGCGCCATTATGATGCCATTTGCGCATCTGTGTAGAATTATGATGCGGACATGCTGATGTGGACATGCGTAAGTAAATCAATATACACATATTGAATCTGCCATTATTGATATGTTCTTTTAGAAATTGTATGAAGAGCCTGCGTATCAACCAAGCATGGGTTATAAAGCATAGTTTATAAAGCTTTTATATGCATGACGGGAGAAAGATCCTGGTAGTAGCGGCTTGGGAGTGGCCTGGGCTGCATCAGTAGCACCCTGTCAACATGTTCAACATGATCCTTCCAAGACTTGCTGTAGATTAATATATCATCAAAAAATACTAACACAAATTTTCTAAGGAATGGTTTGAAAATTGAATTCATAAAACCTTGAAATGTTGAAGGTGCATTGGTAAGGCCAAAAGGCATGACCAAAAATTCATAATGACCCTCATGAGTTCTAAATGCCGTTTTCGGAATGTCTTCAATCTTCATTCTGATTTGATGATATCCTGAACGAAGATCCAACTTGGTGAAGTAAATTGATCCATGCAATTCATCCAGTAATTCATCAATGACAGGAATGGGGAACTTATCTTTAATAGTGAGCTTGTTGAGCTCCCTATAATCTGGACACATGCGCCATGATCCATCCTTCTTGTGTACCAATACTACTGGAGCTGAGAAAGAACTTTGACTCGGTTGAATTATACCAGCCTCTAGCATTTCTGCAACCATACGTTCAATTTCACTTTTTTGGACATAGGGATATTTGTACGCCCTGATGTTTGGAGGAACACTTCCTGGAATCAGATGAATAGCATGATCATGATCACGCATAGGTGGGAGACCTTTGGGAGTCTCAAATACCTTGGAATGATTGTCCAGGACTTTTTGGAGATCTGGAGAAATAGATGATTCCAATGTGGAAACATCTAGCGAACATAATTGTGCAATTACACCTCTTTGCTCCTTTTTTAGAAGCTTAGTCATGCCATTAGAGCTAATTATCTTTCCTGGTTTCCCTGCAATACCCCTTAATTCAACTTCCTTTCCTTCCGTAGAAAATTTGATGAAAAGTTCTTGAAAATTAAAAGCTATTGTACCCAAGGATTGTAGCCATTGGACTCCTAGTACAACATCGGCACCTCCCATTGGAATGGAAAGCATTGGGCTAGTCAATACATATTCTCCCATGGATAGCTTGATATTATGGCACTTTCCAGAACAATTTATTGTTCCTCCTTTTGTAATCATCACTTGACACTCTGGTGCTGGATATAGGAAGCAATTCAATTCTTTTGCTACCCTACAATGAATAAAATTGTGGGTGCTTCCTGAATCAAACAACACTATTACCTTTTTCTTCTTGATTTGTCCTTCTATCTTGATGGTTTGGGGAGTGGTAATTCCCACCAATGCATTACAAGATATGTTGGATTTATTTTTTCTTCATCTAGGCTTTGTTCCTAGAATATATCCTCTTCTTTTGACCTTTCTTGCTCCTTTTCTTCTTCCTCTTCACAATCTATGTAGAATAATTTCTTCTCAGCACACTTATGACCTTTTGTGTATTTTCTATCACATTTGTAAAAAAGCCCTTTTGCTCTTTTTTCTTCCAATTTTTGTGGTTTCAACCTTGTAGGTTGTGGAAGACTAGTGGCAACAACACTTCCGTCTTTATAGTTGTGAGTGGTATGCTTCCTAGTTGCCATAATTTTGCTTTCCATTTTTCTTGCTAACCTGAATGCCTTCTCTAATGAATCAGGTTCCGAAAGGTGAACATCATGTTGGATATTATCCTTTAAAGACCCTATGAACACATCAATCCTATGCTCCTCTAGAATATCTTTTACCCTTATGTTCAATTTTTGGAACTCCTCAATGTGCTCCATTATTGAACCCTTTTGTTTGAGACTTATCAATTGGCTAAAAAAAGTGTTGTTTTTTGTATCCTCATAATGTGCTATCAATTCTTCCGTAAAAATTGCCCAAGTGATAAATTTTTTACGAGAACAAAGCCATTGATACCATACAAACTGATTTGGTTCCAAATATACAGTTGCCATACGTACCTTTTGTGTGTTTTGCACATTATTGAGAAAGAATTGCTCCATCTGTAATATCCATGTGGCGGGATCCTTGCCATCAAACTTCCTCATATCGATTTTTGGAATATGGTGATTCTTCGATCCAACATTAGTGTCTATGGAATCATGATTAACATTTCTTTTGTTCTCATCATGAGTTTCCTTTACTACCTTTTCACCATTAGTAAGTATTTCTTGTAGAAAATTTGTCAAATCTGTCTTCAAATCTGCCATGCCTGTCTTCAAATTTGTGTTCAAATCTATCTTCAAATTGTCCATCTTAGCTTCCATGCCATTCATCTTAGCTTCCACGCCATTTATCTTAGCTTCCACGCCATTTATCTTAGCATCTGTTAACTTTTGTGAGCGTGACATTTGTTGCACTTGTTCTTGTAATTTTGATATATCATGTAGCATTTCTTCCTCTTCTTCATGAGTCATGCTAGAGCTTTCAGGTTCATTACTAGGTGTTTGCATTTTCTTTCCTCGGGGCATCAGTTACCGATAATAATGCTCTACTATTCCCTTTGAATTCCTTCAAAATAAATTTTCAAACCAAGCTTAAGCAAAAATTTAAAAAAATCTACACACCTTTTTTCACTTTGTAGGAGCTCGATATTGCCTCTGATGTATCTCTGTACTTTCCAATCATATAGTTCTAAATTTGTGACCTGTAGTAGCCCTCCGTGTCCTCTTTCCAATGCCACCAGTCGGATTCAAATTGGATTCTCCAAGAAAGAGTTATGCACAATCTCCCAATATGACCTAATTATATACCTTTCCAGAAGAGCGAAGTTGTATAAAGTGCCACGTGTACAATTTTTGATATTTGGTTCTAAAAAACATATACAAGAAACTAAGGTCCGTCCTCTTTTTCTTACCTTCTTACGAAATTTCAATCTGATTCCTAGAGAGAAAGTTATGACAATTTTCCCCAAGTCACCTGTTTTGAATGTAATTTAGGAGTCTGCAAAAAGACCAATTTCCTCAGATCATATCTCCGAAAATATCACGCGAAAAGCTCTGAAATTTAGACCCAAGGTTCAGCACGATTTCGTCTCAAATGGGTTTTTTTTGCGACTTCTGAAACATCACAGAAAAAAAGTTATAGCGAAAATTCCATGATGACCTGTTTCGAGCAGCGAAACCATAGAATCCAAAGCTCTGATACCAAATGTTATGAAACCAGCTCAAGAAAAGATAGAAAAGATAGATCAACACCTTAGAATTCAGCCTCTTCGAGGGGGCAACCTCCTTTACATTACATAAATGAACAATTCTTTTATGATTCAAATGACAAAACCTCCTTTCTATAAATAGGAGTCTAAGGAGTCACAATATAATCCAGCAGATCTAACAATAATAATATAAAGCCACAAAAATAACAATAGAGGGATTCTATGGGGCACAGAAATAACAATATGAGGGTAATAGGGGCACAACAATATAAATAAGGGGTATAACTGTAATAGTAATGGGGTAATCACTAGTATTATAGGGACCCAACAATTTTACAACTTTTTTGTTTATTATATCATCTATGTCCCATGATCTAAATAATAGAGAAAAAGAATAACTTAGAATTTGCTTAGCTACACTCTGTGTTCAATATCTGTTATTATTAATGTTTTCTTCAGAATTAGCATAAACAGTGAATTCTTAATTGCTCCTGTTTCCCCTGGTTCTTTCATCTTGAATATTAGCTAAGGAATTCTTAATTTCTCCTTGGCAGTAATCATCCATTATCCCTCTGTCAACATGATGAAGGATTCTTAATTGCCCTTCACCCATTGACTCCATTCCATCTGATTCCAGCTTATAAATTGTCCCATATTTGAGTACCTTGCTCTGTGATAAATCCTCTGATAAGAAACTTAACCCAGGAAGCCATCTTTCTTTGACTCCATCATGCCCAATGGACTGAAATGCTTCAGTTTTGCCTCACTATTCTATTGAGTCCCCATCCTTCCAACCAAACTTTAAACAAAACCCTTGCACTTCATAACTAGCCTAATATACATCAAAACAAAGCTAAATTATAAAGAGAGAGCCCTCTCTGGATGCAGATTGGCTAGGATCTGTGTCTAAAAGATTGGTCTGTGGTTACCTCGGCCGTATTCCCTTTCTTACAACTTTTGGGAACAACCTGAGTGATAACAGTAAGCACAGATATTTCTGAAACATATAATATTCCATCTGCATCTTCCACAGCTGGTAGTTTTGTATGTTAAAATCCTAAACCTACCATCTTCTGCAATTGCTCCCACTCGAGCTAGGAACCCTTCTCTCCTACGAGTTTATCATCCAAATAGACCTTCATCCGCAATACCAGTTGTTAGAAACTAATTAACGAAGCAATGAAATACACAAAATATTGCGGAAACAAAAATATAGAAATGCATAGAACAAGAGAGACATAGTTATACGTGGTTCACCCAATTTGGGCTACGTCCATGGCGAAACATCCAATCCTTCCTTTTATATCCAGTAAAATGAAGTGATACAACCTACAGTAGATATGATGTAATTTCCTCTTCTCTCTCACACAGTCTTCTCTCTATTTCTCACTCAAAATAATAATACACATCTCCAATACAATTCCCTCATATAAACCAAGGGGATTACCTTCTAGGGCAAAAAAACCTAAATTAAACATAGCTTCTATAGTTAGATCGTCCACCTAATGAATGACCTAGATTGAATACAAAATTACAATATTTTACAAGGTAATTTTTAATCTATTTTTAGCTTTGGGGGCGCTTCCTCTAAACTCCTGTGGGGGGAGGCTCCAAACATGCAGTGACCCCTTCCCCCTAGATCCCCTAGGAAGAAATAGGGGGCCAGGGGGGGAGTCCCCCTGCACACCCCCATTGGGGATTGGGATCCAAATGCAGCGAAAACAAGACTTCCAAATCAGGAAGATAATCATGCTCCACATCCAACAGAGAATTCTCCCATGACCTACATAAAATGCTTAATCTGCTCCTCGTCTTAAAAAAACATTCTAGTATTTCACATTGTCTGGTATGGAGGGTATGTATCTGAGGTCAACTTCATACTTAAGAGAGTGTTTTTTGAGGAGGTTTAAAGTTGTTGGAAACAATTACCAAGGAATCCTTTATCCTGTTCTGCTCTTTTGGGAAAAAACTGAATATTAAAGACTAGGAAAAAAATTAAACTAGATCCCATATCTCATTTCCTTAGGAATTCAATCTAGGGTGCTTGGTTTGACACTAATTTCTGACTCGTTTCACCACAAGCTCAGAATCCTTGAATACTATCAAGCACTCAATATTGAGATTTTTAATAGCTTGCAGCCCTAATAGCAATGCCTCATATTCAAAAACATTGTTTGTAGCATCAAACTCTAATTTGAATGAGAAAGGGACCAGGTTACCTTCCGGGAATACAAACAATATGAGAGCCTCATTTTCTTCCTTGGAATAAGCACCATCAAAATACAATTTCCAAATATAACCAAAATTTGGTTGTTGTTTACCGGTCTGAGTAGGAGATTATACTTGGGTGTTTTCTATGATTTGATCATCTTCTTCCAACATAAGACAGGAAAAATATCTTTCTTGGCCATACACGGGAGAATTTTTTGAACAATCATCTTTAGTTATTATCTTTACAAATCTGGACTCTTTGTATAATATGTGCTCTTCTCCACCAAACACTGGAATGGTATCATATGTCAAATTAAGCTTGATAGATCCTCCAAGTTTCATTTCCCACGACCTAGATAGGAGCACGGAAAATCTTGCAAGAATGTCAGCAACTATAATGTTTGTTGGGTGATTTAATTGCGAGTTAAATCCTTTTCATTAATTGTCAACCCAAGGTTCTTAGAACTGATGCGGTATACATGTATTATATGTACAAGGTAGTTATTTACCAGAATAGATTAATCTAATGCAATTGAAGCTAACTACAAAGTTAATTAAATTAATCCAATCCAAACCAAACCAAACATAAAGAAATTGAAATCACACTTGCATAATTGAAATCACAATTGCTTGAAATTGAAACCACACTTGTAGAATTGAAATCACACTCACACTTGCATAAATAAAGTCACACCACACTTGCATAATTGAAATCACACTTGCTGAAAGGAAAAGCAAACTTGCATGAAATGAAAACACATTTACTAAAACGAATGAAATAACATAATTGCACTATGTTACCAATATGTACAAAGGTGTGAAAACTATGGTTGATGGGGGCCCTCCATTCCTTAGTAAGCACATTGAACAACTATCACATCTTGAAGATCAAAGTGGCAATGTGTATTTCTTAAAAATGAAGTTACAAGATGTTACAAGAATTCTTTATCCTCACTTTACAAATTACATCTACAACTTGGAACCTCCAACTGGCAACTAGCAATTAACACTAACACTCACAACCTCTAACTTGCATCTAACAACTTACAATTGACAACTAACAACCCTTTTTATGAAGGGTGCACTCCTATTTATACAAAAATTGAGGATAATTATACAATAAATATAGATCCTTAGATCTCTCCTAAATCCACATTTATCTCTTGAGATTACAACCAATCACCTAAAAATGTAAGATACAAGTCCTCTCATCCATGATTCTTCTCCTTTGAATGTGCATAGTTAATGATCCACATCTTCTACAATTATTCCATAAATCTTCATGAGTTGAAATTTGAAATTCGAATTTGTGGTTGGGTGGCCAAATATGACCCTTATAGAATCTCCAAGTAGGCCTACAGTATCACAAAACTCATAACACTTTTAGATATATATATGAAAACATGTTAATTTCCTAATATTTAATCACAAATTCACTTAAAATACTTAAAATCAATGACTTGGAAAATAATAATAATAAACCCATATGATTATGAAAATAGTTACTGAATGTAGGGTTATGGAGTTATAGAGTTACGGAATGAGGGTAAAATTATGAAAATGAATGTGAAAGTGGATTACATTATGGAGACCCAACAATGTCCATCACCACACTCTTCACTAGGATTTGAGCCAAACTAACCACTAGATCTTTGATCATACTTAAAATTTTACTCTTTTTGAATCAAAGGAATATAAATTCTTATATGGATTTTTTATCTGCAGACCTAGCTTCTCCATCACAAATAGGGGTATTAAATTGTGAGAAGCTCTTGAGTCAATCATACAATTGTTGGCCCTCGTTTTTTAATCCAATTTTGCTTATTAAAATCCACCTAATTTCCATCATTTCCCACTTTATATCATCCACATATGACCTATTTTTACCTTATTATGCATATTCAGGCAAATAAATTATGTTTTTCAATTTTTAGATATTTTTGCAAAAAATGGGTTTTAAGAGTATTTTTGGACAAAACTGAAAATTCTCATAATTTCTCAATTAAAGTCATACTTGTAGGACATTTGGGTGCAAGCTAAGCATGGATTTGGAAATCTTGGGAACCAAGGATGAATGAACACCTATTGGTTCGGTCAAAATGAGCTAAAACAGGCCCGGTCAACGCTAGTCAAACATGACCTATTTTTCAAAAATCCCTAGAAAATAGGGCAGAAATAATAGATTTTGGGATTTTCCAGATTTGGTGTAACTAATTGGATGAGGTCGACCTAGATGGATGGGATTAGGATAAGATAAGGTTTTTAGAGACATTATAGCATAGTTTGTTTATTATTTCTCTATTTATACCAAGTTTATGAACCATTGAAACATGCAGAATTTGTATAATCTGATATTGAGACTCTTTGAAAACTGAAAGTTAATTGAAGAACTTGTTTCATTTTCATTTTCTACTCATGCTTGGTGATTGAATGAAGTTTTTGTAGCTTATATTTCTTCAATTGTGCAAGGAAAGGGTGGAGAGCCCCCACACCAAGCTAAGTACACTTCATGGTTAACTTAGCTTAATTTTCATAAACTAGTTTTGCTTCAAATTTGTTCAGTTAATTAGATGAATGAGGATTTATTATGTTTGTTGATGAATCTTGGTTTACTTCTAATCTGCATATGAAGGGACAAACTAGTGTTTAAGTTAAACTCTCCTTCTATCTGATATAAGAACAAAAACTAAAATTCATTTCCTTTTTCTTTTCTAAATTCCTAGTCTTAAATACAATGGTAACAATGATGAATGAAATTGTGAAGAAGGACAACATGGACCTCCTCAGTTAGGAGCCTCTTCTATTACTCTTTATGCATCATAAACTATTGTTAATCAGGTGTTTAGTTTCTCTTCATGAAGTAGTACTATAGGGAAGGACAAACAGGATCTCCTAAGTTAGGAGCCTCTTCCCATAGATGTTACATATTGAATCAGAAACTACTTAGTTAGATTTTTATATTTGTAATTTTTCTATTTCATCTTCTAACCTTGACTACATCTGAAATCCATATATTTTGGACATGCTTCCAAGCTTACAAACCTGGATTGATAATTAAATACTTGTGTTAGTTTACATAGTAAATTGACCCAACATTTTTGGTGTCATTGTCGGGGAAGCATACTTCAATATAGTCAATTAGGAAGATTGTTTAAAAAAAAACATAAAAAAAAACACTTTTCATTACGGTTATTCATGCTTAGACATATAAATTAGAAAGGTAGATCCCTAAAACAAAACCCCTAACAACTAATAAAAACTCACTAACTACAAAATCCATTTGCAAAACAAAGATCTACAAAACATGATGTTAAGGAAGTCATTTAGAGAAGGAGGGTATGCCACCACAAGGCTACTCTCAAATCCTTGTTCACAATTTAGAATAGTCACTAAGGATGAATTTTCATTTCAAAGGATAAAAGAGAAACAAAGTATCCATCAAGAGGATCTACAAGAAGAGAACCTAGAAACTTCTTCTAGTTATCTTTGTAAGGAGATAAATGAGTTATGGATCACATGCAATGAAGTTAAGACAATAGAGCTAGAAATTGAAGAATTTATAGAAGATCCTTTGTGCATTCATGATTTTGAACAAGTTCCACAAGAACTTTGTGCTATGATAGTTGAGGAAAATCAAAAAATTAAAGATCACATTCAAACTTGGTTTCAACTAGTCATTAGGCCACAATACCACTCCATTATTCAACATCCTTTAGCATCAAATCTTTATGATCAACTAATTTTTCAAGTCCAATTATTCATTAAGGTATATTTGTCAAACTTGGCTGTGAGTCTACTTATGATCTTGTTATGCAAATGGATGCATTGGAAATTCTGTTATACTTGAGAGAATGACTTATTTTTATCAATAGAATATGATAGAATAGAATAAATAAATAAGTAGAATGAATTCACAATAAGACTTCCATAATAATTTTGTTTCAAACTCTCATGAATAATCCTTCAAGTCATTGTTCAATACTAATTTGGAAGGATTTTATGGCAAAATGCAATAAATAATATCTTGAAAACTAGTTTTTAAACCTATTTTTCAATTTGGATCACAAATGAAAAAGACAAGGTAAAAATAAACACTAGATCTCAAAAGAAATTTTGAGGACAAAGTTATTACAACCTATATTTGAGGTGTTTAATGGAAACATTTTTACTAATATTCATAGGGAAGATAGCCTTGTAATCTAGTTTCCAAATCAATTTGAATTACCTCAATCGGGTATCATATGAAAAAGTTATTCTTGAAATACTAACTGCTTCTTGAACAATTTACATGGTGACAATTATAGGTCTTGACTGTTCATTGACATATTTGACATATAAAATCATTTTATTTTCAAAATCTATTTGTATGGAACATAGATATACAAGTCTAGTTTAAGACACAATTTGAATCATCCCATTTGGAGGTCAAATGAAAAAGTTAGGCCACATTTAGTGACTGCATGTCTTCAAATCAGCACAGTAAAACTTTGCCTCCTAGGTCTGTTCATCAGAAATTTTGTGATATCAAGCCTAATAATTTTTAAAACCTGTTTCTACTGGAAATTAAAAAATGAATATACGTTAATCTCCAAGTGGAATCACATCGATCCAATCTTTAATGAAAATGTTACACTTCAAATAGTGATTGTTGGTCTAGTAAAACAATTTACAAACAGCTCTATCAAACATGGTACTCTTTATCAATTTTAGCATATCATTTTAAACTATTTTGAAAACCTATTTATATTGGAAGTGGCTATATGTATTCATTTTAAATTGGCTTTGGAATCACTCTAATTGGACATAAAACAAATATTTTGTGAACAAAATACCACTAGGAGGTCTAGATGGCCACTATTCCTCAAAGGGGTAAATAATTGCAATTTCTTTGTATATCATCTTTGGACTTGTTTTTAAGAATTTCTTATAATTATTATACATATTTCTTGGAAGAAGAGAGACCGTATACCTCTCTTCCTCCATCATATAATATTTTATTGTAGACAAGTGCTATGTTTTTGTAGATCCCAGGAAGATTTGAGAGGTCAACTTCATGGAGGAAGGATTTTCAATATCAATCTTTAAAAATTGATATCTACAAATATGAAATGAAAATAAAGTGGAATTCACCTGATGTTGAAACTCTTGAAGCTTGCTTTTAGTAGTTTACCAACAACACCAACAACCCTACAACATGAATCAAGATCGAGGAAAAAGCCATGAAGCTAATAATCAAAAGAAGAAGTCAAGTTTTGTACCATGTCAAGTCACATCCATTGCCAAAGAAGACTTGCATAAGCCATATTGTTCATGATTTCATTCATCTACCATATTGTATGCTAAGATTCACAATCATTTAGATCTATCATGTTGAAGTCCAAATCATGATTTCAACCTATGATACTTTCATAAGATTTCAATACCTCCCTACATCATTATACCACCTCCATCCAATAATAATAATAATAATAATAATAATAAAGGAGTTTGGTTGTGAAAATCTAGGAAACTAGCACAATACAAACTCGAATTCATATCGAAAAACAAACTTGTTTGGCCAATATGAATTCTCTATTTTGTTTTACTTTTACTTCAGTTTGATTTTGTAGAAATAATCCTCCAAGAAATGCAAGACTTGAAGACAAGTCTTAACATAAGCAAGGGGGAAGTTCGTAATAAAACTATGCAAATAGTTTGAGCAGTTGTATTGCAGAAGGGACCTAAATTACATGTCAGAAGGGACCTGAAACATCATTTACAAATTGCAGAAGGGACCTGAACAACATCAACATTCAAGGAACCTGAATCAATAGCAGATGCCAAGAAAGAACATGAAATAACATAATATCAAAAGGTTCAAGACAACAGTTACAATTGTCTATATTCCATCTGAATGTATCTTTGAAGAACCATCATCATGAGCCAAATTTGGATGAACCAGTAAAAGTCATCATCAAATCAGTATGAATATCAAGCTATGTTGCAAAAGGGAAAGTACAGTAAGTAAAAAATTTCTTAGAACCTTAGATTTTGACAAAAATTATAGAGTTGATAAAAATAATTTAACTTGAGTATGCATTCTGTTACATCCTATATCCCACCTTCATTTATACCCATTTATATCCATACCTACACTCATTTTATTCATTACCCTACCATAACTATGCGCATTATCCTATCCATCATAATCATATTTCATTCATTATAATCCCTACAAAATTCCTATCCATTATCCTTTCCTACATTAACCACATTCCTATTCATCATTCCATATACCATTACATTAATCGTAAAAATTTTATAAACATTTTTTTATCATAAATAAAGGACTCAATATTCTTCCCCTAAGGAAGTTGTTTGACTTGCAAAAACCACACAAAGGTTAAAGGTTAGTATCATAAGGAAAATAATTTAATTTTAAAAATGACCTATCCTATGGTCATTTTAAAATTAAATTAAGAAAAGAGCATAACCTAAGGTATAGAATGAGAGAAATATGCAAATAAGACAAAAACCCAAGGTATGGAATGAGCGCAATATGCAAATATGACAAAACCTAAGTGGAAAATGCAAATGCAATGCAACGAAGGACATGAAATTATGATGCATACAAACTAAAGTATGGGCATGCAGCATAATGAGGGTGGCTATGAATGAAAAATGAAATGATAAAGAATGTGGGGCCCTGAAATGAGCGAAGCCATGAACATAAAAGAAGTGGGTAATGAAAAAATAATGGTGACAAGACAGGCAGAGTTCTTGGTATCCAAACTAGAGTCCCATCCAAACAATAAAATCATTGCAAATTTATAAAGGCTATGCCACAGGAAATGTAAGCAATGAATTGAAATGAGAAGAAATAAGTGGGAATATATAGGATCGATACAACATTGTCTACACATTACAACCATTAGCTCACTCAAAACGCAACATAGCCATTAGCTCAGACTACACTTGCGATAACCTGTTTGATGTGCATAGGATTGTAAAAAAGGAAAGAATCTTGTAGAGATAGCACAAGAGAAAGGCGTAGTATCTCTGGCTAAATAACACAAAAAAAGGAGAATTACATGGTCCAGGTAGGAAAGGAACACATATAAACAAATCCTCACCAGAATCCAAGTATTTTGCATGTAATCCATATTTTTAGGCATAAAAACGATTCTGAGGTTATTTGAACTCTGAAGGTTGAAGTCGGAGTGTTAAAATTGTTCTCGGCAAACCTCCAAAGTTCACAAATCGTGCGAGTTAACTCCAGGTAGTTACTTCTTAGACCCCAAAGTCAGTTTGCAAGAGGTAGAAATCTTTAGTCGTATCACCAATTGTTGATGTAAAGTGAAGTCATAGTTCCAATTGTCAATTTGCAGTAAATTGCCGGTTTGAAACGTTACATTCATATCTTTCAAAATCGATTTGCAGTGATAACCAAATCTTTGCGAATTAAATTGCAATTGTAGAGGTTAGTTTTTTCCAGAAATCGGGTTTGAACTTCAGTGATGTCAACAGAAACCAATTTCCAATCATTAGTTATTGCAATCAAACCCCAATGTATAATCTTTACAGAACATCGATAACTCAGAAATGATTTCTCCATCACCATGAACATTTTTTAATGAACACAGTGAGCAGTGCATGGTGAGTTTGAAGTCAGTGTTAAGGTTGTGAGTGCATGAGCGCTGGAGCTAAAATTGTGAAAGAAAAAATCGTAATTTCCAGAGAAGAATGTGATAAGAATACTGTAGATTACATAAAAGAACTCAATTTCTAAGAAGGCAGAGAAGGATTCGATTTCAGATTCTGAGCATTTAACTGTTGGAGACAAAGTAAAAACAATTTCAATTCCCGAGGAAGCAAAGAAGTGCATTCCAATTTCAATTTCTCGAAGTCATATTTTCCAATTTTGATTTCTCTAGGACAGAGAAGAGTTTATTAAAATCAATTTTGATTTTGAAGAGTAGTATTTTCCAAAATAAATTTCTAAAGAAACAGAGAGGATGATGAAGGATCATTTGGCTCAGAATAATCATTGTATTTTAGTATACATAGGGGGGTCTTGTGTTTTAAGGAAGTTGGTTTCCTAAGTGTTGAATTAATGTAATTACTTAGGTTTTGAGTGATTATAATGAAAATAGGAATTAATAAATTGTTGTGACGATATTTGTAAATGTTCCCAAATGTAGGAGAACATGAGTGATGATGAGTAATTAGTATGGAATGAGATATTGTAATCTTAGAAAGTAGTTCACGATTTATGGAGGATCCTTAGGATTAGTTGAAAGTTGAGATCCTTAAGGGATAAAGAAGATATTTTAGGAACTAATTGAGGACTTAGAGGATTCTTAGGATTTAGTTGAGAAGAATGAGGATCTGAACCAGAATTGGAAACAGAGTCCTTTTGTATAAATGTAAGCCAAAAAGGCAGAAAAAGAGTCAAGTCAAGTAAGTCGAGTTAGTCAAGTTAGTTAGTCAAGTAGAGTTGGAGAGTTAATGAGAGAGATAGAAAATAGATAGGAGGTTTGGATTGTGAGCCTACGGGCATTGAAATGAAAAAGGGCCGCTGATACAAATCATGTAAAGGTAGATCATGCCAAAGCTAGATTGTAAAAACAAAGTTTTATTTGTATTTGTACATTTGTCAATGAATGAGGAAATTGAATTCATTGTTACTATGTATGTCATTCCTTTTATGTGTTGAGTGATCCGTAATTGGGAATTTATGATTCTATGTGATAAACCATGATGAATGAATTCAAGTTGAATTTTCTAAAAGTATTTTTGAGTGATAAAAGACTTAATGTTTGGGTAGAATCCATGTGGTTCCAGTTGGATTTAATAGATGTGTGTGCAGGTCAAGTAAAGAATGAATTATGAATCTGGAAGAAGAGAAATAAGACAGAGAGTGTTATGTATTCCAATTCAAAGTGGTGTTAAAGAAACAGAGGTATAAGTTGCAGGCGGAGTAATCAAAGAAGTCTCGGCACACTATTCCTAAGTGGAGAAATGAGATGGCAGAATTGAACTTGATAACAAGATGTTCTAGAATGGTGAGTTGGCGATGAAATCGAGTTATCAGTAAGTGCGGGGATAGGAGAGGACGAATGTTTTGACCATGGTTAAAGCACCGTATTAAACCCTGGTCGTCGATCATGTTTTCAACTGTTGACGTCATAGTCAACTGCGGGGGTTAACCATTATTTAACCAGTGTGTTAGTTGAAGGGCTGGAGACCGATCATTTCTGTGGTGACCATTGGATTTGTATCACATTGCATCATTCATGAGTGAATGAGCCCTGGGCAGAAGAAATTGCGACATGCAATGTAAGATGATCGGGAAATTAAATGTTGTGCGTGTAGTCCATGTGATATCACTGTTGGGTGTCGGATCAAGTGTGTCTTGATCAAACGGTGGAGAATTAATATGACAAGATTTGTGTGAAAAGTCAATGTGGGAAGTCAACGTGGGAGAAATTGATGTTCAATTGTTGTTCAATGGGGCGTCATTCAATTGTTGTTCAATTGCAATTACTGTTTAATTGTTGTTCAATCGGATGCTATTCAATTGCTATTCAATCGAGCATTGTTCAATTGTTGTTCAATTACAAGTGTTGTTCAATTGTTTTTCAATCGGTGTTGTTCAATTGTTGTTCAATCAGTGTTGTTCAATCCTACGTCATCTTGCGTCATTTTTAGGTGAGCCTCGAGAAATGTGCCAAAGTCGTGGAAAAAGTGGAAAGGTAAAGTTAAAAGTGATTTATGTATATTTCTATAATAAAGCGGATTAAGGGCAATTAACCATGGTATGATTAGTGTTGAGACCAGAGTAAGAGGGTATGGTTAATATGTGCGGGTTTAAGAATTAATCAGAGTTTATGAGGATTGAGTAAAGTTTCCACTGGAGTGATTAATTAAGGTTTAGACCATTGATTAGTTTTTGAAACATTTCTGCATGAGAATTTATTAAGAGGTCTTAAACCTTAACTAGTGAAGGTTTGACTAGGAAAGATAAATGAAATTCCTAGGAATAAACGAGATTATGCATTTTATATGCATACTGTGGGTATTGTCAGCTTAGGCTGGCATCATTTTGGTATTAGAGTAGGAAAAAGTTTTTTTGGGAGAAAATCAGAGTGGGTTTGTCTTTTGAAGATAATTCAGAACTTATGGAATTATTTTATTTCATAATTAACTTTGTGGACAGAGAACAAATTTTGAAGAGTTTTCTTTGAAAAGGACAAAACAGGAATAATTTTTAGGAAACTAGAGTGGCACAGAAGAAGCGAAGAGAAGAATCAGATCTAAATCTGATTGAGGTAAAAAGAAATTGATTTTCTTATTTGATTTTTAAATTGGTGATTGATAAATTGATTTTTGAAAGAGATAGAAGAAAATCTACTTTGGGAGAAAGTAGATCAAATTATTGGAAGCACAATTGAAAAATTGTTTATGAAGGGATAGTGAAAAAACTGCAATAGCAACATGTATTCAAAAAATTTGGACAGTGAGGTATGGTCTTTATGATTTCAGTTAATTAATGATGAATTATTTGATTGAAAAATGATATGAAGATGTTTGATACTTGTAGCAAAGAACAAGTAGAGTTTTTGACGGTGATGGCAACGAACCTATCCAACTAGAGGTTGGAAGAAAGGAGAAAGGTGCTAGAGGAGCAATGAGACTCTAAAAGGTTTGGGAGAGTGGACCAAGAGAGAGAATACCTAGGAAGAGATCAAGCTCAGAGAGGAAGCTTGATAGGGTATTGAGTAGCAAGAGAATAATGCTACAGGAAAAGGTTATGTTGCATATCAGCAATCGGGCACGGATTCTGGAAATGACTGCCATGGTCAGTGACAATCTCTCTTGGGATAACCTGATTGAAAAGAAACAAAGCTGGCATGTCACTATCGTTCTTATAAGTAGGCATGGCCTCAGCCCACTTCGTAAAGTAGTCTACAACCACGATAATGTACTTGTGATTCGCCGCAGAAGGCGGATTACAAGTTGTAAAATCAATACCCCACTTAGTAAAGGGACCAACGGTGACAACAGTAAAAAGAGGAGCTGGATGTGTGCGCATCTTTCGAGTAAAAATTTGACACGGGTGACAACGTTTGACCGCTTCCACACAGTCCTTAAAAAGTGAAGGCCAAAAATAGCCGGCACGTAAGTTGCGCTGGGCTGTAGCAAGCCCTAATAGATGGCCACCACAAGCTCCACTGTGGCAGTCATTGAGCACAGACTCTGCTTCCTCTAAGGTTAAACAGCGCTGAAGGATGGAATCAACCCCTCGACGGTATAATGTGTCACCAATGATAACATAGCTTTTAGCCAAGTGACGTAATTTTCGACGTTCATCCTTGGAGAAAGTAGAGGGAAACTTCGAAGTCTGGAGATAGACAATGATATCTCCATACCAAGGGTCGAGTGAAGAGATGAGGAATAAATGTTCGTCGGGAAAACTTTCCTCATAAACTGTATCCTCTCCACAAGGAAGCTCAGAAATTAGCTCCACGAAAACCATGGATTTCTTAGACTTGGCAGACAAGAACTCGAGATCGAATTCTTGAAAAATGACTGTCCATCTATTATATTTGCCCCCAATCACTCACCTACTGAGGACAAATTGAAATGGATTGACTACCGCTAAGACAAAAGTTTTGCGTAGCAAGATATAATGACGGAGCCCTGGACAGCGTGAACAGTTGCCAAGGCCAACTTCTCAACCAGAGAATAGCGAAGTTCAGAACCTATTAAGCCTCGGCTCAAATAATAAATCACGTGCTCAGCGAGAGCATCGTCTTCCTGAATGAGAACCATACCAATGGTTGATTCTGCTGTAGCGAGATATAAAAGGAAGTCTCTACCATAATCCGGTGGACTCAAAAGTGGGGCAGAGACTAATGCCTTTTTCAAAGCATCAAACGACCGCTACACAAATTCATCCCACACAAATGGAACTCCTTTCCATAGCAAACGCATAAACCCTTTAGTGATCTCGACATAGTTTGCTATAAACCGTCTTAAGAAATTAGCCTTCCCTTGAAGACTTTGAAGTTGTCGAATTGAGGACGGGGGAGGCAACTGAACTATTGCCTCAACCTTGAAGGGATCAACCCGAATCCCTTCATTGGACACGATGAACCCTAACAACTGATCGGACGTAACCGCGAAAACGCACTTGTTGGGATTCAACCGGATTTTATAAAAACGACATCGTTCAAAAACCAATCGAAGATGACTAGGATGATCAGTTCTCTTTCGAGAACGAGCAGCGAGATCATCCAAGTATGCCTCGATGACATGTTTGATGTCGTGGAAAGCATATGACATGGCCCACTGAAAAGTGGCTCCAGCATTTTTAAGACCAAAAGGCATCTTTCTATATGCAAAGGTACCCCAGGGACATATAAAAGTTGTCTTATGTTGATCTTCAGGACGGATAGAAATTTGATTATAACCCGAAAAACCATCCATGAAGGAAAAAATTTCATTACCCACACACTCGTCGATAATCTGATCAATGAATGGCGTGGGGTAATTATCTTTCGGACAAGCCTTGTTTAGGTCCCTAAAATCGATGCATACGCAGATTGTTCCTTGCTTTTTGTCCACAGGGACTGGATTAGAAACCCAATCAGTAAGAGGAGTAGGGTATATAAAACCTGCCCTTAGCAGCTTCTCAACCTCAGCTTTGATAGTTGCTGCTTTCCTAGGGTTAACCGGTCAAAGCCTTTGACGAACTGGTTTCGCGTTTTCATACGTCTTGATCTCATGTTGTACTATAGAAGGATCAATGCCAGGCATTTCTTCATAAGACCAAGCAAATACATCACGATATTCCTTGAAAAGGTCGGTGTAGATTTGAATTTCTTCAGGGGAACACTCAATTCTGATGAAGATATTCTCGATGATGCTAGGGTCCCTAGAGATGTTTATAGGTATCGTTTTTGAAATTACCGACATATTACCTTCGGCACGAATGTGTACTGGAGCCAAAGGGTTTGACACCGTACAAACATCACTAGTGAGGAGCTCGGAGAATCTAGATTCTACTTCTTGCAATGGAGGAAGAAAGTATGAACGATGGTGTAAGTCTTCCCAAGGTCGATCTATACCCATCATTACTTTGAGGATTGCTTCTTCAGAAGGTAAAACCGAATCTAAGCAGTCCAAGGCAGAGGTAGAATCAAGGCTCCAAGCTGGGGCCACATGACCATCTAACTCCTCTTCGGAAAAAGGAGTAGAATGGTTGTCTGCAGAGTCTACAATAGACTGATATCTAAGCTCAGCTGCAGATATAGGGAATGCCATTCCATTTACTTGTCCTTCAACTAATGTGGTCGTAGGTGAAGGCAAGGTCCAAGGGTCTGAAAACGAGTTCGAAAGAACTCTTCTCAAGGAGACTCTGTTGTGGGGAAAAGTATCCGACTCGGAATGACCCTATCCCTACTCTAAGGGTGATAGTTCCTTAGCAACAACTGAAAGTAAAGGTTTGATATTTTTCCTTTATGAAAGTACAAAGAAGGAAGAAAAGATTGACCAACCGATGTCTTTCGCTTTGGTCGATCCTGTCTTCTCTCTTTGCCTCTTGTTCCCAGCTCCTTGCTCCTTTTGCCGGCCCAGCTACACAAAGATCCTGCAAAAACAAGAGAGGGAAACTACAAGAAACATGTACTCATAACTGATGCATGGATTAGAATGAATCAGATATACAGATAAAAACAATACATCATTGCAATACAAGTATATAGGAGAACATCAAAGCTTTATTGATAGAAGAAAAAGGTTCTGAGAAGGTTACAACCATAAATGGCTCCAATCCAGCAGCACCTCCCCAGCAGCAAGAAATCTCCTCTTCTCCTCTATAAAAGCAATCACCCAATAGCTCTAACTGTAAACCAACAGCACTTCCTTGCTTTGCACAAAATTCCAGCCTCCCTAGACCTCATAGAAGAGCTCTATATATAGGGTAGAAGGAGAAAGGATGAGTCAGCTTGAGACTGACATAAAGCTGCCTTGTGTCCTCTCCCTCTTTAGTTAATCTTCAGTTCTTAAGTCCACTTGGAGATCCTTGCTTACACATGGAGATCAAGTACCTCTTACTCATCACAGGGCGAATTCCTTGAACCAAGTGTCAGTTTGGAAGCTTCCTGGGCAATTGACACCTTGCAGAATGACTGTGCCACTTGGCCAATCTCGCCCAGCGCAGGTAGCCTTCATTAGAGTTGACTTTCAGCGCAGGTACAAGGAGGAGCAGTTGACATTCAGCGCAGATGCTCAGTGGAGCAGCTGACATGATCCAAAAATAGCCTGTTTTTAAGTGTTTTCAGGTGGAGAACTGATAGGAAGTGCTGTGGTTTGCTGACCTTGTTCCTCTAGGGGTAAGAACAACATGTTTAGGGACTGAGGATCCCTGTAATTATTGACATTTCGTGCTCCATGCTGCGAGGCACAAAAATTTCTATAACAGTTGCCCCCTAAAGTATGAGGCCGTTTATCGGGTGAAACGCTTTATCCAGAGGGTCCGAAGTTCATTCAAGTGCTGAGAGGTGCCCTGTAATACAATACAATACAATACATTATTTTTCATTCTGTTTTCATGATCTAGCTGAGGCGGGCATTCCCATGTTCAGCTTTATAAATTCATTTTGGTACATAGAACAGACGATCGTCTGATGGTAGACTGATAATTCTCTGCTGAAATTATCATCCTTTGAGTAGGATGATCATCTGTTGTAATGATGTACATGACAAATGCTTTTATATTTCCTGAATATGTATCGCAGCCCGGATGGATGAAACTAGATCCGGGGTCTTCAAACTCGTTCGATCTTCACTCTAAGTACAAGTCAATCCATGTGAGAATTTCGTTGAAGTCGAACATGGAAAGACATCGCTTGATTACCGGTCAATGATGAAAACCGTTAACAAGCGCGAGAGGAATCACCGATAATGATAATGACCCTCAAGGTACTGCAGTACAATTCACGTGGTGTGAATAAAGGACTTGGCGTCGAACGCCACGCAAAATCTTCTGGTCGAAGGTCATTGATGTATACCTGTCGCCGGAAGTGAGAAACTTGCCATTGAGGCATGCAAGCTTCAAAGCACTGATGGGGTTGTTCCTAGATCAACTTCTTGGATAATGAGCTGAAGTCGACAAGAAGTGATCCGTCAAAGGAGGGCCTTAATGAATCCCACATCAATGACCCGGAACGGAGCTAATGATTTTAGTGGAGGTGAAAACAAACTGTGACATATGATTCAGGGTGGCGATCATGAATGGATGAAGGATAATGTATGGCAGTGGATGGGACACGGTTGACACTTTCAGAATGACCTCTCTTGAACATATAATGACACTGATGCGATGGATCGGTAGCATTACCCCAAAATGTGGATGGTTTGGCGAAGACCATGGTGAAGAGACCAGTGAATGAAACAACCCAACCCGATGCGGTACGGAGGAAAAGTGTCATGTTCAAGAGCGACTTGCTACCATTAAGCTTTGATGTTCTCCCAATTTTTCCCCAGTCATTTCTGGCCAGTACCTCTTTATTTTTGTCAAGCTTGAGGAGGATAACATATGCTTGTTCTATAACCTGCCCTTCGGGCAAGCCCATCGCTATGATTTAACGAGCTTAGCGATAGGGAAACTCGTTCTCGTCTAAAGACAAGTTTGTCGCTATTTAATGAATTTAACGAGTCTAACGACAAGGATAACTCGGTCCTTTTCATTTTTAGAGAGTCTGAAAAGGTACATAAAGTCAACTCCAGAATTCCTTTTTCGTCATCTAATCCCTTAAGTCCGAAAAAGTATAAAACAATACAGAAGGGATGAATTTTCGATTGCTTTAACGAGCCGAACAAAACAAGCGCTCGATCTTTTTGTGCAATAATCCCTCAGGTCCAAAAAGATTAAAATCTAGAGGAGGGATAGCTCTTCCGGTCGTTTAATGAGCTGGAAGGCCAAAACTCGGCAAACTTTTCATATTTTACGAGTCAGTGAAAAGAGCTCAAAGAAGACTCGTCTTTTGAGGAACGAGTGATAAACAGGGATAGCAGCAGATTCCAGGTACAGGTTGGAATTTTCCAATCACGGCAGTGTCACAAGGATGGCTAGGTGAAATCACTCTTCGCAGCTATTTCTCAAAAGAGGTAAACACACAAATGGAGGTGAATGATCGGCCAAATGAAAAGTGGAGGTGACGATGCACAAACACGACCAAGGCTTTTATGGCTGATGAATTTACGATCTCAAAAGGTTATTTACCGGTTCATTTTTTCTGAATGAGCTTGAACTCTAGGGGAAGATTGCTCACAACTTATGTTTATTTTTTAACGAGCATGAACTATGCGCTAAAACTGCTCGGATCTTGCATTTATTTTTTAACGAGCATGAACTATGTGCTAAAACTGCTCGATATACCAGTCATAGAATAAGAATGCCTCCTGTGAGATAGCTATTTTTTAAGGAGCTTTATCTCACGAAGCTATGCTCCAAATTTGGCAGGTTTTTACCTTTGCCCCACAGACTTTCTTCATGCAAGGTCAGAATCGGCTAATCCTACGAGTTTAAAGGGTTAGACCTACAGGTTTAAAGGGAGGACCTAAAAATTTAAAAAAATAAATAGTCGTCCCTCGCTCACATTCCAAAAGTTTGCATGCCCCCAGGTATAGGATAGAATTTCGGGGCTGCCCCTTCTCAACGAGGCCTGCCTCTTTCTTATTATCCGAAGACGGTTCTATTTGCTGCCGCAAATCAATCTCTTTCTTCGGCGATGTCCATCATTAGGTTACTCAAAGATGGTTACCCTCTATCACAACAATAGAATCTCTTTCTTTGGAGGCTGCCCCTACTTATCCTTCAAAACATTTGTTTTAATGGGTGAGGCTTGCTTTTCCCCAAAGATGGTTACTGCTTGTCGCAATAAGGGAATTCCTACTTGGGCATTGCCCACCTCTTTAGACAAAGGTGAATGACTCTTTTGCCAAACACATAATTTTAACAAAAGAATACTATTCCAGAACAACCCCTCTTCCATCCATGGACGGGGTACGGACTAGTCATATTCTTCTGCGGAAACTCTACCTTATACCCAGGGTTTCTTCTGCCCGAAGCAGACCAGGGTGCATGCCCCCTGGGTTCCAGTCTTTCTTTCCGAATCACTCGCACTCATCGCGAAGGAGGACTGGGGGTGGAGGCATATCTTGAGTGAACAGACCATTTAGGATTGGTATTTGACTATTTGCGATGCGAGATCCCGGAAATGAAAGTTGGTCTACGAGCTTGACCATCCTTCCTTCGTGTGGAAAACACATTACTCTAAAGAGTGAGGAGACTATCGCTCCCATGCAATAAATATAGTCACGTCCAAGGAGTAGGTTATAATCCAAGGGTCCTTGGACGACCATCACGTTCAAATTAACGGTCTTCCCTTTCAATGTAACAGGCACATTGGGGAGGATTCCTAATGGTCGACTGGTTCCTTTATCAAAACCTGAGAGATTTCTTAACTCAGGTAAAAGCGCCGGGGAACCCAGTGCTTTCCAAGCAACAGAGGAAAGGATACTCACAGACGCCCCCTCATCAATGATAGTACCAGCCATAATCATTCTATAGATCTGGACAATGATTCTGAATGGTATACTGGCTGGTAACCGGGGTCTGCCTAGTTGATTCCAATCAAAGGATACAACCAGGTTGCTTGGTGGTGGGACCGAATATACGGCCGAGTATGACCCTGATGTTGTTCCTTCCTGCGATAAAGGAATGGGCGCATTGCCCTGACGCTCATCAGAGTCGGTGCTAATGAAAAGAACCTGGATGGTGTCATCCTTATTCTCTTCAGTGAGGGTGTCGCATGAAGATGACTCTTCGACAACGGTGTCATTTGAAGATGAAACTTCTGAAGGTAGGACAGGGTCAACTGCCGTATCGACCTTTGGATTTTCGTCCGGTCTGGATTCAGTAGGTTCATTTTCAGTGACTGACGCTTCAGCCGACCACTTGAGCGGGCCAACTGGATTTTCAACTATCAAGGGATTAGGCGCGAGTTTTTGGTATCCAGGAGGAAGTCGTAACGGTGAAACCGGACGATCTTCCAAAACTCTCTTTGCCTCATCTAAGAATGGACATTTATGGATGGCATGCTTGCCTTCACACAATACACAGGGTGATCTTGGTCTCCCTCTTCGTCCTTCACTCTCGCTAGTTGACGGACTGCAATCAACATGACTATCAGAGGTTGATGCTACCGGATTGTGCAACCTTGGGGACCAGTCCCTTAGTATCCGGGGAATACAAGGACAATCACGATGGAAGTGGGTCCCTTTGCAAATGACGCATGGCGATTTAGGCCCGGTCGGTGCAGTGTGTGAGTTTTTGTCAGCTGTCTTCTGCTTGCCCCCAGTCGCCTTCGCCATAGGCTCCTTCTGCTTCTTTTCTTTCTTCTTCTTCTCCTTCTTCTCCTTGGGAGGCTGACTTTTGCCAGCTCTACCTTGCGAAGATGAAGGATTAGAGGAAGTATTGTAAGAAGTGGAAGGCTGGTGGGTAGTTCTAGATTGTTCTAACTGTTGATTCGACTGCTCAGGATTAGTGGCGATCTGGACTACATTAGTTGAAAAGAGCCATACAGGGAGGCCGATTGTCAATCCTAGAAGTGACAATGTTGCCATATGAGGCGCACCAACATCTCCCCAAGAGGAGAAGGGATTTGGACTTCCGCCAAGGTTTCCTCCTTGGTTGGTGGGCTCCATACTTTTCAACTGAAAGATCAACGTGGGAATAACAGGTGATTTTGTTCCGCTTAAAATAAATTTTATTAACGACGCTTTTAGACACAAACTTGCTTTTTCATGTTTTAAGAGTCGAGAAAAAGCTAAAGATGACTCTAGTCACCTTCGATGTTTTAACGAGCCCGAAGTGACAAATGCTCGGTTGGACCTTTTCAGTTATAGAGTTTGAAAAGGGCCAAAAGAAACTGCTCTGGAGATCTAGGCAGAGGGTGTGCCAAACCTTTCGCGAAACCACAGAATACGTTTTACGGTACGGGTGGTCGATCTTCGTGAATGCTGTGTTCACTGCATCGCGATCAGTAGGGCGGTCGACACGGCTTCCTATGGATAAAGGATAAATGCCTATAGGGGTCTCCCAATATACGCGACGGTACGCGGGAGCACAAGTCCGTATTAGTGCTATCGTCTCTCAGGAGGAATCACCCACCTTCGTAGAGATCGACAGTCACTATGTTTAACGACGCCGGAACACGTCTCTACCTAGACCTCTAGATGTTTGCGTTATGTTACAAAGCGTTGTTATGTAAATTGGATTTATTTTAATGTTGATCTTGCTTATCAGTTTGCCTTTAAGGATCACCACGAGATGTATGTATACAACTTCCTAAATGCAATCTAAGATGAGAAGCAAAACTTTTCAATCTTTCAACTCTGAAAACCTTAATCTACTGAGGGAAAAGAAAGACATCAACTTTTCTCACAGATCATAGAACACACACTAAATGCACTTTTTCCTAAATCACATGCAAACTGTCAATAATGCACATGCACAATGCAGATATTTCTTTTCTTTTTCCTTAATGTTGATGTAAGACAAAAAGGAAACTGTTGTATAACTTTGAATCTAATTTCAAGCGAAAGTAAACAAGCTTGTCCAAAATCAAAAGACACCTTAAGATCGACTTGTTTAGACACTGGAAATGTATGAATTCAAACCATAAAATGAAAAACAAACAAACTCAAACAGCCATGAACAGTAATAAAACTAGCTCTTAAGATCACAAAGACACTTTTACAGTTCAGGATCTAAGAGGCCACAGCTATACTGGTTTGCTTTTCACAATGGGAAACTGTAACTGAAACAAGAAATACTGAAAGAACAATCACAGTTTCATCACACAACTGAGGCGGAATAATGTCAAGGAAAGTTGGTTTACAGCAAGTACAAATGACAAGCAATCAGCAGCAAAACAACAGTGAAAACAGGGCCAAGACTCAGTAGGAAACCTCAGGAAGACATAGCCTAACTGGTTCAGCGCAGGCTCTGGTTTGTCAAACTGACTCTCAGCGCAGTTCCCGAAGGGAGTACCTGTGCTGAAATGCAGACTGCCTTTGGACAGCCTGCACTGAGACACGAGAGTTGCGTTTACAAGGATTTCCGGGTCATAAAAAGCTCAAAAATTCACTGTTTTTGCTGAAATAAAAAGCTATAGGTCAAGTACAAGCTAAGGGATGATCAAGAGGATGAAAAGCTATCACAAAGAGCACAAGAGTCTTTTGTAGATCAGCTCTTCAAATCATGAATCTGCTCAGAAAATGAGCAAGAGTAGCAGCCCCTCTACTTCGCTTTTGATATAGTCAAAAGCTTTTCGATTCGGTACTCTTTGGTTCAGGAAATGAATAGCAAAGATACTACAAACACCAACAAGATACTAGGCTCCCCAGCGGAGTCGCCAGTTTGTTGTGGGGAAAAGTATCCGACTCGGAATGACCCTATCCCTACTCTGAGGGTGATAGTTCCTTAGCAACAACTGAAAGTAAAGCTTTGATATTTTTCCTTTATGAAAGTACAGAGAAGGAAGAAAAGATTGACCAACCGATGTCTTTCGCTTTGGTCGATCCTGTCTTCTCTCTTTGCCTCTTGTTCCCAGCTCCTTGCTCCTTTTGTCGGCCCAGCTACACAAAGATCCTGCAAAAACAAGAGAGGGAAACTACAAGAAACATGTACTCATAACTGATGCATGGATTAGAATGAATCAGATATACAGATAAAAACAATACATCATTGCAATACAAGTATATAGGAGAACATCAAAGCTTTATTGATAGAAGAAAAAGGTTCTGAGAAGGTTACAACCATAAATGGCTCCAATCCAGCAGCACCTCCCCAGCAGCAAGAAATCTCCTCTTCTCCTCTATAAAAGCAATCACCCAATAGCTCTAACTGTAAACCAACAACACTTCCTTGCTTTGCACAAAATTCCAGCCTCCCTAGACCTCATAGAAGAGCTCTATATATAGGGTAGAAGGAGAAAGGATGAGTCAGCTTGAGACTGACATAAAGCTGCCTTGTGTCCTCTCCCTCTTCAGTTAATCTTCAGTTCTTAAGTCCACTTGGAGATCCTTGCTTACACATGGAGATCAAGTACCTCTTACTCATCACAGGGCGAATTCCTTGAACCAAGTGTCAGTTTGGAAGCTTCCTGGGCAATTGACACCTTGCAGAATGACTGTGCCACTTGGCCAATCTAGACCAGCGCAGGTAGCCTTCATTAGAGTTGACTTTCAGCGCAGGTACAAGGAGGAGCAGTTGACATTCAGCGCAGATGCTCAGTGGAGCAGCTGACATGATCCAAAAATAGCCTGTTTTTAAGTGTTTTCAGGTGGAGAACTGATAGGAAGTGATGTGGTTTGCTGACCTTGTTCCTCTAGGGGTAAGAACAACATGTTTAGGGACTGAGGATCCCTGTAATTATTGACATTTCGTGCTCCATGCTGCGAGGCACAAAAATGTCTATAACAGACTCCTTAGATGATGAAATAGCATTGATTTTAGTGAAAGGAGAGGGAAGATCAAATGTACCCATCAATGAGGAATACATCCCTACTCCTAAATTCTTAGTCGGCGGGCGAGGGTTATCCACTAAAGGGACAGTAGAGTCAGAGCTTGCTTGAGGATCGACTGGACAATAGTCCAATTGATCAACCTTAACGATTTTCCCCTCATGAGGAAAGCAAATGACACGAAACAGAGTCGAAACAACGACATCCATCTTGTATACCCAGTTCCTTCCTAATAGGAGATTATAGTCTAGGTTAGCGTCTACGACCTCTACTTCAATATTGACGACCTTTCCCCCAACACATATAGGAAAGGTCAGGATAATCCCATGCGGCTTATGAGAATGACCATCAAATGCAGTCAAGATGGTGGGTGAAGGAACAGCCGAGGGTGATCCAATAGCCTTCCAGCATGACATCGACATGACGCATGTGGAAGCTCCTTCATCTATCATGGTGCGAAAAATATTGATTTTTCGGTATGTAGACTTTATTTGGAAAGCCATATGATGAGGGAGTCGTTTTTTGACATTTAACATGTCAAACGTGAGCACTAAAGAGTTAGCTGGATCGACTGCTCCAATTGTGGAGAGTAAAGCACTTCTCTGAGCTGGACACGACTAGAGAACCTCTAAAGCGGACATGGCGCACGGACTCTGAGCCAGATCCTCCACAATGGAGTAATTCTGGGCGGCCCTAGCATTACGATTAATCGTCGCGCGTTTAGCAGAACCTTTCGGTATCTGTGGTATAGTCTCGACAGGGGGTCGCTCAATATGAAGGTCAGTACTTCCGGGAACAGTCTTGTCCTTGGAAGTTTCGGCTTCACCATAATCACGCGACTGAGTAGCCACATGGACGTTAGAACCCATCATGAAAACATTTGACGATTTTTCCCCTTCCTGGTTGCCCCTAGCAGAGGTTCCAAGGTTTGAATTCACGCTAGCAAGAAGTTGTTGCCCTTGGGGAAATGGGTTGGCTAACACAGCTTGAGAACTAGATGTCCCTTGCTGTCCTAACAAGCGCTGAGCGTCTTCAATCTTGGGGCAGAGATGAGTTAGATGGTCTCCACTGCACAATTTTCATGGAAACTTGACTTTCTTTCTCGACTCATTTCTACCACCACCAACATTGTTGCCGCATTTATTTGCATCAGGTTTCCCATCCTGGTTCTTTTTCTTACCTCATCCTTTCTTTTTCCCATTGGAATTTTGATTTCCTTTGGGGTTATCAGATTGAACGACATTTATTGAAGAAGTTTGGGAAGCGGGGGGATTAGACGATGTGACTTGGTTGTTAGAAGCAGCTTGCAAGGACAACTGTTGCAATTGATTCAACAAGTTCACTGTAGTTGTGTCTACTGACCCAACGATACCATCCATGTGCAGTCCTGGCTTCGACTTAGCTACGTCAACCATAGATCCAGGAGCATCTAGCAAGTATTTTTGTAGGATCCCACACTGAGAGTAGATCAATTCTAATTGCTGGGCCCTAAAAAAGGCTTGCTCCTTAGAATAGACCCCAGACATGGAGACATCCTTGGAGATCTCGAGTTGTAACGACTTCAAAAACCACTCGAGATGGTACTCCGGAGGGATTTCGGCTTTAATGAGCCTCTTTCTCCATCTCCATTCCTGAATATGGTTAGAAATGTGGGTTGCCTTATCCTGACGAAAGGTGGCTAGAAGTTCAGTTCCGTTATCATAGCGGACAGGCAACTGGAAATGATTTAAGAAAATATTGGCTAAGTCAACGAACGATGTAAAGCTGCCCCCTGGCAGCTCTATATACCATTTGGCCGCATTACCAGTCAAGGTGCGCTGAAAGAGTCTCAACCTAATCGAGTCATCGATAAGGGAGTTAGATGAGCACCACAAATGGAATGTGGTTACATGGTCACCTGGGTCCTCACCACTCTTCCCTTCGAATTTTGGAATGTCAGAAGGGAGTTTGGTTGGGACCGGAGGCCAGGTCGGATTGTACTTGATTATGTCATTTGTTAACTTAGTGAGATCTGGCAAGTTCAATGTTGCCAGAAACGGAAGCCTAGGAGGACCTTGGGGATTCCACCCAGATTGGGCAGAACTCCCAAAGCTCTGAAAAGATTTTCCTAGAATTTGGGAGGCACCAGGCTGCCCGAAGTAACCAGTAGAACCGACTGAACTAAAAGGCAAGCCTTGTGGTCCAACAAAATTCGGAGTTTGACCAACTCCGGCCTTATAGCCTCCATAACCAGCAAAGTGTCCTCCTAAAGGATTGTAAGGAGTTGATAACCCCTGATACGGATTCCAAGCCGAAGCTAGGGGAGGAATACTTTGGAACGAACTAACTGTGGAGTACGGCCTATTCCCTTGTTGGCCGATAAACGGATTCCCGGTTCCCGCGCTACTAATCCCTGGGTTATTCCAACCTTGGAAAGGATTGCTGCTTTGTCCTATAGAAGAAAAAGGCATGGATCCTACCGTCGGGTTGGAATGTGGTATATGACCACTTCCGAAAGGAAAACCTTGGAATGAAGCCGATCTGCCCATCATGGACGTAGCGCCACTAAACAGAACCGATGGAATACCCTGTGAGTGGGTGCCAAATGGGAAGAATCCAGTACCAAAAGCATTGGTTTGGACATTTCCACTCGTGGACGGAATGGAGGTAGACCCAACTAAAGATGTGCTAGCAAAAGATACAAACAAGGAAGCAGAGGAGATGAAAATGGTTCCCCCCCCTTGCACCGATGTTGGGGTTTGCATAGTCGTAGCACTTGTAGAAGCCATGCTTCCAGTAGTGGTCATCGATGGTAAGCGCGTAGCGTAACCTGGACTTGACGATCTATGCGTCGGAGTCCCAACGTATTGCAGTACGTTTGGATGACTAGATGGTAATGGAGAATTTGGAGCCGCTAACGACTCTGAAAGTTCTTCTACCTCTATGTTATTCTCTGCTTGAAAGAGAACTCGAGAAAGGACTGGAGTGTCCCTCTCTTGTTCAGAAGTGCCAGGCCTTGCTTGGCCACTAATGCCCCCGAAAGGAGGATCAATCCCCGATGCGTCAACCGGTGTGGGATGGAAACCACTGGTAGTATTGCCTCTGCGCCTTCTAGGAGAAGGTTCTAAACTTGGTGGTGAAAGACCACGAAGTCTTCGAGACCGTCTAGGAGATCGGTCAGCCACTTTGAATTTTTTGTTATGATCTAACTAAAGACTCAAAAAATTGAAAGCTAGGCCAACTAGGAGCACAGAGAACACACTATAAAGTCCCTAAAGATACAGCCAGTCAAACAACTTCCAAGTATTTCCGCTCCAGGTGATTAGGACCGGACACTAAAATACGAGAAAGTGAAATAAGGGGCCTTCTGAAGATAGTCTGGGATGATGAGGGCCCAGTCCTATCAGCGAAGGTATCAGAGGAAGTTACATTGACCTCCTAACAACAGCCTGCGCCGGTGCAAGCCCCCAAGCTTCGCAAGGGTGCCCTCCAGTAGTACTGTTGAGAGTGATGCAACGTCAACCTCAGGTGCCATGGGATTCCCCTCCGCAACCACCTGTGTAGTTCCCTAGGAGCAGCAACTATGGATACCAACTCGTCGCAGAATCCAGGCGGAACAGTCGTGAGGTAAGTTCAGACAAGTAGGAGAGGGGGTATCTCTCTTCCCTGTCTTCACAGACCCTCGTGCTTAACTCCCAGATCCGGAGCTTTCCTGGTCTTCCTAACGCTATTGGATTTTCTCTCATTATTCAGACTCCTACGTTTGACGTTTATATGGCCTTGGAGGGTTAACTCTCCACTCGCCTAATCCAAGGCCCTAAAACCCTAATCTTGTTGGTGTAACTGACTAAAACAAAAAGTTCTAGTGAATTTTAGTTAGCGCTTGATTTTATTAGGCTGTTCTTTAAGTCACAAGGTAACGGAAGTGAAACTAGTGGTGTTTTTTGATGCAAAAGAAATTCATAAAAACTTAACTACATGCACATGCACTTTTTCGTTTTTCAATGAAGAGAAATTTCTATAGGGTTCAGAGGTACTTCTAATAAAACAAATTTTCCTTTTCTTTTCGTTAATACACACTCACAAAAGCTAACAAAGCTATGTATGCCTAAAAAGGGGATGCAAATCTATCCTAATGCAACAACTATATGTGGATGCAAGATTCAAAACTACTCTAAAAACAAAAAATGAAAGTTGCTTGCTTATCAATCTTTATCTTGCCACTTAAAATGCCTAGATGGAATATGAAATGTTACCATTCATTTCGTCTAAACACTAAAAACAAGTTCTAAGACAAACAAAAAGCACTTTCACTTACTAAAAGGAAACCAAATGAAAAGCAAGTTCAAGAAAGCAAAACTAAGATTTTCAAAAGATTTTCTTCAAAGCAACAAACAAAAAAAAGTCTTTTCAAAAAATGCTCTCAACAACACTGAAACTTGTGATTGAAGAATAGGCAATTAAACACTTTTGCGAATTGACACCACACAATGGATGAAGACTCAACAAAAATAAATGTGTTTGAAATCGCTCTTAACAATCAAAAGCAACAATGAAATCTTTGGTAATGAAAACCAAAAGATCAAAAAGACAAATTCCAAGAAAGTGTGAATCAACAACTTTCATGAAACAAAGAAGTGGATGGTCACAAAGCGGTTTTGTCAAGAAAACAAAAAGTCACCCAAAAGAAAGATTAACACAAAGATTGAATTCAATCTTCCTACCCTGATGAAACAGAGCAGCCAAGATTCCTAGCAAGAAATCTTGCGTGCTTTAGCAAAAAATGATGATGCTTGCAATCAACAAAAAACAAGACCAATACTCCTTATAATCAGAGAGAATTCGGAACGAGATGCTTGCTGTAAAACAAATAACTGATACTGGAAAATGACTGTTTCAGACTGACTCAAACCACCAGACAAACCTTCAGAGACTAAAAAGATTTATAGATCTTGAAAATTACAATATATACGCGACTGTACTTATGTACAGATTGCGTGTATACACGACTGTGTTTGAGGAAACCTGCGTATACGTGGGTTCACTCAAAGAAACAAGCGTATATACACTTCTGTATCTAAGAAAAACGGCATATATGAAAAGCTTCAAGAAAAAAAAAAAAAAACTGAAGAAACTGGCAAAACTTTAAAGTTCAAAAATAGACCAGACAGTAACAGCAAGTAGACAAGGTAGCTGAGCCCTTATTGGCTTGAAAAACACCCAAACTAGGAACAATAAGAATGTTTTCCCCAGCAGAGTCGCCAATTCTGATAGAGGTAAATGTTCCCCTAGGGCTTATTGGGTTGAAACCCTAGCAGACTGAAAGTTATCTATTCAAAGAAACATACATTCATACAGCCATTATGCTATTATAAGCAAATTCTATGATAAGGGTACGTACCTTTGGTCCTACGTTTGAGAAGGCCTTTAGGGTGCAAACCCTTCTTGGAGTTCCCTTCTTCTCTTTTGTCCTGCAAAACAACCAATTCAAAGAATACAGCAGTACATGGACAAAAACTTATAAAGAAACCATCTTCATGTTATAAAGAAAGGTAGTTAGTTATGAAATCCAAACAACCATTTACATATGAATTCTAAACATGAATATCATTAACATAAATAAGATTCATTTCGGGAACCAAGACATGTGTTTCTTTTATTATAGACAAATAAAGTACATAAAAAGGAATATTTTCACCTGAGTCACCTTCAGCAGGCTCCAAGCAAAGCTTCCTTCCGGATCCGTTCCAGCCTCAAGCCTCTAACAAAAATCCTTCCATGACTCTCTCCATCATGTCATAAATGGTGGATGAACATCAACACACAAGGAAACAAAGGTTTCCTGTACAAAATGGTGGAAGTGCAGAAAGCACAAGGGACTTCAGATCTGGTCAAGGGAAAAATCTCAGCATAGTAACCTTTCTCTCTCTTCTCTCCTCCTTTAGGCCTTCCTTTTGAGGTCTTTTTATACCATCTCCAAAGTAGTTTTTTAGTTAGGAGTTGGTTGGGAACAATTGGGCCACGGGCACTAACAGGTGATCAGCAGGTAAAACCCGCGATCTCTGCCCGAAAATAAGGAGTTTTATATTTTTTAAGTGTTTTAATACATACACGCGGGTTAGCTATACACATACCCGCGTATACACACATTTAACTCAGGGCAATGTCGCGTATAAGGGATAAAACACTGTTTTTTAAATTTTTAGGACCAGGTCTAGAAGGAGGGGTTGCCCTAGGCCATGAGTACAGCATCACAAACCATAAGAGTGAGATTTGGAGCTATAACAATAAAAGAGGTTCTAGAGAATGCCATATAGGTAAGATGAGTAATGAGGAGCGAGAGAGAAATCTTGCAGTGATGAGAGTACAGTTGGAGATACTACAAGGATGGCTACAAGAGAAAGAGAACGAAGACCGAAGACATGGATGGAGAATGAGGAAACATGTCAAATGGAACCCATTGCAAAAGAAATGGAATGCCAAGCTGATAAATGAGTTCAGAGAAATTGAACAAATACATATTGCTTTGTTGGAAAAGGAGAGACTCAAAGGAATTGAGTCACAGCAAAGAGGATTTGCTGAAACCCAGAAAGTCCATTGTGAAAGATTGGAGACAGAGAAGCTCGAAAGAGTTGAGCTACAGCAAAAGGAAAATGTTGGAGAAGGTGTTGAAGTTTTGGTATGTGAACCAAAACATGGACCATTACTTTTTGAAAGTGATGAAGAGACAAAGGAGTTGAATCATATGAATGATTTAGAGCAGCCAGAAGACTTGATGTCTGAAGCATCAACCGAGACCAAAAGGTCTTGTATTTTTAAAACTAATGATTTGTGTATGGTTGCAGGTACAACACAGGGTGATGAGCAAACTTTAGAGTTTGTTAAGAAGGAGGAGTAGAATCTGAAATCTGTTTAGATTAAGACTAAGATAGCAAGATCTCATAAACGAAAGGAGACAGGAAGTTCTCATGGAAATATGCAGCAGAATATTGGAGCTGGTAATAGTGAAGATTGGAATAGAAGATATGAGTTAAGACATGAAGATAAAGAAAAGGTATTTATTGTGCCTAATGAGTTTGGAATACTTAAGCATGATGATTTAGATTTAACAGAAGAAAGATCATTTGATGATGGGACGACAACAAGTGAAGGTACTGAAAATCATGTAAAGTTTTCAAATTCTACTCCAATTAAAGTTATTGAATTATATAGAAAATTAGATCTTCAAAGAAGAAAGTTGGAAAAGTAGAGGATAAATGTTCAGGATAAATTGCTAATGAAGGATGACAAAGAAATTGTCATGAATGACAATCAGGAAGAAGAAGTTGACAGGTACAGTAAACAAAAGCAGAAAATTATCTTGAAGGATAATGTGGCAGTAGCTGAAAAGGTGTGAAATTCTATAAAAGACAATAGTGAACAAGAGAGTAAAGATGTAAAGGTGGCAGTAGTAAAAGCAAGAATGAGAGTTCAGCAATTCAGAGTTGAAGACAATCAGTAGACAGAGGATATACTGGACAAAGAGATTGAGTTGATAAGAAGGATAATGATGAAAGTGTCTCAGAAGAAGACAACCACAAGAAAGGAAAGAAGCAACAACAAGAGGAAGACAACAGAAGAATGTGAGAGCATAACAAGTGGAGCATTGCAACATAAGATATGGAGACCTGGAAAACAACAGCAGACAACCACGACAACAGAGCAGCTGAAAGGAAAAGAAATAGGCAAAGATAAATTACAGAACAAAGTATGGGATCTAGGAGGACAAATATTAGAAGCACATGATCTGGAGATCATGATTATTTTCTACTTTGGGAGTCTGATGCAGGAGCATTTGGCTCAGAAGAATCATTGTATTTTAGTAGACATAGGGGGGTCTTGTGTTTTAAGGAAGTTGGTTTCCTAAGTGTTGAATTAATGTAATTACTTAGGTTTTGAGTGATTTTAATGAAAATAGGAATTAATTAAGTATTGTGAGGATATTTGTAAATGTTCCCGAATGTAGGAGAACATGAGTGATGATGAGTAATTAGTATGGATTGAGATATTGTAATCTTAGAAAGTAGTTCATGATTTATGGAGGATCCTTAGGATTAGTTGAAATTTGAGATCCTTAAGGGATAAAGAAGATATTTTAGGAACTAATTGACGACTTAGAGGATTCTTAGGATTTAGTTGAGAAGATTGAGGATATGAACCAAAATTGAAAACAGAGTCCTTTTGTATAAATGTAAGCCAAAAAGGTAGAAAAAGAGTCAAGTCAAGTAAGTCGAGTTAGTCAAGTTAGTTAGTCAAGTAGAGTTGGAGAGTTAGTGAGAGAGATAGAAAATAGATAGGAGGTTTGGATTGTGAGCCTATGGGCATTGAAATGAAAAAGGGTCGCTGATACAGATCATGTAAAGGCAGATCAGCCCAAAGCTAGATTATAAAAATGGAATTTTATTTGTATCAGTACATTTGTTAATGAATGAGAAAATTGAATTCATTGTGACTGTGCGTGTCATTCCTTCTATGTGCTGAGTGATCCGTAATTGGGAATTTATGGTTCTGTGTGATAAATCATGATGAATGAATTCAATTTGAATTTCTGAAAGTCTTTCTGAGTGATAAAAGACTTAACGTTTTGGTAGAATCCATGTGGTTCTGGTCGGATTTAATAGATGTGTGTCCAGGTCAATTAAAGAACGAATTACGAATCTGGAAGAAAAGAAATAACATAGAGAGTGTTATGTATTCCAGTTTGAAGTGGTGTTAAATAAACAGAGGTATAAGTTGCAGGCGGAGTAATCAAAGAAGTCTCGGTGCGCTGTTCCTAAGCAGAGAAATGAGTTGGCAGAATTGAACTTGATAACAAGACGTTCTAGAATGGTGAGCTGGTGATGAAATCAAGTTATCAGTAAGTACGGGGATAGGAGCAGAAAAATGTTTTGTGTTATGAAACCAGCTCAAGAAAAGATAGAAAAGATAGATCAACGCCTTAGAATTCAGCCTCTTCGAGGGGGCAACCTCCTTTACATTACATAAATGAACAATTCTTGGATGATTCAAATGACAAAACCTCCTTTCTATATATAGGAGTCTAAGGAGTCACAATATAATCCAGCCGACCTAACAATAATAATATAAAGCCACAAAAATAACAATAGAGGGATTCTATGGGCACATTAATAACAATATGGGGGCAATAGGGGCACAACAATATAAATAAGGGGTATAACTACAATAGTAATGGGGTAATCACTAGTATTATAGGGACCCAACATGCCCCTCTCCTTCAAAAAAGTGTTGTCCTCAATGCTTGAGTAGTTCTGGATACTTCTGCATAAAATTCTCATCCTCCCATGTGGAATCTTCAGCGGATAAGTTCTTCCACTTGATAAGATACTCTGAAATTGATCGATTTCGTAGCTGTCGAGTTCTTGTTTCTGTGACTGCTTCCGGTTCCAATATAATTTTTCCTTCCTCGTCAAGTTCTGGCAATATTGTTTGAACTGGGAGCTTGTCGCCTATAACCTTCTTTAAACATGAAACATGGAAAACTGGGTGCAATCGAGAAGCTGCAGGAAGCTCCAATTTGTATGCCATAGTACCAATCTTTTGCAACACCTTGTACGGACCATAATACTTTGGTGATAATTTATTATCCTTCTTAGCTTGCTTGAGGGACATTTGCTTATATGGTTGTAGCCGTAGGAATACCCAATCACCTACATCAAAACTTCTTTCACTGCGATGTTGATCTGCCTGTTGTTTCATTCTATTCTGTGCCAACACGAGGTTATCCTTTAAGAGTTGGAGGACTTGTTGTTGATGTTCGATGTGATGTTCCACTGCCTGAACCTTAGAATTTTCTCTTAAATATGATGTGATGGATGGTGGTTGATACCCATAAAGTGCCATAAATGGGGTCATTTTTGTTGCTGTATGGAAGGAAGTGTTATACCACCATTCAGCCAGAGGCAACCATTTGACCCATTGTGTCTGTTTATCAGATACAAAGCAACGAAGATATCCTTCCAAACATTTGTTTACTATCTCAGTTTGCCCATCAGATTGAGGATGATAAGATGAGCTATGAGCTAACTGAGTACCAAGACAAGAAAATAATTCTGTCCAAAAATTTCCAGTGAAAATGGGATCTCTGTCACTTACAATAATCTTTGGGTTTCCATGTAGCTTTTGAATTGTTTCCATAAATGCAGTAGAAACTGTACTGGCTTTAAATGGATGTGATAATGCACAAAAGTGTGCATACTTGGTAAGTCTGTCAACTACCACCATGATGACACTCTTTCCCTCAGACTTGGGTAAACCTGTGATAAAATCCATTGAAACCTCCTCCCAACGTTGGCTTGGAATGGATAAAGGTTGTAATAGACCCGGTGTCTTAATTGTTTCAACTTTATTTTGTTGGCAAACCAAACATTCCGCCACAAACTTTTGAATATCTGATTTAAGGCCATCCCAAAAAAATTCCTTCTTAACCCTGTGGTAAGTTTTTAAAAATCCTGAGTGCCCTCCTAAGGGAGAAGTGTGCAATTCCATAAGAATCTTTTGTTTTAGCTGGGAATTCTTACAGAGGTATAAGCGATCTTTGTACCATAACGAATCATTTTTCCAGCTAAATGTATCAGAAGTACTGGAATCTTGTTGTAGCTTTCGAATAAGTGCCCACACTTCTTCGTCATTCTTCCATTCCTCCCTTGCTTCGTTTATCCAATCTGGTTGGATAATAGAAATGGCGCACAACAATGCTTCCACATCCTCATCCTTTCTTGAGAGTGCATCTGCCACCACATTTTGCTTCCCTTTTTTGTAGATGATTTCAAAGTCATAACCCAACATCTTTGTGACCCACTTTTGTTGCTCTTCAGAGGATAATCTTTGTTCTAAAAAGTATTTAAGGCTATCATGATCCGTTTTTACCTTGAAGTGTCTTCCCATTAGGTAGGGTCGCCATTTCTTAAGTGCATGGAGTATTGCCAACATTTCCTTCTCATAAATAGCTTTGCTTAAAAACTTTCCCTTGATTGGACGACTTTCAAAAGCAATGGGTCTTTCATCTTGCATTAGAACAACACCAATTCCATTTCCTGAAGCATCACATTCCACAATAAAGGTTTTTGTGAAGTCCGGTGTAGCTAAGACCGGTGCTTGGCACATTGCCTCTTTAAGATGTTCAAAGGCCTTTGTTGCTTCCGGAGTCCATGAAAATGCATCTTTCTTCAATAATGTTGTTAGAGGTGCTGCTATTCTCCCATAATTCTTAACAAACTTGCGATAATACCCTGTCAACCCAAGAAATCCTCGCAGATGCTTTATGGATGTGGGGATTTTCCATTCCTTAATGGCTTTAATTTTGCTAGGGTCTACCTTAACTCCTTCATGAGATACAATATGACCCAAATATTCCACCTCCTGGACTCCAAAGAAACATTTGGATCTTTTTGCATATAATTGTTTCTCCTCCAATAGTTGTAGCACCCTGTCAACATGTTCAACATGATCCTTCCAAGACTTGTTGTAGATTAGTATATCATCAAAAAATACTAACACAAATTTTCTAAGGAATGGTTTGAAAATTGAATTCATCAAACCTTGAAATGTTGAAGGTGCATTGGTAAGGCCAAAAGGCATGACCAAAAATTCATAATGACCCTCATGAGTTCTAAATGCCGTTTTCGGAATGTCTTCAATCTTCATTCTGATTTGATGATATCCTGAACGAAGATCCAACTTGGTGAAGTAAATTGATCCATGCAATTCATCCAGTAATTCATCAATGACAGGAATGGGGAACTTATCTTTAATAGTGAGCTTGTTGAGCTCCCTATAATCTGGACACATGCGCCATGATCCATCCTTCTTGTGCACCAATACTACTGGAGCAGAGAAAGAACTTTGACTCGGTTGAATTATACCAGCCTCTAGCATTTCTGCAACCATACGTTCAATTTCACTTTTTTGGACATAGGGATATCTGTACGGCCTGATGTTTGGAGGAACACTTCCTGGAATCAGATGAATAGCATGATCATGATCACGCATAGGTGGGAGACCTTTGGGAGTCTCAAATACCTTGGAATGATTGTCCAAGACTTTTTGGAGATCTGGAGAAATAGATGATTCCAATGTGGAAACATCTAGCGAACATAATTGTGCAATTACACCTCTTTGCTCCTTTTTTAGAAGCTTTGTCATACCATTAGAGCTGATTATCTTTCCTGGTTTCCCTGCAATACCCCTTAATTCAACTTCCTTTCCTTCCGTAGAAAATTTGATGAAAAGTTCTTGAAAATTAAAAGCTATTGTACCCAAGGATTGTAGCCATTGGACTCCTAGTACAACATCAGCACCTCCCATTGGAATGGAAAGCATTGGGCTAGTCAATACATATTCTCCCATGGATAGCTTGATATTATGGCACTTTCCAGAGCAATTTATTGTTCCTCCATTTGCAATCATCACTTGACACTCTGGTGCTGGATATAGGAAGCAATTCAATTCTTTTGCTACCCTACAATGAATAAAATTGTGGGTGCTTCCTGAATCAATCAACACTATTACCTTTTTCTTCTTGATTTGTCCTTCTATCTTGATGGTTTGAGGAGTGGTAATTCCCGCCAATGCATTACAAGATATGGTCGGATTTATTTGTTCTTCATCTAGGCTTTGTTCCTGGAGTATATCCTCTTCTTTTGACCTTTCTTGCTCCTTTTCTTCTTCCTCTTCACAATCTATGTAGAATAATTTCTTCTCAGCACACTTATGACCTTTAGTGTATTTGCTATCACAACTGTAACAAAGCCCTTTTGCTCTTTTTTCTTCCAATTGTTGTGGTGTCAACCTTATAGGTTGTGGAAGACTAGGGGCAACAACACTTCCGTCTTTATAGTTGTGAGTGGTATGCTTCCTAGTTGCCATAATTTTGCTTTCCATTTTTCTTGCTAACCTGAATGCCTTCTCTAATGAATCAGGTTCCCAAAGGCGAACATCATGTTGGATATTATCCTTTAAAGACCCTATGAACACATCAATCCTATGCTCCTCTGGAATATCTTTTACCCTTATGTTCAATTTTTGGAACTCCTCAATGTGCTCCATTATTGAACCCTTTTGTTTGAGACTTATCAATTGGCTAAAAAAAGTGTTGCTTTTTGTATCCTCATAATGTGCTATCAATTCTTCCGTAAAAATTGCCCAAGTGATAAATTGTTTACGAGAGCAAAGCCATTGATACCATACAAACTGATTTGGTTCCAAATATAAAGTTGCCATACGTACCTTTTGTGTGTTTTGCACATTATTGAGATCGAAGAATTGCTCCATCTGTAATATCCATGTGGCGGGATCCTTGCCATCAAACTTCCTCATATCGATTTTTGGAATATGGTGGGTCTTCGATCCAACATTAGAGTCTATGGAATCATGATTAACATTTCTTTTGTTCTCATCATGAGTTTCCTTTACTACCTTTTCACCATTAGTAAGTATTTCTTGTAGAAAATTTGTCAAATCTGTCTTCAAATCTGCCATGTCTGTCCTCAAATCTGTCCTCAAATTTGTCTTCAGATCATCCATCTTAGCTTCCATGCCCTTTATCTTAGATTCCACACCATTTATCTTAGCATCTGTTAGCTTTTGTGAGCGTGACATTTGTTGCACTTGTTCTTGTAATTTTGATATATCATGTAGCATTTCTTCCTCTTCTTCATGAGTCATGCTAGAGCTTTCAGGTTCCTTACTAGGTGTTTGCATTTTCTTTCCTCGGGGCATCAGTTACCGATAATAATGCTTTACTATGCCCTTTGAATTCCTTCAAACCAAGCTTATGCAAAAATTTAAAAAAAAAACTACACACCTTTTTTCACTTTGTAGAAGCCTGATATTGAATCTGATGTATCTCTGTAATTTCAAATCATCCAGTTCTGAAATTGTGACCTGTAGTAGCCTTCTATGTCCTCTTTCCAATGCCACTAGTCTGATCCAAATTGGATTCTCCAAGAAAGAGTTATGCACAATCTCCCGCAGTGACCTGATTATAGACTAGTTCAGTAGAGCGAACTTGTATGAAGTGCCACGTTTCACTGTTTCAACCTTTGACTCTGAAAAATATATAAAAGAAAACTACAGTCCATCCTCTTTCTGTACCTTCTTACGAAATTTCAATCCGATGCTCAGAAAGAAAGTTATGACGATTTTCTCCAGGTCACCTGTTTTGAATGTAATTCAGGAGTCTGCAAAAAGACCAACTTCCTCAGATCATATCTCCGAAAATATCACGCGAAAAGCTCTGAAATTCGGACCCAAGGTCAGAGCGATTTCTTCTCAAATGGGTTTTTTTTGCGACTTCTGAAACAACACAGAAAAAAAGTTATAGCGAAAATGCCACGATGACCTGTTTGGAGCAGCGAAACCCTAGAATCCAAAGCTCTGATACCAAATGTTATGAAACCAGCTCAAGAAAAGATAGAAAAGATAGATCAACGCCTTAGAATTCAGCCTCTTCGAGGGGGCAACCTCCTTTACATTACATAAATGAACAATTCTTGGATGATTCAAATGACAAAACCTCCTTTCTATATATAGGAGTCTAAGGAGTCACAATATAATCCAGCCGACCTAACAATAATAATATAAAGCCACAAAAATAACAATAGAGGGATTCTATGGGCACATTAATAACAATATGGGGGCAATGGGGGCACAACAATATAAATAAGGGGTATAACTACAATAGTAATGGGGTAATCACTAGTATTATAGGGACCCAACATTTTGATCATGGTTAAAGCACCGTATTAAACCCTGGCCGTCAATCGTGTTTTCAACTGTTGATGTCATAGTCAACTACAGGGGTTAACCATTATTTAACTAGTGTGTTAGTTGAAGGGACATAGACCGTTGGATCATTGTTGTGCTGACCGTTGGATTTGTTTCGCATCGCATCATTCATGAGTGAATGAACCTTAGGCGGAAGAAATTGTGACATGCGATGTAAGATGATCGGGCAATTAAATGTCGTGCAAGTAGTCCATGTGATATCACTACTGGATGTTGGATCAAGTGTGTTTTGATTAAACGGTGGAGAATTAATCTAACAAGATTTGTGTGAAAAGTCAACATGGGAAGTCAACGTGGGAGAAATTGATGTTCAATTGTTGTTCAATCGAGCGTCGTTCAATTGCTGTTCAATTACAAGTGTTGTTCAATTGTTGTTCAATCGAGCATTGTTCAATTGTTGTTCGATCGGGCACTGTTCAATTGATGTTCAATTGCAAGTGTTGTTCAATCGGTGTTGTTCAATTTCTATTTAACCAGTGTTGTTTAATTGTTGTTCAATCCTGCATCATCTTGCATCATTTTTAGGTGAGCCTCGGGAAATGTGCCAAAGTCGTGGAAAAAGTGGAAAGGTAAAGTTAAAAGCGATTTATGTATATTTCTATAGTAAATCAGATTAAGGGCAATTAACCATGGTATGATTAGTGTTGAGACCAGAGTAAGAGGGTATGGTTAATATGCGCGGGTTTAAGAATTAATCAGAGTTTATGAGGATTGAGTAAAGTTTCTACTAGAGTGATTAATTAAGGTTTAGACCATTGATTAGTTTTTGAAACATTTCTGCATGAGAATTTATTAAGAGGTCTTAAACTTTAACTAGTAAAGGTTTGACTAGGAAAGATAAATGAAATTCCTAGGAATAAATGAGATTATGCATTTTATATGCATACTGTGGGTATTGTCGGCTTAGGTTGGCATCAGAGGATTGTTCATTTCAAAATTTGAGTATCTCTGAAAGAAAATTAAGATTTGATTTGATGGTGTTGACTAAAAGCAAAGAATGATTAAAAACAATCCTAAAAGTGTCCATAACTCATAAAGCATTTTGACATAGTATTTTCCAGAAAGGGTGTTTTAAATTTTTGAAATAAAAGCCTTCTCCCCACAAGCAATTAAAACATAGATTTATAAAGGAGGAAAAGACATGTGGGTCTTGACATCCTTTTATAGGAAGCTCATTAGGAAGATTAAGCATCAGGAGCCAGAGTCACAGGTACATTAGTAGGGCAGTCATCATACAGAAGAAGAAGGTCAAGGAGACAGAGACAAGCATGAGGACATGCTTGAGAGTAAGCAAGGGGGAGATGTTGGCCCTCATTTTTTATCAAATTTTTCTTATTAAAATCCATCTAATTTCCATCATTTTCCACTTTATACCATCCAAATATGACCTATTTTGACCTTATTATGCATATTCAGGTAAATAAATTATGTTTTTCAATTTTTAGATATTTTTGCAAAAATTTGGTTTTAAGAGTACTTTTTGACAGAACTGAAAATTTTCGTAATTGCTCCGTTGAAGTCATACTTGCAGGACACCTGGGTGCTATATAAGCATGGATTTGGAAAGCTTGGGAACTGTTGTGCTATACAACAAAACCCCCATTTGTTATACATTTTTATACAAAATCATAATAATAAATGGGTCCCTTTTAAAATAAACTTAGATGTGTGAATAAATTGGTATTAACCCATCATAAGAAAAACCCTTATCAAAAGGATTAATGTAAATGAAGTACTTTAAAAGCCTTTTGAATAGGAATAAAGTGGGTCTTTAAAAAATTATAAAGTTCTTCGTTATTGCGATAAAGTGATCGCAAGATCGCATATCACAATAACAAGGGAAACATATATAAAGACACATTCATTCACTCCGATCCGAAAAGGTAATCGCAATCGGATATCAGGAAAAGAAAATCACAAAGCACAATGAAATAGCCCCCTTGATGTCTCTGATGTGATAAAGCGTATCGCCATCGGCAATCGGCAATAACAAGTCAACACATGATTGAAGGCACTCGAATCCTCCGATGCGATAAGGCATATCGCAATCGGCTATCGGCGAAATCACAGTGGCACAACAATAAAGCCCGAATCCATTCCCCAATTGCGATGCATTAATAAGGCGCATATCTCGAGAACATATTTAAAAGGCTTTCATGCATTGTATCACCTTTTGGTGATCGGAAGATGTTTAAGACAAATATTAAAGCCTTTCCTTTCACATTACCGATTGCCGATTGCGGTTTACTTTTCATTATCCATCAAAGAAATCTAAGCCACATTTGAATGAATCATTTGACATATAAACGACGTGATGGGCATTTAAAACCTCCTTTACCATGATTGACAGGTTAAACGGCTAATCAATGAAGCAGTTAAGGGAAGATTTTCCTTTAGATTTTATCCGTGGAAATTTCACTATAATCCATTATCACCTACTGATCGACGTAATTCTTTCATATTAGTCTATAGCAGCATTTCTCTGTATCACATTTTTCTCATCGCTTGTGCAGAACTCCGTTGAAATAAGGAATTTGAAACAAATGGGAAAGAGATCAAAGAAATCCACAGTAGCAGTGGCTCCTACAGCAACAGTGCAGCCAACCAAGGATCCAGGGCCAAGCAAAAAAGGGTTAATCTCAGACACTACGTGCCTCAGCCTTGGAAATACTACTTGGGAGAGAATTTACAATTTAATTGAGGCAGAGGAGCCTGAGGAGATATCAGAAGAAGCCACAGCTGACTCGAGTAGCAAATCAGAAGCGTCCCTCAAGGATGTAGCATGTTTATATTTGCACAAAATAGCAGCACGAGAAAAAATCCTCCCATATACTAACGTAGTAAGATGGGTGGTAGAGGAAATTCCAGTCTCAAACAGGACATTTTGCACAATTGACAGGAGGATATTTGGCTCTTTTCAGCGCGATGATTTAAGGAAAATGTATCACTTGCCTGAGCCTGAAAAGCGATACAACAAAGCCTTCCTTGAAAAATTTGCAAATGAAAACGAGACAGAATCAGCCCCGATTAAGTAGTGGAGACTTAATCCCGAGAATCACAAGCATGAATCATCAGGTAAGTACTCCGTGGACTCATTAGCTTCTCCTTACTATTATGCTGGAGCAATTATGTGTAGAATGTGGGGAATACATGAATCTACCAAGTTTACTATTGAAATGGTCTCTCTGATGGAGGCAGCCATCAACAGTTATGTGTTGGATTGGGCAAACATTTTGTCCGATAAATTAGCCACAACAATTCTCAAATTCAGGTCAAATTCACGAAAAACCACCAGGACTATTCCCCCTTTTTGTTATAGTGCTTATATTATGGATACTCTCTGTTTTAATTCCGAATATCCGATACTCAAATGGAGATGGACTCCTGAAGACCCTAAACCAATCCAAATTTATCATCAGATATTATGGAAAGCTCACTACAAATATCATTTGTACAAAATCTGTAATGGTTTTATGTTTCCTATCTACTATGCCATTTTTGATAAACCTACCCCTAGGATTTCCGAGGAAGCAGGGATCAACTTAACTGCTGTAGGAAATTGGTTCAGAGAAGACAAATTCACCTATATAAGGCTTTTTGGTAGCCTTACAAAACCCCATGTTCTTCCCTTATATGTGCCTGATAAGCTATTAGCTCGGGAATTTGCCTATCAGATAACAACAAAAGGGACATCCAAAACCCTTAAAAATTCTAAGAAGCAGGTATGGCCTTCATTTCCTTTGAGATGTGGTGTTTACACTCTCCATGATTATAAACATGCAGAGAAGGAAACAGAAAAATAAAAATGCTCAATCTTGCAACAATTCCCAACAGACAATATGATCCAAGAAAAGTTGTCTATAATGTTCTTGAGCAGGCCAAACTTGCAAAGTTTGATCATGAGAAGGATGACTTTGATGACCTATTTTCCTCAGCATAATCATTGTTTCAGGTAAAAACATTGGTCAGGATCAGATATAAAGATGAAGGGCTGGAAGTGTTCAATAGGCTTAGAGAATAGAGGTTGCAAACTCTGCCTCTAGACTTATTAGCTACCACCCCAGCAATCCAGTCAAGTGAGCCTGAACAGTAAAAACCTCTTGCTATGGAAAAAATTACCAAGAAAGGAAAAGAGCCAGAACAAGAGAAAGAATAGGAAAAGGGCAGTGAACACATGGATATAGATACTCGGATTGATCCCAAGATCCTTAAAGAATGGCAGCAATTTGATTCCATTATAAGAAATCCTGAAAGTTCACAAGGTTTTAGTACACCTAAAATGACAATTGGTCACAAGATAGCAATAAGTACGGTTCCAATTGAAGGAAACAGCGGCCTACCCACTAACAAAGATGTAGAAATAATTCCTAAGGATCCATCAGATGAAATTGGTTTACAGATAGAAGACATACCACCATTAGATGTCTTTTACAGTCCTAAACATAGGGCTGTAGTAAAAAGACAAAGGAAAAGGAGAAGGCTTGATCAATCTTCCCTTTTACTTGCATAGACAGAGATGGCTAATGTGGTATGGAAAGAAGAATTCAATCCTTTCGAGGATCTCACAAAACTCTATCAATATGCCGGGACTTATTCGGCAACCACTATGGATAAAGCATCAGAAGTGAGCAATTTATTAAAACAAAAAGATCAGACAATTGTTTCATTGGAGGCACAGGTATTCGAAAGATAGCAGAGGATAGACCAATTAGAACAGTAGTTAGCATCTCAGTAGCAAGTAAACAACCAACTAAATGAGCAATTGCTCAAGAAGAAACAGAGGATAGACTAAAGTGCAGTGCAAAAACAAAAGGAATTATCCACAGCATCGGCCAAGCTGAAGACAATGAATGAACAGATGAGTAAAACAAAAGATGAGAAAATCTCTCAATTATCACAACAGATAGAAAGTTTCAAAAGTCTTCCTCAACCAGCAGAGTTCAAGTCCAAGGCTATCCAGATCAATAAAGCATTGATTAAGCAGCTAAATTTACTATGTCATAATATTTCCCTTGTTGAGCTCCTCTGTGAGATTGCTTCACCAATGATTGACAAATCAGTCGACGCCAGGCAGAATTTGGAACAGGCTGATGAGACTTTAGCCAACTTTCTTGCTTGGCAAGAAACCAGTGAAGGGCAAGCTGCAAATCTGCCTAAAATTCTAGAATCACAAAAGGAGATCCTTTTTCCTAAAATGGCAGTCGCAATTGATGAAGGCAGAAAGGGAAAATTCAAGATGCAGATCAGCAACTAGTAATTTGATCGAGTTAATAAATGATACTCTTTATTTGTCTAATTTTATTTCACAGTGCACTCCAGGTAAATTGCCGTCAGCCAAAGCATTGGAACAGACATGCAATCAAGAATTGGAAAAGAAGGAAAGATTAATCGCTAGCATCCAAAGTTTAACTTGGGATACCTTTGGGTTCTTCCTAGTTAAACCATACAGTCAAAGTGCAGCACTCAAATGTTTAACCGATGTGATCGGTTATATGATTCCCAAAATTCATGATGCTACGTATTTAGCCCAACTGCATTCTTGTCTAAGTCACCCTCTAGAATTGCAACCAATTCTTGCTATCTACCAACTCAAACCAAAGGATGATCGACCGAAACAGTGAATCATTCTACCGACTGCAAACAGGCCTATTTCAAGGAGATTCTTATGATTTGGTTATACCACCTAATAGCTTTTTTATTTTATAATCAGTTAGCTTAGATAGTATTTATAGACCCTTTCATGTCTTTAGAAAGGGTCCTCAATTTTTGTATCAAATTTGAATCAGAATTCACACTATTGTGCTTCTGATATATATTTTTTTATGAATACTTGACCTATATTCTGAATTTTAATGAAGAATGCTTTGATGAGATATGCACTATTGCTTTTTGTGGAAGTGTTTCTAAGTTAGAAGAAGGAATTTGAATGCAATTGATATCGGGAGGGATCCAAATTACATATGGTACTATTATCTGTGTCTTTGCTTCATTATTTTATATGAATCGGCATTTATTCAATCTTGCTATCATTAGATATATGTATGTGTTTTAACAGCAAGTCTTATACTTATCACTATTGAATGTTTAAGGAATGTTATTCTTTCAAGCATATTTATGTCAATGATATATGAAGAATAGTGTAATAATGTTTTAATGATTACTTTGTTCAACTACTTGAACAAAGTAATTATCATATGAATAAATATCTTTTTTTATCAATGGAGTCATCTATATGCCTATTTTTAGATGAAGATCATCAAAAGTTACACTAAAGTGGAAATTTCCTGGGATCGATTAGTTGTTTATAATCTTGCATTTTAGAATAAATCATTCACCATTATCATTAGATAATAGATAATCAACCACTTATCCATCCTATTTACAAACCATTGGGAAACTAGTCCCATTATATCCAGTTGGAGCCACCACACCAAACGGAAAAGGAGTTGCCTTTAAGGTCCGGACCGGGTGGTTTTCCCCGATGTTGATGCAGTGATTTTCGAGGCATCAACATTTTTGGTGCTAGCAGGAGGGCCTGAACTATGAATGGCGAGCCAACCCAAACCTACAACCCATTCTGAGAGTAAATCTCCCTCCACTTCACCTCCGACCTCTCCTTTGCATATGGGAACTCCAGTCTTCAAACGAGAAGAAGGGGAAACTACTACCACTGCTCAACCCCAACATACCCCAGAACGGTTAACTCCTGAGTCTCCTGAAGTACAGTCTCTTATCCAGAAACTTCAAGGCTTTTCGATATCACCACAGAAATCTGAGGTATCTCAAGTCAGTGATAATTCGTAATTCATTCCACCTCATCACCTCACCAGAATTCAAAGTGGAAAGCTTGGTATTGAACCTACTGAGTTGCCTTTACTGAAAAGGAAAAGGGCAAGAAAAACAACTGAAGGATCTGATAGTGAGACTTTCTCATCATCATCCTCCATTTCATCTTCTCCAGTGCGAAGTCAGCCATCCACTCCTCCATTACACATTGTTGTTCAACAGGGATCTGGAACTTCAACATCCCAACCACCTCAAACCTCAATATCATCTCCTTCCCAAACATCTAGAATTTCATCGGCAATATCATCTACTATTAGTTCTACAATGGCTCAGAATCCATGGAATAATCCTGGTGCAGTCACGATGCCTGCACCATTACATCCATTGCCAGCACATCCTGAAAAATGGTTGCCGAAATTTAATCCAGATGCAGGAATACAAGCCGATGAGCATATTAACAATTTCATGTTGGTAGTTAACTTAAAAGGAGTGACAAAGGAAGACATTGTTGTCATGCTTTTCCCTTACACTTTACAAGGATCAACTGGGTCTTGGTATTTTTCCTTGCCCTCAGGATCCATTACAAGTTGGAACATTTTTCAAGAACAGTTCTTGACTAAATATGGTGATGATAGATCTCTAGCAACATTAATCAATGATCTCTGGAATCTTAGGATAGAATCTAAAGAACCTATAAACGAGTTCAACTCATGGTTTAATAAACTCTTGAATAAGATTCCAACTGCCTCTAAACCAAGTGAGCAAATCAAAAGCAAATGGTATATAACAGCCTTACCTTCAAATATAGCTATTTTGTAGATAGAGCTGCAAAACCAACTCTAGCTAAAAACATGAAAGAGGCACTTGCTGTAGAAAAATGCATTATTGCTTTAGAAAAGAAAGTTGCTCTTGAAGATACAAAATCCAAAAAAGTCTATTTCAAAGATGATTCAAAAAAGAAAATAACTAAAGATCCATATGATATGGAGGGTCTCCAAAAAGTTCTCAAGACTATGTCAAATGAAATGGTAGAAATCAAAAAATAGGTAGTTGAGACTTCAACAAAAAGGCCATTTAGAAACTTCAAAAAACCAGAATCAAAGCCCCCAAATGCTTTATCCAATGCAGACTCTGATCCTGAAGAGGAAGAAGAAGAATAAATAGTCTTGTCATCCGAAGAACCTGAAGAAGAGGAGACTGTAGAATGTCATGGGATGTGGGAATTTATTTTGCCTAATTCCAATACAGAAAATGAATAGGAAGCTTTCCCTATAACTACCAGGAGTAAAGATACTCCTGAACCTGTTCAAATAACTCAGAAGAAAAGGAATGCAAGTACCACTATTACTAAAGAAAAGGTTCCCACAAAGAAATCTATAGCGATACCATCCCAAAATTAGCCATCAACTTCAAATCCACCTCCAACATCTAAGACATTAGTAGTTATTGATTCTATGGACTACAATATTATTGAAGACATGAAGAAAACAAAGGCAAATATCACTATGTTTGAACTTAGTAAACTCAAACATCAAAAAAACTGCTGCTTAAGGAGTTAAATGCCGTACCTTCTTCTCCTCTTCCCAATGTTGTATTGTCCAAAGCTGCTAATGAGTCAAGTAAACCACCTCCTGGTAGAGTAGAAGCTACTGATGTTGTTTTAATTGGGAATAGATCCAATTCCCATACTCCTCCTTTTCTCTTAACCTACGAGATCTATAATAGAAATCTACACAACTGTTTGATTGACTCAGGGGCTTCTTCTAATATAATGCCAGCTTCAGTTTGTTCTAAACTAAACATTGAACCCCAAAAGTCTGCAATTCATATTGTACAGTTGGATAGAACTAAGGTCCAGGTTTTAGGAGAAATCAACTCAGTTACTATTAGGTTATCAACTAATCCAAGAGTGGTTCAAAGAATTGATATTTTAATTGCTGATATACCTGAATTCTATGGCTTGATTTTGAGTAGAGACTGTCTGAAAAACTTCATGGTTATATTTCCACTGATTGGTCTCATAAGTGGCTACCTTATAAATGAAAGCCAAATCAGATCAAGATTGATCGGGAGAAACACATGACCCATATTGTTACTCAATACCTAAACCAGTGGTCAAGCTTAAAGATCTTTATGACATCAAAGACAGGTTTAAACAGGTGACTAATTCAAAACTCCAGAGTTCTACTTTGAGATTTGAATTGATAAACCTAGGTACTGAGGATAATCCTCAAAACATCAATTTGGGATTAGGACTTTCTTCAGAAGAAAGAATTGCATTCATTAGATTATTGCATAAATATAAAAATGTCTTCGCTTGGAAGTATGATGATTTGAAAACATACGATACATCTATCATTCAACATACTATTCCAATGCTTTCTGAACAAAAACCAGTACAAAAAAAGTTAAGGAAGATTCATCCTAACTTAGAGAGTCAAATAAAGGCTGAACTAAACAAAATCTTGAAGGCTAAGATAATTTTTCCTATTAGACATTCAAACTGGGTGTCCAATATGGTGCCAGTTAGGAAGAAAAATGGTGACATTAGGATTTGTATCGATTTCAGAAATCTTAACAAAGCAAGCCAAAAGGATAACTTCCCTTTACCTACCATGGAGCAAACACTCCATTCAGTAACTGGTTCTGAAATGATGTCTTTTTTAGATGGTTTTTCGAGGTATAACCAAATTTTGGTACACCCTGATGACAGACTCAAAACTACTTTCAGAACCAAGTGGGGAACTTATGCCTACCAAAAAATGCCTTTTGGACTTATTAATGCTTGAGCTACATTCCAAAGAGCGATGGACATAGCATTCAAAGGATTGATCAATAAATCAGTAGTTGTCTATTTAGATGATATTACTGTATTTTCCAAGAAAAGATCAAATCATCTATGCGATCTGAAACAAATCTTTGAACGTTGTAGAAGGTATGGTATCTCACTCAATCCAAAGAAGTCCTTTTTTGCCCTTAATCAAGGTAAGCTATTAGGCTTTATTGTTTCAAAGGATGGCATTTATATTGATCCAGATAGAATCAAAGAGATTTCTGATATTCCATTCCCTCATAATAAAAAGTCCATGCAGTCATTTTTAGGTCAAATTAACTTTGTAAAAAGATTTGTTCCAGATTTCTCTCAAATTGTCTTGCCATTACAGACCATGATCAAGAAAAATTCAGTGTTTAAATGGGGGCCTGCAGAGAAAGAGGCATTTGATTCCATCAAACAATCGATCATAAATTCCTCTTCTTTAAGAACTCCTAATTTTTCAAATCATTTCATGCTATATACCCTTGCATCTGATTCATCTTATGCAGCAGTGCTGACACAAATTAACGATCAAAACCTGGAAGCACCAATCTCATTTTACAGCTCAAACCTTCAAGGTGTTGAACTTAATTACTCAGAAGTTGAAAAACAAGCCTTTGCTGTGTACAAAGCCATTAAACACTACAAACCCTTTCTCTTAAAATCTCACACAAAAGTTATAGTTCCTTTTTCGGCAGTAAGACAATTACTAGTTCAAAGGGAATTAGGAGAAAAGAGAGCAAATTGGGTCACAACATTACAAGAATATGACTTGGAAATCAAACCAGCAAAGATTGTCAAAGGCCAAGGTTTTTGCAGGTTGTTAGCAGGAGCATCCAATATTCAGGAACCTGAAGGTACAAAAGATATTGAAGAAATCAATCAGATAAGTATCACTAATCCTGAATCTCAATACGCAGATCTGATTTTCTATTTGAAAAATGGATATGCTCCTTCTAATCTTTCCTATAAAAACAAACGTGCCATAAAATTGAAAGAAAAAAACTTCATAATTGTAGATAATGTATTATTTAGAAAAAATTATGATTCAATCTTGCTGAGATGCTTAGAAAAACCTGAAGCGCAAAAGGTCTTGCAGAAGCTACATGATGGACCAGCAGGAGGACATTTTGGAGCTGATACAATAGCTCACAAAATCATTCATGCTAGATATTATTGGCCCACCCTGTTCATAGATACTCATGAATACGTAAGGAAATGCCAAAGTTGTCAAACCACTAGTGGAAGACAAAGAAAGCCAACTTTCCCTTTGCAACCGGTCAACATTGAACAACCTTTTGAACAATGGGGATTAGACATCATTGGAGAAATCACTCCACTTTCATCCAAACAACATAGGTACATCCTTACAGCCACTAATTACTTCATTAAGTGGGTTGAAGCAATTCCTTTGAAGGAAACAAACTCTGAGGCTATCATTGAATTCATAGATCAGTAGATTATTATCAGGTTTGGTGTCCCAAACGCTCTTATTTTTGATAATGCATCTTACTTCTCTGGAAATTCTATTTTTGATTTTGATATCAAAAGGGGATTTAAATTGAAGTATTCTGCGAACTACTACCCTCAGGGTAATGGTTTAGCAGAATCCACTAATAAAAATCTTATCAAAATCATTAAGAGAACTATTGAGCAGAATCATAAAAACTGGCATAAATCTTTGATATTTGCACTATGGGCTGACCGAATAACACAGAAAGCCTCCATAGGCACTTCTCCATTTAATCTAGTATATGGAAAAGAAGTTGTCATACCAACAAACTTAATACTTCCATCACTAGCTTTAGTGCAGTTTATTGAAGAAAGCCCCTCATCTTCTATTCAACTTAGACATGATCAAATTCTGAAATTAGAAGAAGAGAGAGAGAAAGCCCGAATTATACATGCAAAACATCAGCAAATTATTAAGTCATCTTTCGATACAACTTCAACCGGCTCAAAACATTTACAAGTTGGTGATCTAGTTTTGAAGTGGGACAAAGCCCATGAGGATAAAGGAAAACACACTAAGTTCTAGAAAATGTGGCTTGGACCATTCCAAATCAGCGAGAAGATAGGCCCTTCTACATTCATATTGCAAGATCTATCAGGAAAGAGAGATTCTCTTCCTGTTAATGGCCTTATCTTGAAAAAATTCTTCAATTGAGGAGGTAACCCCTTCTCCCTTTGTAAATATTCAATTTTCAGCAGAATTTGTGTGCATAACTTATTTTGTTTAGAATCTTAGGAAAATAAAGTTGTAAAAAGCCTCTCATTGGTCTTTGCTATATTGAAAAAGTTACTCAAAAGAAAATAGTTTTGATATTTACTTTTAAGAAATGGAAGCCTTAAACAAAAAGGAAATTTCTAGGAAATTAGGTATATTTAGATTCTGAAAACCCCATTTTATTTTTGTGAAATCTTCTCAAAACTTAGAAGTATTGTAAATCATTTTAAGGTTTTCAAAAAGCCTGAAAACGGTTATCAATACAAAACAGAAACTAATTCAATCTTAGCATCTTTAACTCTCACCCTGTCATCCATATTCTCTTAAGGAGAAAATTGTACATCCCATCCATCAAAATTTATAATTACTCAGAGTGTAATTCTAAAATATATTTGATATAAAAGATAATAGATCTTATTATAAACCTGCTTACCATGGTCATAGGGGAATAGTTCAACTAACATTACCAATACTGCATACCAAAACAGGGTAATGGCTTATAATTATAAGACAAGGGGTCTCATCACGAGCTAGCTTGTTCAGTTAAATTACAACCAGTGAATGGCATTGTCAACAGCTGGCCACCAAACCAGGACAATGGCTTTTTATCTTACAAAATTAAGTTAAAAAGAAAAAGTAATACAAAAAATATGGAAACATATCTTTTGGATTCATTCTTTTTAATTATACTCTGAAATGGATGGAATAATGAATAGTCAAATGGTTAAAAGGTATCCCTATTGAGACTATAGAAGTTTGCTGGCAGCAGAGGATCTCCCTATGACAAAGGAGTCATTATAAAGCTAAGTTGGAAATGTCTTTTGTTTTATCATTATCAACCAATTAAGGCTGATTTAAAACTTAGAATGTATTTAATTTTAGAAAAGAGAAGAAAATAGCAAAATAGTTATCATTATATTCAGAATTTATGATTACCTAGTTATATTAGATTTTCTCTATCAGATAAGATTTCCAGATTAAGAAAGTTTAAGTATTTTAATTAATTTCTCAGAGATAACTGTTTCTCCCAGTGAATCGCCAATTGTTGTGTTGTACAACAAACCCCCCATTTCATATACATTTTTATACAAAATCATAATAAGAAATGGGTCCCTTTTAAAATAAACTTAGATGTGTGAATAAATTGGTATTAACCCATCATAATAAAAACCCTTATCAAAAGGATTAATGTAAATGAAGTACTTTAAAAGCCTTTTGAATAGGAATAAAGTGGGTCTTTAAAAAATTATAAAGTTCTTTGTTATTGCGATAAAGCGATCGCAAGATCGCATATCGCAATAACAAGGGAAACATATATAAAGACACATTCATTCACTCCGATCCGAAAAGGTAATTGCAATCGGATATCAGGAAAAGCAAATCACAAAGCACAATGAAATAGCTCCCTGTGGAGCGATAAAAAGGTGTCTTGTGAACTCCTAATTACCTCACATTAATTATCAACCCAGGGACGACTTTTTATTTCAAGAGTGTACTCTGTCTGAGGCGGCTATTTTCTTAAGAGCAATGTTGTGCAATATAGTGCTTAAAACCCACAAGTAAATGAATGCTTGAAACAAAATCTAATTGAAACAGCAAGAAACTGAAAATGTCTTAAACTAAATCATTCATTCAAACAACCATCAATCGAGGATAATAACTCAGTCCTCTAGAAATCGATGAAAAAAGAATTAGAGTATGGATCATGGACCTGGGAGCATAATAGCGTCTGCTGTGTCTCACAACAGCCTTGACCCTCCTCCCACACTAAAGCAATAAATGCAAGTAAAAAGGAACAGCAAGAAAGCAGAATGGAATGGCAATTCAGAAATGGAACAGCAGTAAAAAGGAACGGTAGGAAAGAAACTAAATCTCGCGAGTTCAACACTCTCAATTCTCGGCATCAACTTACATACATTCGGCAATAAAATAACAATCTTCAAAAGTAATTTCAATGAACTTTACTTTATGAGACAATATTTACAAATGGATTTTAGAACAGCAGTTCATTGTAAAACAAGAACGTCAATCATATATACAAAACACACTAATAGAACAGCAACCCTCAACCGTATGTACACGTTCTACAGCAATATGAGAGTAATGGATGATATGACTATGTTTCTGAACGAAGTAATATTGCTTTCAAGTCTTACAAATATTATTTCACATAGATCTGATAACAATAGCATTCATACCAACATTCCGCTACAAAAATAGCTGAAAGATGCAATTCGAATAAATGCAGAGACATGAGACAAGGAACTCGTTCAGATTCAGATATCAATTATGAAGCATAGCATATCACATAAAAGATATATCAGATTACTATGTAAGAAAGATAAACAATCCACACGCAATTTACCATATAACAATACAACGGCAAGTGTCCGTCGGAGCTGGGCCCTTGGCTACCGATGGTACACTGCCGTAAGTTACTCCAGATGCAACAACGGAATGAACGCTAAGTCTTTATATTAATCGCATCAGCAAAAGTATAACAAAGTCAGGTCTTCAGCAAGAATCTACGATCACCATTGGTTCTGAAACTAGAATTATAAAAACAGTCGTTCTCCCTCCTCCGTCTCTGATCTTGGGTTTCATTTAAATAAAGAAGATCAGAGCATGGATAATTACAATCATGATTTCTCTTACAAATTTAGGTTGATTCTAACCCATTGATCAACAAGAAAATATATTCCCTCTCATCTCTTCAACAAAAGCAGGATGAATTTAGGTTGGCAGCTGAGATTTGGAGGACGGCCGCAACTGAAAATCTGAGAAAATCGTGCTCAAAGAACCCTGCGTTTCTCCCTGTACAAGCCGAATTTGGGCAAACTGTTCTTTACAAAGATAATTGGGCCCGTTCTGGACAAAACCCATGTTCCGGATTTTCCAAATTCGTCTTCATTTGCTCAGAATCTTAACCGCAAAACTGTCACTCCTTAAACCAGCGAATTTCTGAGTTGGCTGATTTAAAAATCAAATCTTCAATCTGGAAGTTACTTTGGAGGCTAAAAATGGTAAATAAGGTTACAACCAACTTATTAGAACTATCATTGGTAAAATAATGCATAATAATCAATTTATTAGAAATAAAAGAGAATAAATAACATTCATCCATGAGAGCATAAATTAGTTATAAAATGGATTTAAATGATAAATTATAATAAATGTCATGATGAAGAATGGTGGAAATGGGTGGAATAAACCTTCACAAGTGAGAATAATCATGGCATATTAACGACCCCACACACCCCCACACTTAATATGTTGCATGTCCTCATGCAACGAAAACTGAATATATTGCATGTTCTCCTGCAACCCAAAGACAAAAACCATGTGTTAACCAAGCAATAAAAATTTGAGAATAACTGAATGCTTCCTTAATTAATAAATATTCAATTTTAGCAATCTCGATGAAGGAATAACAATTTTTACATTGACATTCAACTATATGTATGAAGTTGCAGCAAAATATGATATAGATAACAGCAAATTTCATTAAGCATTTTCTCAAAACTACAAACCAGATTTTGTTGAAATGTTGCTAGTAAATTTACAATACATGAATGTCTCTATGATCCAAAAATCAGATTGTTTTGATGCACGGATCATGAGATATAAACAAAATGGTTGTAGGTGAGAGTACATGATTTCCGAAATTTTATGAACCAATATTTCTTGAAATTATCTAGGTATGTGTATTTTAATAGTATGTTTGTGTTTCCCAGAGATCACAAGAATTGAGTTCATAGTTTTTGAAAATATGGGAAATCAATTTCTACACTGAAATTGTATGACTGAAATTGCATGCCTTAAATGAGAAAGGAAATAGGAAACATCCATCATGCGTAGCGATTCCTCCCCCTCTCTGAAAAATTAGCATGTCCTCATGCGATGCGAGAAAACAAATAGAGGTGGTTGCTACCAGCTGTTGAAGTCTATGCTTGGTGTAAAACAACATGAAATAAGGGAGGTGTTGAGAGTGGATAAGAATAGCAATGGATGATAAAGAATATGAATGACGTGGGTATAAGAAAGAAATGAATGAAAAGAACACTCCCCCACACTCGAAAATGACATGCTACTGAAAAAGGGGAAGTGGTAAAGATGTGGAATGAAGGATGACAAATAATGCTCAAAATGGATTTGCATTAGATTCTCCTAAATTTATAATAAATTAGAAAACTATGCAATTTTACCTCAAGTTTTACCTCCAAAAATGTGGAATGACATATAAATACTGGCAGTTGTTGAAGCTGATGGAGATAGAGTTGGTGCTGAAAGTGATGCAAAAGGTGGAATCCAGGTAAGCACATAATGTCTGAAAAATTGTTCATGTTCGCAAGTTGCTCGAGCCACCTCTGTTAGTTGCAATAGTGTGGTCATGCTGTGAATAGAATTTTTCCCATACTTGTTGTTCTCCTGTAAACAAAGCACTATTTTGCATACAATGTGCTTGAATCCATAGTGTTAGCTTTGAATATCAACAGATAAGATGCATGCAAAATTGCAATTAGAAAAACTCAAATCAACAAGGTATGGCAAAGTGCAGTAATCATACCGCATGCAATCCCATAATGCATACATTCCCCCCTCCAATTGGAAAATGGGTTCCATAACCATAAAGCTTATGAAAGGGGTGGTGCTGACGGCAAGGCAATGGAGTGAACAATATATCAGTAAGTAAAGCAGAGTACACTTATCAATGATAGGACGGTGAAAATTATGGTTATGTTGAGAGAAAAGTGTGTAAAGATAGTTATGAATAAGAGATAGGACGCTTTGGATTGATGATAGTTTATACAAAACGAAAAAGGACAACAATATGCTAAAAAGATGCTTTGCTGACGGTATTCTAGCTGAAAATGATGTGATTGATCATAAAACACTTTCTCATGCATAAAGGTTCAAACAGGGAAAAAGTTAAGGAAATAACTTCTCTGATAAAAAGAAAATAAGAAAAGGGTATTATAATAATAATTGACGAAAAGATATAACTTCAATACCATAAGCAGAGCCGCTGCTGCCAGTAGGCGTCCATAGCCTCGGCAGGGTTGCTTTTTATCCCATATGAGCCAGGATCCTCAATTTATAAATGGAGAGTTTTAGTGTTGTTCTACAGAAGAAATCAGTGTGCTGGCGTGGTAACCAGATAACCACACTGCCATTCACTAGGAGGTAGCAAAAGTGATCAGGCCGGCTCATGATGAGACCTCCTGTTCCAAGGATAATTTGGCTATCCAATGGATCATAACCCTGGTGTGGTGGCCATAATGGGAATGTCACTTTGTTACAGCCTTATGAACATGGTAGGCTGGCTCGTAATGAGACCCCCTATCCTCCATCTGCGAACAAAATTTTGTTATTATTACACATTTTTATGATAAAAAGAGGGAGGCTCAGTACTCCTTAAGAGCAGGGATGGCGGAAGAAGTTGAACATGTCAATATAAAAAATATACTCATAATCTCATTTATTACAGACAGAGAAGATTATAACCAGGAAGGGTGGAACCAGCATGGTATTAAGATGATCAATCAGTATCATGTACAACAGAGAACAATGCAGTAAAGGAATATATAAATAATTGTGTCCCTTTTTAAAAAGAATCTATCATCAAGGAGCTGTCCTTTTAAAGATCATAACGTGAATAATATTAACTTCGCTTCAAAAGAATCCATAATTCCTGTCCTCATAAAAGTAGTGTACTTCATGTCATGAAAGAGAATCAGGAGAATGTGATTGAGCTGAACTATGAATAATCCCACAAGAGAAAGGAAAGGGTTGCCCTCAAAAATATTCCCAAAGTGTTGCTCTTTTGAATGAACAGCAAAAACACTCAAAAAGTGGTGTTCCGTGTAGGGAACATCAAAGAAAATGCACACCAAAAACAAAAATACACACAGAAAACGCGAAAATGCAAATGTCGTTCCTTTTGAAAGAGAAGAATCCATGCAAGCAAAAACTCGAACAACAAAAACTCAAACTGCTGTTCCTTTTGAAAAAGGAACAACAAAAAACTCAAACTATTGTTCCTTTTGAAAAAGGAACAACAAAAACTCAAACTGCTGTTCCTTTTTCAAACTGTTGTTCCTTTTGAAAAAGGAACAGCAAAAACTCAAACTGCTGTTCCTTTTGAAAAAGGAACAGCAAAAACTCAAACTGCTGTTCCTTTTGAAAAAAGAACAGCAAAAACTCAAACTGCTGTTCCTTTTTGAAAAAGGAACAGCAAAAAACTCAAACTGTTGTTCCTTTTGAAAAAGGAACAGTAAAAACTCAAACTGCTGTTCCTTTTGAAAAAGGAACAGCAAAAAACTCAAACTGCTGTTCCTTTTGAAAAAGGAACAGCAAAAACACACCAAATGCTGTTCCTTTTGAAAAATGAACAGCAAAAACACACCCAACGTGAAAGTGCAGAAGTGCTGTTCCATTTCGAAAAGGAACAGCAAAATGTAAAAGTGCAAAAAGTGTTGTTCCATTTCGGAAAGGAACAGCAGCTATTCCATTTCGAAAAGGAACAGCAAAATGAACTGTGAAAAAGGAACAACAAAATGAATGGCTTGATCAAAAAAGTGTTATTCCTTTAGAAAATAAAAAATGAAAATGATGTTCCTTTGAAAAAGGAACAGCAGGAACGACAAAAATGCACACAAATGCTGTCCCTTCAGAAAAGGAACAGCAAAATACACAACCATAAAATGCAAACACGCAAAGAATGAATTAGTTGTTCACTGCAGTGATGCTAAGGATGAGTTGCACTTTGAATGAAGCAACACCTGAAACACAAAATATAAGAGAAATTAGAAAAGAAACAACATTTTATTTAAAAACAATATGTAAATTAAGTTACAACAGCTATGATATTATGTAAAAAAAATGATCTTTTTGAAAAATGTTTTGGCAGTAGTAACAAGACATGAATCTTGAAATTGAAATCAATTCTTCATTTGTTCTATTATGAATCCGTTGGGTAATGATTTGGATAAAATTCCTTTGTTTTATAAAAACTTCTTTGAAAAATCACTCGTCCATAAATTGACCTTCCTTATTTTCCCAAGACCTGCAAAAAAACGAGTGTCTACCTGCAATAAAACATTCAATCATGGAGAAAGAGAGGTGCACGGGCTCCCCTAATCCAAGAATTATGCAAAAAACAACAAGTAGTTACTCTGTATAACAAATCCATAGAGAAAATAACAAAGTAAAATTTATTTGGTACCTGCGGGAGAGCAGTCGTCGACCATACTAACCAGCAGTGTTTTAATCACAACTTCTTTGTTTTTCGTCCAAATTGAGTGATTCCAAAGCCAAATGAGAGATAATTCAAAGTTTTATCTCCAATAGAAACAGGTTTTAAAAACTCAATGATATGATATGTCAAATTTTTTTAGAACAACCTGCATAATAGAGTCATTTTCGATTACCCGGCTTAGACCAATAGTTGATATTTCAAGCATAACTTTTTCGTTTGATGTCGGATTCAAATGATTCAAATTGGAAATGAAAATAGATTCATTTATTGATCTCCAATAGAAATAGGTTTTGAAGACAAGAAGAATTGATAGGTCAAATATTGTAAGGAACAGTCGGAAAGACAGAGTTTTAAGAGTGTTGATTTACGATAGACAATCAGTATTTTGATCATAACTTCCCCATACGATATCGAAAATGAGTGATTTCAATTGCATTGTAAACTAGATTCATAGGGGAATCTACCATAGAAACAGGTTTTAAAAATTCATTCATTTAGGCCTCCAAAAACTGACTGTCCCAACTCTGTTCCTGAGCTGCCCGCTAGACATCCGGTCAATGTTTTGGCTCTAATTTTTTCGTTTCAAATCCAAATTGAGTGATTCAAATTGGATTGGAAAGTAGACATCAAGGGCTACTTAGGATAGAAATAGGTTTTAAAAATATGGTCATTTAGGCCTCCAAAAATTGACTGTCCCAGCTCTGTTCCTGAGCTGCCCGCTAGACACCCTGTCAATGTTTTAGTTCTAACTTTTTCATTTCAAATCCAAATTGAATGATTCAAATTGGGTTAGAAAGTAGACATCAAGGGATACCTAGGGTAGAAACAGGTTTTAAAAATATTCACTTTTGGTCCCTCAAAACATGACTGTCCCGACTGTTTTTCCAGAAAGTTCATCAAGCCCGCAAGCCAAAAAAAAATGAAATTCAAGTGTTTTTTCAAATTGGTGATAAAAATGAAAATGAGTGTTTGTAGAACTTATTATTTCCATTATGATTCATCTACATACACAGATTATACAAAAAATTATCACCGATGTTGATTTGCATAGCATGTTGCAACAAAAACCCTAGTTTTACATGGAAAAACAAAATGCATTTATTTATTTCCTTATTTATTTTATTTTCTACCCTATCCTATTTTGATTTGAAAAATGAATATGACTACGTGTATGAGTACTTCCAGTGAAGCCATTTTCGAAATACGGCTTCACGTATGCACATACCCAAATTTGAAAAATGCATGTTAATGGATATTAGGGTATGAAAAGGTGGCTTCCCTTGAAAAAATGATATCAAAAATTGTTGAAGCATAGAGTGATGTTGCAAACAAATGATGGAGTGAAACCAATCTTCAATATATCCTTTATTTTTTTGATTTCGCATAGCCATCATATCATGAAGTTCTTGAGCTTTTAAAATAGCTTGTTGATGCATAGTAAAAGAAACCTCATTTTCTTCCATAGCTTCTACAATTTTTGCATTTGAAACATTTTGAATCTCATTGTAGGTTTTCTCTAATGACACATGTGAGATAGAATGGGTGGGAAGGGTGGGTAAATTTTCCAGCTCAACATTGTAAGCATGTTGTACTGGTTTATTATGGTGGGGGTGTGAAATTAGTTGAGCAGGAGCATTTTGATGATGTGGCTGATTGGGTTGTGTGAATGGGAAAGCAAGGTGTTGTGAAAGAGCTGGTGGAGAATATGGAGGATGTGCTTGTGCTACAAGATGAGGGAGAGTAGTCATGCCATCATAAGATGAACCATGCCCAACTTGTAAACAAGATAGGTGGTTATATTGAAATTGACATGGCTGCCCTAACACATTAGCATTCCATAATGGATTATGCAAGTATGACAATGAAGAAAAAGTGTTTTGAACCATACTTGTAGGCCATGATTTCTGTGGTTTTGACCTTGTTGCCGCTTCCTTACCTCTTTGATATGCCACTTCCATCATAGATAAGGAAGAGTGAGTATCTATGAGATGCTCCTTTCGGTCATGAGAACAAAACACTTCATCAAATTCTTCATTTTTATGAACCTGCAAAACATCCAATTTTTCTTTTAAAGAGCTAATAAAATCCAATTTAAAATTTTCAAATAAAGCATTGATTTCAGCTCTTATGTCTCCTATTCTTGTAGCATATTTGGAAAAGGAAAAACAAACATCTCTAAAATTCTTACCAGCTTTGGAGATTCCTCTTGAATACCTTATGCACAACTCACAAACATCATCATATGATAACTGAAAAACATCACCTTTTCCTATCAGATTTAGGGTTTCTAAACATTTATCTTTGATTCCTTTAAGAAGGCGTGTTTTTAAGATCTCTTTTTCCAAATGCTTATATTTTGATTTTTGAAGGTTATAATGAAATCGATCTACATAGTCCTCCAAAATTTCATCTTCCCCTTGTATCATATAGAAAATATCTTCATTGGATTTGCAATAGTCTTGGTACTTCTTCAAGAATATGTTCTTCATGTCCTCCCATGATTGGATGCAATTCCCACCTAGGCTCATGAACCATCGGAGAGCTGCTCCTTTTAGAGTAAGAGGAAACACTTTCAATCTTTGATCGTCAGTACAATAATCATATCCTCTACAAAGTATTTCAAACTCAAACATAAATGTATGTGAATCTTCATTTGCTAAACCATGAAAATTCGGTAAAGATGGGGGAATTATGTGCATTTGTGTCACTCCTCCTAGATCTTTGATAGGAAATTCAAAAGTAGAAACGTGAGCCATTTCTTACCATAGTTTAAGATGTTCTTCATGTGTTTCTTCGAGGCTCCTTCTTCAAATGTTCCTGTCAATCGGTTAGTGAAATGGGTGGTGCTTACATCACCACTTGCGTGAGATCATGTGATTCATTTTTTAAAAAAATTTCTATCTTTTTCCTAATAATTCACACAAAAAACTCAAGCATCTATCTCTACCCTAGGTTCTTTAACAGTCCTGCTAGAAAGTGGACGGGGGAGCAGGGCTTTTACATGCTCCGTACACAAGTTCTTACCTTCCATTTTTAAGATCCAACTCTTCCCTAGCAGGCACTCATCAGATTCACACTACTCTTTAGAAATGGCTACACTCTCCCCGGCAACGGTGCCAAAATGTGGAGCGATAAAAAGGTGTCTTGTGAACTCCTAATTACCTCACATTAATTATCAACCCAGGGACGACTTTTTATTTCAAGAGTGTACTCTGTCTGAGGCGGCTATTTTCTTAAGAGCAATGTTGTGCAATATAGTGCTTAAAACCCACAAGTAAATGAATGCTTGAAACAAAATCTAATTGAAACAGCAAGAAACTGAAAATGTCTTAAACTAAATCATTCATTCAAACAACCATCAATCGAGGATAATAACTCAGTCCTCTAGAAATCGATGAAAAAAGAATTAGAGTATGGATCATGGACCTGGGAGCATAATAGCGTCTGCTGTGTCTCACAACAGCCTTGATCCTCCTCCCACACTAAAGCAATAAATGCAAGTAAAAAGGAACAGCAAGAAAGCAGAATGGAATGGCAATTCAGAAATGGAACAGCAGTAAAAAGGAATGGTAGGAAAGAAACTAAATCTCGCGAGTTCAACACTCTCAATTCTCGGCATCAACTTACATACATTCGGCAATAAAATAACAATATTCAAAAGTAATTTCAATGAACTTTACTTTATGAGACAATATTTACAAATGGATTTTAGAACAGCAGTTCATTGTAAAACAAGAACGTCAATCATATATACAAAACACACTAATAGAACAGCAACCCTCAACCGTATGTACACGTTCTACAGCAATATGAGAGTAATGGATGATATGACTATGTTTCTGAACGAAGTAATATTGCTTTCAAGTCTTACAAATATTATTTCACATAGATCTGATAACAATAGCATTCATACCAACATTCCGCTACAAAAATAGCTGAAAGATGCAATTCGAATAAATGCAGAGACATGAGACAAGGAACTCGTTCAGATTCAGATATCAATTATGAAGCATAGCATATCACATAAAAGATATATCAGATTACTATGTAAGAAAGATAAACAATCCACACGCAATTTACCATATAACAATACAACGGCAAGTGTCCGTCGGAGCTGGGCCCTTGGCTACCGATGGTACACTGCCGTAAGTTACTCCAGATGCAACAACGGAATGAACGCTAAGTCTTTATATTAATCGCATCAGCAAAAGTATAACAAAGTCAGGTCTTCAGCAAGACTCTACGATCACCATTGGTTCTGAAACTAGAATTATAAAAACAGTCGTTCTCCATCCTCCGTCTCTGATCTTGGGTTTCATTTAAATAAAGAAGATCAGAGCATGGATAATTACAATCATGATTTCTCTTACAAATTTAGGTTGATTCTAACCCATTGATCAACAAGAAAATATATTCCCTCTCATCTCTTCAACAAAAGCAGGACGAATTTAGGTTGGCAGCTGAGATTTGGAGGACGGCCGCAACTGAAAATCTGAGAAAATCGTGCTCAAAGAACCCTGCGTTTCTCCCTGTACAAGCCGAATTTGGGCAAACTGTTCTTCATGAAGATAATTGGGCCCGTTCTGGACAAAACCCATGTTCCGGATTTTCCAAATTCGTCTTCATTTGCTCAGAATCTTAACCGCAAAACTGTCACTCCTTAAACCAGCGAATTTCTGAGTTGGCTGATTTAAAAATCAAATCTTCAATCTGGAAGTTACTTTGGAGGCTAAAAATGGTAAATAAGGTTACAACCAACTTATTAGAACTATCATTGGTAAAATAATGCATAATAATCAATTTATTAGAAATAAAAGAGAATAAATAACATTCATCCATGAGAGCATAAATTAGTTATAAAATGGATTTAAATGATAAATTATAATAAATGTCATGATGAAGAATGGTGGAAATGGGTGGAATAAACCTTCACAAGTGAGAATAATCATGGCATATTAACGACCCCACACCCCCTTGATGTCTCCGATGCGATAAAGCGTATCGCCATCGGCAATCGGCAATAACAAGTCAACACATGATTGAAGGCACTCAAATCCTCCGATGCGATAAGGCATATCGCAATCGGCTATCGGTGAAATCACAGTGGCACGACAATAAAGCCTGAATCCATTCCACGATTGTGATGCATTAATAAGGCGCACATCTCGAGAACATATTTAAAAGGCTCGCATGCATTGTATCACCTTTCGATGATCAAAAGATGTTTAAGACAAATATTAAAGCCTTTCCTTTCACATTACCGATCGTCAATTGCAGTTTACTTCTAATTATCCGTCAAAGAAATCTAAGCCACATTTGAATGAATCATTTGACATATAAATGACATGATGGGCATTTAAAACCTCCTTTACCATGATTGATAGGTTAAACGGTGAATCAATGAAGTAGTTAAGGGAATATTTTCCTTTAGATTTTATTCGCGGCAATTTCACTATAATCCATTATCACCTGCTGATCGAAGTAATTCTTTCATATTAGTCTATAGTAGCATTTCTTTGTATCATGTTTTTCTCATAGCTTGTGCAGAACTCTGCTGAAATAAGGAATTTGAACAAATGGGAAAGAGATCAAAGAAATACGCAGTAGCAATAGCTCCTACAGCAACAGTGTAGCCAGCCAAGGATCCAGGGCCAAGCAAAAAAGGGTTAATCTCAGACACTACGTGCCTCGGCCTTGGAAATACTAGTTGGGAGAGCATTTACAATTTAATTGAAGCAGAGGAGCCTGAGGAGATATCAGAAGAAGCCACAGCTAACTCGAGTAGCAAATCGGAAGCGTCCCTCAAGGATTTAGCATGTTCATATTTGCACAGAATAGCGGCACGAGAAAAAATCCTCCCTTATACTGACGCAGTAAGATGGGTGGTAGAGGAAATTCCAATCTCAAACAGAACATTTTGCACAATTGACGGGAGGATATTTGGCTCCTTTCAGCCCGATGATCTAAGGAAAATGTATCACTTGCCTGAGCCTGAAAAGCAGTACAGCAAAGCCTTCCTTGAAAAATTTGCAAATGAAAACGAGACAGAATCGGCCCTGATTAAGCAGTGGAGACATAATCCTGAGAAGCCCAAGCATGAATCATCAGGTAAGTACTCCGTGGACTCATTAGCTTCTCCTTACTGTTATGCCGGAGCAATGATGTGTAGAATGTTGGGAATACTTGACTCTGCCAAGTTTACTATTGAAATGGTCCCTCTGATGGAGGCAGCCATCAACAGTTATGTGATGGATTGGGAAAACATTTTGTCCGATAAATTAGCCACAACAATACTCGAATTCAGGTCAAATTCACGAAAAACCACCAGGACTATTCTCCCTTTTTATTATAGTGCTTATGTTATGGATGCTCTTTGTTTTAATTTTGAATATCCGATACTTGGATGGAGATGGACTCCTGAAGACCCTAAGCCAATCCACATTTATCATTAGATATTATAGAAAGCTCACTACAAAGATCATTTGTACAAAATCTGTAATGGTTTTATGTTGCCTATCTACTATGATATTTTTGATAAACCTGCCCTAGGATTTCCGAGGAAGAAGGGATCGACTTCACTGCTATAGGAAATTGGTTCGAAGAAGACAAATTCACCTATATAAGGCTTTTTAGTAGCCTTAAAAAACCCCATGTTCTTCCCTTATATGTGCCCGATAAGCTGTTAGTTCGGGAATTGGCCTATTAGATAACAACAGAAGGGACATCCAAAACCCTTAAAAATTCTAAGAAGCAGGAATGGCCTTCATTTCCTTTGAGATGTGGTGTTTACACCCTCCCTAATTATAAACATGCAAAGGAAACAGAAAAAATAAAAATGCTCAATCTTGCAACAATTCCTAACAGACAATATGATTCAAGAAAATTTGTCTATAATGTTCTTGAGCAGGCCAAACTTGCAAAGTTTGATCATGAGAAGGATGACTTTGATGACCTATTTTCCTCAGCAAAATCATTGTTTCAGGTAAAAACATTGGCTAGGATCAGATATAAAGACGAAGGGCTAGAAGTGTTCAATAGGCTCAGAGAACAGAGGTTGCAAACTCTACCTCTGGACTTATTAGCTACCACCCCAGCAATCCAGTCAAGCGAGCCTGAACAACAAAAACCTCCTGTTGTGGAAAAAAATCCCGAGAAATGAGAAGAGCCATAACAAGAGAAACAACAAGAAAAGGGTAGTGAACACAAGGATATAGATACTTAGATTGATCCCAATCTCCTTAAAGAATGGCATCAATTTGATTCCATTATAAGCAATCCTGAAAGTTCACAGGGTTTTAGTACACCTGAAATGACAATTGGTCAGAAGACAGCAACAAGTACGGTTCCAATTGAAGGAACCAACGGCCTACCCACCAGCAAAGATGTAGAAATAGTTCCTAAGGTTCCATCGGATGAATTTTTTTTGCAGATAGAAGACATACCACCATTATATGTCTTTTACAGTCCTAAACATAGGGTTGTAGTAAAAAGACAAAGGAAAAGGAGAAGGCTTGATCAATCTTCCCTTTTACCTACACAGATAGAGATGGCTAATGTGGTATGGAAAGAAGAATTCAATCCTTCTAAGGATCTCACAAAACTCTCTCAATATGCCGAGGCTTATTCGACAGCCACTATGGATAAAGCATCAGAAGTGAAAAATTTATTAAAAGAAAAAGATCAGACAATTGTTTCATTGGAGGCACAGGTATCCGAAAGACAGCAGAGGATAGACCAATTAGAACAGTAGTTAGTAGTTCAGCAGCAAGTAAACAACCAACTAAATGAGCAATTGCTCAAGGAGAAACAGAGGATAGACCAAAGTGCAGTGAAGAAACAAAAGGAATTATCCATAGCTTTGGCCAAGATGAAGACAATGAATGAACATATGAGTAAAACAAAAGATGAGCAAATCGCTCAATTATCACAACAGATAGAAAGGTTCAAAAGTCTTCCTCAACCAGCAGAGTTCAGGTCCGAGGCTCTCCAAATCAATAAAGCATTGATTAAGCAGCTAAATTTACTATGTCATAATATTTCCCTTGTTGAGCCCCTCTGTGAGATTGCTTCATCAATGATTGACAAATCAGTCGACGCCAGGCAGAATTTGGAACAGGCTGATGAGACTTTAACCAACTTTCTTGCTTGGCAAGAAACCAGTGAAGGGCAAGCCACAAATCTGCCTAAAATTCTAGAATCACACAAGGAGATCCTTTTCCTAGAATGGCAGTCGCAATTGATGAAGGTAGAAAGGGAAACTTCAAGATGTAGATCAGCAACCAGTAATTTGATCGAGTTAATAAATGATACTCTTTATCTGTCTAATTTGATTTCACAGTGCACTCCAGGTAAATTGCCATCAGCCAAAGCATTGGAATAGACATGCAATCAAGAATTGGAAAAGAAGGAAAGATTAATCGCTAGCATCCAAAGTTTAACTTGGGATACCTTTTGGTTCTTCCTAGTTAAACCATACAGTCAAAGAGCAGCACTCAAATGTTTAACTGATGCGATTGGTTATATGATTCCCGAAATTCATGATGCTACGTATTCAGCCCAACTGCATTCTCGTCTGAGTCACCCTCTAGAATTGCAACCAATGCTTGCTATCTGCCAGCTCAAACCAAAGGATGATCGGTCGAAACAGTGAATCATTCTACCAACTGCAAACAGGCCTATTTCAAGGAGATTCTTATGATTTGGTTATACCACCTAATAGCTTTTTTATTTCATAATAAGTTAGCTTAGATAGTATTTATAGACCCTTTCATGTCTTTAGAAAGGGTCCTCAATTTTTTAATCAAAATTGAATCAGAAGTCACACTATTGTGCTTACGATATATATTTTTTTATGAAGACTGGACCTATATTCTGAATTTTAATGAAGAATGCTTTCATGGGAAATGCACTATTGCTTTTTGTGGAAGTGTTTCTAAGTTAGAAGAAGGAATTTGAATGTGATTGATATCAAGAGGGATCCAAATTACATATGGTACTATTATCTGTGTCTTTGCTCCATTCTTTTATATGAATCAACATTTATTCAATCTTGCTATCATTGGATATATGTATGTGTTTTAACAACAGTCCTTATACTTATCACTATTGAATGTTTAAGGAATGTTATTCTTTCAAGCATATTTATGTCAATGATATATGAAGAATAGTGTAATAATGTTTTAATGATTACTTTGTTCAACTACTTGAACAAAGTAATTATCATATGAATAAATATCTTTGTTTATCAATGGAGTCATCTATATGCCTATTTGTAGATAAAGATCATCAAAAGTTACACTAAAGTGGAAATTTCCCGGGATAGATTAGTTGTTTATAATCTTGCATTTTAGAATAAATCATTCACCATTATCATTAGATAATAGATAATCAACCACTTATCCATCCTATTTACAAACCATTGGGAAACTGGTCCCATTATATCCAGTCGGAGCCACCACACCAAATGGAAAAGGAGCTGCCTTTAAGGTCCGGACCAGGTGGTTTTCCCCGATGTTGATGCAGCAATTTTCGAGGCATCAACAGGAACCAAGGATGAACGAACACCTATTGGTTCGGTCAAACTGAGCTAAAATAGGCCCGATCAACGCTGGTCAAACATGACCTGTTTTTCAAGAATCCCTAGAAAATAGGGCAGAAATGGTAGATTTTGGGATTTTTCCAGATTTGGTGTAACTAATTGGATGAGTTCGACCTAGATGGATGGGATTAGGATAAGATAAGATTGTTAGAGACATTATAGCATAGTTTGCTTATTATTTCTCTATTTATACCAAGTTTATGAACCATTGAAACATGGAGAATCTGTATAATATGATATTGAGACTCTTTGAAAATTGAAAGTTAATTGAAGAACCTATTTCATTTTCATTTGTTGTTCATGCTTGGTGATTGACTGGAGTTGTTGTAGTTTATATTTCTTCAAGTGTGCAAGGAAAGGGTGGAGGGCCCCCACACCAAGCTAAGTACACTTCATGGTTAATTTAGCTTAATTTTCATAAACTAGTTTTGCTTCAGATTTGTTCAGTTAATTAGATGAATGAGGATTTATTATTTTTGCTGGTGAATCTTGGTTTACTTTTAATCTGCATATGAAGGGACAAACCAATGTTTAAGTTAAACTCTCCTTCTATCTGATATAAGAACGAAAACTAAAATTCATTTCCTTTTTATTTTCTGAATTCCTAGTCTTAAATACAATGGTAACAATGATGAATGAAATTGTGAAGAAGGACAACATGGACCTCCTCATTTAAGAGCCTCTTCTATTACTCTTTATGCATCATAAACTATTGTTAATCCAGTGTTTAGTTTCTCTTCATGAATTAGTACTATAGAGAAGGACAAACATGATCTCCTAAGTTAGGAGCCTCTTCCCATAGATGTTACATATTGAATCAGAAACTACTTAGTTAGATTTTTATATTTGTAATTTTTCTATTTCATCTTCTAACCTTGACTACATTTGAAATCCATATATTTTGGACATGCTTCCAAGCTTACAAGCCCGGATTGATAATTAAATACTTGTGTTAGTTTACATAGTAAATTGACCCAACAACAATTATGTAACAGTAAATCATCGATTACTAGGGTGGCATAGAATGGAGGAGTGGAAGGCTCCTTCTCCTCCACATGTGGGCTAAACATAACTAGAAACCTTTCCTCCTGTAAGTTAATGCTATCTTGAAGTGGGATAATGGTAGGTAAGTACATGAATTGAGAAATTTGTGCTTTATAATTGGGTTGATTCAACAATTCAATCAAAGGAACAAATATCTTGACCTTTTCTAGCTCTTTTTGCATGCTAAAGGCAGAGGGATTCCTATCAACTTTGACTGACTCCACTGGTTCATTACTTTATTTAGGGATTCACTTTGTTTATACAATGTTTTCCTCTATATTTGGGACTTCAGACTTAGGATGAACAGGATGGGAGGACTCTCTTTTGGTTGGTTGCACGCGATGACTGGTTTCTTCCCTTTATCAGTTGGTTTAGGGGCAATGGGTTGAGTAGATTCCTCATTTTGATCCTAGATCCTAGATTTTTTTCTTGACCTCAAATCATATTTCCTATGTAACTAAGATTTCATGAAATCAACAAAGTGTTTATAGTAGGTGTTTATCTCTTCATCATCCAAGGGGATGTTCAAATCCTCCCCTTCTCCTTCCTGTGCTTCTATCTCATTTTCTCCTTCTGAAAGAGAAGAGAATTGGTTCTCCTGCACTTCTATAGCATCTTCAATATTTTCCTCAGGGTCTGTTATGAAACCAGCTCACAAAAAGATAGAAAAGAGAGATCAACGCCTTAGAATTCAGCCTCTTCGAGGGGGCAACCTCCTTTACATTACACAAATGAACAATTCTTTGATGATACAAATGAAAAGACCTCCTTTCTATATATAGGAGTCTAAGGGGTCATAACATAATTAGAGCCGACATAACAATAATAATGTAAGGGCACAATAATAACAATAGTGGGCTTCTATGGGGCACAATAGTAACAATATGGGCACTACATGGGTACATCAATATAATAAGTGGGTTGTACCAATAACAATAAGGGGTTACACTAGTAGTATAGGGTCCTAACATGCCCCTCTCCTTCAAAAAGCGTTGTCCTCAACTCTTGATTTGTTCTTGATGCTTCTGTATAAAATTTGTGTCCTCCCATGTGGAATCTTCAGCGGGTAAGTTCTTCCACTTGATGAGATACTCTGAAATTGATTGATTTCGTAGCTGTCAGGTTCTTGTTTCTGTGACTGCTCCAGGTTCCAATATGATTTTTCCTTCCTCTTCAATTTCTGGCAATATTGTTTGAATTGGGATCTTTTGCAACTTTTGAATAAGTGGCCATACTTCTTCGTCCTTCTTCTATTCATCCCTTGCTTCATTTATCCAATCTAATTGGATAATAGAAATAGCACAAAACAATGCTTTCACATCCTCATCCTTGAAGAGTCTTCCCATTCGGTAGGTTCGCCATTTTTTAAGTGCATGTAGTATTGCCAACATTTCCTTCTCATAAATAGCTTGCTTGAGATTTAGTAGTAAAAATACCCAATCACCTACATCAAAACATTTTTCACTACGATGTTGATCTACCTGTTGTTTCGTTTGATTTTGCACCGAAGTAGCATTATCCTCTAAAAGTTGGAGAACTTGTTGTTGATGCTCAATGTGATCTTGCACTGCTTGAACCTTTGTCTTCTTGATATGTCATTCTATCTCTAAAGTTTGAGGAGTGGTAATTTCTTCCAATCCTTTACAAGATATGGTCGGATTCATTTCTTGATGCTCGATGTGATCTTTCACTTCTTGAAAATTTTTCTTCTTGATATGTCCTTCTATCTTGATAGTTTGAGGAGTGGTAATTTCGACCAATGAATTACAAGATATGGTTGGATTCATTTTTTCTTTCTCGATGTGATATTTCACTTCTTGCACCTTTTTCTTCTTGATATGTCCTTCTATCTTGAGAGTTTGAGGAGTGGTAATTCTTGCCAATGCTTTACAAGATATGGTCTGATTCATTTCTTCTTTCTCTAGGGTGGGGTCCTGGCGTATATCTTCTTCTTTTGATGTTTCTTGATCCTTTTCTTCATCCTCTTCATATTCTATGTAAAATAATTTCCTTTCAGCACACTTATGACCTTTAGTGCATTTTCTATCACAATTGTAACAAAGCCCTTTTTCTCTTTTTTCTTCCAATTGTTGTGGTGTAACCCTTGTAGGTTGTGGAAGGCTAGGAGAAACAAAACTTCCATCTTTATAGTTGTGAGGGGTATGCTTCCTAGTTTCCATAATTTTGCTTTCCACTATGTCACAAAGCCCTTTTACTCTTTCCAATTGTTGTGGTGTTGCTCTAAAGAAGGTGTTGCTCTTTGTATCCTCATAATGTGCTATCATTTCCTCCGTGAAAATTGACCACGTAACAAGTTTTTTACGAGAACAAAGCCCTTCATACCATAAAAATTGATCCGGTTCTAAATATGAAGATGAAATTCATACCTTTTGTAACAATGGTACACCATGTAGATCAAAATATTGCTCCATCTAAAGTATCCAATTTACTGGATCCTTGCCATCAAACTTCCTCATCTCGCTTTTTCTTGATTTTAGGAGCTCGATCTTGAAACGACTTTAACTCTGTACTTTCGGATCTTTAAGTTTTGAAGTTATGACCTGTAGTATCCCTCTATGTCCTCTTTCCAATGCCACCTATTTGATCCAAATTGGATTCTCCAAGAAAGAGTTATGCACAATCTTCCAAGATGACCTAGTTATATACCTTTCCAAAAGAGCGAACTTGTATGAAGTGCCACGTGTCACTGTTTCGACCTTTGGCTCTGAAAAATATATACAAGAAACTACAGTCTGTCCTCTTTCTATACCTTCTTATGAAATTCAATCCGATGCTCAAAGAGAAAGTTATGATGATTTTCCCCAGGTCACCTGTTTGGAATGTAATTCAGGAGTCTACAAAAAGACCAACTTCCTCAAATCATATCTCTACAAATATAGTGTGAAAGGCTCTAAAATTTAGATCCGAGATTCAACGCGATGTCTTCTCAAATGGGTTTTTTTTTTAGCTTCTGAAACTTCATAGAAAAAACGTTATAGCAAAAATGCCACGATGACCTGTTTGGAGCAGCGAAACCCTACAATCCAAAGCTATGATACCAAATGTTATGAAACCAGCTCACAAAAAGATAGAAAAGAGAGATCAATGCCTTATAATTCAGCCTCTTCGAGGGGGCAACCTCCTTTACATTACACAAATGAACAATTCCTTAATGATACAAATGAAAAGACCTCCTTTCTATATATAGGAGTCTAAGGGGTCATAACATAATCAGAGCCGACATAAGAATAATAATGTAAGGGCGCAATAATAACAATAGTGGGTTTCTATGGGGCACAATAGTAACAATATGGGCACTACATGGGTACATCACTATAATAATTGGGTTGTACTAATAACAATAAGGGGTTACACTAGTAGTGTAGGGGCCTAACATGGTCATCTTCCAAATACAAAGGAGGTTGTATTTGGTCTTGTTGATCCCTTATTTCTCTTTGCAAATGCTGCAAAGGGGGCTTCCTTCACAAGGGATTAAAGTTTCTGTTGGGACCTTGTTGAACTTGTCTAGGAGAGTTTTTACTTTCCATCTCCAACTTGACCAACTTATTTGATAGGTTCCAGATTATTTTATTTATTTCATCTAAATTCTTCTCTTGTTCTTCCCTAACTAGACTGGAGGACTTAGCTTATTCCTTTCCCCTTCTTCTATCACCATGTTCTCCCTTTCCTTTTCACTTTCCAGTAAATGAAAAATTTTCATCAACTTTTAGAGCATCAGTCTGGATTTGATCTAGTGTGCGAAATTTCCTTTCCCTGAGGGTAAACCAAAAGTATGGCTCAAAGGCTCTAGCAAACACGACTTTAGCAATTGCCTATGAACATTTGCTCTTAGCAAGGAGACTGTTATATAACTTATTAAACCATTTCATAAATTCTAAGACATCCTCATTATGTTTTTCCTTTATTACATTGAAATCAATGAGAGAATACCCATGGTCCTTATTTTCTCCCCATTTTTGCATGAAAGAGTTCTTTAGTTCCTCCAAGTATTGATTGAAGAATTTGGTAGGGTTTTAAGCCATTTTCTGGCTTCCCCATCTAGATATTGAACAAATTGTCTCAGGACTACATCAAGATGCTCTACATATAAGTTCTAAGAAAATGCACAAAAGAATTCTACGTATTTTTGGGCTGAAATATCATTCTCCCCAGTTAATCTTGATAGGATATTAAGATAATCATAATTCATTCCATTTAGAGGTTGTTTCAAGTTAAGTGGGGCATATTTTTTAAGTAGGAAGCGAGGGACAACCATATTTTTCAATGAAGTTTGGAAAATATTTGCGATAGAGCTTGGTTGAGAAACTGTGTGAACAATACCTGAATGGATTTGGAATGAAGTATTAGTGGGGATTCGAGAAGGACTAGTAATAAGAATATCCTTGATTTATTCATATTCTAGATAGGTAGGTAACAAAAAAGGTTGAGAACTAATAGAGTTCTCTTCAGATTTTACTTTTGAGGAGTGAGGGCTAAGCAGAGGAAAATGTTTTTCATGAAAAATCCAAAACTCTAGATGAGGTCTCAGGATAGTTTATCTCGGCCTTTTGTGAGCTAGAGGTTGAGGCTTTAGAGATAGATATCACATGATCTGTAGTTATGGGAGTTCTTTCTCTCAAAATTCCTCTAGAGACAATTCACTCTGGGTCAAATATAGGATGTGTTTTATGCTGTGAAGTATCAGAATGATTCTGGGGCCTCCTGAAAGCCATAATGACCAACTGAATTTTTTTACAGTGGAGTCATCAAGGTGAGAGATATCAACCCACACATCCTTTGCTCACTTGACAAAAGGAGTGTAAAAATGTCTTACCCAAGGAAAAATTTTCTTATTCACTCTATGACAACAATGCTAGAAGATGTTGACACTCATAGATACAACCTCCAGGTTGAGAGAGGTTAGTGCTTAGGACATCTTAGAGTGTTTGAAGGGTTTATCATTAGTATTCAAAATTCGAAACATATTTTGAATTAAAATTTGGTTCAGATTTTTCTTCCAAAGGAAGATTCAATCATAAGCATGCATTGAATGCTCTCTTGAAGGACTTAAAATTTAAATCTAATGGCCTATCTACAGAAACATATAGTTAAATTGGTTGTTTTTGTAGTAATCAAGGGAGAGAAGTTTAGTGTAGAGGGATGATCTCAGAATCCCATGCATAAAACTTCAGCAAAGAAACTATGAAATAGATGACATAAATGAAATTTTAGAGGGAATGAAGCACATATTAAGGACATTAAACCTCATACATCATAAGAATCCTTCATCAAAATATTGGCATAGATGAATCCATAACTCTGAGATTAAATACAGCAACTATTGTTGCCTTGAGGGGCTCAGACCTAGGTTCAGAGTTAGCCACGCTAACAAACAAAACCCTTTTATCACCAACCCTTTCGGCAACATTTTCTCGCACAGACCGCAGTCTCACCCGAGACGACATTGGGGGATGATGGAACTAGGTTTCCACATCCAGAAGGATACGGAGTGTGGATCTTGACTTAGTCCAACTCACCTATAGATCTATTAATGTACTACGTAATCTTACTTAATATTATACTGAATCTGATCTATTCATACAAAAACACTACTTTGTATATCTAAAACTCTATCTACTGTGCATAAATCAATGGATGCTAACTATAATTAACTGTAACAACATTCATATATTAATTCTGATATTATCTTTTACTGCACACCACAAAAGTAAACACTAATTGCATAAATAAAAGTACAAAATGTAAGTACACATATCTTCCTTCAAAATCTTATTTATTATCTTCAGATCTTCACAATTACAATCCTTCTTACCCTGTGCAGATAGTTGCAAGGGCATGTGCACAAAACTGCAGACTTACCAAGGTATCCACGCACACAGCTGCAACAAAATTCCCCTTCACTCTAACACAGAAAGATATGCCAATTACATACTGAAAACATCAATCTTCTTCTATTGTTTGACTTACTAAGACACCCTTTATATATCTTTTTCTCTTACAATACCATGGTCCGCAAACCATGGGCGGAGCTCAAAACCTACAAATTGATCCCATCCTTTTACAAAATAAGGACCTTTGACCCACCCTTAAGCTCCTATTACTCCTAAAACATTACGTGAATCATGCTTCACTCCTCAAAATAAGGTCTCTTTACAAAACTTTGACCTAGGGGGACCCTATCCAATAGGCCCCCAACGCAAAGACGTGACTCGTGCCGAGTCACTCAACTAGTATGTCCTGAATCTTCGCTTTGAGACTGTTGTATGCATCCTTCAAAGGCTAAAGTGTCTTTGTGCACTTCATGATGGTTTTTCTTACTTTCTATACCGGCTTTTTTGTCGTCAGCCCTGCTATCATTAGACTGATGGTTCTTTGCGTCTACCTAATAATCTTCAGCTTGCTCTCCACTATCTGTGAGATATGAATGGATTCATTATCCCATGGCTACATCCACGCTGAAATGATTTGCTCCTTCCGCCATAGCTCATTGATATGTCCCTGCAAAAACTTTCCCTCCTAGAGACAGACAAACCATTGCGGAGGTGCTAGGGTCCGCGCCATCACTTTGATTTCATCAAACTATTGTTGCTTGTCATAGATCTTTGCATGTATCTTATATACATATGGGTCCTCCTGCAGCGAGACCCATATCTCCATAGTTTCTTTGAAGATTTGGCTACCATCCTTGATTATATTAGCTATATTCTCTATAGTAGCCTTCATATGTGTTGCTCATGAACCTTTGGTGTAGTCGCTGGCTACAACCTCATCTACAACTCCATGATCTACATTTCCAGCTCAAATTTGACTTTATCGACTTCTCATGTTGATTCTTTTAATATTTCCGTGAGCTTCTGAAGATTCTCTTTGGGTGTTGCCTCTGTCTAGATCTAGAGTTTCAGTAGCTCATAGCAACCTTTTGTGATGGCCTCTTCTAGCTATTGCATGTGCTCAACTACCTCATCCAATAACAACGGTGTAAAGACTTTGATTTTGATAGCATCTGGCCCCCTGTTAACCTTTGAGGTTGGCTTTCATGGCGACATATAGGGTGGAAAATTGGAGATCGATTCCACATTTTCTGCATGGATATCTTCTATTCTATCAGCTACTTCTTCCACATATGAATCTTGGGGCTCCATCGGCTACTTCTGCTTGTCTAGCCTCTCCTTAGTTCTCTGCTCCTTAGTAATTTTTCTTGGTGATTGCTGAATTGGAGGCTTCTTCTTTTGAACTCTTGCGTCAGTAGTTTGCTTTCTTGGGGACCTTAGCATGGTGACATGTGTTAGAGGTGTAGCAGTCATGATGAATCCTAGCCCTCGTCTAATAAATTCTTGTTCAATCTCCTCCCAGTTCATGCAACAGAACGCTCGGCTCACAATTAAGAAAACATTCACCATTCGAAATCTCAATGAGAAAAGTGTTCGAATGTTAAGCGGGTTGCCATATTTATAACCTTTTTGAATTTCAAACTCTATGATCTCCTTCATATCCACCTGATAAATGTGAATTTAGCAGCATATTTTCCCAGATATGCCCATTAAATGCGTTCCCCCCGATCCTTCTAATGAAAATTTCCCTGTCAAATCAACTATAGCAACCCCAACGGTCATATTCTAGATAAAATTCATTAGACCCTTCCCTGCAATGCAGTTACTCCTTCTTTGTCGTATCTTCCTCCACCTGCACCATCCTCCTGAATACGGTGCAATACTTTCTCCTCGACGGATTCCTTCTTTGGTAGAGTAGTTTAAATTCTTATGCTTCCTTCCAACTTCCTGTAGCACTAAGACTTTTCTCCATTCATATAGTCATTGCGCAGTCCCAGGGATAGAATTGTCCCTGTAGATTTTCAACCTACTACCATTTACTCGCCCAGGAAAGAATTCTCCATTCATCTTCGCGAGCTAAATTGCGCCACCATATGAGATATCCCTGACAATGTATGGTCCTAACCAATGCATTTTGAATTTTCCTGGGAACCTTGCAAAATTACTATCGTACAATAGAACCAAGTCTCTATTCTTGAAATTTTTCTTCTTAATATGTTGGTCATGCCAGGCCTTTTCCTTGGCTTTTTGCACTTGTTGGTGAAATACTAAAATAAAGCGATCTTCCTCGAGTGCGAGCAGTTGTTCCAATCTCTCCTCCATAATTTCGCTGCCCACCATGTTCGTGATTGTCGTAATTCTAAGACTTGGTACTATGTATTCCATAGGCATTATGACTTCCTGTCCATAAACCAATCTAAATGGAGTCTTTCCCGTCAACATTTTGTAGGTAGTCTCGTATGCCCATAAAATTTTTGGTATGCACACATCCCAATTATTTATGTTGACGTTGCATACTTTAGTCAGAGCGTTCTCCAAAATTTTGTTGAAAGCCTCAACTGTGCCATTCACCTGAGGATGATAAGGCGTGCTCTTTTGATGATGTACCTAAAACTCCTCCATCAATGCTTCAATAGTGTTGTGTAGGAAGTGTGATCCTTGGTCACTCATCAAGATCTTTGGACACCCAAATCTCGACAAGATATATTCAAAGATGAATTGCACAACAGTGTCTGCGCTGTAATCCTTTACTGGTTGTGCTTCAACCCACCTGGTCAGATAATCTGTCACAGTAATAATGTATTGTGCAACAATATTATTTCTTGGTGTATTCATCGGCCCAACAAAGTCAATCGCCTACTTATCAAAATCCTGCAAGGTGACTTGTGGGTTCAACAGAAATTCAACCCTTCTCAATAGTCTTCCAGTCCTCTAGCAAACATCGCAAGCACTACAATATTCTTTGGAATCCTTGTGCACCGTCGGCCACCATAGTCCTACTCTTAAAATATTCTACGTTGTGGATTTTCCCGCATAGTGTCTCCCCACGATACCACCATGTTCTTTTTCCAAAATGTTATGTCTTTCATGCTCAAGAACATATCTGCGTAATATCTCATCGGGGCCCATTTTATACAAATGTCCAGCAATCAGAGAAAAATCTGCAGCTCTAACTACGAGTTCTTTCTTCTGTTGATTCATATACTCCACAGGGGCTACTTTGGTAGACAAAAAGTAAATGATATCGGCGAAATGATCATCATCAACCCTTACTACAAAGAGCTGTGCATCGAACAGTCCTTCTGCAATGTTCATTGGGTCTTCGCTGGTCTCAGTTATGGACAGATGATCCGGCCCAGCATTCAGTCATCTTGGCTTAACTATTACTTCAAAATCATACCCTTGGAACAACAAGAGCCACCTGCAGATCTTCCCCCCCAACACAGGCTTGTTGACCAAGTACTTCAGTGTAGAATGGTCTGTAAACATCTTGAAGTGCATGCCTAATAAGTAATGCCTGAATTTTTGCAACACGTACACCATAGCCAAGCCCTTTCATTCCATTGTGGAATAATTCATTTCTGCCTTAGATAATTTTCGACTCGCAAATGTGATGGGGTGATCAAGATCCCCTTCTACTAGCTGCGCTAAGACAACACCCAAAGCTATGCATGACGCATCTACATGAACATGGAACTCCTTCTTCCAATCTAGAAACACCAAGATCAACACAGTGACCATTTTTTCCTTTAATATGTCAAGGCTCTTTTGACATTCATTATCCCAACAAAAGGTGACATCTTTCTTCAGTAATTTTTCCATTGGCACAGTGATCTGTGCATAGGCCTTTATGAACTTCTGATAATAACCAGTATGCCCTAGATTTGTGCATAGCTGCTTCACGTTCTTCAGTGGATCTAGATTGATAATAACAACAATTTTTGCAAGGTCCACCATCAACCCCTGCTTGCAAACAACATGTCCCAGTAATATTCCATATGGTACACAAAAAATACACTTTTTCAGGTTCATCGATATTAGATATTTCATTTAGGTATGCAACATCAAACGCAGGCTTGAAACATGCATGTTCAACAGTCCAAAGATTGTCCAATCATCAAATTAAACCTCCAAAAATTTGTGGATGAATTATTTAAACGCTGCGACGACAATTCTGGAGAATATCGTAGGTGCATTCTTCAACCCAAACAACATGATTGTATATTGAAATGATCCCCATTTAGTAGAAAAAGTGGTCTTACTCCTATCTTCTGATGCGATATTAATCTGATGGTACCCTAAAAAACCATATGTAAAGGAGTAGGCCTCCTGTCCTCCCACATTATCCAAAACTTCATCAGTGAATGGTGTTGGGAATGGATCATGTATGCATGTGTCATTCAACTTTCTTAAATTGACACAAATCCTTATGTCTCCCTTAATATTTTTCTCCTGCACTACTATCAGGGTTACCCATTTAGATTCTTCCACAGGTTCAATTATTCTAGTTGCGACCATCTTCTCAAGCTCTACCTTCACCTTCTCTTTGTATTTTGGGTTTATCCTATTTGGTCATTGTTTTACAGGATTCACATCTAGCTTCAAAGTGACCCTCATTATTCCCAGATCACCTACAATGCCTTTTAACTTAGTGAACTTCGTCGAAAACAACTCCTGGTACTCATGTAGTAATTCAACGACCTTACCTACTCTACCCTCATCCCATCAATCTCTTATGCATGTGAATTTGTGCTCCGCCTCTAAGCTTATATTGACTTGCATCATCTTAACAGGTTGTGTTATGTCAAGTGTCTCAACTTCTAGTCCCACAACCTCATGTTATCTTTTTGATTCAGGGATGTTAATGTTATGCGGATCTTCCTTGCCCTCTTTCCAATCATATTATAGCATTTTATTGCGTGCTACAACTGTGCGTTCCAATCAGACTGTACCCAAGTCGTTGGATCATTTGGTTTCTAGAAAATTCCTGCTCTGATTTTTTGAAGGGCGTCATCGATACACTGAAAACTATCTTTGAAGCTAAAGGTTAATATGAAGCTTTCCTTTAGATCATACTAGTGAGCAGTGCCATGGTGCATATCCGTTTCAAGATACCAATTCATCGGTATCACATCCAAAGTGTGGAAAAATATGTGTACCCATTCTGGTTGAGGTTCTTCGCCCCATGTCGTAGTCCAATGAGAAAAATGTTCTCGGGGATCATCCTTACCATTATACTTCTCTGCAAGCCTTGTGTTTGCATGAACGAACCTGAGCCTCATCAATCGACGATACTCCTTCCAATCTCCTATATTATCTTTATGCGTGCCCCACCATCGCACAAGTGTAGACCTCAAAGCTATATTCAAGGCCTGGAATTGTTGTGATTCTGGTACATCCCTTTCAAACTCATCAAGAAATAAACTGACATCACCTATCGCATCATAGTAAGGTAAACTACGTACCTCTATTGAGATGCAGCGAAGAGATTTTGTAAGTCTATTATAGTGCAAAGTAGAAATTTTGTACAACCAGTTCTACCAGTTCTCTAATTCCTCATCAGAGTCTGAGACACACAAACTATCCTTCTCCCATCTTATCCTCTAATCTAAGTTGACTCAACTCCCAGATTTAACAAAGATCTTTTGCTTTCGTGATGTGATTAGAATTGCATTTAAAAAAGAATAAAGGAACATATATGCATGTTGTAAAGAAGAAGGAACATCACAAGAATCAACAACATAAACACAAGACGTTGATAATGGAGTTCGTATAGGAGGGACTACGTCTCTGAGCCCGGTGTCAAGATGGTGTAGGCCGCTACATAAAGTGCTAGAAAGAGTGATGATGTACATGCATGTGTTTTCTCTATCATACAAGGAATATTCCCTCATGCAAGAGTGGCTCCGAGAGATGTTATGCTGCAGGAACTCTCATTCAAAAAAGGACTCCTATCAGCATGACATAATTTCACATATGTTACTAATGAGCATCCTGTCAACATGGCTTCAAAGGGATCTCAATTCAAACATACATGGCAAAACATCAGTGTTCTGTCAACATGACAACAAAGGGATCTCAATCACAACATGACAATAAGTACATCTCACATCAAGAACAAAACAAGATCCCACATCAAACATCAAACAGGGATCTATACAACACAATGCATCTCAAGCAAAGAGATAAAGAAGTACATGATCACACTACATATACCTCACATCAAGGAGTTATCTGAAGAAGAGGATGATAAACTTCTGGATCTGGTTGTACCATCAATCTCGTGGCGTTGAATCTCATGGAAATGGTTGCTCACACATTGAATGCTAACACCTACACTCCACTTTGAAAAGTGGCTGAAAAATGAAATGATCAAATGGAAAATCTGATTGCACCATAAGATTTGTGGCATCAAATAGTGTAAAATTGACTGTCAAATTTTTGAATTCTGACAAAATGAAACTCCGGGGCTACATGAATCTTTTAGATTGCCCCTAGATTCCTCAAAGATTCCCTCCTCTGGGTGGACTGGAGATCTGCAACTCAAATCAGCAAATTGATCTTGCCATTGAGATCCTTGAGAAATTCTGGGAAGAATAAGTATAAAGTTGGTTGCATTCTAAATCTAGCAAATTTCAATCTCCAAGGAATCTAGAAGATTCCCTCAAGATTCTCGAAGATTCTCCTCCACTAGGAATATGCAAATCCATTGCTCAAAAGATGAATCCGACATCGCCATTGCATCCCCTGTGAAAATCTAAGAAAAATGACTGTAAACTTGATTACATTATGATAAAATGACTTTTTACCTCCCAAGGAATCCTTAAGGTTCTTCTCTGCATCAAGGAATATTTTGTCTCGAAATGTGTGTCAAGGTTCCACTTCCTCTATCTTGAAATTCGTGTCATGTTCTGCCTACCCCTGGATGCACTGAAGATATGAGGGCTTTTGTAATTATGGGTTGGCAGATGTCCCAATGGAGTTTGTTTGACGTGTTGGCAACTTAAGAAAATGGTTGAAGAGAGGTAGGGGGATCAAATTTCGATCCCTTCAAAAATACGTGTATTCTTTTAATTGTTTTGGCACGTTAACCGTTTTATGCACGTGGTCTGACCATTTGAATATTTTTGGCAAGGATAATTTTAGGGGCGAATGTTCGCCCTTTGGCGAAATTAAGGGGTTTTAAATTTTTAGTGGGCGAATATTTTGTATCATAGTACATTTTTACAAATCACCTCAAATAGCCCACCTTATTTTAAGGGAGAGGGTAAAAACGGTAAATTTAGCCCTTGAAATTAGGACATACAACCTTCCATTTGCCCATTTTCAAGAATAGGTTTTATTTAAGTGAATCCTATGGGCCAAATACCATATTTATAAAAGAGGTATGGTAAATTAATAAAAATATAAATAAATGAGAGGTATGGTAAATAAATAAAACATTTTTTATATTTACTCCATAAGTCACCTTATATACATGTAAGGGTGTAAACAAATAAAAATATAAGTAAAGTGGAGGTATGGTAAATAAATAAAACGTCTTTTTATACTTACTCAAAAGGTATGGTAAATAAATAAAAATATAAATAAACTAGACGTATCGTAAATAAATAAAACCTCTTTTTATATTTAGTCCATAACCCTCATTCTATTTATGAAGGCTCAAGAAAGAGGCTTTATTTAAGTGAATCCTATGGGCCAAATACCATATTTGTAAAAGAGGTATGGTAAATTAATAAAAATATAAATAAACAAGAGGTATGGTAAACAAATAAAACATTTTTTTATATTTACTCCATAAGTCACCTTATATTTACAAACACTCAAAAAATGGGTTATATTTAGGTGAAACCTATGGCCAAAATACTATGGGACAAATACCATGGACTAGATTGTTATTAATACCATGCAAAAAACCATTATTAACCCTAATATTAGAATTAATAAAAATAAAAATGGCACATGGTATTGACCCATGGTATTCACCAAAAGGGCACATGGTATTGACCCATGGTATTCACCTGGAATGTAGCCTATTTAAATGGGGGAATTAAACCAGCATGTAGCCTATGCTAAGATTCACTAGGACTTTACAAAGTTTTATTATTTAGTGAAAGACTCGCCAAGATCTTACAAGATTTTATAATTGAGTAAAATATTCGCCATGCCTGGTGAGAGATTCGCCAAAAAATTATGTATACATATTATATTATTGATAAAATCGCCTTCCATTTTTCCTATATACCATGGAGATTCGCCCATTTATTATATTTATAAATTTAGGGGGGGTTCTTAAAATTTTCCCTGATTTTTGGAGTTTCGTTTTAATATGTTTCAACAGTTATGGAGCCGTGGTAACATTCCATGGCTTTTAAATATGGCGGTAACCATTTGTTTAATATAAACAATCACTGTTAATATATCTTAACCATAGATTTCGAATAGCCACCATCTTTCACAGTCGTTCAACTTTACATTAATATGGTTGTTTTGAAATTGGTTTAATATAACCATATTTTAATATATGGTTTTTTTTTTTTTAATTATTTTTATATGATTTTGCTAACCATATTTATAACTATATTTTAATATGGTTTTTTTTCATTTTAAATGATTTTTTTATATGGAATTTTTAATATATATTTTTTCGTCTTTTATGCAAGGTTAGGAGACCAATGCTAGTGCACCATGTGTCAATAGTTTAATGGTTATTCAGTTGCCACATAAACTTAGTGGGTCCCACCTACTAACTAGGATGCCATGTGGCACACTGTGGGCCCCGTTTTTCCCTTGTCATGTCAATCTTTGAAGAGCTATATCTTTCGCATAAGATCTCGGTTTGATGAACCGTTTATACCATTGCAATCAGGATGATGAGGTCTACACTATGGTCATGGTTAGACAACATTCTAATCACTTTGATTTTTGACCCTCTCTGAGTCCTCTTAGACTTCTACATGTGTCTGGAGCCACCTAGATCATCCTCCCATCTACGGTGGGGTTGATCCAATCCTCATCCCACGTAGCTAACTTATATATATTGTCAATATCTTCATCGCCATATTCATTGCGGACAGGTTCTGTATATTGTGTTCCTTCAGCGAGGTCCAAAGGAACAATGGCCCTAGTACCATTCTTCTTGAATAACATATTTCTTCTTTTGATATTGATTATATCATCCATATCAAAATCCCAATCGAGTCCAAGTAAAGCCAAATATGGAATTTTTTCATCCACAATCTCAATGACTTCAAAGTCCGCCACCATGCTTACTCCTTCAATGTCCACAACAACGCCATGCAATCGACCCATCAGGATGATTTTCTGTTGATTGTCCATGCACAACTGAATCGATGACCATTGTAGCTTTGGTTGCCCCATTCGCTCCCATGTCTTCTTCAGTAATACATTCACATCTGATCCCAACCAAGAATTACTTGATCCATTTCGAATTCGCCAATCTTTGCAATTAATTGCATCTCTCAGCTAGTTCCTTTCTTATTTATGTATACTTCATTTGTTAGACATTCTTCAAGCTGTGGCTTCTCTTTACCAGCGTATTTGTCAATTAGTTCTTGCAATCCTTCCACTACTTTTTGATTCCTTAGAAACTTCATACATGTCTATAGAAAGGACTTCAGAATAGTCGAATTAGGGTTCTCCATCACTATAACCACTTCAAGATTATTCTTCCATGGTACTAGTTTCATCTGCGTCTTGGATGTCAAAGCTCCTTGTTCCATGAAACTCTTCTTCGCTTCCATGAACATTTCTTTCTCCCTCTACATATTGAACCTGGTATTATTTTCTCTAACCTTCCTGACCCATGTATCCACCATAGGATTTTTTCCCTCTATTTTATCTTCTCCTATAGTTGCACCACTTCGTGTCACTATGTTAACACTTGGATCATCTTCGCGCGGTTCAACCCTCACCATTTTCAAGTTCTCCATAGGTTGTTGATTCTTCTTTTCTTGCATTTCAGCCATCAAAATAGAACAATCCTATATTACATGGTTGAACTGTCTACAATAGTTATAGTACGGGGTAGTGGGGTTCTGACAATCCCGTGCAAAATGTCTAGCTTTGTCACAGTTATAACATATAATCTGACCTTGACCTCGTCCAATGCCCCCTCCTCAACTGTGTCCTCGGCCATGAAATCCTTCATTGGTTGCAGGTGAACCATGATATTCCTACACGTTGCCTTCAATTTGCATTTTGTACATCGCAATTTTCCCTATCATTAAATCATAGTTGTGGCAATTTCTTTTTTCATGTCCTACTGATCGGTAGAAGTTACAAAATAACTGCTTTGGTGACTACACATACTTTTGCAACAAATAACAGTGGTCAATCAGGTGTTGGCCTGCAATTCGGAAAATACTACACCAGACACTTGATTTGGTACTTGGTCCAACACTAGGTTCCAGATTCAAAGGATTAGGACCTCCAGCAGCCAAATAATCACGATAGATAGGACACTAGTCCTTATAGTGACCTTCCACTTTACACTTTCCGCACCAAATTTCTGAGCGCATATCAGGTCGAACTTCTTTTCCCTTCTTCAAATCTTGTATCTCCACATGTAAGATTCATAACTGGGTCTATATCTACTAAACTCCTATGTGAGTATCCTGTATCAGCAATGCTTATAGTTTACAATTTCTAATGCCTCATCTTGTGATGCAATCTTTTGTTGTGATAGCGGTAATCTGAGATGCGGTAATAGCACAGCTATATACCACTCTTTGTGTTGCTCATCATAGATTTTAAAGTTGACTTGTCCCAAAAAAAAATTTAATCTTTGATCTAATTCCCAGGCAGTCTCATTGATTGCTTGCTTAATCTCTTTTATCTCTTTAATTCACCGTGAATGCAACTTTGGTTTCTTGAACTTTGCATTTAGTTCTTTCCTTGTCTCAGCTAGTGAAGGGGTTGGGTTCATTGTAGTGTACTTAATATACCATGACACCACTCTATCCTGCAATGCTGTAACAAGATGAGCTTTTTTCATATCTTCATCATTTATTTGTTGTGCTTTCCATACAACTTCTGTGACACACCAAAATTGCTCAGGATCCTCTAACCCTTGACCCTTAAAAATAGGCATCTTTACTGCGTTAACCATATTAAATGGGGGAAGTGGAGGTGGAGGTGTATGAGGTGGAGGTGGATGTGGAGGCGGGGGTGGTGGTGTATGAGGTGGAGGTCGAGGTCGAGGTCAAGGTGTATGAGGTGGAGGTGGAGGTTAAGGTGGAGTGGTCAGATGGGGAATCCCAAAAGTTCCTTGATTGTCTGACTGCGATGCACCTCTAGGCATGCTAGGGTTGCTCCTTTCTACTTCGCTTTTTGATTCACCCAATAACGGACTGTAAATAGTTTTAGTGAAATTATCGCGGTCTATTTTGAATCTATTTCCGCTTTGCATAGATCCAGTATTGCTTCCTTTAAACTTCAATCTGCTTCCATGCACAATATTCCCTTCTCACATAAAAACATCTTAATACAGAGCTTTAAGGAATTCAAATACTTACCTTGTCGACCCTTGAGAAACTAGCACTCAGCTTCACTGTAGGATACTAATGTGTCAATTGTGAATATAGTAATAAAGCCTCTAAGAACACTATCGATCCAGTAATCAACAACTATTTTGATCTTATTTTTAGTCTCATTGAGTTTCTTAATTGGCTCAGGCGTCCAAGCAGTAGGCTCATCATGCTTCCAACACGTCTAACTTTCAGCTAGTTTTGAAAGCCACTCATGCAACTTGTTAGTGAATGATGCAAAAAAAATCTCATGCTATTTTGTAAAGATATACCTCAGCAACCACCTTTTTATTGAGAGGCACGAATTTCTATTCTCTTGTGCTACAAATTCGCGCACCTTTCGATCGACCCAATCTTGAATCTATTTTCTAATCGGATGCCACATCACATATCCCACAGATAGATCCCAGTTTTGAAAATGGAACCATTTTTTGGCTTGAGGGGCTTATACCCAGGTTCAGAGTTAGCTGCGCTAACCAAAATAACCCTTTTATCACCGGCCCTTTCGGCAACGATCTACTTGCGCAAACTGCAGTCCCACCCGGGGCGATATTGGGGGATGATGGAACCAGGTTTCTGCATCCAGAAGGATATGGAGTGTGGATCTTGACTTAGTCTAACTCACCTACAGATCTATTACTGCACTACATAATATTACTTAATATTATACCGAATCCAATATATTCATACGAAAAGGCTACTTCACAGATCTAAAACTCTATCTACTATGCATAAATCAATGGATCTTAACTGTAATTAATTGTAACAACATTCATATATTAATTATGATCTTATCTTTTACTACGTAGCACAAAAGTAAACAATAATTGCATAAATTAAAGTACAAAATGTAAGTACACAAATTTGCCTTCAAAATCTTCTTTATTATCTTCAGATCTTCACAATTACAATCCTTCTTACCCTACGCACACAACTGCACGGGTTTGTGCACACAGTTACAGGAGCCTTCCCCTTCGCTCTAACACATAAAGATATGATAATTACAGACTTCAAAACCTCAATCTTCCTTGATTCTTTGACTTACTAGGACACCCTTTATATATATTTTTCTCTTACAATACCATGGTCCGCAAACCATGGGTAGAGATCAAAACCTACAAATTGATCCCATCCTTTTACAAAATAATGGGATTTGACCTGCCCTTAAGCCCCTATGACTCATAAAACACTGCACGAATCACGCTCCGCTCCTCAAAATGTTGGCTCTTTACAAAACTTTGACAAAATGTTGGCCTAGGGGGACCCTACCCAAGAACTACAATTATGTACCATCCGAGAAGAAAGAAACACATATGGAAATAAATGACGAAGAGATCACATACTACACATTTCATGCATTCGGAATCACTATAAATCTATTAATCCTCAAAAATAGCATACATCTGCTGTTCTTCAAAAACTTGCGAAATTCACAGTTAGAGATTGTTGAGCCTGATAGTTGTTTCCTTTTTTACGCTTTTTTCACTCATTTCACCTTATTTTTACCACCATAATCACTCCATGGGCATCAGATAACAAAAATAATGGCATGGCAAGTATATATTTGTCTTGTCTTTCATAAATTCATAATGTTCCTTATTGTTAATCTAATATTTGTTTCAGCTACCGAAATAGGGTGATTCTGAAGCTAACATCTGATTCTACAGCTAAGCTCATGGTTTGCTAGGTTTTGAAGCACCATCTGGAGTGAGAAATATATGGGAAGGTGGATATAGATGTGTACAAGGATTTCCTCCTATCTACATGAACCAAATCAACGAAGGAAGTTTCTAGTCATGCAGTAAAAGGAAAATTCAACTCTGTTAGCTAAATTAGGTGAGCGAGAAACAATATGTGTGCCTCGTGATTTTCTTTGTCAAATAGCAAATCATGAGTAGATCTTGTGATCTTATCTTTTATTTTTATTTAAGCTCTGAAAATTTATGATATAGGCTTATAAAAGACCTCGTAGCAGATAATTTACAGTGACTTATGTTATGCGACAACGATAATTAAAAACTCTATTTTCAATTCAATTAAAAAGATATCCTTCTTGTTTCAACTACGTGGTTGAGTGTTCATTTCAATTTGCAACCATTTGCTTATGGAGGGCCCCCTCAAGTACTCAGGTTTTTCAATTTGTTTGTTATTTTCTTCATTAGAATTTCCACTTAACTCAGTTCATTAGTTGTTTTTTATTAAGTAGATGCATCTGTTAAAATGTTTTCTTTGAAATAATCTTAGATTTCGTAACAGGATTTGAATGATAACTTTAGCATATGGATTGAATCTAGCAGTAGTGAAATTGATATATATGCAATAGAATTTAAAGAGTTTCATTGATTCAAGTTCTTACAAAACAGAGTGATATATATGCAATAGAATTTAAAGAGTTTCATGAATTGAGTCTTATTATTTTTTTTTGCAAGTGTGAGATTTATTATCTAGATTAAGAGTTTGATTCTTTTCTTTTTGAGTTTTATTTCTTAGACATCATTTTCATAAGAATGTGTGTTGGTATCATCCTAAGACCCTTTTTCCTTCCCAGTTTCACATCATTTATCCATACACTTTCATCATTTATCCCTCAAAATCCTTGAATATTGATTATTAATTGTTCTATAGTTATTAAATTGCATAAGAATTAATTTAGGGGTTTTATGTTCCAGAATTAGAGGTTTTTGATGACTTGACTACAGGAAGTACCCACAACCTGTAATGAGTTTACCGTTTGACATGTGGCGCAGCGGATGAGCGAGAACGGAAAGCATGGGCGAAAAGTGGAATGTCCAAGGATGGACAATCACCTATCTTCCATCCAAATCAGGCCTCCTAAGCATGCGGTCAACCTCAGTCAAAGCAGGGTACTCTGGCGCATAAAAGCAGCAACAGCATTGTTCTATTTTCATTTTGATTTTTCTTGTTCTTTTTGAAACTTATGGTATGGAAACATTTTGCAAAAGCTATGTAAAAACGCGGCAACAGCATGTACATTCACTGCATCTATGACATGGCTGTATGTACGCATATGTAAATACAGTGGTTGAATGTTTTTGATGGTTAATCAATAGTTGAAACATTTGCTTCAAACAGAGTTTAGTTAATACACAGAGAATCGTTTACAGTCCCAACGTGTGTTCACTCCTTTGCATTGGTTGATTGATTGAACGGTGGTAGTCGGTATACCCTTAGGCGCGGACGGGCCCTGCGTCCTTTGTTTGGTATACTGCTCTTCGTTTTTGTTATATTTCATTTCAGTTCATATATATATATATGTGTTTGCACAGCGCTGTATTAGTTTCAATCTCTGTGCTTACACAGCGTTGCATTGATTCCGATTTATGTATCACACAGATTGCATTATAATTTCGATTTATATAACTGTGATTCACATAGCATACAGGTTGCAGTCATATGAGTTTTCGATTCTTTTATGATTTAATTTTCATTACATGCATATGTATATGGTGTGCGCATCAGAAGGGTTTATTGTTATGTTGAATGGTCAGCATTAGGGCCTGGAACGAGAATCTTGTAAGGGATTTGGCCCTCGTGTGATTTACAGATACATGCTTATAAACTCTGCCTCCTTTTTCAGTCTATTCATGTTCCTTTTTATACAGCTTAATAGTGTACATATCTTGCATGTCGTGTGTGTGTCCTGAGCAAAGATTTTCTGAGTGATACCTCTGTAAGGAGGTTAGAATCATTGCCATAATCATACACAGTCTTTAGAGTCACAGTTTGCTTTAATAGATGCATGTCATAATCAGCATTGTAGTCAAATACATCAGTAGGGTAATCTAGGTGTGTGAAGGATAGGTTGCATATCACGGTCTTCTGTAAGGAAGCCTTGCAATTTCCCTCATAATCACCTGGGCGGTAATTCTTTATGTCTATATATCTTAGACCACGCCTCTAAGTTTACACACCTCGGTCGATATTAAATATAGAGTCTAGTCTAGTACCCTAGCTAGAACCACTACATTTTGGCGCCGTTGCCGGGGAGGCGTAAGTAAAGAATTCAAACAAGCAAAACAAAAAAAAAAAAAAAAAAAATTTAATTCACAAAAACCAAAAAAAAAACACAGTTAGAATCATGTTCATTTATGCCTAGACTTAGGGACAATCAAGGGAGATTTGTGAAAACCCCCCACCATCTTAACACTAACCCATCATCATCAGGAGCAGACTCAACACCAACTGAGGAGGATATTCAAACATTAGCTGAGAAATTTTATTCAGGACAGCATATTACTTTTGCTGAGAGGGAAATTCTGTTTGCACATAAATCACAGCAACCTTTTCCTAAAGCTTCTACACAAAGGAAAAGTAGCACCATTACCAAACAATCCTCCTTTCCCTCTTTTCCACCTAGAGACACTAAGAAACCAAGAAAAATGGCTGAGGAGGGATCTGGATCAGTCCCCCATCAAGAGGAAGAGGAATCCACTTTTAAATTCCCTATACAAGAACCACAGGAGGATGAGGAGATTAAAATGAAAAATATACCCCCATCCGTGCTACCCAATTTCTATGGTATGGCATCTGAGGATCCGGACTCATTCTTATTTGAGTTCGACATTGTGTGTCACACTTATGGTTATACAGATGATGCTCACAGACTGAGATTATTTCCAGCCACATTAAAGGCAGCAGCCTTGAAATGGTTTATGGGGCTAGGGGAACATGCCATAGGAGATTGGGATGACATGAGGAGGGTATTCCTGAGGAAATATCAGCCTTATTGCAGATCCAAAGATTCTAAAGATGACATCTTTAGAATGAGTCAGCAGGAGGATGAGACCTTAGAAGAATATCTAGAACGGTTTGTTTATAACTTGCAAAAATCTAAACACCGAACAATGCCTCTTGATCTAGTCCGCACCATATTTTTGAAAGGTATCCGGGAAGAGTACATGGATGATCTCAACCTAATGGGCAAAGGTGATATCTCCGCCTTACCCTTTGAAGAAATAGCTGGACTGTGTGAAAAATATTCCAGAAGTAAGGCCAAAATGGGAAAGAGAACCTTGCCCTCTAGGGTCACAAAAACTGCCTCTGCTAGTGTCACCCGGGCTGAAATTGGTAATCTCTTAGAAGAGTTCAAAACAGATTTGCTAAGTACTCTAGGAAACCAAATTGATACCTTAAAAGCCAAAAAGAAACAAGAGGAAGAAGACAATATCATGGCCATTTTCTGCCCCAAGTGTCGCAAGAAGCATGCATTAAAAGACTGTCCTTTAGAAAATATACAAGTATGTGCTTTCTGTACTGAGCATCATGATATATTTAACTGCCCCAAAGTTAAAATTGTGCAGAATTGTAACATGGCAGCCAGCACAGAGATGGAGAACGTGTACTACATGGGTGCAAAGCGACCATGGCAACCAAGGCAAACACCCCAAGGTATGTTTCCTAATCAAAGCATGCAATTTCCTATGAATGATCAGATGTATGCACAAAACTCATGGAATATACCTATGCCATGGCAGCATGGAAACCAATCACAAAATCAATGGAGACCATCTCAACAATATCCCCAATCTTACCATCAGTATCCTCAATCATATCCACCTTACTCACAGCCATATCAGCAGTACCAGCAGCCATATCCATCACATTCACAGCCATATCAGCAGCACCATCAGCCAATTGTTTATCAGTCCCAGCCTTCTCAACAAACTCTGCCTGCTCCTCCACAAATAAATGTCCCACAACTTCAATTTCCAACTAATCCACAACCTCCCAGACCAACACAAATCCCTGCTCAAACTGTCCCAAATCCGAACAATAGAGCAGAGAGGCCAGCTTATAACGTGGAAGAAGGAACTTCCTACTCCACATTGCCTTTACAAAACATTAATCTGAGGTCTGGTAGGGTGCTTCAGAAGGATTCTCCAATAACAGACCAGCAAGAAGAAAACTTAGAAAAAGAAAAAGAGATAACAACTCAAACACAACCAAGCAGTGAAACTAGAGATAAACAAATGCAGTCACTGCAACCACCTTTTCCGGACCGTTTGGTCCAAGTCAGACCACCATTGCCTCCGCCACAATTTGATGTTTTGGATGAACTTAAAAATGTCTACATAAAAATCCCTTTGCTGCAAGCTATAAAGGACATTCCTATTTACACCAAAGCCATCAAAGAGATGTGTCTCAAGAAACCTGCTAGGAAGAGGATTGATCCGCAGACCATTCATGTTTTAGGAAATTTGGCAGGCCTTATGACCAATACCATCTCCATGGAGAAGTATGTTGATCCGGGCATTCCAAAAGTGACCACTATCATTAACAACATACGGATCCCAAACACTTTGATAGATCTTGGAGCTGCAATCAATGTCATGACCCTTGAAACTATGAGAACACTCCAGCTTGTGAATTTGCAACATACCACAATTGTTCTTGAGCTAGCTGATAGGTCCAAAGTCATTCCTGAGGGGATTTTGGAAGATATCATTGTTTCACTGGACTCTTGGGAGTATCCAGTGGATTTCCTAGTCCTACAACCCAAATCCAATCTAGGAGGACATCCTATCATTCTAGGCAGACCATGGTTAGCGACTGCTGATGCATTTATTGGATGCCGATCAGGTAACATGATTATCTCTAGAGGGACCGAAAGGAAACAACTCACCCTCTACCCATCAGCACAATCACCTGCAGTCACACACAACTTGTGGCTTGATGACAAATTTAATGACAAAGAGGAGGTACAATCTATTTTTAGCATTGACCAGATCTATGATTTCCATGAAGATAATACTGATTTGGTAGAATTATTTCTCTCACAGCCTGATATATCTGAAAACTTGAGAAATGAACAATATAATGCTGCAGATGTACTTCTCGCTCAGAACTTTCAAGAAACATGCACTATCCACTCCTTGCAATCTACATTTCATGACATCTTTCCTGTTCAATCCATCACCAATACTCAGAGTCAAGTCATAGAGATCAGTCCGGGCAAAACTTTGAACATAGGTAACCACCTAAACTCATCTCAACAAGAAAAATTGATTAGACTCTTGACAAAGTACCAAAAAGCCTTTGCATGGGATTACACTGACATGCATGGGATTCACCCCGACACATGCACTCACCACATCTACACAGATAGCACCATTAAACCGGTGAGGCAACCACAACGAAGAATGAACCCCATGCTCCAAGACATTGTCAGAGAGGAGTTGCAAAAACTCTTGAGAGTCAACTTTATATATCCTATTTCTGACAGTCAGTGGGTATCCCCATTGGTTATTGTGCCTAAGAAGAATGGCAAGTGGCGTATCTGTGTTGACTACAGACAGCTGAACAAAGCCACACTCAAAGACTACTTCCCACTGCCATTCATTGACCAAGTGTTAGACACCCTAGCCGGCAAATCATCCTTTTCATTTCTTAACGGTTTCAGTGGCTACAACCAGATCCGGATTGCCTCTGAAGACCAGGACAAAACCACCTTCACCTGTCCTTGGGGCACCTATGCCTACAATGTTTTTCCATTTGGACTTTGTAATGCTCCAGCTACATTTCAGCGAGCTGTGTTAGCTATATTTGCTGATTTGATTCATGATTGTGTTGAAGTGTATATGGATGATTTTTCAGTATATGGAAATTCTTTTGATCATGCATTAGAAAATCTAGAAAAAGTTTTGAAAAGGTGTATTGAAGCTAACCTGTCCCTCAGCAACGAAAAGTGCTTCATGATGCTAAATGAAGGGATCGTGTTGGGCCATTATATCTCTTTTCAAGGCATCCAGGTTGACCCAGCAAAGATACAGATTATTGCCGATTTGCCTATTCCACAGAACCAGAGAGAGGTAAGAAGTTTTCTCGGGTATGCTAGCTATTACCGCAGATTCATTGAACATTTTAGCAAGATAGCCTTACCTTTGTTTAAACTTCTTGCCAAAGATGTACTTTTTACTTGGACTGAGAACTGCCAACATGCATTTGAACAACTTAAGAAGAAACTGTCTACTGCACCAGTCCTGAGAGGGCCTAATTGGAGTTTATCATTTCATATTTTTACCGATGCATCTGACACTGCCATAGGTGCATGCTTAGGCCAAAAAGAAGAATCTTGTACATATGCAATTTATTTCATTAGTAAAAATCTCACACCTGCCGAGCTAAACTATACAGTTACAGAGAAGGAAACACTTGCCGTCATTTATGCTGTGAACAAATTTCGCCATTACATAACTGGTTATGAAGTCTTTGTACATACTGATCACTCTGCCATTCGACATCTCATGAATAAACCAATAACTAGTGGCAGAGTTACCAGATGGTTACTATTGTTGCAGGAATTTAACATCACAGTGCTAGATAGACCAGGTAAAGAAAACCAGGTGGCAGATTTCCTCTCTAGACTACAAAATCCAGGTGAGATTGTTCATGTTGAGGACTCTTTTCTAGATGAGCACTTATTCACAATTTCCATAGTAACTCCTTGGTTTTCTGATTTAGCTAATTATTTTTCTACAGGTAGAACACCTCCACATTTCACTGCAAAGGAAAGGAAAAGACTAATCAAACAAAGTGTTAGATATTCTTGGCTTAATGGCGATCTCTTCTACACTGGTTTTGATATGATCATTAGGAGATGTGTCCGAAATGATGAGGTAATTGACATTTTAAAATCTTGCCATGATGAACCGTGTGGTGGGCATTTTGCAGCGAAGCGGACAGCCTTCAAAGTTCTTACTCTTGGATACTATTGGCCATCCATTTTCAAGGATGCCAAGAAGTATGTAAAGAGTTGTGACAGCTGCCAAAGGATGGGCAGACCCACAGCTACGGATCAGATGCCCCTTCAGCCCCAAGTTCACTTAGAACCATTTGATAAGTGGGCTCTGGACTTCATAGGACCGATCAACCCAGCCTCTAATGGTAAGAAGTACATCTTAGTGTGTACTGATTATGTCACAAAGTGGGCAGAAGCAAAAGCATTGGTAAGAGCAACCGAACACACAGTAGTCAATTTCCTCTTTGAGGAGATCTTTGTGAGGTATGGAGTGCCAAGAAAAATTGTCACTGATCAAGGAACCCAATTCACCTCCCAGCTCATGAAGGATATCACAGACAAGTACCAAATAAAGCATAGGAAAAGTACCCCCTACCATCCACAGGCCAATGGGCAGGTGGAATCAACCAACAAGACTCTGGAGGGGATCATTACCAAAACTGTTGCAATGAACCGCAAAAACTGGGAGGAGAAGCTCAAGGAGGCACTCTGGGCTTACCGGATTACTTGGAAAGATACCACTGGGTTTACACCATACCAGTTGGTGTACGGTAAGGATGTCATGCTTCCTATTGAATTCCAAATTCACACTTTCAAATTAGCTGCAGATTTATTAATTGATTTGGATCAAGCACAGAAAGAGAGAATCCAGCAGTTGAATCAGCTGGATGAGATGAGGCAACAAGCAGAACAAACCACCACCCTAATGCAAAAGCACAGGAAGCAATGGCATGATTCACACATTAAAAAGAAGCACTTCAAAGAAGGTGACTGGGCTCTGCTTTTTGATTCAAAATTCAAGGATCATAAAGCTAAGTTCACCACCCATTGGATGGGCCCTTATGAAATTGTTCAGGCTTATGACAATGGTTCAGTTAAACTTCGAACTATTGATGGCAAAGGTCATTGTTTCACAGTCAATGGTCATCGCCTGAAGCTGTACAACAAACCCATCAGCAAGCAAGACTTTCTCAATACATTATCTCAGCAAGAAGAGGTTGAGGTACTGCAGCCCTCAGCTGCAGTATCACTGCCTTAATTTCATTTTCTTTCAATTCCGAAATGAAAAAATAAATAAATAAATAAAACAAAAAATAAATAAATAAATAAATAATAATAATAATGGGTTAGATGTGAAAACCAGTATCTGGCACAATCTAACCCCGAATTCCTACCTGAAAACCAATTTATTGGCGGGTATGAATTCTACTTCTGTTGTTCATTATTTCCTTTCTCAGTTGCATCATGACTTGAGGACAAGTCAAACTTTCAGTCGGGGAGAGGGAGACATTTGTTCTGTTACTTTTATCTCTCCCTTGTATATTCTTCAGATTTCTATATTTCACTGTAAATTTCCAACAGCAGCTTGTTACCAGTTTTCTAGACTTTAACAAATAAGCTGTTCTGTCATGATTTTCAGAGGGACCTGGTTGTAAATAGTTTGCAGGGGGACCTGTTTTGATCAGACACCTATGCTACCAACACCATCAGTGCAATGGGACCTGTTTAAGATATTCAGAAGGGACCTGTTTAAAGCAATTGACACCTGTTTGAGACATTCCAGCCAGCAGTAGGGACCTGTTTAAAACATTCAGTTGGGACCTGTTAAAAAAAAATTCTTGATAACAAGGGCTACTTCAACCAAGCTCTTACAAGGATTTGGCATCAATACTTCAGCAAATTGCAAGCTCAGTGAACCTGTAATAATACAAAGAGCTGCATGCACATCTTCAGTCTTCAAGAAGGGACCTGTACATTCAAACTTTTCAAAGGGACCTGTTACATCTTCAAAATTTTTCTCAAAGGACCTGTGTATTCAACCTCCTTCAGAGGACCTGTCAAAAAGAACAGTCACAAGGATTAGCAACTCAGCATGTCAAATGAGTAACAAAGGAGTAATGTATTTCTATTCTTGGGCATTTAATTTCCTAGATTAGTTTTTAATGTAATTTTGGTGACTATAAGCTGTTGTAATTAATTTCAAGGACACCCTCATACATCCACTCACTACCCTCATTCCACCAAGTTTCATCAATTCCCTACATCCACCTATCCCTTACACCCATCACCAACACATTCACTATGTCATATACCCCCAGGCATACCAATATTCTCTACATGACTGAACATAATTGAAGAGGGCACGTGGTGAGCTGTATGTTTGTTTTTTTTTTTTTTTTTAAAAGTAAAAGTATACAAAGGATGAGATGGAAGCGGCCTATATATATATATTCTTTACACCATACAGTCGAATCATAACAAGCGGCCTATATGCTTTACATCACCGCACACCCGAATCATAACCTCGCCACCCAGCATTGTCACCCAACATTATAGCTCAACACTTTGGGTACGCTCTCAGCGTTGTTATGCTAACATGCATACAAGCGTACAACCCTCTGTTTTAAAATTGTATGATTACATTGTAAGGCGAGTACAGGGTATTTCACATCCTCGGTTCCCATAACTTACGAAGTGAAAGTTTGAAGCAAGGAACGCGAGGAAATTGTCATCAGATTGGGTAGAGTTACAAAGTAAAGGAGTGAAGCAAGGAACGCCGAGGCGATTGTTACCATTTGAGTGGGGTTACAAAGTAAAAATTTGAACAAGAGCGCAGAGGAGAGTATCACTGTTTGGGGACGGTTTGCACAGTGAAACCGGTGAGCGCCGAAAAGGGAAGCATCACCATCCCACGTCTAACACCCACAGCAGTCATATTGACCAGCTAGGCACCGTAATTGAAGATTGAAGGGAGCTGCATATACCAGGTAACCGACTTGACATCTCTGTGTTTAAATTCTAAAAGTGTAGACAGAGAAGGGTTAAAGGCATAACCCTCTGCCATCACCATGACTAATAGAGTTGAACCTAGTACATTCGATAGCTCACAGTACCATAAAGACTGTATTGAGATTCTTAGAGAAGCACAGTGGCTACCTTTTCTGGAGAAATTCCATGGTAGTAATGAAGAAGTCACAAAACAATTTGCCTTTACTTTTAATGGGGAAAAGGCCCTAATAGGCAACTTCTCCTTCAGAATCTCAGAGGATACTATAGCTCAGGCCATTGGAGTAAGTCCTGAAGGAGAGAAGTACTTCAAAACCAAGCAGTTCAAGGAGAAATCATGGGTACAATTCATGTCCAGATCTAGAGTTTCCTCAGTGAATTGGAAAAAGGGAGTTCCAAGGAGCTGGTTAGTTCATCCTTGGGATGAAATGGTTTACATTTTTCAGAAGTTTATAGCATGTGAAGGTAGATACAACATTGTTTATCTCTATCACATCAAGCTACTCCTCCATTTAAAGAGACAATGTGTAATCAGTGTGCCATATTTTCTGCTGCAAAGTTTAACAAAGATGGCCAAAACTATCCAGAAACAAAAAGGGAATGAGGACAAAAGTCTATACCATTTTGGCCTGATTAAAATCCTCATTGAACATGAGTTGCAGAATCGAGGGAAGCCATGGAAAGAGTTCCTAGTTGTCAACCAGATCAGAGATGAGGAGGAAAAAGAAGAGCTGCAAGAAGATTCTGGGTTTATGAAGGATATAGATGAGGAAATTCCAGTGTCCAAGGCCAGCAGAGCACCTCAACCTGAGGGCAGCATAAGGACCAGAAACATGCAAAAAGAGGATGACAAGAGGGCTGAGAAAGACCAAATCTTCACCACCTACTCCCGAAGGTCAAGAAGGACACCAAAAACTCAGCTGCAAGAAGACCAACTTGAATCTCATGTCCCTGCCCATTTGGATGTTGAAAGTGGTGGTCATTCACCACCAGCACCAGAAGTTGACATAGAGGTGGAAAGCCATAACCAACAGGAGAAATCTTCACCACCTCCTACCAAAAGACAGAAGAGGTTAGAAAAGAAAATTGAGGAATTGAAAGAAGAACTCATGGAAGCTAACATGTTGGAAAAGGTTATCAAAAGAGAAAACGAACTGCTCAAAACACAAGGCAAAGAAATGCAGAAGACAAATGAAAAGCTAAAGGAAAGGATCAGTGAGTTAGAAACTGAGCAGTCCGAGATTTCCAACTGGGCCACTAAGTGGTACAACCAGAAGAAGGCTCTTAAAGAGAAATATAAAAAGCTGAAACAAGAACTCAAAGGACAGAAGGATCAACAGGTGAAGAAGAATGTAGATACCCTGCTCAAGGCAGCAGAGATCAATGCAGGCACAGAGTTCAAAGGGAGTACCTCTGGGGTAGCATGAGGACATGCTAAGTCCTTAAGTCAGGGAGAGATGTTGGTATCATCCTAAGACCCTTTTTCCTTCCCAGTTTCACATCATTTATCCATACACTTTCATCATTTATCCCTCAAAATCCTTGAATATTGATTATTAATTGTTCTATAGTTATTAAATTGCATAAGAATTAATTTAGGGGTTTTATGTTCCAGAATTAGAGGTTTTTGATGACTTGACTACAGGAAGTACCCACAACCTGTAATGAGTTTACCGTTTGACATGTGGCGCAGCGGATGAGCGAGAACGGAAAGCATGGGCGAAAAGTGGAATGTCCAAGGATGGACAATCACCTATCTTCCATCCAAATCGGGCCTCCTAAGCATGCGGTCAACCTCAGTCAAAGCAGGGTACTCTGGCGCATAAAAGCAGCAACAACATTGTTCTATTTTCATTTTGATTTTTCTTGTTCTTTTTGAAACTTATGGTATGGAAACATTTTGCAAAAGCTATGTAAAAACGCGGCAACAGCATGTACATTCACTGCATCTATGACATGGCTGTATGTACGCATATGTAAATACAGTGGTTGAATGTTTTTGATGGTTAATCAATAGTTGAAACATTTGCTTCAAACAGAGTTTAGTTAATACACAGAGAATCGTTTATAGTCCCAACGTGTGTTCACTCCTTTGCATTGGTTGATTGATTGAACGGTGGTAGTCGGTATACCCTTAGGCGCGGACGGGCCCTGCGTCCTTTGTTTGGTATACTGCTCTTCGTTTTTGTTATATTTCATTTCAGTTCATATATATATATGTGTTTGCACAGCGCTGTATTAGTTTCAATCTCTGTGCTTACACAGCGTTGCATTGATTCCGATTTATGTATCACACAGATTGCATTATAATTTCGATTTATATAACTGTGATTCACATAGCATACAGGTTGCAGTCATATGAGTTTTCGATTCTTTTATGATTTAAGTTTCATTACATGCATATGTATATGGTGTGCGCATCAGAAGGGTTTATTGTTATGTTGAATGGTCAGCATTAGGGCCTGGAACGAGAATCTTGTAAGGGATTTGGCCCTCGTGTGATTTACAGATACATGCTTATAAACTCTGCCTCCTTTTTCAGTCTATTCATGTTCCTTTTTATACAGCTTAATAGTGTACATATCTTGCATGTCGTGTGTGTGTCCTGAGCAAAGATTTTCTGAGTGATACCTCTGTAAGGAGGTTAGAATCATTGCCATAATCATACACAGTCTTTAGAGTCACAGTTTGCTTTAATAGATGCATGTCATAATCAGCATTGTAGTCAAATACATCAGTAGGGTAATCTAGGTGTGTGAAGGATAGGTTGCATATCACGGTCTTCTGTAAGGAAGCCTTGCAATTTCCCTCATAATCACCTGGGCGGTAATTCTTTATGTCTATATATCTTAGACCACGCCTCTAAGTTTACACACCTCGGTCGATATTAAATATAGAGTCTAGTCTAGTGCCCTAGCTAGAACCACTACAATGTGCTCATCTTTCATAGGATTAATCTCAATAATGAATTCAATCGTATGCATTTCAATTTGAATATTAAAGGCTTCTAACACATATAGTGCACTTACACTTTGACAATGTACTAATCATGGTCAATAATTCATGCAACAGTTTAAGACAATTAAATTGACAAACATTTTGGCTCCGTCACCGGGGAAGTGTAAATAGGAGTCTTTTATTTTTATATAAAACAAAAACAAAAATGATATGCATAGGGAAAGAGATTATAGAGGTAGATTTGTAGGTAGAGGTAAATTTTAGTCCAAACAGCATCACTCACCCCACCACGACCTCGTAGTGCCACACCACCCACTCAAACTCATATTCCATCATTTGCAGCAAACGTAAACTTCCTAAGGTACTTAGATCCGAAATCCAACCTAGAGATTCACCAACCTCATCAACTGAAGGAGTAATAGAAGAAGATGATCCTACATCCCCGACACAAGGAGTAGTTTTCTAATGTTCAACTGGAGAAAAACTTCTAGGACAAGAGATAGAGATCCCTAGTGAAGAAGAGGAGGAAGAAACTTATTTTAACTTACCATTGATAGAAGAACCAGAACTAGAAGTTTTGGGATGGGGTCCCTGGGGTCAATTTTGTTGAGTTTTGAAGTCAATTTTGTAATATATTTTTGTAGCGAAAGTAAAGTGTCCACAAAATGTGGAAAGCAGAGTGCGAAGCTAAGTAGAGTCAAAGGGGCTTTAGTCCCTTAGTTGGGTATGTAATAGAGTTGTTTTGAGACCCTCCCATGGTCCACGGGCCATGGTATTGTAAAGAAAATGCTATAAATAGATGAGTCATAGTGAGTCTCAGGGATAAAATTTTGTGAAGAATCATTGTAAGGGCAAGGTTCTAAGGCAGGAAAGGTATGTTTCCTATACTTAGGTGAAAGGGGAAGGCTCCTGTAGTTGACTGCGTGGAGACCTTGGTAATTCTGCAGCTAAGTGTGAGGGACCCTACAGCTGGATGTGTAGGGATAAAGAGTCTGTATCTGAACGCTTATATCTAATAAATACTATTTCGGAAGAAATTCTGATGCATCTGTGCCTTGTTATTTATTTCTATTTAAGTTTATGTATCTTCGATCTGTTATCTACTTTATGTTAATTAATGTTTATTTACTACGTGAAACTGGTAGATCTGTAATTGTTGTAGCACCATTTACCACTCTTGGTAGATTTGATGCTCTGGTTATGGCCTAGGGCAACCCTTCCTTTCTAGACTTGGTCCAAATTCTAAAAAAATAGTGTTTTACTTCCCATACGCTACTTTTCCTTGTGTTAAAAGCATGTACACGCGGGTCAATCTATACCCAACCCGTGTATATGTGTTAAAACACTAAAAAATAAATAATCTCCTTAAATTCAGGCAGAGTTTATGAGTTTTACCTGTTACTCACCTACTATAGCCCGTGGCCCAACTATTTCCCAACTGAAGAAACTAATTTGGAGAAGTATAAATAAACCTCCATGGGAAGGCCTAAGAGGGGAAGAGATGGGATATTGATATTGCATCCCTTATTGAGTTTGAAGAAATCCTTTTGCTTCCTACAATTCCAAGTCATAGGAAACCTTTGTTTCCTTCTTTGAGATGTCCTTCATGCTCCTTATGTCATTCTTGTGTGTATCGATGGAGGAAGATTGATGAGGTTGGGGTAGGACGGATCGGGAGGACGATTCCACTTGGAGCTGGAGGAAGACTCAGGTTGTAGTTTTCCCCATTTCATTTAGCTTACATCAATAAAGAAATAGTGTTATGTTCTTGATATTTATTGTGTTTATGCATTAATCCATGTTATGATTTGCTTATAAATATTATGTTAATGCTCATTTTCTTATATGATCTCACACATATATCATGAACATGATTTCTATTATTGTTGTTGTATATGCTTTGCTTGGATAAGTTACAAGTTCTAAAGGCATCAGAAGGAGCAAAGGGTTTGGAGCCTATGGGATCGACCTCGAACGTAGGACCTCTGGGTAATACCACTTCTTCCTACTTCAATAGTTTAAGCATTTAGATTGTTTTTCTACACATTTCTTTCTGTTGTATGCCCTGTTACACAGCAATTTGTCACTGTCATCCTGTCAGTATCCCTACTGTGTCATGAAATCAAATTCATCAAGTTCATTCCTTCTGAACTGGCCAAATAACCCACTTTGCCAAAGTTTTTGCTATCAGCGTGACTTTTGTCCAAATAACCGCGCTGATGGGCACTCCTTAACAGACCAAATGCGCTGCCAGCACAGAAGTACACCTATTTTCCGTGCTGATCGAATTTCATGAGCCAGCGCGTCTTGCCTTTGTATTGAGTCACGCTGACATGGCCTTCTCAGTTATTGAGGTGCGACGTCAGCGCGCCAGTCCTGTTATAATCCGCGCTGATCCTGTTTGGGCGAATTTGTTCTAACAGCCAACCTTCCAGATGATCCCAGACCTGGTTGTTGGCCTTGTGAGTATCGCCCTCCCTTCTATGGCATGTTTGTTCATCATATGGGCCACCTTTCTTGGGGATAAGCTTATCCTTCCACCCTTCATGGAGACTCCTTCTCTTATATAAACCTCTACCATTGCCTTGAGCAGCTAGTTTTTGGGGAATAGTTTTTGACATCAAGGAATTCATAGTGTTTTTGTGTGCTGCTGCTAGTAGGTAGTTGGTGTGATAAAGTGTGGATTGCTAGAGAGCTAGAGAAAGGTTGTGAAGTCTTAGAGTTTTGTGTGAGAGAGAGTTGCTTGACTTGGGAGATCTACCTCTTGGGTGAATGCTTATGAGATTTGCTGGCTGGACCCTCTTGAGAAGGACTCAGCGTCAGAACATTGGTTGTATCTTTCTCTGTTATTGATTTAATAATAGATGACTACTGTTATGGTTCCATTCTCATTTGTCTTGTGATGGTTAATGTGAATTACATCCTTTCTGACTGATGTATAATTGCTTTTATTATATTTCACGCTTGTGTTTGTCTTTCTCTTCGTGTGTGCAGGTATCTATTCGCGGAGATCGCGGAAGATCGTGACCGGCCAAAGCGAAGGAGCGAGAGCGGTATCTCTTCGTCAAACAATAGCGTTGGATTCCAAGTAGGTGTTTCTTTACCTCTTGTTTAATTGCAATTAGGAACTTGCATAGTAGCATTGACTGATTGTTGCTAGACCCTTGCTGGGCTAGTAGGGATCGCCTCTATCCGTAGAGGGGATTTACCTCTCCAACAATTTTCCTTCGATTGGAGTTGTTTGACTACCCCTCCCCTTCCATCCCATGTGCCTTTCTGGGTCACCGCCTATGCCTCCCATATGGCGTTGCCCGGCACTGTGTTGGATGAAGGCGCATCGGTTAGTCTTATGCCCGTTACTACTTGGCAGGCTTTGGGTTCCCCATCGCTTGTACCTGTCGCACTGAATCTCACCGCCTTTGACGGAGGAACGAGTCAACCATTAGGGATCCTTCCACAGTTTCCTATTACTTTGGGAGGCAAGACCGTCTATATAGACGTCTTGGTTACCCAAGGTTCTTTAGACTTCAGTCTTCTCCTTGGTCGTGACTATGTGTATGCCATGGGAGCCCTTGTTTCTTCACTTTTCCGTGTGGTTTGCTTTCCACACGATGGAAGAATAGTGACGATAGATCAATTATCGTTCATTCGTCCACAAGCCCCTCCGGCACAATTGTCCTTCCCTCCTGGTTTTCATCCACCTGTTGCATCTGTCTCACCCCAGATCAACTACGTGGCCACCTCCCCCGTGCCTATATCCAGCAATGTCGCCGTCGTGCATAGTGTCCTGGGGGCATTGGATCCTGACTTCCGAGATATTGACCTCCCACCGGGAGCGCCACTCTTGGAAGCCCCGACTTCCTGTTCATTATGATGAAGTTCGGTTGGAGCATAGTTCACTTTCCTATGTCAAGCTCCCTAAAAAATGAAATTGGGTCTGTTTGGAGCGCAGTTCCTGGTCTTGTGTCAAGCTCGCTAAAAAATGAAACAAGGAGTCTCGAGGATAGTTCTGCTAATGTATCAACCTCGTTAAAATAATGAAACGGCTTGTGGTCGAGCATAGTTCCTGATCTTGTGTCAAGCTCGTTAAAAAATGAAACAAGGGTTATGAGGATAGTTCTTTTACTGTGTCAACCTCATTAAAAAAATGAAACACCTCCCTTTCAAACTCGAGTCTTTTGATTAAGATCTCATAAAATACAAGTCGAGTCTTTCATCGATCTCGAGAGTGAACCTTCATTCCATCCACTTTGTTGAATGCAATGAAGCTTGGGGGGCATGTACCTCGATTTGTGTTATTATGCTGGGGGCATGCGAACTTATAACAAGCATAGTTTTTCGTTTCAAGCTTGTGTAAACATGAAACCGAATCCAAGCAGAGTTCTCCATGGTTCAAGCTTGTGTAAAGATGAACCCATACCCGATTTACATCTCGTGATTGCCATCTTTATCCGCTGAATTCTGCTAGATGAGCCTTGGTTGTTTCATTCCATTGCTACCATCTCTTTGGCCGATCATATGCTTTCACTTGGTTGTTTTACCTTTCCTGAGGGACCGCAGTTATGAGTGGTTTTGTTAGCCAGCCTCTTGACCATTACATGTTTTGAGCAGTTCCACCATTTCCGGAACCAGTTGCTACCTTTTATACCACTCGTTCCTCTAGGACGAGTCACCTTTAAGCTCTTTTCTGACTCGTAAAATGTGAAAAGATTGCCGAGTATTTTTCCCTTTTTGACTCGTTAAAGAGAATAAAAATGGAGGTCTGCTTTCAGCCCTTTTTCCGACCGTTTAAAGATGAAAAGATGGCCGGGTTCCCTCTCAACTCGTTAAAAGGAACGAGAGGCGGTCGCTTTTAAAGCTCTTTTTTCGACCGTTTAACTCAAAAAAGATTGTCGGGTGTTTGTCGTTTCGCACTCGTTATTGGCTCTAAAACGACGTGCTTCTGACCGCTTTTTACTTTTTCGGGTCGAAGTCACTATTTACGAAAAGTACTCCTCGATCATTTTGGTCGGGCGGTTCTTTCGAGTATTGTTTTATACTTTTTCGGGCTCGAGAGACACAACTTTACGAAAAAGGACCCCCCTGGAGTTTTCTTTTCTGTTGTCTTTTCAGACTCTCTAAACAGGAAAAGACGCCGAGTTCTTCCTTTGTCAGACTCGTTAAAACTTAAAAGACATCAGGTATCGTCGAAATGACACTTTTTCAAGCATATGCTACCCTCGTCAAGCTTGTCATCCAAAAATAATTGGGGTACCTGCCAGAAATGGTGGGCAAAATGGAACTGTAATCATAGTCGGCAGTATGTCGCTCTTGAACATGGCACTCCTCTGCTTCGTGTCTGGGTGGGACCATCTCATCTTGTTTTTCACTGGCCTCCATGTGTTTGGGTTATCCTATTTGACCTCTCATCTGCTCATTGCCTTGTCACCATGACCCCTGCTCATTTGATGTCAAATACTGCCAAGTCTGCTATCGTGCCGCCGATATGTTCAAGAGAAGTTGACCTCTGCAGAGTTACAACCTACCCTTGACGCCTCACATACTTTTGATTCATCACGCTAATCTTCCTTTGTCTCGTGTCGATGATGTGGGAAACATTATGGCCCACCTTCGATCAAGGTTACCTCCTGTCGACTTCAGCTCATTATCCAGGACGGTGACTTAGAGACCCCTTCCAGGTGCCTTAGAGCCAGCATGCCTCAATGGCAGGTTCTTCGTGTTCGATGCGAGGTTTTCATCATTGGCCTCTGATCGAATGATTCCGCGGGTGTTCGACGCCAGCTCATTGATTCGCATGCCATGGATTGTACCTATAGTACCTTGAGGACCATTGTCATTATTGGTGGCCCCTCTCGCGTCTGTTAACAGTTTTCATCATTGACTGGTAATCAGACGATGTTCATGCATGTTCGACTTCAACTCATGTATTCACATGCTTGAACTTGTACTTTGTTTGGATTGGGATGGAGTGCAAGACCCTGGTTCTAGTCTGTTGTGAGCCAGGCTGCGATTTTTGTGGATTGATATTACATGACTCGTTGATGGATGGCTACGACCATACCTGAGTCTTTTAGGATGGCTGCGACCATACCTTGTTATCATCATGGTCTCTTCAGCTGGGTGGCTACGTCCATACCACAGACCTTTCTTCGTATGTCTTTTGGATGGCTGCGCCCATGCCTAGACTACATGTAATCAAGCTATCAGTTGTACATACGTGCAGGTCCTTCCTGGTGGTGTTCCAGTTCGGCAGTTTTGTAAAGCATTTCACCCCTCCCACTCTCTCGGGCTTCATGCTTTAGGGGGCATCTGTTACACAGCAATTTGTCACTGTCATCCTGTCAGTATCCCTACTGTGTCATGAAATCAAATTCATCAAGTTCATGCCTTCTGAACTGGCCAAATAACCCACTTTGCCAAAGTTTTTGCTATCAGTGCGACTTTTGTCCAAATAACCGTGCTGATGGGCGCTCCATAATAGACAAAATGCGCTGCCAGCGCGGAAGTACACCTATTTTCCGCGCTGATCGAATTTCATGAGCCAGCGCGTCTTGCCTTTGTATTGAGTCGCGCTGACATGGCCTTCTCAGTTATTGAGGTGCGACGTCAGCACGCCAGTCCTGTTATAATCCGCGCTGTCCTGTTTGGGCGAATTTGTTCTAACAGCCAACCTTCCAGATGATCCCAGACCTGGTTGTTGGCCTTGTGAGTATCGCCCTCCCTTCTATGGCATGTTTGTTCGTCATATGGGCCACCTTTCTTGGGGATAAGCTTATCCTTCCACCCTTCATGGAGACTCCTTCTCTTATATAAACCTCTACCATTGCCTTGAGCAGCTAGTTTTTGGGGAATAGTTTTTGACATCAAGGAATTCATAGTGTTTTTGTGTGCTGCTGCTAGTAGGTAGTTGGTGTGATAAAGTGTGGATTGCTAGAGAGCTAGAGAAAGGTTGTGAAGTCTTAGAGTTTTGTGTGAGAGAGAGTTGCTTGACTTGGGAGATCTACCTCTTGGGTGAATGCTTATGAGATTTGCTGGCTGGACCCTCTTGAGAAGGACTCAGCGTCAGAACATTGGTTGTATCATTCTCTGTTATTGATTTAATAATAGATGACTACTGTTATGGTTCCATTCTCATTTGTCTTGTGATGGTTAATGTGAATTACATCCTTTCTGACTGATGTATAATTGCTTTTATTAGATTTCACACTTGTGTTTGTCTTTCTCTTCATGTGTGCAGGTATCTATTCGCGGAGATCGCGGAAGATCGTGACCGGCCAAAGCGAAGGAGCGAGAGCGGTATCTCTTCGTCAAACAATAGTGTTGGATTCCAAGTAGGTGTTTCTTTACCTCTTGTTTAATTGCAATTAGGAAATTGCATAGTAGCATTGACTGATTGTTGCTAGACCCTTGCTGGGCTAGTAGGGATTGCCTCTATCCGTAGAGGGGATTTACCTCTCCAACATGCCCTCCACTCTGTTGGGGTTTTCAACCCAATACCCTAAGGTGTTTCCACCCACAACAAAATTGGTGACTCCATTGGGGAAAACATTCTTGTTTTTCCTAGTTTGGGTTATTTGTTCTTGATCATGGTTTGTTTACTTGATTTCTTGTTTTTACAGTGTCAGTGACTTATTAGCCTCCGAGGCATCAAGTCTGATCTTTTGGATTAGGCTTTGATTTCTTATTTTTCTTAATTGAGCTTTTTATATGTGTTTTTCTAGGGATAAAATAGTGTATGCATGCTTGTTTCCTCAAATATACTCGCGTATACGCAAGTTTGCTGTGTTTGAAATGTGTGTGCACACCTCTGTGTCTTTACACAATCCCCTATACCTAATTTTGAATTGCTTTTTCAAAATATTTTTCCCAGTTAAGTCTATTGCCGAGTGACTTTTGCTATTTCCTGGTCATCCACTATTAGTAGAACTTTGTTCTCTTACAAGTTTTCAATTTCAAATCCTCTTCTTGGTGAAAAACCTAATTAACCTAGGATTTCTTTTTGAGTAAGGTTTCAGTTTATGTCTTGGGTTCAAGGCTTCTGTCAAAAATTCTTGGTTGTTCTTGCTTTCCAAAACATGAAATTGGTTTCAGTTTCTCGGTTTGCTAAAGTCTTTTTATTACTCTTCAAATCATTTTGTGCAAGTTTGTAGTCCTTTCTCGTTTCAAGTTTCATTTTATTATTGAGTTGTATAACTTGCAAAGTTTAAGGACTCTTTGTGCTTGTTTCTTGATCTTTGAAATTTAGTAGTCTTTTTGTGACCTCGAAAATTTCTTTGGGTTTTTAAAAGAAAAAGAAAAAAACATAGATTTTGCCTTTATTTTTCTTTTCAAGTTTTTGTTTTTTGGTTTCTCTTGTTTTGTTTTTGAGCAACTGTGAACTTTTTTCAATTTGTTTCGTTTGGTTTTGAGGGAAATTTGTTATGAATTTTTGCCCTCTTTATTGTCAAGTTGACTTATTGATCTTATAAAGAATCACATTTGCTTATCATATGAGTATTCATAGGATCTTGCATCATCATTTAAGTTTGTATTAGGTTAGTTTGCATCATAAGCATTCTTAGTCTTTTTGTTAGATTTTGAGTGTGTGTGGAGTGTTTTTGAAAAAGAAAAGAAAAAGAGTATTTTGCTTATATAATTTTTTCGTAGAACTAAGTAGAAATCCCTTTTCATCGAAAGAAAATAAGTACCTGCATATGGTTAAGTTTCTATCAATTTCTTTTGCGTCAAAAATGCCATAAGTTTCACTCTTGTTATACCTTTGACTTAAAGAACAACCCTCTAAAATCAAGCACTTTAATAAAAAGAAATAGAACTTTTTAATTTGTCATTAACAAAAAAAAAAAAATTAAGTTCTTTAGGGCCTTGGAATAGGTGAGTGGAGATTTAACTCTCCAAAGCCGCTCAAACTATCAAACATAGAAGTTGAATAACGAGAGAAATCCAGTGTCATTAGAAATGTCAGGAAAGTTCTGTGACTGGAAGTCAAGCACAAGGGAGAGTGAAGAAAAGGAAGAGAGATACCCCATCTCCTACTTGTCGGATCCCGCCCCGAGACTATTCCGCCCAGCTTTAGATACGAAATGGTTCCTAGGGATCACATAGGTGGCTACGTGATGCAGGAGCATAGACTCGGAAAAATACCTTGTATTTATTAAAACTAAGGGGTCTCATGTTTTTGAGAAATTATTAATTTTATGTAAATATTTATGAGATTTTGAGAGGATTTGTAAGTGTTTCCAAACAACTGAAAACATGAGAGGAATTAGCCTTGAGATAATTAAGAATTAATGATGGAGCCTAAGTTAGATTTAGTTTCAAGATTTTAGGGATAAAATCTAGATTGTAGGGTGTTGAGATATTTGAGGACTTTGTTGAGTGATTAAAGGGATTTGAACCTAAATTGGTTTAATTCAATTTGTATAAATTTATGAGCCTCAAAGGCAAATTGGGGTAGATAGGATAGAATAGAGAGGGGAAAGTGAAGCTTGGACAGCCAAAGCTTGAAAGCCTCCAGCAATTGTAAGGCCGTTAATGTTGAATATTCGGCAAAGGCAAAGTCTGCAAGTATTTTTATTATTAATGTGAAAAGTGTTCTCAGAGTTGTGTGACTCGATTTCTAGAGTGGTGTATATTTTCTGTAATTGAGTTTAAATTGAGAATGCACATTTTATATAATCTGGTGGTGTTACTCTTCTTTATGCGGCACGGGAGCTTGACAAACTACAGTCGCCAAATTTTGACCAGAAGATTGGAGTCCAAATAATCCAGAATGCATTGAAGACATCTGTGCATACGATTGCTAGCAATGCTGGTGTTGAGGGTGCTGTTGTAGTCAGCAAATTATTGGAACAAGAAAATTTTGATTATGGCTATGATGCTGCCAAAGGTGAATATGTGGACATGGTAAAGGCTGGCATAATCGATCCGTTGAAAGTTATCAGGACTGCATTGGTGGATGCAGCGAGTGTGTCTTCACTGCTGACTACAACAGAGGCGGTAGTTGTCGAACTTCCAAAGGATGACAGACCAGGCCCAGCTATGGGTGGTATGGACTTCTAAAAGGCTTCTTGAGTGGTGAGGATTTTATCAGAAAGGAAGAGCAAGTTTTGGGGCAAAGTGGCAAGTTATAATCACATGAGACTTAGTTAAGTGTTCTATGCTCCGTGGTGCTCTTTTCTTTTCAATTAGCAATTGAATAGTGCATAATTTAATAATTTAATATCTCTGTGCTGGCGGAGAGATTTTCATTAAACAGTGGTGTGACTACACCTGCAGTGAGAAGGAATTTTGTAAACATTGAGACGGGAAACGCTTGAAATTCTGTGTAAAGTATAGGAGGAGGAAAGGTCGATTTCAATTAAAATCTACCTACACATTGAATGGAACTCAATTTGCATAGTGCAATTAGAGATATGAATGAATTGTTGTATGGAGTGCATGAATTTTAATGGTATTTCTGCGAAGAATTGATTTTAATGTCGACTTATGAATGAGTTGCTGGATTCATGTTTTATATGTCGCAGTGATGAACTGAAGATATGTCAAATTGGGTGAACCGTGGGGAACTATGTTTCGCTGGAGCGATGTCAATTATGACAAAGTCTAACTCGGCATTTTGCATCTTCTGGAACATACGCAGAAGTTTATAATTGAATCTAATCTTATGTCCTGTCAATTGACAAATGAAACAGAATTCGATTGATGGAAAACGCTGTTGGATGGAATTGAATATAAATGGCATGGTGGCTGTCGTTTTATGTTGAACCAGGTCTATTGCCGTAATTTGTTCATATATGAAATCCTGTTTGGTATGAATGTGCAGAGATTGTTTAACAGCATTGAATAAGGTGAAAGACTTCGGCAAAAGCGTTGAACGCAGTTGAACGTTTAACTGGGGGCCCAACACTTGTTTTGTAAGCCTGAGTTCTGTAAATTGGGAAGGTCGAACGGAGAATTGAAACACTCTGGCATTGTTGGTGGAATCGACCACGGTTAAGTCAATAGTTGATATTTGACTTTGATCAAATTCTGTACGCGGCATAACGACAATTGAAGTGGGAGAGCGTTGGAGTAGGCGCACTTGAATTTGCAGAGGTGTTCATGAGAAAGGTTGGGTTGAATAAACAATGTCAATTTCAGAAAAAAAGTAAGGCGCACATACTAAACGGGACCAATGTTAATTGTTAAATTCTTTGGGAGTTGGACGCAATATATATTGGGTTCATGGTTATTGAACCATATGTTTGACAAGCTTCCGCTTCATTGAACCATTGTGATGGTTGTGAAATTGCCAGATTGGAATCTTCAATTTCAGAGTTTTGGAGAAACATTTATATTTACACTATTAGGGAAGATTCTGGGTTTATGCAGGGTAGACTTGCGTCATTTTTGGTATCAAAGTTGGAATAGCTCTGTTTGAAGGATGAAGTTTTTTTATTTATTAATGTGATAAGATTAGATTTTGAGACTGATGAATGTTGCAGCACAGAAATGCCGTGCAGGTGGAAGATGAAGCGAGATCAATAGGATCTTGAAGGTGAGTTGTAGTTGATATTTAACTCTGGTTTGAAGACTATTTGCAAAATTTGATTTACCGGCATAGTGAAGAAATCTCAGCAGGAAGAAGCAGATCATAGCTGGAGTGCAGTAATGAAGGAGTCCAGCAAGGGATTCTAGGTGAATGTGGCAGAACCTAAAGATTCAACAGAGGTTGAATAAAAAGGACAAGTGTGTTCTTGGAAGTTGCAGATAAGAGAAGCCTGAAGGAGCAATGGAGAATGCTCGAAAGGTTCCAGCAGAGGACCAGTGATTACCAAAAGACCAGATCCGGAGGGAAGGATTGGTGAGGTAAGTGGCAGCAAGAGAGTTTGCTGTTGTAGAGGCTTGATGCAACTCATGGGTGAGAAACTCATGGCGAAGGAGATGACTACTGAAAGTCATAAAGGAGAAAGCAGAGGTTCAGAAAAAGGCCACAGTAGAAAAGAGAAGAAATATGCCAAGGCGAATGGCATAAGACAGCAGTTGACTCAGGAAGAGTATGAGAAAGAGAAAGCTGAGATAGCAGTTCATCTTGAGCTATTGATGGAGTTGTTACGGGAAAATGTGAAAGACCAGAGACATGGTTTGCTGATGAGGAAGAGAGTGAAGTGGCAGAGGCTACAGCAGAAAAGAGATCGACAGATAAACATGCAGTTAACAGAGGAGCTGAGGAAGCTCGAGCAGATGATGGATGTACAATTGAGACGGGAAGAACTCAGAGCAGCTGGGTTGGAAAAGGAGGTTTCCATTGGTGAAACAGAGGAGAAGATCATTGATGATTTCTTGAGTTATTGGGTAAATCCAGATCAGCTGGATAATGTAAAACCGTGTATTTTTGTAGCTGACAATTGTGATGTGATTACAGGTTTTACTGATAAGGATGCGCAATCTTGTGAAACTGTTACAGTACAAGAGGAAGTTCTTGTGAATAAGGAAGAGGATCAGCTTGAAGAGCTGGTATATAAACCAACAGTTGAGACTGATGAACTTTGTGATTTTCAGACTAAAGGTTTGTGTGTGAGTGCAGGGACTGTCAGTGATAGTGAAATGCTTCAGCAATGCTATAGTGAAATTGCATTGTTGGAATACTTGTTGGAGAATCCAGAGTATGACAGGGAGATTGCAGAAGAAAGAGTTCAGTACAGTGAACAAGAGGAGAAAGACATCATGGAAACAGATGGTATGAGAGGAAGACTGGTTGATAGTCTTGAGAGTCCTTTAGAGAATTCTTTGGGAAGAGAGAATCAGCATACTGAGGTGCTGGCAGAGGGAAGTAAGGCACTGATGCCTTATGATTTTTGTTTTAACAAGTGTTTTGTGAATGCAGGTATTGTTGCAGGTGCTGAGGAACATTTGACTCAGCTGAGCAGTCAAATGAAAGAAGAAGTTTTCCGTTGTAGAAGACAAGAGGGCAGGGATGATTGGGTGGCAGTAAGAAATGAGAAGGTAAGAACGGAAACAAGCGTAGGAGTAAGAACTGAGCAAGCCATCTTAGCTCAGCAGGTAGAAAAAAATCAGCAGCTTGAAGATTTATTGGACAAGGAAATTGAATTAATCAGAAGAATCATGTTGAAAATGTCTCAGAGGAAGACATCAGCAAGGAAGAGACGCAGTAGAAGCAGCAGCAAAATGAAAACAGAGACTGTTACACTAAAAAATGTCACCATGGCTATTTACAGTTAGTATGGCTCTATCAACAGTCATGCTATCCTCCTGGGCAAGTCTTATGCCTCTGCTCTCCATGTCAAACTCCAAAAAAGAGAGAAAGTCTTTGTAAATGTGTTTATCTCTGGGTACGCAGATTCTCTCGGCCTTACCTGCGTATACGCACCTAATGTTCACAAAAGCTGCGTACTTGTATGCTCTATATGTAAAGGGACAGGTGCGTACCCCTGTAAAGGTCAAAAGGCGCGAGTTTCATCTTTAAAAAGTTACTTGTGGTCATTTCTAGAGCATTCTAGAAGGTTGTTCGACATGTATTGAGCGCCTCCAGATGGTTCATGTACCCCTATGAAAGAGGAACTTATCCCATCAAGAGAGGAGCTATCCCATCCAAAGAGGGGATTATCCCATTGATGGTGGACCTGATTAACTTCCTCTTGAGCACTATAAATACAGGCATTGGGCCAGAAGGAGGGGAGGTTGAAAGCTAAACATTTCTAAGGGTAGATGCTGCAGGAATTAGGACTCCCATTTAGAAGCTTGTGAGGAGAGATTCCCATCCTTTCTTGTTTCATTTGGAAGTGGGTGAGCTTTGTCAAAGTAAAGGAGAACTCTTGATGGACCCTAGGAGGGACTTGCACAACACCAAGGCTCAGGTTGTAATTGTTCCTTTTGTTTCCTATTAATGCAAATGAGTCCATTCTTCTCAATAACTTGTTATTTATGAGTTGTTTCATGTACTCCTTGGTCTATATGTTAAATATGTTTTATTTTATGAGATTATCAAGTGCTATTTAATCGTTTGATTGTTAGTGTATGCAGGTTTCGAAGTGAAGGAGGAGCTCATCCGGATCAGCGAGACTGGACTACTACAACAACGTTGGACTACAGGTAGGATCTAAACACTTGATTTCTTGTATGGTAAATGCATGTTTAGAGAAGGATTGCTCTTGTTTGTCTTGTTTGTCACTAGAGAGTCTTAGACTCCTAGGGAGGTTGGTTGTGTCCGCACTATTGACTCTTTCCGCCTGAAAAAATAACGACTCCGCTGGGGACTCCATTGATGTGAAAGTTTTTTCCTTTGTATGCAACTTTGATCTGAGAAAAGTCATTTATTTTCTGGTTTTTGGCTGTGTGACTTTGTATTTGGGTGGGCTAGCTTAGGGTTAAATTAGATTTAGTTTTTCTTGGTTTTTCCAGTAGTACGCACCCTCTGAGTATTACACAGTGCGTACTTGTACGCACTGTTGCTGTGTGCACAGAGCGGGCCCGCACCTGGCTTAACAGGTTGCCTACGTACCCTGCTAAAAATCAAGAAATTTCCATTTTTTACATTTTTCCTCTTAGATTTTGCTTTTTCTTAGTTTTTACTGCCCAAATCCATTAGTCTCCTGTCAAAGATTTTCACCTGAACTTGTTTCGATAGCATTGAGTGTTTTAGTGGATTTCATAGAAGTTTAAGCCCTAGGGTTTGATTTTTGAGTAGGTCCTGTAGTGACTTTGGCGATAGAAGTTGTCAAGCCTTAGATCTCTCTGGTTTTGTCAACCTTCTTAGGAGTCGGACCTGTCATAAAAGTCTACCTGTGAGAGCGACTTACCTTTGAGTTGTCTCTTTGGCGAATTTCGAAGTGCTTATTGATTGAGTATTGAATTCCATTTTACAAAAAGAACAAAAAGATTTGAGTTTTGTTTTGACTGGTTTTTTGATTCTGCATTAGTTGGTCCTTGGCTTGATTGTGGTCAAGTAAAACAACCTAGAATCATCCTTGTAGGCTTTTGCCTCGTTAGGTTTGCTTTAGAGTAAATTTCCTTTTGATTTGTTTGTGAGTCAATTTTTCATAGATTTTATAGATTTTGAGATTGTTTTTTGTTAAAATAGATTTATATGCTTAATTAAATAAGGAAAATACAAAAACATCTCCTTTGAAAAGTTTTGTTTCAAGTAGCTTTTGGAGTATTTTGAAAGAGAAAGAATTTTTCGTGCACGTAATGAGTGGTCATGTTTGTATGCTTGGAAAGATAAAGAGTTTTATTTCTTGATTTTCGTTGCCAAGAGAGTTGTTTTTATATAAATTTGCATTCTCTAAACTTTCTTAGCTAAGAATTTCATTGAAAAAGAAAAGTAGTGTAAATCATCCTAAGTGCATCTTTGTAGTGGTTTGAGTCGAGTCTACACACCATTGGTTTCATTTCCGCTACCTTTTGTCTTTAAAGAAAACCATAAAAATTAACGCTTAAAGTAAAATCAACATAGTAACTTTTTCTTTTACTAGGGCTCTGAAGCACCAATATAGATCAGGCTAGTGTCTTGGAGTAGGAGAGTAATTAACTCTCCAAGACAGCAAAACCAAACAAGTAGCTTATCTTGTGGTAGGATAAATCCAACTGTTGCATTTATACTCTGGGAAAGCTCCTCTTAAAGGAGAAGCACGAGCTCGTGTCCGAACCAGTGAGGGGATCAATCCTCCCTCGTTGGGAACGACGCCAGACACGCACGTATTACAAACGGTAAACCTCGGATTAACCATTGTCGAGGAGCCAGGGGTCACTTATCGGTAAACCTTGGATTGTTGTCAAGGAGCCGGTAAGGGGATTGAGCTTGATACTCTGCCCTTGCGTGCTGTCGGAGTTTAGACTGTTCCCCCAGGTGTATTTGCCACTTGGTAACCTTAGTGGCCATAATCTTAGGATTCTACCCAAGGTGACGGTGGAGGGAAGATCCCACTGTACCTGGAGCAGACGTCGGCTAGACTCACTTGGATTTTCCGGGGGGTTCACTTCACTCGAGACGGTTAAAGTGGAGGAACTTGTGCCGGTCTATTCATTAAGCAGGTTGCCGGGGTAACTGTTCCACCCTCCACTTCTGTACTGAATTCGGCGATGTTGGGTTTCATCTCCAACTAGTGTTTTCGGTCTGGAAGGCTACTGTTTGTGCATGGTTTGACGCCCTAGATTCTTTAGGCGTGTGATTCAAATTTGTTTGGTTCTTTAGTGACTTTAGGTGGTTTGATTTGAGATTTTACTTTGTTTTCGTGTGTAGTAGTTAAAAGTTTTTAGCTGTGGCGGAATTACCGAGACAGTCCCGTAGACTTCGGGGCAAGTCACCTGAGATTTTTACCGGAACTGATTTGTTGAGGAAACTCCGTAGATCGCAGGGTGGACCTCCTGAAGACGTCCCGGGGCAGTACGAAGGATTGAAGGTCCTTGTAACTCCTCCTAGTGGCAGTAGAGTAGGATCACCTGAAGAAGGAGAGTCTTCCTTGGTAGTCCATCCAGATTACCAAAGTCTAGAGACAGGTTATAATCCCGAAGCTGTTACAGTTTCCGAGCTTGCTGGTAGTTTTTCATCTACTAGTGATTTAGGTGAGGAACCTGAAATATCTGAGCCTGTTACTCCAACTTCTAGTGTTCCAGATTCACCAAGAGTAGAACGAGTTATCACCGAAAATCTTCCTACTGGTTTGATTGCTATTGAAGAACTTGCTCCAGAGGAAGAAATAGGCGTCTCTAACCTTGAAGATCAACTTACTATTGATCTAAGGGAGCGTGAATCTATCTTTTACAGTCCTCCTAGAAGTACTACTTGGTACCTTTCGTTAACTAACTATTTAGACAACTCAGGGTTAAGTTTTTCTCCACCTCGTACTCCTTTTCCACCTGGAGGTATTTATACTCCTGTAAATATGTCTGGTCAGTCGTCCGTGTTCACTCAATCTTCTGAATCTTTCTTACACGGCGGTCCTTCTGTTCCCACCGGGTATCAGTCACTTTCTGGTACCTTTGCAGGGGCATCTCCTCAACCCGTTGATCATGGGTTATTAGCTGGAAACAATGGTAATAGACCATTGGGTGTAGGGGACATTTACATGATGTCAGGATCAGTTCCCGTTTCTCAACCTCAAGGTGGCCAATTACCGCCTGGGGGGCAGCCTCAATTAACGCCTGGGGGGCAACCTCAAGGTACACAAATTGTGTCTGGGGGGCAACCTCAAGGCCAGTATGTACCTATGGTACAATACATGCCTCAAGGTCAACCCAAGCCTCAATATGTACCCCAGGGTCAACCTCAGTATCAATATCAACCTCAAGGGTATCAACCTCAAGGTCAAGGTCAACCCCAGTATCAGTATTTACCCCAAGGTTATCAACCTCAAGGTCAATACTCGAGTCAAGGTTATCAACCACCTCAAGGTCAGTCTTATGTTCAAGGTCCGGGAAATGTACCTTTCAATTATCAACCCTACCCTCAACCTGGTTACGGATCTCAGTATCCTCAACCTGTTACGGGTCAATACCCCGAAATGATAGTGTGGGATCCATCACAAGGTCAACAGGTGTTGCAGCCAAGTATACAGTTGTTACCTCAAACTGGACAACCCGTAGTTTCTGGTCCACCCCAGCAACCGCAACCTGTCCAGTCAAATGTTCAAACTTCTGTAACTTCGGTAGTTACTCAGCCGCCAATTGCACCTAGTACTCCATCTCAAACGGCTGCTGCAACTACCGCAACATCTGCCGCACTTACTTCTGGAGTATCGACAGCTCCTGTTTCTACTGTCTCTGTAACTACTCCTCAGACATCTTTACCCTTATCTGGATCTACGATTCAAACTACGGTTCAGATGCCTGTAGGTCAGCCTGGTATAAGTACGGTTGTCACTACTCAACCTCAATTTGTTCATCAACCGTACCAGGGACAGTACCAATATGGGCAAGCTGTCCAGCAGCCAGTTTACCAGTATCAACCGTATCCTGGGTACACTTATCAACAACCTCAACAACCCCAGTACGGTCCGGTTAATCCTGGTTTTCCAGGAGGATATAATATCCTAATGCAATCCTGTTCCAAGTTATCCTGGATATCCTCCTCCTGGGGCTGGTGTTGTGACTCAGAGTTTTAGAGATCCTAACCGGCAATTACCGTTTATCGCAACTTTGGATTTACCAGACTTGACGCGCCTAACGAACGATCCAATCAATATCTTCCGTTCTGGCCGCCAATGCCAAATAAGTTGCCCAGTGATATACCCAAGTTCGAAGGTAAGTCTGGAGAGGATCCGTCCAATCATGTGATGACTTACCACCTCTGGTGTGCTTCAAATTCTATCTCGGATGATTCGATCCGCTTACGTCTTTTCCAGCGTACACTCATTGGTCTCGCGGCCAAGTGGTACATTGAGTTACCACGGGCCTCTTTTTACAATTTTAGCCAGTTAGCTACCTCGTTCTTAACTCACTTTCAGTTGCCGGTCAGATACGATAACGGCACGAAGTTATTAACTTCACTAAAACAATCGACGTCCACGTATATTTCCGATCACATTCATGAGTGGAGACGTCGAAGAAGGTTAGTGAAAGTTTTTATTCCGGACCAAATCTTAGCTGAATGGTTTGTTAAATCATTATTACCGAAGATTACTGAAGATGTAGCTAAGGCCGGAGTAGTTACTGAGGAGCAAGTCATTGCTCAGGCGCAGTACCTTGACTTAGTTTATACTCAGTCGGGTACGTTACACGAGAAGATCCCAGATCTTCCAAAATCGAATCAAATCGCTGCTGCTCCTTCGGGATCTCATGCCGCTGATGGTATGATTGGTACGGTGAACACAAAGAGCAAGAAGAAGTCTTCCAAGAATTCTACTACTCCTATAATCACCTTGCCTGATTCCCCGACAGGAGAGTCTTCTCCTGAACTTTCCGCCGATATTCACGCTGTAGAGTCATCTACGGCCAAATCAAAAAACGGTGGAAAGAAGAAAGGAAAGAAGAAGGCTAAAGCAGACAAGGCTCCGAAGGAGAAAACAGAAAAGTCGGAAACCAATGACGAAAAGCGCAAACCTCGATATCCTTGTCTTATTTGTGAAGAGGATCATTTTACAAGAGATTGCCCTCATCGGGCCGAGGTTGTGAAAATAGTCAAAGGTTCTCCCACTCCTGCTGTGTTGAAAGATCCATTTCCAAAGCAGGAGAGTAAGATGATAGGTTCTTCCTCGACTGCCAGTGAAGAACCCATTTTGATGATGTCTCATGTGAGGATTGCGACTCGGTCGCAAGATTATGGTAGTAAGAATCCTGTTGATGGTAAGGAAGCAGAATCTTCTCATTCTAATCCATCAACCTCAGCTCCTGGTTCCGATCCACTACAGATCGAAAAACCTAACCCGGACTTAGTAATCAAACCGCCCGCCAAGGGTGTACTTCGAAGGTCTGCTTTCAATCCACATGCGAGAGCGGCCCAGAATTACAACATTGTTGAGGACTTAGCTGTTTCACCCTCAGCAATGTCGGCTTTAGAAGTGCTGCAATCATGCCCAGCACAACGAAAATTACTTTTGTCGGCTATCGGAGCTGTTGATGTTCAGGACCCGAATCTGATAATCTTCGATCTAGAAAATAGTACACCGCGCCTACCCCATCAAATGGCTTTCCAAATTCCAGTGATAGTCAAAAACAGGCCTATTCATCGGACTGTAATTGATGAGGGAGCTTCCACGTGTATTATGTCGATTCAGTGTTGGAGATCGCTTGGTTCTCCTTCGCTGAACCAATCCCCGACCATCCTTAAGGCCTTTGATGGCCGTGGGTTCCGTCCGTTTGGTATTCTACAGGAATTGCCTATAGGGGTAGAAGGTAAAACCGTTAGTCTGGATGTGGAGGTGGTTGATGCCCCTCTAGACTACAACCTTCTTTTGGGTCGAAGTTGGTCATATGCTATGACAGCGGTCGTTTCATCGGTCTTCAGAGTAATAAAGTTTCCACATAACGGCAAGATCGTGACAATTGATCAGCTGACATACTTTTCATCCGACCCAGCCTCTTCAGAGAGTATCCAGCATGTCGGTAAGACGACAATCCCTTATAGGGACGTTGGCGTAGGTTTAGTTAAAGATTCCGGTTTACTGGGAACTTTTCCTTTCCCTCCAATCAACGCAGACCCTTCATTTGCATCAATTCATATGATTACATCAGACACCATTATTTACGACGATCCTTGGATTGTCCCATCTGAATCTGAGATAGACTCATTCGGTGATGCTATGCCTTTGAGTCCATATGAAATTGCTTATGAAGCCGTCATGTCTTTTACCGACTCGCGTTCAACCCAAATCGACCAAATGAATGTGGTCAGTGAGGAATCACTTTTCACACCAACCTCAGAACGGATAGCGTTTCCCGAAGTCGTGTCATCTGACGAACAACTTCGCGAAATCCTAAGTGTAGACGATCTACCATGGGAAGATCTCCATCATAGATCTTCGTTTTTACCTGAGGGTGATGCTTTTGAAAATGATTTTTCATCTATTTTTACCGCTGAATATGTCAAAGACGCTCAGAATCCAACGAAACATCCTGATTCAGAGTTGAATTTAGGGAATATTTCTCGCACTATTCCCATTGACATTTCAGTGAAGCCCGGAATTGAGGAAAACATTCATATAGGTGCCTCATGTACAGAAGATGAAATTCAAACTTACAAGGCCCTATTCCAAGAATTCCGCGATGTGTTTGCCTGGTCTTACGAGGAAATGCCAGGAATCGATCCTGCCATTGTTGTTCATGAAATAAAGACCTACCCGGACGCTAAACCCGTCCGGCAACGGTTGCGTCAGATTCACCCTCGAAAAGCAGCTGCGATTAAAGCAGAAGTCGAAAAGCTGTTGAAAGCAGGTTTCATTTATCCAATCCCGTTAACGGATTGGGTATCGAATATTGTTCCGGTTAACAAGAAACAAGGAACAATAAGAATCTGTATCGACTATAGGGATATAAATCGAGCTTGTCCAAAAGACAACTATCCTACGCCTATATCGATCAAATAATTGATGATTGTGCCGGAAGTGAAATGTTTTCCTTTATGGATGGTTTTTCGGGCTATAATCAAATCAATATTCTACCTGCCGATCAACCAAAAACGGCATTCATTTGTCCATGGGGGACATTTGCTTACTGCAAATTACCTTTTGGGCTTAAGAATGCCGGAGCCACTTTTCAACGGGCGATGTCTTATGCATTTCATGACATCAAGCACATTGTGCAACCGTACCTCGATGATTTGCCTGCTCATTCTTTACATCGAGCTGATCACCTTGTCCACTTACGAGCAATCTTTATGAGGTGTAGGCATTATCGTATTCGGTTGAATCCCCACAAGTGTGTTTTCTGTATAGAAGCGGGTCGATTGCTGGGATTTGTTGTTTCAAAAGCCGGCATTCGCGTCGATCCCTCGAAGGTCGAAGCTATCATCAAATTGCCTCCTCCTTCGAGTTTGCGCCAACTCCAAAGTTTGCAAGGGAAAGCAAACTTTTTACGCCGATTCATTCCAAACTACGCCGAGGTCACTAAGGTTTTACACGGTTGTTGAAACAGAACGCTCAATTCTTTTGGGACGAGATTGCCCAACAATCTTTTGATGCACTTAAACACGCGTTGACCCATGCACCGTTGTTGCATCCTCCCAACTACAACCAGGACTACTTCTTATACCTCGCAGCTTCGCATTCCACTATTGGAATGGTGTTAGTCCAAGAAGATGAATTCGGAACGGAACATGTGATATATTATCTTAGTAGGACGTTAAACCCCACTGAGCTAAAATATTCGCATGTGGAGAAATTGGCCCTGGCAGCCGTTCAAGCTGTCCAGCGTTTTCGTCACTACATTCTTCTCCGTAAAACTACAGTTATTTCGGATTGCAACCCTATGATTTATATTTTGACTAAACAACTGCTAGGGGGCAAGTACTCTAAATGGATCGTTATCCTGCAAGAGTTCGACTTGGAGTTCGAGAAGTCCAAGTCTAAGAAATCCTTAGTTTTTGCGGAATTGATGTGTGATTTCCCGCGTGCTGACACAGAAACTGTGGCAGAGGAGTCCATTGCGGACGAATCTTTGTTTCTTATCAGTACTTTAGATCCGTGGTATGGGGATATAATCATCTATCTCCAAACCCAAACCTTTCGGCCTGAAGCTTCAAAGTCGGAACGTCGAAAAATTCGGTTTCAATCCCAGCAATACAGAATTATTGGAGATACACTTTATCGCCGGGGGGCAGACTTAGTTTTTCGACGTTGTTTAACTCACGAAGAGGCTGAGAGGGTTTTGAATGATTGTCACTCTGGAGCATGTGGCGGTCATATGTCTGGGTATGCCACAGCTCAGAAGGTGTTGCGTGCTGGCTATTTCTGGCCGTCCATGTTTAAAGATTGTATCATTGCGGTCCGAAAATGCCACAACTGTCAAGTGTTTGATCGCAAGATGCGCGCACCACCTGCTCCTCTCCATCCCATAATTGCCGTTGGTCCTTTCGCCAAATGGGGTATCGATTTTATTACTTGTAACCCTCACTCGGCCGGGGGGCATGCGTATATCATCCTCGCGGTTGATTATTTTACTAAATGGGCCGAGGCGATGCCTACATTCGACGCAAGCGGCAAAACAGCTGCAGTTTTCGTATTCAATCACATTATAACTAGGTTTGGTGTCCCGCAAGCAATCATCACTGACCATGGGAGCCATTTTCGAAACATCATGATGACTGAGCTTACAAGCCAGCTTGGTTTGCGCCACGATAGCTCTACTCCTTATTATCCGCAAGCCAACGGTTTGGTTGAGTCTATCAACAAAGTTCTGGTTATCATGATCCGACGAATCATTGGTATTCATCGGTCGAATTGGCACAACATGTTATTTTCAGCGCTATGGGCATACCGAACTTCAGTGAAAACTTCAACAGGGTTCACTCCTTTCCAGCTAGTTTATGGCTTGGAAGCTGTGTTACCCATTGAATGCGAAATCCCATCACTTCAAATGGCTGTCGAATTACTCCCAGCTACTTCCGAAGAGGAGAAACGTTTATTATACTTAGCTCAATTAGATGAGACTCGACGTGACGCTGCATTGGCAATCGAGACTCACGCGAAGCGAATGAAAGCTCAGTATGATAGAAATGTGACCCCTCGAAGTTTTTCGGAGGGAGACCTAGTGCTATTATATGATCAAGCTAACGATAAGCTAGGTGCTGGAAAATTCGTTCCTATGTGGCATGGACCCTACATTGTAAAGCGAAAGCTAGCAAAAGGGGCCTATGAGCTGGTAGATTTTGATGGGGACTCTTTGGGTAAACCCAGAAATGGACTTTACCTAAAGAGGTATTATGCTTAAATGATGGGTATGGAGAATTTTTAGTTAGGTTAGGTTTTCTTTCTAGCTAGTATGTTTGTTAGTTTAGATAGTGTGCTTAGCTTAGAAAGTGTGTTTTTCGTCGTTATTCTGGCTTATCTTGGTTTTACTCTTGATATTGCAGATGTCGACGCCTCTCCAAACGTACATTGGATTTGCCGATGGTGCTTGTCGTAGTACACGGAATATCTCTTCCGCAGCTTGGGTTATCTATTCGCCCTCTGACGAGTTAGTTTCTATGCATGGGGTGAGCCTCGGTCAAACAACGAACAACATTGCAGAATACAGTGCAGTGGTTGAATTATTGTCTGAATCTATTTCATTTGGAATTCGACGTTTGATAGTGAGGTTAGATTCTGAACTCGTTGTATTACAGCTTAATAGAGTATATGCCATTAGAAATCCTGTGTTATTAAGGTTGTTTTTGAGAGTGCGTCTCTTGGAACGTGAATTTGATTACATTGAATATCAGCATATTCCAAGGTCTTTAAATACATTAGCAGATGCAATTGCTTCTCGAATGTTGGACAGACATTTGCGATAATCATGCAAGTAAATTTAAAAACATTTCATCACATATGTTAAACAAGATAAGCCGGTAATAATGATATATATATAGATAGGAGTGTGTCAAAAATATACATCGTCTTCGATCATAGGTTGAAAAACACCTTATGATCGGCAAAAATGATAAGTACAAAAAACCAAAAATGTCATATGTGTCTACAAAAGTGACTAGCCAATCACTGGTGGTGCTCTCTATACGAGACCACTGCCCGCGCTACCCTACACAGGAACCTCCTGAAAGGTCCTGGGACTGCGACCACATAGCGCTGAAGTCGAATAGGAATGTCATCTATGGTGGTCTCTGGTATATCCGCCGTCAGACGCTCTAGATCCTGTTCCAACTCGGCTAAGGTCTCTGCGGCCGCATCCTGTGGGGCTGGTGCTGGCACAGCTGGTACTCTTCTCTCAAAAGCCCGGAGATTGGCGGACGCCGTGGACCTACATCTGCATTTTGGAAATTTTCCACTGTCAGTTTTGAGACGATATATATAAAAAACAAAAAAATATATATAAATTAAAAACTTGTGGAAAATGAAGTACCTCTGTCATCCCACTGTTCTCCCTGTGGAAGAACCATGTCCGGATCATTCCGAAAATCCATTCCGGCATAAGGAAAATCCTGAATAGCAAAGACCTGGCCCTCTAGCCAGTGAAAGTAACCATCAGGAAATCGAACAACTGCCGCGCCCTCATCAGGATGCCGGGCCATTACCGCAACCCATCTCGTCAACTTAGGCTCCCGAGGAGCCCCAACTGGGACAGTAAGATGCTGGGGGATCAGCATTGGAACTCTCTCTAGGGCAAAGCTCACAACCAAAGGCCCATATCCAAAGGTCTTCAATCGTCCGGTCTTTGCCCTAGTCAGTTGGCCCTTCATATTGGCCAACACAGCATCGCACCAGTTGAAAATGGTGCCTTGGAAGCAATCTATCGCCATCCGCATTTGGGACCCGGTGGCATTGTGCAAGGCGGCTGCGCCGCAAAGTCTGGTAACAGTAAAGGCTATCACCATAAGTTCAGGTCGGGATATGTATTTGATTTCTATCCCCTTCTCCTGGTTTTGATTGTTGCACCACTCTAGCCGGAGGCTAGCAAGGGATTGGCCACCCGGCCTAGTCCCGGACAGAGTCAGTTGCTCGCCCCTATTAGGCAAGCCAGTGAGAAAATATATGTTGGAGGACTCTATCTCGAGCTGGTTCTCTCCGATGTAGAAACATTGATCCTGAATGTTCCACCTTTCAACCAGCCACTCAAGGAATGCTACCTGGCCCCTCATGCCAGGTATGGCCCAGTATTTATACAGGCCACATGCTTTTAACGCATCAATAGAAGTTTGATGATTTATTGCGGCCAAATCAACGTCCTCGTGTTCTCTTTCTCTCCAATCTAGCATGGTGATTGCCCTACACACCAAAAAACAATAGTTAGAATTCATTAAATAAAATTTGGTTGGTTGAAATTTGAGTTTGGGGTTTCAAAGTGCGTGTTTCATGGGGTACGCACCCCGCGTTCAGGACACAGAGCGGCGGTACGCAGCTGGTCTGAAGGCGGGCTGCGTACCCTGACCTTTTCCCTATATACGAAAAAGTTCGGGGTACGCAGGTCGCCCATGGGGCACCTGCGTACCCGAGAAACATATCCTAAAACCCTAAACCCCCTAAAAAATCAAACTAAAACTTGAAATGAAATTCTAAATGGATGAAATTGAAGAGGAGGATGTTGTGGAATACCTGAAAGAGACGGCGCTCGATTCTGACGGTCGGATTCTCCGCAATGTCCACGGGAAGTTTCTTGCCAAAAGCCCTTTTCTCAAACTCAACAGTAAAATGGTAAAAATGACATGGTAAAAAGTCTTTTTAAAGGTTTTTTGGATGAATGAATGCTAAGTTTGTTTATTTTTCAATGTATTTTTGCCTATCTTAAACAGGTATGAGTAATGTGTTGTTTTTGTGCAGGACAAAAGGATTTAGAGGGAAAATTGTCATTTTTCACAAACCAAAACATCAGAGTCATCTTTTAAGCCCTTTTCTGACTCCTAAAATATGAAAATATCGCCGAGCGTTTCTTTTACATTCGTTAAAACGGAATTAAAAGACGGTCCCCTTATAGCCCTTTTTTGACCGTAAAAACAGGAAAAGATTGTCGGGTTTTTGTCGTTTCAAACTCGATACTGGAAATAAAACGACGTGTCCTTGATCGCTTTTTACTTTTCAGGTCAGTGACACTAATCATGAAAGTACTCCTTGGTCGCAAGATCAAGCGGTTCTCCCAGGTATTATTTTATACTTTTTCGGGCTTAGGGGACACAAATTTACGAAAAATTTCAATCTGGAGTCTTCTTAAGTTTTTCAGACTCTCTAAAATTGAAAAATGTCGAGTTTCTCCTATACTGGGCTCGTTAAAATTCCACAGTAAAGGGCCTGTTCAATTACAAACAGGAACGAACCACTCCTTCCTAGGGTTCGAATCAAAACTAGGTTGGACTCATCCGAAGGATGAGCTTATAATCAAGCATATGTTATCCTCCTCAAGCTTGTAAAAAATAAAGAGGTACTTGCCAGAAATGGTGGGGGAAAAGAGAGAAGAATGAGCTTATTTGTTATCCTTTGTCTCAGAAGAAACCTTATTACCACTCTTGAACACGACACTTTTCATTCACCTGGGTTGGGAAATCCTTTACCTCACAGTTGATCAAATCACATTGAAAGTCTTCAGCCGGGTATCGGGGATTAACTTTGAGTCATTCGTTACCAAGCCATCTGTTGTGTCGTTATGTGTTCAAGAGGTCTGCAAATAAAACTTTCATCTGCAAAATACTTGTCATCCATTTTGACCATCCCTGAGTCAGTCCTTACAGCAACATTTTCTCCAACTTGAACAATGATTTCGTGTTGTGGGCCTGCCTGCAACGGGTCGCTTTCTATCGACATCAGCACATTATCTAGAGAAATGACTTAGAAATCGTCAGTACCTTGAAATCTGCATGCATCAATGGCAGGTTTCTCGCCTTTGACGTCAGTTTACATCATTGACTTTCGATCGAAGGATTCCGTGAAATGTTCGACATCAACTCATTTATTCGCATGGCTAGAATCATACCAATTCGGGAAGTAGAAATGAAGACCCTGGATCTAGTTCCCACCATCCAGGCTGCAAGGAGTTTTGTATTCATTATATAGTAGACCAATTATAAACAGATGGCTGCGTCCATACTGTGTCTACGAAAGTCTATGATTATGATGTACTGCAAGATCATTCCTGTATCAGAATAGTTAGTCTGCTAGTTAAAGTTTTGATCTGAGTATGGGAATGCCTACCTCAGCGATGATATAATCTTATACATGTATTTTGTGTTGAAAATTGCAGGTTCTGACCAGGCTCTCCACGAGATAATCCTTGAAATGATAAAGCGCTTCACCCTTCCTAGATAATACAAAACCCTAATCTACTACAGGCTTCGCACTTTAGGGGGCAATCTGTTACACTAAAAAATGTCACCATGGCTATTTACAGTTAGTATGGCTCTATCAACAGTCATGCTATCCTCCTGGGCAAGTCTTATGCCTCTGCTCTCCATGTCAAACTCCAAAAAAGAGAGAAAGTCTTTGTAAATGTGTTTATCTCTGGGTACGCAGATTCTCTTGGCCTTACCTGCGTATACGCACCTAATGTTCACAAAAGCTGCGTACTTGTATGCTCTGTATGTAAAGGGACAGGTGCGTACCCCTGTAAAGGTCAAAAGGCGTGAGTTTCATCTTTAAAAAGTTACTTGTGGTCATTTCTAGAGCATTCTAGAAGGTTGTTCGACATGTATTGAGTGCCTCCAGATGGTTCATGTACCCCTATGAAAGAGGAACTTATCCCATCAAGAGAGGAGCTATCCCATCCAAAGAGGGGATTATCCCATTGATGGTGGACCTGATTAACTTCCTCTTGAGCACTATAAATACAGGCATTGGGCCAGAAGGAGGGGAGGTTGAAAGCTAAACATTTCTAAGGGTAGATGCTGCAGGAATTAGGACTCCCATTTAGAAGCTTGTGAGGAGAGATTCCCATCCTTTCTTGTTTCATTTGGAAGTGGGTGAGCTTTGTCAAAGTAAAGGAGAACTCTTGATGGACCCTGGGAGGGACTTGCACAACACCAAGGCTCAGGTTGTAATTGTTCCTTTTGTTTCCTATTAATGCAAATGAGTCCATTCTTCTCAATAACTTGTTATTTATGAGTTGTTTCATGTACTCCTTGGTCTATATGTTAAATATGTTTTATTTTATGAGATTATCAAGTGCTATTTAATCGTTTGATTGTTAGTGTATGCAGGTTTCGAAGTGAAGGAGGAGCTCATCCGGACCAGCGAGACTAGACTACTACAACAGCATTGGACTACAGGTAGGATCTAAACACTTGATTTCTTGTAAGGTAAATGCATGTTTAGAGAAGGATTGCTCTTGTTTGTCTTGTTTGTCACTAGAGAGTCTTAGACTCCTAGGGAGGTTGGTTGTGTCCGCACTATCGACTCTTTCCGCCTGACAGAGACAGATTGTGAAAGTGCAGCAAGTGGAGCAAGACAGCATAAAGTGTGGGATCCAGGCGGACAAAGATTTAAAACGCATGATCTGGAGATCATGATCATTTTCTACCTTGGGAGTCTGATGCAGGAGCATAGACTCGGAAAAATACCTTGTATTTATTAAAACTAAGGGGTCTCATGTTTTTGAGAAATTATTAATTTTATGTAAATATTTATGAGATTTTGAGAGGATTTGTAAGTGTTTCCAAACAACTGAAAACATGAGAGGAATTAGCCTTGAGATAATTAAGAATTAATGATGGAGCCTAAGTTAGATTTAGTTTCAAGATTTTAGGGATAAAATCTAGATTGTAGGGGTGTTGAGATATTTGAGGACTTTGTTGAGTGATTAAAGGGATTTGAACCTAAATTGGTTTAATTCAATTTGTATAAATTTATGAGCCTCAAAGGAAAATTGGGGTAGATAGGATAGAATAGAGAGGGGAAAGTGAAGCTTGGACAGCCAAAGCTTTAAAGCCTCCGGCAATTGTAAGGCCGTTAATGTTGAATATCCGGCAAAGGCAAAGTCTGCAAGTATTTTTATTATTAATGTGAAAAGTGTTCTCAGAGTTGTGTGATTCGATTTCTAGAGTGGTGTATATTTTCTGTAACTGAGTTTAAATTTAGAATGCACATTTTATATAATCTGGTGGTGTTACTCTTCTTTATGCGGCACGGGAGCTTGACAAACTACAGTCACCAAATTTTGACCAGAAGATTGGAGTCCAAATAATCCAGAATGCATTGAAGACATCTGTGCATACGATTGCTAGCAATGCTGGTGTTGAGGGTGCTGTTGTAGTCGGCAAATTATTGGAACAAGAAAATTTTGATTATGGCTATGATGCTGCCAAAGGTGAATATGTGGACATGGTAAAGGCTGGCATAATCGATCCGTTGAAAGTTATCAGGACTGCATTGGTGGATGCAGCGAGTGTGTCTTCACTGCTGACTACAACAGAGGCGGTGGTTGTCGAACTTCCAAAGGATGACAGACCAGGCCCAGTTATGGGTGGTATGGACTTCTAAAAGGCTTCTTGAGTGGTGAGGATTTTATCAGAAAGGAAGAGCAAGTTTTGGGGCAAAGTGGCAAGTTATAATCACATGAGACTTAGTTAAGTGTTCTGTGCTCCGCGGTGCTCTTTTCTTTTCAATTAACAATTGAATAGTGCATAATTTAATAATTTAATATCTCTGTGCTGGCGGAGAGATTTTCATTAAACAGTGGTGTGACTACACCCGGAGTGAGAAGGAATTTTGTAAACATTGAGACAGGAAATGCTTGAAATTCTGTGTAAAGTATAGGAGGAGGAAAGGTCGATTTCAACTAAAATCGACCTACACATTGATTGGAACTCAATTTGCATAGCACAATTAGAGATATGAATGAATCGTTGTATGGAGTGCATGAATTTTAATGGTATTTCTGCGAAGAATTGATTTTAATGTCGACTTATGAATGAGTTGCTGGATTCATGTTTTATATGCCGCAGTGATGAACTGAAGATATGTCAAATTGGGTGAACCGTGGGGAACTCTATTTCCCTGGAGCGATGTCAGTTATGACAAAGTCTAACTCGGCATTTTGCATCTTCTGGAACGTACGCAGAAGTTTATAATTGAATCTAATCTTATGTCCTGTCAATTGACAAATGAAACAGAATTCGATTGATGGAAAACGCTGTTGGATGGAATTGAATATAAATGGCATGGTGGCTGTCGTTTTATGTTGAACCAGGTCTATTGCCGTAATTTGTTCATAAATGAAATCCTGTTTGGTATGAATGTGCAGAGATTGTTTAACAGCATTGAATAAGGTGAAAGACTTCGGCAAAAGCGTTGAACGCAGTTGAACGTTTAACTGGGGGCCCAACACTTGTTTTGTAAGCCTGAGTTCTGTAAATTGGGAAGGTCGAACGGAGAATTGAAACACTCTGGCATTGTTGGTGGAATCGACCACGGTTAAGTCAATAGTTGATATTTGACTTTGATCAAATTCTGTACACGGCATAACGACAATTGAAGTGGGAGAGCGTTGGAGTAGGCGCACTTGAATTTGCAGAGGCGTTCATGAGAAAGGTTGGGTTGAATAAACAATGTCGAGTTCAGAAAAAAGTAAGGCGCACATACTAAACGGGACCAATGTTAATTGTTAAATTCTTTGGGAGTTGGACGCAATATATATTGGGTTCGTGGTTATTGAACCATATGTTTGACAAGCTTCCGCTTCATTGAACCATTGTGATGGTTGTGAAATTGCCAGATTGGAATCTTCAATTTCAGAGTTTTGGAGAAACATTTATATTTAGACTATTGGGGAAGATTCTGGGTTTATGCAGGGTAGACTTGCGTCACTACGGAGGGGAGTACCATGGCACCTGAGACAGACATTGCATCACATTCATTAGTACTTCTGGAGGGTACCCTTGCGAAGCTTGGGTGCTTGCATCAGCAAAGGCTTTTTTCTGGAGGTCAGCGTAACTGTTTTTGTTACCTTCGCTGGTAGGCCTGGGTCGTCATTATCCCAAAATATTTTCAGAAGGTCCTTGATTTTCATTTTCTTGTATTTTGGTGTCCGGTTCTCGTCACCCAAAGTGGAAATACTTGGAAGTAGTTTGATTGGCTTTATCTTTAGAGACTTTTTTAGAGTGTTCTCTTTGCTCCTAGTTGGCCTAGCTTTATAAATTTTTTGAATCTTTAATTAGTTCTCTTAAAAATAATTAAAAGTGGTTGATCGACCAGTTCATCGGTCTAGGAGGCTTCATGGGCTTTCACCTACGAGTGCTGAGCCTTCTTCTAGAAGGCATAGGAGCAATTATGTTGGTGATTTCCAATCAGTGGCAGCAGACGCAACGAAGATTGATCCTCCGGTTGAAGTTATTGATTCACAAAATAGACTTGGTATAAGTAGAGAGTTGGAGAGGAACACTCCAGTCCTTTCTAGAGTCCTCTTCCAGTCGGAAGATGTTATAGAGGTTGAAGAGCTTCCTGAGTCTCCTTTGACTCCTAATTCTCCTCTTCCTCCCGATCATCTAGACATTTTATTATACGTCGGGACTCTGACCCACAGGCCTTCAAGCCCAGGTCTATTTCGATCTTTTCCTTTGATGACCACTACTGGGAGCATGGCTTCCACCATGAGTGCTACTAGTATGCAAACTCCTTTATTAGTACAAGGAGGAGGAACAATTTCCATACCTTCCATTACTCCTAGCACTGCCATATTTGGCTTTACCTCCATTCCATCTTCGAGTGGGGGCACCCAAGATTTTTCCTATGGCACTGGTTTTATCCCCTTTGGAATTCCGATCAGCACAATTCCTTTGGTTCTGTTAGGTTTTCCATGAGCTTCCTCCACATCTATGACCTCCATGGCAAGTGGTTTAGCTTATTTTTAGGGTTTCCCTTTTTGGAGTGGTCATATACCAGATTCTAACCCATCTTTAGGATCAATTCCTTTTTCCTCCACAGGTCAAAGTTATAATCCTTTCCAAGGATGGACTAACCCTGTTGTTAGTGGACTTGGCGCTAGGAATCAATTCTCTTTAGGCCAACAGGGGAATATGCCATATTCATACGTGAGTTCATTCTAGAGATTTTCTCCATATGCTCATGCATGGAACCCTTACCAAGGGCTCTCTGCTCCATTCAACACCTCTCTAGGGGGAAATTTCACTAGATATGGAAATTTTTCAGTAGGAGTTGGACAAAATCCAATTTTTTCTGGGCCACAAGGATCTCCTTATGGTTCAGGTTCTTCTATGAATTACTTCAGGCAACCTGTTGCCTCCATAAATCCAGGGTATTATTTTTAGAACATTGGGAATTCCCCCTAGACAAGGTAAAATCCTCAGGGTTCTCCACAATTACCTTTCCTAGCAAACTTAGTAGATCTATCCAAATTGACTAATGATATGATCAGATATAACCTAGCCTGGCCTCCAGTTCAAACCAAGCTTTCGTTGGATATACCTAATTTCTAAGGGAATACTGGTGAAGATCTGGGACCACGTAACCTCTTTCTACTTATGGTGTTCGTCAAACTCCTTGATAGATGATTCAATCAAGTTGAGATTATTCCAACGTACCCTAACTGGAAATGTGGCTAAGTGGTACATTGAACTCCTAGGGGGAAATTTCACTTCATTCGATTATTTGGCTACAATATGTTTGAACCATTTTTAGTTGCCCATTCGTTATGATGTTGGAACTGAGCTATTAGCTAATTTCCACCAGGACTAGGCAACCCACATTTCAGATCATATCTAAGAATGGAGGAGAAGGAAGAGGCTCATTAAATCTGACATTCCACAAGAATTCCTTCTTGAATGGTTTCTTGAATCTTTACAACCCAATATCTCTAAGGATGTATCGCTCTACGGTGTGTTCACCGAAGAACAGGGTATTTTCAGAGCCCAGCCGCTATAACTTATATACTCTCAATCTGGGGTTCTTCAAAAAAAAAATCCTAATACTCCTAGGTCCAAGGTTGATTTAGCCAAGTCGAAGCTAGGTCCCCATGCTGACGGGCTAGTCAGATCGATTGATGCTAACACGGCCAACCTGCTAAATCAATTACAATAGTTGTCTTTACAAACTGCTTCTTTTATGCAGGCATCACCATTAGTGTCTATGCCTTCTCAACCTTCATCTATAAATTTCGTTCAAACTTCTAACCCCAAAGGAAACCAACAATCTGATGGGAAGAAGAAAGGACGTGGTAGGAAAAAGAATCGGGATGGGAAGGGTAATGCAAACAAGATCGGCAATGATGTTGGAGGGGGTAAAAAAGAGTCTAAGAAGAAAGTAAAATTTCCATGCAAGTTATGCAATGGTGACCATTTGACTCATCTTTGCCCTAAGATTCAAAATGCTCAGCGCTTATTCATTCAGCAAGGGTATTCTAGCTCTCAGGGTGTGCTAACTAACCCTTTTCCCCAAGGGAAATAGTTGCTTGCTGGCGTGAATTCTAGTACCGGTACCCCTGCTAAGGGCAACCAGGAAGAGGAAAATACATCAAATGTTTACATGATGAGTTCACATATTGATGTTGCTACACGATCACGTGATTATGGTGAATTAGGATCATCTAAGGCTAAGTCTACTCCTGATGTTTCAGAGCCCCTCCATATCAAGACGCTTATAGTTGAGTCTATACCTCGGATGCCGAAAGGCTCCACAAAATGCTTGACCATTAACCCTAATGCTAAGGTAGCCCAGAACTACTCTATTGTAGAAGATCTGGCTCAGAGTCCTTGTCCTATGTCAGTGTTAGAGGTACTCCAGTTGTGCCCAGCATAAAGGAATGCATTGCTCATTGCGATTGGAGAAGTTGATCCAAAAAACTCTCTTGTGCTTACATTTGATATGTCAAACATCAAGAAGAGACTCCCACATCATATGGATTTTCAGATAAAGTCTACATATCGGAAGACTAATATCTTTCAAACTATAGTCGATGAGGGAGCTTCCACATGTGTAATGTCCATGTCATGTTGGAAGGCTATTGGATCGCCTCAGGCTGTTCCTTCACCTACTCTATTAACAACATTTGATGGTCATTCTCATAGACCACATGGGATTATTCTAACCTTTCCCATCTGTGTTGGGGGAAAGGTTGTAAATATTGAAGTAGAGATAATTGATGCAAATTTGGATTACAATATCCTTTTAGGTAGAAATTGGATTTACGAGATGGACGTTGTCGTATCATCATTATTTCACATCCTTTTTTTTCCTCATGAAGGGGAGAATTGTAAAGTTTGATCAGATGGATTATTCTCCGGGTGACTCCCATGCATCTTCTGAATCTACTATTCCGTTAGTGAACAATCCCAAGCAGCCTATAGAGATTTTAGAAGTTGGAATGTACTCTTCTTTAATGGGTACCTTTGGTTTTCCTGCTCCTATAGCTATCATTAATGATATTTCATCCTCCAAGGCACCTTCTCGAAGAGAGTTCTTTAGAACTCATTATTTTTTGGATCCTTCGCCCTTACCTTCTTCTACCACCAAATTAGATGAGGGGCAGGTAGGTGGAATGGCATGTCCTATGTTTGCAGCTGAAATTGCTTATCAATTTATTGTTAACACTGCAGACTCCGATCCTACTCCTTTTTCACCAAAGGAGCTGGATGGGGATGTGGCTCCGGCCTGGACTCCAGATTCCACTTCTTCTCTAGATTTCTTAGATACTATTTTTCCATCTAAAGAAGCTATCTTAGAAGAAATGACGAGTGTTGAAAGACCGTGGAGTGATTTACATCACCGGTCATATTTTCTCCCTCATTTGCAAGAAGTAGAATCAAGTTTGTCCAGTTCTTCATCTACTAGTGATGTTCATGTAGTTTTAAATCCTTTGGCTCCAGTACAGTTTTCTACCGAAGGTAACATGTCTGTCATTTCACAAACTATTCCGGTGGATGTCTCTAGGAATCCCAACATTATTGAAAATGTATTCATTGGATCTGACTGTTCCCCTCAAGAAATTCAAACTTATACTGATCTCTTTAAAGAGTTTCGAGATGTGTTCGCTTGGTCTTATGAGGAAATTCCTGGGATAGATCCATCTATAGTCCAACATGAGATCAAGATGTATGAAAATGAAAAACCTATTCATCAGAAACTTTGACCGATAAACCCTAGAAAAGCAGCAACTATCAAAGCTGAGGTTGAGAAGTTGCTTAAGGTGGGTTTCATATACCTCGTTCCTTTAACTGAGTGGGTCTCTAATCTAGTCCCTATAGACAAAAATCAAGGAACGATCCATGTATGCATTGACTTTAGGGACCTAAATAAGGCTTGTCCTAAGGATAATTACCCCATGCCCTTTATTGATCAGATTATTGATGAATGTGTGGGTAATGAAATTTTCTCATTTATGGATGGATTTTTTGGTTATAATCAAATTAGTGTCCGTCTAGAAGATCAGCATAAGACAACTTTTATTTGTCCCTGGGGTGCATTTGCATATAAAATTATTCCTTTTGGCCTCAAAAATGTTGGGGCTACTTTTCAGCGGGCCATGTCATATGCTTTTCACGATATTAAGCACATTATCAAAACTTATTTGGATGATTTAGTTGCCCATTCTCAAGAGAGAATAGATCATCCTGAACATCTTTGATTGATTTTTGAATGATGTTTTTTTTATAAAATCTAGTTGAATCCAAATAAGTGTGTTTTCGCTGTCACATCTGGTCGATTGTTGGGATTCTTCGTGTCGACTGAGGAGATTCATGTAGATCCCTTCAAGGTTGGGGCAATACTTCAGTTGCCTCCCCCATCCTCTATACGTCAACTTCAGAGTCTCTAAGTGATCAAAAATTGATCAAGGATCTAGAAAAAGCTTGAAATTAAAAGTTGCTGGATTTGAGTGGAAGCAGCACCATTGTGTAGATCTTGCATAAACGACTCCAACACAACTTAAACGGGTGCATTTTACCTCCGAATGAATGAGTAATTGCTTGTGGATGTTTGTGATGAAACAATGTTTCACTGCTCGACACATGGCAAAAATACAGGTTAAGCTTAGTGGCAGATCTCCAGATTCGTTACAGTGGTAATATCTCCAGTTGGTTGCATGGTGAGATTTGGGTATATATGGTGACATTTTGTGTAGTAGAGAAGAGTTTTAGTGCAGCTTTGGATAGTTGGAGGTAGAAGTTTGCAGGTTTATTCCAGGAGTTGTAGGAGGTCTTTTTCTGAGCCATCAGTTGCATCGAAATTATAAGGTCGAGCAAATCACAATTGGACCAGCCACAGATCTTGTTGATGTAACTTTGATGTATTTTTTTTGGCTTTGAATTTCTAAGATAAAGGCCTCCCTGGTGAAGACCAGGGCCCAGAGATGTAGGCTTGAAGATAGCCGAACTCCGTTAATAATATCTTGCATCACTTTTCTTCTCATGGTTTGTTGTTCTAATATGCTGCAAAATTTATTAACAGTGCTTCATGCCTATGTATTTAATGGTTTTTTTAGATCATGCATTAACACTTTTTAAATAATGAATGAATCACATTTCAATTAAATATCTTTCTTGGGATCATTTGGTATCAGAGCAGGTTGTTGTTAACTATGATTTGAAGTGTGCATGATCACCAGGAGAAAATATATGCTTGGTGAAGGAGAACTTGTTTCAGGAGATCCATAAGTTGGCTTGAGAAGAAGGACAACTTGAGGAGAAGAGATGGCTGAAGGAGGAAGTGGTCATCATTCATTTGGATCTGATGCAGGCTTCGTGGATGCTTTCATGAACTTGCGAGCCATGGTCGAAGAAATGTATCGAGATTTTAAGACAGAAAAGTATAAAGACGAAGAAGGACAACCATCACAATCTGGAAAAGAAGATGAAAGCGATCAAAAAGACCCTATCACTTCTCTCTTGAATCCATCTAAAACTTTGAAACCATTGTTGAAGCTCAATGTTAAGTTCGAGTTACCCATGTACAATGGAGAGGTTGATGCCGACAACCTTGAAACTGGGTCAGGAAAATGGAGGTATATTGTAGCGTGCAACAGATCACTAAAGATGAAGTCAAAATCAGACTAGCATCACTTCGTTTAACGGGCAGAATATTGATCTAGTGGCAGAGTAAGTTACGAAAAGGTACTGAGCATATTGGTAAAATTTTTCCATCATGGTTTGATTTTATTACTGCACTTAGAAAGTAATTTATCCATTGGGATATAAGGAAAAAGCTTTAATAGAATGGCAAGGACTAAAAATTAGGAAAGGTCAATCAGTGCAGGAATATACAGATGAGTTTCATAAGAAGGAGTTGATGTTAGATATTCCTTTGTATACTCAAGAAACTCTAATGAAATACATAGGAGTATTTCCTGAGTATGTTCACAATATTGCATTTATGTTCAGTCCTACTAACCTGGATTAAATGGTAATACAAGTGACTTACATTGAAGAAGGTAAGTTGGGAGTTGGGGTATCATCAGAATTGACAGCCAAAATGGAGAGCAAGGGAAGAGGGAAAGTGGAGAAAGCAAACTTTGGTAAGGAGGAGGTTGAAAATCTCTCTTGTAAACATTGCAAGAAAGAGGGCCATGACAAGGATCATTGTTGGAAATTGCATCCCGAAAGGAAACCGAAGTGGATCAGAAAAGGGAAGCAAGATCTTGCAGCAACATCGAAACCGTTGGACCTAGGGTTAGATTTAGGTGATGAGACGCAGATCGCATCATTGATTATGACTGGTAAATCCGATGAAGGTAATGATTCTAATAGTTCCAGAGGAAAGTTATTTCATATAAGGGTTGTTATGAAACATACAAAGATCGACACATTATTAGATAGTGGATCTCAAGCTAACCTAATTTCAGAAAAAGTGGTTAAGCAATTGGGATTGAAAACCATAAAGCATCGTAAACCATATACTTTAATTTGGATGAGAAGAAATCATAAATTACGAGTAACTGAGCAATGCATGTTACCATTTGCAATAACTTCTCAATTTAAGGATAAGGTGATGTGTGATGTGGTAAAACTAGATACATGTGGGATGGTCTTGGGTAGCCCATATTTATATGATAGAAAAGAAATATTTTATAGGGAACAAAATCAATATCACTTGTTCAAAAAAGGAATTGAATATGTTGTACATTCTCATCACACAAAAGTAGATAAATCTCTTTTTATAGTTGAACAGTTAAAACAAGTAGCTTATGCCAGTAAATATGTTGTTGTACAATCTAAAGAACCTAAGCAAGAGATCATTAAAGTTAATTACAAACAGATAGATCTGCTTAAGGAATCCAAAATTGTACATCAACAAGAGTTGCAGTGTGATAAGTTGAGTTTTGTTTCAGCTATGAAAGGAAAGTAGGGTATGGTTTTAGCTATGTCAATACTTTCAATGTTGTTGATGGGTTTATTATTGTTTAGTGGTGCTTGGATACTAACAACAAATATGAATGTAGATGTGGGTGAAAAATGACTTGGTATATTTTGCAGTTTGTGTGTTTTGTTGACGATTGCATGGATGAGTAAAGTGTACAAGTTCAGAACAGAGTGGATAGATATCGGCCACGTGGGAAAATGGAACCCACATTTATTTTATGGAACTTAAGCCTTTTGTAGGTCCAAAAGGCCTAAGCGGGGAGGAAATGATCCGAAATTGATCAAGGATCTAGAAAAAGCCTAAAATTCAAAGTTATTGGATTCGATGGAAGTAGCACCATTGCGTAGAGCTCACAGAAATGACTCCAACACAACTTGAATGGGTGCATTTTACCTCTGAATTAATGAGGAATTGCTTGTGGAATTTTGTGACGAAACAGTGTTTTACTGCTTGACACATGGCAAAAGTACAGGTTCAGCTCAGTGGCAGATCTCCAGCTTTGTTACAGTGGTAATATCTCCAGTTGGTTGCATGGTGATATTTGGGTATATATGGTGACATTTTGTGTAGCAGAGAAGAGTTTTAGTGCATGTTTGGAGATTTGGAGGCATAACTTTGCAAGTTTATTCCGGAAGTTGTAGGAGGTCTTTTTCCGAGGTCGAGTAGATCACAACTAGACCAGCCAAGGATCTAGTTGATGTAACTTTGATGTATTTTTTTGGCTTTGAATTTATAAGATAAAGGCCTCCCCGTTGACGACTAGGCCCCGGAGATGTAGGCTTGAAGATAGCCGAACTCCGTTAATAATCTCTTGCGTCACTTTTCTTTTCATGGTTTGTTGTTATAATATGCTGCAAAATTTCTTAACAGTTCTTCATGCTTATGTATTTAATGGTGTTTTTAAATCATGCATTAATACTTTCTAAACAGTGAATGAATCACATTTCAATTAAACACCTTTTTGGGGATCATCAAGGAAAAACAAATTTCTTGAGGAGATTTATAGCCAATTATGTCGAGATCACAAAAGGATTTATGAGATTTTTTAAGAAAGGGGTCCCATTTCTATGGGACAATTTCGCACAACGCTCCTTTGATGCTTTGAAAGAAGCATTAACCTCTGCTCCTTTGTTGACTCCACCTGATTATAGCAGAGACTTCCTTTTATATCTCGTTGCAACATAATCAACTATTGGTATGGTTCTGGTTCAAGAGGATGATGCCTTATGTGAGCATGTTGTTAGCTACCTATACCAATAGGTTTCATATTTCATGATTGGCAAGGGAAGGTCCAAATATGCTCTGCTTTGATGATTCAAAGATCACATATTTCCTAGAGAGTCTGATCTGTGCTTATAGCTTGGTATGGACTTAAAATTTTGATGGATGGTCCAACAGTCTAATCTGGATCATTCCATGGTTTAAATTTGCAGTTGTAGAATAGAGAAAGGAAGTCTGTCCAAACTGTTTAATCTTGGCAGACAAGTAGTTCAGGTAGAGAAGAAAAGGCTCCCAACAGCTTAATCTGGGACCTTGGAAGAGATAAGGGTAGAAGTAGATAGCAAAAACAAAAGAAAAGCCAAAGAAAAGAAAAGGCAAGTAAGGGTCTACAAGTCCAAGTGCACCCTCCAAGAAGAAATAAAAAATGCTAGGCAAGTAGCTGGGTAAGTAGTTGGGGTTGCAGAAAGGTTATCTTTACCATTGCAAATGTGTTGACTATGTTTACCAGAGCAAAGTCAATCAGTTGACAAGGTGTTCTTCTTCATCAAGTTGCAACAGAAAGCATGACTAACTTCCCTTTTCCCTTTTTCATGTCATTTACTAACATCCCCTCATCAGCTGAGATTCGTGGAAAAATTATGGTTTCATGGTGGTTCTTAATCTTTTAGAAGCCACATTTCTTGTCTAAAATCTTTTCATTTTGATCTACTCCCTAAACTAAGTGAGTTTCAAGTAAACTTAGTATTTTCTCCCTCCATTCACTCCCCCCATCCATATTAACTCTAACTCTACTATGTAAATCCCCCATATTGCCTTTCCCCTACTAGTATTAACACCATGGTGTATAAACCCCAAATTTTGTATAAATATCCCTCCCCTTGGCATTATAGCCATATGTTCTCTAAAGGAATCAAATGACATCTGGTCATTGTGATAAGCCTAAGCCAAACCCCCTTTCCCCTTTACAAATCCATTTTTTCACTTTTAACCCCCATTTACACATAAAACCTCCTAAAAAGCCTTGTTTATACCCTTACCCGCTTCAAATGGCTAAAAACATGGAAAACCCACTTTTTCCCTTTTTCCTAAAGTCCAAAGGGCGGGCGCATTTCCACAGAAAATTCACGAAAACCCACTATACCAAAGTTTTCCGCCCATGCACAGATCCCCAGAATAATTATTAAAATAATCCCCGCCCCTCCCCCTTACCTGTCGATCCCTTCGTCCTCCCGACGACCGTCCGATTAAAGAATTGAAGATCCAACGGCTCTCAAGGCATCGGATCCTTTCCGACGACCGTTGGTTACCCGCCCTATCCCCCTATCACATCAACCCTCCGATAGCCGTCTGATCATGCCCCCCAGATCTGACGGCCATCACTGCATCGGAGCAGATCCTCTGTCCGGGCGATATCTTCCGACGGCCGTATTATTGGCTACGTCATGCGATAGCCACGTGTCCCCTCCACGGCTCATCGGAGGTACAACTGACACTTACCGCCACCGTACCGTAAGCGGTGCGATATGAAATCGCCTCCGGTTTCCGGTTTCTCCCATTCCATTTGCATTACGTCATCACCACGTCATTTCCCCGTCACCCCACGTCACCGCCACTTATGCCGTCACGTCAACCTCCCGCTCAACCATTGGCTGACCTATCCTGCCACCTCACCATCCCCGTGGACCAATCAGAGCCCGCCACCTGGCCTATGACGTCATGCTGACGTCATCCGACCCTGACCCCGCCTATGACGTCATGCTGACGTCAGCAAAAAAGCGCGCCAGTATTACCAAAATTCCATATTTTAGGCCAAAAGTTCATGTTTTTTCTACTTTTGGTAAAAAGCCTCTACTGTTATTTCTGCATGTGGCTCACGTCCAGACCAGCGCCAGCTTGCTAAAGGGATTCCGGGACCGCCAGAGCCTCCAGCACTCGCGCATTTCCCATTCTTACCGACGAATTCACCAGGTATTCTCGATAATCATCCCAGAAGTCTGTTTTATCCGTAATTCCGAGAGTAATCTGTGAACACACCTGAAAACTCGGCTTTCACCATTAAAGTACACTGTAACCAGCACTTATACCCAGCCGGTGCATCCATTGCACTCCTATAAGGCCACATTGGGCAAATTGAACTAAAATCTGTAGATGGTTCGCGCAGTCGTGAACCAGCTACCTTCAGTAACCAAATTCACCACAGTAGACACTCTGCTCGGTCCTGCTACTGGTTTATTGGCTCAGAGCAGTATTTCAATTGCTGCAACCTTCCCATGCACTCTCTGTCCTCTACAATTCACATCTTTCATTGAAGAAAACCTGATTGTGTTGCTCTGCATAGCAACTCTACCCACAATCCTAGAAAATCCATGGACCCATCAGTCCCTCCTGTAATACTAAATGTTCAGCCTCTGAATGCCCCTCAAAGGAACTTGAAATGGCAAGCCTTGGCAGATATGGATTACCAAATTACAGAAGAAATGTTTATGAGCAGCAAATTCCACATTCATTTGTTGAATGAATTGAAAGCCAAGCATGAAAATGGGACAGATATATTGGGCATATGGGACTCTTTCCTCCCTATGTTTAAGCTCCCTCAGGTCAACCAGTTCCCTGAACTAATCCACCTATGTGCTGCACATTATGATGCTTCTCAGAGGGCAGTTGTTGACCCATCTGGTTTAGTACTTTTCTATGTTACCCCTCAAGCTATCAGAGACATGCTTTGCTTCAACACTCAGAAGAAGTTGGTCCCTTTATCACTACTGAACCTGATACAACAAGGGGCTAAACTGACAGATGCTCAAATTATCAAACTTAATCAATTATACATTAACTCTGAGATTGTGATGTACCCTCCAATTGGTCATGTATATCTCAATGGGCTGGGCAGAGACCTCGCAGATATGATTTGTCCCATCTTGGGATATAATTCAATTGAGCATATTGATGCAACTGTGCTGGTAATGATGCTTATGTTTACTCCTGGCAAGTCACCAATCTGCTATGACTATGCCACCTACATATCAGACAAGATTCATGAGCAATTGATGAATTTGGCGAGAGAAAGGATGTTCAGATACACCTCCTACATTTACCATTTGATCTTGTACCATCAACATGAGAAATTTCATTTTTCAATCAAAAGAGTGGATGCCCAAGGCAATCCCAGATCAGTGGTCTATTGGTCCTCTGTCTTCCACATTACACCTGAGTCTCCATACACTTACTGTGAATTCATAGATCTGTTTGTCCATCCAGCTATGGCAATGCTGATGAGCTCGCCTCCTCCAAGACTCACTGATGACATGCAGAGAATTCTTCAGCTGTCCAAATCTTACAGCATTGGGGATTGGTACTTCTACCAAAACCACACCGTCATCAGGATATATGGGTGTGATTTGCCTCCATTCAGATTACCTAAGTATGTGCCTATGAGGCTATTTGCCCTAGAGTATTTTAGGCAATTTGGCAGAGTTGATGTGCTTCACTTTTCAGGAAAAGGCAAAAAGGCACAGTTAAAAGTGAAAAGCCAACTTGGCCATCTCATCTATAACGAGAGGGAGCAAGGATGGAGGGAAGCAGATAGAATGCTTGAGTTCCTTGGCCTCCAAACAAGTTTCCCATGGACACCCTATGACCCTAATCATTTTATAACAATGAGGAGACTCAAATATAAGTTGTCTGCCTATGATCATCATAGTATCCCTCACATTGAAAAATATGCTAATCAAGACAAATGGAGGAGAGGGACCCTAGAAGAGCCTGTATCACAAGAAGAGCTAAATCTGAGGGCAGTAAGGAATCTAAGGAAGATGGCTGACCTTGAAATTTGTTCACAGGTGAGCTCACTTCCAAGCACACAAATTGGAGCAGCTGCATCCTCCTCAACTGCCCAACAGCGAACTACAAAAGCTGTTGAAAACATATCAGAGAAGGGAAAAGAAAAGGAAATGGAGAAAGAGCCACAGCAGCTAGATAAAGAACAGCGGCAAGAAGAGCAACAACAGCAACAACATTTGCAGCAAGAAGAAGGGCAACATGACAGACAGCAGCCCTTACAGCAAGAGAGGGTGATTGATACTCCAACTTCCTCTGAGCAACAGGCTCAGAACATAGTGCCTCCTAGGCCAGAAGTCACCACTGATGCCTCGGTCCTCCAAACTCCTCAAAAGGAGGATACATTTGTTTTTAGGAAAAGGGATAGACAAACTCCTCTCACTTCATCTATCAACCAGGGAGAGAAGAGACAAAGATTAAATGACTTTTCTGAGGATGATGCAGCTATAAGACAAGCATTGGGCATGGGCCCACCCAGCAGAGAAGCTTCAGCAAGTTCCTTCCAGCAGGAACAGGACAGGACTATGGGAGGGGAGGTCAGCTCCTCCAGCCAGCAAAAGGAAGGACAAATAAGCATCAAACAGCAATTCATAGACATCAAAAAGAGGAATGAGCCTATCAAAATACAGCTGTACAACCATCTGCTAAACATGGCTCCTACTAATCAGCAGAGACTTATGTCTGCTTTTGATGTAGGTGAAGGCAAAATGATTATGAGCCATTTTTTGCCCACAGCACTGCAACCCCAATCTGCCTCAGATTATCTCAGGACTAACCTGGAGGTCATGGCCAAAGACATACACCCAATGGACAAAATTGAACTGCACAAACAAACTGGTGAGATGGTGTATGCCTCCTTAGCAGATGAAACATTGGAAAATTATAAGCTAAAGAGCAGCCTCAATGCCACAGCCTCTCAACTGGAATTGGAGAAGGCATCATCCCAGGCGAAGGACAACAGAATAAGGTCCCTAGAAGACATAATCGTTGAAATTGGGCATGATCCCAAAGATATTTCAGGGATACAGGAAATCTTGAAGTTAAGGGATGCTGACATGGCTGCCATGAGGAAGAAAATCAAACTCCCAGCCACCATGCACCCTCAGATAGATGAAGTAGCCCAACAAAGGCAGGAGAAAGACACCACAGATTTGTTGATCTCCATTTATAAAGAGCTTGTTCAAGCACAAGAGAAATTAGGAGAATCAAAGGCTGCAAAGGCAGCATTGCAAGCAGCATTAAAACAAAGAGAAGAGGGTCAGACCTCTCAGCCTCCTCCTCAAATCATAAATCTTGAGGAAACTGCTCCTATCACTGCTCCTCCTCCTCAACAGACTGAACAGACAACAACATCTACTTCAGCAGTGCCAACAACTACAGAGCAGGCCCAAAGCCTGGATATGCAAAAGCTGAAGAATGAAATCCAAATCCTGGAAGCTCAAATGATAGAGTTAAATGAGACCAGGGATAAATTGGCCAAGGTAAATGACAGACATGATAAATCAAAGAGAGAAGTGGCAGAAAAGGGCAGGGAAATCAAAGCCCTCAAAGACAAGATCAAAGAGCTAGAGAATGAGCTCAAGTTAGACAAGGTGGTGGCTGAGCTTAAAATAGTGTTGTGGGCTAACATTGGTCAATCTATCAATGTGCAATGGCCATATATTGAGACAATCCATGAGCAATTAGAGCTCATCCCAAAGGCACAGAAGGAGATTTACAGATCAAGAGCTTCATTGGGCAATATGCCTGAAGTGGCCACCAGAATGATCAATGTACTTAACCATAGAACAAGTTCTCAGTTGGCTACCATGGGAATTACAAACAGAACTGAGACTATCCAAATGGTCAAAAGGGTTCTCACACTGAGAAACTTAGTGCAGACATTGGAGAGAAGAACCCAGGATATGCAGACTGAGGTGAACAAGTTTTTGGAAAATTTTCAAGTGTTAGAAAGCAGAGGACTCCCTGGCTTACTGAACAGCGCAGGGAGATTGTTCACACATGACCAGTATGCTAAAAGGGTCAATACATTTGCCACTAGCCAGATCAGTGATAAGCCCAGCACCTCAGAGGAAACAGGGCCAGCCACAGGACAGTCTCTTTACGACAGAGTTGAGAATCTGTTTTTTATAATGAATGAGATCAATCACCTGTTTGGGGTGGCTCCCAATTTCTTCAAGTACACAGAGGCAGAGGAGACAATGGATGCTATTCTCAGGCATCAACTCCCTACGCAAGAATGGTGGACAAACGCAATACAGAAGATTTTGTAAACAGGGAGTCACTTAACAATTTTGTTTCTTAAAAATATCAGTGGTCATGCAAAGCAAAGTTTAACAAAATCAGCATGCACGATGGATTAAAGCTGAGCCAACTCAGCAGATGGATCAGCCAACAAAGCAGAGATAGAAGACTACAGCTGGCAGGGCCGAGAAAATATAGCGCAGTAAGAAATAAAGGCGCATTTATCAGCATTAAAGCTAAGCGTTGCAACCGACTCAATAACCTCCAAAGGTCAAAATTATCCTCTGACATACATAAAGGGCATTTATGCTGCATTTAAAGTTGTAATAACTTCTTCTCTACTTTCTGAACAAATTTATGAAGATATTTTCTCTCTCAGATGACTCAATGCCTGAGATATTTTGTATACGCATTCCTATAAAGCCCCCTTCGCATGAGCTTGCAAGGGTTGTTGTTGATTTCTCCTGAAGAAGTTCTTATGCTGTAATCCTTTCAGAAGTTAATAAAGAAAGCAATGGAATTTCTCGGATTTCTGAGGTGTTGGATGCGTTCTGGTGTCTGTTGATAACTGCTGGATTCCTGTGTATTTCACCATACAATAAGTCTCTGTATCTCTCTCTGTCAATTAGTTGTTTTGTTAAAATCCATATATGTTATCTGATTTCAATACTAAGCAACAAGGAAAAAGAATAACTTTCAGGATTTATTCACTGAGTACCCTGAGTTCAATCTGTGTTGTTTATGAATGTTTTCTTCAGCTGTAATCTAGATAAGTGTAATTCTTAATTGCTGCACTTTCAGAATACACCTTTCACAGTGGCCTTTGTCACAGGAATTCAAGTTTTGCTCCTGTGCAGTGTGTTCACCTTCACCTCACCAACTTAATAGAAAATTCTTAATTGCTTTCTGTTGGTTGACATACATCACCATTTAAGCTAATTTTGTTTGTCTAAAATACACAATAGGCCCTGCAGTTTGAACACCACCAATCCAGCGTATCAGATCATTTCACAACTCCAGACTCCATTGCCCAATGGTATTACACTATCTAAACACTATATCATAAGACCTAAAAGAAATCCTTCAACCAAAACATAAACCAAAACCTGAGCATAATAGCTAGCCTAAAACACCATCATAACAGAGACAAATCATAAAGAGAGAGCCCTCTCTGATCACAGTTTGGCTAGAAGCTGTGATCCAAAGATTGGTTAGTGGTTACCCCGGCCGTATTCCCTTGGGAGTCATAGGGAACAACCTGGGTGTTAACATAATTGGCGACTCCACTGGGGAGTGCTTGAGTTTTTCAATTACCATATATTTTCATAGCTACTATCAAGCCTGAAATCAGCCAAGAGGCCTTTAATCTGTTTCTGCATCACATTAACAGCTTTAAGGAGGAGCTTGTCTAGGGAATCTTCATCTTAGCTCTGAGAATATATAGTCATTCTAAAATCTTCATCCAGTCCTTCCAGATAATAAAATTTCCTACAAAATCCCAAAAAACAGGTTGGAAGCTGGCTCCTAAGAAAAATCCACGGCACACTAGGGCAAATCCTGACCCTAATCCACCCATCATTGTTTATAATCCAAATACCATCCCTAGAAATATTAGGAGGCAGCAAAGGCAGGAGCAACCTGCTGATTTGACCTCAGAGTCAGATCATCCCAGCCTCATCCCTACTCCATGCAAGGTCCTTTTCTGGTCCACCCCTACTTCCCCTAGCTCACCGTCCACATCTCAAACTTCTCCTCTCACATCCTCATCCACTGCTCATATCCCCTTGACCAACACTCTAGGTTCATCCTCACTTGTCACCCCTATCGTACCCGTTGTTCCTATTATCCTAGCTACCCCTGTTAATCCTCTAAATCCTGTAAATATGGCTAACAGATATGCACCCTTGCAGATACCAGCTAATGCTGCAGCTTTACCTCAAGACTACCAAAGCAAAATCTCGTATTTTGACTCCAATGGCTCTCTAACAGCTGTCCAGCATGCGAAGAAGATGCAAGACCATTTTGAGACCTATGAAATAGATGATGACAGTGTCAGAATGAGGATGTTTGTTCAAAGCCTAACCGGGGATGTAAGAACTTGGTTTAGATCCCTGAATGCAAACTCCATTGCAACTCCTGATGAACTGTATCAAGCCTTTATTACCAGATGGGAGAAGAAGAAAGATCCCCTGCACATACTTGCTGAATATGAAACAATCAAGAGAGGTCCGCAAGAGACCGTTCTGGAGTATTGTGCTAGATTCAACAATGTGTACAATGCAATACCACAAAACCTAAGACCGCCTCCTGATTTGGCCTTGTACAAATTCCCTGATGGATTTGATCCTGACATGGCATATCAGTTGAAGGAAAGAGAACCTGAAACCCTTGAAGACGCTCAAAAGGCTGCTGTCACAGTGGAGGCAAACCTGATTGCCAAAAGAAACAGGGCAAGGTTAGAAAAGAGAAGCATATACAAAGAGGAAACTACAGCCTTTGATCAAAAACTTGATGCAATACTTAACGGTATGAAAAGGTTGGGTGATAGGGTAGAATCAGTGGAGAGAAAAGCATCATGGGAAGCACCACAAAATAATCCTCCCAGGAATCCAAATTTTAGGAGAAATCCAAACCCAAACGTTGGCAAGACCAGTGCTGACCAGGACATAAGACCCCCTTTCCAAGAAAATTATGCAGAAACTTCCACATCAGCTGAGCCTAATGAAGATCCTGAGATTAATTTAATGGGTCTAGATGGTGGAAGTCAAGTTTTCTTAACACAAGAGGATCATGAAGATGATGAAATCAAACTATTCCAAACTAAATTAGGTGAATCCTTTGACTTCAAACAAGGCTATGACACTGCTGTTTATGAAGTCCATAAACAGTACAAGCTAAGGAGCAGAACTGTGAATGTCAACCAGCCTGAAAAGAAAAAGGATAATCAGCAACCCGAAAGAGTCACAGGCACAGAACCTAATGACAAAATAAATTCACATACACAAGAAGTGATTGTTGAAGAGATCACCGAACCACTGTCCACAAAACAGCAGCCTATGGTCACTTCCCCCTCTCATCCTTATTCAACTATTTCTCCTCAAGAAATGAGTAAAAAGGATAAGTCCCAAAATCAAGATAAAAATCAAGAAGAAGATTTAATGAATAAGGAGAGGACTGTCACCTATAACCCCAGGACCCAATCTGAAAAATCCTTTGATCTAGAAACTGAAATTGGCAAAATAAAGATAGCTATTCCTCTCGTGGAACTAGCCAAGCATGACATCTATAAACTACAGATCAAAAGGTCCCTTCAACTCACCAGCAACATAGATGATGTCAATGTGCTGGATGACACTCCAGAATTGTTATTTGGCCCAGAAGTGGATGGAAAAACAATAGTCACAGGGGTACTACCTTTTTATGTCAGCCTACATATTCATGACAAAATACTACACAATGCAATGTTTGATTCAGGTGCTTCTCACAACCTCATGCCAAAAGCAGTCATGGAAAGACTGAATTTGGACATAACTAGACCATACAAGGACCTGTTTTCCTTTGATTCCAGCCAAGTCAAGTGCCTAGGTCTCATAAAAGATTTATGTGTGTCTTTGGTTCAATACCCAAATAAGACAATCCTAATGGATGTGGTAGTTGCTGATATCCCACCTAAGTATGGGATGCTGTTATCAAGATCATGGGGAGCCAAACTCCAAGGTTCCCTACAATTAGACATGTCATATGCCACCATCTCTGTTTTTGGGCAACCAAAAAGACTGTACAGAGAAACACTAATGAAATACATGGTCAGCAGTGAGGAAAAGCCTCAAAACTTTCCCATATATGCTATCCATTCAGACATAGACTCATACATTCTCTTCAATGACACCACAACTCCCTCAAAAGGTGAAGTTGAAACCAAGATATTCATACAAGAGAAAGACTCAAATGAAAGTATCACCACCCACGAAATAGTAGTTAATCAAACACTAGATACTGCTGCTGTTCTAAATCCCAAGCATACCCAATCAAATGATGAAACTGTCCTAGAAGACGACCTAAAGGAAAAACCACAACTTCTACTCACATTGCCAACCCATGAAAAGATCATTAAACCTCCTTCCCAACAGGACATTCTATGGTTCCTTGAATTTGATGGTGCAGTTAACAAATTAGGAGCAGGGGCTGGAGTTTGGATACACAATAAAGAAAATAGCTATGCAGAAGGCAGAGCCTACAGATTGAATTTCAGATGTACTAATAACATGGCTGAATATGAGGCTCTCTTACTAGGTCTCAAGTTAGTAAAGTCCCTACAAGCGATAAAAGTGTCAATCCTAGGAGACTCAGACCTAGTTATCCAACAAGTAAAGGGAAATTTTGTCACCAATGATAAAAGATTGAGGTCTTATAGGTCTGCTGTTGCAGATGTACTAAACTCCTTCTTTGAATTCCAGATCACTAAGATTTCTAGGACCCACAATCTACATGCTCATAGTTTAGCCACCTTTGCAAGTACCTGCAAGCTGCCTTTTGAGCCCCATCATTGTTTTACAGCTGAGATAAAACACAGACCATCTGTCCCAAACAATGTCAATGATTGGCAAGTGTTTGATGATGACAAGCAAATAAACAATTTCTTGACTTTGCAGCAAGAATTTTCAGGACTAAATATTGACAATGACAAAGCAAGTCAATCACAAATACTTGACAAAGCAAGTCCATCACAAATACAGTTTCAGGAGATTACTCACCCAATATCACCCAGGACAGCAAAACAAATGCTAAATCCAACTATTTTCGACAAGGACAGCATTCAGCAAATTCAATCAATCAATTGTGAGGAAGTGGCCAATGCTGAAACTGAAATCATAGAGCTGAAAGACAACTTTCTACCAACAGGCCTAACTCCCCTAGAGGACATCTTTGATTCAAATGATATTCCTAGAAAACCAAAAATGCAGCCCTTAAATGCAGCCATTGAAGAATACAACATAGGTACAATTGACAAACCCAAAATAATTAAATTGTCTGCATCTTTACCTCCTGATCAAAAGCCAAAATACATTGACCTTTTTAAAGAGTTCCAGGATGTCTTTGCATGGAGTTATGAGGACCTAAAGTCCTATGACACCTCTGTTATCCAGCATACTATCCCTCTCAAGCCTGATCAAAAGCCCTTTAAACAAAAATTGAGGAGAATCAATCCTATGCTTCTCCCAGCGATGGAACAAGAAGTACAGAAAATGTTTAAGGCAGGCATCATAGCACCAATCAGATTCTCTGAATGGATCTCCAACTTAGTCCCTACAAGAAAGAAGACCGGTGAAATTAGGCTGTGTGTGGACTTAAGGAATCTGAACCAAGTATCCCTCAAAGACAACTATCCCTTACCTAAGATGGATCATATTCTCCAAAGAGTGGTAGGGGCCTCAAGGATCTCATTACTTGATGGATTCTCGGGTTTCAACCAAATCCTAGTACACCCTGATGATCAAGACAAAACTGCATTTACAACCCCATGGGGAACTTTCAAGTATGTTAAAATGCCTTTTGGGTTGAAGAATGCCGGGGCAACATTTCAAAGAGCAATGGATATTGCTTTCGCGAAGGAGATTCATGATTTCCTTGTCATTTATTTAGATGACCTCACACCTTTTTCCAAGTCTGACCAAGAACATTTGAAACATTTGAGACAGATCTTCCTAACATGTAGGAAATATGGAATTTCGTTGAATCCCAAAAAATCCCTGTTTGGTTTAGAGGAAGGTAAACTATTGGGCCATATCATCTCTAAAGATGGCATAAGAATTGATCCAGATAGGATACAAGCTATCCTACAAATGCCCCACCCAAGAAATATAAAAGAATTGCAAGGATTCTTGGGAAAAATCAACTTCTTAAGGAGATTTATCCCAAATCTGGCCGAGTTGATCAGATTGCTTAATAATATGCTAAAGAAAGATTCAAAGGTGAAATGGATAGTTGAAGCAAATCAAGCCTTTGAAGGTATAAAGCTGGCCCTCACTCAAACCCCGGTGTTGACCAATCCTCAGTTTGACAGAGAATTCATCATCTTCTCTTTTGCCTCCCAGCATACTATTGCTGCTGTTTTATTACAGAAAGATGACCAAGGAAATGAGAAGCCTATTGCCTTCTTCAGCAGGGCTCTTAGAGATGCACCTCTAAAATATCAAATCATGGAGAAACACGCCTATGCTTTGGTCAAGGCCATTAAAGACTTTAGGATTTACATCCTCTATTCCCATGTCATAGCATATGTGCCAAGTCCTATCGTCAAAGACATTCTCACCCAAGAAAATTTAGAAGGCAGAAGAGGAAAATGGATTGCCAGCATCTTGGAATTTGACATTGAGATAAAACCTACAAAGCTAATAAAAGGGCAAGGCTTGGCCAAATTAATGACAGAAACAAATTTTCAAGACTTAGACATCAATCAGCTGGACAGTGAAACAGAGCTGGCGACTCCAAAGATCAATGTAGCCTTTGAACAATCCCCCTGGTACTCTGATATCTGTTATGTGTTACAAAACCTGTGTGCTCCCCCAGGACTGTCCAAAAATAAGTGTAGGTTCCTAAAAATGAAAACATCAAGATTTTGCGTGATGGATGGTAATTTGCTTTGGAAAAACCATGAAGGTATATTGCTGCACTGTTTAATTGAAAATGAAACTAACAATATCATGCAAGAGTTTCATGCAGGAGACTGTGGTGGACACTTGTACTGGAAGTCCACTGTGGATAAAATACTAAGGGCTGGATACTACTGGCCCACCATGTTCTCTAATGTCAAGAAATTTATCACATCTTGTCATAAATGCCAAGTGTTTGAGGGAAAGAGACAACTGCTGCCACTTCCTTTAAGGCCTATTGCAACAGAGAGACCTTTTCAACAATGGGGCTTGGATTTCATTGGGGAAATTCATCCCTCATCTTCAGGACAACACAGATGGATTTTGACAGCCACAGACTACTTCACCAAGTGGATTGAAGCTGCCCCATGCAGACAAGAAAATGATTCAATAATCATTCAGTTTTTGGAGAACAACATACTGGCTAGATTTGGCTGCGCTGACAAAATAATAACAGATAATGCTGCTGCTTTCAGATCCAAGAAAATGGTGAATTTCTGTCATAAATTTCATATTACTTTGGGCCATTCTACTGCATACTATCCCCAAGGAAATGGCCTTGCTGAATCATCGAACAAAAGCCTGGTGAACATCATAAAGAAGGTGTTGGAAGAAAATAAAAAGAATTGGCATAAGAAACTAGTCAATGCCTTATGGGCAGATAGACTAACAACCAAAAGATCAATTGGGATCAGCCCATATGAGTTGGTTTATGGACTAGAAGCCAAATTCCCCTCATCCTTAGGAGTGCCTGTTATGAAGCTTCTTCAAGAAAGCCAAGCTGAGCCAAATGATATGCAAAGAAGGATTAATCAGATCATATGTCTGCAACAAACCAGAGATCAAGTTTTCAGCAGAGTTCAAGTATTACAAGAAAAACTGAAGAAGGCCTTTGATAGAAGAACCAAAGCAGAAGATTTTAATGTTGGTGATAAAGTCCTCAAGTGGGATGCAAGAAGAGAAGAGAAAGGAAAACATGGAAAATTTGATTCCTTATGGAGAGGACCATTTGTTGTCCAAGCAGTACAAGGTAATAATACCTATTTCCTTAAAAGTCTAACTGAAGCTGACTTGGATGAAGGTCCTGTCAATGGCAGGATGCTGAAGCACTATTTTGACTATTTCCCATGAGTGCAACCTGAGGTTCCCTTGTATATATGCAGATGTATATATTATTTTCTGTTTAGATTGTAAAAATGCGGTTTTTTGAAGATTATTGACTATCAGCAAAAGGTAAATAGAATCAGAGGTCTACCAAGAAGAGAAGCACACAATTTGGGCACTTCAAAGCAGCAAACTACAAGATGGACAAGAGTAAACAAGGAGCAAGGAAATCTGACCTGCTGTTCTTGGTCTTTCAAATGAAACACCATCCCCATGTGGAGCCACTGTTAGCTACCTATACCAATAGGTTTCATATTTCATGATTGGCAAGGGAAGGTCCAAATATGCTCTGCTTTGATGATTCAAAGATCACATATTTCCTAGAGAGTCTGATCTGTGCTTATAGCTTGGTATGGACTTAAAATTTTGATGGATGGTCCAACAGTCTAATCTGGATCATTCCATGGTTTAAATTTGCAGTTGTAGAATAGAGAAAGGAAGTCTGTCCAAACTGTTTAATCTTGGCAGACAAGTAGTTCAGGTAGAGAAGAAAAGGCTCCCAACAGCTTAATCTGGGACCTTGGAAGAGATAAGGGTAGAAGTAGATAGCAAAAACAAAAGAAAAGCCAAAGAAAAGAAAAGGCAAGTAAGGGTCTGCAAGTCCAAGTGCACCCTCCAAGAAGAAATAAAAAATGCTAGGCAAGTAGCTGGGTAAGTAGTTGGGGTTGCAGAAAGGTTATCTTTACCATTGCAAATGTGTTGACTATGTTTACCAGAGCAAAGTCAATCAGTTGACAAGGTGTTCTTCTTCATCAAGTTGCAACAGAAAGCATGACTAACTTCCCTTTTCCCTTTTTCATGTCATTTACTAACATCCCCTCATCAGCTGAGATTCATGGAAAAATTATGGTTTCATGGTGGTTCTTAATCTTTTAGAAGCCACATTTCTTGTCTAAAATCTTTTCATTTTGATCTACTCCCTAAACTAAGTGAGTTTCAAGTAAACTTAGTATTTTCTCCCTCCATTCACTCCCCCCATCCATATTAACTCTAACTCTACTATGTAAATCCCCCATATTGCCTTTCCCCTACTAGTATTAACACCATGGTGTATAAACCCCAAATTTTGTATAAATATCCCTCCCCTTGGCATTATAGCCATATGTTCTCTAAAGGAATCAAATGACATCTGGTCATTGTGATAAGCCTAAGCCAAACCCCCTTTCCCCTTTACAAATCCATTTTTTCACTTTTAACCCCCATTTACACATAAAACCTCCTAAAAAAGCCTTGTTTATACCCTTACCCGCTTCAAATGGCTAAAAACATGGAAAACCCACTTTTTCCCTTTTACCTAAAGTCCAAAGGGCGGGCGCATTTCCACAGAAAATTCGCGAAAACCCACTATACCAAAGTTTTCCGCCCATGCACAGATCCCCAGAATAATTATTAAAATAATCCCCGCCCCTCCCCTTACCTATCGATCCCTTCGTCCTCCCGACGACCGTCCGATTAAAGAATTGAAGATCCAACGGCTCTCACGGCATCGGATCCTTTCCGACGACCGTTGGTTACCCGCCCTATCCCCCTATTACATCAACCCTCCAATAGCCGTCCGATCATGCCCCCCAGATCTGACGGCCATCACTGCATCGGAGCAGATCCTCTGTCCGGGCGATATCTTCCGACGGCCGTATTATTGGCTACGTCATGCGATAGCCACGTGTCCCCTCCATGGCTCATCGGAGGTACAACTGACACTTACCGCCACCGTACCGTAAGCGGTGCGATATGAAACCGCCTCCGGTTTCTGGTTTCCCCCATTCCATTTGCATTACGTCATCACCACGTCATTTCCCCGTCACCCCACGTCACTGCCACTTATGCCGTCACGTCAACCTCCCGCTCAACCATTGGCTGACCTATCCTACCACCTCACCATCCCCATGGACCAATCAGAGCCCGCCACCTGGCCTATGATGTCATGCTGACATCATCCGACCCTGACCCCGCTTATGACGTCATGCTGACGTCAGCAAAAAAGCACGCCAGTATTACCAAAATTCCATATTTTAGGCCAAAAGTTCATGTTTTTTCTACTTTTGGTAAAAAGCCTCTACTGTTATTTCTGCATGTGGCTCACATCCAGACCACCGCCAGCTTGCTAAAGGGATTCCGGGACCGCCAGAGCCTCCAACACTCGCGCATTTCCCATTCTTACCGACGAATTCACCAGGTATTCTCGATAATCATCCCAGAAGTCTGTTTTATCCGTAATTTCGAGAGTAATCTATGAACACACCTGAAAACTCGGCTTTCACCATTAAAGTACACTGTAACCAGCACTTATGCCCAGCCGGTGCATCCATTGCACTCCTATAAGGCCACATTGGGCAAATTGAACTAAAATCTGTAGATGGTTCGCGCAGTCGTGAACCAGCTACCTTCAGTAACCAAATTCACCACAGTAGACACTCTGCTCGGTCCTGCTACTGGTTTATTGGCTCAGAGCAGTATTTCAATTGCTGCAACCTTCCCAGGCACTCTCTGTCCTCTACAATTCACATCTTTCATTGAAGAAAACCTGATTGTGTTGCTCTGCATAGCAACTCTACCCACAATCCTAGAAAATCCATGGACCCATCAGTCCCTCCTGTAATACTAAATGTTCAGCCTCTGAATGCCCCTCAAAGGAACTTGAAATGGCAAGCCTTGGCAGATATGGATTACCAAATTACAGAAGAAATGTTTATGAGCAGCAAATTCCACATTCATTTGTTGAATGAATTGAAAGCCAAGCATGAAAATGGGACAGATATATTGGGCATATGGGACTCTTTCCTCCCTATGTTTAAGCTCCCTCGGGTCAACCAGTTCCTTGAACTAATCCACCTATGTGCTGCACATTATGATGCTTCTCAGAGGGCAGTTGTTGACCCATCTGGTTTAGTACTTTTCTATGTTACCCCTCAAGCTATCAGAGACATGCTTTGCTTCAACACTCAGAAGAAGTTGGTCCCTTTATCACTACTGAACCTGATACAACAAGGGGCTAAACTGACAGATGCTCAAATTATCAAACTTAATCAATTATACATTAACTCTGAGATTGTGATGTACCCTCCAATTGGTCATGTGTATCTCAATGGGCTGGGCAGAGACCTCGTAGATATGATTTGTCCCATCTTGGGATATAATTCAATTGAGCATATTGATGCAACTGTGCTGGTAATGATGCTTATGTTTACTCCTGGCAAGTCACCAATCTGCTATGACTATGCCACCTACATATCAGACAAGATTCATGAGCAATTGATGAATTTGGCGAGAGAAAGGATGTTCAGATACACCTCCTACATTTACCATTTGATCTTGTACCATCAACATGAGAAATTTCATTTTTCAATCAAAAGAGTGGATGCCCAAGGCAATCCCAGATCAGTGGTCTATTGGTCCTCTGTCTTCCACATTACACCTGAGTCTCCACACACTCATTGTGAATTCATAGATATGTTTGTCCATCCAGCTATGGCAATGCTGATGAGCTCGCCTCCTCCAAGACTCACTGATGACATGCAGAGAATTCTTCAGCTGTCCAAATCTTACAGCATTGGGGATTGGTACTTCTACCAAAACCACACCGTCATCAGGATATATGGGTGTGATTTGCCTCCATTCAGATTACCTAAGTATGTGCCTATGAGGCTATTTGCCCTAGAGTATTTTAGGCAATTTGGCAGAGTTGATGTGCTTCACTTTTCAGGAAAAGGCAAAAAGGCATAGTTAAAAGTGAAAAGCCAACTTGGCCATCTCATCTATAACGAGAGGGAGCAAGGATGGAGGGAAGCAGATAGAATGCTTGAGTTCCTTGGCCTCCAAACAAGTTTCCCATGGACACCCTATGACCCTAATCATTTTATAACAATGAGGAGACTCAAATATAAGTTGTCTGCCTATGATCATCATAGTATCCCTCACATTGAAAAATATGCTAATCAAGACAAATGGAGGAGAGGGACCCTAGAAGAGCCTGTATCACAAGAAGAGCTAAATCTGAGGGCAGTAAGGAATCTAAGGAAGATGGCTGACCTTGAAATTTGTTCACAGGTGAGCTCACTTCCAAGCACACAAATTGGAGCAGCTGCATCCTCCTCAACTGCCCAACAGCGAACTACAAAAGCTGTTGAAAACATATCAGAGAAGGGAAAAGAAAAGGAAATGGAGAAAGAGCCACAGCAGCTAGATAAAGAACAGCGGCAAGCAGAGCAACAACAGCAACAACATTTGCAGCAAGAAGAAGGGCAACATGACAGACAACAGCCCTTACAGCAAGAGAGGGTGATTGATACTCCAACTTCCACTGAGCAACAGGCTCAGAACATAGTGCCTCCTAGGCCAGAAGTCACCACTGATGCCTCGGTCCTCCAAACTCCTCAAAAGGAGGATACATTTGTTTTTAGGAAAAGGGATAGAGAAACTCCTCTCACTTCATCTATCAACCAGGGAGAGAAGAGACAAAGATTAAATGACTTTTCTGAGGATGATGCAGCAATAAGACAAGCATTGGGCATGGGCCCACCCAGCAGAGAAGCTTCAGCAAGTTCCTTCCAGCAGGAACAGGACAGGACTATGGGAGGGGAGGTCAGCTCCTCCAGCCAGCAAAAAGAAGGACAAATAAGCATCAAACAGCAATTCATAGACATCAAAAAGAGGAATGAGCCTATCAAAATACAGCTGTACAACCATCTGCTAAACATGGCTCCTACTAATCAGCAGAGACTTATGTCTGCTTTTGATGTAGGTGAAGGCAAAATGATTATGAGCCATTTTTTGCCCACAGCACTGCAACCCCAATCTGCCTCAGATTATCTCAGGACTAACCTGGAGGTCATGGCCAAAGACATACACCCAATGGAAAAAATTGAACTGCACAAACAAACTAGTGAGATGGTGTATGCCTCCTTAGCAGATGAAACATTGGAAAATTATAAGCTAAAGAGCAGCCTCAATGCCACAGCCTCTCAACTGGAATTGGAGAAGGCATCTCCCAGGCGAAGGACAACAGAATAAGGTCCCTGGAAGACATAATCGTTGAAATTGGGCATGATCCCAAAGATATTTCAGGGATACAGGAAATCTTGAAGTTAAGGGATGCTGACATGGCTGCCATGAGGAAGAAAATCAAACTCCCAGCCACCATGCACCCTCAAACAGATGAAGTAGCCCAACAAAGGCAGGAGAAAGACACCACAGATTTGTTGATCTCCATTTATAAAGAGCTTGTTCAAGCACAAGAGAAATTAGGAGAATCAAAGGCTGCAAAGGCAGCATTGCAAGCAGCATTAAAACAAAGAGAAGAGGGTCAGACCTCTCAGCCTCCTCCTCAAATCATAAATCTTGAGGAAACTGCTCCTATCACTGCTCCTCCTCCTCAACAGACTGAACAAACAGCAACATCTACTTCAGCAGTGCCAACAACTACAGAGCAGGCCCAAAGCCTGGATATGCAAAAGCTGAAGAATGAAATCCAAATCCTGGAAGCTCAAATGATAGAGTTAAATGAGACCAGGGATAAGTTGGCCAAGGTAAATGACAGACATGATAAATCAAAGAGAGAAGTGGCAGAAAAGGGCAGGGAAATCAAAGCCCTCAAAGACAAGATCAAAGAGCTAGAGAATGAGCTCAAGTTAGACAAGGTGGTGGCTGAGCTTAAAATAGTGCTGTGGGCTAACATTGGTCAATCTATCAATGTGCAATGGCCATATATTGAGACAATCCATGAGCAATTAGAGCTCATCCCAAAGGCACAGAAGGAGATTTACAGATCAAGAGCTTCATTGGGCAATATGCCTGAAGTGGCCACCAGAATGATCAATGTACTTAACCATAGAACAAGTTCTCAGTTGGCTACCATGGGAATTACAAACAGAACTGAGACTATCCAAATGGTCAAAAGGGTTCTCACACTGAGAAACTTAGTGCAGACATTGGAGAGAAGAACCCAGGATATGCAGACTGAGGTGAACAAGTTTTTGGAAAAGTTTCAAGTGTTAGAAAGCAGAGGACTCCCTGGCTTACTGAACAGCGCAGGGAGATTGTTCACACATGACCAGTATGCTAAAAGGGTCAATACATTTGCCACTAGCCAGATCAGTGATAAGCCCAGCACCTCAGAGGAAACAGGGCCAGCCACAGGACAGTCTCTTTACGACAGAGTCGAGAATCTGTTTTTTATAGTGAATGAGATCAATCACCTGTTTGGGGTGGCTCCCAATTTCTTCAAGTACACAGAGGCAGAGGAGACAATGGATGCTATTCTCAGGCATCAACTCCCTACGCAAGAATGGTGGACAAACGCAATACAGAAGATTTTGTAAACAGGGAGTCACTTAACAATTTTGTTTCTTAAAAATATCAGTGGTCATGCAAAGCAAAGTTTAACAAAATCAGCATGCACGACGGATTAAAGCTGAGCCAACTCAGCAGATGGATCAGCCAACAAAGCAGAGATAGAAGACTACAGCTGGCAGGGCCGAGAAAATATAGCGCAGCAAGAAATAAAGGCGCATTTATCAGCATTAAAGCTAAGCGTTGCAACCGACTCAATAACCTCCAAAGGTCAAAATTATCCTCTGATAGACATAAAGGGCATTTATGCTGCATTTAAAGTTGTAATAACTTCTTCTCTACTTTTTGAACAAATTTATGAAGATATTTTCTCTCTCAGATGACTCAATGCCTGAGATATTTTGTATACGCATTCCTATAAAGCCCCCTTCGCATGAGCTTGCAAGGGTTGTTGTTGATTTCTCCTGAAGAAGTTCTTATGCTGTAATCCTTTCAGAAGTTAATAAAGAAAGCAATGGAATTTCTCGGATTTCTGAGGTGTTGGATGCGTTCTGGTGTCTGTTGATAACTGCTGGATTCCTGTGTATTTCACCATACAATAAGTCTCTGTATCTCTCTCTGTCAATTAGTTGTTTTGTTAAAATCCATATATGTTATCTGATTTCAATACTAAGCAACAAGGAAAAAGAATAACTTTCAGGATTTATTCACTGAGTACCCTGAGTTCAATCTGTGTTGTTTATGAATGTTTTCTTCAGCTGTAATCTAGATAAGTGTAATTCTTAATTGCTGCACTTTCAGAATACACCTTTCACAGTGGCCTTTGTCACAGGAATTCAAGTTTTGCTCCTGTGCAGTGTGTTCACCTTCACCTCACCAACTTAATAGAAAATTCTTAATTGCTTTCTGTTGGTTGACATACATCACCATTTAAGCTAATTTTGTTTGTCTAAAATACACAATAGGCCCTGCAGTTTGAACACCACCAATCCAGCGTATCAGATCATTTCACAACTCCAGACTCCAGTGCCCAATGGTATTACACTATCTAAACACTATATCATAAGACCTAAAAGAAATCCTTCAACCAAAACATAAACCAAAACCTGAGCATAATAGCTAGCCTAAAACACCATCATAACAGAGACAAATCATAAAGAGAGAGCCCTCTCTGATCACAGTTTGTCTAGAAGCTGTGATCCAAAGATTGGTTAGTGGTTACCCCGGCCATATTCCCTTGGGAGTCATAGGGAACAACCTGGGTGTTAACACATGTAATATATTATCTGAGCTAAGGCTTAATAGGTTCTGAACTGCACTATTCTCCCATCAAGAAATTAGCTTTGACAGCTATCCATGCTATCCATCAACTTAGAAATTATATTTTTCTTCGAAAAACTTTTGTCTTAGCAACCGTAAATCCATTTTAGTTTGTTCTCAGCAAGAGAGAGATTGGGGGGAAATATAATAGATGGATTGTCATTTTTCAAGAATTCGACCTCAAATTCATGTTGGCTAAGCCTAAGAAATCTTTAGTATTTGCAGATTTGATCTCAGAGTTTCCTTGTGAGGAAGAAATTTTTTATGCGGAAACTTTTCCCGATGAACATCTATTTCTTATTTCCTCACAAGATCCTTTGTATGGGAATATTATTATATATCTCTAGAATTCGAAGTTTTCGCTCTCTTTTTCCAAGGATGAACATAGAAAATTATGTCACCTCGCTAAGAGATATATTATTATAGGTGACACTTTATATCATTGCAGGGTTGATTCAATCCTTAGATGTTTTTTTAACCTTAGAACAAGCTGAGTATGTGCTTAATGATTACCATAGTGGAGCTTGTGTTGGTCATCTATCTGGGCTGGCAACAACCCAATTTGTTTTTCTTGTTGGCTACGTTTGTCCTTCAATCTTGAAGGATTGTATTGAAGTGGTCAAGATATGCCATCCCTCTCAGGTTTATACTTGGAAAATGTGTGCACATCCAACTCCATTTTTCCATGTGATTGCCATTAGTCCTTTCACAAAGTGGGGTATTGATTTTACTACTTGTAATCTGCTTTCGGCAGGAAATAAAAAGTATATCATCGTAGTTGTAGGCTAATTTACTAAGTGGGCTGAGGCTATGCCTACTTTCAAGAATGATGGTGAAACAACAACCTTGTTTCTCTTCAATCAAGTTATTTCCCGGTTTGGTATTCCTAAAGAGATTGTCACTGACCATGGCAGTCATTTCCAAAATCAAATGATGTCTGAATTGGCTCCCAGGTTTGGTTTCCTGCAAGAGCATTCATCTCTTTATTATCCTCAAGCCAATGGTGTTATAGCTCCAAATCTCACTCTTATGGTTTGTGATGCTGCACTCATGGCCTAGGGCAACCCCTCCTTCCAGACCTGGTCCTAAAATTTAAAAAACAGTGTTTTATCCCTTATACGCGACATTGCCCTGAGTTAAACGCGTGTACACGCGGGTCTGTGTATACCCAACCCGCGTGTATGTATTAAAACACTTAAAAAAATAAATAATTCCTTATTTTCAGGCGGAGATCGCGGGTTTTACCTGCTGATCACCTGTTAGTGCCCGTGGCCCAACTGTTCCCAACCAACTCCTAACTAAAAAACTACTTTGGAGATGGTATAAAAAGACATCAAAGGGAAGGCCTAAGGGGGGAGAGGAAAGAAGAGCAAGATTATTATGCTGAGATTTTCCCCTTAGACCAGGTCTGAAGTCCTTGGTGCCTTCTGCACTTCCCCCATTTTGCATAGGAAACCCTTGTTTCCATGTGTATTGGTGATCATTCATCCTTTATATCACCATTGAGTAAGACTTGGAAGGAGCTCTTGTTGGAGGCTTGAGGCTGGAATGAATCCGGGAGGAAGCTTTGCTTGGAGCCTGCTGAAGGTGTTTCAGGTGAAATCTTTCCGTTATATGTACTTTACTTGCCTTTATATAAAGAAACATGTCTTGGTTCCCGAAACAATCTTTCTTTGTGCTTATGAGATTCTTGTCTTGAATTCTTATGCAAGTAGTTACTTAAAGATTTTGATAACTAACTTTATAGCATGAAGATGGTTTTCATATAAGTATTTGTCCATGTACTTCTGTGTTCTTTGATTTGTTTGTTTTACAGGTCAAAGGAGAAGAAGGGAACTCCAAGAAGGGTTTGGACCCTAAAGGCCTTCTCGAACGTAGGACCTTAGGTACGTACCCTAAACATTAGAATTTGCTTACAGTAAAGATAATGGCTGTGTGTGTGTTTCTTTGAATAAGCAATTTTCAGTCTGGTAGAGTCTCAACCCAAAGGACCCTAGGGGTACTTTCCCCTCAACCAGAATTGGCGACTCCACTGGGGAACAACACTCTTGTTTTTCCTAGTTTGGGTAGTCTTCAAGCCAATCAAAGCTCAGCCCCTCTATTTGTTGGCTCTGACTGTCTGATCTGTTCTTGAACTCTAAGCTTTTCCAGTTTTTTCAGTCTGTGTTTTTTATTTTTCTTGAAAATCTTCAGATACGCTGTTATGAAACCAGCTCACAAAAAGATAGAAAAGAGAGATCCACGCCTTAGAATTCAGCCTCTTCGAGGGGGCAACCTCCTTTACATTACATAAATGAACAATTATTGGATGATACAAATGACAAAACCTCCTTTCTATATATAGGAGTCTAAGGAGTCACAATATAATCCAGCCGACCTAACAATAATAATATAAAGCCACAAAAATAACAATAGAGGGATTCTATGGGGCACAGAAATAACAATATGGGGGTAATAGGGGCACAACAATATAAATAAGGGGTATAACTACAATAGTAATGGGGTAATCACTAGTATTATAGGGACCCAACATGCCCCTCTCCTTCAAAAAAGTGTTGTCCTCAACGCTTGAGTAGTTCTGGATACTTCTGCATAAAATTCTCATCCTCCCATGTGGAATCTTCAGCGGATAAGTTCTTCCACTTGATAAGATACTCTGAAATTGATCGATTTCGTAGCTGTCGAGTTCTTGTTTCTGTGACTGCTTCCGGTTCCAATATAATTTTTCCTTCCTCGTCAAGTTCTGGCAATATTGTTTGAATTGGGAGCTTGTCACCTATAACCTTCTTTAAACATGAAACATGGAAAACTGGGTGCAATCGAGAAGCTGCAGGAAGCTCCAATTTGTATGCCATAGTACCAATCTTTTGCAACACCTTGTACGGACCATAATACTTTGGTGATAATTTATTATCCTTCTTAGCTTGCTTTAGGGACATTTGCTTATATGGTTGTAGCCGTAGGAATACCCAATCACCTACATCAAAACTTCTTTCACTGCGATGTTGATCTGCCTGTTGTTTCATTCTATTTTGTGCCAACACGAGGTTATCCTTTAAGAGTTGGAGGACTTGTTGTTGATGTTCGATGTGATGTTCCACTGCCTGAACCTTAGAATTTTCTCTTAAATATGATGTGATGGATGGTGGTTGATACCCATAAAGTGCCATAAATGGGGTCATTTTTGTTGCTGTATGGAAGGAAGTGTTATACCACCATTCAGCCAGAGGCAACCATTTGACCCATTGTGTCTGTTTATCAGATACAAAGCAACGAAGATATCCTTCCAAACATTTGTTTACTATCTCAGTTTGCCCATCAGATTGAGGATGATAAGATGAGCTATGAGCTAACTGAGTACCAAGACAAGAAAATAATTCTGTCCAAAAATTTCCAGTGAAAATGGGATCTCTGTCACTTACAATAATCTTTGGGTTTCCATGTAGCTTTTGAACTGTTTCCATAAATGCAGTAGAAACTGTACTGGCTTTAAATGGATGTGATAATGCACAAAAGTGTGCATACTTGGTAAGTCTGTCAACTACCACCATGATGACACTCTTTCCCTCAGACTTGGGTAAACCTGTGATAAAATCCATTGAAACCTCCTCCCAACGTTGGCTTGGAATGGATAAAGGTTGTAATAGACCCGGTGTCTTAATTGTTTCAACTTTATTTTGCTGGCAAACCAAACATTCCGCCACAAACTTTTGAATATCTGATTTAAGGCCATCCCAAAAAAATTCCTTCTTAACCCTGTGGTAAGTTTTTAAAAATCCTGAGTGCCCTCCTAAGGGAGAAGTGTGCAATTCCATAAGAATCTTTTGTTTTAGCTGGGAATTCTTACAGAGGTATAAGCGATCTTTGTACCATAACGAATCATTTTGCCAGCTAAATGTATCAGAAGTACTGGAATCTTGTTGTAGCTTTCGAATAAGTGCCCACACTTCTTCGTCATTCTTCCATTCCTCCCTTGCTTCGTTTATCCAATCTGGTTGGATAATAGAAATGGCACACAACAATGCTTCCACATCCTCATCCTTTCTTGAGAGTGCATCTGCCACCACATTTTGCTTCCCTTTTTTGTAGATGATTTCAAAGTCATAACCCAACATCTTTGTGACCCACTTTTGTTGCTCTTCAGAGGATAATCTTTGTTCTAAAAAGTATTTAAGGCTATCATGATCCGTTTTTACCTTGAAGTGTCTTCCCATTAGGTAGGGTCGCCATTTCTTAAGTGCATGGAGTATTGCCAACATTTCCTTCTCATAAATAGCTTTGCTTAAAAACTTTCCCTTGATTGGACGACTTTCAAAAGCAATGGGTCTTTCATCTTGCATTAGAACAGCACCAATTCCATTTCCTGAAGCATCACATTCCACAATAAAGGTTTTTGTGAAGTCCGGTGTAGCTAAGACCGGTGCTTGGCACATTGCCTCTTTAAGATGTTCAAAGGCCTTTGTTGCTTCCGGAGTCCATGAAAATGAATCTTTCTTCAATAATGTTGTTAGAGGTGCTGCTATTCTCCCATAATTCTTAACAAACTTGCGATAATACCCTGTCAACCCAAGAAATCCTCGCAGATGCTTTATGGATGTGGGGATTTTCCATTCCTTAATGGCTTTAATTTTGCTAGGGTCTACCTTAACTCCTTCATGAGATACAATATGACCCAAATATTCCACCTCCTGGACTCCAAAGAAACATTTGGATCTTTTTGCATATAATTGTTTCTCCTCCAATAGTTGTAGCACCCTGTCAACATGTTCAACATGATCCTTCCAAGACTTGCTGTAGATTAGTATATCATCAAAAAATACTAACACAAATTTTCTAAGGAATGGTTTGAAAATTGAATTCATCAAACCTTGAAATGTTGAAGGTGCATTGGTAAGGCCAAAAGGCATGACCAAAAATTCATAATGACCCTCATGAGTTCTAAATGCCGTTTTCGGAATGTCTTCAATCTTCATTCTGATTTGATGATATCCTGAACGAAGATCCAACTTGGTGAAGTAAATTGATCCATGCAATTCATCCAGTAATTCATCAATAACAGGAATGGGGAACTTATCTTTAATAGTGAGCTTGTTGAGCTCCCTATAATCCGGACACATGCGCCATGATCCATCCTTCTTGTGCACCAATACTACTGGAGCTGAGAAAGAACTTTGACTCGGTTGAATTATACCAGCCTCTAGCATTTCTGCAACCATACGTTCAATTTCACTTTTTTGGACATAGGGATATCTGTACGGCCTGATGTTTGGAGGAACACTTCCTGGAATCAGATGAATAGCATGATCATGATCACGCATAGGTGGGAGACCTTTGGGAGTCTCAAATACCTTGGAATGATTGTCCAGGACTTTTTGGAGATCTGGAGAAATAGATGATTCCAATGTGGAAACATCTAGCGAACATAATTGTGCAATTACACCTCTTTGCTCCTTTTTTAGAAGCTTTGTCATGCCATTAGAGCTGATTATCTTTCCTGGTTTCCCTGCAATACCCCTTAATTCAACTTCCTTTCCTTCCACAGAAAATTTCATGAAAAGTTCTTGAAAATTAAAAGCTATTGTACCCAAGGATTGTAGCCATTGGACTCCTAGTACAACATCAGCACCTCCCATTGGAATGGAAAGCATTGGGCTAGTCAATACATATTCTCCCATGGATAGCTTGATATTATGGCACTTTCCAGAACAATTTATTGTTCCTCCATTTGCAATCATCACTTGACACTCTGGTGCTGGATATAGGAAGCAATTCAATTCTTTTGCTACCCTACAATGAATAAAATTGTGGGTGCTTCCTGAATCAATCAACACTATTACCTTTTTCTTCTTGATTTGTCCTTCTATCTTGATGGTTTGAGGAGTGGTAATTCCCGCCAATGCATTACAAGATATGGTCGGATTTATTTGTTCTTCATCTAGGCTTTGTTCCTGGAATATATCCTCTTCTTTTGACCTTTCTTGCTCCTTTTCTTCTTCCTCTTCACAATCTATGTAGAATAATTTCTTCTCAGCACACTTATGACCTTTTGTGTATTTGCTATCACAATTGTAACAAAGCCCTTTTGCTCTTTTTTCTTCCAATTGTTGTGGTGTCAACCTTGTAGGTTGTGGAAGACTATGGGCAACAACACTTCCGTCTTTATAGTTGTGAGTGGTATGCTTCCTAGTTGCCATAATTTTGCTTTCCATTTTTCTTGCTAACCTGAATGCCTTCTCTAATGAATCAGGTTCCCAAAGGCGCACATCATGTTGGATATTATCCTTTAAAGACCCTATGAACACATCAATCCTATGCTCCTCTGGAATATCTTTTACCCTTATGTTCAATTTTTGGAACTCCTCAATGTGCTCCATTATTGAACCCTTTTGTTTGAGACTTATCAATTGGCTAAAAAAAGTGTTGCTTTTTGTATCCTCATAATGTGCTATCAATTCTTCCGTAAAAATTGCCCAAGTGATAAATTGTTTACGAGAACAAAGCCATTGATACCATACAAACTGATTTGGTTCCAAATATAAAGTTGCCATACGTACCTTTTGTGTGTTTTGCACATTATTGAGATCGAAGAATTGCTCCATCTGTAATATCCATGTGGCGGGATCCTTGCCATCAAACTTCCTCATATCGATTTTTGGAACATGGTGAGTCTTCGATCCAACATTAGAGTCTATGGAATCATGATTAACATTTCTTTTGTTCTCATCATGAGTTTCCTTTACTACCTTTTCACCATTAGTGACCCTTTCTTGTAGCAACTTCTTCAATTCATCCATCTTATCATCCATGCCATCAAATTTAGCGTCAATCTTAGCTTCCATGCCATCCATCTTAGCTTCCATTCCCTTTATCTTAGATTCCACGCCATTTACCTTAGATTCCATGCCACTTATCTTAGCTTCTGTTAGCTTTTGTGAGCGTGACATTTGTTGCACTTGTTCTTGTAATTTTGATATATCATGTAGCATTTCTTCCTCTTCTTCATGAGTCATGCTAGAGCTTTCAGGTTCCTTACTAGGTGTTTGCATTTTCTTTCCTCGGGGCATCAGTTACCGATAATAATGCTTTACTATGCCCTTTGAATTCCGTTAAACCAAGCTTACACAAAAATTAAAAAAAAAAACTACACACCTTTTTTCACTTTATAGAAGCCTGATATTGAATCTGATGTATCTCTGTAATTTCGAATCATCCAATTCTGAAATTGCTACCTGTAGTAGCCTTCTGCGTCCTCTTTCCAATGCCACAAGTCTGAGCCAAATTGGATTCTCCAAGGAAGAGTTATGTAAAATCTCCCACAGTGACTTGCTTTTAGACTGGTTCAGTAGAGCGAACTTGTACGACGTGCCACGAGTCACTGTTTCAACCTTTGAATCTGAAACACACGCACAAGAAACTACAGTCCGTCCTCTTTCTGTAACTTTTTACGAAATTTCAATCCGATCCTCAGAGAGAGAGTTATGACGATTTTCCCCAGGTCACCTGTTTTGAATGTAATTCAGGAGTCTGCAAAAAGACCAACTTCCTCAGATCATATCTCCGAAAATATCACGCGAAAAGCTCTGAAATTCGGACCCAAGGTTCAGCGCCAATTCTTCTCAAATGGGTTTTTTTTGAAACTTCTGAAACATCACAGAAAAAAAGTTATAGCGAAAATGCCACGATGACCTGTTTGGAGCAGCGAAACCCTAGAATCCAAAGCTCTGATACCAAATGTTATGAAACCAGCTCACAAAAAGATAGAAAAGAGAGATCCACGCCTTAGAATTCAGCCTCTTCGAGGGGGCAACCTCCTTTACATTACATAAATGAACAATTCTTGGATGATACAAATGACAAAACCTCCTTTCTATATATAGGAGTCTAGGGAGTCACAATATAATCCAGCCGACCTAACAATAATAATATAAAGCCACAAAAATAACAATAGAGGGATTCTATGGGGCACAGAAATAACAATATGGGGGTAATAGGGGCACAACAATATAAATAAGGGGTATAACTACAATAGTAATGGGGTAATCACTAGTATTATAGGGACCCAACATACGTTGTTTTGCTGGATTACAGAAGCGTATATACGCAAGTTGTACTAAGTGAACCCGCGTATACGCAGGTTTCCTCAGTTACAGTAGCGTGTACACGCACTCTGCACATCACTGCAGGCGCATATATTATCTAATTTTCAAGATTTATAAATTTTCTTTTTGCTGAATGTTTGTCTGGTAGTTTGGGTCAGTTTGAAGCAGTCATTTTCCAGTAATAGTCCTCTGTTTAACAGGGGGCATCTTGTTCTGAACTCTTTCTAGTTATAAGGAGTGTCAGTCTTGTTTTCGTTGATTGCAAGCGTCATTGTTTTTTGACACACAAGATTTCTGGTTAAGAATCTTGACTGCTCTGTTTTGGCAGAGTAGGAAGATTGGATTCAATCTTTGTGTTCATTTTGTTTTGGTGACCTTTTGTTTGCTTAACGAAACCATTTTTGTGACCATTTTCTCCTTCGTTTCGGGAAAGTTGTTTGTTACCATTTTCTTGAAACTTGTCTTTTGATCTTTTGGACTTTCACTGCTGCTTTTGATTGTCATGAGCGATTTCAAACGCATTTATTTTTGTTGGGTTTTCATCATTTGAAAGGTGTCAATTCACAAAAGTGTTCGGTTGCCTATTCATCAATCATTGGTGTCAGTATTTTTGAGAGCATTCTTTGAAAAAGACTTCTTGGCTTCATTGAAAGAAAATCTTTTGAAAGTTTTGAGTTTCGCTTTCTTAAACTTGCTTTTCATTTGATTTCCTTTTTTGCGAAGTGAAAGTGCTTTGTGTTTATCTTAGAACTTGTTTTTATTGTTTGGACGAAATGATTGGTAACACATCATCTTCTATCTAAGCATTTCAGTGGCAAGACAAATTTGATAAGGCAGCAACTTTCCTTCTTTGTTTTTAGAGTAGTCTTTAAATCTTGCATCCACATATAGTTCTTGCATTAGGATAGATTTGCATCTCTTTTTAGGCATATATAGTTTTGTTAGTTTTTGTGAGTGTGGATTCTGAAAAGAAAAGGAAAATTTGTTTATATTAGAAGTACCTCTGAACCTCATAGAAATTGCTCTTCATCGAAAACAAAAAGTGCATGTGCATATAGCTAAGTTTTATTAATTTCTTTTGCGTCCATAAAAACACCACAAGTTTCATCTCCATTACCCTGTGACTTAAAGAACAGCCTAATAAAATCAACCGCTAATTAAAATCCACTAGAACTTTTTGTTTTAGTCAGTTACACCAACAAGTTTAGGATTTTAGGGCCTTGGATTAGGCGAGTGGAGAGTTAACTCTTCAAGGCCACATAAAACGTCAAACATAAGAGTCTGAATAACGAGAGTAAATCCAATAGCGTTAGGAAGACCAGGAAAGCTCCGGATCTGGGAGTTAAGCATGAGGGTCTGTGAAGACAGGGAAGAGAGATACCCCCTCTCCTACTTGTCCGAACTTACCTCACGACTGTTCCGCCTGGCTTCTGCGACGAGTTGGTACCCATAGTTGCCTCTCCTAGGGATCTACACAGGTGGCTGTGGAGGGGAATCCCGTGGCACCTGAGGTTGACGTTGTATCACTCTCGACAGTACTACTGGAGGGCACCCTTGCGAAGCTTGGGGGCTTGCACCGGCGCAGGCTGTTGTTAGGAGGTCAGCGTAACTTCCTCTGATACCTTCGCTGATAGGACTGGGCCCTCATCATCCCAGACTATCTTCGGAAGGCCCCTTATTTCACTTTCTCGTATTTTGGTGTCCGGTCCTAATCACCCGGAGCGGAAATACTTGGAAGTTGTTTGACTAGTTGTATCTTTAGGGACTTTATAGTGTGTGCTCTGTGCTTCTAGTTGGCCTAGCTTTCAATTTTTTGAGTCTTTAGTTAGATCATAACAAAAAATTCAAAGTGGCTGACCAATCTCCTAGACGGTCTCGAAGACTTCGTGGTCTTTCACCGCCAAGTTTAGAGCCTTCTCCGAGAAGGCGCAGAGGGAGTACCACCGGTGGGGTTCGTCCTATGCCGGTTGACGCATCGGAGATTGATCCTCCTAGCGGAGGCATTATTGCCCAAGCAAGGCCTGGTACTTCTGAACAAGAGAGGGATAATCCAGTCCTTTCTCGAGTTCTTTTTCAAGCGGAGAATAACGTAGAGGTAGAAGAATTCTCAGAGTCGTTAGGGGCTCCGAATTCTCCCCTACCATTTAGTCATCCAGACGTATTGCAATACGTTGGGACTCCGTCACATAGACCATCAAGTCCAGGTTACGCTACGCGCTTACCATTTATGACCACTACTGGAAGCATGGCTTCTACGAGTGCTACGACTATGCAAACCCCTACATCGGTGCAAGGGGGAGGAACCATTTCCATCCCCTCCACTTCCTTGTTTGGATCTTTTGCGAGCACATCTCTACTTGGGTCTACCTCCATTCTGTCCACGAGTGGAAATGCCCAAACCAATGCTTTTGGTACTGGACTCTTCTCTTTTGGCACCCAATCACAGGGTATTCCATCGGTTCCGTTTAGTGCCGCTACGTCCATGATGGGCGGATCGGCTTCATTCCAGGGTTTTCCTTTCGGAAGTGGTCATATACCACATTCCAACCCGACGGTAGGATCCATGCCTTTTTCTTCTATAGGACAAAGCAGCAATCCTTTCCAAGGTTGGAATAACCCTGGGGTTAGTAGTGCAGGAACTGGGAATCCGTTTATCGGCCAACAAGGGAATAGGCTGTACACCACGGTTAGTTCGTTTCAAAGTATTCCTCCCCTTGCTTCGGCTTGGAATCCATATCAGGGGTTATCAACTCCTTACCATTCTTTAGGAGGAAACTTTGCGGGTTATGGAGGTTATACGGCAAGAGTTGGTCAAACTCTGAATTTTGCTGGACCACAAGGCTTGCCTTTTGGTTCAGCCGGTTCTACTGGTCACTTCGGGCAGCCTGGTGCCTCCCAAATTCCAGGACAATCTTTTTAGAGCTTTGGGAGTTCTGCCCAATCTGGGTGGAATCCCCTAGGTCCTCCTAGGCTTCTGTTTCTAGCAACGTTAAACTTGCCAGATCTCACAAAGTTAACAAATGACCCAATCAGGTATAATCCGGCCTGGCCTTCGGTCCCAACCAAACTCCCTTCGAACATTCCAAAATTCGAAGGGAAGAGTGGTGAGGATCCGGGCGACCACGTAACCACATTCCATCTGTGGTGCTCATCCAACTCCCTCATCGAGGATTCGATTAGGTTGAGACTCTTTTAGCGCACCTTGACTGGTAATGCGGCCAAGTGGTATATATAGTTGCCAGGGGGCAGCTTTACATCCTTCGCCGACTTAGCCAATATTTTCTTAAATCACTTCTAGTTGCCTGTCCGCTATGATGCCGGAACTAAACTTCTGGCCACCTTTCGTCAGGATAAGGCTACCCACATTTCCGATCACATTCAGGAATGGAGATGGAGAAAGAGGCTCATTAAAGATGAAATTCCTTCGGAGTACCGTCTCGAGTGGTTTTTGAAGTCTTTACAACCCGAGATCTCCAAGGATGTCTCCATGTCTGGGGTCTATTCTGAGGAGCAAGCCATTTTTAGGGCCCAACAATTAGAATTGATCTACTCTCAGTCTGGGATCCTACAAAAGTACTTGCCAGATGCTCCTAGATCTAAGGTTGATTTAGCTAAGCCGAAGCCAGGTCTGCACGCGGACAGTATCGTTGGGTCAGTAGACACATCTACAGTGAACTTGTTGAATCAATTGCAGCAGTTGTCTTTGCAAACTGCTTCTAACAACCAAGTCACATTGTATAATCCTCCCGCTTCCCAAACTTCTTCAATTAATGCCGTCCAATCCGATAACCCCAAAGGAAATCAAAGTTCCAATGGGAAAAAGAAAGGATGTGGTAAGAAGAAGAACCAGGATGGGAAGCCCGATGCAAATAAATCCGGCAACAACGCTGGTGGTGGTGGAAATGAGTCGAGAAAGAAAGTCAAGTTTCCTTGCAAGTTATGAAAAGGAGACCATCTAACTCATCTTTGCCCTAGGATTGAAGACGCTCAGCGCTTGTTAGGACAGCAAGGGACTTCTAGTTCGCAAGCTGTGTTAACTAACCCGTTTCCCCAAGGGCAGCAACTTCTTGCTGGCGCGAGTTCGAACCCTGGTACCTCCGCAGGGGGCAACCAGGAAGGGGACAAGTCATTGAATGTTTTCATGATGGGTGCTCACGCTAATGTGGCCACACGGTCACGCGATTATGGTGAAGGTGAGAATTCTAAGGGTAAATCAGTTCCCGAAACTAACAACCCACTTCATATTGAGCGACCTTCTGTTGAGACTATACCTCGGGTGCCGAAAGGTTCCGCTAAACGCGCGACTATCAACCCTAATATTAGGGCAGCCCAGAATTACTCCATTGTGGAGGATCTGGCTCAGAGTCCATGTGCTATGTCTGCGTTAGAGGTTCTCCAGTCATGTCCTGCTCAACGAAGTGCCTTGCTATCGGCAATGGGGGCAGTGGATCCAAGTAACTCCTTAGCTCTCACTTTTGATATGAGTAATGTCAAAAAGAGACTTCCTCATCACATGGCTTTCCAGATAAAGTCTACCTACCAGAAAACGAATATTTTTCGGACGGTTGTAGATGAGGGAGCTTCCACGTGTGTCATGTCTATGTCATGCTGGAAGGCCATTGGATCACCGTCGGTTGTTCCTTCACCCACCCTATTGACAGCATTTGATGGTCATTCTCATAGGCCATACGGGATTATCCCGGCTTTTCCTGTATGTGTTGGAGGAAAGGTCGTTAATATTGAAGTAGAGGTCATAGACGCTAACCTAGACTATAATCTCCTATTAGGAAGGAACTGGGTATACGAGATGGAAGCCATGGTTTCGACTCTATTTCGTGTCATTTGCTTTCCTCATGAGGGGAAAATCGTTAAGGTTAACCAATTGGACTATTGTCCAGTTGATCCTCAAGCAAACTCTGACTCTACTATTCCTCTAGTGGGTAACCCCCGTCCGCCTACCAAGAGTCTAGGAGTCGGGATGTACTCTTCATTGATGGGTACGTTTAATCTTCCCCCTCCTACAGCTGGTATAGATATAATTTCATCCTCCAGGGATCCTTTACGGAGAGAGTTTGTCCAAACTCCTTATTCTTCGAATCCTAGAATCTTAGCTTCATCTGTGACCACATCAGGTGACGACAAGGTGGGTGGAATAGAATCTCTTATATCTACAGTAGAACCTAGATGTGAATCTATCGATAACTATGTAGATAACCATTCTACTATTTCCTCTGGGAAAGAAATAGATGGTGATGTGGCTCATTTTCGGACCCTTGATTCCACCTCTGCATTGGATTGCTCGGATATTGTTTTTCCATCGGATGAAGCGGTATTCGAAGCAATGACGGTCGTAGATCGACCTTTGGAAGATTTACATCGTCGGTTACACTTTCATTCCCCTGTGCATGAAGTAGAATCTCAGTTCTCCAGTTCGACTAGTGATGTTTGTACGGTTCCTTTGGCTCCAACACATTTATTTGCCGAAGAGAGTATATTGATTGGTTCGATCGTCGTACCTATAAACATCCCTAGGAGTAAATTGGCGGAGCCCCCTGACGGGCTCTACCTCAAGAAGTACTTTGCTTAGTTTTACCAGGCAATGACTTCTTTGTACTTTATGTATATATTTATACATATATCGTCGAGCGTTTTCTGATATCAGTGCTTTTTGGTCTGTTGTGACAGGTGCTGATGGATGATTTGGTCTATTTTGGGTTCGCCGATGGTGCTAGTCGACACACTCGGAATCTTGCTTCCGCAGCTTGGGTACTTTATTATCCAACTGGTCAATTGATGGTATCAAGAGGTGTGTGTATCGGTCCTGCTCTCTTATGGGATCGACTCGTTGGTAGTATATCTTGATTCTCAATTGATAGTGTCTCAATTAAATAGCATTTATCGGGTTAGGGATCCATTATTATATCGTCAATATTTAAGGGTGAGGTTGTTGCAAAGATCATTTATTTACATTAATTATTTGCACATTCCAAGATCTCAGAATTGGTTAGCTGATTCTATCGCTAATCAAGCATTAGACTGGCATATCAATCATTCATCATCATAAAATCATACATCAAAAATTCAAACTGTATATATATATATATATATATATATATATATATATATATATATATATATATATATATATATATATATATATATATATATATATATATATATATATATATATATATATACATATATATCATAAAACGCCTCGAGTGTACATATGTGTCCAAAAATATACAAAATTGGGACTCAAATGCCCATAATCATGTCAGGCATATCTAACGCCTCGGCTCAGGATGAGCGTCTAAGTATGTCACTATAGCGTTGGCCACGCGCCGAAAGACGCGAACCCAGTCACGTGGCATGCCAACCACATGACGTTGCATATCCGGAGGAAGGTCCTCTATCTCGGCCATCGGTACTCGGCAGCTCAGTCTCGCCAAGTGTCGTTGGACGTTGTTCAGGGTCCGTTCCGTATCCGCAGCCGCCTCTTCGGCTCCTCGGCCACGCCGTCCATGCCGCGGGAATCCATCTGGTCGTACAGGCCCAATGTCTGGAACATGATCATCATATTAGTCATTTGAATCTCATCAAAAAATATTTTTCAAAATTCATCATTATATTTGAAAAATCCAAAAAATCATAAAATAATAAAAAAAAAATTCTTACCAATCTCGCCCCATGCTGCATCCGGTGGTAACACTAGATCAGGATCTCCTCGGAAATCCAGCCCAGCATAGGGGTAGTCATCCACGGCGATGATCTGCTGCTCCCACCAGGCAAAGAAGTCATCGTCAAATGCATTCCTTGGGACTTCCCCACCCCCCAGACGTTTCATCAAGTCAGCCCACCGGCCCATGCGTGGATCACGTGGACTACTGATGGCAACTGCTACCCTGGGGCGGAGTGCGGGAACCTTCTCGAAGAAGAAAGTGCACAAGATGGTTCCGAACCCAAAGTTCTTGGTCTGTCCCCTCCTGATAGAAGTGAGTTGTTCCTTCATGTTGGCAAGGAGAGGAGTACACCAGTCAAACACAGTAGTGAGACAGTCCACTGCCACGCTCATGGTTACCCATGATGCCTGATGTAGTGAGGATGATCCGTTCACTCGAGCTATGGTGAACAAGATTATCCTGAGTGACAAACTCGCCACATGTGGAATAGAGATCTGGCTCCCGACCTTCCGATGACCTGGGCAGTAAATCTGTACATAGTCATCTACACTGAGGCTATTCCGTGTCCTGCCCCGCGAATGTACTACCTCTCCCCTTCGGGAAAGGCCCGTGATAAAATATATATCTTCCACTTCTATCCTAAGTGGCATCTGATCAATCACAAATGCGTCCTCATCGACATCCCAATAATCAATGAGCCTCTCGAGCAGATGCGTGTTTGCTTTCATATTTGGAAATTTGAAGAATTTAAGCAACCCGCATCCCCGTAGGGCATCTAATGCCTCATCATTGCCCATAACTTCATTATCCACGGCTGAGTGCTCTTTTTCACGCCATGTGATAGTCATCCTGGAAGAAAAAATCATTTTCATCCGTTAGTTTTGTTTATAAAATTAGTTCGCTGCGCACACGCAGGTTCATATATACACAGTCGCGTGTAGGGCCGTCATATACGCGAGTTCTATATGGCCAACCCACGTGTACGCCGCGAAAGAATTTTTTGCAAAAATCCAACGGTAAAACATCAACTAAAATTCCTAAAAACTATCACAATTAATTACAAGACAAGTTTGAGGCTTACCTGGAAGTTTTCGGCAAGTTTGAACGGTTGAATTGGTCACAGGGAAGTTTGCTCCTTTTGCTCCACAATTTTGGCTCTCCAAGTCAAATGGTGAAAATGGTGAGTCAAAAATGCCTTTTATAAGTTTTGAAAATGCAAAATTTTTTCAAAATTTTATTTTATTTTGCCTCATGTGACTTTTAACTTGGGAGCTTGGAATGCCGAGTTTGGTTTTTTTTTCAGGACATCTTGGACATTTTTCGACAGTTCGAGACGGTTCCATGACCGCTGACCCGTCATGGCAGGTATCGTGTTTTCACTGGCATATAGGTTAGGGACACCATTTTTTCCGTTGCATTATGCATACTAGCCTCCATCTGACCGATACATCTGCCATAGGGTCCACCCCATCGTGTTATGGTTCATAATCCATTTTCACTCGCCGATTCTTTAAATCATGACACGATGGTAGAGCCATCCCTTTACATGGGCATCGTAGTTAGCACCTCACTGACATTTGTTGCCCATGCTGCTTCATTTTGAGTAGGCTCGGGAGTCCTCTGTAGTCCCGCCATGACTTATGCGTTGAAGACTCATTCCCCTTTGCTTCTTCGCTTCGTTCTGGCCTTATACCCTAGAGGCTCCTATGTGTGTTGAGTTGTACTTCTGCATTGCATGTTGACAATTTGCACCTTTTTGCCTAGAGGCGGCTTCACTTGGACTCGTGTTTAAGCCAACTTTTGACCATGACGTCTGCAAAATCAACCTTGCATACCTTTGACTTCTGCAGCTTGACATACCTAGATCCGTGGAAAGAACATACCTCTGAGTGTCACTGACCAGTTTTCACCTCCCTGCATTGAGCATAGGAATGTTCCCTTCCCAGGAACTAGATCATCTGTTTCACCGACACTCGTTCTTTCCACTGTACCATAGCATTATTTTATTCTTTTTCCGGCTTAACAGAAAAAGACAAAAAAATTAAATATTCCAAAAAGAGCGGGAACAGGGACATTATTTCCATTTATTGTTGGCAGCTAGAGTCAGTCATGTCGCCCTTGAACAAAGCACTCAAAACAAAGTCTCCTCCGCATCGGTGGGATTTAGTTTGACTTATGTATGCCATAACCTTGTTATTGAGTCAGTTCTCCCCCGATTGGTTATCTCTTCCAATCATATGGAGGGTTCATTCGTGCCTCCTGCATGGCGAACTTATACAGAGTCATCATATGCTGCCACATAGTCACATTGAGTCGTGCTTTTGTTCAAGGGAAGTTAGCCTGAGTCGGCCTCTCTGCAGTGTCTCTTGACTCATTTTCAATCGGCCATCCCTGGTTGTCAGTATCATGTCTATCATCACATCAGTTATATTGGTCCTTTACTTGTGCCGGTTTAAGAAGGTCCCCATTGACTTCTTGCTGGCGGGTCTTGTCCTTATCGACGACGACACCTTGCTCTGAGGACAGGCCTAGAGCCACACCCTGGCCCTATTTTCATTATTGATAGGCCACCTTGTGCTCAGCATCGATCAGTATCATGGGTCTTTGACTGAGTGGTTCCCTTGTGTTCGACATCAGCATACATTATCACACATTGGGATTCGTGCAGTACCTTGGTTTCCATTTGACCCTATTGGTGGATACCTCGCCTCTGTGTCAGCTTTCATTATTGGTTGGTTCAGAGGGTTTCTGTCGTGCGCTAGTCACATCTTGTGTACGCCGGAAACGTACTTCGGTTGGGTTACTACATCTTTTTCGTCTGATTCCTTCCACATTATTGGCCTACGGGTTACACTCGCGCTAGATTGATGGAGGATGCCTTAATGCCTTCCTTCTAGCGGATCTTTCCCTATCGACTCCGACTCATTGCTCTGGGGCAAAGATCTAGAGTCCATTTGGCAGTACCTTGGGGTTTGCAGTCATTAGTGGCAGATTCCTCGCTATCGACAGTGGGAAACCATCATTGTCTCCTGATCGATAGATTCTTACAGGTGTTCGACTTCAGCTCATCTATTCACACTTGTTAGCTTGTACTGGGTACCTTGACGCTCATTATCATTATCGGTGAGTAGTCTCGCGTTTGTTAACAGTATACATCAATGACCGGTAATCAAACGATTTCTCACATGGTCGACTTCAGATCATTTATTCCCATGGCGTAGAAATGTACCATGGCGGTCGGTGAAGACCTCAGGTTGTATCAGCATTCATTGGTTCACTTGACAGTTGCTCTTGTTGCTGCTAGTTGATACCACTCCACCTTATATGTTGCAGTCAGTCATGGCGACATTCTATATGCTGGCACCTGAGTTTGCAGTGTAGTACCATCCTATTCCATCATGTTCAGTTGGTACCTTTTGGGATCAGTGTTTGATATCAGTGATCCGTTGCATCTTTCAGCATCATTGACAGTCTTATATGTGATATTCAGACATGTACTTGCTCCTTATGATCAGATGATCCATTATGTATCTTCCAGTCATTTATACTTGTATACTTAGTGGATCCGCTTGTACTTGATATGCGGACATGCTTTACTTTTTCTGAGCATGGGTATGCCCGCCTCAGACAGTGTTTCTTTCTGATCTCCTTTTGGTGGCTTGGCAGGCTGAATTCTGGTGAAGTCCTCCTCAGGTTTCTCGACAGACTTCCTTTCCATGTTCTTACATAATATATTTCGGCCATCATGTTCCCCTTCTGACCTCATATATTAGGGGGCATCTGTTATAGCTCCAAATCTCACTCTTATGGTTTGTGAGGCTGCACTCATGGCCTAGGGCAACCCCTCCTTCCAGACCTGGTCCTAAAATTTAAAAAACAGTGTTTTATCCCTTATACGTGACATTGCCCTGAGTTAAACGCGTGTACACGCGGGTCTGTGTATACCCAACCCGCGTGTATGTATTAAAACACTTAAAAAAATAAATAATTCCTTATTTTCGGGCAGAGATCGCGGGTTTTACCTGCTGATCACCTGTTAGTGCCCATGGCCCAACTGTTCCCAACCAACTCCTAACTAAAAAACTACTTTGGTGATGGTATAAAAAGACATCAAAGGGAAGGCCTAAGGGGGGAGAGAAAAGAAGAGCAAGATTATTATGCTGAGATTTTCCCCTTAGACCAGGTCTGAAGTCCTTGGTGCCTTCTGCACTTCCCCCATTTTGCATAGGAAACCCTTGTTTCCATGTGTATTGGTGATCATTCATCCTTTATATCACCATTGAGTAAGACTTGGAAGGAGCTCTTGTTGGAGGCTTGAGGCTGGAACGAATCTGGGAGGAAGCTTTGCTTGGAGCCTGCTGAAGGTGTTTCAGGTGAAATCTTTCCGTTATATGTACTTTACTTGCCTTTATATAAAGAAACACGTCTTGGTTCCCGAAACAATCTTTCTTTGTGCTTATGAGATTCTTGTCTTGAATTCTTATGCAAGTAGTTACTTAAAGATTTTTATAACTAACTTTATAGCATGAAGATGGTTTTCATATAAGTATTTGTCCATGTACTGTTGTGTTCTTTGATTTGTTTGTTTTACAGGTCAAAGGAGAAGAAGGGAACTCCAAGAAGGGTTTGGACCCTAAAGGCCTTCTCGAACGTAGGACCTTAGGTACGTACCCTAAACATTATAATTTGCTTACAGTAAAGATAATGGCTGTGTGTGTGTTTCTTTGAATAAGCAATTTTCAGTCTGGTAGAGTCTCAACCCAAAGGACCCTAGGGGTACTTTCCCCTCAACCAAATGGGCAGGTTGAAGTCGTGAATGAATCCCTAAAAGTCATCCTATAAGGGACGATTAACAAAGCTCGATCCAATTGGCACATCATGTTATATCTGACACTTTGGGCATACCGAATGTTAATTAAGACTGCCACTAGTTTTACTCCCTTTCAACTAGTTTATGGGTTGGAATCCATTTTTCCTGTGGAATGTGAAATTCCTTCCCTTAAATTAGTTGTTGAACTTCTTCCTGATACTTCTAGTCTCGAAGAATACCTCGTTCATTTGGAACATCTCGATGAGAAGTGTCAAGATGCGGCCATAATCAACGAAGCTCATAAGAAGAGGGTAAAAACTCAATACGATAAAGTTGTCTGTCCTAGAATTTTTTCTGAAGGCGACCTTGTCCTGGTCTACGACCAAGACAAAGATTCCTTAGGGGCCGGAAAGTTTAAATCTATGTGGTATGGTCCGTTCATTGTCAATTTTTCTTTTTTTAATGGAGCTTATGAGTTGATTGATTTCGAGGGAAACAAGTTGGCGGAGCCCAAAAATGGGCTCTATCTTAAGAAGTACTTTTCTTAGGCTTCAGCCTAGAATTTGCTTGATTGTATATATTGTATCTTTGTACATATCTATCTATCAGTTTTTAGTGATGTCGATATTTTTGATATGCTTTGGAAAGTATTGATGGATGATTTGATATATCTAGGGTTTGCCGATGGTGCCAGTAGACACACTCGAAATCTTGCTTCCGCAGCTTGGGTTATTTATTATCCATCTGGCCAGTTGTTGGTTTCAAGAGGTATATGTATCGGTCCCACTTCAAATAATATCACCGAATATACTGTTGTTATTAATTTACTATCTGAGGAAATATCTCTTGGTATTGATTCATTAGTAGTTTATTTGGATTCACAATTGGTGGTATCTCAACTAAATAACATCTATCGTGTGAGAGATCCTTATTTATATCGCCAATTTCTGAGAGTGCGTTTATTACAAAGATCATTTTTTTATATCACATTTTTTCATATTCCACGATCAAAAAATTCATTAGCAGATTCTATCGCTAATCAAGCATTAGATTGGCATATAAATCATTCATCACATTAAAACATCAAAAATAATCGAAGTATCATCTATATATATATGATCATCATGATAAACTGTTTGTACATAGATAGAGTTTGTGTCCAAAATAATATACAAAATCGGGACAAAATGTCCTACAAAATTAGGGCTTATTCCCATCATCATGTCTAATCAAAAAATATCTGATCATCTATCTAGCGATCCTGCTCAGGATGAGCGACAAGGAAGAAAATGATGGAATTTTCCACCCACCAAAATAGCCACACCCAATCTCATGGTACTCCCACCACGTGTCTTTGCATCTCCTCTGGTAGGTCCTCTATAGCCACCATAGGTACTTGGTGAGTTAACCTCACCAAGTTTCTCTGGACTACATGGAGGGTCCTCTCAGTCTCTACTATGGCTCCTTCAGCGTCTCTTTTGTGACGCCTGTGTCGAGGAAGACCATCAGGTCTCACTAGTCCAACATCTGTGTCATGATCAATAATTTTGTAAGAATTTTGTCTCATCAAAAATATTTTTTGTTCATTTATACTTAAAATCCAAAAAAATCTTAAAATTCAAAAATTAAAAATCATTTGTACCTATGGCGCCCCATGTTGCATCTGGTGGCAACACCAGATCTAGATCTACTATAAAATAAGAGTAGTCTTCGACTGCAATGACCTATTGTTCCCACTAAAGGAAAAACTCGTCATCAAATGTAGTCCTAGGGACCTCACCGCCCCCTAGTCGATTCATTAAGTCATCCCACCTGCCCATCCGTGGATCTCTTGGGCTGCTGATTATGGACAATACCTTGGGACGAAGCCCAGTTACTCTCTCAAAGAAGAAGGAACACAAGATGGTTCCATATCCAAAGTTCTTTGTTTGACCCTTTTAGAAAGAAGTAAGTTGTTTGTTCATATTGGCTAGCAGAGGTGTGCACCAATCGAAGACTGTAGTGAGACAATCCACTATAAGACTCATTGAAACACGAGAGGCCTGATGTTTTGAAGCAGAGCCATTTACCCTGGTGATGGTAAAAAGAAGGATTCACATTGATAGACTCTCTACATGCTTGATTGGAATCTGGGTTTCAATCTTCTCGGTGTTTCCAGGACAGTAGATGCAGATGTAGTATTCTACACTAAGACTAGCTCTTGTCCTTCCTGTTGAGTGGGCCCTCTCTCCCCTATTGGAAAGACCTGTAATGAAATATTCAGAGAAGAATAAATTCTAGAGAAAATGGAACTTTAGCGAATCATTTTTTCTTGAAAAAACATGGAAAATTAGCCCACCTGCAAATATTAGCCCCTAAAATTTTCCATGGTTGATGGATAGAATGCATATCCTTTCACCTTTTCTTTTACTTATGTAAGATTTATTTCATGTTAAAAGGGTGGAATTACATGATTGAGTTAGTTCTCATAACTATTTCGTCAAAATTATATAATTATGAGATAATAATAATTTCATAATTGAGATAATTGACAAAAATCTCATAATTGAGAAAAATGTTTCTAGAGTTTGTCATTCCCAAGGAGATCAACTTGACCCACTTGTGTATGAGTTCGCTAAGGGTCCATTATTGTAGAAGTTTCCTAACTTATAAATCCCCTAGGTGTCTAGATAGATTCTCCTAGAGGATACAATGAACTATGTAATCTCACCAAGACGAAAGGGGGTTAGAGAAAAAGTATCCATATTATAGTGCAGGAGCTCTGCTACATTGGGGGAAGGAGGCCAGGTTGCAAGTTGGAGGAGATGCCTATCTTTCTTGGAGGTATGAACCTTATGCATTATCATTTTGGATTAATAGACATATGTTCCTTTTCTATATCCATGTTTTGAATATGTTTTATGTTTTCATATGTTAGTTTTAAGATGGCAGGCTCTCTACAAAAATCTGATTGTTTGCTTGTTTGGTGGTGTTGTGTGTGGGGTCTTGTTTTATTGTAGGTGGAATAATATCTTAAATTTTAAGAAAGATTCCTCTACATCATACCCAAGAGACTCCAATGACCTGTGAGGATACCACATTTCAACTTCTAATATTCATCTTATCATGTACAAGTGTTGAATGTATTTCTTTGTGTAGGAAAGAATTGGGGATTGATTCTTTGGTCTTGTTCATAATCACATAATCACATAAGGGTAGATCATACTTTGATCTACAGGAAAAAATTCCTTGGAGAAGAAGGTTACTTTTAACTTAGTAGATCAGAGTATGATCTACCCATATGTGAGTGGGCGATTGTGAACAAGATCAAAGATTCAAACCCCAATCCTTTCCTACACAAAGAAATGAATTCAACACTTGTACATGATAAGATTAAAATTAGAATCCAAAACCTAGTATCCTTGTAGGTTGGTGGAGTCTCATGGGTTTGATGCAAAAGAAGTCCTCTTACACTTGAAGATCTCATTCCACCCTTTTAACATAGAATAAATCTCACATAAGTAAAAGAAAGGGTGAAAGGGGATGCATTATAGCCAACAACGGAGGTAAGTTGAACTTGGGTTTATCTCACTATAATGGAGTGGAAAATAGGGTTATAAAAAGTAATACCATATGAAATATTAAAACATCATGAGAATAATCTCATATTTATGAATGATTCATATATGAAGAAAGTTTGGAAAGAAAAGATAAAATGAAGAATATTTGATTTAAATTATTATTATTAATCTCACTTGGAAACTATATTCTTATGATATATGTGATATGATGATCTATCCAGGAAGGATAGATGGTGGATGTGAAGCTGAAAATCCTAGGGACAAGGCCATTGTGGTGACACTAGAACCCTATGACATACCTTGATCACCATGAGCTATGTTATGACAAATTTGTTGTGCTATTTAGAGCAAGCCAAAGGGATGCCTTAGTTATAAGACTCCATAACTCTTGAGACTATTCTTATGTAAGGAATACTTTAAAAAGAATGGATCACCTAAGAGATCAAGGAAGAAGATAAGGGGGTGCCTAGAATTGGAAGGTGTGTAACTGCAACGAAGAGGAGATTTTAATGAATTTGTTTTCAGGGATTCATGTACATAGCCATTGGTATCCTGTGTGCATTAGGTGTATCCACGAAAATAATGAGTTTAACTTGTTCCATGTGGAAGCCTTGTGAAGCAACAACAACCATGCATGAATGTTCTACAAAGATAGGAGGTCTATAGGCAACTAAACTATGAAAAATGAATGACATTGCTCGAAGTGGCAACTAAGGACATGGAAAATGTTTTTGATATGAAAGTGGAATATCCCTTCTTTTGCATAGAATGGTTCTACAGATAGTATACCACTAAGGACGATGTTCCTTAAAGGGAGAGGGGATTGTGACACCACTTTCATTACCCAATTTTTTTTAATGTGATTAATAACATATAATCTTGTGGTGCCATCAGTGATGTTATGATGTCAAACTTTATTATATGATATAATGTTTATTTTTATTAATAAAAATGCTAGAGTTGAAGAAAGGGGACAACCAATAGATTATGATGCCTTGGGGAGCATGGAACTTGAATTAAGAAGGAAAATATAACTTGGGTGAATATTTCCCTTTGATGTGATGGTTAGTATTCTCAAGAATTGGAAAGGTTTGGAAGTTAAAGTGTCAAAGGTCATATGATTATAAAAATAAGAGAGAGGAGAAATTAAGGGGTTCTTATTCTTCATTCTTAAGCTTCTAGTTTTTCTCTCTTCTATTACCCTCTCATAAATATATCTGTCTCTCTCCATCACTCACTTAGAAAATTCAAATTTGAAAAGGGATTAGTGAGAGAACCTAGAGAGGTTTAGACCTTATGATTGGTTAAGAGTTGTGAATGATAACTTATGTGATAGGAAATGAATATGTTGCAACTCTTTTTCTTTGGACTTGATGTATATGAGGACGAGGATTCTGTGGCACATATATCATTCAAGAAGGGAAGGCCAAGGGACTGTAGATATTAGAGAAGGACTCCTTTGTGTTGTGCATACCTACATTATCATTTGTGAATGTCATGGGCCTAATCAAGGAATGGAAAGGTTGAACACTGATATTTTTTCTTGTGCGTGGAGGAGAGTGGCCTTCACATTTTGTGTTACATTTGGTCTAAAAACTATGTGTTAAATCCTAGAGTTTAGTTTTTCCCTCAAAGAATCAATATATAGCTCGGGGGGTGTCCAACTATGCAAATATTGCAACATAGTTGAGCCTATGGTTGGGTGGAGAGTCACCAACCCTTCATTAGTTCCAAGATGTAAAATATTTGACTAAAGATAAATATCTTGTATGCATGATTATTTAATTTCTCTTTTCAGCAAGATTATATGTACACGAATTTAGCCTTCAACAAATTTATCATGATTGTAGTTTTTATACTATTTGGATGTAACTTTTATATGTATTTTAATTTTGTAATACTACTCATTGAGGAAGATAGGCTTCCTAATTTCTTCTTTAAATAAGTTATGTTGGAATTTTTACTATAACTTTTATTCTGGGAGGTTCTCATAGCTGAAAATTAGACCATAGTGAGGGGAATTTTTGTTAATCCTCTGGTCCAATTTTCAGAGAAAGTAAAGGTAGAACAAAAAAATATATATTTTAAACGTTTTATTTTAGCAATGCAAATTCCAGTTTAATATTGCTAGTGGATAGAGACACTATACATAAGAAAAAACAGGGACAGAAAATATATATCATTAAGAGCAAGAATCGTATTATAGTAAATATTACCCAGAACAAAATACACAAAGTCTCTTGGAGATTTTGTAATACCATTGCATTAATTCCAAATGTCAAAAGAGGTATTTTGAACTCAAGAGTAAATACATGTAACAAGAACAAAAAACATAACTTGAGAAGTTCTATTCACAATTCAATTAATATGTTAAGACAAAAGAGGTACCTAGCATGCTAAAAATAATTAGTTCTGAAAGAACTATAAGCCATATAAGGCCTTAAAGAAAATAATCATTACAAATTCCATAAGCAAATAGTTCCAAGACTTGTCTTTGAATAGAGAAATCATGTCCATGCAGAAGAAGAAACCAAGAGTTGGGGATCTCCAACCTAGTGAATGAGACGAGTAAGTTGTAATTGGAACTGTGCCTAACTTGATAATATTCATATGAAATGATACAATGGAGTTCAAATTTGTACCTGTAAAGCAATATATAAATAGACTTAATAAAAAATTATAAGAATTGTATAGTATGTGTAAAAAGGATTTTAAGATTTGAGGAAGTTAACATAGAGAGGGTTATAATAAGATTACCTGATAATTCAAAGTAGCATTATCTAAGCACTTAAACCACTTTCACATTGGAAATAAAACATTAACCACTATATATAGAAGGAGAATTAATGTTATTCTAACAAGCATTAAATGTATAAGAAGAAACATATATGGTTTAGACTTTGAAAGCCAAATAAAATTGAGTAATTATGAAAATCCAGTACAGGGCTACGCAAAAATGAAAACCAAAATTTAAAATTTATTTTGCAGAATGAAAACAATTATTCTAGCGCTAAAAATTCTAGCATAAATAAATTCTAAAAAATATATAGTCACGTTCAAGAATTGAAACCAGGGTCAAAGAAATCTCCAAATCAAAAAAAGGATATTATAATCATAACTTGTGAATGAACAATATTCATATTAAATATAAATTATATACTTGAAATGGGTCATCGAGAGAGGTTAATAGAGGCTCAAAACAAAGGATATAGACGGTTTTAAAACCCTTTATCCTCTCCAAATACCTATACAAATTAATGAATTTTGAAGACAAGTCGTAAATTAAATTACTTGAAAATAGAGAGTAAGGGTTATAAACCCCTGATATTTTCTCACATCTACGATATTGTTAACTATATTATTACTGAAATTAAGGAGACTATAACCAGTTGGTTGGAATTATGGCTAATATGTTGTCCTTAATGGAAACCTTCATGTCAAATATGTCCTTGATGTAAACCTGGTTATAATATGATGTGTTTTCCTTGATGATTATAGAATGGTTGCAGATGAAAAGAATGATGGTACAAACATTATAGAGGAAAATGAAGAGTATTAACAACTTAGTCACAAGATGCATGGAAAGTGTGAAGTTTGAAAAGTATACGTGACCCTTGTGAATAAGAGTCGTGTACATATGCAGGTTTAATGAACAAAAGTCGCGTATGTGATTCTCCCATGGAAAATAGAAAACCAAGAGATTTTCCCATGGTAGTCGCCCATAGTATTGTGAAAACAACATCTATGTGATTTCATCAATAATTACCAAAGGATTTTCCTATGGAATTGGAAAGGAAAATGGTTATATAAGGAGAAGAAGATCAAGGAGTTGAGCGTGCAATGTAAAGGAGAATTCATGTGTGATTTGATCTGGAACAAGTGTGCACCAGGGAGTAAAGAGAAGGCTTGGATATGACAGATTTGAAGATGTGTTGAAATATATGCTTGATTGATTTTCTTTCTTCTGAATGTTTGAATAGCTAATAATGCAAGTTTTGTCGTTATAATAGAAACATGATCTGGATGATGTGCAAAGATCTATGTTTTTTACAAAGTCTATATGCAGGACAGAGACAATGCTTGCAAAGAGGATTTGATGTATGATTAATGTGTTAATATCGGTATGCTGATTGTTTTTTAGAATTTCGCGGATATATGTGGATATAATTCATAGTAGTCGCATATATATTCTGAGATAACATGTTGGATGCTTGATCAGATTTGTTAACAGTTGTTTTGTTGTTGATTGATGTATGTGTTGAGGTTTTTCTTGAATAGACATAATGAATTGGTAGAGATTCTTTGGTATTCAATATATTAATATGTGTACATAGTTTCCGTGAAGAAGTAGCGTGTATATATGTGGATCTGTAAAGGAGAAGTCATGTATATATTCTGAATTAACAACCCTTTAATATTGTTGCCTAATGTGGGTTGTTGGAAGTTGTTTTGATGTTGATTGATGCTTATGATGATGGTATACAAAGTTTGCTTTGAACAGATAGTATGGTTTGGCATTGTCATTGAGTGAAATAAGATCTGTATGTGGATAGTATGCATAAAAGGTGCGTATATACACATATATTCTTAATGACAGTCACATATATATTATGATTTTATCAAAATTTGTAGAGTTTCTTGGTTATGATAATAGATTGGTTTTGTATTATTTGTTGTTGATTGTCAAGGATGTCTTGATCAGGATGTTTGGTATCTGACAGTATTGATTAATGATTTGAGGTTGGATTTTAGTTTATTCAGTGTTTGGTAATCATAGGATTGATTAGGTTGCTTGGTATATTGGTTTGATCTGTACTATGGTTGAAAAAGTGCAATTGGTATTCAGTGTTTGATTCAGAGTGGTTATTGGTGTTTGGTGATTGAGCTTATTATTGGGTGTGGGTCGAGTTTGAAACTTTGATGAAAGGTCGCTTCCATGTTTTGATGGTTTATTGAGATAGGAGGGTCTAGTATGAAAATTATAAAACTTGATCCATAAAGGTGTTGAGGGTTGGAGCCTTCAGTAAGGGAGTCAGAGCTTCCTTCTGGTAGGAGTCGGTAAACTTGATTAGGAGGTTGTAGCTCCTTTCCAGTGGGTATTGGAGAACTAATGGAGGTTGTATCCTCTTCCAAGTAGGATTCTACGTGATGGTAACAGTCTAAACTAGTACAACATGTAATGAATATTTCTTTATAATAATAAAAATAAGACAAAGACGACATCAACGATGGTTTTCTCCCAAATTGGGTTTCCACCTAAAATATTGATGCTCTTATGTGTTGATATGTTGATTGTGTGTTATGGTTTATTTTCTCTTTACTCATCATGATTAATGAATAATGAATAGTAAATGAAATGATGATGCAATGGTTAAGTTAAACAACTCATGCAAATTGTGAAAAATTGGTAATATGCATATACGTGCCTTTAATTAACTAAAGGCGCACACACACATGAGTTTTGTGAATAACAGTAGCATACAACTTTCTGAATTTGAAATTGAAGACTAACTTAAATAAAAATACTAATTCACCACCCCGCCCTCCCCACCCCCTCCACCCCCACCTCTTAGTATTTTTCCTAACACTGTTTCCTCCCACAACTATATAAATACTAGAAACATAATCCAAAGAAAGTTTGTGTAAGAACAAGAATTTTTACATGAGGGTTAGCTTTTGTTGAGGAAAAATATACCCGATTAGCCTGCAACCATCTCTAACCAGTAACCATAAATTAATGGAAACCATCAAGTCAACTCTTATCTATAATAGGGTGAAAATAAATTTTAATTAGCACTAGAACATTACAAAAAAATAACCTAGAAACAACATGTAACACATATCTTAACAGTACTTCAAAACGAGTGAAAAATCTATAAAAAATTTATATTAAAAGAATAGGTTGAAAGGAAGAAATAGTTAAAAACCATCGTAGAGTTACCTTCAAAAGGCATTGACAAGATTTGAGGTTGAATGGAACACGACTGGTCCATTTAAATCACTAAACTCGCCTCTAGTGAGAAAATTTACCATGAAAACCCTCATACTCTAAGAAAAAACTCAATGATAACAGGGTTTGTAGAGTAGACTTCTCTCAGAGCTTTGAAAGGTAACAAAACAAAATGAAGATGGTTGGAATAGACTTTTACTTCCATAAAAACCCTAAGATCGACCATGACCTTCGATCTAACCATAGATAATATACTCCATCAAAATGGTAGGTCAAAAGTACCATTCATGGAGCTCTTAGAGGATGACATATATAGGTCAAAGGTATTATGCATGTAAACACTAGAGGTTAACCTGATTATGAAATCTCAAAAGATGTGGTGAATTCATCTCCACAAAATGAGGAAGAGGCCATTAGAAAAATCTCGACAATTAGATCTTATATATAACCAGTCTGGATACCTCTACCATGTTCTTCTAGACAACCCATGCCTACAAAATTTGAAACTATAGACACCAGGAGAATCCAATGTTTCCCATGAATTGATTGGGACCATAGCTCAAAATCAACCTAGAAACACCTTCCAGTACCCTAGATAGAATTACAGTGACCAACCATTTGGTGCCATAACACCACCACACCACATAGGATATTACCCTGGTCAACCTATGCCTATGCAGAATCCTGCTTTGTAGGTCAACCAATATTAGCTGGCATAGGGTATCCAATACCCTCCCATGCAAGGTGGCACATACCCCCTAGGAACGTGGAATCAATTCCTCCTTCCCATAACTCATATTCCAGTTAGGGACAAGGGAACCAATATTTCTCTTTCCCCACACCTCAACAAAATAACCCACCATCACAGGCTAATGCAGGGGTTAATCTAATGCAACCTTTTCTCACTCAACGACAACAATCAATTGAAAAATTGAACACAGCTAACCTGCCTAAAATTTCTAAGAAAAAATTAAAGAGCAAGCCAAAGGGATAGCTTGGCCAAGGGGGCAACAATCAGCAACAACTTCCGCAGGCACTCACTGGGAGAAACACAAACCGGAACCAAAACCAGGGACCGACCAATAACAACCCACAAAGGAAAAACAAGAACATGAGTCTATGGAATAATCACACTTGTGCCATTTGTGGTGAATATGGTCATTACACCCATCACTGTCCTCAACTCCCTGAGTTGAAAAGGATGAAAGACAGTGGGGGGAAAGGGGGTAAAAAACAACAACCTCAATGATGCAACATCCATTCCCCCATCAAGGAGTGGTAAATACCCAATAGGAACACTCCCAGCAACACCAGAACACTCCTGGAGGAAGTTCCCAAAATGCCTCAAACCATGACATTTACATGGTAGGGGAAGATGTTCTCCTGCAGACATGCAACTCGGAGTACAAAACTCCACCAGAAAACCACCCTTCCACCTCAACCACTATGAAACCTACAACACCTTTGACAACCCCTCGATACGCACAATCCAAAGGAAAGTATTCCTAGATGAATTAGGAGAAAGAAATCATCTTGATTCTTGTTTAATGGTATTTGACTTGGATAAATCCACCCCACGTCTTCCATCAGCCTTCACTTTTCAAATTTCGGTCTCAGTCCAGAATATCACCATCCACCATTGCATAGTCGGTGAGGGGGCATCCACATTTATTATCTCTGAAACAGTTTGGAAAAAACTTGGATCTTCTGAACTCAAACCATCTGACATCACTCTCAGAACATACAACGGGCACCCTTCTATTCCTGTAGGCCTTTACCAAGGAATTCCCATACAACTAGCCAGTAAAAGCATGCTCATAAACATCACAATATTGGATGCTCAGTTGGATTATAATATCTCTCTTGGCCAAATTTATATGTATGAAATGTCAGCAGTAGCATCTTCTGTATTCAAGGTAATGATGTTCCCCCATGGCAAAAAAATTATTACAATTGACCAACTCACATACTGTGAGAAGAATATGTTAACTACCCTTGATGGTGTGCTACCTTTCATCGGATATTCTTCTGAATTGGTCACAACTTACAGTGAATTCATCACCAAACAATTTAAGCCATCAATGCTCCTTGGGACATTCCCAGGAAACCCACCTGTGATAGAGGATACCCCTCTGACCACAAAAGCCCCGATGTGCATGATGAGTTCATCAAACACCTATCAAGATCAGGAACCAGTTCCAGATACCAACAACAATATTGTTCCTGGTCCTTCATTCTTACCATATTCTATCAGCCAAACACCCTTCTTATTCCCTCCACCTGGTTGTTTCATGAACCAAGTCATCGAAACACTCTCATTGCCCAATATGGATCTAGTGATACTGGTCTGGTATCTACCCCCTTAGTCCATGTCAAAAAATGTAGGTATCACCTCGATAGGTGGCATTCTTATAACCCCTCCTCAGGATAATACCCCATAGCAAGAAACACATGCATTGACACTAGTCGGTGCCAAAAAAAGGGATAAGAAAAAAGGAAAGAAGGGGGAAGCTTCAAATTCTTCCTCCTCTAGGATACCTCCACCCTGTTCTTTTTGTGAAGTAGTTTGGCACCCTACCAATATGTGCCTTGAGTTAGATGAGTTAAAATCTCTTCTGCATGCCCCAAAAGTGCCAATGAATCCTCCTCCCCCTACTAGAAAAGAGAGCACACCTGTGCATTATAAGGCATTTCACACCAATCACACATGCACCATATGCACAGAATATAGGAACTACACTCATCATTGCCCTGAAATTCCTCTATATCAAGATGTGTTAGGTGCACTCGCCCAAGCCAATATCGTGACCCCATCAATAGAAACCACCCCAATGGAAAATGATGGGTCTAAAACCATTTTTTATGTCACAAGGGAAGAAGCTTCTTGCTCATATCCCTCTTTTGGTCCCTCAACCTCTCGTCATGCACATAGCAACTAGAATTAGTGACACCCCAACATACCTCCATGTGCACTTTATGTGACGAACCAAACCATTTCATAAACCAATGTTCTGAGTTATGGGCATTTAAGAGTTATTACCCTAATCTATACCCCAACCTAAGAAATAGACCCAGGCACAGGCCTCATAGTTTCCACATTTGTGCATCATACCTGGTGTTTCCCACACCTTTCTTGATTCCACGAACTGTTGGGTTTCATGTGGCGATTCATCATTGAGAACTATAATCTAGTTGAACCAGGTACCCAATCCCTAGATAACACCATAGAAGTGGGGGATGACGGATCTAGGCCCATGTTATGCGTATTCAAGGACAAAAACCCTCATGAGCCAAAGTTAGGAACCAACCAACATGTAAACCCCCACCACCATCGATCTAGATCTATAAGGAAGACAAAACGTCCTCAGGCCACTATGTCAAAATCACCCCACATGTGTGCCCTATGCGATAGACCCAACCACCTTGTAAATCAATGCTAGGAATTGGGCAATATTAAGGTTGTATTTCACTTGTTGTTCCATACCCTGCAACCTAATCGCACTAGACATTCGCGTCATCAGGGTCAGATCTGCTCTAAAGCACACCATACATGGAACTGTCAATTCCTTCCACGTTTTCGAGCAGCAAGAGCAGCATTGAGATATCACATTGGGAACACACCCCATGTTGATACTAATATCCAAATGTTGTCAACACCAAGGATTACCCCACCTCATGACACCAACTAGGCATCATCATCTCACATTATGGACGATATTGACACCCATACCATTTATAGTGTTAGCACTAGTTTTGTGTGCAGTATTTGCACCAGTAACTCTCATAGTTTTGAGACATGTCATATTTTTCAAACATTTAGACAACTTAGGGGTCATCATCAACCTCATCATGAGGAAAAAAATTTCCCCTCAAACACCATCCAGGTTACAAGAACTTCCTCCCACTCATTATCAACCCACCATTACGGAAATTCTACCACCACCTAATGTTGACGACACACAACATCACATACAATTCATTTCCTCATCTACATGAACCATGATTTGTGTTGTGTGCTCATCATTTTTTGGTGTCGAGACCACTAAACCCACCACACCAGTGGTACCATCACTAATGGTTCAGACCCATCCCATATGCACATTATAAACTTCGATAGGTTCTACGACATCAACCACCGAATCATATTCTTGCTTGTTGACCAACATAGCTAAGCCCAGACTCCACCCTCGCGGCCTCGCGCAACTCAGTTCAACATTAGATAAATTTTTTCACTTATATGAAGATATTCTGGAGGCCATGACAAAACCCAAATGTCCATGGGATGCCATGCACCATCGCTTGTACTTTCTACCTAAAAAATCATTTGTACCTACTGACACACCTAGCCTTGATATTTATGCCATAGAATCAAAAGATTTCCTACCTCTAGGACAGGTATATTGGTTTAAGAATCCCATCCTAGCACTAGATGCATTCGAGGAAGGGAACATGTCAAATATTTCACCTACCATTAAGATCAATATTTCAAACAAACCTAGCATAGTTGAAGATATCTCACTGGGGGTGGATTTCTCTCAAGAAGAGGTGGCCTCATACACTGCCCTATTCCAAGAATATAGGGATATATTTGCATGGACTTACTCTGAAATTCCAAGCAAAGGTCCCACCATTGTGGAACATCATATTGACACCTGGCCTAACACCCACCCTGTTAGGCAAAAACAATGTCAACTACATCCCTCTCAGGCAAAAGCAATCAAGTAGAAAATTGAGAAACTCCACAAAGTTAGTTTCATTTATCCTATCGCTTACACATCTTGGGTTTCTAACCCTGTACCCGTCATGAAAAAATAAGGCACCATACGAGTTTGTACTGATTTTAGAGATCTGAACCGAGCATGTCCCAAGGACAATTACGCTATGCCATTCACAGATCAAGTTATCGATACTTGTGCAGGTCATGAGGCCCTATCCTTCATGGATGCATTCTCTGGTTATAATCAGATTCAGATTCGCCACACTGATCAATATAAAACAACCTTCACAACCCCATGGGGCACATTTTCATATCAAGTGATTCCCTTTGGCCTTAAAAATGTTGGGGCCACCATCCGGAGAGCTATGAAATGTATCTTTCATGGTCTGGCTCTTCTCATTCTTGCCTATTTGGATGACCTTACTATATGATCCAAAAGTCACAATGACCATTTGGAGAACCTTCGCCAGGTATTTCAAAGATGTCGACAATAACACCTACGCTTGAACCCTCTCAAGTTTGTTTTCTACGTTAACATAGGACGACTAGTAGGATTCATTGTTTCCCAGCAAGGTATTAGAGTCAACCCTCTCAAAGTCTAGGCCATCAAGGAAATTTCACCTCTAGAAACTTTAAAGTAGTTGCAAAGCTTGCGGGGTAAGGCCAACTTCTTATGCCGCTTTGTTCCCAACTACACCACCTGTGCATATGCCTTCTTAAGCCTACTCTGTCAGGATATCCCTTTCCACTGGGATCAGGAGGCATAAGACTCATTTGAAGCCCTAAAATACGCATTATCTCAAGCACCTTTGATTAGCCCTCCTAACCATAACAAGGACTATACCCTATATCACTCATCATTTGAGATAGCCATCACTAGGATATCGGTCCAAGAAGGAACTGATAATAGAGAGCACATAATCTATTACTTCAACAACAACCTCTTTGGGCCTACGTTGAAGTATGAGCTAGCTGAAAAGATAGACTTATCCCTCATCCACTCTGTACAGAAGCTTTGGCATTACATAATCTTATGAACCACCACCGTAGTAGAAAATATCAACCCTATGTGATACTTGCTCACTCGTCATATGATGAACCACAGATATGCTCAATGGGTCACTATTCTACAAGAATTCAATCTTTAGTTTTCCTCCCCCAAGAGAAAGAAGGCCCTTATCCTCACCGATTTCATCACTGATCTCCCAACAGAGACCCAAGGATCCCCCGTTAATGATGTGTTCCCCAATGAACATATGTTCTTAGTATCAATGGATGACCCCTGGTACGGCAACATCCTCCTCTTTTTACGAACTCAAAATTTCAAACATTAGCTTACTCGTGATGATCATAGGTGCATACATCACCAAGCCCCTCGTTACCTCCTTCTAGGGAATGTCCTCAATTGAAGGGGCATCAACACAATCCTCCGTTGATGCCTCACTCATGAATAAGCCAAGAAGGTCTTAAATGATTGCCACAATGGGGCTTGTGGCGGCCACCTCTCAGGGATGGCCACCACTCAAAAAGTCCTTCGTGCTAGTTATTTCTGGCCCACCCTTTTCCATGACTGTATTCAAGTAGTCAAGAGATGTGAGTGGTGCCAAAGATATGCTCATAAGGCACAAGCCCCACCAACACCCCTACACCTGGTCATCATCATTGGCCCATTCTAAAAATGGGGCATAGACTCCATGAACTGCAATCCCCCATCATCAGGAAACCATAAGTACATTATGGTTGCCTTCGACTACTTCACCAAATGGGCAAAGGCCATGCACACATACAATAACACTGCAGAAACCATTGCAGTGTTTTTATTTAACCATGTCATAATATATGTTGGTGTTTCCAAGGAGTTGGTATCCGATCAAGGCAAACATTTTGAGAACAAAATATTTCAAGAGTTATCCCAACACCTTGGTTTTTTCCATGAGTTCGCTTCTCCATACTACCCTCATTCCAATGGCCCGATAGAAATAGTCAACAAATCCCTTAAAATAATGTTGCAGCATATGGTGAACAACCACAAAACCAATTGGCACCATATGGTGTTTTCAGCCCTGTGTGCATACTGCATGATGGTCAAAGCATCTATATGATTCATACCCTTCCAGTTAGTCTATGGGGTCAAATTTTTCCTCCCCATTGAGCACGAGATCCCTACCCTGCACTGAGACATCGAACTTCTCACTAACACCACTTCTTTAGAACAAAGGTTGGTACAACTAGAACAAGTCGACAAAAGTCGGTGAGATTCTCTCCATCATAATGAAGCACACAGAAAGTGGAGAAAAGCCTCTTTTGACCTCATTGTCACCCCCGGTCCTTTACTGAAGGGGATTTTGTCCTCCGTCACAATGTTTCCAAAGAAGCGTTAGGACCAAGGAAATTTGAAACATTATGGAAAGTCCCATACATTGTCAAACATTTCCTCCTCAAGGGGACATACATATTATCAGAGCCTGATGGGAGTTGCCTCAAAGATCTCATCAATGGGCTCTATCTTAAAAAATTTCATCCATAACATTCCAAATAATCTTAGAATGAAAATGTATGCACCATGACTTATTTTTATGATGACCAATTCATCATCGATACACTCTAAAACCTTTATCTCATCATGTGGCACAGATGGATCATCCTCAAGCCTATCATCATGTGTTCACTGATGTGCTTCTCGATGGTCGCAAAACCTCATCGTATCAACCTGGGCCATATAATCTCCTGACCACACACCATGTCTTACAAATGGACTATGTATATGTTCGACTACCAACAATCAAGTCGAATATGACGTTGTCATAGGCCTCTTGGCTTATGCGTCCCATCTAGGTATCATTCACCTACATGTATTCCTTGATTTCCATCTTCTTATATCACAGTTGAATAGAACCTTCAAAGTTCATGATCCATGCCTCTTTCGTAAATATCTTCATGCACAAAGGTTAGCTCGTGGCTTTGATCATATCACATTTACGCATATACCAAGAAATCAAAATCATATAGCTGACTGCATAGCTAATCAAATCCTAGACTAGCATGTATCACATATATATCACCATCAAGAAACATGAATTATCAACATAATATCCATCGCATAAATGTAGACATACATCACATGTATAAAAGCATACACATTAAGACACATCATAAGAGCCACAAAAAATCACATCTCATATATCTATATATATATATATATATATATATATATATATATATATATATATATATATATATATATATATATATCAAAAAATATATATGAGTACAAAAAATATATACATCCATTGGCTCAAGGCCAGGAAAAATAGGTCATCAAAATAGGGGAGCATCCTCATAATGGGTTTTTTCCCTGGTACATACAAAAACTCTATCTAGGGTTGTGCCCTAAAACCACCTGCCTGAGGTCCCACTGCCTCATCTATTACTAGGAGGGGATGCGTAGTTGCTACTGCCATCGCGAAGTGACGAAGAGTCAGACTCCCTACTCTATTGCGTGCCAAAACCATCTCCACGATCTCCTCCCCCAAACCAACTCACCCCTCCTTAGGCATCCCTCATGCTAGGGTGACCACTCAGCCCCATGCATCCTCTGAGTCCCTCAGCTGAGCCTCTGTAGCCTCTTCCTAATCCTTTGCAACCACTACTTGAGCCTTTGTCGCCTCGGCATGCTCTCGTAACCTAATGATCTCTGTTGAGGTGTAGGAGCTACCTCCATCTCTAAAGGGACCACCAATCTCTAGTCGACAATGTTGCACTAGTCTCTCATGCTCCTCCTAAGCCCTGGCATCTCTCAGTCATTGTGGCATAGCATCCGCACCAACAGTACGCATTCACCAAGGATCGTTACCTACCAAAGAGGCCAATGGTCATCTGTGGGGTCCCACATCTGCAAGAAATCATACATGGTATCATCATCATCAAAAAAATGCATCATATATATACATGTAAGAAATCACAAATGAAGAAATCTTAAATCATGTACATGTTGGCCCCTAAGCATCACCAGGAGGAAGCCCCATGTCTGGATCGCCCCTAAATTCCACATTGCAATAGGGGTACTCTAGAATAATATGAGGTTTTGATCTTAACCAACACTCCACAGTGGTGTTCCAAGAATGCCCTGCGGCATCACTAGAGCCCACCACCTAATACGTGGGATTCTAGCATAACATGACGACGCTTCTAAAAATGGTTTAAGCATCACTACCCTCTCATACAAAATACTATGTAGGATGCTCACATAACAGAAACTTTGCACCTAGCCCCATTGTACTAATGTAAGCTGTGAGACCCTACCCCTATATAGAAATTCGGCCTAGTCAAAGAAGTGGTCAGCCCACAATCTCTCCAGCATTGCAATCTAAGGCCCTAACACCAAGTGAAGGGAAGCCGACCCAAAAAGGCGTACAATCATCACCAGCACAATGCACTCGACAAGATATATAATGGAAGAAACTCGGATGCACCTGTCATCATTAGCATTGGGCCCACAATGACCCCCCGCCCACACATGAATGTCTACCTACCCACTCGATAGGGGTAGTTGTAAGACCTCCCCACGAGGCACCAACTCGGTAACGAAATATACATCTACCTCAGCAGAAATAGGTAGGTTAGCTCGTCGAATAATGAATATCTCCTGCTCGGTATCACAACATTGAATTAGGAACCACATGAATGCATCCTACGACCTCGGAATAGGCTTTTGAAGAAACTTCAGCAACCCCCACCCCGCTAGTGTCCTACTAGAAACTGCATCTCTAGCAATCGCTACGTGAAGGGGATCCTAGTCACACTCTCTCCATAGTATGCCCATCCTGCCATCAAGGATGTCAAAAATAAAAAATCAACCTCATAGGCTAAAAAAGTTATTTTCACAAATCTACTCGTTTAAGGAAGTAACAGGCAGACATTCTACGCATCTTATTGAGTGAATGCACAAATTGCGCATCTGTCTGACCATAAGCCATGGCGATGTCAGATACCAGGTCGCACATCTGCTCAAAAAGCAGATGTGCAATCCGTGTGCCTATTCTCATTACAGGTGCACGAACTGCACTAGCTTAGACGAATTAGCCATAAGGTCGTGTTATCGGGAAATCTAGTGTCCACTCAGAGCTGCTAGTCCCACTAAGACTAGTAGCTATCTTAGAAACAAACAAACTAAAACTACTTTCGTTTTCCTTTATGAGAAGTGGATGAGAGTGGAATGAAGGACACCAACCTTAGTCTTGTGCTTGGTTCCTTGCTCGGTTCCTCTCCCTTCTGATAGATCCTTTCCGCTTTCTCCTTCGTCTACCCAGCTTCAAAGAGCACCTGTGGGATCAAAGCAGCATAATACTATCGAAGAACAGAGATCTACAATCATAAAAAATATAGGACCAGATATATATTGACCACACAAATGCATATATCATCAAACATACAAGAATGTGGAGGAAAACTTGAATAGCTTTATTAATAATCAAGAATAGCAAAGAGGATTACAACCAATTGTTTTGATCCAGCGTCATCCTCCAGCATGAAATCCCTTCTTTCACCTCATGAAAAGCTTAGATCACCCAACACTATGATATTCCAACAAGAAACCAACAACACTTCCTTACAAGATACAAAATTCCAGCCTCTGGATCTCTGGGATGAGGGATCCATATATAGATGATTGTAGGGGGGTGAGTCAGCTTCTGGGATACTGATTAGTGTCCTCTCTTTGATAGTTCTTGATTCCACTTGGAGATTGATGATCTCTTACTCATCCCTGGGTGAATTCAGAGAGGCAAGTGTCACAGGAGAAGTTTCTGGAAGATTCCATGATCATCCACCTCGCAAACTGTCTCTGCCATTTGTCCACTCTTGCCCATCGCACCCCATAGAAGGGCTTTTCAGTATGCATCGCACCTCCCGTGTGCATTTAGGTGGGATGCATCGCACTTTGACCATGGAGCAGGTGAGATGGTCCAGTTTTGACCAGTTCTGAGTAATTTTTCATGGAGAACTTCTGGGAGATGATGTAATCAGCTGACCTTATTCTTTTAGGGGATGGAACAACACTTTTGGGTAATTAGGAGCCCTTGGTTTATGGACATGTTTGATTAAGGTTGCAGTGCCCAAAAATGTCTATAACAGTTGCCCCCTAAAGCATGAGGTCGTTAATCTTTTGATGTCGGGTGAAATGCTTTATCATGAGGATCCGAAGTTTTTTCGAGCTGGAAGGTGACCTATAATAAGATACAATACAATACATTATCTTCATAATATTTTTCATGATCTAGCTGAGGCGGGCATTCCCATGCTCAGCTTTATAAATTCATTTCCATGTACATAAGACAGACAACCGTCTGTGCGGGAGACTGATGATTCTGATAGAATCATCATCCTTTGATTCAGATGATCATCTATGCAACAACAATGTACATTTGATGTCTTTATTTTCCTGAATATATCGCAGCCCGGATGGATGAAACTAGATCTGGGGTCTTCAAACTCGTTCAATCTTCACTCGGAGTACAAGTCGATCCATGTGAAAGATGTTCTGGAGTCGAACATGGAAAGACATCGCTTGATTACCAACCAATGACGTAAGCTATTAACAGGCGCGAGAGGAATCACCGATAATGATGATGACCCTCAAGGTACTATAGTACAATTTGCGTGATGTGAATATGGGACTTGGCGTCGAACACTACGCAAAATCTTTCGGTCGAAGGCCATTGATGTAAACCTGTCGCCAGAAGTGAGAAACTTGCCATTAAGGCATGCAAGCTTCAAGGTGCTGAAAGGGTTGTTCCTAAGTCGACTTCTTGGATAATGAACTGATGTCGATAAGAAGTGACCCGCCGTAGAAGAGCCTCAATGAATCCCACATCTACAACACGGAACGAAGAAAATGATTTTGGAGGTGAAAACAATCTGATGATACAGGGTTCAGGGTGGCGGTCATGAAAGAATGAAGCGTGAATGTATTGCAGCGGATGAGACACAGGTGAATTCTCTGAGCGACTTCTCTTGAACATACTGGCGACACTGACATGATGGATTGGTAGCGTTAACCCCAAATGTAGATGGTGTGATGGACCAATGGTGATATTACCAATGAATGGAACAACCCAACCCGACTCGGATGCAGAGTGAAAGTGTCATGTTCAAGAGCGACTTGCTACCAATAAAGTTTCTTCAATTTTTCTTCCCAATTTTTCCCCAGTCATTGCTGACCAATACCTCTTTATTTTTGTCAAGCTTGAGGAGGATAACATATGCTTGTTCTATAATTTTCCCTTCGGTCAAACCCGTCACTATATTTTAACGAGCCTAACGATAGTGAAACTCGTTCTTGTCTATATGGACAAGTTTGTCGCTATTCTGTTTTAACGAGTTTAACGACAAATATAACTCAGTCCTTTTCAATTTTAGAGAGTCTGAAAGGGACGTAAAGGAAACTCTAATAATCCTTTTTCATCATATAATCCCTTAAGTTCGAAAAATTATAAAACAATACGAAAGGGATGAATTTTCAGTAATTTTAACGAGTCGAACAAGACAAGCGCTCGATCTTTTTGTGTAATAATCCCTCAGGTCCAAAAAGATTAAAATCTAGAGGATGGATAGCACTTCCGGTCGCTTTAACGAGCTGGAAAGACCAATTGCTAGGCAATCTTTTCATATTTTACGAGTCAGTTGAAAAGATCTTAAAGGAGACTCGTTTTTTGAGGAACGAGTGATAGTATCGGGTAGTAGCTAATCCAGGCAAGGTTTGGAATTTTCCAGTCACGGCAATGTTACAAGGATGGTTAACAGGATCACTCTTCGTAGTTGTTCCTCAAAAGGGGTAAACAATCAAATGGAGGTGAATGATCGGCTAAAACAGATTGGAGGTGATCATGAGAACACGACCAAGGCTCAAAAGCTGATGATAATGCATTCACAATGGTTATTTACTGGAAATTGGTTCATTTTTTAATGAGCTTAAACTCTGGGGGAACGTTTTCTCATTGCTTATGTTTAGTTTTTAACGATCTTGAAATCCACATAAAAACTGCTCGTGCCAGTCGTATAATAAGGATGTTTCATCTAAGATGCCATTTTTTATGGAGCTTGCACCTTACAAAGCTTTGCCCCGAATCCTTTCTTTATGCAAGTTAGGAACGACCAATCCTACGAGTTTAACGGGTTGAGAAACTACAAACTAAGCAAATAAATGGTCGCTCTTTGCTTGCATGCCAAAAGGTTTGCATGCCCCCCGGTATAGCGAAAAATTCCCAAGTTACCATATGAAATCTCTCCATCCGCGTTGCAAACAAAATGCTTCCTTGGCGATGTATACCGAAATAGACAAAGGCGAGTGGCGCAGTCGCCTCCATTCACATAACTTTGATGAGGGAATCTTATTCCAGTCTAATCCCATTTTCCTAAATGGATGGGTGTGTCAGACTAGTCATATATCCTCCGCGGAAACCTACCCTATACCCAAGGTTTTCCTGCTGAAATAGACCAGGGTGCATGCCCCCTGGGTTTCAGTCACGTCCTCCCGAATCACTCGCACTCATCAGGTGGATGGACTGGAGATTGATGAGACATTGCTTGCATGAAAAGACCATTTAGGGATGGTATTTGACTATTTGCTATGTGTGAGCTAGGAAACGACAACTAGTCTACGAGCTTGACCACTCTGCCTTCATGCGTAAAACACATTACTCTAAAGAGTGAGGAGACAATGGCTCCCATGCAATAAATATAGTCACGCCGAAGGAGTAGATTATAATCCAGAGGTCCTTGGACAACCATTATGTTCATGTGAACGGTTTTCCTTCTCAATGTTATCGGGACATTGGTAAGGATCCCTAACAGTCGACTGGTTCCTTTGTCAAAGCCTGTCAGATTTCTCATCTCAGGCAGAAGTGATGGCGAACCAAGTGCTTTCCAAGCAGTTGAGGAAAGGATACTCATAGAAGCCCCTTCATCTATGATGGTACCAGCCATGACCATTCTGTATATTTGTGTAATGATTCAGAATGGTACACTAGCCGGTAAATGGGGTCTGCCTAGTAGGTTCCAATCGAAGGAAACAACTAGGTTGCTTGGAGGTGGGACCGAATAGACGGCCGGATATGACTCTGACGAACTTCCTTCCTGCGGTAAAGGAACGGGTAGACTGCCCCCATGTTCATCGGAGTCTGTGTTTACGAAAAGAATTTGGACGGTGTCGTTCTCATTCTCTTCGGTGATTGTGTCATCTGAAGATGGACCTTCTGAAGACAAGACCGGGTCGACTGCCGCCTCAACCTTTTGACTTTCGTCTGGTATGGGTTCAGCGGGTTTATCTTCAATGACAGATGCTTCGACCGAACACAATGGCGTGTCAGTCGGATTTTCAACCAGTGATGGACTTGGCAAGAGTTTCTTATATCCAGGAGGAAGCCATAACGGTGAAGCCGGACAGTCATCCAAAACTCTTTTAGCTTCGTCTAGGAAGGGACAACGGTGGACAGCATGATCGCCTTCACACAATTTACAAGGAAATTTGCATTTCCATTTTTGTCCAAATGCTTCGCTTTCACTAGTTGATGGTGTACTTTCAACATGGTCTTCAGAGGTTGATGACACCAGGTTGTGCAAACGAGGAGACCAGTCCCTTAAGATCCGAGGGATGCAGGGACAATCTCGGTGGTAGTGGTCTCCTTTGCAAATGACACATGGCGATTTAGGCCTGGACGGTGCAGTGTGTGGATTTTCGCTAGACGATGCATGGTTGCCCCCTTTCGTCTTTGGCTCCTTCTTCTTCTTCTCTTTCTTCTTCTTCTCCTTCTTCTTCTTAGTTACTTGGTTTTGGGCCTTACCGGCTTTATCAAGCGAAGAGGAAGGAGGAGAGGGAGAATCGGATGAAGTAGAAGGTTGGGGGGTAACTTTAGTATCATCTAGTTGCTGACTTGATTGTTCAGGAATCACGGTATTCTGAACGACGGAGGTTGAGAAGAGCCATATGGGCAAGCCGATTGTCAATCCTGGAAGTGACAATGTGGCCATATGGGGTACACCAACATCTCCCCAAGAGGAGAAAGGACTAGGATTTCCTCCAAGGGGAAATCCTTGGTTGGTGGACTCCATTTTTCTCAACCCAAGACCAACGCGGGAAAGGTGGTGTTATTCCGATTAAAATAAATTTTAGATGCTTTGACACAACTTGTTTTTTCAATTTTTAAGAGTCGAGAAAAAACAAAAGATGACTCTAGTCACCTTCGATTTTTAATGAGCCTGAAGTGACAAGTACTCAGATGGACCTTTTCCTTTAAGGAGTCTGAAAAGGAACGAAAGAGACTACTCTGGAAATCTAGACAGAGCGATTACCAAACCAATCGCAAAACTGCAGAATACTTTTTACGGTATGGCAGTCAATCTTCCCGAATGGTGTGTTCAGTGCATTACGATCGATATGGCGGCAGACATGGCTTCCTATGGATAAAGGATATAGCCTATTGTGGTCTCCCAACATATACTCGATGGTACGTGAGAGCACAAGTATGTACTGGCACTTGTTGTCTCAAAGAGGAGGAATCACCCAACCAACAGTGAAAGCGACAGTTACCAAGCTTTACGACGCCGAAATACGTCTCTAGCCTAGACTTCTAGATGTTGTGCGTTAAGTTCCAAAGCATTTTTAGGTTCATTAAATTTATTTTACAGTTGATCTTTCTTAAGAAATTTGTCGTTCAGGTTAACCATGTGATGTAGATGTACAATTCCTAAAATGCAATCTAAGATGATAAACAATCGTTTAATCTTCTTTTTGCAATGAAAATCCTAGCTACTAAAGAAAGAAAGATGATATTCTTTCAACATAGAGCAGAGAGCACACACTAGATGCACTGTCCTAAATCAAACCAACAAGCAGTCTAAATGCAAATGCACATGCATGTATTTGTTTTCAGCTTTCTTAATGTGTGAAAGACAAGAAGAATGCTAAGTACAAATCTGAATTATCTTTCAAAGCGACAATACTAACAAATTTCTCTTTAAAACGAAAGGAAGATAATGACGACACTTTACTATTTTGAATTGAAAACTGCTTTTGACACTTTAAAAACTACTAATTCAAATCAAATACAAGAGTAATTGTATAATTGACCATCAAGAACAATGGAATTCTTTTCTTTCACTGAAAACGACACTTGCGACACTTTCAAATCAAAAGACGACAGTTCAACTATGCTACTACTTTGTAAAAGAGAACTGAAAATGGCGGAAAATACATAAAAACATTCACAATTATTTGCACAATGGAGGCGGAATGATGGAAAGGAAGGGGGTTTCCACAGTGGTATACTGATCATAGATAGCAAAATTCCATAATAGAGCTAAAAAGAGTGAAGAAAAACCAAAACCTGGAGGCAAAATTAGCCTTTTCTGATCATCGCACCTGTAACACAGGGAAACAGGGATGCATTCCACCTACTGCATGTGGGAAGTGCGATGCATCCAGATTTCCTTGAAGAGAGGGTGCGATGGTACCAGGACGAGACTTTACTTGGCTCTTGGTCACAGTTTGCAACTCAGTTCAGGGATTTAGGCCGAGCAAATGATGTACAGTAAATAGAAATCACAGGGGCTGATCTAATGAGGTTACTAGAGCCACCACTAGGGAAATTAGAAAGTTTGCAAATCGATTGTTCAGTTTATAAACAAAACCCAGAGATAGACTGAAGCAGCATTGATCTACTTTGCACTTGCATAGCAAATGCAGTTTGAAGGCTAGCTGGCTTGACTTCAGGCTCCGTCTGTAAGTTTATAAAACAAACAAATATAGACAAACAAACAATCTATTCGCTCCCCAGTGGAGTCGCCATTTTGTTATCGGGAAATCTAGTGTCCACTCGAAGCTGCTAGTCCCACTAAGGCTGACAGCTATCTTAGAAACAAACAAGCTAAAACTACTTTCGTTTTCCTTTATGAGAAGTAGATGAGAGTGGAATGAAGGACACCAACCTCAGTCTTGCACTTGGTTCCTTGCTCGGTTCCTCTCCCTTCTGACAGATCCTTGTTGCTTTCTCCTTTTTCTACCCAGCTTCAAAGAGCACCTGTGGGATCAAAGCAGCATAATATTATCGAAGAACAGAGATCTACAATCATAAACAATATAGGACCAGATATATATTGGCCACACAAATGCATATATCATCAAACATACAAGAATGTGGAGGAAAACTTGAATAGCTTTATTAATAATCAAGAATAGCAAAGAGGATTACAACCAATTGTTCTGACCCAGCGTCATCCTCCAGCATGAAAGCCCTTCTTTCACCTCATGAAAAGCTTAGATCACCCAACACTATGATATTCCAACAAGAAACCAACAGCACTTCCTTACAAGATACAAAATTCCAGCCTTTGGATCTCTGGGATGAGGGATCCATATATAGATGATTGTAGGGGAGTGAGTCAGCTTATGGGATTCTGATTAGTGTCCTCTCTCTGATAGTTCTTGATTCCACTTGTAGATTGATGATCTCTTACTCATCCCTGGGCGAATTCAAAGAGGCAAGTGTCACAGGAGAAGTTTTTGGAAGATTCCATGATCATCCACCTCACAAACTGTCTCTGCCATTTGTCCACTCTCTCCCATCGCACCCCATAGAAGGGCTTTTCATTATGCGTCGCACTTTGACCATGGAGCAGGTGAGATGGTCCAGTTTTGACCAGTTCTAAGTAATTTTTCATGGAGAACTTCTGGGAGATGATGTAATCAACTGACCTTGTTCTTTTAGGGGATGGAACAACACTTTTAGGGACTTAGTTTATGGACACGTTTGATTGGGGTTGCAGTGCCCAAAAATGTCTATAATAGGTCGTCAAACCAACAACCCTGCAGCTTTTGCCCCCTAAGCCACACGATCAGTGTGGCCGACCATCAGACATCCACGGAGGCTTCGCGGGTATCCCTAAAAACTTGTGGAGATTGTGCGACTGAAACTTAGTCGCTCGCATGGTCAATATCTTTTACTGGTAAAGAAGGTCGTACATGTCACCCCTGTACAGCCTACCTAACCTAGTCTACCAAAATGAAAAATTTACGGTTATGTGTTGTAGCTTGTCTGAGCTTGTCTCCCCTCACGCACTACCCAGGTGCATAGTTGACCATAGCGTAGGAAACAACTCCTCAAATAGCTCTGATCTCCCAAAATAGCAAGTAAAAATGAGGTGGCATATGTCCCACTTTTCTCTATATGTCACACTCTTTTCCATCTTCTAGAGTCGAATACAAGAGCTCAATACCTCCATTTTCAAAACCATCAGAAACACAAGGATCAGGACCACATCATCTTCATCATGGTACCCTCTGTTCCATTTCAACCCCAAACTAATTTTTGGGCCTGCCACATGCTCAGAGTACCACTTCAGGTGCACCTTCTCCTATTTTTTATTCATGTTGTTCAACCAATTTCATCTTATATATGTTTTCATTGAGATGTTTTCACTTGGGGTATTGGTTGTTGAGGTTGCAAGTACATCAACAACTTCTCGCCAAAATTATCATTTTGGTGGTCATCGATAAGGCAGGTATCATTCGTCACTCAGCAGGATAGGCTTCCTACAAATCTTTGCATATCCTGACATCATTTCTCTGAAATGCACCATAGGGTCCATCATCTCGACCAATTTTACCACCACCTCCCCTTACACGTGGTAAACGTCGATGTTGGTCGATAGAGCCTCCCTACTCATGGATCACCTCATGTTATAGACACCCACATTTTATTTTGAATCCATGACCATCTACTCTGGCCTAGGAGCTATCTCACTTTGCATGCCTTGAACATTAGCCTCATTCTTCTCTTCTTCACTTATTTCTAACCAACCCTACTCCTGAGCCACCTTATTCATTTGTGACGGCTAAAGATGAATGCTCTTCTACACTCTACATTGGGACTCTCATCCCTCCATACAGCATAAGCCCATTTTCGTCACTCCATCAACCTCATCAACCCAGCACCAACACCAACCAATGGGGCCACCACCCTCAAAATAAACTTTACCTCCATCATCATGCCGGTCACTGTTTTCATGGGACACTCGTCTTCGTTTATGTACATCCCAAACCACCTTTATATTCTTTTTCCAAGTGTACAATTTTTTTTTAAGAAAATAGTCCCCACCCATATTTTCATGCCTTGTACCCAGCGGTAGTCCCTAGTCACCCTTGGTCGTTTCCCGTACATAATCCACATTCATTCACCCTCTTCACGCCAGTCATAAAATACTCACACCTACTCTAGATGTCCTACCAACTCCAAGGCCACTCCTCTCAGAAGAAATGTTTTGACTGCCGCCACTCACAATGTAGCTCCGACCTCAGGCAAGTTTTCCACATCCATTCATATTGTCAGCTTTTATTATCATGCCTTGTTGACCCAACATATTAGAATATGTTTCACTACACATCTTGATTTCCCAAATGAGCATTTTGTGCGGTTGATTCCTGTTTCCCGTCGACTTCAACACCCATCTTCTAGGATCGAGGGAGTACCTTGGGTGCTCCCTCCCCTTTTGGGAGATCCTTAGTTGGCACATTGGGAATCACTATTTCCCATTGATGTCATCGCCCCCCCTAACATTTGACACCAATATACGCTCTCATGTCAGGGTTGTATTGTATTTTATGAGCATTGTAGTTCTCTCATTTAGTCGAAGACCCACGCATCGCGTAGCACCTCACTTAGAAGTGCTTACACATTGATGCGTGGGAGGTACCCACATTTGAAGACCCATGCATCCACAATCACCTCATTCAAGTAGTTCTTCACCTTCTCTTATTCATGCAGGCACCTAGTCGGTCTATTTGTCGAAGAAGCGCCCCTGCGGGCGTCAATAGTTACCATCATCAATTATCAGCATGTCAGCCACTCCAACACTTACTTGACAAGAATATTTCCTATTTGATTGTAACAAATAGTCCCTAGTCATCATAAAGAGCATGGGACATGTCCTCCTCGTATAAGCACTTTTTTTCAGAGCATGGTTAACTTTTATCCTCATTTAAGTTTTTTCCCTACTCATCTTCGCAGCAAGTTATTCTCTCTATAAAGAAGTTGATTAGATTCTCAGTCGGAAAAGAAAATGTGATGTATTTCAGCTACATTTCTCCTAACCTCATACATCAGGGGGAAACTATTAACATCAAAAAAATGTGCACATATCTGTACGATCCAAAGGATGCCCAAAGTCATCTAGCATAACTTACAAGTGAATATTTAATTTCTCCTAATTTCTAATGTATATTGAACTAAAAATTGATGGTTGTGTGGCTTTCCCTTTGATAGTCATGCGACAATGCAACATTTCCTTTGAAATCCGCGCATTCGAAGGAAAGATCGACTCAGCGAATTCGGGACCACTTCCCACACTTGGAAGATGATTCCTCGACATGTTCTAGTCAAGGACAACCAAATTCGAGGCACCCTGAAGATATGCAACCCTCAAAGGAATCCTCTTGTCCTACTCATAAGTCATTTTCATTCATGAACCAAGAGAGGGAAGAGAGATTCAAAAATTTATATATAAATAGGCCATGGGAGGACCAAAGAGAAGATAATGTTATGCTGGCCAAATTGCTATCAGAGAAATCCTTCATTTCATTGTTGAAGTAGAAGAAGTAGAGCACTATTGTGTTGGCAGAGTTGCTTCTTAGCAATCCATCACTCTAGTGTGGGGAGGATTCACCAATGATAGAGCCTTGATACTTCTTTGATAGAGAGGAGAAGCTCACAAAGAGAATGAGAAAAGGAACCTCCTTGCTGAGGATTTTTTAGCACCATAGCTCAAAGAATTCTCTTCAAATGTTTAGAATTATTCTATTTGTATTCATCTTCTACCACCAATAGTCAATAAAGGGAGCCATTTTCCATAATTATGTTGACTTGTTTGCTTCATTAAGCATTATTTGTGTGTTTATCTCTTTGTTTTAGTTTATGTTTGTATATGTATTGTTTTCACCATTTGCAATGCTTTGTTTCTTCATGCTTGTCCACTAACAACAAGAAAACTACTTGTATTTCTTTGTAGGGAACAACTAACTACTAAGAAGGTGTCTTTTGGTACCTCATTGCTACAAAAACACTACAACAATGGTGACAGGTGTGTGGAAAACAAAAAATAGTAACAATGTTGATAATATAAAGTTCAAGAGCATTATTAATATCACATTAATTCTATAAACTAAGTCATTTACAAACATAAGGTCCTGACAAAATAATCTTTGAACAGGGGGGACAATGAAAATTCTAAACCATAGTACTTACATATCAGTGTGGTGGAAACCTTTGAAAAATGATTAATTACATTTGTAAAAGGAGGAAATATATATATATATATATATATATATATATATATATATATATATATATATTGTAAATTGAGAATTAATGGCCTAATCACACATGTAGAAGAAGTCATAAGGTCACAATGAGAAGTACATATAGAAAGGTTAGGGAAACCATTTATTAGAAATGAGGTTATAAGGAAAAAACAACCTGGATTATATAAATGGGAATATAAAGAAAATAATATTATGAATGATGAATTAGGAAGGAAACCATTGGACAACATAGGTTAAAATACTCCCATTTATTGAGATAAAGTAAATGTAAATGAGGTATTGAAATAGAATTTATGGAGAACTTGATTGAAAAAGGGTTCTTGAAGAAAGAAGAAATTCCTTGGATCAACTTTAAATATTTATAACAATAATATAAAAAAAAAGTTTACTAGGAAAAACTTATGTATAAAAGAGTGGATTCTGCAACAATTTTATATTAACAAAAAAATGTTTTATAGTCGTGACATCAGGGGATAGGATACAATCGAGTGGATTGGAGGGTGAAAACGCGGTGGCCATTTGTGGAGTTCAAACGAAAATTATGGCGGTAGGGGACACCAAAATTGGACAACGGAAGGGATGACAAAGCGGGAAGTAGTTCCAGATGAATTGGCGAGGGAGGAGAGATTGGCGTCGATTGGGGAAACGATGCATGTTGCAACAGTTGACCAGTGCTAGGATAAGGCATGGATCGAATTGAAATCATGGAGGAACAATGAGATGTTTGGCAGATTAATGGGCACTAGGAGCGATGGGATAACAACTGTGTGGTTGCAGGCATAAGAACGAGTTGCTCTGATACCACTGTAGGAGAGGAAAACACAATTGTGCAGAATACATATATAAATATTTTTAGGAGTCGTTTAATGAGGCGGAGGAATTGCCTGGACGGCCAAAAGTAGTTGGAATCTGGGTAAAATAATTTCAAAAAATCTTGTAGAAGCAGTATTTGAATCGTGTTTTTGATGGTGGAAATGGATTCAGCACCATCAAAAATGTCTAGAACTCCTAAAATTTTGAAGTTTAACAACTATAACTTGGATTTGCAAAAATCCTTACCGGATTTTTCCTAAATATAACCGGAATTTCCATAACTTTCCAGGCAACTCCTCTGCCTCGTTAGACTACGCGATATTTTTTATGGAGCTGTCTATAATGCGACGTTTTGGAGATTCCGGTGACGGAATCCGGCGGAAGAAATTGAGGTTAAATCTTGATTTGTTGCAGTTAAAATGGTTTTTTAACTGCATATTTGGATTCAGCACCCTCGAAAACCCCTGGGACGCTTTCATTGTGCAGAAACTAGCTATCAAACTTGCGATTCCAATAAATTCCTGCCGAATTTCGACCGAAAAAACCCGCCGGAAAGGCTTTCAAAAAGTCGCGTTATAGACTATTTCATTTTTTATTGATGAATGAATTAATAATTCCATGCCTTCGTAATGGTGTGACTAAATAGACATGGAATGGTCATGAAGGTTTGAATAGCAATGTCTTTTCCATTCATAACTTAATTATTTTTTCATTAATATTAATTTTTTTTTTCATACATAGCAAAGTGAATTTATCGTTGATCTTATGAATTTTAAGTATTATATTAATTCCTTTTTATCTATAATATTTTTAGAGATAATATACATTTTCTTTTTTTAGTTAGTCTAAAAAGACAATGTTGAAATGGGTAGATATGATTTTGGGTACAATATTGAAACGTGTAAATATGATTTTGAAATTTTTAAGGTTAGAAATGTTTACAACATGGTTTTCCAAAACACCAGTAATATTTTTTATTATTTTTCGACAATTCAAATCTAAAACAAAACATATTATCAAAACAACAAATAAATTAAAAATTAGACAAATTAATACAATAAATACAAAAACATATTTAAAACACAAAATTATAAAAATGTATTAAAATAATATATATATATATATATATATATATATATATATATAACATAACAATTTAAAATAAATATAGAAATATTAAATTATAATACCTTAAAAATTAAAATTTTCACTACACTCTCCATATGGGGTGTGAGGGAGGGGACAATCTTTGGGGAGGCATATAGCCATTGCCACACCAAGTTTAAATATGGGGATTTAGCATGCCCCTCCCTCCATTAAAATTAATCGAATATTTTATCATGCACTTTAACATGACTTCACATTACTCCATGTGGATGATAGAGAATATTGGTAGCTAGGTTTTAGCACCAGAGGAATGTCTCTTACCCGTTGGACTATGGATTTTAATCCGAACATGGAAATTTCTTCTATGACTATTTGGGCCATACTACAACATCTTCCCCTTCTTGGGGTGATGTTATTTTTAAATCCATTGGAGACAATTTGGCTACTATATTACTATTTCTCATCCTAAGGAAAATATATCCCCTTGTGCCAAAATTTGTTTTGAAATGGATTTTGCAAAAGGACTCCTTGATTCAACTTAACTCAGTCCCATCCTCGGCTCTAGATTATGAGCAAGTTCATTTTAAATGTATTTTTTTCTATGAGTATGGGCACTTCGTAAAATTTTGTCCAAATGCTCCAACATCTCAACCTCCTTCTTATCCTCTGCCATCTTCTCAAGGTAATGATGAGCAAGAAGCATTCATCCTAGTTTCAAGGAAACCCAAGAATCATTTGTCTAAGAGGCCTCATTCCAGCAGGCCCAGATCTCATCAATCCTCGCTCCAATAATAAATATGAAGCTCTAAAATACCCAGAGGAAAAATCCATGGGTGATGAATCCCAATTTGATCAACTAGCTCTCGATAAAGTTCCTCCAAATAACATTGATTCATCCACTGACAAAGACACTTCATTAAAGGATAAGGACAAAAACCTCCTTTTAGAAATGAAGGAAGTAGAGGTTGGAACAAAGGAGAGGAGGAGGTCAATATATCCTCTTCTTCTCCTTCCTATTCAAATGTTCTAAGAAACATTCAACATTCTAGCCCTCCATTGACAAGAAGTAGAAAATATCAAAGTAATAATTACCCGAAAGTTGGTTCCCAAAAGTCTTCTGCCTCTCGTGGATTTAGTTAGGGGTCAATTTCTTTTAATATTAGAAATGTTTTGTTTTTGTATAATTTTTCACAAGAAATATGTAATAATCTACTCTTGTTCTCATGAAGTGCTTCTTTCAAGTCTCAATAGGTGGGGCGTCAGGGTGCCCAATGGACAAGACGCCTAGATAGAGGGGAGCACCTACATGGTGGAAAACTAGGCTGGAACTTGGGAAAGGGTTGATCCACAAGGGCACAACCACCTAAACATAATATGAGGCACCTATAAATAAAATAGAGGTCATACAATGAGGAATGAAACCAAGGAATCTTACTAGACAAGTGAGGCGCATAATGAAGGGCGCAAAAGACATAAATCACAACAAAGAAGATGCATAAGTCGTAGAGGGACACAATGTTGCTTTCCTAGCAAGCCAAGTCATGTAGTTTCTGGGAAATTGTCTTGAGGGTTTTATTTTTAGGTTTTTGGTTAAGTGTACAGGTCATTGGACTACACCAAGTTTTTGTGTGGGTCTTGGTTGGTCAATGTTGTAGGGATTAATGCACAGGTGATAGTGGAAAAAGCATATTCTCGGGTCTCTCAGGACCTAAGGAAGACATAATGGAGTGACCTACAACTGTTTAAAGACACATGAAAACATATCATGTTAATCTAGGAATTGACAAAGCAACAAAGAAGGATTACCCTTTAGTCTTTCGCACAAATCCACTGGAGTTTTCAGTGTGACAGAGAAAGGATCCTCAGTCAGCTCTTAGATTAGGACCTGCACATAAGAAAGACATAAAGTGATATTCACATCATATAGTACTTTAACAATCCAAAACATCAACATATAATAGCATATAGAGTTAACATGCATCAATGATAAACATCAGTCTCTCCATTGAACCAACATATAAAAAAAGAAGGTATCAATATTAGCACATAGACAAAATAGGAGAAGATTTGTATTATCAAATGTGAGAAGAATGATTGCAACCATGATTGTTGAATCAAGTCTTCCCTTAGCTCCTAGCTCCTCTCTCTATCTCTCAATCAACTTCTTGACAGCATAATAGTGTACAAATTCTGATCCCAATCACTATGGCCTAGCCTCCAATTTATAGGCGATGCGAGGCTCAATTATTGCCAATTTATCCAAAAGTTTCATTCAGTCAAAAGTTGGATGTTGCCTCTTCTTTATTTCTCTTTCCTCCTTTGTTTTGTTCTGTTAGGATTAGAAATTTCACTTGACAGGTTTGAGGTAGATGTTTCCAGCTTTTGGGAGTCGACATTGAGTGAAAGATGGAGTGTCAGTTAGTTAACTTGCATTTGAACCTTCATAAGCTCATGAAAATATAGTTACACTACCCTTTAGGAAAAATAGAGCGTTAATTCCTAGGTTAATGTGACTTGTTGGGCCATGGAACATGTTAGCATGTTGATTGTCTATTTTTGGGGTGCGTTACTCTGGAAAATAGGCTTATAGCTTAGATTTTCTTCCAGTCAAAATTTTTATTCCCCTCTGAGTTGATGAGGAGGTCATTTTCTGTATAACATATTCCCCCTAAAGTGTGAGGTTAGAGAAGAAGATGATGGCCAAAATACTTTACAAATGGTTACTAAAAGAGAGAGAGATCAGAGCATTGGAATTGAGGGAGTCCTAAAAACAACAACATGTGTCATAAATATATAAAATTGTCCTGAGTTGGGCATTCCCATGCTCAATAGACAAATCAAAGTGATGTCCATAGGAGGTATGACTGTGATGTCCACTAATAGGCACAATGTGGAAGCTTTTCATAATCTGATCAATCTGATGAGCTGGCTCTGAAAACAATAGTTGTAGCTTGGGAGAGGAAACAAAGTTGAGTGATGTAAGCCTCTACCTAAGTTCTTGGTTGTCGCTTCCGAAAAGAGCATTTTTATACATATGTGAATAAAGGAGTTGAATTTGAACATGTGAGAAATCATCTGATTACCAGTCAATGATGAAAATTTGTAACATACACGAGGATGGCCACTGATAAGGATGATGGTCTCCAAGATGCACAATACAATATAATGAGTATGAATAAAATGTGTTGACATCGAACAATCATACAATCATTTAACAGGGAGCCAATGATGAAAATCACAAATCAAAAGTAGAGTAACCTGTCACTAAGGATTGCAAGTTCCACGATATTGAGATGTTTCTAAATCTACTTCCTAGATAAGATGTTGAAGTCGATAGGAAGAGATTTTTCAAAGGTAGGAAATGAGGTCTCCTACATGAGCTGATGCAAAACGAGACAAGACTGATTGTATTGTATATAGTTTAGAGAAATGGGGTAAATGGATTGAGGGAAAATAGTCATATGAGTGAATGGTTGATATAAGAAGCAGAGAGTAAAAATATCCCTTAAACAATAGAAGGTATGACATCAGGGTGACTAGGAAGCTTAGACTTAAGAACACCAAAGAGTGTTAGGATACAAGGATGCAGGGACATCAAGATATCAAGGCTAAACTCATTGGATGGTAAGGTTCAAAGAGAATATGACGAAAGAGGAAAATATTGAGGGGGCGCCATGTTCAAGGGAGTTACAAGAATATTGTTGCCAATATATCCTTTAGAATATAGATGGTGAATCCATTGTTCTGTCCAATTTTTTTCCCAATATGATTAATTTTAATGAGTCCAGAAAAGGAAAACCCAGTGGTCTTTTCACATTTAGATATTCTAAAAGGATCGTAAAGATAAATCCAAGGGGGTACCTTTGTCATGGTTGATGACCGGGTACGACAAAGGCTTAATAGTATACCTGACACAGTTCCCTTTTTGTAAGTTAATCCATTGAGTCTGGATAAAGTGAGAAACATATGCTCAATATACATCTTCCTCATTTTGTTACAAGTATGTGGGGACAGAGTAAATTCGATAGTCTTCGTAAATTTTTGTTAACCGAGTAAGACGAAGAAAAATAGAAGTATATTTTTCAATTTAAAGAGTGAGAAAAAGAGATAAAAGAAGTGCTTAAATCTGCTTTATAGGAGTTTTACGAGCCCGAAGAAGGTAACATGGGGTTTTTTCAATTAAAGAGAAAGAAAAAAAACCTAAAAATAATATGCTCATTCTGAGTCAGTGGTGGTTAGTGCCACAAAAAATCACTTAAGAGACATCAGATCATATGCAAATATTGGCAGAATAGCTATTTTGGTGTATTTTGAAAAAAAAGCAGGAAAAAATGCTCACAAAAGGCAAACAAGGCCTCATTTGCACTAGTTAGAGTTGGTGAGAGTTCTTTGGAGAGAAAAGGGAGTATAACTTCCTCGATAAATTGCAAACATACCGGGCAACCATTCGAATTTCCACCAGTTCCAGGTAAGAGTATTGATACTAAGCTTTCATTAGATTCCTTAATTTATTTTTTTCACCGTCAATTTTGTATTTTTAAGCATGCCCTAGATGGCTTGGTCAAGTAACGTGGTCGCCTAGTCTAGGGGTCACATTAGCACATTCTTCCCGCACAGGAAGAGAGCGTTAGCATGCTCTATGGAGTGAAGGTGACCACGTTAGCTGGTTGAGCGCAAAGAAAAATAAAATTTCTTGATTCATAGAGGAATTTTATCGGTAAAATACTAAGTAAGGGTTTGTGTGGTGTAGGGATCAGCTGTTGAAAATGAGTTTTTGAAGAGAAAAAGCTCATGACCAAGAGGAACTTCAAATGATAAATGATCCAACATGGTTAGCTTCTTTAAGATGATGTGGGCTTCTAAAGTATGGTAGACATGACCTGATGAAAAGTTAGGAGGACCTCTTGAGTTGGATAATCCAATGGTGGGATGAACAACATGGATTGTTTAGGATTGGGGGATCATGAGCTCTCGATTGAGTGAAATTACATATACTTCCTCATTGGTTTATCGGGTAGGGGTGCATGAGTAAACTTAACAGGAGGAAGAGCAAATATGAGGACCACAATGGATTTGACATGAACACAATGAACAATAGGAAATTAGTTAGTCAATACCAGGTATCCAGTAGAGCGGGTGGCATCGAGACCAATGAGGTCTATTCTATGGATGATAGTGCAACTTTGAAGGGATAAGAGTCAAGATGTGGCTATGAAAGCCCAATTGTTACTGCTGTTGGATTGCTTGTAGTAGCAAGTGTTCAACTGGTGTGAGGGAGTCCTCCAACAAGTGAAATAAAAATTGACAGTGCGTAAGACTCGGGCCCAAAGAGAGTTTGGGTATGGTACATTGATTGTATCCTTCATACTAGAGAGAGTTCCCGTTATGAGGCCTCAGGTGAGTCTGGATATGGTTGGTCCCAGGGAACTTAGACATGATCTGTGGGCTTCCTTAGTGTCTCGGACGAGAGGTGGACCAATCAAGCACTAATTTGATGATGACTTCTTTGAGTGGCTCAGAGGTCAGATTCCCATGATCGATGACTTCATGTATGCTGGGATGAACTATACAGGGGATCCTGAGTTGATATTTCCACTCGGTACTTAGTGGGGCCCATCAAGTAAGAGGATAAATTAGTGACAAAAAGTATTTTTTGTCTTTTGAAGTTTATGCAATTTTTTTGTTAAGGGTGAAAATAATCTAACATGAATCTTTTCATGACACAGATGTGGCTCCTATTCATCCTGTGGGTATACCCCACCATGTGAGGTGTGGTGATCAACTCCCTTGGGTTGGAGTAGCAGCAGGGGCCACGGAAGTCATCGAAGAGGGAGATGACACATAGATTCTGCGTGAGGTTGCTAGTAACCTCGAAGGTTTGAGCATGGGTTTGTCGCCTCTTCCCATGAGATAAATACTGATCCATATGTAGCGGCACATAGTGGGTGTACCAGAGCGGTTTTTGGTGCCTTTGAGGAGGTTAGCTAGAGCAATGATCTGATACCATGAGCAATAGGCTCAACAGGAGTAGAGAATAGAAATAAGGTTACAGAGCGAGGCTCCGCGAAGCCATTTTGTATGAAACACCCAAGTTTTAGGAATTTGTTTTGATGTAAATGACTAGAAACAATCTATATATATAAGATATTTTTTGGTGATTTTTGGTGTATTGGTTGTTTTTTATGTAAATTTTACAATGAAAATGTACATGCATGTGTGCGACTAAAGAGAATGTGACAGATGCCAATCTAACACATAATTTGCTAATGAATCAGATAATGCATTAGATTCTCATGGAATGTGTTCATAAGTAAGAAATTAAAATTGACATTCCAAAAGTCTTACTCTTAAAAAGTAACGTAATAAGATTGGATTACGAATGTGATAATGATTTGTCAAATGCATAACAATGAGCTGAGAGTCTGACCTGACCACTAAATTGGAGATTTCACAAGATATGGCTTCAGTAAGGAGTTTAATGACCAACATATACTCAGCAATACTGTTGGTGGCATAACCAAGGAAGACCCCCCCGGGAACTAAGTAGTTCTGACTTAGGTGTGTAAAGAACCCAAGCAATCGATGCAATTTGTCGTGTGTGACAAATGTCACCATCCGCATATCCAGTGTATGGTAATATTGAATTGGACATATGTGAAATAAGAAAACACGTGCATGAGAAAAATAACCATCAAAAACAAAAAATATCCAAAAACAACAAAAGAAACAAAACTTATATACATAAAATTACAAAGCACATGCCCAGTAGAACATTAGGAAAAATATTTCTTGAGATAGAGCCCATAAAGGGCTCTGCAAGTGGGATTTTGTCCTAGTCCTGAAGTTCATATGCTCCTTTGGAAAGAACCTTTGTGGCGACATAGGGACCGAGCCATAGTGGTTGAAATGTTCTTTCCCCTTTTTATCATAAAGTAGGACGAGATCACCCTCTTGGTAATAATGAGGCTTGACATGTTTATCATATTGAGCTTTGACTCGATGTTTATGCATTTTGAGAGCCAGTGCAACGTCTCAATGATTCTCGTCCAAATTATTGTGTGAAAGCAATTGCTCTTCTTTAGTAGTAGTACCACATAGGAGTTCAACGATGAGTTTAAGAGATGGAATATGACACTCAATAGGTATAACTACTTCAAGGCCATAGGAAAGCTAAAAGGGTGTGAAGCTTGTAGCAGTTTTTATTGACATCTCGTATGACCAAAGAGAATAATATAAAATTTTATGCCATCAAGTTATGGGATTTCCTATTAACTGGTGGATCATGGTCTTAAGGACACCTTTAACAACTTCAACCTAGATGTTAGCCTATAAATAGTAGGCAGAAGAATGATCTTGGAAAAAAACAAGCATATAAGTTAAATTAGACATCATATGGTTAAGAAAGTGTGAACCATGGTCTGTAACAATTGTGTAAAGCACACTGAAATGATAGATGACCTCATTTGACAAGAATAAGTTCGAAGTTTCCCCATCAACCCAAAAAGTGGGAATGGCTTCAGCCCACTTTGTAAATCAGTCAACGACAACAACAATGTAGTCATGACCAACAAAGGAAGTGGGGTTGTAAGTTATGAAGTCAATGCCCCATTTAGAAAATGAACTTATTGAGACAATCAGGTGAAGAGGGGTAGGGGGTGTGTTGTGGAGGTAAATCCTCTCTGCGGACAGAGACAATCCCTACTAGCCCAGACCAGGTCTAGCAACAATCAAACAATGCTATCACGCAAGTTCCTAATTGCAAATTAAAAGTGGATGATGAGAACCTACTTGGATTCCAACGCTAATGTTCGTAGAAGAGACGTCGCTCTCGTTCCTTTGCCTCGGCCGGTCACAATCCCCACGATCTCTGTGATTGGACACCTGCACATGCAAAGAACAACACGAATACAAGCATAAAATCCAATAGATGCAGTTATATATCAGTCAGAAAAGATATAACTCAACATCAATCATAGGACAATGAGAGTGGAACCATAATGATAGTCATCTATTATTGATAAATAACAAAGAAGAATACAACCATAGTTCTGACGTCAAATCCTCCTTTGGCTGGGTGATCAGCTACACAAGTCTTGCAAAGCTTGTTGGGATAGGGAACAAGCCTCTCTCTCTTTGGTGACAAGAATCTCCTCACTTAGATTTGGCCTTATGGATGCAAAGAAGGCTCTTGCAACTTCAATCTCTTGAACTCCTGGAATTCTTCCTATCACTAGCACTCTGCTAGAACTGGAACTAGCTTGCTCAAGGCATAGAGACAAGCTTTTATAGATAGAGAGGAAAGAGATAGGATCAACCACATTATTCATGGGATTGGCTTTATCACTTGGAAACTTCCATGAAAGGTGGCAAACCACTTCCCTTCTATGGAGATTCGAAGCCAAACCATCCTAGCTCAACATAGATTCAGTTGGTGAATGGGTTAAGGAGAACCTTCGGAATCTTGTTCGTTGAAAACTTTACTCAATTCGGTTGGCGCGAGTGCGACTCTGAGACAGAGCGCCAATGGCGCGCCCTTTTTAGAGGATTTCCCTCATTGGCGCGGGCAGTGAACTATGGACCCGCGCTAATGCAAAAAGAGCTGTTTTCATGGATATTCTGTAGGAGATGTCTTCAGGGCATATGAAGCTCATACTTAGAGGAATATGATGCAAGTGGTTTCAGGTCATGTCACTTCTCACAAGTCCCGAAATGAGTCCTCCAGTGTGCGGGTGAGGGGTAACAGGGACGGTGACAAATGGTGACAAATTACTGTGTAACAGATGCCCCCTAAAGCATGAGGCCTGAGAGAGAGGGGTGAAATGCTTTACAAGAACATGCGTGACTAAAAACACGGCCACCGGAGAACCTGCGAAAAGAAGTACAACTAATATCTCAAGTACACGATATATGTGGCATGGGCGTAGCCATCCATAACAGAGTACATAATAATCTAGATCCAAGGTATGGACGCAGCCATCCAGTGAGGATCGATAAATAGACTCAGGCATGGTCGCAGCCATCCAGTGAATGAGTCATGTAATGATCATAATAAGCCACAAATCGCAGCCTGGATTCCAATAAACAAAATCCAGGGTCTTGCGCTCCATCTCGACCCGAACAGAGTACAAGTTCAAGCATGTGAATACATGAGTTGAAGTCGAACATGCATGAACATCGTCTGATTACCAGTCAATGATGAAAACTATTAACAGACGCGAGAGGTACCACCAATAATGACAATGGCCCTCAAGGTACTATAGGTACAATCTACGGCGTGCGAATAAGTGAGCTGGCGTCGAACACCCGCAGAATCATTCGATCGGAGGCCAATGATGAAAACCTCTCGTCGAACACGAAGAACCTGCCATTGAGGCATGCAAGCTCCAAGGCACCCGAAAGGAGTCTCTAGATCAGCTTCCTGGATAATGAGTTGAAGTCGACAGGAAGTGACCTTGATCAAAGGTGGGCCATAGTGTTTCCCACATCAGTGACACAAGACAGAGGAAGAATGTTGTGGTGAATCAAAATTATGTGAGGTATTAGAGGGAGGTTGTAATCTTGCAGAGGTCAACTTCTCTTGAACATATCGGCGGCACGACAGTGGACTTGGTAGTATTTGACATCAAATGAGCAGAGGTCATGGTGACAAGGCAATGAGCAGATGAGAGGTCAAATAGGATAACCCAAACCCACGAGGCTAGTGTAAAACAAGATGAGATGTCCCCACCCAGACACGAATGCAGACTAGTGCCATGTTCAAGAGCGACATACTACCGACACAATAATAATTATGGGTCCTTTTTCCCCACCATTTCAGGCGAGTACCCCAGTTATTTTTAACAAGCTTGACAGGGATAGCATATGCTTGTAAGGCGTCATTACGACAGAATCCGATGTCATTATGTTTTAACGAGCCCGACAAAGGAAGAACTCGACGTCTTTTCCTGTTTAGAGAGTCTGAAAAGACAACAGAAAATAAAACTCCAGGGGGGTCCTTTTTCGTAAAGTTGTGTCTCCCGAGCCCGAAAAAGTATAAAACAATGCTCGAAAGAACTGCCCGACCATTACGATCGAGGAGTACTTTTCATATATAGTGACACCGACCTGAAAAAGTAAAAAAACGATCAACATCACGTCGTTTCGTAACCAGTAACAAACCTGAAACGACAAGGGTCCGATGATCTTTTCATTTTTACACGGTCGGAAAAGAGTTTAAAGATGACCACCCCTTATTTACGTTTAGCGAGTCAAGAGGAATAACTCGGCAATATTTTCGTCTTTAAACGGTCGGAAAAGAGCTGAAAGCAGACCTCCATTTTTATTCTTTTTAACGAGTCAAAAAGGGAAAAATACTCGGCAATCTTTTCATTTTTACGAGTCAGAAAAGAGCTTAAAAGGAGACTCATCCTGGAGGAACAAGTGGTATAAAGGGTAGCAACTGGTTCCGGCAATGGTGGAACTACTCAAAACATGTAATGGTCAAGAGGCTGGCTAATAAAACCACTCATTGCTGCGGTTCCTCAGGAAAGGATAAACAACCAAGTGAAAGCATATGATCGGCCAAAGAGATGGTGGCGATGGAATGAAACAACCAAGGCTCATCTAACAGAATTTAGTAGATAACGGCAATCACGAGATGTAAAATGGGTATGGGTTCATTTTTACACAAGCTTGAACCTTGGAGAACTCTGCTTGGATTCGGTTTCATGTTTACACAAGATTGAAACGAAAACTATGCTTGTTATAAGTTCGCATGCCCCCAGCATAATAACACAAAATGAGGTACATGCCCCCCAAGCTTCATTGCATTCAACAAAGTGGATGGAATGAAGATTCACTCTCGAGATCTATGAAAGACTCGACTTGTATTTTACGAGATCTTAATCGAAGACTCGATTTGGAGAGGAGATGTTTCATTTTTTAATGAGGTTGACCTAGGAAAAGAACTATCCTCATAACCCTTATTTCATTTTTTAATGAGCTTGACACAAGATCAGGAACTATGCTCGGACACCTTGTTTCATTTTTTAAGGAGCTTGACATAGGAAAGTGAACTATGCTCCGCCCGAACCTAGTTTCATTTTTTTAAGGAGCTTGACACCGGAAAGGAACTATGCTCCACCAAACCTAGTTTCATTGTTTAAGGAGCTTGACATAGGGAAATGAACTATGCTCCATTGGAACTTCACCATAATGAATAGGAAGTTGAGGCTCCCAAGAGTGCCACTCCTAATGGAAGGCCAACATCTTGGAAGTCAGGGCCCAATTCCTCCAGGACATTATGCACGAGGGCGGTATCACTGGATTCAAGCATGGGATAGGTGGCCACGTAGTTGATCTGTGGTGGGGCAGATGCAACTGGTGGATGAAAACTAGGAGGGGACGAAAACGGTGCAGGAGGCATCGGGGGACTAACGAATGACACTTGATCGATAGTCATAATTCTTCCATCGTGCGGAAAGCAAACCACACGGAAAAGCGAAGAAACGAGGGCCCCCATGGCGTAAACATAGTCACGACCAAGGAGAAGACTAAAGTCTAAAACACCTTGGGTAACCAAGACGTCTATATAGACGGTTTTGCCTCCCAAAGTAATAGGGAACTTCGGGAGAACTCCTAGAGATGGACAGGCTCCTCCATCGAAGGCCAACAGATTCTGAGTGACTGGCCCAAGCTGCGGGGAACCTAAAGCTTACCAAGTAGTGTACGGCATAAGACTGACAGACGCCCCTTCATCCAAAACAGTGCCAGGTACTGCCTTAGCACAGGCATGTATGGTGATCTGGAAAGGCATATGGAATGGAAGGCGACCGGCGATCAGGCGATTCCAATCAAAGGAAGCGACCAGACTACTTGGTGGGGGAATCGTATGATGGTCCCCCTTGCATAATCTACAAGGAAATTTGACCTTCCGCGAAGGAGCAGAAGGTGGCCCGACTTCAGGTGTACTCGGAGTAAGAGTTGTACTTCTAGCCTCTCCCTTGGGAGCCTTCTTCTTCTTCTTCTTAGCCACCGGGTTACTCGAATCGAGACTTTCACCAGGCGAAGTAGAAGATGAGGACATAGAAGTGGGCGTAGAAGGGGAGAGATCCACCTTAGAATCAACATGATGTTGTTCAGGTGGAGGGACGGATTGACTAGACGGTGAGACGGCAGGGACCAAAGAGGTTGAGAACAACCAAACCAGCAACCCAACAGTTAACCCTGGGAGGGACAACGTCGCCATATAAGGAGCACCAACATTTCCAAAAGGAGCGAAATGACTAGGGTTCCCGTCAGAGGGGATCCCTGGGTTGGTGAACCCCGGAAAAGTTGCCATCGAGAACGAAAAGAAGCCTACTCAAGCTAACGCAAACAAGATCTAACCGGGTAAATGTGAACGCGGCCGAATAAATTTTAAGACAAAGGAACTGAACTTGACCTTTTCATGTTTTAAGAGTCGAGAAAAGGACAAAAAGGTGACTCTAGTCGCCTTCGAATGTTTTGTGAGCCCGAAGTGACAAATGCTCAAGTGAGCCTTTTCTTTTAAGGAGTCTGAAAAGGATCAAAAGTGACTACTCTGGAGAACTAGGCAAAAAGGTTTACCAAACAAATCCGTAAAACTGCATATACACCTTGGCAGTCATATGAAAACCAAGGACTTCCCGTGCGATAGTTAATCTTCCTGAATGTTGTGTTCGGTGCGTTACGGCTTGTAAGGCGGCAGACACGGCTTCCTGTGGATAAAGGATGATAACCTAGTGGGGTCTCCCCATATACTCGACGGTACGTGGGAGCTCAAGTCCGTGCTAGACCACTTGTTGCGTCACAGAAGGAGGAATCACCCAACCTTAAGTGAAACAAAAGTGACTAGGTTTAACGATGCCGGAGCACGTCTCTAGCCTAGACCTATAGATGTTTGTGTTAAGTTCCAATGCGTTATTAAGTTTATTCAGTTCATTTTACGGTTGATCTTGGATTAGGTTTCGATTTTCAGGCCTTACCGTATGTAATTTCTCACAATTCCCTAAATGCAAGCTATATGCCAAAAAGTATCATTTCGTTCGATGAACACTAACTATGAGAGAGTTGAGAACTTTTCAATCAAACAAAATGACCATAAACAATCAAGAACCACTCTAATGCAGCTAATGGCAATAAACGAAACTTTTCTTTAAAGTCACTAATCAATGAAAAGCTCTAATTTCCATTAACTAATTCAATGCAAAAGAGATTGTTCGTTTTCTTTTCAATGGCAAAGTGCACTAAAAAAATTTTGAGAGATAATAACACCGAGCAAAAGAGACAAATTTCACTCAATGAGAACACAATCAAATCCCCAAAACACCAAAACAGTCCTTCAAACCAAGAAAACACAAAGACCTCTATGAACTATGTGATCTAAGCCCAAACGAAGCCAAGCAAAATCCAAGCGGAAAAGAAGCAAATCACTTGAATATCAATAAAAAGCTTTGACAACTACTAAGCAAGTGCAAAAGGTAATCACAAAGTCGACTGGACGGTCAAAGAACCCAAGACTCCTACGGAAGGCTCGATGCACAAAGCCACTAGATGCCCTAGGGCTAAAATGTGAAATCGATAGAAAGAGGCAAACACCCGAAGGATGGAGGTCTAAAACCAGTCAAATAAGGATCCAACACACTCCAGTAATTGAAAAAGATGTGGCAAGATACCAACCCAAGCTCAGAAGGCTCGAAAACAAGCAAACTGGAAAAGTTGACAGGCCTGGCATGACTGTCAGGCTGTAACTTGCGCTTTTATGGGATTGGCGCGGGTTTTCTTTGAGCAACTTGCGCCAATTGGCACGACTGTAAGGCTAAAAAGCGCGCTAATCAAGTTTGCTAAATCAAAAACAAAAACAAGCAATCTAGGGCTTGAAAACAGTATCTAGGCAGACCAGGAAGCAAGAGACAGCAAAAAATCTAACCCAGAAAGCTATCTAAGCAATCAAACGAGAAAACCAAAGAGACAAGACTCCCCAGTGGAGTCGCCAAATTGTTGTGGAGGTAAATCCTCTCTGCGGACAGAGACGATCCCTACTAGCCCAGACCGGGTCTAGCAACAATCAAACAATGCTATCACGCAAGTTCCTAATTGCAAATTAAAAGTGGATGATGAGAACCTACTTGGATTCCAATGCTAATGTTCGTAGAAGAGACGTCGCTCTCGTTCCTTTGCCTCGGCCAGTCACGATCCCCACAATCTCTGTGATTGGACACCTGCACATGCAAAGAACAACACGAATACAAGCATAAAATCCAATAGATGCAATTATATATCAGTCAGAAAAGATATAACTCAACATCAATCATAGGACAATGAGAGTGGAACCATAATGATAGTCATCTATTATTGATAAATAACAAAGAAGAATACAACCATAGTTCTGATGTCAAATCCTCCTTTGGCTGGGTGATCAGCTACACAAGTCTTGCAAAGCTTGTTGGGATAGGGAACAAGCCTCTCTCTCTTTGGTGACAAGAATCTCCTCACTTAGATTTGGCCTTATGGATGCAAATAAGGCTCTTGCAACTTCAATCTCTTGAACTCCTGGAATTCTTCCTATCACTAGCACTCTGCTGGAACTGGAACTAGCTTGCTCAAGGCATAGAGACAAGCTTTTATAGATAGAGAGGAAAGAGATAGGATCAACCACATTATTCATGGGATTGGCTTTATCACTTGGAAACTTCCATGAAAGGTGGAAAACCACTTCCCTTCTATGGATATTCGAAGCCAAACCATCCTAGCTCAACATAGATTCAGTTGGTGAATGGGTTAAGGAGAACCTTCAGAAGCTTGTTCGTTGAAAACTTTACTCAATTCGGTTGGCACGAGTGCGACTCTGAGACAGAGCGCCAATGGCGCGCCCTTTTTAGAGGATTTCCCTCATTGGCGCAGGCAGTGAACTATGGACCCGCGCTAATGCAAAAAGAGCTGTTTTCATGGATATTCTGCAGGGGATGTCTTCAGGGCATATGAAGCTCATACTTAGAGGAATATGATGCAAGTGGTTTCAGGTCATGTCACTTCTCACAAGTCCCGGAATGAGTCCTCCAGTGTGCGGGTGAGGGGTAACAGGGACGGTGACAAATTACTGTGTAACAGGGTGCACGTATTTTCTTTGTATAGACTTGACAAGGATGGCATTGCTAGACTACAGTAATACAATATTTAAATAAGGTTGGCCAGTAGTATCCTGCACGCAAAATTTTCTGGGCAATAGCCATGCCCGGAAGGTGACCGCCACATGCCACAACATGGTAGCCATTAAGAACTTGTTCCACTTTGGCAAGGATAAGAGAACATCAAAGAAATGAACCAGTGCCATGACGATATGAGGCATCGTTAAGAGCTAATTAGTGCTTATCCTAGGGGCAGATGCAATGACAATCATCTAACGATAGATCTGGGTGAGAACGTTGTGTTTGGAGGTAGACAAGGATGTCTCCATACCATGGATCAATAGAGTCAACTAGATAAATAGATTCATATGGCATAGGATCATGGGCTACTTCATCCGAACTTTGGGAAGATCCAACAATAATTCGATGAAGAATAAGGATTTTTTCACCTTGGTAGTAGTGAAAAACAAATCAAATTGTTGGAGGATGAAAATCCACTTGGAATACATTCCTCCAATAACTTGATGAGACAAAATGTGTCTCATGGGATTCTGTAGGGAAATGACGGTAGTATGACGAGGAAAGATGTAATGTTGGAAGTGATTGAGAGAAAAAAATATTGCCAGAGACAGTTTCTCGAAATGTGAATACCATAATTCGGACCCAGCAAGGCCTTTTGAAAGGTAGTAAATCACATGTTCACTGTGATCATCGTGTGTTTGAACCAAAACCATTCCTATGGAGGATGGTGAGGTTATTAGGCATAATAGAAAGTCATGTGTATAGTTGGGAGGAATCAGAAGTGGGGTTAAGGTTAGTGCATTTTTAAGGCATTGAACGAGTGCTGTGCCTAATCATCCTACAAGAAGGGTACTTATTTCTTTAGTAAGTGCATGAATATGTTTGTTAACTTGGCATAATTGACGATGAAACAACATAAGAATTTTTCCTTCCCTTGCAAACTTTGGAGTTGAAGAATGGATTGTGGTGCAGGAAATTGAGTAATTGCCTTGACCTTATCAGGATCACCCTGAATGATCTCATGTTTTGAGACAATAAATCCAAGCATACACATAGAATTGACAAAGAATACGCACTTATGTGGATTCAGATGGATGTTATAGAACCTACACCTAAGAAAAATAGCTCGAAGGTGAGCTAGGTTTTGGGCTCGTTTCTTGGAATGAGCATGAAGGTCATCCAAGTAAGCTTTAAAAATATGTCTAATATCATGAAAGGTGTAGTACATAGCCCTTTGAAAGGTTGTGCTCACTGTTACACAGTAATTTGTCACCATTGGTCACCGTCCCTGTTACCCCTTTCCCGTACTTTGGAGGACTCATTCCAGGACCTGTGAGCAGTGACATAACTTAAAAACACTTGCATTATATTCCCCTAAGTATGGACTTCATGTGCCCTGAAGACACCTCCTGCAAAATATCCCTGAGAAGTGCCCTTTTTCCATTAGCGCGGGTCCACAATGTACTACCTGCGCCAATGAATGAGATCCTCAAAAGAAGGTGCGACCATTGGCACTCTGTCTTAGAGTAACACCCGCGCCAACCAAGTTTGGAAAAGATTTTTAACAAACGCGCGCCCAGATGTTTCTTCCCTTCAAGTCATGAAGTCTTTTGAGGATAAAGCTCATCTTCTAGATGTCGAGAGTCATCATCTATCCCTTACATCTATCCACAGCGGCTTTTTGGAGATAATTCCAATCCATAATGGGTGTCTTGATGCATTGTATCTTCCTCCCCTTCTCCATCTATAAAAGTCTGTCCTCATGCATTTGACAAGCTAGTTTTTTTGGAGTACTGGTGATAGTGCTAGTAGTGATAACGCTTGTCTTAAGTGATAGTAAGAGTCTTGGAGCATAGGGAGGTTATGCTACCGGAATTTTGAGAGAGAAAGGTCTATTGCAAGACATATATAGCTGCTCGCCCAGCCAGAGGAGAGATTCAACGTCAGAACTTTGGTTGTATTTTTCTCTGTTGATTATTCATTAATAAACGACTATCATTATGGTTCCGATCTTATTGTTCGCTATGATAATGTTTGATCTATATCCTTTCTGACTGATATATAGTTGTATTTAGTGGATTTTATGCTTGTATTCGCTTCGTTCTTTGCATGTGGAGTCGCCAAATTTTTGGAGAGGTAAATCCCCTCTGCGGACAGAGGCGATCCCACTAGCCCAAAATGGGTCTAGCAACAATCAATTAACGCTACCATGCAAGTTCCTAGTTGCAAACTGAAAGTGGATTATGAGAACCAACCTGGAGTCCAACGCTAGTGTCGTAGAAGAGTTGATACTCCCGTTTCCTTGCTCCAGCAGGTCACGATCCTCACGATCTCCGCGAATGGATACCTGCACATGCAAAGAATGAAGCGAATACAAGCATAAAATCCACTAAATACAACTATATATCAGTCAGAAAGGATATAGATCAAACATTATCATAGCGAACAATAAGATCGGAACCATAATGATAGTCGTTTATTAATGAATAATCAACAGTGAAAAATACAACCAAAGTTCTGACGTTGAATCTCTCCTCTGGCTGGGTGAGCAGCTATATATGTCTTGCAATAGACCTTTCTCTCAGACTTCCGGCAGCATAACCTCCCTATGCTCCAAGACTCTTACTATCACTCAAGACAAGCGTTATCACTACTAGCACTATCACCAGTACTCCAAAAAAACTAGCTTGTCAAATGCATGAGGACAGACTTTTATAGATGGAGAAGGGGAGGAAGATACAATGCATCAAGACACCCATTATGGATTGGCATTATCTCCAAAAAGCCGCTGTGGATAGATGTAAGGGATAGATGATGACTCTCGACATCTAGAAGATGAGCTTTATCCTCAAAAGACTTCATGACTTGAAGGGAAAAAACATCTGGGCACGCGTTTGTTAAAAATCTTTTCCAAACTTGGTTAGCGCGGGTGTTACTCTAAGACAGAGCGCCAATGGTCGCACCTTCTTTTGAGGATCTCATTCATTGGCACGGGTAGTACATTGTGGACCCGCGCTAATGGAAAAAGGGCACTTTTCAGGGATATTTTGCAGGAGGTGTCTTCAGGGCACATGAAGTCCATACTTAGGGGAACATAATGCAAGTGTTTTTAAGTTATGTCACTGCTCACAGGTCCCGGAATGAGTCCTCCAAAGTACGGGAAAGGGGTAACAGGGACGGTGACCAATGGTGACAAATTACTGTGTAACAGATGCCCCCTAAAGCATGAGGCCCGAGAGAGAGAGAGGGGTGAAATGCTTTACAAGAACACATGTAGCCGCCACTGAGAATCTGCATCGAGAGATACTATTGATAGCTCAAGTACATGATATATGTGGTATGGTCGCAGCCATCCATAAGAGAGTACATAATAATCTAGATCCATAGCATGGGCGCAACCATTTGGTTAGGATCAATGAATTGACTCAGGTATGGTCGCAGCCATCCAGTGAATGAGTCATGTAACAAGAATCACGCCTGGATTACAACAGACAAAATCCAGGGTCTTGCGCTCCATCTCGACCTGAACAAAAGTACAAGTTCAAGCATGCGAATATATGAGCTGAAGTCGAACATGCATGAACATCGTCTGATTACCAGTCAATAATGAAAACTGTTAACAGACGCGAGAGGTACCACCAATAATGACAATGGCCCTCAAGGTACTATAGGTACAATCTACGGCATGCGAATTAGTGATCTGGCATCGAACACCCGTAGAATCATTCGATCGGAGGCCAATGATGAAAACCTCACGTCGAACACGAAGAACCTGCCATTGAGGCATGCAAGCTCCAAGGCACCGGAAGGGAGTCTCTAGATCAGCTTCCTGGATAATGAGTTGAAGTCGACAGGAAGTGACCTTGATCGAAGGTGGGCCATGATGTTTCCCACATTAGCGACACGAGACAGAGAGATAATGTTGTGAATCAGGATTATGTGAGCTATCAGAGGGAGGTTTTTTTTCTGCGGAGGTCAACTTCTCTTGAACATATCGACGGCACGACAGTGGAATTGGCAGTATTTGACATCAATGGATCAGAGGTCATGGTGACGAGGCAATGAGCAGATGAGAGGCCAAACAGGATTACCCAAATCCACGGAGGCAAGTGAAAAATGAGATGAGATATCCTCACCCAGACACGAAAGCAGACAAGTGCCATGTTCAAGAGCGACATACTGCCGACACGACAATAATTATGGTTCCATTTTTCCCCCGCCATTTCTGGCGAGTACCCCAATTATTTTTAACAAGCTTGATGGGGATAGCATATGCTTGTGGTGTGTCATTTCGACAAAATCCGATGTCATCAGGTTTTAACGAGTCTAACAAAGGAAGAACTCGGCGTCTTTTCATGTTTAGAGAGTTTGAAAAGACAACAGAAAAGGAAACTCCAAGGGTGTCCTTTTTCGTAAAGTTGTGTCTCTCGAGCCCGAAAAAGTATAAAACAATGCTCGAAAGAACCGCCCGACCATTACAATCGAGGAGTACTTTTCATAAGTAGTGATTTCGACCTGAAAAAGTAAAAAAGCGATCAAAACCATGTCGTTTCGTAACCATTAACGAGTCTGAAATGACAAAAACCCGGTAATCTTTTTATGTTTTAACGGTCGACAAAAAGAACTTAAAACGACCACCCCTTATTAACGTTTAACGAGTCAAGAGGAGTAACTCGGCAATCTTTTCGTCTTTAAACGGTCAGAAAAGAGCTGAAAGCGGACCTCAAAGTAACCTTTTCATATGTTTTACCGAGCTTGAAAAAGTAGAAAAAAGGAGCTCGTTTCACCGCTTGAGTTGCACCAACACCTGTCATCATACCAAAAATAGCGTAAAACCCATTTTGATATAAATATATTCAAAAATACCCAAAAAATAATAATTTTAATGCATTTTAGGTAATTATATTCTGCTGCGCACTTCTACCGTGATTCCTGATTGCAACCCCATGACGTATATTTTGTCACGCCAGTTGCTGGGGGGCAAGTACTCAAAGTGGATTGTTATCCTCCAAGAGTTCGACTTGGAATTTACCACTGCCAAGTCCAAGAAATCCCTGGTATTTGCTGAGTTACTTTGCTCTTTGCCATCTTCTTCCCCGACCTCTCACGTAGAGGATCAAATTCCGGATGAGACTTTATTTCTCATTAGCACCCTCGACCCCTGGTACGGGGATATCATTATATATCTGCAAACGTCCTCCTTTCGTCCGGGCGTGTCCAAAGACGCTCGGCAAAGGATTCGTCATCAGTCTCAACCATACCGTATCATTGGTGATACACTATATCGCCTCGGCGCCGACTCTGTTCTCCACCGTTGTCTAACTCTCGAGGAAGCTGAGCGTGTTTTGAATGACTGCCACTCTGGTGCCTATGGTGGTCACATGTCCGGATATGCTACTGCCCAAAAAATCCTCCGTGCTGGCTACTTTTGGCCCTCTATCTTTAAGGATTGCATTCTTGCCGTCCGCTCTTGTCATGAGTGCCAGATATACCAGCGGAAGATGCGAGCGCCTCCTGCTCCATTGATTATATGACCTGTAACCCTCGCTCAGCCGGGGGGCATGGGTTTATTATCGTTGCCGTCGATTACTTTACTAAATGGGCCGAGGCGATGCCTACATTAACTGAAGACGGCCACACAGCGGCGCAATTTTTATTCAACCATGTTATCTCGCGATTCGGCGTCCCTCAACCCATCGTCACTGATCACGGGAAGCATTTCCGTAATCAAATGATGACGGAACTAACAACCCAGCTAGGCTTACAACACGATAGTTCGACTCCATACTATCCTCAGTCCAATGGCCAAGTTGAAGCTATCAATAAGATTTTGGTTACAATGCTTCAGCGTACCGTTGGCATGCATAAGTCTAACTGGCATTTGATGTTGTTCCCTGCCTTGTGGGCCTACCGAACCTCCGTGAAGGATGCCACTGGTTTCACTCCATTTCAACTAGTTTATGGACTAGAGGCTACCCTTCCAATCGAATGTGAAATCCCTTCATTAAAATTGGCTGTCGAGCTACTTCCCAACACTACTCCGTTAGAAGAACACCTTCTTTACCTGGAACGGCTAGATGAGACCCGTCGCCTGGCCTCTTTGGCCATCGAAACACAAAAGAAGCAAGTCAAGACTCACTTCAATCAGACTGTACATCCACGTTCTTTTGTTGAGGGAGATTTAGTCCTGCTATACGATCAGGCAAACGATAAGCTAGGAGCAGGAAAGCTCGAGCCTATGTGGCTAGGCCCTTACATTGTCAAGAAAGTTTTGCAAAAAGGGGCCTACAAGCTAATTGATTATGAAGGGAACCCTCTCGGGAAGCCCCGAAACGGGCTATATTTGAAAACGTACTATGCATGATGCTTGTACACTTTATTTTGTACATACATGTACTCTAGCAAGTGTGTTGTGTGTATGTGTGTCAGTTTTAAAGGCGTAATTTCCACTTATTGTGTCTTTCGCTTCTTGTGCAGATGTCTGATGCACCTTATGTTGGTTTCGTTGATGGTGCCTGCCGCAGTACTCGCAACTTGTCCTCTGTGGCGTGGGTGATCTATGATCCTCATGGCGAGCTGATAGATTTTCAAGGTGTGTGTCTGGGTCGTACCACTAACAATGTTGCCAAATATTGTGCTGTAATCGAGCTACTTGCTGAAGCAATTAATCTCGGCATTCGTGCATTGGTAGTGAATCTGGACTCTCAACTTGTCGTCCACCAGCTCAACGGGCAATATTCCGTCAGAGACCATCGCATTCTAAGGTTGTATTTACGTGTGAGATTGTTAGAAAGGAACTTTGATTTTATCACATATCAGCATATTCCACGACAATTAAACACATTATCTGATGCATTGGCTAATCATGTATTAGATAGACATTTGCATAATTTGTAATCAAAATATTATACAAGCAAGCACATGAAAGCACAATAATAAACCATAGGCATATGTATATATATACGTGTGTGTCATAATGTTTGCGCCATGCGCGTTACATAGTCCAAAAAATAATACATGTTCATCTCATATGGCCGGAGACAACATGTCTCTCAAAAATATGCAAAAATGAAACCTAGGTGTCTAATCACGGTGATGCTCATGATAGCATGTCACCGCTCGCACCAAACGTCTCAGCAGACGGTGGACACGAGTCGGTACTCCCACTGTGTGCCTCTGGTACGTGAAGGGCACATCCGCCAATCTGGCATAGTCTGGAATCCCTCGAGTGAGTCCCTCAAGGTTCTGTACTAGCTCTTCACCCACACCACCCTCTACCTAAGGGTCGGCTGCGGGTTGTACCCTCCGTGCTATGTGAGACAGACCAGCTGGTCGCTTTGTACCAACATCTGCATACATATATATAGCTGTTGTTAGAGACATGCATGTATTACAAAAAAAATTAAATACATCAAAAAACATCAAAAACACAAAGAGTTCTTACCAAGCTCCTCATCCCAGTCTTCTCCCGCAGGCAATGGGAGATCTGGGTCTCCAGTAAAATCAGTGCCCGCATAGGGCCAATCCTCTATAACGATCATCTGGTGATGAAGCCATATGAAGAACTTGGGCCTCCAAGCCATCTGCTGGCCCCCTCCTCCCCTGGGAATCAATGTTGCCCATCGAGTCAACCTCGGTTCCCATGGCACTGGATCTGCCACTATACCTCCCTGAATCCGGAAGATCGGCAGTCGCTCCAAGAAGAAGGATACCACAATGGATCCATACCCGAATTGTTTGTTGCCCCCGCACTTACACTTCGTAAGCTGCCTCTTGATGTTTGTAGTCACTGTTGTGGCCCAGTCAAACAGAGTAGGGTTGAGACACTCGGTTGCCAGCAGTAAATGATTCTTGCTGGCCTCATGGGGCGCCTGTACCCCAGCCGTCCGTGTGATAGTGAATAATATCACCCGTAGCACTAGGTCTGGAACTGTGACGATATCTACCTTGGCACTGTTCGATCCAAACTGTGCCCCCGGACAAACCCGTTCCATCACCTCCCCCATCTTTTCCCCGGAAGGCCTACTTCCAGTCAAAATGGGTCGTGCACCTCTCCGTGATAACCCAGTGATAAAATAGACATCGGAAACATCCAGCTCCAATGTCTGATCTCGCAAGCGGAATACCTGATCCTCTATGTCCCAAGCATCCACGATAAATCGTAGTAGCTCCGGTTGTGCACGCAAATAGGAGGTGAGGAAAAACTTCTTTAAGCCGCAGTCCCTCAAAGCATCCATGCAGGCTTCATCCTCTAGTGCCAGAGCATCTATAGCATCATGCTCTCTTTCTCTCCATTCTACAACCATTTTGACGAATCCCTGCAACCATAAAGTCGAAAATACCATCATTAGATCACTGGTGAAACCATAATTCAAGGAAAATTGCAAAATTAACGGTTAAATCCACGGGAAAATTAGGTCGCGCGGTTGGCGCGACTGTTTTCAAAACAGTCGCGCCAATGTCGCGCCCCCTTTTGGAAAATAATCCCATTGGCGCGGTCCCGAGTGGGAAACCCGCGCCAATGGCGCAACCCTAAATTTTGCAAATCCTCTTGCAGGGGATCCGTCTGTGGATGAAAAACTGAAAAAATGGAACGAAAATGAAGCTAAGGACAAGACCTCTTACCTGCTCCAGACGGCGGCTCGATTGCTTTCCTGGATTGATCACAATCGACGGTTGAAGTTTGCACCCAAAACCCTCCAATGGTAAACTCACAAGGTGAAAAGTAAAAAGTGAATTTGTTTTTTACCATTTCACTATTTTATAGCATTTTTTGACCTAAAATGCATTAAAATTATTATTTTTTGGGTATTTTTGAATATATTTATATCAAAATGGGTTTTACGCTATTTTTGGTATGATGACAGGTGTTGGTGCAACTCAAGCGGCGAAACGAGCTCCTTTTTTCTACTTTTTCAAGCTCGGTAAAACATATGAAAAGGTTACTTTGAGGTCCGCTTTCATCTCTTTTCTGACCGTTTAAAGACGAAAAGATTGCCGAGTTACTCCTCTTGACTCGTTAAACGTTAATAAGGGGCGGTCGTTTTAAGTTCTTTTTGTCGACCGTTAAAACATAAAAAGATTACCGGGTTTTTGTCGTTTCAGACTCGTTAATGGTTACGAAACGACGTGGTTTTGATCGCTTTTTTACTTTTTCAGGTCGAAATCACTATTTATGAAAAGTACTCCTCGATCGTAATGGTCGGGCGGTTCTTTCGAGCATTGTTTTATACTTTTTCGGGCTCGAGAGACACAACTTTACGAAAAAGGACACCCTTGGAGTTTCCTTTTCTGCTGTCTTTTCAAACTCTCTAAACATGAAAAGACGCCGAGTTCTTCCTTTGTCAGACTCGTTAAAACCTGATGACATCGGATTTTGTCGAAATGACACACCACAAGCATATGCTATCCCCATCAAGCTTGTTAAAAATAATTGGGGTACTCGCCAGAAATGGCAGGGGAAAAATGGAACCATAATTATTGTCGTGTCGGCAGTATGTCGCTCTTGAACATGGCACTTGTCTGCTTTCGTGTCTGGGTGAGGATATCTCATCTCATTTTTCACTTACCTCCGTGGATTTGGGTAATCCTGTTTGGCCTCTCATCTGCTCATTGCCTCGTCACCATGACCTATGATCCATTGATGTCAAATACTGCCAATTACATTGTCGTGCCGTCGATATGTTCAAGAGAAGTTGACCTCCGCAGAAAAACAACCTCCCTCTGATAGCTCACATAATCCTGATTCACAACATTATCTCTCTGTCTCGTGTCGCTGATGTGGGAAACATCATGGCCCACCTTCGATCAAGGTCACTTCCTGTCGACTTCAGCTCATTATCTAGGAAGCTGATCTAGAGAATCTCTTCCAGTGCCTTGGAGCCTACATGCCTCAATGGCAGGTTCTTCGTGTTTGACGTGAGGTTTTCATCATTGGCCTCCGATCGAATGATTCTAGGGGTGTTCAACGCCAGATCACTAATTCGCACGTCGTAGATTGTACCTATAGTACCTTGAGGGCCATTGTCATTATTGGTGGTACCTCTCGCGTCTGTTAACAGTTTTCATTATTGACTGGTAATCAGACAATGTTCATGCATGTTCGACTTCAGCGCATATATTCGCATGCTTGAACTTGTACTTTTGTTCAGGTCGAGATGGAGCGCAAGACCCTGGATTTTGTCTGTTGTAATCCAGGCGTGATTCTTGTTACATGACTCATTCACTGGATGGCTGCGACCATACCTGAGTCGATTCATTGATCCTAACCAGATGGCTGCGCCCATGCTATGGATCTAGATTATTATGTACTCTCTTATGGATGGCTGCGACCATACCACATATATCATGTACTTGAGCTATCAGTTGTATCTCTCGATGCAGATTCTCAGCGGCGGCTACATGTGTTCTTGTAAAGCATTTCACCCCCTCTCTCTCTCGGGCCTCATGCTTTAGGGGGCATCTGTTACACAGCAATTTGTCACCATTGGTCACCGTCCCTGTTACCCCTTTCCCGTACTTTGGAGGACTCATTCCGGGACCTGTGAGTAGTGACATAACTTAAAAACACTTGCATTATGTTCCCCTAATTATGGACTTCATGTGCCATGAAGACACCTCCTGCAAAATATCCCTGAAAAGTGCCCTTTTTCCATTAGCGTGGGTCCATAATGTACTACCCGCGCCAATGAATGAGATCCTCAAAAGAAGGTGCGACCATTGGCGCTCTGTCTTAGAGTAACACCCGCGCCAACCAAGTTTGGAAAAGATTTTTAACAAACACGCGCCCAGATGTTTTTTCCCTTCAAGTCATGAAGTCTTTTGAGGATAAAGCTCATCTTCTAGATGTCGAGAGTCATCATCTATCCCTTACATCTATCCACAGCGGCTTTTTGGAGATAATGCCAATCCATAATGGGTGTCTTGATGCATTGTATCTTCCTCCCCTTCTCCATTTATAAAAGTCTGTCCTCATGCATTTGACAAGCTAGTTTTTTTGGAGTACTGGTGATAGTGCTAGTAGTGATAACGCTTGTCTTGAGTGATAGTAAGAGTCTTGGAGCATAGGGAGGTTATGCTGCCGGAAGTCTGAGAGAGAAAGGTCTATTGCAAGACATATATAGCTGCTCACCCAGCTAGAGGAGAGATTCAACGTCAGAACTTTGGTTGTATTTTTCTCTGTTGATTATTCATTAATAAACGACTATCATTATGGTTCCGATCTTATTGTTCGCTGTTTAGTCAATTTAGTGTTATCTAAATTGCTAGTATTTATTGTCAACCCGGGGCTCGTAAGCTGATGAAGTGAAGGTGTACTATATGTACTTAAGTATCCTCTTAGAGTTTTTCTTATCGTTGGGGGTGTTGTTGCGGTTTAATTATGTTCCTAGATGGAATGAGAATTTATAAACAAGTGAGTGATGGTGTGTGTGTAGAGTGAATTCTAAATGGGTGGAAGTGTGTGTGGAGTGATCTCTAACTATTTGCTTGAAAGGAAATGCTTGGAATGAATAAATGAAATTGAAATGACTTGAAATAAACTTGAAAGCAAATGACCACTACCAATGGCACTAGACACTGTTCAAGTTGCTGCTAATAAAAGGAAAAGAAAATCACTTTTAAAACCCAAGAATAAAGATTATCTCTCTCTATCTCGATGCCTCAAAGCACATGTACTGTGTAAAGCACGGAAAGAAAGTAGCTTAAGTGGAATTATAAAAGTGAGAAAAATATGCTTGAAAGACTAATGATAATAATTTGCTATTTCTAATTCTCTACTTCAGCCATATGTACTATGGAAAGCATGATTAGAAAGTAGTGAGGAAATAGTCTAGGAAGCACTTTAAAATCAAAAACTTCTACTTTAAAGACTAGTGGTAATGATTTACTCTTTCTAACTCAATACTTCAAAGCACATGTACTGTGTAAAGTACGGAAAGAAAGTAGCTTAAGAACAGTCCAAAAAGCACCCAAACAAGCTGCAAGTTAGTGATATTTTGATCTTAAAAGATAGTAGTTTATGATGAAGATCATTCATGTATGTTAACAGCTCTTTGAGAAATAAGATTAAAAACTAACTATAAAGACAAAGGCAACACTTGAATTGTCAACTTCAAATACCATTAGCTGTAAAGCAAACACAACACATATAAAAATAAATCCCGGGCTAAAAGAAACCTGCAAAGAAATAACACTGATCAGCTGAAAATAAAGGAAAACAAGTAAATAAAACTATACATGCTTAAGGAAACAAATGAGAAAATAATGAAATGCTGCACATGAAATACTTTACAAAGGCTGAGATGAGCAGGGGCCCTCTGTTCATTCAGCCACAAGAGAACTCAAAGATCTGGAAACTTCAAAACAGTGCTATATTGATTTCTCCATTTGCAAAAAGTTTACAAAACAGAGTGCTGGAATAGCACTAGAAAACAGAGTTCACAAACGCTTCTAAATTCAACACGAGTGCAGCAAAATACAACTAATCAAAAGTTCTTTGAGCGTACGCAGACGCATCAATTTATAGGAGCTTCTAAGTTATCCTACGCGTACAACTAGTTAACAGAAAAACAATAAAACAGTATGCGTATTAATGGTCCTTGGACACATCACGGTTGCGTGGACGAGTTCAGTGGTTCTTGTCGACATGGATAATAAATCCCCTGTTGGATTGCGTCCTCTGCCACCCGTAGATCATAGACAGATCACCATTTAAGGTGCCGTGACCAAACAGCTCTCAAACACCGTTTAAACCACCTTGAGTTGACCGTGGCTAAACCAGCTTTGACCATGGGTGAAAGTGACGTGGATGGCTGGAACAAAGGGACAGGAACCTCGAGCACACTGATACCTGAGTGCCCATGTGGCCCATCTAGCAAACCGACACGTGGATCATAGTATTTAACAAAAAGGCTGCAGGATCTTCAGATAGCTGCGGGATCATCAGATAGCTGCGGGATTCCTGCAAGTAAGTCAAAAACTAAACAAATAGTCATCCATTAGCAAAACTTGCTTGATCATGCTTATTGACACTGAATGTAATGATCTGAGAGGTTTTATGGTGAAAATGAGGCAAAAGTGAAGGAAAGATAAGGAAAAGTGGAGGAAAATGGTAGACAAATAGGTGTAAAATAAAGGTTCTACATACCCCCACTCCGAGGGTATTGCATGTCCTCATGCAATGAAAACACAATTCAGTCCATCTGCTGGGATGCCTCAGCTAGGACATCCAACCTCCTTCTCTTCCTTTGTGTAGAAACATTAACCTTTGGCCTCTTGAACATGCATCTGAATTTCAAATTAATTAAGGCTCTGTTCAGCCTTCTGCATCTCTTCTTGAGTCTGTTATGTTTCTTCTGCCACATGCTCATGTGAAGATAGGTATTATCTTGGATTGCCTTGGCAATATCAGCTTGCTGCTTCATTTCTTCATTTCTCTGTTTAATGTGACGGTTCAGCACTTCCAGTTCATAGATTTCTTGTCTAAGTAAATCTATTTGCTGCTCATGAGGTATGACATTACTTGGGCCAGCAGTGTTTTGCTCTAATGTCTCATAATAGTTGTACACCTCTTGTTGAATTGGGTCAACAATTGGTGACTTCCTTGGACTATATTCATGTTCAATTTCAGTTTCAAACTCCGGCTGAAATGGACTGTCTTCTCTTGGAGGAGTAGCTGCCTCACGTGATGATGGACTATCCTCAAGGTCTGCTTGTGTAGCACCCTTCTCAGGTGTGCTAAGATCAACGAAGAGTGTCCTCGTGGCTTTCCTTTTATTCTGCAATCTACTACTCCTTCTTACAGTGGCAGCACTATGTGTTTCTTTTTGTGCCTTTTCCTTTGGTTTTTGAACTTTTACTTTCTCAGAGAGGGCAGTTTTCTCATGGAGTTTAGTTATCCTCTGTGCTAAAGGCTGGTTATCTCTTTCTTCACCACTAGAATGCTCTGGGGTCTGGTCAGTTTCTCGGATTATGGATTTCCCCTTATCTTGTTTTTGTTTCTTTTTGTCCTCTCTTTTCTTTTTGGCAGCTTCCTTAGCAAGTTCAGCGAGGGTTTCCGAGATAACCTCTTGAGCACTGTCTTCAGTGGGTTCAATCTCAGGTTCAGGATGATGGGCTTCTATTTCTTCTACAGTTTGTCCTTCTAAGACATCAGTCTCAGAGATACTTTCCCTTCTCTTCCTTCTGCTCTTTCTAGGTATAGAAGACTCTCCAGGCTCTGCAAAATGATTCCTTACAAGGAATTTTTCCCATGTGTCTTGTTTTTCTTTTAACTGTTCTTCTATCAATAACTTTACAAGACCATGGTGACAGAGGTAAGATTCTACATTTCGTGGATTTCGTTGAGCCATGGAACACATTTTCCTAAGGCTTTGAAATAGGAAATAAGGAAGGTTTATATCATGTTCTCCTTGAAACTGCAGCATAATTTTACCATGATAGACATACAACACTCCAAATCTCCCTTCACAGGTGAAAAACTTTTGTACTAATAACAATAGAATTTTCCATTCTTCTTTAACATGGGAAATTGGGATGCCTTTGGTAAAAACACTTGTGTCCATACCTGGGTTTTTAAAAATCCGCTTCCATTGTTGATCCTGGACTGCCCGGTTTTTGAACCAACGTTCACCGGTTTGTGGAAGAGAGGTAGCCCTTGCTATGCTTCCTTCGCTGACTGTAACTGTTAAATCTCCCACCTTTGCCTGGCTGTCCTTATCCGTAAACGATCTTGCAAAGGCTTTGGTTACTTCTTTATGGTAGCCCTTAAACTTTCTGATACATTGTAACCAATTGGCTTTTTGTAGTGCCTCCTCAACCTGTGGATATGCCTCCAAGAATTTCGAACCTTCCGGTTCAGCCCTCAGAAGCTTTCCCATCGACTCTTCAGCTTTGTTTAAACACAAATTTGATGGTGACCTTACACAGTAACTCCGTAACTTCACACAGTAACTTCTCGGTCTCTGTTCAGACTCTGTGGAACAGAGGGTATATGGTGCATAAACAGTCTCAGACACCGGGAATTCACGGCTTGAATTTAGAGTTAAGCGGTGGAATTAGCGTGGACACGGTAAAAATAGTGACTAACAGTCGTAATACGACTGTATTACAGGTTTACGGCAGAGGGAAAACAGAGGATGGTTTATGGAGGTAATCGTAGTGAGTGAAAACGAAACAAGGGAGATAATGGCGAGGAATAGGGTGTTATGAACATAGAGGGTTTTGAAATGACGAACGGAACGGCTACATTCTCCAATTTCGGATGTGGAGTGACACATGGCTGCGGAACGAGAGCTGAGAGACGTAATGCGGTAGGTTACGTCATTAGGGTACAAGACCTTAATGACCGAAACAGCCACATGTAATTTCAAAAATCGTGGTTATTATGAGCCGGTAGACGTGGAGGATTCGGAGATTTGTAGTCGCATGGGAAAAAGAAAATGGGTAATCATTACGTTTAGTGGCCAACAAAACATAACCCAGAAAGTTCGCATAATGAAACAACCATAGGTTTAGAGTTTTGAACATACCTCGGATCACATTTGATTTGGCTTCTGATGATTTACTAACCTTTTGTTAACTTTATTGCTAGCACATGATCTTTTCTCCTTGTCTTTGATGATTTTGAACTGTAAATATTTTCTTCAGACAAACTGTGTTTCTTGTGCAGGTACAGAAGGCTGCAGGAAAGCTAATCGGCTGCAGGATTGTCAAATGGCTGCAGAAACTGTAATGAAGTCTTCTAGCTGCATAAAATACTTTAGTTGCCTAAAAAAAACTTTATTAATGAAGTGAAATGGAATGAATGAATGAATGAATGAGTGAAAAGCAGTGAGGTGAAGTGAAGATGAAAGAAAATGGTGAGATGAAATAAATGAAAATGGAAATGAAAGAAAGAGAGAGATTTTTTGGAAAACATGAGGTGTCAGGTGATCCTGATTTTCACCTTATGTTTTCTGCATGAGACTGCCAATCAGAGATTGGTTTTCAGGTTCATACATTTATTCATTTTTTTTTTTTTTTTTTTTTTTTTTTTTTTTTTTTTTTTTTTTTTTTTTTATTGAAATTGAAATTGAAAGAAACAGAGATTAGGCTGATGGAGGAGAAGAATTCTTCTCCACCAACCTCATTTCAGAATCGCCTTGGAATAACTTAACAAACTCCTCTCTTGAGAGTGGCTTGTGATAGACTTTTAACCGGTGGCCATTCACAATAAAGGGAGTTTGAAGTTCATCAATAGTCTTCACTCTAACTGCTCCATTGTTAAAGACTTCATCAATCTCATATGGCCCAAGCCAATGAGTTTGAAATTTTCCTTTGAAGTCTTTAAATTTTGAATCAAACAAGAGTGCCCAATCACCCTTTTGAAACTTCTTTTCTTTGATATGTCAATCATGCCATTTGCTTCTTTGGTGCTGAACTAGATCGGTTCTTAGAATTGCATCTTGTCTCATTTCATCTAGTTCATTTAACTGGTCCATTCTGTGCTTCTGGGCTTCTGTTAAGCTCATCCCCAATTGAACTGCTGTCTTGAAGGTCTTGATTTGGAACTCAATGGGGAACAGGGCTTCCTTCCCATAAACAAGTTCATAGGGAGAATGTCCTGTAGTGTTCCTCCATGTAGTTCTATAGGCCCATAAGGCTTCAGGAAGCCTTTCTGCCCAATCTCTTCTATGAAGATGAACAGTCTTTGTGATGATGCTTTCAAGAACTTTATTTGTAGATTCTACTTGACCATTCGCTTGCGGATGGTATGGAGTAGATGTTCTATGCTTAATCTTATATTCCTCCATCAGCTTTTCCACCATCCTTGATGTAAACTGGCTTCCCTGATCTGTTACAATTTCTCTTGGGACACCAAAACGAGTGAAAATATCCTTGAAAAGAAATTGAACAACTGAATTTTCAGTAGCAGAAGTTAATGCTATAGCTTCTACCCACTTGGTAACATAATCAGTACAAACCAGTATATATCTATTTTGCTTGGATGGCGGATTAATTCGTCCAACAAAATCTAGAGCCCATTTCTAGAAAGGTTCGATGCATACCTGTGGCTGTAGTGGCATTTCATTTGAAAGAGTTGGTCTCCCAGTTCTCTGACAACTGTCACACCTTTTAACATATTGCTTTGCATCCTTAAAGAGAGAAGGCCAATAATATCCTGATGAAAGGATTTTATAGGCAGTCCTCTTATCAGAAAAATGTCCGCCACAAGGTTCGTCATGACATGCTTTAAGGATGTCAGGCATCTCATCCTCTCGTACACATCTTCTGATCATCAAATCTGGCCCTGTTCTGAACAATTCATTAGAAATCCAAGAATAAAGTGAACTATCCTGAATGATTTTCCTTTTCTCATTAGGAAATAAATGTAAAGGTAATTTTCCAGTAACTAAATAATTAGCAATATCAGCATACCAAGGGGTTTTGGTAGTTACTGCAAACAAATACTCATCTGGAAATTTGTCCTCTACCGGAGAGTCCTCATTAGTGTTTTGGATTCTGGACAAGAAGTCAGCTACTGTGTTCTGCTTACCTGGTCGATCTAACACAGTTATGTTGAATTCTTGTAAAAGCAAAAGCCATCTTGTAACTCTACCATTAGTGACTGGTTTGTTCATGAGGTATCTAATGGCAGAGTGATCAGTGTGGACAAAGGTTTCATAGCCGGTTATATAGTGTCTAAACTTGTTTATAGCATGAACAACGGCTAGAAACTCCTTTTCAGTAACAGTATAATTTAACTCAGTAGGAGTCAAATTCTTACTCGTATAATAAATGGCATAAGGGATCAAATCCTTTTGTCCCAAAACAGCTCCTAAAGCTGTATCTGAAGCATCAGTAGAAATGTGGAAAGGGAGTTTCCAATTTGGACCCCTTAAAATGGGTGCTTCAGATATTCTAGACTTTAAAGCTTCAAAGGCAGATTGACATTCAGGATCCCACTTAAATTCACAATCTTTGGTAAGTAATTTGAAAAGAGGGGATGCTATCTTCGTGAAGTTTTCAATAAATCTTCTGTAATAACCAGTAAACCCAAGAAAACCTCTAACATCTCTTTGGCAATTTGGAACAGGTAACTTAGAGATGACTTCTACTTTAGATCTATCAACTTTGATTTCATCTCCTGAAATATGATGTCCTAAAACAATCCCTTCAGTAAACATCATAAAACACTTTTCATGACTTAAAGAAAGATTTGTTTCCTTACATCTTACCAGTACTTTTTCCAAATTTGCCAAAGCTTCTTCAAATGTATTACCATAGACTGTGAAATCGTCCATGTAAACCTCTACACAATCATGAATCAGATCTGAGAAAATTCCTAGTACAGCCCTTTGAAATGTGGCTGGTGCATTGCATAAACCAAAAGGGAGTACTCGATAGGCAAAAGTCCCCCAAGGACAAGTAAAGGTGGTTTTGTCTTGATCTTCAGGTGCTACCTGAATCTGATTGTAACCACTAAAACCATCCAAGAATGAGAAATACTTTTTACCTGCTAAAGTGTCTAATACCTGATCAATAAAAGGTAGAGGAAAATGATCCTTTAAGGTTGCCTTGTTCAATTCTCGATAGTCAATGCAAACTCTCCATTTACCATTCTTTTTGGGTACTATAACCAAGGGAGAAACCCATTGGCTATCTGAAATGGGGTAAATGAAGTTTACCTTGAGCAATTTCTGAAGTTCTTCTTTCACAATTTCCCTAAGATTTGGATTCATCCGTCTTTGTGGCTGCCTAATAGGTCTGTTGTTTTCTTCAATGTAAATATGATGAATACAAGTCTTAGGGTCGATTCCTTTCATGTCGGTATATTCCCATGCAAAGGCAGTGGAATGTTTTTGCAACAGTTTAGTTAATTCTTCTTGTTGTAGTCTTTCCAAGTTTTTGTTAATGTTTAATGTTTTTCCTGGAAAGATTTCAACTGTAGAACTACCAAACTCTTCCATTGAGAAGAGAGACATTTGTCTAGAGGAGAGATATTCAATATCTGCATCTAACTGGAATTGTGAAGAGTCATATTCTAAAGGTGCCTCAAAATTTTCTAATGTATTTAGAATTTGACTGTCCTCACTGATTTCAGAGATGGTTAGAACAGGTTGAAGAGTATCCTCATCATCAATCCACTCATCTTCTCCTATTTCTGTTATTGCCTTTGCGGGAGGATACAAGTTGAATTTCTTGGTAGAATTACCATCTGATATATACATGTCTCCCGACCTACAACTTATGAAAGCATCAGTTGTGGCCAGCCAAGGTCTTCCTAAAATAAGAGGATGTCCTCCTAGATTGTTCTTGGGAGTTAAAATCATAAAATCAACTGGATACTCCCAAGAGTCTAGTGAGACTGGAATGTCTTCCAATACACCATCAGGTTTAATGATTGATCTGTCTGCAAGTTGCAGCAAAGTAGGTGTAAAGAGAAGATTAGGAAGTTTTAACTGATCCATGGTCTGTCTACTCATAATGTTGATAGCGGCTCCTAAGTCAATCAAAGTATTTGGGATTTCAACCCCATTAATATGAGTTTTAACAATAGGGCTACCGGGATCTACATATTTTTGCATGGTAATTTTACCCATCATAATGTCTGCAATTTTTCCAACTAGATGTATCCTTTTTGTGTCTCTGGTTCTTTTTATTGTTTTTTTCAAACTCATCTCCTTTATTGTCTTTGCTAGAATGGGAATCTCCTTAATGGCTGTTAACAAGGGGATCTTGATACAGACATTTTTTAATTCATCTAGAAAGCTATAGTCAGGCAACCAAATCTGCTTCTCCACTCCTTTATCAATTTGCAATCTTTCAGGAAAAGGAGGAATAGCTGAAGATGTAGGTTGCTCTACTAAGGGAGTTGATTCTTTTTCTTTTTCTTTAATGCTTGGGTTTTGAAGGGATACTTCAGAACCTTTATTGGCTTTGAGAGATTCTTCCTCAGAAATGCTTGGTTGTTGAGTACTTGTAGAAGGTTGGTCTAAGATTCTACCTGATCTGAGTTGGACCTCATTGAGAGGGACAACCATATAGGTAGGGAATGGTTGACCTTCCATAAGTGGTTGACCTTCCATCACATAAGCATTTTGAGGATTCCTATTATTGGGGTTTGGTTGAGGTTGAGAGGGAAGTTGATTTGGCCTCTGCTGAGATTGTAACAAGAGTTGAGAATTTTGATTTTGTGGAGGAGGTTGTTGTTGAGGGAATGGTAATGACAATTGTTGACCTTGATTTGGAAGTTGGGGAGCTTGCTGATTCTGAAAGGATTGAGGATATTGATAGAATTGGGCAAATCTCCCATAAGGATTTTGCATTTGCATGCTTTGCAACCATGCTTGGAAAGGATTTTGTGGTTGTGACCAAGGTTGTTGCCAAGGATTCCAATTTGGTGGGGGCTGGAAATTCATAGAGTTGTTAAACCCTTGATTTTGCTGCCCCTGCCAAGGTTTCCTTGCAACAAAACAAAGAGATTCAAGCGTACTTGGATCTTCTTGAAAGACTGCTTTGAGGCCAGGGATTGAAGGACATTCCTTGGTCTCATGGGTTTCTGAGCAAATTACATAGGTTTCCACAACTTGTGCTTCCAAGGGACATTCCCTTAAAGCATGCTTCTTTCTACACTTCGGGCAAAAAATGGTCATAGCCTCGGCTTCTGCCTTTTGTTTATTCTGAATCTTAAGGGTATCAATTTGTTCACTAAGACTCCCTAAGATGTCAGTTTTAAATTCATCTAGCATATTACCGATTTCAGCCCTACTCACTGATCCTGTTGCAGATTTATTTGCCCTAAGGAGAGAAGGATCTCTAGGCCCTTTTTGAGTTTTTGATTTGCCTCTTGAGAGATGGGTACATAGTTCTGCTATATCACTGAGAGGAAGTTGAGAAATATCCCCTTTCCCCATCATGTTTAAGATATCTATCCACTCATCCCTAATGGCTTTTAATAAGAGGGCTTTTAAGGTCTCTTCATCCAAGGTGCTCATTTTTGCTCTTTTTAAATTATATTGAAATCTCTCAAGTAAATCTTCTAAGCTCTCATCTTCTTTTTGCATCATTTTAAAAACTTCACCCTTATGATCAGTAGGCATACAATAGTCCAAATACCTATCCAAAAAGGTTTGTTTCATTTCATCCCAGGTCCTAATGGATTGAGTAACTAACCCCATGAACCATTTCAAAGCTTGATCTTTTAATGTTGATGGGAACAGTTTGAGTTTCTGAGTATCATCCAGATAGTCATAAGTTCGACACACAACTTCAAATTCAAACAAGAATGTTTCAGGGTCCTCAGTTCTTAATCCATGAAAATTTGGGAGGATGGATGGTGATATGTTTTTCATGGTGGCTCGGGAGTCCTCATCAACAATGGGAAACCCAAATGTGTTATCTCCATCTCTATTTCCTCCAATGGGACCTCTACCTCCTCCATTGTTATTATTATTTCCTCCTCCTCCTCTACCTCTACCTCTACCGCCTCCTTCTTCCTCTGCCATGATGATTCTCCTAGGGATTTCAAAATCTTCTGGTTCTTCTACAAAGGGTGAATGAGAAGAGATTTCTCCTTCCTCTTCAGGTGAGTCTATTTCCTCAATTACAATTGGTTGTCTGGTAGGAGAAAGAGAAGAGTCTCTTCCTAGTTCAAACTCAATAGAAGGTATAGGAGAGTCAACTCTTGGTTCTTGAATTTCAGGACTAGGAGTTTCGGTTGGAGATAAGGGAGGTATCTCTTGTCTATCTCTTGAAGCAGATGGACTTGTAAAAATTGAACTTCGAGCTCTAGCTAAAAACCTTCCCCTAGAATCTCTAGCTCTATGCATGTCATTTTTATTTTATCCTCAAGTCAAGTTAAATAGTTCTTTTTCTGATCTTCCAGTTCACTCTAGGTGCAAGAAGAGAGCATACTCAAGAAACTATTAGATTAATAACTTTCTCCTTTCTGATCCTCCAGATCACTTCAGAGTGCAAGAGGAGAGCATACTTAGATAGGTTATTAACTTCTTTTCTTGAAGTTGTTGTTTTTTTTTTTTTATATTTTTTTTCTTCTAAGAATATGGCTACTTAATTTCACTTCCCCGGCAACGGCGCCAAAATGTTTAGTCAATTTAGTGTTATCTAAATTGCTAGTATTTATTGTCAACCTGGGGCTCGTAAGCTGATGAAGTGAAGGTGTACTATATGTACTTAAGTATCCTCTTAGAGTTTTTCTTATCGTTGGGGGTGTTGTTGCGGTTTAATTATGTTCCTAGATGGAATGAGAATTTATAAACAAGTGAGTGATGGTGTGTGTGTAGAGTGAATTCTAAATGGGTGGAAGTGTGTGTGGAGTGATCTCTAACTATTTGCTTGAAAGGAAATGCTTGGAATGAATAAATGAAATTGAAATGACTTGAAATAAACTTGAAAGCAAATGACCACTACCAATGGCACTAGACACTGTTCAAGTTGCTGCTAATAAAAGGAAAAGAAAATCACTTTTAAAACCCAAGAATAAAGATTATCTCTCTCTATCTCGATGCCTCAAAGCACATGTACTGTGTAAAGCACGGAAAGAAAGTAGCTTAAGTGGAATTATAAAAGTGAGAAAAATATGCTTGAAAGACTAATGATAATAATTTGCTATTTCTAATTCTCTACTTCAGCCATATGTACTATGGAAAGCATGATTAGAAAGTAGTGAGGAAATAGTCTAGGAAGCACTTTAAAATCAAAAACTTCTACTTTAAAGACTAGTGGTAATGATTTACTCTTTCTAACTCAATACTTCAAAGCACATGTACTGTGTAAAGTACGGAAAGAAAGTAGCTTAAGAACAGTCCAAAAAGCACCCAAACAAGCTGCAAGTTAGTGATATTTTGATCTTAAAAGATAGTAGTTTATGATGAAGATCATTCATGTATGTTAACAGCTCTTTGAGAAATAAGATTAAAAACTAACTATAAAGACAAAGGCAGCACTTGAATTGTCAACTTCAAATACCATTAGCTGTAAAGCAAACACAACACATATAAAAATAAATCCCGGGCTAAAAGAAACTTGCAAAGAAATAACACTGATCAGCTGAAAATAAAGGAAAACAAGTAAATAAAACTATACATGCTTAAGGAAACAAATGAGAAAATAATGAAATGCTGCACATGAAATACTTTACAAAGGCTGAGATGAGCAGGGGCCCTCTGTTCATTCAGCCACAAGAGAACTCAAAGATCTGGAAACTTCAAAACAGTGCTATATTGATTTCTCCATTTGCAAAAAGTTTACAAAACAGAGTGCTGGAATAGCACTAGAAAACAGAGTTCACAAATGCTTCTAAATTCAACACGAGTGCAGCAAAATACAACTAATCAAAAGTTCTTTGAGCGTACGCAGACGCATCAATTTATAGGAGCTTCTAAGTTATCCTACGCGTACAACTAGTTAACAGAAAAACAATAAAACAGTATGCGTATTAATGGTCCTTGGACACATCACGGTTGCGTGGATGAGTTCAGTGGTTCTTGTCGACATGGATAATAAATCCCCTATTGGATTGCGTCCTCTGCCACCCGTAGATCATAGACAGATCACCATTTAAGGTGCCGTGACCAAACAGCTCTCAAACACCGTTTAAACCACCTTGAGTTGACCGTGGCTAAACCAGCTTTGACCATGGGTGAAAGTGACGTGGATGGCTGGAACAAAGGGACAGGAACCTCAAGCACACTGATACCTGAGTGCCCATGTGGCCCATCTAGCAAACCGACACGTGGATCATAGTATTTAACAAAAAGGCTGCAGGATCTTCAGATAGCTGCAGGATCATCAGATAGCTGCGGGATTCCTGCAAGTAAGTCAAAAACTAAACAAATAGTCATCCATTAGCAAAACTTGCTTGATCATGCTTATTGACACTGAATGTAATGATCTGAGAGGTTTTATGGTGAAAATGAGGCAAAAGTGAAGGAAAGATAAGGAAAAGTGGAGGAAAATGGTAGACAAATAGGTGTAAAATAGAGGTTCTACATTCGCTATGATAATGTTTGATCTATATCCTTTTTGACTGATATATAGTTGTATTTAGTGGATTTTATGCTTGTATTCGCTTCGTTCTTTGCATGTGCAAGTATCCATTCGCGGAGATCGTGAGGATCGTGACCTGCCGGAGCAAGGAAACGGGAGTATCAACTCTTCTACGACACTAGCATTGGACTCCAGGTTGGTTCTCATAATCCACTTTCAGTTTGCAACTAGGAACTTGCATGGTAGCGTTAATTGATTGTTGCTAGACCCATTTTGGGCTAGTGGGATCGCCTCTGTCCACAGAGGGGATTTACCTCTCCAACACTCACATTCTTGAGACCAAATGGGAACTTACCATTTGTAAATGTGCCCCAAGAACAGATGAAGGAAATTTTGTGTTGGTCGTTGGGTTTGGTGATTTGGTTATTTCTCGAGAAGTCATCCATGAAGGAGAAAGATTCACAACTGACATAATCGTCAATTATCTGATTAATGAACAGAGTAGTATAGTTTTTTCTTGGACAGGAGGCGTTCAAATCACGATAGTCAACACATACGTAGATGGTACCTTTTTTTTTGTCTATAGGAACCAGATTAGATACCCATTCTGTTAAGGGATTGGGATATATGAATCCAGAATGCAACAATTTTTTGACTTCAATTTTGATTGCAGTTGTTTTACGAGGGTGGACAGGTTGAAGTCTTTGCCGGATAGGTCTGACATTGTCAAAAATCTTGATCTCATGCTTGAGAATAGAGGGGTCTATGATGGGAATTTCCTCATAAAACCAAGCAAAGACATCACGAAATTCCTTAAAGAGGCAAGTGAAGCTCTCAATTTCTTCAGGAGTGCAGTTAGTTCCAATATGAATATATTCCACGATGCCTATTTTGACCGAGATATCGATGAGTAAAGTTTTGGAAAGGTTACCCAAGTTACCTTCTGAATCCAAAGTTTGGATAGTCATATAAGCAGAAGGAATAATATCAGGTTGGTCAAAAAATAGGATTTGTAAATAGGTCATGTTCGAGTCAAATATCAAAGTGCAATGGTGAAAAGTATCCTAGGGCCGCTCATCTAGCAACATGATTTGTCAGATAGCCTCGTAAGAAGGAAAGGCTTCAGTGAGGAGATCAATAGAGGGAGAGGCAATGGGAGAGGAGGTGGTTCCATCAGTCATGACCAAAGTAGTAAGAGAGTCAGACTTGGATTGAACAACTTGATAATTTAGTTCAATTGATGATAATGACATTTTTTCTCCATAGGAATTAATGGCATATGGGGCTAGGAGGATCCGAGGATCAGTGGGGCCATTAAAAATGGTAGAGACCATTAAGACTGTCTGTGGAACCTCGAGTGGCAGTAGAGGAAAACATCCTAAAAGTGAGGAAAATGTCAGAAGATCGGTACCAATACTGACATAGGAGTTACATATGCCACCCACTAAGGGCACATTGTTATTGATAGGTAATAGGGATTAATTTTGGGTACAAAAGGATAGTTGATCCAGTATGACTATTTTCCCATCCAAAGGAAATAAGATGAGTCAGAATACTGAAGAAATAATAGTAGTCATAGAAAAAGTCCAACTATAGCCCAAAAGCAGATTATAGTCGAGGAGGCGATCTACTACTTCGATGTGCACTGTAACAGTTTTCCCACTCAAAGTGATGGGGTAGATAGCAAGGTATCCTTTGGGGATGAAATTATGACCATCAAATGCTTTGAGGGAATTTGATGGTGGTGAGAGAGTGGGAGAACCTAAGGCAAGCCAACAGGAAGTAGACATTATGTAGGTCAAAGCACCTTCATCAATGATAGTTCGGTGGATAGCTTTTCCCTTCACCATTACCTGCACTTGAAATGCAAGATGATGGGAGAGGTGAAGCTTACTCTTTTCCATGTAGAAAAACACTAGATTGGAATCCTGAGGATAAATTCCACCAATGGCCAAAAGCAAAGCTTTCCATTGTGTTGGATAGGTTTGTAATACTTCGAGGGAAGACAAAGCAGATGGTGCTTGCACTAGATCTTCTACAATATTGTAGTTTTTGGAAGCACGTGTAGAGGTATTATGTTTCATTCAAAAAAGTGTCCCTTTGAGGGGATGAATCATAGGGTCAGTGACAGGCCTTTCGATATGAAGATCATTAGGCGGTGGTGGAGTAGAGCTCAAGGCAACGTCGAAGTGTTAGCAACTGGATTTCCATAATCCTTGGCTCATGTTTGTAAATAAACCATTTCAAAGGTGTAAATAGTCGATGATCCTTCTCCAGGAGGAGGTGGATGTGAACCATCGTTGCCCCCTTGCAGAGGTTGCAGTGGGTTTGATACAAGATGTTGCTACTGTGGAGTAAGGAATGGGTTGTTAAGGACCGCAAGGTTCCAGCCAGTGTCCTTTTGTACAAGAAGGTCTATGTACTCTTGAAGATGAGGACATTTATAGGTCATATGGTCCTCAACACATATCTTGCAAGGGAAATTGACAATTTTTTCTTTCCCTTTCTCAGATTTAGTAGCAGCTTTCTGATTGAGATTGTTCTGGGTAGTGTGCTGCTCTTCAAAAGGAGTGGTATTTTTCTTATTCTTCTTGTTCTTACCGATGGTTTTTTTTTAGACTGCACATAGATGATCACATCGGTTAGAGGAGTAGAAGATTAGGTAGTAGGAACATATCGAAAATAACAAATAACTGGGTAGCTTTCCCGCTCAGTTATTTTACAGCAGATCTAGAGGTAGCGCTGATGATGTCGTCAGTGTGTGCATCGAGTTGTTGAGTAGCGGGAGCATTGGAAGTTCACGGGGCAATAGGGAGAAAATCATAAAGTGTGCTAGATTATGAATATATCATATATAAATGATGGGCACGACGAATAGATTTGTCTTCCGTAACCACACCAGGCATGGCAACATCATTGGCAATGGGAGGGAGAAGAGACTTGTAGAACCAGTCTACTAAGAGGTAATCTAGAATGGGGGTCTTGACAAGCCTCCACCTACGTTTATATTCATGTATGTGATTAGAGATGTGGATGGAAGTGTCTTGGCGTAAAGTAGTAAGGAGTTCTGTTTCAGTTTCATAGTAGATAGGAAGATGGAAGTGTTCTAGAAATTCCATGGCTAGGGAACCAAAAGTATTGACTAACGCACATGGTAACTCATGTACCACTTGAAAAAAATGCTAGTAAGGGTGCGGGGGAATATTCTAAGACATATACTATCGTCAATCATGGAGTTCGATACACACCATAAGTGGTAACTAGTGACGTGTGTAGTCGGGTCATCTCCTTATTTTCCTTTGAACTTCGAGATGTCTGTAGGTATCTTAGGTGGGATTGGAGGCCAAAGTAAGCTATGGTTGATGGGGTAATTAGTCAGCTTATATAGATCCAGGATTTCCAAAGTTTCCATAAAATTCAAAGGCATAGGTGCCCCCGAATTCAACCAGGGAGGCCAGGATGACTTGAAGGACTAGGAGGCCCCCCCATCAATTGGTTTCTAGGAGGATACGTGGTATGCAATGGATAATAGTTTCTCAGGGGTAATAGTGTGGTCATATAAAATGGTGGGCCATATAGCATACTAGGTTGGGTGACAAAAGTTTGTCTTCCCCCAGGATATAAATTTCCCCCTTGACTTAATGGTCATTAAGGAGGGGGTGCCCAAATAGATGTAGCAGGACCAGGTTGAGGGATATTGCTGGCCACATAGGTTGCAGTAGGTGTGGGATTGACACTGATAGAGTGTCCACTCGGAGGAAGTAGGTCTATCAACAAGGGACCAGGTTTTCCTATAAGTGGCAGGGGGATAGGGATGCCCCCTACAAGGATGTGAACTTTGGAAACATTTCCCCTAGGCATTAATTCCTGGGGGGTTAGAACTTAGCAAGGGATTCTAACCAAATGGATTGTTGAAGGTGGTCGTACTACCAATAATGCTAGGGTTGATAATTGGAGGTCCAGGAGTTGACACAAAAGGGGTAGAGAAAATAAGGTATTAAACTCCAGTCATAGAAGGTGTAATTGGGTTTCTCGGACTAGGCATAGTTTGAATAGCAGGGTGACCAATCAACGATGTAGGATTGACAGTAGGCAGGTGAATGGTGGTGGAGAAAATTTGTCCATAAAGAATACGACCCACTAGTCGCCCTCAAAATATTGGATGTGGAGACTGATGAAGACATAACAGACACATGTGCTACCTAAACCAAAAGAGATCGATGAGGGTTGGTGAGTGGAGGATCAAAGTGAGGTAAAACACCTTCGTTAAAGAAGTCCTTAGGTAACAAAGTCTCTTGGGAAGTGTTATGTGATTCAGTGTTTGACACTGGAGACTGCTCTCCTTGTGAGGAAGGAGAATTTGATTCACTGAAGCATGAAAGTTCCTCCAGAGTTAGTGGAGTAAGACATCATTATCGCGACGATGAGGATTGAATGTAGCCATGGTGAAAGATATATTTTATCAAAAAAATTAAATGTGGTATATGTTATAGTCTCAATGTCAAAAAGAAAGCACCTAAAAATAAAAAAATAATCTAAAGGAAATCAACAAGTAGCCAGGGAACATAACTCTGTCTAATAACCATAGCTAGATGGAGATGAAAACGCAGCCTAGTAAGGAAAGGAGAGCATTAGTAGTAGGGTTAATTCTCTGTCCATGAAGTATAGATGCGTTATAACACTCTAGCCAACACTAGAAGGGTGCGTTACTGTTGAAAAGTGTGCAACAATAAATGCTTTTTGAGAATGCAACAAGATGATGGAGCTTAGTGGAAAGGAGTCGCCTTCACTAAGTGGGCCCGCAGGCAAATTATGGCGCAAAGTCTATTTTTAGACATATGGATCATGTCTATGAGTTACAGGATGCTGTTTATGGATGATTGGTCATGTTGGGAAAAATAGATGGACTTCTATTTTTGGATCACAGCAGGAGTGATCAGAGTCTATTTTTAGACTGCTAGTCAAAAATAGAAAAGTCAGATATTATTGTCTCATAATAATATTTAGACTATAAATTTTATCTTATCCTCTTGGAGCACTTCAATTTGAGCTACAGATGTGGCACATGCAACTGTCAGAAGGAAATACGCTTTCTTTTTGGGTCAGTTGAGCTATTGCATGCAGGATATCAGTTAGAACTCATGTGGTTGAGTTCTGTGGAGTTCGATGAGCAGTTAATGGAGTTGTGTTCAGTTTGACTTAGTTGAACTAGTTGTATTTAGTCTAACTAGCCAATAGGTGATGAGTTGTGTGAATTAGTTATTAATTAATTCACTAATTATTAACTCATAATGCAACTGAATAATACATCAGTTAACTCAATGCATGTACAGTTCAGTGGAGACAGGTGTTAGAGGTTGAGATTGCTATCAGTTGTGACTATAGTTGTGCATGAGATTTTGCACAATCAAAGGATTGAGTATGCCCATGAGAATTGCATATGCCTAGTGATATAGCCTGTGCTCACGTGATTTCCAATGTGAGTGATTCTCCAAGGTAAATAAAACTTGGAACGAGTTTGGATTCAACTCATTCTCTTGCAGGATTGTGCAGTGGAGGCAGGCAAGCAGCGGGGGAGATTTGGAGATCAGATCTGAGCTGTATTGTGTGTAACAGGTGGAGATAGTACTGAGTACTTGTGAGGAGTATTGTTCTATGTAATGTTACATGTTCTCAATCATTATAATATACAGATAGTGTGTGGTTTTCAGCTATATGCTTTCCCCGGGTTACATACTGTGTTAATGTGTGCATGCGATTGATGTTTCATTGTTTTTAATGCTGCTAAATTGATGATCAATGTAGAGGAGGTTATGTATTATGCATGTATTCCGCAATAGTGTATAATCGGGATAATCTCTGTGAATAAGTGTCATATTATTCAAAATTTCTACATGGTATCAGAGTTGGTTGATTTGTAGAAAAAGTTCTACAGGATATCAAAGCGGGATTGATCATCAGATCTATTATTCAGAAAGTGTTTACATTTTATTTCTTTAGGAAGAGTCTGTAATTGGGTCAGGTAGCCTCTGGATTCATCCTTATTTTGGAAGGTGAGATATCCGGTGAATGCCCATACAGTTGATCTCTGTATGAGAAATACTTTGTTCTCATGAATTTTAGATCAGAAGCGGTTGAGTTTTTTTAAGCTGGTGGAATTCGAATTTGCAGCAGTGTTTTCTTGGTGTCAAAGTTGAAATGTCATTCAACATATTGCGATTGGAGTATGCCCTTGAGGGCAGCTCCAACTATATTGCATGGAAGGACAGGATGGAGGCGGTGTTAGATGATAATGGGTTGAAGGAGTTCATAGATGCGGATGTCCCAAAACCTATTGATGCTGCTCAAGTCAGGGATTGGCAAAAGAAGACAGCAAAGTGTCGAAGGATTTTGTTGGAGGGTGTGAGGGATCACATCGTGTCGAGCCTCCATGGAAAGGATTCTCCATATTTGATGTGGAAAACGTTGAAAAAATTATTCCAAAACAAGAGTGACCAGAGGAAGTTGGCGCTCAAGGATAAACTCAGAAACATTAGGTGTGAGAATGGAGACAGTATGCCCCAGTATCTCACAAAGTTCACCCAATGTTGGGATGAGCTAGGAAGTGTGGGGGTAATTGTTGAGGATGAGGATATGGTGAGTCTAGTACTCCTTGGCCTTCCTAAGAGTTGGCATAGCTACCAGGACTTGGTGAATGGAAGGGAGAAATTGCCAGGATTGGAGAGACTTTGGTCGGATCTTGTGCAAGAGGAGATTAGATAGCGCACCAGAGACAGTTCTTCATGCATGCATGATGAGGAGAACTGTGCCTTAGCGAGTAAGGCGAAGAAGGGGAAGGGGAATGTTTCTCTTTCTGAATCCAGTTCTTCCAATGATGGGAAGAAGGTTGACAAGTCGAAGGTGAGATGCTTTCGTTGTCATGAGTTGGGCCATTATACTAATTGCCCAAAGAAGAAGTCCAAGAAGGGATCCGGGGAAGGATCTGAAGGTGAGGCACTTGCTTCATAGTTTGAGTTGGATTTCACACTCTTCGCATGCATGGCTTCATCCATTGTGGGAAGTGGTTGGTTTTTTGATAGTGGAGCTTCTTTCCACATGACCGGTGACAAAAGTTTATTCAGTACTTTGGAGGAGAAAGATCTCCAGATACTCATAGCGATGGGTAATGATGAGAAGTATAGTGTCTCAGGTGTAGGCACGGTTATTTTTCAGAGGGAGCATGGAGCTCGCCTTACCTTGACCGATGTCAAGTATGTACCAGGACCGAAGAGAAACTTGGTGTCGATCACGATGCTGGAAGACAGAGGCTATGGTGTAGTCTTCAGTAAGGGAAAGGTTTTCCTTAGACACATCATCACTAGACAGGTGAAGCATATTGGTTCACGGGTCAAGAACCTGTATGCTATTGAGGTTCAAGATGCATGCAAAGCCTTAAGCAATGAGGCAACTGATGGAGACTTGGTGGTTAAGAGGGAGCATATATTACCTCTCAACATGCAAAGCCAGAAGAAGTCTCAAACGATTGTGGAGGAGCCACGATTGGTGCAGCAGCTTTAGGAGGTTGTGGAGCAGCCACAACAAGGGAAGCTAAGAGGAGATCGAGTAGAGACATCTACTCATGCAGAGACCTCTAGTAGGGGGAAACTTCGAGCCAGGTGGGCTGAGGGATCGCATGCAACCATACCTCCAGGTAGGAGGTGGGGTGATGTGGATTGATCATCCCAAGGAGGAGGGGCAAGATCCTTGAGGTACCCAACCTCTTGGATGAGACCTTGCTATGGGAGCCCCGATGTGGAGTAGCATGAACTGACTGATTGGGTAGAGACAGATGCGGTTGGAGCGGCAGAGAGAGTGATAGTGCAGGGAATCCCAGGACAACGCATAGCATGTAGGCTACAGCAATGCGAGAGGCACAAGTGTTTTGCACAATGCTAGGTGGCACAGAGAGGTGTGAAATGGTGCAAGATGCATGGGGATGTTGCAGTAGCGCAGATGTCAGAGAGGGAGCACTTGTCAGCAGCAGGTAGAGCTTCAACATCAGAGTATGTTCCTAGCCCAACAGAGTGGTCAGTTGGGAGTGTTTTTGTTCCAAGTGTTGTTGGAGCAAAGTGCATAGGGCAGATGTGTTGCATGCAGAACATTCCAGAGTTATAGGATCGGGTTTGAGAGGAAGCCTTTCTTGTTGAGAGGTAGTGTTGAAAAGTGTGCAATAACAAATGCTTGTTGAGAATGCAACAAGATGATGGAGCTTAGTGGAAAGGAGTCGCCTTCACTAAGTGGGCCCGCAGGAAAATTATGGCGCAAAGTCAATTTTTAGACTATGTCTATTTTTAGACATATGGATCATGTCTATGAGTTGCAGCATGCTATTTATGGATGATTGGTCATGTTGGGAAAAATAGATGGACTTCTATTTTTGGATCATAGCAGGAGTGATCAGAGTCTATTTTTAGACTGCTAGTCAAAAATAGAAAAGTCAAATATTATTGTCTCATAATAATATTTAGACTATAAACTTTATCTTATCCTCTTGGAGCACTTCAGTTTGAGCTACAGATGTGGCACATGCAACTGTCAGAAGGAAATACGCTTTCTTTGGGGTCAGTTGAGCTATTGCATGCAGGACATCAGTTAGAACTCATGTGGTTGAGTTATGTGGAGTTGGATGAGTAGTTAATGGAGTTGTGTTCAGTTTGACTTAGTTGAACTAGTTGTATTTAGTCTAACTGGCCAATAGACTAAGTGATGAGTTGTGTGAATTAGTTATCAATTAATTCACTAATTATTAACTCATAATGCAACTAAGGAATACATCAGTTAACTCAGTGCATGTATAGTTCAGTGGAGACAGGTGTTAGAGGTTGAGATTGCTATCAGTTGTGACTATAGTTGTGCATGAGATTTTTCACAATCAAAGGATTGAGTATGCCCATGAGAATTGCATATGCCCAGTGATATATCCTGTGCTCACGTGATTTCCAGTGTGAGTGATTCTCCAAGGTAAATAGAACTTGGAACGAGTTTGGATTCAATTCATTCTCTTTCAGGATTGTGCAGTGGAGGCAGGCAAGCAGCGGGGGAGATTTGGAGATCAGATCTGAGCTGTATTGTGTGTAATAGGTGGAGATAGTACTAAGTACTTGTGAGGAGTATTGTTCTATGTAATGTTACATGTTCTCAATCATTATAATATACAGATAGTGTGGGGTTTTCAGCTGTATGCTTTCCCCGGGTTACATACTGTGTTAATGTGTGCATGTGATTGATGTTTCATTGTTTTTAATGCTGCTAAATTGATGATCAACGTAGAGGAGGTTATGTATTATGCATGTATTCTGCAATAGTGTATAATCAGGATAATCTCTGTGAATAAGTGTCATATTATTCAAAATTTCTACAGTTACAAAGGATTGGGATACAAAAATGGTCTAATCATGGTCTGAGCAGAAGTTGTGAACAATAGAGTTGGTCTGGAAGCATACAAGGTCACCAGAATTCAGATTGAGAGGCACAAAAAGACATAGAGAGAGATAGATATCCAGGAACTAGGAGATCAAATTCGGGAACTAAGAATGTCCCCAATGGAGTTTCCAATTCTACTGTAGGGATTAATGCATGGTTGATAGTGGATATAAAACCCTCTCAAGTCTCCCGAGACCTAAGGCAGATGGAATGGAGTGACTTGCAACTATTCAGAGATACATGAAAACATATCATAATTAAAAAATCAACAGAGAAGGATTACCCGTTAGTCTTTTGCACAAATAAAACAAAGTTTTTGGTGTGACAGAGAAAGGATCCTCAGTCAGCTCTCAGATCAAGACCTGCACATAAGAAAGACACAAAGTGATCTTCACAGCATATAATACTTTAACAATCCAAAACATCAACATATAACAACATATAGAGTTAGCATGCATTAATGATAAGCATCAGTCTCACCATTAAACCAACACATACAAAAAGAAGGTATCAATGTCATCACATATACAAAACATGAGTAGATCTATATTATCATATGTGAGAAGAATGATTACAACCATGATTTCTTAATCAAGTCTTCGCTTAGATCCTAGCTCCTCTCTCTCTCTCTCTCTCTCTCTCTCTCTATCTATTAGCTTCTCGACAGCATAACAGTGTACAAATTCTAATCCCAATTATTGTGGCCTAGCCTCCGATTTATAGGCGATGGGAGGTTCAATCCTTGTGAATTTCTCTACAAGTTTCATTCGGGAAAAAGCTTGATGTTGCCTCTGTTATACTTCTCTTTCCTCCTTTCTTTGGTTCTATTAGGATTAGCAATTTCTTTTGACAGGTCTAAGGTGGATGTTTTCGGCTTTTGGGTGTTGACATTGAGTGAAATATGGAGTGTTAGTTAGTCAACTCACATTTGAACCTTCGGAAGCTCATGAAAGTCCAGTAACGCAACCCTTTAGGCAAAACAAAGCGTTAATTCCTAGGTTAATCTGCCTTGCTGGGTCTTGGAATGCGTTAGCACGTTGTTTGTTTGTTTCTAGGGTGCGTTACCCTAGAAAATAGGCCTCTAAATTAGGTTTTTTCTAGTCAAAAGTGTTCTTCTCCTCTGAGCTGATGAGGAGGTCATTTTATGTATAACAATGAAGGTGCAAGCTTAAGGTTTTGCATGACCTTGTGTAATTTTGATGTCTTTGGGAAGGGCATTGGTTTAGCCAACAATTGACCTAGCTATTGTAAAATATTTGAAGTTTGAATTTAATAAAATAAGGGGAGATTTTATGTTGGGAGTTCCCCCTCCCATGTATATTGTTGTACATGTTCATGTTTTTTTGAAATGTATTCTTTTTCTCTATTGATGTTTATTGTTTACATTCAAGTTGTTCATATCACAATTTGAATGTTAATGAAGTAAACTGAATTGAAGAATTGGCTAATGTAAGAAGGGCTATTATGTTGATATTGTTTTGAAAAGTTAATTCCACAAGTTGATAGTGATTTTGTGAAGGACACATAGGCTAGAGGTGTAGTCCAGGATTAAGTAGTTGTGTGCCTTATGAGGAAAACTTGTCGGTGTCACATGCCCTTGATGGTCTAAGTGGTGTGATCATCGTGGGGTCATGATAGATATGATCTATAGATATGGGCCTTATTTCATTAGCACCAAAGGAATGTCTCTCACCCATTGGACTCTGAATTTTAATCCCAACATGGAAATTTCTTCTCTGCCTATCTGGACCAGAATGCAACATCTTCCCCTCCTTTTTTGGGTGATTTTATTTTTAAATCCATAGGAGAAAATTTGATTGTTATACTACTAGTCCCCATCCATGGAAAATAAATTCCCTTGTGCCAAAATTTGTGTTGAAATTGATTTTGAAAAAGGACTCCCTAAGATGATTCAACTTAACTTGGATTGGTAGTCCCATCCTTAGGCTCTAGATTATGAGTAGGCTCCTTTTAAATGCATTTTTTTCTATGATTATGGGCACTTCATAAAATGTTGTCCAAATGCTCCAACATCTCAACCTCCTTCCAACCCTCCACCATCTTCTCAAGGTAATGATGAGCAAGAAGCATTCAAGCTAGTTTTAAGGAAAACCAAGAATCATTTGTCTAAGAGGTCTCATTCCAGTAGGCCTGGAACTAATCAACATCCCACTCCAATAATAAATATGATGCTCTGAAATCCCCAGAGGAAAAAGCCATGGGTGATGAAGATCAAGTTGATCAACTATCTCCAGATCAAGTTCCTCCAAAGAACATTAATTCATCCATTGATGAAGACACTTCATTGAAGGATAAGGACAAAAGCCTCCTTCTAGAAATGAAGGAAGCAAAGGCTGGGACAAAGGAGAGGAGTAGGTCAATCTATCCTCTTCTTCTCCTTCCTATTCAGATGTTCTAAGAAACAATCAACATTCTTGCCCTTCATTAACAAGAAGTAGAAAAGATCGAAGTAATAAATACCCAAAATTTGGTGCCCAACAGTCTTTCGCCTCTCATGTATTTAGTTAGGGGTCAATTTCGCTTAATACTAAAAATGTTTTGTTTTTTTATAATCTTGCACAAGTAGTTTGTAAGAATCTACTCTTGTTCTCATGAAGTGGTGAGTTCGAGTGTCAATAAGTCTAGCATTGGATCTCATCTCCATCTCCTCTTAATGGGAGGTGGATGGTTTCTTAACCTCCTCTTTTTAGAAATTAAAGATATTTTTCATGTAATATTCTTCAGTTGTGTGTTATCACTGCAAAGTTTTATTAATACAAATTTCCTATTACAGTTTTAAAAAGAAATCAACATCTAATTAAAATTATGAATAACAAAAAACAATCTTATTCAATTATAATTCATACCTATAATCAATAATGGAAAATTAAATAAAAACAATAAAAATATTATTTATTCACATTGACATAAAAAATAAATTAATAATTTTAATAAATCAAAACGAATATATATATAATCCATTCATAATTAATATAGTATCAAAACACAATCTTAAAATAATAATAAAACTTTTTACCATAATATTTAAAATTATAAAAAATCATAAAAAATCATATTATAAATATAAATAGATAAATTTGTAAATATTTTAAAATATTGTACATGGATTGTGACTATCAAGATAAGTCCAAAAATATTAATCTTTTCTAGTGAACTTTCTCTCCTTCAACTTGCTAAGTGCATGATGCACTTCCCCATCAAACTCCTTTTTCCTTCAACTTGCTTAAAGCCGGACACGGTTTTCATTGAACACTTCTCACCTTCAACTTCCTTGGCACATGATGTGTTTCCTATCACACTGCGCTTTCCTTCAACTTGCTTAGGGCATAGTGTGGTTTCCCATCACACTCCTATGCCCTTCAACTTGTTAAAACACAATGTGATTTTCCATACATATCCTCTCTTTCAACTTGCTTGGAGCAAAATGCAACAAATAATCTCCATAAAAAACAAACAAATAATCTCTATAAAAACACATGAGTATGATCTTTCTGGGTATTTCATATATCAAAATTACTCAAACTTTTCCATTTAAGAATATAACATTCAAATTCACTGGATGGGAATGAAACCCTCGTAAAATTAAGAACATTTCTAATTTGACCAGTTTACCAAAGCCATATTAATAAGTTTATAAAAAGTAATTGTAACAATTCAATGTGGGAAAGTATACAAATGATAATTATAACTTCTATATATAATAATTATATTTCCATCTTTATATGGTTTGAATTCAAGTGGGAGGTTGGTAATTTAGTCAAAGCAATGTGGGTGGTATCATTGTTATTACTAGGATTTGAATTCTCAAAGTGATATGTTTTTTCTTAGTGTGTTAGAACACCCATTCAAAAAGTTTTTTAATTAGTGGAAGTCATTATAGCCATTAATTGGTTTAATAACACTCCATGCTTCTTGCTCATGGGATTTTTATTGTATAAAAAAAATAGGATTATATGCCATTGGTTAACACACTCTACGCTTCTGTTAAGGGGATTTTTATTTTATATCTATATATATATATAAAACAAAAAAATATGACTATCAATTAAATAAAAACTTTTTAAATATATAATTTTTTATTTAATTTAAATTAAAATCAATGTTATAATCAAAACTTGAAGCACAATTTTTGTACTAATGAAACTTGTCAATGTTTTATAAATGATACAAAGGTGATTCATATGAACCAATAAAACTTTGCCAACAATGTTAAGAGAAAAATACAACCTTTATATGATGTATTGGAAGTTGTGATTGATAATGATTACCTTAATCCACTTAATTTCACTATTTAAAATATTATTAAAAAAAAACCTTAGGACTTAAAAAAAACTAAACTAATAAACCTTATGACTTATGAGTGTAGTTATCTACTATTGGATTACGGTCACCGACTCTTAACTAACTAATCAACCATCTTCCTAAGAACTCAACACAAAGGGTCGACATCAAACACCAAATCCATTGAGTGAGTGGAAGAACCACTGCAACCTCTGCACAAGGGAGATACCTAGTGATGATGGCAGTTGTGGGTAGTTGAAAATTTCAAAAAAATGCCTAATGAAAGCAACTTGGACTATAACAAATCCCAACTAGATGTCCAACCAAGTTACCAAATAAAGCAAGTCATGCCCATTGGGGCCACTTTATATAGATAAAAGCATAAAACGAAGACTATCCAACTTCGAAGCCATTAATGTAAGCATATATTAAAAAATCTCAACTCTCTCAAATATTTGGAAAATCTCCCAAACTTCGATTTTATATTTCTAAAATCCTAACACACCAAATATCGAGGAGAATATGTATTGTCGGCATAGCCAGTGACCCACCTCGTTCTTGCTGACGTGTCGGTTGACCGGGAACATCCGCTCCCTCACGTGTACATGTGGTCCCGCGGCGCCACGCCGTCGATCGTGACGTCGGCTCCCGCGCCGTGTCACGTGGATTGACCGGCGGCCTGCCATTTTCCGGACAGACTTGACTGTAACAGTTCGGACCAACGGACTTCCCAAACAAATCAGTCTACATTCATTGAATCCGCTGCAAGAATGTGTCCAGGTTCAATGAACAGGTGAGCCATGCATCCATGAATGGATGTATACATACATGATGACTATGTAAACTATGGTATGGCCTTATGGCTGTATGATGGCATGCTGTCACACTCGAATGTGTGATGTCATGAATGTACGATCCGAGACAAGATAATGGAATGACGTTGACATGTAGTCCGGATTACTTTAACCTTATCCTGTTTTCACTTTTTTGGATATCGTCTAGAATTTTCCTTCTTTATTTTTAAATCTGGTTATCCCGTTTTGGTTGCTCCCGTTTTGGTTGCTGCAGGTTTTATCCATACTCAATCGCAGTTAAAATTTTCAAAGTTATGGATAAGTATTTTTATTATTTAATTATTTAATTTAATTTATTTTCATTTGTCTACGCGTTTTGAACCAACCAGTGTGGTTCAGGTCTGGACAAGTTGAAGAAACAGATCTAGTTTAGCATATTAAATAGTTAGAGGAGCATTCAACAGCTATATTTCCTGACCAAGTAACGGCTATATTGTCTAACGGTTAAATTTGATGGGAAACGGTTAGATAGACTGGATTAGGGGCAAAACCTATATTCAAATAAATAAGTTAATTCAATTAAATATATATTTTAATAAAAATAAAAGAAAGGGGACCATTTTATAGTTATAATTATATATTAAAATAAATAAATTATAAACTAAATTATTATAAATTAATAGTTAATTATAAAAGTTATTACCTATATATAAATATTAGAGTATGATGATGATGATGGTTGTTAACGTCCACTGAGACCAAATAATGATCTATCGGACCTAAAAAGACGAATTATTTATTTTGATTTATGATTTTATTCCGATGCTCAAAAAGCTTGGAGAGAAGCCTCCCGAGTTCACTATAATTTTGGCATTGTAAAAGGCTAGAAAGGTCAGTGTTATAACAAAGGTTGTGAAATTGAGATCTAATGTGGTTCTATGCAGGGCACTCTAAGAGGAAGTGGTTTTCATCCTCGATGCTCTTATTCTCACAAATATGGCAGATCCTTTCCATCCATGGCGTTTTAGGAACTACCCAGCGGCCAGTCTCACTATGGAGCTCATGAGAATTCGTTCTAATCTTTGCTATATTAATTTTCTTTTTTGAGCTAGTTAGAATAGAGAGATACTTTTGATCCTCAAGGGTGGGGTTGATGACCTTCTTATAATAACTTAATTTTCTTTTAGACGCTAAATCTTTCTCACACCACAATTTTTCTTTGAACTTAGAAGTAATAATATCTTTAATGTTATTTATGTTTTGCAAAGCATCATTCTCATTGATCTCCCAATAGTTTAACCAGGCCCTTGTGTCCTTATGCCATCCTCGGTTAAGCCTCAGGTGATTTTGGCTGGAAGTTAAAGCTAGCTTAGGAAGTCTATGATTGTCTATGTTATTGAGCTTGTGCTTGTACATCAGAAACCTGAGCATAGCTAGGCTCTCAATAGAAGAAAGACCTGCTTCTATAAGGAGAATAGGATAGGGTGTATTACTTTTAATTTTCAGGTTATAAGTTATAAAACGCTTCTGGATTTGCTCAATCTTCCTCCATGATTCTCTGGAGATGCTGCAGCCCCAAACTTCACAGCCATATAAGATAACAGGAGTGACTAAGGTTTCAAAGAGGAACTTCTTTTTATCCCACATTACGAGGTTTGCTGTTTTACAATTATTTTCAAGACCAAAATAAGCTTTCCATCCCCCATTGATCCTTTTCTCAATGATATGGTTCCAGTTGAGCTTGTGATGGATATCAATTCCTAGGTACTTGTAAGAATACACTTCCTCCAAGTTATTATTGTCATACGTAAAATTAGCGCAAGTGTCCTTTTTAGATTTGATAATCATAACTTTTGTTTTGTCTGTGTTAACAGTCATACCCATGGTAGAGCAGAAATCCTTAAGAAGCTTGAGTTGCTTATCAAGATCAGAAGGGCACCTTGCCAGAAGAACAATATCGTCAGCATAGAGAAGAAGGATAATGACTATCCCAGCTAAGATTGTGCCACCACATCCTGCTTCTTCTAAATAACCTTCGAGCTTATCGATGTAAATGCCAAATAGAGTAGGGGAGAGGGGGCAACCTTGTTTAACTCCGATGTTACACTTAATATCTTTTGACCACCCCTCATTGTTCTTTAGCTTGGCAATTACATTCTCGTATAGCCTTATAGCAGCAGCTCTTAACTCAAGAGGAACCTTTAGCTCTTCTAACCTATTCCAAAGGTTGTATCTAGGAACCGTATCGAAAGCCTTTCTAAAGTCTACAAAGCAGCAGAATAAATTGGATTTATCATTACGACATTCCTCCGCAATGATCCTTAGCGTAACAAGGTGGTCTGTCGTTGAGTGATGCCTTCTGAAACCTGCTTGGCCTTTAGCCCGCTTATCTTCACTTTCAAGCCATATGCTTAACTTTTTTTCCAGAATACTACCATATAATTTGGCTAAGAGAGGGCTGATCATAATTGTTCGATAATTAGAGGGGTTATTTGTATCTCCACTTTTAAAAATAGGGATAATGAGGCTCTCAGTCCATGGTTTAGGGAACCCTTGCTTAACAGCTTGATTGAAGAGCTTGTGGATGTGGGGGATGAGGACAGGGCCTCCAATTTTTAAGATTTCTGCCTGGTAACCTTCAATGTCCTTAGCTTTCCCATTCGCGAGGCGATTAACCCCAAACTTAATGTCTTCTAAGGAGAAGACTTCTTTCGTTGTGAGCAGGGTTTCCAAATTATCCGTGACATTAGGAGATTCATAAAGCTTTTTAAGATAAGAATTCCAATCGTGAAGAGCAATTTTATTATTATCCTTAGTCTTCCTAGTCAGAATCTGCCTCCAAAATTTTTTAGGAGCTACCTTAGAGAGGTGTAAGAGATTCTCCTGTCTTTGACGAATGTACTGTCTCTTTTTCCTTTTAATTAGGGCTTTGTATATTCTTATCTTGTCCATTTTAAGAGAATCATCAACAGCTTCCTTGATTGCTCTCCTCGCATTCTTACAATCTTTGTCATACCAAGGATTGGTTTTGCTATTTCTTTTATTATTTGAGACTTCAATTGAGAACTTTTTAATAGAATATGAGAGGGTTGTAGTAAAATTATGATATAGGTCTTCTATGTTATCTATACTAGATAAAGGAGGCAAGTTAGTTTTTAATTCATTTAGAAAGAGGTCCTTTTTATTTTTATCAAATATTAAGTTCTTTTGGTTGTAAGTATTATTTTCTATGGGAACTCTATGCATGACAAAATTGAGGGTTATAAGTAAAGGCCTATGATCGGAGTCAGGCTCGTGGTCCTTTAAGATGTCAAAGTTTATCATTTCGTTGTATAAAGGGAGATCGGAAATAACGTAGTCTACTACGCTGCTACCAAGTCCATGGATGCAGGTCATCTTGCTGGAATTGGGCCACCTTTTTAGACCGTTGCAAATTATGAGATCCTGAGCACTACAGAGCTTGACGAGCTCTGACCCAAACAAATTTTCTCCGAGGTCTTCAGAGCTCCTTTTGTACCTACTAGCCAGGGTAGGGTCTTCGTCTAACCAAAGAGGATTAGGGTTGGAACGATTGCTTAAAACAATAGCTTGGTTACTTGAAGTTCGGGCATTGAAGTCACCTATTAAAAGGATATTACCATCATTCCTTAGGCTAGAAATATCGTTCTCTAAACTATTGTAAGGGTAATTAATAGCTAGTTATAAAAGTTGTTAAATATAAATATAGTTGGTTATATTCTTATTCAGATACGAGTTAAAGGGACTTTAAAAATAAATAAATAAATAAAATAAATAAATAGTTATTTATAAAAGTTATTAAATATGTAAGTATTAGAGAAACTTAACGGCCTGAAAAAATATTTTAATATTTAAAATTAGTTAATATTTTATTTAAGGGTTAAAAATAGCATCTTATCATAGATTAATTTCAAGATAAGTTAATTAAAATTATTCGAATAAACCTAATAGCATAAATTAATTGCTACTAAAATACCTCAAATCTTAACAACCACACCTTAAAGAATAAAGGCCACAGGAAACGGGAAACAAGGGGAATTTACTTAAAAAAAAAAAAGATCAAGCTAAACCTAGGGAGGGGAGGAAGAAAACGACTAGGAGGAGAGGGCTGGGACCCAACAACTGCTGATCTTCCAGCCATCCTCTCTATTGAGATTGATCGGCCTTTTTTCAATCTCAAGGGCCTCCCTAAATTTCCGATGATGGAAATGCGAAACTTTAGCAATAACACTAGCCTCCTCGATACATACATGATGATTGGTTTTCTCCACGTGCTCTGCTAAAGCAGAAGACTTGGTTCTTCTATGCTTAAGGTCAGCTGCGTGCTCACTAATCCTTTGATTAATGGAGCGACCCGTCTCACCAATATAGGGGGTCCCACAGGAACAAGGAATCATATAAACCCCTTTCATGTCCTTCGGGTTGATAGGATCCTTCACAGATTTGAGGGACTTACGAATGGTGTTAAGGGGTCTAAAGGATGAGGGGACATTATGTTTCCTAAGAATCCTCGCAATTCTATCAGTGGTCCCCTGAACAAACGGAAGATGGACACCTGGAATCCGTTCCTTCGGTTCTTTTTTAGTTAACGAATTCTTGGCTGCTTTGAGGAAAGCCTTCTGTCCCAGGTATCTACTATAACCGTTTTCAACAAAGACATTAAGGAGATGGGATTTCTCCTCCTCGAAGCTCTTTTCATCAGAGATCCTTAAGGCACGAGTAGCAAGGGTGTTGAGAACCCCCAATTTCTGAGCCGGGAAATGGTGGGAACTAGCATGAAGATATTGCTCCGTATGAGTTTTCTTACGAAACACTCGGTGGGAGAGGGAACCATCACTATTCCTCGAAATAAGAATATCAAGGAAAGGGAGGCAACCGTCGACTTCTTGTTCCTTGGTGAACTTAATTGCGAGGATTGACTATTGAGATGATCAAAGAAGAGATCTAACTCCTCTTGGCCGTGAGACCAGATGACATTAGTGTCATCTACATATCTCTTCCAAAGCTTAGGCAGGAGGCGGGCTGAGTTAAGAGCCTTGGATTCAAAATCCTCCATAAAAAGATTTGCAACAACAGGGGATAGGGGAGAGCCCATGGCAACTCCACAGGTTTGCTCAAAGAACTCACCTTCAAAACTGAAAAAGGTCGAAGTGAGGCAGATCTCCACTAACCGAGCAGTATCAGGATCTGTTAGATGGTTGATCACTTCCATGGCCTCATTTATAGGGATGCAAGTATATAGGGAAACAACATCAAAACTGACAAGAATGTCTCCAGAGTCCAGCTTAAAGTCCTTGAGTTCCTCAATAAAGGAAGCAGAGTCTTTAACGAAGGATTTTGTACGACCAACTAAGGGTTTAAGCTTTAAGGCAAGAAATTTAGCAAGAAGATAGGTAGGACCTCCAATGGTGTTGACTATGGGCCTAAGGGGAGCTCCTTCCTTATGAATTTTAGGGAGCCCATAGATTCTAGGCGTGATAGGATTGCTCTCAATGAGTTTATGTTGCAGGGGACTCACTGAGTTACAGGATCTAATGGCAAGGGCCACATTCCTAGAAATCTTCTTTAGCGGGTTTTTGGGAAGCTTCTTATAGCTTCCACTATTATGAAGATGATCCAACATCTTACTGCGGTAGTCTTCCTTGTTAAGAATGACAGCAACCCCCCCCTTTGTCAGCTTTTAGAACAACAATATCGTTGTTCTGATTTAAGGATCTTAGGGCTTCAAATTCATCCCTGCTAAGGTTGCTTTTAGGAGGCTTAGCTTTCCTTAAGACCACAGCACAATCCTACCTAATAGTGTTTTTAACACTATCAGGTAAACCACGAATCCCAAATTCTATGTCACAAATAATGTCATCCACAGGGATCTTCTTAGGGGCCAAGGCAAAGTTTAAACCTTTGCCTAAAACTTTAAAAATAGAAGGGGGAAAGGAGAAACTAGATAAATTGATAACCTTATTATTAATATGAGATGGAGGTGGAGGATTAATATCATTTATACTATGATTCTTCTTAGAATTATTGTTTATATGCGAGTCTAACTTATTATTATTATTAATTATCTTACTATTCATAGAACTATAATTATTTACTTATTATTATTAATACCTTTCTTCTTATTATTAATATCATTATTCTTGTTATTATTAATAATAATATTATTATTATTGATATTATAATTATTGTTATTAATAATAATATTATTAATAATAATAGTATTATTATTCTCATTATTAGCAAAGAAATTAATATTAATATTAATTTATTTATTTTAAAATATAATTATAACTATAAAATGATCCCCTTTCTTTTATTTTTATTAAAAATATAACTAATAATCACTCTAATATTTATATAGGTAATAACTTTTATAATTAACTATTAATTTATATTAATTTATTTCTTAATTTATTTATTTTAATATATATTTATAACTATAAATTCATAAAATGGTCCCCTTACTTTTATTTTTATTAAAATATATAACTAATTGAATTAACTTATTTATTTGAATATAGGTTTTGCCCCTAATCCAATCCATCTAACCGTTTCTCGGTCAAATTTAACCGTTAGACAATATAGCCGTTACCTGGTCAGGAAATATCGCTGTTGGATGCTCTTCTCTAACTATTTAATATGCTAAACTAGATCTGTTTCTTCAACTTGTCCTGACGATGAACCACACTGGTTGGTTCGAAATGCGTCGACAAATGAAATATCATGTGATTTACGCCGAAAAATTTCTCATAAACTTAATTTAATTTAATTTAGAAAGAATTTGTAATAGGTTAGGATTATTAGGATGAGATTTAGTGGTCTGGAGTATGTTTTAATTTTGTTTTTGTTTGGCTAAGAGTTTATTAGACCTAAGGAAATAGATTAATGGCCTAGAAGCATTTAGTAAGAGTGAAAGTCGATTCTCTTATGGACTACTAGTGGGTTATTCCATGTGACATGGTTTTCTCCAATAACGTTGATGAGTCAAATTGCATTAGCTAATAGCCGTTAGTGGTGGCTATCCCATTGTTGGTTTGACAACTCAGTTATGATAGGTTTCCCCACAGTTAAAAACCAGCATAGATCCATTTTAAACATGGAGCTAACATGAGCAGAGAGGGATCCAATTTCTTCACGTGTAAATTTTTTTATGAGTTGACATTATTTATATGTTTTGTATAACTATTTTTTTTCTTTTTAGATTTTTAGATTTTTTTTATTTTGGCCGACATGAGCAAAATTTCAACTTTGATGATGAGCAGACAGAGTTACACATCATACTGGGCTCTAGAATGAGCCTCTCGGCTAAAAAAATATGAGATTTAGATTTAGATTTAATTTGTTGATTGGGTTTTCAAGTTTTTTACACTCTAATGTGGAGGAGATATTGTAGTGATGCATTAATAATAATAATAATAATAATAATAATACCAATCTAACATGAGCCGAGAGGGATCTAATTTCTTTACTTGTAATTTTTTTATGAACAGACATTATTTAGATATTTTGTATAGTTATTTATTTTTATTTTACTTTTAAATTGTTTTAAAAATTATATTTGGGCCGACATAATTTTATTTTTATCTTTTTTTTGCTAATGCAAGAGTTGTGCCTTCTATTCCAAATAACCAATAGGAGAAATTTATATATAATACAAACAACCAAAGGCTAAACCATTTAGCCTAAGGTTTTACTTCTTAACCCAAAGGTTGAGGTAACCAGAGTCCCATACAACATAGCAAAAGTAACCCGAATCCGAAAAGGAAAAGCCCCCAGCTAAACAGGATTTTCGTTCCGCAGAGAGAAAAAAAGCAAAGCATGAGTGGCCCGCTAGGACACCCTTCAAGACCCGGACCCACCAACATGCACGCCGTATCATGGTTGTTGATTATCCTCGCCAAATCCAACGGTGGAGGATCATATCGCATGAACAATAAGCTCAGAGAATAACCACCCGATGAGGGCAGTATTCTCTCTCCTACCTTGGCCACGTGTAGAGTGGTGAGTGGAATCGCACTCAACTTAGAGAAACCACTCTCGGCTTTAAGGGCGCACGATAAACCGTAAACCACCCCACAACCGGTATTGACACCACGGGTAGTAATGCAGAGGGTTTCATGTCGGTTGAGAAAGCCGAGACTCTAGTCCTTCACATCACCCCTACTCCTCATTCGCTTGATCCCAAGGAAGAAGGAAATCTTCTTACCACCCTTGATATTCGCCATCCGAGCATCCAAGAATCGCTGTCTGCCAAGCAACTTCCACCTAAGACCCCTGTGATCGTGCTTTTCTGGGCTGAGAAAGTTGGCAGAGACCTGCATCCCCATTGCAAAATCATCTCTAAAACACCACTTCATATTGGACCCAGCCTCTGCGGCTAATGACCAATTCTGTTTCGATATAGCGCTTGGTCCTCATTCGCCTGATTAAGACAATTCTCCCTCAAACTACCCTGTGGCATCTCTTGCCATCTAAACTTGACACTGCTTTCGGTGCAAAAAGCCCCTTTATTAGCTAGAATGTCTGCCAATTTATTGGCCGTTCTTCGCACATGAGTGAAACTTACGGTTCTCAAGTGCAGAAGGTGGAACTGTATCCTTTGAAAGACCTGAAGCAGCCTCCAGTGTCTTGAGACCTTTTTCGGCATCGAACCACAACAGATTCTCTTGACCGAATTGATGATTAGCTCAGAGTCAGCTTCAATTATGATGTTCTGAAGATTGTCCTGCTTTAGGATTTCTAAACATTGTTCTAGTGCTATTAGCTCCACCATATTGTTTGTGGCTCTTCCCAGATGGCAATGATAAATAAAATGGATGCATCCGTTTTCATCCCTTAACACCCCACCATAACCAGTAATACCCGGATTGCCTTTTGAGGCTCCATCTATGTTGAATTTCATAAAACCCTGAGGGGGAGGATGCCAGAAGTCTTTCTCAGTGACCAGTTTCTCTACCTTCGTGTCCATGCCCTGAGGAATAAGCCCCTGCATACCCAATTGAAGAAGTATCTACATATTAGCTTTGGAAGGGGTTTTTTTTGGGTAAGCTTGCATTAAAGTTCCCACCGTCTCCTTGATCTGACTTAAGATCTGAGCCATGATGCTTTGGTAAGAACTTTTTTTATTTTTGAAGATTCTGTTGTTTCTTTCATACATTCCATATTATGAAGCTTGGAGTTAAAGCCCAAGCTTTGCTGATTATTTCATAATCAGATAAGTTTCCTCTCCAGTTATTAAGGGTATTGGTGATGCTCCCTCTGTCCCTGTCTGTCTTTCTGAAAATGAAGGCAAAATCATCCCACAAGTTGGAGGTGAATATGCAGGTATTGAGTAGGTGCTCCATCGTTTCCTCTTGAGACTCACAAAGCTGGCATCTAGATGGTCCCAGAACACCCCTCTTCCGAATGTTCTCCCAAGTAATAATTTTCCTATGATGTACCAGCCACATGAAAAGTTTGATTTTCATCCATCCTTGGTGCCTCCATAGGTTCTGCCAAACCCTATTCGGTTCATTAGAATCAAGCTCTAGGATTAAGCGCTTTGCCTCCTTAAGATTAAAGGTGCCTTCATTATTATTGCCCCATCTAAGTTGGTCATGATCCTCTGATACCAGTATTTTCCTTTGGTCCAACATTGTTAGAAGTGCATCAGCTTTTGCTTTCAAGGGGCTATCATCCCTGTATTCCATATTCTTCCAGGTACGCCATTTTCCTTCACTACTTGTCTGATCCCAAAATTCTTTTACCCTAAGTAGCCCTTTGGTGTCAGTGTCATTCTTGAGATCCACAAAGTCCTCTCTTAGCAGTATAGGTTCTTGTTGCCATTTATCCTCCCAAAACAATGCTAGATCTCTTGCTCTGATTTCCCAGAAACTATTTTTTTGAACTATGCTTCTATTCTCCCACACTTTATTCCAGATGTAGGAGCCTTTTATGATGCCAGACATCCTTATGAGGTCACTGTTTTTCCAATTGCTAGCATATTTTTCTTTCCAAATACGAGCCCACTAATCCTCTGGATCTTTTACCCATGTCCACCATAATTTTGCCCCTAAAACCTTGTTTAGCACTTCTGGATCATCCAGACCAAGACCTCCATGGTTTTTGGGTCTGCAAATAGTATCCCAGGCTACCAAGGCCCATTTCTTTTTCTCCTCCCCCTTACCCCAAAGAAATTCTCTTTGAATGATTCTAAATTGATGCAAGACTCCTTTTGGAGTTGGAAGGGTTGAAAGCATGAAGATGGGGATTGATTGAAGGACAGATTTTGTAAGCACCGGTCGGCCTGCCAAGTTCAAAGATCTAATTGTCCATTTTCAGGCCTTGTCCTGCATCTTGTTAATCACTGGATCCCAAATACTCTTGTGCACAGGTTTGTCAGTTAGTGGAACTCCCAAGTATTTGGAAGGTAGCACATCTCTTTGAAAGCCCATAATTCTGGAGATATTCCGCTGAATAGAAATATTAGTATTAAAGAAGAAAATCTTAGATTTGGAGAGGCTTACCTCTGTACCCGCTGCCATGGCAAAGTCACTCAGGATTTGTTTATAAGCTAGTGCCTCTTTTACCGTGGGGATGCCCTGAAGCATGGTGTCATCTACAAATTGCTGATGGGTCAAAGCCTGTCCAGTCTCGGAGAGTCTGAGACCCTAGATAGTACCCACTTCTTTAGCATGCTTGATAGATTGACCAAGTCCTTCCATCATGAGGATGAAGAGAAAGGGGGAGAGAGGATCTCCATGCCTGAGGCCTCTTGAAGGTTTAAAAGTCTTAGATGGAGAACCATTAACTAGAATTGAAAAATTAGATGAGGTCACCAGGGCCATAACCCAAATTACCCAGTTGTGGTCAAATCCAAAGGCTAGAAGGACCTTCCTGATGTAGGTCCAATTCAACTTGTCATAAGCTTTGGCTAGGTCCAATTGCATAATCATTCCCGCCTTCCTATTACTTAACAATGAATGAACCACCTCATGCGCTTGGATGATGTTATTGAGAATTTGTCTGCCCTCCACATAACCTGTTTGCTCCACAGAAACCAGAGTGGGAAGAAGGGGTTTGAGTCTATTGGCAATTACTTTGGATATTATCTTGTACACCACATTGCACAAAGCTATGGGTCTGAATCTGTCTGGAGTCAGAGCATTGTCCTGTTTGGGGATCAGAGAGATGAAGGATGTATTGAGCACCTTCAGAATGGTTCTACTCATCCTGGAGTCCTCCACGACATTCAGAATATCTTGCTTGACAATGTTCCAACAAGCTTTAAAGAAATCGACATTGAAACCATCAGGGCCAGGCGCTTTTCCATTCTGCATTTCTTTGAGAACATCACTAACCTCCTCTTCATTCACCGACCTATTGAGATTGTAATTATCTTCTCTTGTTACTAGCTTAGGAATGTGCTTAGTGAAGTCCCTGATAAAATGAGCTCTATCTAAGATGGTCTCCTCTGCGATACTTCAAAAGTGCTGAACCAACATAGCTTCTATGTCTTCATGGGTATTGAGTAATTGACCTTCGGAGTCCTTGATCATTGAGATCCTATTATGCGACCTGTTCTCCATTGTGGATCTGTGGAAAAACCTTGTGTTTCTCTCCCCTTCTTTTAGCCATTGAACTCTTGATTTTTGTCTCCAAAATATCTCCTCTTGCTTACATAAGTTCTCCCAGTCCTGATGAAGCTTGGTGGCTTGATCGTTCCTTGCCTTATCAAAGCCATCCATGATAAGGGCTTGATTGAGTTCCTGCATTTTACCTTCAATAGCTTTTTTCACTTCAAAAATATTGCCAAACTCATTCTTGTTCCAATCTTTGAGTCTGAGCTTGATATGTTTCAGTCGTTTGTGTAGTAGAAACATTCTCGTACCCTGAATCTGCAGATCCTCTGTCCACCATTTTGCAATGTTGCTGATAAAATCTGGGTGGGTGAGCCAGATATTCTCAAATCTAAAAGGTTTGTTCTTGGGGGTGCCAATGCCTTGAACCTCAAGTTGGACAGGCCAATGGTTCGAGCCACCGAAGGGGAGAATTCTCACTGTCATATCCATGCCTGTGAGCATGAGGTCCTCTGAGATAAGGAATCTGTCTAACTTTGAGGCTACTTGAGACTCTCCTCCTCTCTTATTGTTCCATGTAAAGAGGCCATTGCTCGTATCTGTGTCAACTAGCTTTATGTTGTCTAGAAAATTCTGAAATACTATAGAGTCTTTGCTTAAAGTTCTGGTTACACCTTTTTTCTCCGTAAGGGATTTGATCATGTTAAAGTCCCTACCCATTATCCATGGTATTCCTGCGTGTCTATCTCTTAGTTCCACAAGATAATCTAGAAGCTTGAGTTTATAATCAGGTCTTTGAGGGCCATAAACATTTGTAAATAAATACATCTCCTTGTCTCCCACAGGCTGAATAACCATTGATAAATAATTCCTAGATGCCTCAACATATATTATGCCAATCTTTTGGGGGTTCCAAAGAGTAAGGATGCCTCCTGCTGTTTTGTTTGCTTTGACTTCTAGAAACTCATATTTATTGAGCCATTTACTGTGTATTTCCTTTATTTTTTGAATGGAACATTTAGTTTCCTGGATAAAGATCATGTCCGGAGCTTCTTGTTTCATTCTATTATTGAGTATCCTTTGTTTCCTTTTACTTCCTAGACCTCTGATATTCCAAGATGTTAACTTCATTATGAAAGATTTGTAAAGGAGTAGCTGGTTAGACCTTTCATCTTACTTGAATCTATCATTAGTTTTCCACATTCCATCAATAACTCATTTAGTTTTTTTCTGCTCCTTTTCCTTCCTGGATTCCTGGGAGCTAGTCCTGGTGTGGTTTTCATAATTTTCACCCCTTCATTGCCCTGCTTTTCAGTGTGTATTTGTCCTTCCAGCTCATTAGTCTGAGTTCTTCACAGGAATAGCTATTGCACTCTGTTAAACTCTTCTTGAGGTAATGAGTCCACCCCTCCCATGGTCCCCTGTTTCAAGAATCCTTCCAGATCTAGGTGTTCTCTGTCAAGAATATCCTGCAGTTCATGATCCTCCATTTCCATCTCACTCGGGGTCATTTCTTGGTCCATTTCCAGTTCCTCGTTGTTCAGCGTAGTCCCTTTCTGTTTATAAGTATCCTATGTTTTCACACTATTTTCTTCCTTATCTTTATCCCCTAGGCTTCCCTCCATTTCTTGATCTACCTTTGTTGTCTCTTCCTCTTCTTCTAATACTTGGAACCTGTTCGGACTGGCCTGTTGCCCCTCTGTTTGATTTTTCTTTGGCCCCCTTTTACCCCCCTTTCCTCTATATCCCATTTTGTGAAAGATTTCAGTGTCTTTCACTGTGGTAGCTTTACTTTTGGTCTCTATTTTACTAAGAGGGAAATCTCTAAATAGGTGTCCATGTTCATGGCACCTTTGAAATTTGAAAGGAATATGTTCATAATCCATTGTTTGAACCCATTCTTCATCGAAAACTTCCAGGATGACCTCATTCGGTAGAGCTCCAGAGATATCCATCTCCACACATATTCGGGCGAAGGAAGTGTATTTTCCCCTTCTGGTTGCCTCAGATGCTTTGACAAAACGCCCTAATTTATTTCCTATTGCAGATAAAGATTCAATTTGCCAGCAATCTATAGGTAGGGAATAGAGTCTTACCTAGACCAGGATCGAAGTGAAAGTCTCATGTTCCGGTACAAAATTCATCATCCAAGGCCGCATATAAAGGCCTGCAGCTGCATAGAAGTAGGGCCCTCCTTCAAACACCCTGTCTTTGTCCTCTATATTTGTGAAGACTACCATGAAGAAACCCTTTGATCCAAGATGTAGGTATATGCGTCCTTTAGGTTTCCAGTTGTATTTAATCCACGCCTACATCGCCTTCTTAGTGGGCCATAATCCCATGAATTTACAAATGATAGCATAGGTCTGCATGTGATCCCTGTGCGCCTATAGAGCAAGATCATTTAAAACTACTCTAGGTGTGACCTCAGCCTTAGGCTTACATGGACCCTTTTTTTTGTTTTTTGCTTCCTGTTTCTTGTCCTCTTCCTCATTTTCTTTTAATCTATTGTCCTCCCTTGAATTGGTCAAATCCTGTGCCTCGTCAATGTTCCTTTTCCCTTCTCCTGAAATACCTCTAGCCATTTCCAATGGTTTCTTACCTCGACTGGCTACTGCTTGACTGTAGGAGGGAGTGGAGCTCCCCCCTTTGCGCCCCTCCATGGCATTCAACTCCTGAATATTCTTGAAACCCTAGCTCTTACCAGTCCCCTCGACCAAATTGTTGATGACTATCATGAAGTTCGCATAATCAAAACAACCTCTAATCTTAATTTTATTTTTATCAACAAAATTATAAAAAAAAAAATAAAAAAAATCATAATAAATATATTATATTAAAATGAATTTTAATAATAATAATTTATATTCATAACTATGAATTGTGCTAAGTGGACTGTTCAAAAATCATGAGAAATTAGTTAGTTACGACTACCTCTCATGGAATTGGTCATAGACCAAAATGATATCTAATATAATGCACTACGAAAACCCCAATACTTAATTCAAAAAGAGTGAAGGGAAATCTACCTGAATGGTTCATGAGGCATAATACTTGCTAAGGTTTTGCAAATGGGGTAGCAAGCTAAGTGGGCATGATTGTGGGGAAAAATCCACAGTTAAGTGTGCTTGAGCCAGAGGCGATCTGGGATGGGTGACCCCTTGGGAAGTCCTGGTTACTGGGTGCAAGCCCCGAAAGTGATGATTGACGCTATGAGATTCATTTCACTAGTTTCAATCCCATTTCTTCACCCCTGTGAGCATCACCCGATGCAATGAGTGCTAAGTGGACTATTCAAAAATCATGAGAAATTAGTCAGTTACGACTACCTCTCATTAATTGGTCATAGATGAATGCTCACCTGATGCAATGAGTGTTAAGTGGACTATTCAAAAATCATGAGAAATTAGTCAGTTACGACTACCTCTCATTAATTGGTCATAGATGAATGACTTACTTAACGCAGTTGAATCCCAAAATGATATCTAATATATAATTAATAAACACAAACATTTAATAAATTTAATTAATAAACATAGAATAAAAAATAAAAATATTGAATATATATAAAATATAAAATATAAATAGTAATTATAAAATAAAATCTATTGCACTATATAAATTAAAATAATGATTCATATTCATAATTATTATATTTACTTAAATTTAATTAACAAGCATATACAAATTGAATATTTACAATAAAAAAAATTCTAGCAAGCATACACAGATTTGTAATCTCTTTTTCTAACAAACTCACGTATATGTAATCAAGTTATACATATAACATTAAAAAATTAAATTATAAATTATAGAAAATTGTTATTGGAAAAACTAGTGTCTACGCAGAGCTGCTAGTCCCACTAAGGCTGGTAGCTACCTTAGAAACAAACAAACTAAAAACTACTTTCGTTTTCCTTTATGAGAAATAGATAAGAGGGGAATAAGGAGACCAACCTTTGTCTTGCACTTGGTTCCTTGCTCGATTCCTCTCCCTTCTGATAGGTCTTCGCCACTCGCTTCCTCATCTACCCAGCTTCAAAGAGCACCTGTAGAATCAAAGCAGCATAACACTATCCAAGAACATTTATCTATTATCATAAACAATATAGGACCAGATCTATATTGACCACACAAATGCATATAACATCAATCATACAAGAATGTGGAGGAAAACTTGAATAGCTTTATTGATAATCAAGAAAGAGCAAAGAGGATTACAACCAATTTTTCTGACGCAGCATCATCCTCTCAGCAAGAAAGCCATTCTTCACCTCATGAAAATCTTAGATCAGCCAACACTATGATATTGCACCAAGAAACCAATAGCACTGTTGTGAAGGTAAATCCCATCTGCGGACAGAGGCGATCCCTACTAGCCCAAATGGGGTCTAGCAATAATCAAACAATGCTAACATGCAGGTTCCTAATTGCAAATCAAAGACCGATGATGAGGGCCTACCTGGATTCCAACGCTAGTACTTGTAGAAGAGTCGTCGCTCCCGTTCCTTTGCTCCGGCCGGTCACAATCCCCACGATCCTCGTGAACGGACACCTGCACATGCAAAGAACGACACAAACACAAGCATAAAATCCAATAGATGCAACTATATATCAGTCAGAAAGGATATAACTCAATCATCATTACAAAGACAATAAGAGTGGAACCATAATGATAGTCATCTATTATTGATAAACAACAAAGAAGAATACAACCATAGTTCTGACGTCAAATCCTCCTTTGGCTGGGTGATCAGCAACACATGCCTTGCAAAGCTTGTTGGGAATGGGGAACAAGCCTCTCTCTCCTTGGTTACTTGGACAAGAATCTCCTCACTTTAGATTTAGCCTCATGGGAATGAAGAAGGCTTCTTGTAGCATGAGCTTAGCAATTCTCAGACTTTGGGACTTAGAATTTGGAACTTGGAGACTAACTTGTCAAAGGCAAAAGGACAAGCTTTTATAGATAGAGGAGAAGGAGTTAGGGCCATCCACAAGATTCATGGGATTGGCTTTATCACTAAGAAGCTTCCATGAGAGGTGGAGAACTACTTCCCTTCTATGGAGATTCGAAGCCAAACTGGCCCAACTCAATATAGATTCAGTTCATGAGTGGGTTAGGAAGAACCTTCGTAAGTTGGTTTGTTAAAAACTTTACCCAACTGGGCTGGCATGAGTGCGACTCTGAGACAGAGCACCAGCTGGCACGCCCTCTTTGGAGGATTTCCCCCATTGGCGCGAGTGATACACAGTAGAACCGCGCCAATGGAAAAAGGGCTATTTTTATGGGTATTTTGCAGAAGGTGTCTTCAGGTCATATGAAGTACATACTCAAGGGGATACAATGCAAGTGTTTTCAGGTTATGTCACTTTTCACAGGTCCCGGAACAAGTCCTCCAATGTGCGGGAGAAGGGGTAACAGGGACGGTGACAAATTACTGTGTAACAGATGCCCCCTAAAGCATGAGGCCCAAGAGAGAGAGAGAGGTGAAATGCTTTACAAGAACATGGCCAACTGAAAACACTACTGCCGGAGAACCTGCACGAAGAAGTACAACTGATATCTCAAGTACATGATGTATGTGGTATGGCCGTAGCCATCCATAGCAGAGTACATGAAAATCCAGATCCAAGGTATGGGCACAGCCATCCAGTAAGGATCGATAAGTAGACTCAGGCATGGTCGCGACCATCCAGTGAATGAGTCATGTAATGATCATAATAATCCACAAAATCGCAACCTGGATCTCAACAGACAAAATCCAGGGTCTTGCACTCCATCTTGACCCGAACAAAGTACAAGTTCAAGCATGCGAATATGGGAGTCGAAGTCGAACATGCAAGAACATCGTCTGATTACCAGTCAATGATGAAAACTGTTAACAGACGCGAGAGGTACCACCAATAATGACAATGGTCCTCAAGGTACTATAGGTACAATCTACGACGTGCGAATCAGTGAGCTGGCGTCGAACACCCGTAGAATCATTCGATTGGAGGCCAATGATGAAAACCTCGCGTCAAACACGAAGAACCTGCCATTGAGGCATGCAAGCTCCAAGGCACCTGAAGGGAGTCTTTAGGTCAACTTCCTGGATAATGAGCTGAAGTCGACAGGAAGTGACCTTGATCGAAGGTGGGCCATAATGTTTCCCACATCATCGACACGAGACAGAGAAGGATAAGATGTTTTGTGTGAGGTGTTATCACTCAGGTTGTTCCCTTTGACTCCTAAGGGAATACGGCCGAGGTAACCACAGACCAATCTTTGGATTACAGGTCCTAGCCTACCTGCAATCAGAGAGGGCTCTCTCTTTAGAATTTAGCTTTGTTTGAGTAATGTTTAGGCTAGTTATGATATGCTGAGTTTTGTTTAAAGTTTTGATTGAATGATGCCTTCTAGCAGCTAATAGGTAATCTTCAGGAGCTTTAGTCCATTGGGCAATGGATTCTGAGATTATGTGTTGTTTGAGGTATTGACTAAGAGTGATGAGACTGCAGGGCCATATAGGTACTCATGAAACAAACTTTAAATTGTGGAATATGGACTATTTCCAGCCAGTGAGAGGAAACTAAGAATCTTTCACTAAGCTGGTGATGTGGAGAAAGGAAATATCACTCAGGAGCAGATTAGAATTCCTGAACAGTATTTACTACGTAAGATTTAGTATGAAGGTGAGCAATTAAGAATTACACATCCATAACTAATTCTGAAGAAAACATTCATAGTAGCATAGATTGAGTTTAGGGTGTTCAATGAACAAATCCTGAACTATTCTTTTTCTGTACTGCTAAACATACGAAACATACAGTATAAGTGGATTATGAAAGAACGAAATACATAAAAGCACGGTTCAGAAAACTTATTGTGACATGAAATAGCGTAGGAATCCTGCAGCAGCACGCAATCACACCACAACACTTCAAACAACTCAGAACTTCAGAAATTCCTTTAGCTTCCTGTATTTAAAAGTATGAAATTACAGCATAGCTTCTCCAGAAGAAAAATTAACAACCCGAATAAGTTTATGCGTGGGGATATATATACAATCGTTTTACAAAATATCTTAACGATGAGTCATTTGCTCAATAACTATCTTTACCAACTTTCAAAAATAGCAGATACAATAGTTATTGCTACTTTAAATGGACAATGAATGACTTTTCAGCTCTGTCAAAAATTCTTTGACTTTTGGAGGCAACTGGGTCGGTTGGGTGCTTCGTATTGATTCTGAGTAATACGCTCTTTACTGCTTTGTCGTGGTGCGGCTATCTTAGCCCCGTCATCTGCATCTGTAGGCATCTGCTTTGGTGGTCAAAATTGATTGTTGAGTTGGCTCTTTCAATTGCTTTCCCAGTCAGAGCGAATATATCAATTTTCTGAAAATGCTGACTTGTGACAGAAGTACAAAAATATGGTGAACAACCTGTTTCTTCACAGCAGTGTTTGTATCATGTCTGTCCACCATTCCCGAGTAGGCAATTGGTGTCTTAAGATTATGCCTAAAGATTCATCTGCCTCAGTATATTTGTAATAGTTTGGAGGCACTTCAAAAAGATGTCTGATCTCATTCACAATAAAAAACAAATTCTCCAGTTTGTCATAGAGACTCTGCCCAGATGGAGGCCCTGTTTCCTCTGGGGCACTTGCTACTGCAGTGATCTGATTTGTGGCATATGTATTTACCCTCTTGGCATAGTTTTCATGAGATAGTAACCTTCCTGCACTGGTTACTAAGCTGGGAAGGCCTATGTTATGTAATGCTGTAATTTTCTCAATGCATTTGTTCACCTCTGTCTGCATTTCTTGACACCTTCTATCCAATGTTTGTACATGATTTCTCAAAGTGAGCACCCTCTTCACTAGTAAAATGGTATCAGTTCTGTTAGTGATACCCATTACTGCCAGCTGAGGGCTAGTGCGATTGTTAAGGACATTGATCATCCTATTGGCTATTTCAGGCATATTGCCTAGAGATGCCCTTGCTCTTTGACTTTCTTTTTGGGCCCTGCCTATGAGATCCATATGTTCATGGATAGTTTCAATATATTGCCACTGATCCGTTATAGATTGACCAATATTGGCCTACAGGATCTTCTTAATTTCAACTACAACTTTATCAAGAGAGAGCTCTTTCTCCAGTTCCTTTATTTTCTTCTCAAGAGCCCTTACCTCTCTTGTTTTTTCAGCTACACTTTGCTTGGATTTATCATACTTTTCTTCAATGGCAGCCAGTTTATCCTTGGTCTCCTGCAGTTCAGCCATCTGTGCTTATAAAGCTTCCAGCTCCTTCATCATGTTCTGCATGCTTAGGCTGGGTCCCTGATCTGGGGCTGTTGCTGGCGCTGATACTCCTGAAGCTGGTGCTGATGTTGAAGGACCTGCCTCTGATGTTTGTCCTGTGGGAGGAACTGCTGTAGTAGTAGAAAGTGGCACACCTTCAGTGGATGCAGATGTCTGTTCTGGATGCATTGGTACCTCACCTTGTCTTGATTTTAGTGCCACCTCTAGTGCACTCTCTGTTTCCATCAATCTCTTGTATAAACTCAGGAGTAAAGCAACTACATCCTGATCCTTCTTTTGCTCTACTACCTCTCCAGTTTGAGGGTGAAGGCTAGATGGCAGCTTGATATGCTTTCTCATAGCTGCTATGTCTTCATCTCTTTTCTTTAACAGTGCCTGCACACCCTTGGGGTCCTTTGGATCATGACCCAACTCTATAATGATCTCTTCCAAGGACTTGATTCTGTTGTCCTTGGCTTGAGATGATGCCTTCTCCAATTCCAGTTGAGTAGCAGTGTTGTGTAGAGAATTTTGTAATTGGTGTGCCAGTAAGGTCTTATCAGCTAATGTGGAATATATCATTTCCCCGGTTTGCCTGTGTAGCTCAATCTGATCCAAGGGGTGGATGTCTCTGGAAAAAATTTCCAGATTAGTTCTGATATAATCGGCAGCTGTTTGAGGTTGCTGCATAGTAGGCTTGAAATGACTAAGAGTCATTTTTTGTTCTTGAATGTCATAAGCAGACATTAATCTCTGCTGATTAGTTGGTGCCATTTTCAATAGATGGTTGTAGATTTGGTGTTTGAGGGGCTCATTCCTTTTCTTGATATCTATGAACTGCTGCTTGATGCTAGAGTCCGCCTTAGATTTCTGCCTTGAAGAGCTCACCTCTGTCCCATGTGGCATGTCCTGTCCTTGCTGTAAGGAACTGGCCGATGTTTCGATGCTAGGAGGGGGCATATTATCAGTTGGTCTTTCTGGTAGTTCCTCCTCTGAAAAAGGGTTTAACCTCTGTCTTTTTTCTCCTTGCTGGTTCGTAGAAGTAGTAAGAGGAGTATCCTCTTGCCTATCCCTTTTCCTTGTTCTTTCCTCATTAGCAGGTGTTTGTAAAACTGAGGATTCAACTGTTACCTCCTGCCTTGGAGGGATTTGCTCATGTGTTTGTTGTTCTGTGGAGGCAGGTTCCTTGGCTGTACTTTCCTGCTGCTCTACTTGCTGCTCCACATTTGGAGGTGACTCTTCTTGCTACACTGTTTTTCCTTTAGCCATGTCTGTTGCTGGGTCAGTTGTTTTGGCAGGTTGCTGGGGAACGGTGGATGAAGAAGCAGCTTCTCCAAGATGCCGAGAGCCTGAAGACCAAACATGTCCAAAATATTCCAAGTCAACTACCTTTTCTAAAGTTTTAATGGCTTTCTCTGCTATTTCTTCTTCAGTATAATCTTGCACTAATGTGCCTTCTTTCCACTCTAATTGATTAGCATATTTTTCAACTTCTGGAATGCTAATGTGGTCATATGTAGTAAGCCTATGCTTGATTCTTCTGAGGCTTATGAAATGGTTAGGGTCATAGGGTGCCAAATAGAAGCTTGTCTTGAGCTGGGGGGCTTTTAGCATTTGGTCTGCCTCATCCCAAGCTTCTTCTCTCTTATTAAAGATGAATGGACCCAATTGATGCTTAATTTTCAGCTGTGCCTTCTTGTTTTTGCTATGGAAGTGAATCATATCTGCATTGCCGAACTGCCTGAAGTATTCTAGTGCAAAGAGTCTAATGGGAACATACTTTGGTAGCCTGTATGGTGCTAACTCACAGCCATATATCCTGATCACTGTGTGGTCTTGGTAAAAATACCAATCCCCAATGTTATAGTTCTTGGACAGCTGGAGGATTTTCTGCATATCATCAGTGAGTCTAGGAGGAGGGGAACTCTGCAGCAGTGACAAGGTTGGATGAATGAATAGGTCAATAAACTCACAGTAGTTGTATGGTGAGAAATGAATATGATGGCAGACTGATGTCCAGAACATTGCAGATCTTCTGTTTCCCTTTGCATCTAATTTCTTGAGGATGACAGGGAAGCTGTCAGGTTGATTGTATAATAGCAGATGATATATGTATGAGGTGTACTTGAATACCCTATCTCTCTCCAAGTTCATGAACTGTTCATGAATTTTGTTGGCTATAAATGTAGCATAGTCATACTGGACAACAGGGGGCTGTCCTAGGGTGAAAATGGATAGCACCACCAGTGTTGTCTCATCTACAAACTCACTGGTCTTGAACCCTAGGATGGAGGATATGATGTCTACCAGCAGTCTCCCTATGTCATTGAACCAGTCATGCAGATAAGGGGGAGGCTATCGGGGCTGGTACTCTGGGCGCATAAATAATTGGCCAATTCTTGTAATTTGTGAGTTGGAGAGCTTGGCACCCTGCTCTAGTAAAAGCTGCATGGAAAGAGGAACCAGTGGCCTTGTAGGTTGGAACTGCAGCATTTGGTTGATGGCCTCAGGAGTAATATGGAACAAGACAGAGCCTGAAGGACTCAGAACAGCTCTTTGATTGGGGTCATAGTTTGTGCAGCATTGGTGAATCAAGTCAGGGAATTCATTGACCTGAGGGAGATAGTAAATTGGCAAATTGGATTTCTAGATTCCCAGGAGGTCTGTACCATCTCTGTGCTTCTTTCTCAACTCACAAACTATCTCTATGTGGTATGTGATTCCCCTCTCTACAGTTTCTCTCATCTGATAATCTCTGTCAGCCAGGGCTAACCATTCCAGGTTCTTGTGTGGGGCATTTAATGGGGCAATGTTTAATGCCACAGGGGTCTCCATGGTTAACTGATACTTTGAGTTGTGTTTAAACTTGATTTTCTGGGCACAACAATATAGGGCAGTGAATTTCCAATGAGGGGGGAAATTTGCAGAGAGGACAAGGTAAATAGAGGAGAAACTGAGTTGAAATGCTCCTGGGAGAGATTCAATGAGCAAATGCTGGGATTTGAGAGTTGCTTTCCCGGGAGATTTGTCTAGCAGAGGTTTAGATTTGCGAATGCGCAAACAAGCTGTGAATTTGTGGTAATTTGGCACAATGTGGAACCTCTGTAGGTGAATTTGGGCTTACAGTGTGGAAAAGCAGCACTGGTCACTGAGGATTCCTGGTAATTACTGTGTTTTCTCTCTTTTCTTGCTTATTTCAGGGAATTATGCAAAAACCAAGGTACGCAGAGGGAAACCGATAAATACCTGGGTTCAATATGACAATGGCGTTGATATACAGGTGAATTCATAGCGCCAACAACAAGGAAGTAGTCTTGGGAGTTGGTGGGCAAGCAACGTAACCGCTCATGCAGGAGTACAATGAGCACTTTTGTAAATAACCCGAAAAAAATGAATTTTTCGGGCAAAATAGGGAAATTCGGCCTTTGGCACCTTTTGTTGGATGACGTCAGCATGACGTCATAGGTGGGGTCAGGTACGGAGTGATGACGTGGCGGCCAGTGAGCGGCTCTACGTGGACAGGTGACATGGCGGACAGCTCGGAGCAAGGGCGGATGGGGTGGCAATGTAATGCTGAGGCGGCAGTGACGTGAGGGTGACGTGGGAGTGATGTATGGCGGAAATAGGAGGAAGGTAAGCGGTAATATCGGACCGCTCATAGTACAGGTGTGGTTTTGGCAGGAGGCCGCCGACACAACCCAGGAGCGACACGCGTCCGAGCCCTGACGTCACCCTTTGACAGAGTTCAGGCGCTAATGTTCAGGCATCGGGGGCGGTCTGATATTACCGTGGGCCGTCGGATGGGAGGGCCCGGATCCGACGGTCGACGGGCTGCGGAGGTGATGGGTGGATATGGCGGGTCCCGGCGGGGAATTTAATATATATTTTTTGTTTTTTGCGGTGAGCGCGCCCAAACATAAGCTTTGAAAAAGCGGAAAAAGTGGGTTTTTAACAAGTTTTTATACAAATCGCGCGGGTAATTGTGATGGGTTTGTAAAGGGGATAAGGGTAGGAATAGGTTATTAAACTAACCAAATGTTAATTTAATCCCTGGCTTTAAATGAACCAAATACAACAAAACATTTGATTCTGCATGACCCTCCAAATATTGAACATATGGCTATAATGCCAAAGGGGGGGGTATTTACATATTTTGTGGGCTTTTTTCACAATAGTGATATAGTAGTAGGGGAAAAAGGGGAACATAGGGATTTAGATAATAGGGTTAGAAGTCAATGTGAATTGGGGATATGAGAGATTTGGAAGTGAGAAAATAGAAAACTAAGTTTGGTGATTTAAACTTAGATTTTTTAGAAGTAGATGGGGAATGATTTTACACAAGAAATGTGGCTTCTTTTCGGAGAAGAAAGTGCAAACTTGTCATGAAATTTCCAAGAAGAAATACAAAGAGGATTGTTTAGGAAAGTCCTGAAGTCCTCCATGGGATGTTAGAAAGATAGTCTTTGGGGGAAAACAGGGGAGTCAGACATGCTTCTATATTTGCCTTCAAAATGCTGCATAGATACCTTTGCAACTGCCAACATATGCCTTCTTGATCAATGCCAAAGACTGAATAGGATGAGAATTCTGCAACTTCTGGCTACCTACCCCACTTAGAACCTAGCATTTTTTGTTACTTCAGGGAGGGTGCATTTAGACTTGCAAACCCTCATATGCTCTTTTCTTTTTGCTGCCCTCCTATCTAAATCTACCCTTATGCCTTCCAAGGGCCCAGATTAGGCTAGTGGGCTCCTTTCTTTCTCTATCCAGCTGGTCATCTGTCAAGCTTGAACTGTTTGAACATGTACTCATTACCTACTCTAAAACAAGCAATTTAAAACATGGCATGGCCCAGCTTGAACTGTTGAGCCATCCATCAAGATAGCAGTGGCATTTTGATTGGCCACTTTCCTGGTCTTTCTTTGGGGTTCATTTCAATTCTTTTTTCTTTTGACCATTTCATTTTCTTGCCTTTTGATTATTCTTTTAAGGCATACCCTCTTTACATTTTTTAACTTTTTGCTTTGTTCACAAAAAATGGAACCTTTGTTTTATCAAAGATGATCATTTTTAGCATTTCCACTGTCAATCATGAAATATGAAACCCTATTGGTATAGGAGGCTAACATGAGGTATCAGAGGGAGGTTGAGCATTCTGCAGAGGTCAACTTCTCTTGAACATATTGGCGGCACGACAGTGGACTTGGCAGTATTTGACATTAAATGATCAGGGGTCATGGTGACAGGGCAATGAGTAGATGAGAGGTCAAACAGGATAACCCAAACCCACGGAGGCAAGTGTAAAAACAATATGAGATGTCCCCACCCAGACACGAATGCAGACAAGTGCCATGTTCAAGAGCGACATACTGCCGACACAACAATAATTTTAGTTCCATTTTCCCCACCATTTCTGGCGAGTACCCGGTTATTTTTGATGGCAAGCTTGACAGGGATAGCATATGCTTGAAAGGCGTCATTTGATGGAATCTGATGTCATTCAGTTTTAACGAGTCTGACAAAGGAAGAACTCGACGTCTTTTCATGTTTAGAGAGTTTGAAAAGACAACAAAAAAGGAAACTCCAGGGGTGTCCTTTTTCGTAAAGTTGTGTTTCTCAAGCCCAAAAAAGTACAAAACAATGCTCGAAAGAACTGCCCAACCATTACGATCGAGGAGTACTTTTCATGAGTAGTGATTTCGACCTGAAAAATTAAAAAAGTGATTGAAACCATGTCGCTTCGTAACCGTTAACGAACCTGAAAGGACAAGGGTCCGACAATCTTTTCGTTTTTACACGGTCGGAAAAGGGTTTAAAGACGATCGCCTCTCATTTACATTTAATGAGTCGAGAGGAACAACTCGGCGTTCTTTTCACGTTTAGCGAGTCAGAAAAGAGCAGAAAGATGACTCCAGGGTGACTTTTTCGTGTATTTACCGAGTCTGAAAAAGGTATAAAATACAACTCGTTTCGTCGCCTAAGCCGTACAAACACCTGTCGCTGCACAAGAAACCAGTGTAAAATCCATTTTCCACACAAATATATATTAAAATATTCATAAAATGACTTTTAAAACCTATTTGAGGGTCAAAAAGTTATAAAATGGGTGAAAATGGTAAAACAAAAAATTACTTTTCACTTTTACCTCTTGAGAGTGACATTAGTGCTTTTGGTGTGCGATCTTCAAGCGTCGATTGCGACAGATCCAGTTGATCATTTGGAGCATCGTCAGTGTCGGGTAAGAGGTCTCTTTCCCCACTCCATTTCCATCTGTTTCAAATTTGTTTTAAATTTCTTTTTCATCCTTTATGGGACGGATTTTAAAAATGAGGGTTGCGCCCATTGGCGTGGGTTTCAGGCACAGACCCATGCCAATGGGGAAACTTTCCCTAAAAGCACGCGCCCATTGGCGTGACTGTTTTAGAAACAGTCACGCCAACGGCCGCGTGGGTTTTTTGCTCAAATTTTAACGATTTAAAGCAATTTTCACTGCATTTTAAAAATTTTCCAAGGATCTAATTCAGTCTTTTAACCTTGTGAACGCAGAAAAACAATCAAAATGGCAATCCAGTGGAAGGAAAGGGAGCATGACCAGGTAGACGAATTGGCCATAGCAGATGAGGGCTACATGGAAGCTCTCAGAGCCTGTGGGCTCAAGAATTTTTTCCTACTGTCCTATTTATGAGCTCAGCCAGAGCTCTTGCAGTATTTGATTAACTTATGGGACGAACAGGAACAGGTGTTCCGAATACGGGACCAAACATTGGAATTAGATGTATCTGATGTCTACTTCCTTACTGGATTGTCGCGACGAGGGCCGGTGCCCCGATTGACTGGTAGCAGGCCATCTGGAGAGAAGATGGAAGAGGTGAAGGCTCGAGTTTGCCCAAGGGAAAGATATGGGTCGGGCAACGTGAAAGTGGATATCCCCACTATTGAGGACTTGACACTCAGAGCTTTACTATTCACCATTACACGAGCTGCAAGGGCACAGGTGCCCCATGAAGCTACGAAGAACCACCTTATCTTGGCGACAGAGTGCCTAAGTCCGACAGTCTTCAATTGGGTGTCAGCTGTGACGACCAATATGAAGAGGTAGCTAACGAAGGCCAAGCGCGGCAAGTTGCAACAGTTCGGGTATGGCTCTATCTTGGTAGCATTCTTCTTGGAATGTGTGCCACGCTTCCAGGGCCAAGGGGCCCTTGTTCCTGACCTGGCACCTCGAGAGCCGAGGCTAGCTCGTTGGGCGGCACTGATGCCGAGAGGGGGGGGGGGGGGCGGTCAGCAGATGTCATTCAGACCTGATTTTTCTGGGTGGCTTCGCCACCAATTGATCATGGTGGAGGATTGGCCGTATGCGAGGACAGACTTCATCGGTGACCCTGACCTCCCACTGCCAGAGGGGGAGGACTGGGACGAGGAGATAGGTATGACCTCATTTTAATTTTGTGTTTTATGATTTTTTGTTAATACATGTTCGTTCTAACAACAGTTATTTGTGTATGCAGATGTTGGCCCAGAACGCCCAGCTGGCATGTCTCCTATTGCAAGGAGAAACCAGCCTGCAGCTGACCCTCAGCTAGAGGGTGTCGAGGGAGGAGAGTTGATCCAGAACCTCGAGGGGCTTGCCCGGGGGATTCCAGACTATGCCCGGCTGGCAGATGTCCCACCGGCGTACCAGAGATATACAGTGGGAGTGCCCACTCGCATCCACTGTCTCTTGAAGTGCCTAGTGCGTGTGGTGACATGCTATCATGAACACCACAAGGATTAGACATCTAGGGTTTATTTTCATGCATATTTTTTGAGAGACATATCATCTCTGGATGTATTAAGACGAACATGTATATTTTTTGATTTATGTGATGCACGCTGTGCATACATTTCGACACACACACACACACATATATATATATATACATATACCTATTTTGGATGGATCTTTTACATGTGATGATGTTTTTATATGCTATGCAGATGTCTAACACAAATGTAATCTAATGTATCAGTTGCATAACAAACGACCCAATGCGAAATGTATTTAATCACATATTTTATTTTTACGCAAGCTTAAAAGCACACATGACAACACATATGCAAACTATGCTTGGAAATGGATTTTATTTTTATGCAAGCTTAAAATCACACACACACAACACACCTGCTAGAAGCACACGTATGTACAAAAAATAGAGTGCACGCATGATACTTGTTCAAGTCAAGCCCATTTCGGGACTTACCCTATTGCATCGCTGTGTGACCGGCCTAGATAGTGTAGGCGTCGTCTCAGCCTGTTTTGTAAAATGATCAACGGCACCGATGATCTGCCCATGCCCCCTGGCCGAGCGAGGGTTACCGGCTAGATAATCAATGCCCCCCTTGGCAAAGGGGCCGAGGGTAGCAACTGTGTGTAATGGGGAATCTAAACAAGCGGAAATCAAACCGATCGAGGCAAGATTCGGAGGTGGGAGTGAGAAGACACCCATGAGGGCAAGGTCTTTAAAGATCCTGGCTCCCACACTCTCTACGGGAATGGAGGTATGCTCCACAAAAGGCACGTTACCTTCGGAAGAGGAAGCGAAGAAGGAGAGCTGGTCTACCATGACAATTTTCCCCTGATGAGGGAATAGAATGACACGAAAGAGGGAGGAAGCCACGGCACGCATGGCATATGTCCAGCTCCAGCCCAAAAGGAGTTTGTAAGTAAGGTTAGCATTGAAAACTTCCACTTCCACTTCAACGGTCTTCCCTTCCAAAGTAATCGGCAATCGTTGGAGGATACCGTAAGGGCGAGATTCTCTCCCGTCAAAGGCTTCCAGTGTCGTTGGAGACTGACTCAAAGTCGGAGACCCAATAACCTTCCAACAAGCAACAGACATAATTGAATTTGACGGGCCTTCATCAATAACTGTACGATGAATCATTTTCGAATTGATGATGACCTGAATGAGGAAGGCAATCTGGTGAGGCAATCTCGGTACATGGCTCTCAAGATCAAACGTGATCAAATCCGAGTCAGCTAGGTCGATGCCACCGATGGCCGATAGCAAGGACTTCCTCTGGGGGGGGAAGTTCTGGAGAACTAAAGCGGACATAGCTGACGGAGCCTGAGCTAAGTCTTCAACGATGCTATAGTGCTGGGCAACACAAGAATTAGGGTTGTAAGATGATCTCCGGAGTACACCTTTAGGAGGAGGTCGAATAGGTGTCTCAGTGCTAGGTCTCTCGATATGGAGTGGACTAGAACTGGACGGAGGAGCGCTTGAGGGGACCTTAGGCTCCTTCCCGGCGGATGACAGATATTCCTTTACTCGAGTTGTAATATGAATGGGAATCGTTCCAGCCATGAACACTTGGGAACCAAAGGGAGAAGAAGATGAGGATGGGTCAGCCACCATTTGCGTTTGCTGTGAGGGAAAAGGCTCTTTCAGAACCGCAGGAATCCCAGGAGAACCTTTCAATAAACGACTAACTTCGGACCGCCTTGGGCAGTCTTTGGTATAGTGATCCTCGTCACAGATAAGACAAGGATACTTTGGTTTACGTTTGGCTCCTTCCTCGGGTGGAGGTTTAGGGGAGTCCTGTCTGGGTTGTTCAGATTTATCTTTCGCTTTCCCCTTCTTCTTTCCTTTCAAGGCTTAATCCGCTGTGGTGGATTGGACGGCGTTGACCTCAAAAGTATTTCCGGAATTAGATGCACCCTTAGAAGTGTTTTCGCTTGAAGCATTCGATTTTTGCTTCCCAGGGTTCGCGGATGATTTCTTCGAAGACGGATTTACAGAGCCAATGACACCGTCAACAGATGGCTTTGGCGGAGCTTTGGATGTTCCGGGCCTCGGGGCATCAGGCAAATAATCATATAAGGTACCTGACTGAGAATAAACTAAGTCGAGGTACTGAGCACGCGCGATAGCTTGCTCTTCAGTTACACAAGCTCCCATAGCAATATCTCACACGATTGCAGGGACAAAGGAGGTCGTAAATCAATCGGTCAGGAACTGATCAGGAATCTAGAACTTGATCAAACGACGACGCTATCTCCATTCATGTATATGATCGGATATGTGCGTGGCCGTGTCCTGTTTAAGAGACGTGAGGAGATGCGTTCCCGTCTCATACCGAATGGGCAACTAAAAGTGAGTTAGAAATGCCATTGCCAACGAGTTGAAATCTTGAAAGGATCCGCGAGTCAACTCAATGTACCACTTAGTAGTCGAGCCAGTGAGAGTCCTTTGGAAAAGGCGGAGCCGGATGGAATCGTCAAGCCACGAATTTGATGAACACCAAAGTTGATAAGTCATAACGTGGGCTTGAGGATCTTCTCCAACTTTGCCATCAAATTTGGGACAATCACCGGGTATCTTGGTTGGAACTGATGGCCATAATGGATTATGAAGGATAGGATCATTAGTCAATTTGGACACATCCGGTAGTTCCAATGTTGCTAAGAAAGGTAACTAAGGATTGAAGGACATCTGTGGCCGTGGATAAGAAATAGCACTAGGGTTCCAACCAGTTGTTGGTTGCCCCCATTGACTTTGTCCAGACGGGCCTGGCCCATAAGGGTTCTGTCCGTAGGGATTCTGTCCATAGGGGTTGTGGCCATAACCGGACAGTTGACTTTGGATTTTCCCCCCAGCACCCCATTGATTACCAACATGGCCTGCAGGAGCAACATACTGTTGCTGGTAATTCTGATAAGGAGCGACCTGCATTTGTTGATAATTTTGGTACGGGGCCAACTGAGCTTGCCCCTGGGGTTGCTGGTAACCATACGGTTGCTGAGCTCCATACTGAGCCTGGGGACCAGGCCGTGCTTGGTAAGAAGGTTGGGATTGAAACCCACCTTGCATCTGAAGACCAGTTTGAGTCTGGGGCCCAGCCTGGGGCTGAAAACCGGGTTGAGCTTGAGAAGCAACCACCATTTGCATGCCTGGTTGAGCAGGCCCAGAAGGATGTCCTTGAGAGGGTGGAGATTGGGCCACCTGGCTGGAAGGTTTCCCTGGTTGAGTTTGGGATGGACCCACTTGCCCAGAAGGTTGAGCTTGTTGGGTGTTAGGTTGTCCTTGTACAACCGAGGGTTGTCCTTGCGGAACAGATGGCTGAGCGGACTGGACGGTTGGTTGACCCTGAGGTTGACCAACTTGTCCAGATGGTTGACTAGGCTGGGCAGTGGGTTGGCCTTGCTGCACGTAAGGCTGACCACCCTGCCCAGAAGGGTACCCTTGCTGGATTCCAGGTTGTCCTTGTTGCATATAAGGTTGTCCTAGATTCCCATAGGGTTGACTGGAAGGGTATCCCTGCTGGACTCCAGGTTGTCCTTGTTGCATATAAGGTTGTCCTAGATTTCCAGAGGGTTGCCCAAGATAAGTGAAAGACAGACCACCATAGGCCGAAGGTTGTCCCTGGAAGGGTTGTCCTTGTGGGCCTCCAGGCTGCCCTGGATAGGATTGCCCGTAATACTGCTGCCCATAAGAAGGCTGCGTGTAAGACGGTTGACCCTGATACGATGGTCCTTGGTAAGGCTGTCCTTGATCCGGATGGGGCGCTTGGCCACCACCATAACCAGTGGTACCCCAAGCGACGCTTAATGGAACTGAGACCTCAACCGCAGGCTGAGCTGGCAAGGAAGTATACAAATGATGGCCTGTAGGGTCATAATAATGATTTGGACCTTGCGCGCCTGGATTCTGGACAGCATGCGAATATTGATCATGTGCCTCCCCTGCTGGAATGGAACCAGAAGAAGGTGGGGCACTAAGTGCAGGATGAACAACTCTGGGTGTCTGTGCCGGCTGGCCACTATTTACTGGGCCGTGAGACGGACCAGCAACAGTAGTTACAGTCGAAGATGCCATAACGACACTAACAACTAGTGTTGAATACGCTACACAAATAGTTGGAATAGTCGGGACTGAAGTGACGACTGTATTGTGAACTTGTGGAATGAAAGATCCCGTAGTGGGAGTGATGTGGTGGTCCCACATGGTACCTGAAGAGGGGTTCCTAGAACCCATATTATCCCTCAAAGCCTTATAGCGTGAGGGTACCGGGGATGTGGCCGGGATAGGAGTTTCGATACTTGACAAAACAGGTGTCTCACTCACTATAGGAGATGTGTCATCCATGTCAGAGGAAGACATTGGGACCGAAACACCAGTAGGAGTAAAAGGAATATCCTCTTCGTAAGGCTCCCAAATAGGGTTCCAAAATAGATCGTGAAGATCATCTTTTGGAGCGCGAGAGTTAATCGGTTGGATACTCGGAATAATAGGGAGAGTATCACTCACAACCGGTACCTCAGGAGAAACAGAAGAAGGAGACCCTTGGTCACTTGGAACGAGAGACGGGATCGGTGATTCCACCAGGATGACAACTTCAAAAGATCCTAGGCAAACTAACGAGAAAGGACCCTACTCAAGCTAACGCAAACAAGATCTAACCGGGTAAATGTGAATCGTGGCCGAATAAATTTTAAGACACAGGAACAAAACTTGACCTTTTCATTTTTAAAGAGTCGAGAAAAGGACAAAAGATGACTCTAGTCGCCTTCGAATGTTTAATGAGCCTGAAGTGACAAGTGCTCAGATGGACCTTTTCTTTTAGGGAGTCCGAAAAGGAACGAAAGTGACTACTCTGGAGAGCTAGGAAAAAGGGTTTACCAAACAAATCCATAAAACTGCATATACACCTTGGCAGTCATATGAAAACCAAGGACTTTTCGTACGGCAGTCAATCTTCCCGAATGTTGTGTTCGGTGCGTTATGGCTTGTAAGGCAGCAAACACCGCTTCCTATGGATAAAGGATGATAACCTAGTGGGGTCTCCCCATATACTCGACGGTACATGGGAGCTAAAATCCGTGCTAGACCACTATTGCGTCACGGAAGGAGGAATCACCCAACCTTGAGTGAAACAAAAGTGACTAGGTTTAATGACGCTGGAGCACGTCTCTAGCGTAGACCTCTAAATGTGTGTGTTATGTTCCAATTCGTTGTTAGATTCAATCAATTCATTTTAAAGTTGATCTTGTATTAGGTTTTAGTTTTTATGCCTTACCGTATGTAATCTCTCAAAATTCCCTAAATGCAAATTATATGCCAAAATATGTCATTTCATTTGATGAATGCTAGTTACAAGAGGGTTTGAGAGCTTTCACGCAAACGAAATGATCACAAAACAACAAAGAACTTCCCTAATGCAGCTAATGGAAATTAACAAACTTTTCTTTAAGATCACTAATCACTAATCAAAATGAAAAGTTCTAATTCTCATTAACTAATACAAAGCAAAAGAGATTTTTTCTTTTGTTGATGGCAAAGTGCATTAAACAAACTTTGAGAAATGACAAAAAACAAATTCTATTAAATACAAGCACATTCAGTTCCCTAAATCACCAAGCAAACCTCCAAAGAACAAGAAAAGTCCCAAAGAGACCAATGAGCCGTGTAATCTAGGCTCAAAGTGAGACGAAGCGGAATTCAAGTGATAGCGAAGCAAGTCACCCAAATAACGCAATGAAACAATTTACAACCACCAAACAAGTGCAAGGGAGTAATCAAAGAATCGACTGGACCACTAAAAGATCCAAACACCTGAGGAAGGCTCGACACACAAAGCCACTAGATTCCCTAGGGCTAGAAATGTGAAATCGATAGAAAAAAGCAAACACCCAAAGGGTAAATATCAAAGCCAGTCAAATCATACTCTAACACACCCAAGTAGTCTAAAAAAGGTACCCAAAACAAAAACTAAGCTCAGAGAGCTCACAACCAAGCAAACTTCAAAAGTTCCCAGGCCTGGCGTGATTGTCAGGCTAAAAGTAGCGCCTTTCAGGTATTGGCGCGGGTTGTCAATGTGAAACGTGCGCCAACTGGCACGACTGTAACGCTATAAAATAGAGCCAGCCAAGTTTTCTATGGAAAAATAAAAAACAAACTAGCCAAAGCTAAGTCAACAGTACCCAGGTACACCAAGGGGCAAGAAGCAACACAAGGATTCAACCCAGAAAGCTAATCAAGCAGGAGAAACCAAGAAACAACCAAGAAACAAGGCAAGTTCCGAGCCGTTCAACTCGTAAACCAAACCAGAGATGCACTGAAGTGGCATTGATCTACTTTGCTAATGCGGAGCAATAGCGTTTCGAAGGCTACCTGGCCGTACTTCAGGCTCCGTCTAAAGTTTACAAATCAAACAACAAGACAAAACAAACAACAAGGCAAAAAGCCAAGTCCCTAGTAGAGTCGCCAAATTGTTGTGAAGGTAAATTCCCTCTGCAGATAGAGGCGATCCCTACTAGCCCAAATGGGGTCTAGCAACAATCAAACAACGCTAACACGCAGGTTCCTAATTGCAAATCAAAGACCGATGATGAGGGCCTACTTGGATTCCAACGCTAGTACTTGTAGAAGAGTCGTCGCTCCCGTTCCTTTGCTCCGACCGGTCACAATCCCCACGATCCTCGTGAACGGACACCTGCACATGCAAAGAATGACACAAACACAAGCATAAAATCCAATAGATGCAACTATATATCAGTCAGAAAGGATATAACTCAATCATCATTACAAAGACAATAAGAGTGGAACCATAATGATAGTCGTCTATTATTGATAAACAACAAAGAAGAATACAACCATAGTTATGACGTCAAATCCTCCTTTGGCTGGGTGATCAGCAACACATGCCTTGCAAAGCTTGTTGGGAATGGGGAACAAGCCTCTCTCTCCTTGGTTACTTGGACAAGAATCTCCTCACTTTAGATTTAGCCTCATGGGAATGAAGAAGGCTTCTTGTAGCATGAGATTAGCAATTCTCAGACTTTGGGACTTAGAATTTGGAACTTGGAGACTAACTTGTCAAAGGCAAAAGGACAATCTTTTATAGATAGAGGAGAAGGAGTTAGGGCCATCCACAAGATTCATGGGATTGGCTTTATCACTAAGAAGCTTCCATGAGAGGTGGAGAACTACTTCCCTTCTATGGAGATTCGAAGCCAAACTGGCCCAACTCAATATAGATTCAGTTCATGAGTGGGTTAGGAAGAACCTTCGTAAGTTGGTTTGTTAAAAACTTTACCCAACTGGGCTGGCACGAGTGTGACTCTGAGACAGAGTGCCAGCTGGCGCGCCCTCTTTGGAGGATTTCCCCCATTGGCGCGAGTGATACACAGTAGAACTGCGCCAATGGAAAAAGGGCTATTTTTATGGGTATTTTGCAGAAGGTGTCTTCAGGGCATATGAAGTACATACTCAAGGGGATACAATGCAAGTTTTTTTCAGGTTATGTCACTTTTCGCAGGTCTCGGAACAGGTCCTCCAATGTGCAGGAGAATGGGTAACAGGGACGGTGACAAATTACTGTGTAACAAGCACTTCCTTACAAGATACAAAATTCCAGCCTTTGGATCTCTGGGATGAGGGATCCATATATAGATGTTTGCAAGGGAGGTGAGTCAGCTTCTGAGATTTGATTAGTGTCCTCTCTCTGATAGTTCTTGATTCCACTTGGAGATTGATGATCTCTTACTCATCCCTGGGCGAATGCAGAGAGGCAAGTGTCACAGGAGAAGTTTCTGGAAGATTCCATGCTCCTCCACCTTGCGGATTGACCCTGCCATTTGTCCACTCTCGCCCATCGCACCCCATAGAAGGGCTTTCCAACATGCATCGCACCTACTGTGTGTATTCAGGTGGGATGCAATGCACTTTGACCATGGAGCAGGTGAAATGGTCCAGTTTTGACCAGTTCTGAGTAGTTTTTCATGGAGAACTTCTGGGAGATGCTGTAATTAGTCGACCTTGTTCATTTAGGGGTTGGAAAAACACCTTTAGGGACTTAGGAGCCCTTGGTTTATGGACATTTATGATTGGGGTTGCAGTGCCCAAAAATGTCTATAACAGTTGCCCCCTAAAGCATGAGGTCGTTAATCTTTTGATGTCGGGTGAAATGCTTTATCATGAGGATCCGAAGTTTTTTCAAGCTGGAAGGCGACCTGTAATAAGATACAATACAATACATTATCTTCATAATATTTTCATGATCTAGCTAAGGCGGGCATTCCCATGCTCAGCTTTATAAATTCATTTTCATGTACATGAGACAGACAATCGTCTGAGTGTAGACTGATGATTCTGGTAGAGCCATCACCCCTTAGATTGGATGATTATCTGTGAAGCAATGGTGTACATTTGATGTCTTTATTTTCTTGAATATATATCGCAGCCCGGATGGATGAAACTAGATCCGGGGTCTTCAATCTCATTCAATCTTCACTCAAAGTACAAGTCAATCCATGTGAGAGATGTTCTGGAGTCGAACATGGAAAGACATCGCCTGATTACCAGCCAATGATGTAAGTTGTTAATAGGCGTGAGAGGAATCACCGATAATGATGATGACCCTCAAGGTACTACAGTACAATTCACGTGGTGTGAATAAGGGACTTGGTGTTGAACACCACGCAAAATCTTTCGATCGAAGGCCATTGATGTAAACCTGTTGCTGGAAGTGAGAAACTTGCCATTGAGGCATGCAAGCTTCAAAGTACTGAAAGGGTTGTTCCTAGATCGACTTCTTGGATAATGAGTTGATGTCGACAAGAAGCGATCCGTCATAAGAGGGCCTTAGTGAATCCCACATCAATGACACGGAACAGAGAAAATGATTTCAATGGAGGTGAAAACGATCTGGTGATATAAGGTTCAGGGTGGCGGTCATGAAAGAATGGAGCGTAAATGTATTGCAGTGGATGAGACACAGGTGAATTCTCTGAGCGAATTCTCTTGAACATATCGGCGGCATTGACATGATGGATTGGTAGCATTAACCCCAAATGTGGATGGTGTGACGGAACCATGATGATGTGACCAGTGAATGGAACAACCCAACCCGACTCGGATGCGGAGCGAGAGTTTCATGTTCAAGAGCGACTTGCTAACAACAAAGTTTCTTCAAGTTTTCTTCCCAATTTTTCCCCAGTCATTGCTGACCAATACCTCTTTATTTTTGTCAAGCTTGAGGAGGATAACATATGCCTGTTCTATAATTTTCTCTTCGGGCAAACCTATCGCTATATTTTAACAAGCCTAGCGATAGTGAAACTTGTTCTTGTCTATTATGGACAAGTTTGTCGCTATTTGGTTTTAATGAGTTTAATGACAAAGATAACTCGGTCCTTTTCAATTTTAGAGAGTCTGAAAAGGGATGTAAAGGAAACTCCAAAACTCCTTTTTCGTCATCTAATCCCTTAAGTCCGAAAAAGTATAAAATAATACAAAAGGGATGAATTTTCGGTAATTTTAATGAGCCGAACAAAACAAGCACTCAATCTTTTTGTGTAATAATCCCTCAGGTCCAAAAAGACTAAAATCTAAAGGAGGGATAACACTTCCGGTCACTTTAACGAGCTGGAGAGGCCAATGGCTCGACAATCTTTTCATATTTTATGAGTCAGTTGAAAAGAGCTTAAAGGAGACTCGTTTTTTGAGGAACGAGTGATAGATTTGGGTAGCAGCTGATTCCAGGTAAGGTTTGGAAATTTCCAATCATGACAGTGTCACAAGGATGGCTAACAGGATCACTCTTCGCAGCTGTTCCTCAAAAGGGGTAAACAATCAAGTGGAGGTGAATGATCGGCCAATACAGAGCGGAGGTGATGATGAGAACACGACCAAGGCTTCAATGGCTGATGATAATACATTCACGATGGTTATTTACCAGAAATTGGTTCAATTTTTAATGAGCTTAAACTCTGGAGGAACATTTGCTCATTGCTTATGTTTATCTTTTAACGAGCTTGAATTCCACGTTAAAACTGCTTGATATAATGGTCATTGATTTTCTTGATTTTACCATTAATAACTTTGTTCCCTCAAAGGTTGTACTGCCTGCTCAATTGCTTAACCAAACTAGTTAGAAATGAACAATATATGTTTGAAAAATGAGTTAAGACACTAATATTTTACTTGAATTACGTAAAAAGTAATTTAAAAGTGCTTTTACCCCTCATTTTACCATTTCATTTGAACTTTGGTTTGTTGGAGCTTTGGAGGTGCTTTCCCCCTTGATTTTCACCAGCTGATTTCGGGAGATTCTGTGGACGATTTTCGGTGCCGTCTGGACTAGGTAGGAGCTAAACCTGAGCTCTTTCATTTCATCCTTTTCATTTTACATTCTGAGCATGTTTTCTAGTTTTTCTGAGCCTCTAGGGTTTGAAAAATTCACCCTGGCTCCATCGCACCCTTTCTATATCGAAAGGTGCATTGCATGTTGGCCTAGCCATTAGACAGTTAGCATGCAACGCACCCAGAACACTGCTCGGGGTGCGATGGGCGCAAGATGGGAAAATTGTGCACAGTTTTTCATGGAAATTTTTTCCTGTTTTTCACCAAATCAAGATCTAACTCTTCTCTTGTTTGTTTTCAGAGATTCATTGGAGCAAAATGCCTATTACATGGCGAGAACGTGAGCGTGAAGAAGAGGACATGCTTGCTTTACATGATCCGGTCACGGTAAATGCACTGCGGAACTGTGGCCTGTTCAAGTTTTTCCGCATCTCTAGCATGAGGCAACAAATCAACTTGTTGTAATATTTGCCCGATGCATGGGATCCTACCGGCCAGGTGTTCCAGATTAGGGGCAAATCTATCCCCTTGACTGTCATGGACATCTATTTTTTGACCGGCTTATCGAGGTGGGGTGCCCCTATCTCATTATCAGGTTTTGGCTCGTGGGGGCAAATCTGTGAGAGATTACATTCACAGGTATTGCAGAGAGGGATCTCAGCCGAGTAAGGATGGCAAGATCAATATCCGAGATGTCACTGATAGGCCCTTGAGGACCATTCTGTTCACTTTTTCTAGAATGGCTGGTAGTGCAGCTCTTCATGTGGCCAACTGATCTTATATGCAGTATGCCTTAGAATGCCTTGAACCAAAAGTGTTCAACTGGTGTGATGCAGTACTCTTTGCGATGAAAGAAAAATTGACCAAGGTGAAAAACGGAAGATTGAAGAACTCTGGGTACGGTTCTATTTTGACCGCTTTTGCCTTGGAAAAGATCCCGCTGATGCAGCCGCAGTATATTTCACTTGGTTTACCTCCACCGACTGAGCCACGGATGCAGAGATGGGTCGACCATATGTCCAGACATGTTGGTCAGTCTCAAGTTTCCTTTTCTGATACCTTCTTCGGGTGGTTTGATCATCAGGAGATGGTTTTTTCCGAGTATCCATATGCTGGTATGGATTTCCGGGGTGACCCGGATTTGGTACTGCTGGCTGGTGAGCAGTGGGGTGCCATTGGTAAATTCTTTGACCATATCTCCATTTATCATTTCTCTTTATAATGTCCTTGTGCTTTATTCTATCAAGACTAATCAGAACTCATGTGCTCATGCAGATGTTGGACCAGTTTGGCCAGTAGTACGCCTGAGAGTGCCAGCTGCCGCTCCAGCAGGAGAGGCTGTGGGAAGGGCTATCCTTCGCGACCTCGATGTGGCTGAGACCCTTTCAACATTATAGGATCAGGTCGAGGGCCTCACTCTCAGTATTCCAGATGTGTGGACTGACAAGCCGCCTCTGAGGTTGCAGCGACATACTACTGGCGTGCCAAGTCAATGGACTAAGCTTTTACGCATGATTGCACAAGCGGTGACTTGTTATCACCAGCATCATTAGACTAGGGTGCCCCCTAGCGTTTTGAGTTTTGGGTCATTTGACCAATTTTGTCTTGGTTACAGAACATTATGTGTAAACCATAAATAGTTATATATATATATATATATATATATATATATATATATATATATTTGATTTTCGGAGTTTTATTTTGGTTAAGTTACATGATCCTGATGCAAACATTGATGAAATGCTTCTTTTAATAAATGTTGCAAATGTGTATCTAACACATAACTTGCCAATGAGTCTGTTAATGTGTTTAAGTTTCTGGAAATATGCTGATATTGAATAAAATCAAATTGCCTTTCCAAAATCTTGACCCTTAGGAACATGCGATAGATAGCTGGATTTCGGACGGAGTAGATACCAGTGAGTTGTAGTATGACGAGCTGTGAGTCTAGCCTGACGAAAAGTCGGCGTATGCTATGGGTGATGGCATTAGAGATGAGACTATCCAGACTATCGCACCCCCAGCAGTGTTCTGGGTCCTCTCAAAAGCTGACTCACCCCCCTTGCAAACATCTATATATGGATCCCTCATCCCAGAGATCCAAAGGCTGGAATTTTGTATCTTGTAAGGAAGTGCTGTTGGTTTCTTGGAGGAAGTGCTGTTGGTGATCTAAGCTTTTCATGAGGTGAAGAAGGGATTTCTTGCTGAGAGGATGATGCTGGGTCAGAACAATTGGTTGTAATCCTCTTTGCTCTTTCTTGATTATTAATAAAGCTATTCAAGTTTTCCTCCACATTCTTGTATCATTGATGTTATATGCATTTGTGTGGTCAATATATATCTGGTCCTATATTTTTTATGATAATAGATCTATGTTCTTGGATAGTGTTATGCTGCTTTGATTCTACAGGTGCTCTTTGAAGCTAGGTAGACGAGGAAGCGAGTGGCGAAGACCTATCAGAAGGGAGAGGAATCAAGCAAGGAACCAAGTGCAAGACAGAGGTTGGTCTCCTTATTCCACTCTTATCTATTTCTCATAAAGGAAAACAAAAGTAGTTTTTAGTTTGTTTGTTTCTAAGGTAGCTACCAGCCTTAGTGGGACTAGCAGCTCTGCATAGACACTAGTTTTCCCCCTAGGTCAGAACAATTGGTTGTAATCCTCTTTTTTCTTTCTTGATTATTAATAAAGCTATTCAAGTTTTCCTCCACATTCTTGTATGATTGATGTAATAGGCATTTTTCTCCAATGAGTCTCTGAAAACAAACAAGAGAAGAGTTAGATCCTGATTTGGTGAAAAACGGGCAAAAATTTCCATGAAAAATTGTGCACAATTTTCCCATCTTGCGCCCATCGTACCTCAGCAGTGTTCTGGGTGCATTGCATGATAATTGTCCAATGGCTAGGCCAACATGCAACACACCTTTCGATATAGAAAGGGTAAGATGGAGCCAGGGCGAGTTTTTCAAACCCTAGAGGCTTAGAAAAACCAAAAAACATGCTCAGAATGCAAAATGGAAAGGATGAAATGAAAGAGATCAGGTTTAGCTCCTACCTGGTTCAGATGGCGCCGAAAATCGTCCACAGAATCTCCCGGAATCAGCTGGTGAAAATCAAGGGGGAAAGCACCTCCAAAGCTCCAACAAAGCAAAGTTCAAATGAAATGTTAAAATGAGGGGTAAAAGCACTTTTAAATTAATTTTTACGTAATTCAAGTAAAATATTAGTGTCTTAACTCATTTTTCAAACATATATTGTTCATTTCTAACTAGTTTGGTGAAGCAATTGAGCAGGCAGTACAACCTTTGAGGGAACAAAGTTATTAATGGTAAAATCAAGAAAATCAATGACCATTATATCGAGCAGTTTTAACGCGGAATTCAAACTCGTTAAAAAATAAACATAAGCAATGAGCAAATGTTCCTCCAGAGTTTAAGCTCATTAAAAAATGAACCAATTTCTGGTAAATAACCATCGTGAATGTATTATCATCAGTCGTTGAAGCCTTGGTCATGTTCTCATCATCACCTCCGCTTTGTATTGGCTGATCATTCACCTCCACTTGATTTTTTACCCCTTTTGAGGAACAGCTGCGAAGAGTGATCCTGTTAGCCATCCTTGTGACACTGCCGTGATTGGAAAATTCCAAACCTTACCTGGAATCAACTGCTACCCAAATCTATCACTTGTTCCTCAAAAAACGAGTCTCCTTTAAGCTCTTTTCAACTGACTCGTAAAATATGAAAAGATTGCCGAGCCATTGGCCTCTCTAGCTCGTTAAAGTGACCGGAAGTGCTATCCCTCCTTTAGATTTTAGTCTTTTTGGACCTAAGGGATTATTACACAAAAAGATTGAGCGGTTGTTTTGTTCGGCTCGTTAAAATTACCAAAATTCATCCCTTTTGTATTATTTTATACTTTTTTGGACTTAAGGGATTAGATGAAGAAAAACGAGTTTTTGAGTTTCCTTTATGTCCCTTTTCAAACTCTCTAAAATTGAAAAGGACCAAGTTATCTTTGTTGTTAAATTCGTTAAAACCTTATAGCGACAAACTTGTCCATAACAGATAAGAATGCGTTTCACTATCGCTAGGCTCGTTAAAACATAGCGATAGGTTTGCCCGAAGGGAAAATTATAGAATAAGCATATGTTATCCTCCTCAAGCTTGACAAAAATAAAGAGGTACTGGTCAGCAATGACTGGGGAAAAATCGGGAAGAAAACTTGAAGAAACTTTGTTGGTAGCAAGTCGCTCTTGAACATGACACTCTCGCTCCACATCTCAGTCGGGTTGGGTTGTTCCATTCACTGGTCACATCATCATGGAGTCGGTGAATCTGAAAGGAAAATTTCTTAAGCAATATCAACAATAAAATAAATTTAATGAATCTAAAAACGCTTTGGAACCTAACGCACAACATCTAGAAGTCTAGGCTAGAGACGTATTCCAACGTCGTAAAGCCTGGTAACTGTTGTTTTCACTGTTGGTTGGGTGATTCCTCCACTTTGAGACGACAAGTTCCAGTACGGACTTGTGCTCCCATGTACCATCGAGTATATTTTGGGAGACCACAATAGGCTTTATCCTTTATCCATAGGAAGCCGTGTCTGCCGCCCTATCGATCGCAATGCACTGAACACAACATTCGGGAAGATTGACTGCCGTACCGTAAAAAGTATTCTGCAGTTTTGCGATTGGTTTGGTAATCCCTATGTCTAGATTTCCAGAGCAGTCCCTTTCGTTCCTTTTCAGACTCCTTAAAGGAAAAGGTCCATCTGAGCACTTGTCACTTCAGGCTCATTAAAAATCGAAGGCAACTAGAGTCATCTTTTGTTTTTTCTCGACTCTTAAAAATTGAAAAAACAAGTTGTGTCAAAGCGTCTAAAATTCATCTAATTCGGAAACATACTTCCCCTTGATTTTTAGTTGATCGAGTAATCCGCAATCATGGAAGAAAGTTAATTGAAACCCCGTCATTCGCGGAGGCTTACGAGTGAACCGTCTTTGTCTCCTGAGTCGAAATTGTTATGGACAAAGCGAACTCGTTTAACCGGTTCCAAATCCCCTGGTAAAGTTAGAACAAGTGTTCCAACACCATCAGAGACTCCGGTTACTCCAAACATTTCTGGTATCCCTGCCTTTACAGAAGAAGTTCAACAACCACCAAAGGACAGTAGAACTGATCCTAGTGTGAAGGTAGACACTTGTGTTACTGAGCCAGCTCCATCTACAGCTGATTCGGAAGGTGTTATTCCCCCAACATCTGTCGCTGCAGATTCTATACCTTCTTTGGCACCAAAAATATTCTACGAACCTGACGGTCTACCTCTTCCACCTGGTCTGATTGCTATAGATGAGATTGTGGAGAATCCTCCATCTAGTACTCCATCACAGTTTGGAGTCAGGATCACCCTATATCTTCTTTTGCATTTTGACTGGAAATCTTACGGGCCTTTTTAGATGTAGCCTTTGTCGATTTCGTGTATGTCGTACCAATCACGCCATCGCCGACATGAGAGTCATTGTTTGATTTAGGAGGAGGAGGGACGAAAAATTCCGGTCTGGGAGCGTAAGGGATTTTATCGTAGAGCGTTCCAGACTGAGTATAAATCAAGTCTAAATATTGTGCATGAGCAATTACTTGCTCTTCAGTGACGACTCCTCCTTTTGCCACATCTTCTGTAATGGAAGGTAATAATGACTTAATAAACCATTCAGCTAAAAGCTGATCAGGAACATAGGTTTTTACGATTCTACGATGACGTCGCCACTCATGAATATGATCGGATATGTGAGTGGCTGTTGTTTGTTTGAAATTGGTAAGAAGTTCTATTCCCGTTTCGTACCTTACTGGTAATTGAAAATGGGTTAAAAAGGTTGTGGCCAGGGTACTGAAGTTGTCAAACGAAGCTCTGGGTAACTTGATATACCATTTTGCTACCGGACCATTTAACGTCCTCTAAAAAAGGTGAAGCCTAATCATATCATGGTTTAGGGTGTTTGATGAAAACCACAGATGAAATGTCATCACATGATTCGATGGGTCTTCACCCGGATTTCCATTAAATTTAGGAATATCTGACGGAAGTTTATGTGGAATCGCTGGCCACCAAGGGGCGTAAGCAATTAGATCATTCATTAACATATTTAGATCCGGTAACTCCAAAGTTGCAACGAAGGGTAACTGTTGATTCAGGTTTGGCGAAGCATACCAAGGATAAGATGGAATTGCCTGAGCAGTTGGTCTCTGCATACCAGCATAATGCATTTGATGCTGGTAACTTTGGTAAGGTTGATGGGCATAACCATTGTAGAATGGTTGATTTTGACCATTTTGAATATACGGCTGCCCACTATTTGCAAAGATTTGTTGCTAAGATCCTTGGTATACTTGTTGGAATTGCGGTTGTTGGTATTGCACCAGCCATGGTTGCGAGGCCATGTGCTGTTGTCCAATACTGACCGTTTGACCAAGATGAGGGGTAATTGTACCCGTTTGGGCCTATGTCATTCCACTAGTTGGCGATTATGGTTGAGTCACAGGGACAAGAGGTTGTTGCATTACAACCTAAGAAACCTTAGGTTGGCATACAACAGGCAACGCTTGTACTTGCGACACCATCACAATAGCCGGCGTAGTTGGTATATTTGACATAGGTAAACATTGTTGCATCGAATATACAACTCTTGGTTGTTGAGGCAGTATCGGCACCCAACCGCTAGATGTACTGTCCTTTTGTATTATTTTATACTTTTTCATCACCTCTGTAAATGTTTTTATGTATTTTGAGTCATTTTCAGTTCTCTTTTACAAAGAAGTAGCGTAATTGTACTGTCGTTTCTTGATTTGAAAGTGTCGCAAGTGTCGTTTTCAGTCATAGAAGAGAATCTGATTCCTCTTGATAGTCGATTACACTGTTATTCTTGTATTTGATTTGAATTAGTAGTTTTTCAAGTGTTGAAAGAAAGTTTTCAATTCCGAATAGCAAAGTGTCGTCATTGTCCTCATTTTGTTTTGAAAAGAAGCTTGTTAGTAATTGTCGCTTTGAAAAATAATTCAGATTTGCGCTTAGCTTTCTTTTTATCATTCACACATTAAGAAGGCTGAAAACAAATACATGCATGTGCATTTGCATTTAGACTGTTTGTTGGTTTGATTTAGGACAAGTGCATATAGTGTGTGCTCTCTGCTCTTTGTTGAAAGAAAACCATCTCTCTTTCCTTAGTAGCTAGGATTTTCATTGCAAAAAGAAGATTAAACGACTGTTTATCATCTTAGATTGCATTTTAGGAATTGTACATCTACATCACACGATGAACCTAAAAGGAAAATTTCTTAAGCAAGATCAACTATAAAATAAATTTAATGAATCTAAAAATGCTTTGGAACCTAACGCACAACATCTAGAAGCCTAGGCTATAGACGTATTACGGCGTCGTAAAGCCTGGTAACTATTGTTTTCACTGTTGGTTGGGTGATTCCTCCACTTTGAGACGACAAGTGCCAGTACGGACTTGTGCTCCCACGTACCGTCGAGTATATTTTGGGAGACCACAATAGGCTTTATCCTTTATCCATAGGAAGCCGTGTCTGCCGCCTTATCGATCGCAATGCACTGAACACAACATTTGAGAAGATTGACTGCCGTACCATAAAAAGTATTCTATAGTTTTGCGATTGGTTTGGTAATCCCTCTGTCTAGATTTCCAGAGCAGTGCCTTTCGTTCCTTTTCAGACTCCTTAACGGAAAAGGTCCATCTGAGCACTTGTCACTTCAGGCTCATTAAAAATCGAGGGCGACTAGAGTCATCTTTTGTTTTTTATCGACTCTTAAAAATTGAAAAAACAAGTTGTGCCAAAGTGTCTAAAATTCATCTAATTCGGAAACATACTTCCCCTTGATTTTTAGTTGATTGAGTAATCCGCAATCGTGGAAGAAAGTCAATTGAAACCCCGTCGTTCGCAGAGGCTTACGAGTCAACCGTCTTTGTCTCCAGAGTCGAAACTATTACAGACAAAGCGAACTCGTTTAATTAGTTCCAAATCCCTTGGTAAAGTTAGAACAAGTGTTCCAACACCATCAGAGACCCCAGTTACTCCAAACATTTCTGGTATCCCTGCCTTTACAGAAGAGGTTCAGCAGCCACAAAAGGATAGTAGAACGGATCCTAGTGTGAAGGTAAACACTTGTATTACTGAACCAGCTCCATCTACAGCTGATTCGGAAGGTGTTATTCCCCAAGCATCTGTCGCTGCAGATTCTATACCTTCTTCGGCACCAGAAATATTTTACGAACCAGATGGTATACCTCTTCCACTTGGTCTGATTGCTATTGAAGAGATTGTGGAGGATCCTCCATCTAGTACTTCGTCGCAATTTGGAGTCAGGATCACTCTATATCCTTCTTCGTCAGAAATTAGTCTACCACCATCGGAAGCTCCTGTAGAATCGCTAGGTGATCTTTTGGATAGACTAGAAATGTCTTAACAACCGTCAACGTCTAGAACTGTGTCATCCGACACAGCGATGGCAGAACTTCCTGCTGCACTCCAACAATGTTCGCTGGCATACCATCTGTCAGAACTAGCTCTCAATCGCTAGATGGGGCCCACTCAGGGGCTATTTCGACAGTATGGTCCATTCCTATTTGTTCATCAGGAATAGTATCTGGGAACTCTTGTGTTGAGTCTCAGCATATTGATCCTTCAGGGTGTCAATTTGGGTAGTCCGGTCCTCAATGGCAAACAATTCCTTTAGGTACCGGATTACCGCCGTATGGGGGGTAGTATACCCTTTCATTGTCTCCTCTGGGAGGACAACCATATGAGAGTTCACAACAAAATTCAGGTTATGCTGGAATTACATCTAGCGGTTGGGTGCCAATACTGCCTCAACAACCAAGAGTTGTATATTCGATGCAACAATGTTTACCTATGTCAAATATACCAACTACGCCTGCTATTGTGACGGTGTCACAAGTACAAGCGTTGCCCATTGTATGCCAACCTTAGGTTTCTCAGGTTGTAATGCAACAATCTCTTATCCCTGCGACTCAACCGCAATCGCCAACTAGTGGAATGACACAGGCCCAAATGGGTACACTTACCCCTCATCTTGGTCAAATGGTCAGTATTGGACAACAGCACATGGCTTCGCAGCCATGGTTGGTGCAATACCAACAACCGAAATTCCAACAAGTATACCAAGGATTTGAGCAAAAAATCTTTGCAAATAGTGGGCAGCCATATATTCAAAACGGTAAAAACCAACCATTCTACAATGGTTATGCCCGTCAACCTTACCAAAGTTACTAGCATCAAATGAATTATGCTAGTATGCAAAGACCAACTGCTCAGGCAATTCCGTCATATCCTGGGTATGCTTCACCAAACCTGAATCAACAGTTACCCTTCGTGGCAACTTTGGATTACCGGATCTAAATAGGTTAACGAATGATCCAATTGCTTACGCCCCTTGGTGGCCAGTGATTCCACATAAACTTCCGTAAGATATTCCTAAATTTAATGGAAATCCGGGTGAAGACCCGTCGAATCATGTGATGACATTTCATCTGTGGTGTTCATCAAACACCCTAAATGATGATTCGATTAGGCTTCGCCTTTTCCAGAGGACATTAACTGGTCTGGCAGCAAAATGGTATATCGAATTACCCAGAGCTTCGTTTGACAACTTCAGTACCCTAGCCACAACTTTTTTAACTCATTTTCAGTTACCGATAAGGTATGAAATGTGAACATAACTTCTTACCAATTTCAAACAAACAACGGTGTTGTGGGGGAAAATGCCTATGCAGGACGATCCTATCCACCTAAGGTGTGACAGTGCCTTAGCAACAAACGAGTACAGCTATGCTAGTTTCTTCCTTTATGAAATGTGAAAGAAGAGAGATCAATGGACTTACCAGTGTCTTCCGTTTGTCCCTCGATCCGGTCTCTCTTCTCTTTGGGTGTTCACAGCTACTTGCCTTCTTGCTTATCCAGCTTCAACTTCCTGCAAGATCACAAGAGAACAGCTACTTGCGACAAGAGAACAGCTACTTGAGACAAGAGAAGAACACTACACAAAGACAGATGTTCACATTCATAACTGGTTTAGGATTAGAAATAAACCAAATACACTAATACATTCATACATCAAAATACATCAGCATATAGGAGAAACCAAGATAGTTTTATTGAAGAATAACAAGGTTCAGGAAGAGATACAACCCAGAGGGCTCCAATCCAGCATCTCCTTCCCAGCAAATGGAATTCCTATCTTCAGCCCCTTCAAAGCATTAAGCACCCAATGATTCCAGTCTCAAACCAACAGCAATTCTTTGCAATAACAAAATTCCAGCCTCTAGATCTCATGGAGGAGAGATCCATATATAGATGTTTGGAGAGAGGATGAGTCAGCTTGAGATCTGACTAGTGTCCTCTCCCTCTATCAGTTCTTGAGTCCACTTGGAGGTTCTTGCTTCCACTTGGAGATTTGGAACCTCTTACTCATCACCAGTCGAATTCCCTGAGGCAAGTGTCATTTTGGAAGCTTCCTGGGTTTTGACACCTTGAGAAATGAGCCTGCCACTTGTCCACTCTCATTCAGCGCAGGTAGCCTTTGTTCCAGTTGACATTCAACGCAGGTAGCCAGTGTTGGCTTTGACATTCAGTGAAAACAGCTAGTGTAGCCACTGAAATGATCCTGAATTGACTTGTTTCTGAGTAGTTTCAGGTGGAGAACTTCTGTGAATTGCTGTGGTTTGTTAGCCTTGTTCCTCTAGGGGTAGGAACAACATGTTTAGGGACTTTGGATCCCTTAGATTATGGACATTTCATGCTCAATGTTGTAAGGCACAAAAATGTCTATAACAGTTGCCCCCTAAAGTATGAGGCTGTTTATCGGGCGAAATGCTTTATCAGGGGGATCCGAAGTTCATCCAATGCTGGGAGGAGACCTGTAATACAATACAATACAATACATTATTTTCCATACTGCTTTCATGATCTAGCTGAGGCGGGCATTCCCATGCTCAGCTTTATAAATTCATTTTTCTGTACATAGAACAAACAATCGTCTGATGATAGACCGATAATTTTGATGAAATTATCATCCTTTGAGTAGGATGATTATCTGCTGCAATGATGTACATGTCAATGTCTTTATCTTTCCTGAATATTTATCGCAGCCCGAATGGATGAAACTAGATCCGGGGTCTTCAAACTCGTTCGATCTTCACTCTAAGTACAAGTCGATCCATGTGAGAATTGTTCTGAAGTCGAACATGGAAAGACATCGCTTGATTACCGGTCAATGATGTAAACCGTTAACAAGCGCGAGAGGAATCACCGATAATGATAATGACCCTCAAGGTACTGCAATACAATTCACGTGGTGTGAATAAAGGACTTGGCGTCGAACACCACGCAAAATCTTTCGGTCGAAGGTCATTGATGTATACCTGTCGCCGGAAGTGAGAAACTTGCCATTGTGGCATGCAAGCTTCAAAGTACTGAAGGGGTTGTTCCTAGATCAACTTCTTGGATAATGAGATGATGTCGACAAGAAGCGATCCGTCACAGGAGGGCCTTAATAAATCCCACATCAGTGACACGGAATGGAGCTAATGATTTTAATGGAGGTGAAAACGATCTGTGACATATGATTCAGGGTGGCGGTCATGAATGGATGAAGGATAATGTATGGCAGTGGATGGGACACGGTTGACTCTTTCTGAACGACTTCTCTTGAACATATGGCGACACTGATACGATGGATCGGTAGCATTACCCCAAATATGGATGGTATGGCGAGACCATGGATGTGACCGGTGAATGAAACAACCCAACCCGATTGTGGTACGGAGGAAAAGTGTCATGTTCAAGAGCGACCTGCTACTATCAAAGTTTTCTTTAGTTTCTCCCAATTTTTCCCCAGTCATTGCTGACCAGTACCTCTTTATTTTTGTCAAGCTTGAGGAGGATAACATATGCTTGTTCTATAACCTGCCCTTCGAGCAAGCCCATCGCTATGTTTTAACGAGCCTAGCGATAGTGAAACTCGTTCTCGTCTAAAGACAAGTTTGTCGCTATTTAATGATTTTAACGAGTGTAACGACAAGGATAACTCGGTCCTTTTCATTTTTAGAGAGTCTGAAAAGGTACATAAAGTTAACTCCCAAAGTCCTTTTTCGTCATCTAATCCCTTAAGTTCGAAAAAGTATAAAACAATACAGAAGGGATGAGTTTTCGATAGTTTTAATGAGCCGAACAAAACAAGCGCTCGATCTTTTTGTGCAATAATCCCTCAGGTCCAAAAAGATTAAAATCTAGAGGAGGGACAGCTATTCCGGTCGCTTTAACGAGCTGGAAGGCCAAAACTCGGCAATCTTTTCATATTTTACGAGTCAGTTGAAAAGAGCTTAAAGAAGACTCGTCTTTTGAGGAACGAGTGATAAACAGGGATAGCAGCTGATTCCAGGTACAGGTTGGAATTTTCCAATCATGGCAGTGTCACAAGGATGGCTAGGGGTAATCACTCTTCGCAGCTGTTCCTCAAAATGGGTAAACAATCATATGGAGGTGAACGATCGGCAAAATGAAAAGTGGAGGTGACGGTGCAAACACGACCAAGGCTTTAACGGCTGATTATATTACATTCACAGTGGTTATTTATCGGGATAGTTCATTTTTTAACGAGCTTAAACGCGGATTGAAACACTTGCTCGATCTTATGTTTATTTTTTAACGAGCATGAACTATGCGCTAAAACTGCTCGGATCTTGTGTTTATTTTTTAACGAGCATGAACTTTGTGCTAAAACTACTCGAATACCTAGTCATATGATAAGAGTGTCTCATCAAGATTCTATTTTTTATGGAGCTTCATCTCACTAAGCTTTGCTCCGCATCCTTTCTTTATGCAAGTTAGGAAACGGCTAACCCAAAAAACAGATAAATAACCGCTCTTTGCTTGCACTCCAAAAGGTTTGCATGCCCCCAGGTATAAAGTATGATTTCAAGGTTACCCCTCAATTTGCAGATAAAACATTTGTTTTACCGGGAGAGGCCTACCTCTTTCGGGCTACCCAAAGATTGTTCTGTTATTCTTTCAACAAAACACTTCTTCGGCGATGTATACTGAGATAAACAAAGGTGAGTGACGAGCACCGCCCTCTCACATAACTTTGACAAGAGAATCTTATTCCAGAACAACCCCTCTTCCAACCATGGACGGGGTACGGACCAGTCATATTCTCCCGCGGAAACCTACCCTATTCCCAAAGTTTTCCTGCCGAAGCAGGCCAGGACGCATGCCCCCTGGGTTCCAGTCATATCCTCCCGGATTACTCGCGCTCATCAGGAGGACGGACCGTGGGTTGAGACACTTCTTGCATGAATAGACCATTTTGGGATGGTATATGACTATTTGCGATGCGTGATCCGGGAAATGAAAGTTGGTCCACGAGCTTGACCACTCTTCCTTCATGTGGAAAACACATTACTCTAAAGAGTGAGGAGACTATAGCTCCCATGCAATATATATAGTCTCGTCCAAGGAGTAGGTTATAATCCAAGGGTCCTTGAACGACCATCACGTTCATTTGAACGGTCTTCCCTTTCAATGTTATAGGCACATTGGGGAGGATCCCTAAAGGTCGACTGGTTCCTTTATCAAAACCCGATAGATTTCTCATTTCAGGTAAAAGCGCTGGCGAACCAAGCGCTTTCCAAGAAATAGAGGAAAGGATACTCACAGAAGCCCCTTCATCAATGATGGTGCCAGCCATTACCATTCTGTATATTTGAACGATAATTCTGAATGGTATGCTTGCTGGCAACTGGGGTCTGCCTAGTTGGTTCCAGTCAAAGGACACAACCAGGTTGCTTGGTGGTGGGACCGAATAAACGGTCGGATATCGCTCTGACAAACTTCCTTCCTGCGATAAAGGAATGGGGGCATTGCCCCCTTGTTCATCAGAGTCAGTGTTGATGAAGAGAATTTGGACGGTGTCGTCTTTATTCTCCTCTGTGATGGTATCATTCGAAGATAGAGCCTCTGAAGGCAAAACTGGGTCAACTGCCATATCAACCTGTTGACTTTCGTCAGGCATGGATCCAGACGGTTCATCTTCAATGATAGGTGCTTCGGCTGACCATCTGGGCGGGTCAGCCGGGTTCTCAACTAGTGAAGGACTTGGCAGGAGTTTTTGATATCCAGGAGGAAGTTGCGCTCATAAAATCGGGCGATCTTCTAGAACTCTTTTAGCCTCATCTAAGAAGGGACAATGGTGGATGGCGTGATCGCCTTCACATAGTTTGCAGGGAAATCTAGATTTCCCTCTCTGTCCTGTGACTTCACTTTCACTAGTTGACGGTGAGCAGTCAACATGGCTATCAGAGGTTGATGCTACCGAATTGTGCAAACGGGGAGACCAGTCCCTTAGTATTCGAGGGATACAGGGAAAATTTCTATGGAAGTGGTCTCCCTTGCATATGACACATGGTGATTTAGGCCTTGTCAGTGCTGTGTGTGGATTTTTGTCATACGACACTTGTTTGCCCCCAGTCGCCTTTGGATCCTTCTTCTTCTTCTCTTTCTTCTTCTTTTCCTTCTTCTCCTTAGGAACCTGGTTTTTTGTTTTACCAGTTCCGTCAAGCGAAGAAGAAGGAGGAGAGGAAGATGAAGTAGAAGGCTGGTGGGCAACTCTAGTCTGGTCTAACTATTGACTCGAATGTTTAGGAATGGTGGTGTTCTGAACGACATTGGTTGAAAAGAGCCAAACTGGTAGGCCAATTGTCAGTCCTGGAAGCGACAATGTGGCCATGTGGGGCGCACCAACATCTCCCCAAGAGGAGAAGGGACTAGGATTTCCACCAAGGGGAATTCCTTGGTTGGTGTGCTCCATTTTTCAACCTAAAGATCAATGCAGAAATAAAGGGTGATTGTTCCGTTTAAAATAAATTTTAACGACGCTTTAGACACAACTTGATTTTTCAGTTTTAAAGAGTCGAGAAAAAGCTAAAGATGACTCTAGTCTCCTTCGATGTTTTAATGAGCCCGAAGTGACAAATGCTCGGATGGACTTTTTCCGTTATAGAGTCTGAAAAAGGCCAAAAGGAACTGCTCTGGTGTTCTAGGCAGAGGGTGTGCCAAAATTTTCGCAAAACTGCAGAATACTTTTTAGGGTACGGGCGGTCGATCTTCCTGAATGCTGTGTTCAGTGCATTGCGATCAGTAGGGCGGCCGACACGGCTTCCTAAGGATAAAGGTTTTATGCCTATAGGGGTCTCCCAATATATACGCGACAGTACGTGGGAGCACAATCCGTACTGGCGCTATCGTCCCTCAGGAGGAATCACCCACCTTCTACGAGATCGACAGTCACCAGGCTTAACGACGCCGGAACACGTCTCTAGCCTAGACCTCTATGTTGTGCGTTATGTTACAAAGCGTTGTTAAGTTCATTCAATTTATTTTAGGTTGATCTTTTTAAAGTTTTCCTTTCAAGGTTCACCACGAGATGTATGATACAAATTCCTAAATGCAGTCTAAAGATGATAAGCAAGCTTTATATCTTTTCAACTTTGAAAATCCTAGCTACTAAGGGAAAAGAAAGACACCATCTTTTCTCAAAGAGCAATCAGCACACTCTAATGCACTTTTCCTAAATCCAACATGCCAACTATCAAATGCAAATGCACAATGCAGGTGTTTGTTTTCCGCTTTCTTAGTATTGATGCCTACAAAGAAAGCTTTTTGTACAACTTTGAATTTGCTTTTAAATGATCAATACAAACAAGTTTACTTTTTTGAAATCAGAAAAGATAGAAGAGATTACAACACTTAACGATTTTCGAAATAAAGACTTGTTTCGACACTTAAAAGAGACAAATTCAAACCAATAAGCAAAAGTAAATGTATAATCAATCTGCAAACAGCCAATGAACTCTCTTCTAAGACCACAATCAATCGGATCTGTATCAAAGGCTACAGGATGACTATTTTACTCATGCAAAGGAAAACTGTAAATGACGCCACAAACACATAAAAACACTCACAGTCTTTTTGTACAAAAGGAGGCGGAATGTAAGCAGAGAAAAGGGGTTATTAGACTGGTACCTATGCTGGTTACAGGCTGCAAAAAACAGAGATCAAAACAGGGCAAAACAGAGCAGAGAACCCCAGCTGCACAAGGACAAACTGGTTCAGCGCAACCTCAACACAGGGGTTTTGACATTCAGCGTAGGTAACCTTTACGGGATCTGCGTTGAAATGCAGAATCCCTTCACTGGGTCTGCGCTGAAGGAGAAACTCTCGTTTCCCTCAGGTTCTGGGTCACAGTTTGCTACTCAATCAACTGTTTCAGGCCAAATAAAAGCAACAAGCATGGTGTAATCAAAGGGATGCTTTGAAGGCTACTAAGATCTATCACAAGGATCATCAAATCATTTGTGAATCCATTGTTCAGATCATAGACAAGTCCAGCAATTGGATCAAAGCAGCAACTTTCTACTTTGCATCCGGGAAAGATGCAGTTCGACTGTTGCTGTCAAGTCTATGATGCAAACAAATGATAGAAACACAAATAAAACGACTAAACAAATCTCCCCAGTGGAGTCGCCAATTTCTTGTGGGGAAAAATGCCTATGCAGGACGATCCTATCCACCTAAGGTGTGACAGTGCCTTAGCAACAAACGAGTACAGCTATGCTAGTTTCTTCCTTTATGAAATGTGAAAGAAGAGAGATCAATGGACTTACCGGTGTCTTCCGTTTGTCCCTTGATCCGGTCTCTCTTCTCTTTGGGTGTTCACAGCTACTTGCCTTCTTGCTTATCCAGCTTCAACTTCCTGCAAGATCACAAGAGAACAGCTACTTGCGACAAGAGAACAACTACTTGAGACAAGAGAATAACACTACACAAAGACATATGTTCACATTCATAACTGGTTTAGGATTAGAAATAAACCAAATACACTAATACATTCATACATCAAAATACATCAGCATATAGGAGAAACCAAGATAGCTTTATTGAAGAATAACAAGGTTCAGGAAGAGATACAACCCAGAGGGCTCCAATCCAGCATCTCCTTCCCAGCAAATGGAATTCCTATCTTCAGCCCCTTCAAAGCATTAAGCACCCAACGATTCCAGTCTCAAACCAACAACAATTCTTTGCAATAACAAAATTCCAGCCTCTAGATCTCATGGAGGAGAGATCCATATATAGATGTTTGGAGAGAGGATGAGTCAGCTTGAGATTTGACTAGTGTCCTCTCCCTCTATCAGTTCTTGAGTCCACTTGGAGGTTCTTGCTTCCACTTGGATATTTGGAACCTCTTACTCATCACCAGTCGAATTCCCTGAGGCAAGTGTCATTTTGGAAGCTTCCTGGGTTTTGACACCTTGAGAAATGAGCCTGCCACTTGTCCACTCTCGTTCAGCGTAGGTAGCCTTTGTTCCAGTGACATTCAACGCAGGTAGCCAGTGTTGGCTTTGACATTCAGCGCAAACAGCTAGTGTAGCCACTGAAATGATCCTGAATTGACTTGTTTCTGAGTAGTTTCAGGTGGAGAACTTCTGTGAATTGCTGTGGTTTGTTAGCCTTGTTTCTCTAGGGGTAGGAACAACATGTTTAGGGACTTTGGATGCCTTAGATTATGGACATTTCATGCTCAATGCTGTAAGGCACAAAAATGTCTATAACAAACGGCCACTCACATATCCGATCATATTCATGAGTGGTGACGTCATCGTAGAATGGTAAAAATGTATGTTCCTGATCAGCTTTTAGCTGAATGGTTTATTAAGTCATTATTACCTTCCATTACAGAAGATGTGGCAAAAGGAGTCGTCACTGAAGAGCAAGTTATTGCTCGTGCGCAATATTTAGACTTGATTTGTACTCAGTCTGGCACGCTCTACAATAAAATCCCTGACACTCCCAGACTGGAATTTTCCGTCCCTCCTCCTCCTAAATCAAACAATGACTCTCATGCTGGTGATGGCATGATTGGTACGACAGACACGAAATCGACGAAGGCTACATCTAAAAAGGCCCGTAAGATTTCTAGTCAAAATTCAAAAGAAGAACTTCTCGCCTCGGAAGTAAATGCCATCTCGACTGATAAAGGCAAAAAACCAAGCAACTAGGAGGCAAGAAGAAAAACAAAGGGAAGAAGAAGAAACAGGAAGAATCATCACCTGAAAATTCTTATACAAACCCTCCTGGAGATAGGAAACCAAAAAATCCATGCTTAATATGTGATGAGGATCATTGGACAAAAAATTGTCCACATAAAGCTGAGCTTAAAAGATTCTTCAAGAATTCAAACACCTCGGCAGTATTGACTGATCCGTTTCCAAATCCAGGAACAAATCTGGTTGCTAGTGAAATGCTTCCCCATCCCAAGTACTAATGTTGTCAGTTTCAAAACAACAAAATGATGCTTTGATATCGACAAGGAATAAATATTACGGGAATCCACAGCTGTCGAACAACAAGGATAAAGATCAACCTAGTATTTCGACAACAACTTCAACAGAAGTTGCGCCGCCCATCATTCCAGAGCTAATAATAAAACCGCCAAAGGGAGTAGTACACAAGTCGACATTTAATCCTCGTGCCAGAGCAGCACATCATTATAATATAGTGGAAGATATCTCCCAATCGCCATCCGCTATGTCGACACTTGAGGTACTGCAAAATTGTCCATCCCAAAAGAAGGCTTTATTATCAGCTATAGGTGGGATAGACCCAAAGGATTCTAATCTTGTGTCCTTTAATCATAAAGGATACGATCCTCAGTTACCAGCTCAACTAGCTTTCCTCATTCAAGTGAAAGCCCTCAACAAAACTGTTCATCGAACAATTATTGATGAGGGGGCATCTACATGTATTATGTCAAAGAGTTGCGGGAAAACTTTAGGATCTCCAACCTTGTCGCGATCTTTGACAATATTAAAAGCATTTGACGGACGAACGTATACCCCATATGGTATTCTAAGTAACTTGCAAGTTGAACTAGGAGGGAAAACAGTAGAAATAGATGTCGAAGTAATCGACGGAGACCTCGATTACAACATCCTACTGGGGAGACCATGGATATATGCTATGGCTACGGTTGTGTCGACCTACTTTAGGAAGATTTCATTTCCTTTTCAAGGAGGAGTTACAATCGTCGACCAACAAACATTTCTCCCCAATAGTTCCCAAGTTACGGGAAGCATTCCGATGATCCATGGAAGCCCCCATATGCTTCAAAATATCGGAGTAGGCCTACTAAAAGACCCTATATTAATGGGGAATTTTTCCCTTCTGCCTACAATCAATCTGGCGGAAGTGGCGACGGTAGGAACCTGCAATATGATATCTTCAATTCAAAAGATCTCAGAAAACGATATAAACATGGATCATCCATAGGTATTGCCTCCAAGCCCAATAGAAATATTGTAGCAATCAATGTTTACGGCATGGGAGGCAGACCCGAATCAACGCTCATCAAGCGTTTGGATAGATAGGTCTAAGGAATATGGCACCCCTTCAGATCCTTGGTCACAAGTGTATCACACCGACGAAGGAATTGTTCCGTCAATGGTAATTGAAGGGGCGCCATGGGAAGATTACCACCATGGTTCCCATCTTCCAGATTGTCAAGAAGATACTCCTGATGACCTTCATCATCCTTCAGTTTTTGATTTCCTATCAAATACTGTAAACACGGTGGATTTCGAGCGAAACTTATCCAATATTGAAGAGACTATCGCCATAAATATCTCGACCAAAACGGATGTTGTAGAGAATATTTTTGTTGGCAAATGTTGTTCTCCTTCAGAACTGGAAATAACGCTCTTTTTCGTGAATTCAGAGATGTCTTTTCTTGGTCATATGATGAAATGCCAGGCATCGACTTGAGTACAGTTGAACACGAAATCAAGATGTATCCAGATGTCAAACCAGTACGACAACGGCTACGGCAGGTGCACCCCAAGAAAGCCGCTGCCATCAAAGCAGAAGCTGAAAAGATTTTCCATGCTGGTTTCATTTACCCGGTTCCTCTAACCGATTGGGTATCGAACATTGTTCCTGTGATAAAAAAACAAGGAACGATCAGAGTGTGCGTCGATTATAGGGATGTAAATCAAGCTTGTCCAAAAGACAACTACCCTGCACCCTTTATTGACCAGATAATTGATGAATGCACCGAATGTGAAATATTTTCATTCATGGATGGATTCTCCGGGTATAATCAAATAAATATCTGCCCACAATACCAGTCAAAGACTACATTTATTTGTCCGTGGGGCACATTCGCATATCTCAAATTACCCTTTGGTTTAAAGAACGTGGGGGAAACATTTCAGAGGGCGATGAATTATGCCTTCCATGACATCAAAAACATCGTTCAACCATATCTCGATGACCTTCCGGCTCATTCACGAAAGCAGACCGACCATCCGCAGCATTTGAGAGCGATATTTCTACATTGCCGACACTACAAGATACGACTCAATCCACACAAATGTGTGTTCTGTGTCAGTTTTGGTTGTTTGCTTGGCTTTGTAGTCTCAAAGGACGGGATTCGTCTCGACCCATGTAAGGTTCAGGCAATCATAAATTTGCCTCCACCTTCAAATTTTCTTCAGATTCATAAACTTCAAGGGAAAGCAAACTTTCAGAGGAGGTTCATTCCAAATTACACCAAACTTGCTAAAGGTTATACACGTCTATTGAAAAAGGAAGTGCCCTTCGTCTGGGATCAGGTCGCGCAAGCTTCCTTTGATGCTTTAAAAGAATCCCTAATGAAAGCATCATTAATGTACGCTGCTGATTATCAAAAAGACTTTAACTTGTATCTGGCTGCAACGGATACAACCATCGCAATGGTTTTAGTTCAAGAAGACAACGGAATTGAACATCCGATATATTATTTAAGTAGGAACTTAAATGATACAGAAAGCAAGTATTCCTATGTTGAAAAGCTCACTCTCGCAGCTATTCAAGCGATACAGAGATTTCTGCATGATGTCCTCTTTCGAAAAACTACCATTCTGTCAGATTACAACCCCATGACTTACATATTGTCGTGACAGTTGCTGGGGGGCAAATATTCAAAATGGATAGAAATTCTTCAAGAGTTTGATCTGGAATTTGTAAATTCCAAGTCAAAGAAATCCTTGGTTTTCGCTGAATTACTATGTGATCTTCGTCCAACGATGAAACATTCGAAGAAACCATCATGGATGAATCTTTGTTTCTGATATCTTCAAGCAATCCGTGATATGGAGATATAATCATTTATCTCAAAACCCAAAAATATAGGCCTAATACCTCCCACTTAGAACAAAAACGTATTCGATATCAATCAAAAGACTACATGATCATCAGCGATACGCTTTACCGTCATGGTGTCGATACAGTTCTGAGGAGGTGCCTCACCCATGAGGAAGCCGAAAAAGTCCTGAATGATTTCCATTCAGGCGCATGTGGGGGGCATCAATCTGGTTATGCTACGGTGCAAACAAATTTACGAGCATGATACTTCTGGCCAACAATGTTCAAAGATTGCATAACCATAGTTAGAAGTTGCCATGCCTGTCAAATTTTCGATAGCAAAACCAGAAGACCACCCGCACCTCTGCAACCAATAGTTGTTGTTGGGCCATTCGCCAAATGGGGCATTGATTTCATGACATGTAACCCCACCTCGACTGGAGGGCATGGGTATATCATAGTCGCTGTAGACTATTTTACCAAATGGGCCGAGGCGATACCTACATTAGATAACACTGGTGAAACAATTTCCCTTTTCTTTTTCAATCATGTAGTCGCCAGATTTGGCATTCCATAGGCTATAGTCACAGATCATGGATCGCATTTTCGTAATCACATGATGGCTGAATTAGCTGCCAAATTAGGGTTGTCTCACGATAGCTCTACTCCATATTACCCGCAGGCCAACGGACAAGTTGAAGCAATTAACAAGGTCCTGAAGCGCATGCTGCAAAGGATGATTGAAGTCCACAAAAGGAGTTGGCACCTGATCCTGTACTTGGCCTTGTGGGCATACCGAACATCGGTAAGGAATGCAGCCAAGTTTACACCCTTCCAACTGGTTTATGGCCTAGAAGCAATCTTACCAGTTTAGTGTGAAATCTCATCCCTCAAACTCGCAATCGACCTTCTCCCCGGAACTTCAGAAGAGGAGGCTCGTTTCTTGGAACTAATCCAATTGGATGAAACCCGTCATGATGCCGCTTTGGCTAACAAAGCCCATAAGAAACGAGTCAAGGCGCAGTTCGACAAGAATGTCAAACCCCGTGTCTTCTCAGAAAGTGACTTGGTATTGCTTTACAACCAAGAATCCGATAAATTGGGAGCAGGTAAATTCAAGTATTTATGGATGGCCCCTATATTGTTAAACATGTATTAGCAAAAGGAGCCTACGAGTTAATGGATTATGACGGGATTCCACTGGCGCAACCCCGTAACGGGTTGTACCTTAAGAGTTACTATGCATGATTCGGTGTACTAACCCCTATGCTTTTGTTACATTTTTGTTTTCGCTAAGGGTAATCATTTTGGTCAAGTAATCCAATTTTTACATTTGTTGCAGATGTCAAACCTATTGGAATCATTTGCTGGATATGCCGACGGAGCGAGTCATAGTTTGCAGAACCTATCTTTTGCGGCCTGGGCCATTTTTGATCCAAGCGGCGAGTTAGTAGGTTTCAGAGGGGTATGTATTGGTCGGTCAACAAATAACATCGCTGAATATAGCACGTTGATAGAACTTCTCTCTGATGCCATCACCCATGGCATATGCCGACTTGTCATCAGGCTAGACTCACAGCTCGTCATACTACAACTCGCTGGTATCTACTCCGTCCGAAATCCAGCTATCTATCGCATGTTCCTAAGGGTCAATATTTTGGAAAGGCAATTTGATTTTATTCAATATTAGCATATTTCTAGAAACTTAAACACATTAACAGACTCATTGGCAAATTATGTGTTAGATAGACATTTGCAACATTTATAAAAAGAAGCATTTCATCAATATTTGCATCAGGATCATGTAACTTAACCAAAATAAAACTCCGAAAATCAAATATATATATATATATATATAACTGTTTATGGTTTACACATAATGTTCTGTAACCAAGACAAAATTGGTCAAATGACCCAAAACTCAAAACGCTAGGGGGCACCCTAGTCTAATGATGTTGGTGATAACAAGTCACCGCCTATGCAATCATGCGTAAAAGCCTAGTCCATCGACTTGGCACGCCAGTAGTATGTCGTTGCAACCTCAAACGCAGCTCGTCAGTCCTCACATATGGAATACCAAGAGTGAGGCCCTCAACCTGATCCTGTAATGCTAAAAGGGTCTTGGTCACATCGAGGCCGCGAAGGTAGCCCTTCCCACAACCTCTCCTGCTGGAGCGGCAGCTGGCACTCTCAGGCGTACTACTGGCCGAGCTGGTCCAACATCTGCATGAGTACATGAGTTCTGATCAGTCTTGATAGAATAAATCACAAGGACATTATAAAGAGAAACGATAAACAGAGATATGGTCAAAGAATTTACCAATGGCACCCCACTGCTCACCAGCCGGCAGTACCAAATCCGGGTCACCCTGGAAATCCATACCAGCATATGGATACTCAGAGAAAACCATCTCTTGACGATCGAACCACCTGAAGAAGGTATCAGAAATGGAAACCTGAGACTGACCAGCATGTCTGGACATATGGTCGACCCATCTCTGCATCTGTGGCTCAGTCGGTGGAGGTAAACCAAGTGAAATATACTGCGGCTGCATCAGCGGGATATTTTCCAAGGCAAAAGCGGTCAAAATAGAACCGTACCCAAAGTTCTTCAATGTTCCGTTTTTCACCTTGGTCAATTGTTCTTTCATCACAAAGAGTACTGCATCACACCAGTTGAACACCTTTGGTTCAAGACATTCTAAGGCATACTGCATATAAGATCAGCTGGCCACATGAAGAGCCGCACTACCAGCCATTCTAGCAAAAGTGAACAGAATGGTCCTCAAGGGCCTGTCAGTGACATCTTGGCTATTGATCTTGCCGTCCTTACTTGGCTAAGATCCCTCTCTGCAATACCTGTGAATGTAATCTCTCACAGATTCGCCCCCACGGGCCAAACCTGATAATGAGATAGGGGCACCCCGCCTTGATAAGCCGGTCAAAAAATAGATGTCCACAACAGTCAAGGGGATAGATTTGCCCCTAATCTAGAACACCTGGCTGGTAGGATCCCATGCATCAAGCAAATATTGCAACAAGTTGATTTGTTGCCTCATACTAGAGATGCGGAAAAACTTGAACAGGCCACAGTTCCGCAGTGCATTTACCGTGATCGGATCATGTAAAGCAAGCATGTCCTCTTCTTCATGCTCATGTTCTCTCCATGTAATAGGAATTTTTCTCCAATGAATCTCTGAAAACAAAAAATAGAAGATTTAGATCCTGATTTGGTGAAAAACAGGCAAAAATTTCCATGAAAATCTGTGCACAATTTTCCCATCTTGCGCCCATCGCACCCCCAGAAGTGTTTTGGGTGCGTTGCATGCTAACTGTCCAATGGCTAGGCCAACATGCAATGCACCTTTCGATATAGAAAGGATGCGATGGAGCCAGGGCGAGTTTTTCAAACCCCAGAGGCTCAGAAAAACTAGAAAACATGCTCAAAATGAAAAATGGAAAGGATGAAATGAAAGAGCTCAGGTTTAGCTCCTACCTGGTCCAGATGGCGTCGAAAATTGTCCACAGAATCTCCCAGAATCAGCTGGTGAAAATCAAGGGGGACAGCACCTCCAAAGCTCCAACAAAGCAAAGTTCAAATGAAATGGTAAAATGAGGGGTAAAAGCACTTTTAAATTACTTTTTACGTAATTCAAGTAAAATATTAGTGTCTTAACTCATTTTTCAAACATATATTGTTCATTTCTAACTAGTTTGGTGAAGCAATTGAGCAGGCAGTACAACCTTTGAGGGAACAAAGTTATTAATGGTAAAATCAAGAAAATAAATGACCATTATATCGAGCAGTTTTAACGCGGAATTCAAGCTTGTTAAAAAATAAACATAAGCAATGAGAAAAAGTTCCTCCAGAGTTTAAGCTCATTAAAAAATGAACCAATTTTCGGTAAATAACCATCGTGAATGTATTATCATCAGCTGTTGAAGCCTTGGTCGTGTTTTCATCATCACCTCCACTCTGTATTGGCCGATCATTCACCTCCACTTGATTGTTTACCCCTTTTGAGGAACAACTGCGAAGAGTGATCTTGTTAGCCATCCTTGTGACACTACCGTGATTGGAAAATTCCAAACCTTACCTGGAATCAGCTGCTACCCAAATCTATCACTCGTTCCTCAAAAAACGAGTCTCCTTTAAGCTCTTTTCAACTGACTTGTAAAATATGAAAAGATTGCCGAGCCATTGGCCTCTCCAGCTCATTAAAGTGATCGGAAGTGTTATCCCTCCTTTAGATTTTAGTCTTTTTGGACCTGAGGGATTATTACACAAAAAGATCGAGAAATTTTTTTGTTTGGCTCGTTAAAATTACCAAAAATTCATCCCTTTTGTATTATTTTATACTTTTTCAAACTTTGACGGGGTTGGTTACTTTCCATCACAACCATCCATATTTAGGGTTAATGCTAAGCTGAGGCAGGCATTCCCATGCTCAGCTTTATAAATTCATTTTCATGTAGATGAGACAGACAATCGTCTGAGTGTAGATTGATGATTCTTGTAGAGCCATCATCCCTTAGATTGGATGATTATCTGTGCAACAATGGTGTACATTTGATGTCTTTATTTTCCTGAATATATATCGCAGCTTGGATGGATGAAACTAGATCTAGGGTCTTCAATCTCGTTCGATCTTCACTCAAAGTACAAGTTGATCCATGTGAGAGATGTTCTGGAGTCGAACATGGAAAGACATCGCCTGATTACCAGCCAATGATGTAAGTTGTTAACTGGAGCGAGAGGAATCACCGATAATGATGATGACCCTCAAGGTACTACAGTACAATTCACGTGGTGTGAATAAGGGACTTGGCATTGAACACCATGCAAAATCTTTCGGTCGAAGGCCATTGATGTAAACCTGTTGCTGGAAGTGAGAAACTTGCCATTGAGGCATGCAAGCTTCAAAGTACTGAAAGGGTTGTTCCTAGATCGACTTGGATAATGAGCTGATGTCGACAAGAAGCGATCCGTCATAGGAGGGCCTTAGCGAATCCCACATCAATGACATGGAACGGAGCAAATGATTTTAATGGAGGCGAAAACAATCTGGTGATATAAGGTTCAGGGTGGTGGTCATGAAAGAATGGAGCGTAAATGTATTGCAGCGGATGAGACACAGGTGAATTCTCTGAGCGACTTCTCTTGAACATATCGGCGACACTGACATGACGGATTAGTAGCATTAACCCCAAATGTGGATGGTGTGACGAAACCATGGTGATGTGACCAGTGAATGGAACAAACCAACCCGACTTGGATGTGGAGCGAGAGTGTCATGTTCAAGAGCGACTTGCTACCAACAAAGTTTCTTCAAGTTTTCTTCCCAATTTTTCCCCAGTCATTGCTGACCAGTACCTCTTTATTTTGGTCAAGCTTGACGAGGATAACATATGCTTGTTCTATAATTTTCCCTTTGAGAAAACCTATCGCTATGTTTTAACGAGCCTAGAGATAGTGAAACTCGTTCATGTCTGTTATGGACAAATTTGTCGCTATTTAGTTTTAACGAGTTTAACGACAAAGATAACTTGGTCCTTTTCAATTTTAGAGAGTCTGAAAAGGGACGTAAAGGAAACTCCAAAAATCCTTTTTCGTCATCTAATCCCTCGAGTCCGAAAAAGTATAAAACAATACAAAAGGGATGAATTTTCGGTACTTTTAACGAGCCGAACAAAACAAGCGCTTGATCTTTTTGTGTAATAATCCCTTAGGTCCGAAAAGATTAAAATCTAAAGGAGGGACACCACTTCCGGTCACTTTAACGAGCTGGAGAGGCCAATGGCTCGGCAATCTTTTCATATTTTACGAGTCAGTTGAAAAGAGCTTAAAGGAGACTCGTTTTTTGAGGAACGAGTGATAGATTTGGGTAGCAGCTGATTCCAGGTAAGGTTTGGAATTTTCCAATCACGACAGTGTCACAAGGATGGCTAACAGGATCACTCTTCGCAGCTGTTCCTCAAAAGGGTAAACAATCAAGTGGAGGTGAATGATCGGCCAATACAGAGTCAAGGTGATGATGAGAACACGACCAAGGCTTCAAAGGCTGATGATAATACATTCACGATGGTTATTTACCAGAAATGGTTCATTTTTTAATGAGCTTAAATGCTGGGGGAACATTTGCTCATTGCTTATGTTTATTTTTTAACGAGCTTGAATTCCGCGTTAAAACTGCTCAATCCAGTCGTATAATAAGGATGTCTCATCTAAGATGCCATTTTTATGGAGCTTGCACCTTACAAAGCTTTGCTCCGGATCCTTTCTTTATGCAAGTTAGGAAATGACCAATCCTACGAGTTTAAAGGGTTAGAGGTCCTATAAATTTAAAAAATAAATGGTCGCTCTTTTCTTGCATGCCAAAAGGTTTGCATCCCCTCAGGTATAGTGAAAAATTTCCAGGTTACGAAAGATTGTTCTATCTGTACCACAGAAAAAACACTTCCTCGGCGATGTCTACCAAAATAGAAAAAGGTGAGTGGCGTAGACGCCTCCACTCACATAACTTTTACGAGGGAATCTTGTTCCAGCCTAATCCCATTTTCCTAAATGGACGGGTGTGTCAGACTAGTCATATATCCTCCGCGGAAACCTACCCTATACCCAAGGTTTTCCTGTCGAAGCAGACCAGGGTGCATGCCCCCTGGGTTTCAGTCATGTCCTCCGAATCACTCGCGCTCATCAGAAGGATGGACTGGGGATTGATGAGACATTCCTTGCATGAAAAGACCATTCAGAGATGGTATATGACTATTTGCTATGTGTGAACCGGGGAATGAAAGCTGGTCTACGAGCTTGACCACTCTTCCTTCGTGTGGAAAACACATTACTCTAAAGAGTGAGGAGACAATGGCTCCCATGCAATAAATATAGTCTCGTCCCTCGCACCCATCACGCCCATCGCACCCCCAACAATGTTATGGGTGCGTTGCATGCTAACTGTCCAATGGCTAGGCCAACATGCAACGCACCTTTCGATATAGAAAGGGTACGATGGAGCCAGGGTGAGTTTTTCAAACCCCAGAGGCTCAGAAAAACCAGAAAACATGATCCTGATGCAAATATTGATGAAATGCTTCTTTTTATAAATGTTTCAAATGTCTATCTAACACATAATTTGCCAATGAGTCTGTTAATGTGTTTAAGTTTCTGGAAATATGCTGATATTGAATAAAATCAAATTGCCTTTGCAAAATCTTGACCCTTAGGAACATGCGATAGATAGCTGGATTTCGGACGGAGTAGATACCAGTGAGCTGTAGTATGATGAGCTGTGAGTTTAGCCTAACGACAAGTTGGCGTATGCCATGGGTGATGGCATCAGAGAGAAGTTCTATCAACGCGCTATATTCAGCGATGTTATTTGTTGACCGACCAATACATACCCCTATGAAACTTACTAACTCACCGCTTGGATAAAAAATGGCCCAGGCCGCAGAAGATAGGTTCCGCGAACTACGACTCGCTCCGTCGGCATATCCAACAAATGATTCCAATAGGTTTGACATCTGCAACAAATGTAAAAAGTGGATTACTTGACCAAAACGATTACCCTTAGCGAAAACAAAAATGTAACAAAAGCATAGGGGTTACTACACTGAATCATGCGTAGTAACGCTTAAGGTACAACCCATTACGGGGTTGCGCCAGTGGAATCCCGTCATAATCCATTAACTCGTAGGCTCCTTTTGCTAATACACGTTTAAAAATATAGGGGCCCATCCATAAAGACTTGAATTTACCTTCTCCCAATTTATCGGATTCTTGGTCGTAAAGCAAGACCAAGTCACCTTCTGAGAAGACACGGGGTTTGACATTCTTGTCGAACTGCGCCTTGACTCGTTTCTTATGGGCTTCATTAGCCAAAGCGGCATCACGACGGGTTTCATCCAATTGGATTAGTTCCAAGAAATGAGCCTCCTCTTCTGAAGTTCTGGGAGAAGGTCAATTGCGAGTTTGAGGGACGAGATTTCACACTGAACTGGTAAGATTCCTTCTAGGCCATACACCAGTTGGAAGGGTGTAAACCCGGTTGCATTCCTTACCGATGTTCAGTATGCCCACAAGGCCGAGTACAGGATTAGGTGCCAACTCCTTTTTTGGACTCCAATCATCCTTTGCAGCATGCGCTTCAGGACCTTGTTGATTACTTCAACTTGTCCGTTGGCCTGCGGGTAATATGGAGTAGAGATGTCGTGAGATAACCCTAATTTGGCAGCTAATTCGGACATCATGTGATTGCGAAAATGTGATCCATGATCTGTGACTATAGCCTGTGGAATACCGAATCTGGCGACTACATGATTGAAAAAGAAAAGGGCAGCTGTTTCACCAGTGTTATCTAATGTAGGCATCGCCTCGGCCCATTTGGTAAAATAGTCTACAGCGACTATGATATACCCATGCCCCCCGGTCGAGGTGGGGTTACATGTCATGATATCAATGCCCCATTTTGCGAATGGCCCAACATCAACTATTGGTTGCAGAGGTGTGGGTGGTCTTTTGGTTTTGCTATCGAAAATTTGACAGGCATGGCAACTTCTGACTGTGGTTATGCAATATTTGAACATTGTTGGCCAGAAGTATCCTGCTCGTAAATTTTTTTGCATCGTAGAGTACCCAGATTGATGCCCCCCACACGCGCCTGAATGGCAATCATTCAGGACTTTTTCAGCTTCCTCATGGGTGAGGCACCTCCTCAGAACTGTATCGACACCACGACGGTAAAGCGTATCACCGATGATCATGTAGTCTTTTGATTGATATCGAATACGTTTTTGTTCTAAGCGGGAGGTATTAGGCCTATATTTTTGGGTTTGGAGATAAATGATTATATCTCCATACCACGGATTACTTGAAGATATCAGAAACAAAGATTCATCCACGATGGTTTTTTCGGATGTTTTATCGTTGGACGAAGATGGGAGATCACATAGTAATTCCGCGAAAACCAAGGATTTATTTGACTTGGATTTTACAAATTCCAGATCAAACTCTTGAAGAATTGCTATCCATTTTGAATATTTTCCCCCCAGTAACTGTCGCGACAATATGTAAGTCATGGGGTTGCAATCTGACTGAATGGTAGTTTTTCGAAAGAGGACATAATGCCGAAATCTCTGTATCGCTTGAACAACTTTGAGAGCGAGATTTTCAACATAGGAATACTTGCTTTCTGTATCATTTAAGTTCCTACTTAAATAATATATCGGATATTCAATTCCGTTGTCTTCTTGAACTAAAACCATTGCGATGCTTGTATCTGTTGCAGCCAGATACAAGTTAAAGTCTTTTTGATAATCAGGAGCGTACATTAATGATGCTTTCATTAGGGATTCTTTTAAAGCATCAAAGGAAGCTTGCGCGACCTGATCCCAGACGAAGGGCACTTCCTTTTTCAATATACGTGTATAACCTTTAGCAAGTTCGGCGTAATTTGGAATGAACCTCCTAAGAAAGTTTTCTTTCCCTTTCTGAATCTGAAGCAAATTTGAAGGTGGAGGCAAATTTATGATTGCCTGAACCTTACATGGGTCGAGACGAATCCTGTCCTTTGAGACTACAAAGCCAAGCAAACGACCAGAACTGACACAGAACACACATTTGTGTGGATTGAGTCGTATCTTGTAGTGTCGAAAACGTAGAAATATCGCTCTCAAATGCTGCGGATGATTAGTCCGCTTTCGCGAATGAGCCGGAAGGTCGTCAAGATATGGTTGAACACTATTTTGGATGTCATGGAAGGAATAATTCATTGCCCTATGAAATGTTTCCCCCACGTTCTTTAAACCAAAGGGTAATTTGAGATATGCGAATGTGCCCCACGGACAAATAAATGCAGTCTTTGACTAGTCCTGTGGGAGGATATTTATGTGATTATACCCAGAGAATCCATCCATGAATGAAAATATTTCACATCCGGCGCATTCATCAATTATCTGGTCAATAAAGGGTGTAGGGTAGTTGTCTTTTGGACAAGCTTGATTTACATCCCTATAATCGACGCACACTCTGATCGTTCCTTGTTTTTTCATCACAGGAACAATGTTCGATACCCAATCGGTTAGAGGAACTGGGTAAATGAAACCAGCATGGAGAAGCTTTTCAACTTCTGCTTTGATGGTAGCGGCTTTCTTGGGGTGCACCTGCCGTAGCCGTTGTCGTACTGGTTTTACATCTGGATACATATTGATTTCGTGTTCAACTATACTCGAGTCGATGCCTGGCATTTCATCATATGACCAAGTAAAGACATCTCTGAATTCGCGAAAAATAGCATTATATATTTCCAGTTCTGAAGGAGAACAACATTTGCCAACATAAATATTCTCTACAACATCCGTTTTGGTCGAGATATTTATGGCGATAGTCTCTTCAATATTGGATACGTTTCGCTCGGAATCCACCGTGTTTACAGTATTTGATAGGAAATCAAAAACTGAAGGATGATGAAGGTCATCAGGAGTATCTTCTTGACAATCTGGAAGATGGGAATGATGGTGGTAATCTTCCCATGGCGCCCCTTCAATTACCATTGATGGAACAATTCCTTTGTCGGTGTGATGCACTTGCGACCAAGGATCTGAAGGGGTGCCATATTCCTTAGACCTATCTATCCAAACGCTTGATGAGCATTGATTCGGGTCTGCCTCCCATGCCGAAAACATTGATTGCTACAATATTTCTATTGGGCTTGGAGGCAATACCTGCGGATGATCCATGTTTATATCGTTTTCTGAGATCTTTTGAATCGAAGATATCATATTGAAGGTTCCTACCATTGCCACTTCCGCCAGATTGATTGGAGGCAGGAGGGCAAAAGTCCCCATTAATATAGGGTCTTTTAGTAGGTCTACTCCGATATTTTGAAGCATATGGGGGCTTCAATGGATCATCGGAATGCTTCCCGTAACTTGGGAACTATTGGGGAGAAATGTTTGTTGGTCGACGATTATAATTCCTCCTTGAAAAGGAAATGCAATATTCCTAAAGTAGGTCGACACAACCACAGCCATAGCATATATCCATGGTCTTCCTAGTAGGATGTTGTAATCGAGGTTTCCGTCGATTACTTCGACATCTATTTCTACTGTTTTCCCTCCTAGTTCCACTTGCAAGTTACTTAGAATACCATATGGGGTATACATTCATCCGTTAAATACTTTTAATGTTGTCGAAGATTGGGACAAGGTTGGATATCCTAAAGTTTTCAAGCAACTCTTCGACATAATACATGTAGATGCCCCCTCATCAATAATTGTTCAATGAACAATTTTGTTGAGGGCTTTCACTTGAATGAGGAAAGCTAGTTGAGCTGGTAACCGAGGATCGTATCCTTTAGGATTAAAGGACACAAGATTAGAATCCTTTGGGTCTATCCCACCTATAGCTGATAATAAAGCCTGCTTTTGGGATGGACAATTTTGCAGTACCTCAAGTGTCGACATAGCAGATGGCGATTGGGCCAGATCTTCCACTATATTATAATGCTGTGCTGCTCTGGCATGAGGATTAAATGTCGACTTGTGTACTACTCCCTTTGGCGGTTTTATTGTTAGCTCTGGAATGATGGGTGGCGCAACTTCTGTTGAAGTTGTTGTCGAACTACTAGGTTGATCTTTATCCTTGTTGTTCGACAGCTGTGGATTCCCGTAATCTTTATTCCTTGTCGATATCAAAGCATCATTTTGTTGTTTCGAAACCGACAACATCAGTACTTGGGACGGGGAAGCATTTTCACTAGCAACCAGATTTGTTCCTGGATTTGGAAATGGATCAGTCAATACTGCTGAGGTGTTTGAATTCTTGAAGAATCTTTTAAGCTCAGCTTTATGTGGACAATTTTTTGTCCAATGATCCTCATCACATATTAAGCATGGATTTTTTGGTTTCCTATCTCCAGGAGGGTTTGCAGAAGAATTTTCAGGTGATGATTCTTCCTGTTTCTTCTTCTTCCCTTTGTTTTTCTTCTTGCCTCCTGGTTGCTTGGTTTCTTTGCCTTTATCAGTCGAGACGGCATTTACTTCCGAGGCGAGAATTTCTTCTTTTGCATTTTGACTAGAAATCTTACGGGCCTTTTTAGATGTAGCCTTCGTTGATTTCGTGTCTGTCGTACCAATCACGCCATCACCGGCATGAGAGTCATTGTTTGATTTAGGAGGAGGAGGGACGGAAAATTCCGGTCTGGGAGCGTCAGGGATTTTGTTGTAGAGCGTGCCAGACTGAGTATAAATCAAGTCTAAATATTGCGCATGAGCAATAACTTGCTCTTCAATGACGACTCCTCCTTTTGCCACATCTTCTGTAATGGAAGGTAATAATGACTTAATAAACCATTCAGCTAAAAGCTAATAAGAAACATACATTTTTACCATTCTACGACGATGTTGCCACTCATGAATATGATCGGATATGTGAGTGGCCGTTGTTTGTTTGAAATTGGTAAGAAGTTCTGTTCCTATTTCGTACCTTATCGGTAACTGAAAATGGGTTAAAAAAGTTGTGGCTAGGGTACTGAAGTTGTCAAACGAAGCTCTGGGTAATTCGATATACCATTTTGCTGCTGGACTAGTTAACGTCCTCTAGAAAAGGCGAAGGCTAATCGAATCATTGTTTAGGGTGTTTGATGAACACCACAGGTGAAATGACATCACATGATTTGACGAGTCTTCACCCAGATTTCCATTAAATTTAGGAATATCTGACGGAAGTTTATGTGGAATCGTGGGCCACCAAGGGGCATAAGCAATTGGATCGTTCGTTAACCTATTTAGATCCGGTAACTCCAAAGTTGCCACGAAGGGTAACTGTTGATTCAGGTTTGGTGAAGCATACCCAGGATATGACGGAATTGCCTGAGCAGTTGGTCTTTGCATACCAGCATAATGCATTTGATGCTAGTAACTTTGGTAAGGTTGATGGGCATAACCATTGTAGAATGGTTGATTTTGACCGTTTTGAATATACGGCTGCCCACTATTTGCAAAGATTTGTTGCTCATATCCTTGGTATACTTGTTGGAATTGCGGTTGTTGGTATTGCACCAGCCATGGCTGCGAAGCCATGTGCTGTTGTCCAATACTGACCGTTTGACCCAGATGAGGGGTAATTGTACTCGTTTGGGCCCGTGTCATTCCACTAGTTGGCGATTGCGGTTGAGTCGCAGGGACAAGAGGTTTTTGCATTACAACCTAAGAAACCTGAGGTTGGCATACAATGGGCAACGCTTGTACTTGTGACACCGTCATAATAGCAGGCGTAGTTGGTATATTTGACATAGGTAAACATTGTTGCATCGAATATACAACTCTTGTTAAGGCAGTATTGGCATCCAACCGCTAGATGTAATTCCAGCATAACCTGAATTTTGTTGTGAAATCTCGTATGGTTGTCCTCTTGGAGGAGACAATGAAAGGGTATACTGCCCCCCATACGGCAGTAATCCAGTACCTAAAGGAATTGTTTGCCCTTGAGGACCAGATTGCCCAAATTGACACCCTGAAGCATCAATTTGCTGAGACTCAACACAAGAGTTCCCAGATACTATTCCAGATGAACAAACAGGAATGGACCATACTGTCGAAATAGCCCCTGAGTGGGACCCGTCTAGCGATTGAGAGCTAGTTGGGACAGATGGTATGCCGGCGAACATTGTTGGAGTGATAGCAGGAAGTTCTGCCGTCGCTGTGTCGGATGACACAGTCCTAGACTTCGATGGTTGTTTAGACATTTCTAGTTTATCCAAAAGATCGCCTAGCGATTCCACAGGAGCTTCTGATGGCGGTAGACTAATTTCTGACGAAGAAGGATATAGAGTGATCCCGATTCCAAATCGCGATGGAGTACTAGATGAAGGATCCTCCACATTCTCTTTTATAGCAATCAGACCAGGTGGAAGAGGTAGACCGTCTGGTTCGTAAAATATTTCTGGTGCCGAAGAAGGTATAGAATCTGTAGCGACAGATGCTTGGGGAATAACACCTTCTGAATCAGCTGTAGATGGAGCTGGTTCAGTAATACAAGTGTTTACCTTCACACTAGGATCAATTCTACTATCCTTTTGTGGCTGCTGAACCTCTTCTGTAAAGGCAGGCATACCAGAAATGTTTGGAGTAACCAGGGTTCTGATGGTGTTGGAACACTTGTTCTAACTTTACCAGGGGATTTGGAATCGGTTAAACAAGTTCGCTTTGTTCGTAACAGTTTCAACTTTGGAGACAAAGACGGTTGACTCGTAAGCCTCCGCGAACGACGGGGTTTCAATTGAATTTCTTCCACGATTGCGGATTACTTGATCAACTAAAAATCAAGGGGAGGGATGTTTCCGAATTAGATGAATTTTAGACACTTTGACATAACTTGTTTTTTCAATTTTTAAGAGTTGAGAAAAAACAAAATATGACTCTAGTCGCCTTCGATTTTTAATGAGCCTGAAGTGACAAGTGCTCAGATGGACCTTTTCCGTTAAGGAGTCTCAAAAGGAATGAAAGGGACTGCTATGGAAATCTAGACAGAGGGATTACCAAACCAATTGCAAAACTGTAGAATACTTTTTACGGTACGGCAGTCAATCTTCCCGAATGTTATGTTCAGTGCATTGCGATCGATAGGGCGGCAGACACAGCTTCCTATGGATAAAGGATAAAGCCTATTATGGTCTCCCAAAATATACTCGATGGTACGTGGAAGCACAAGTCCGTACTGGCACTTGTCGTCTCAAAGTGGAGGAATCACCCAACCAACAGTGAAAACAACAGTTACCAGGCTTTACGACGCCAGAACACATCTCTAGCCTAGACTTCTAGATGTTGGGCGTTAGGTTCCAAAGCGTTTTTAGATTCATTAAATTTATTTTATAGTTGATCTTGCTTAAGAAATTTGCCTTTCAGGTTTACCGCATGATGTAGATGTACAATTCCTAAAATGCAATCTAAGATGATAAACAATCGTTTAATCTTCTTTTTGCAATGAAAATCCCAGCTACTAAGGAAAGAGAGATGGTTTTCTTTCAACAAAGAGCAGAGAGCACACACTATATGCACTTGTCCTAACTCAAACCAACAAACTGTCTAAATGAAAATGCACATGCATGTATTTTTTCTTAGCCTTCTTAATGTGTGAATGATAAAAAGAAAGCTAAGCGCAAATCTGAATTATTTTTCAAAGCGACAATTACTAACAAGCTTCTCTTCAAAACAAAATGAGGACAATGATGACACTTTGCTATTCGGAATTGAAAACTTGCTTTCGACACTTGAAAAACTACTAATTCAAATCAAATACAAGAGTAACAGTGTAATCGACTATCAAGAAGAATTAGTTTCTCTTCTATGACTGAAAACGACACTTGCGACACTTTCAAATCAAGAAACGACAGTACAATTACGCTACTTCTTTTAAAAGAGAAATGAAAATGACTCAAAATACATAAAAACGTTTAAAGTTCTTTGCACAATGGAGGCAGAATAATGGCAAGGAAGGGGGTTTCAACCGAGGTGTACTGACTACAGGCAGCAAAACTCCTGAATAGAGCTGAAAAGTATGAACACAGAAGCCAAAATCTAAGAGCAGATGAGGTCTGATCAGCACACCTGTAGCACAGAGAAACTGAAATGCAACGCACCTACTACACTCGGGAAGTACGATGCATTCAGGTTTCAATGAATACACAGTGCGATGGACCAGGGACGAGACTTTAGCTGGGTTCTGGGTCACAATTTGCAGCTCAGTTCAGGGATTTAGGCCGAGTAAGTGGTAATCAGTAAATAAATCAGAGGGGTAGATCAAAGGAGGTTACTAGAGCCACCATAAGGGCAATTAGAGAGCTTGTAAATCAATTGTTTAATTCATAAACAAAACACGGAGATAGACTAAAGCAGCATTGATCTACTTTGCACTTGCATAACAAATGCAGTTCGAAGTCTAGCTGGCTTTACTTCAGGTTCCATCTGTAAGTTTATAAAGTAAACAAATGCAGATAAACAAACAATCTATTCGCTCCCCAGCGAAGTCGCCATTTTGTTATCGAGAAAACTAGTGTCTATGCAGATCTGCTAGTCCCACTAGGGCTGGTAGCTACCTTAGAAAAAACAAACTAAAAACTACTTTCGTTTTCGTTTATGAGAAATAGATAAGAGGGGAATAAGGAGACCAACCTCTGTCTTGCACTTGGTTCCTTGCTCGATTCCTCTCCCTTCTGATAGGTCTTCGCCACTCTCTTCCTCGTCTACCCAGCTTCAAAGAGCACCTGTAGAATCAAAGCAGCATAACACTATCCAAGAACATAGATCTATTATCATAAACAATATAGGACCAGATGTATATTGACCACACAAATGCATATAACATCAATCATACAAGAATGTGGAGGAAAACTTGAATAGCTTTATTGATAATCAAGAAAGAGAAAAGAGGATTACAACCAAATGTTCTAACCCAGCATCATCCTCTCAGCAAGAAAGCCCTTCTTCACCTCATGAAAAACTTAGATCACCCAACACTATGATATTGCACCAAGAAACCAATAGCACTTCCTTACAAGATACAAAATTCCAGCCTTCAGATCTCTGGGATGAGCGATCCATATAAAGATGTTTGCAAGGGAGGTGAGTCAGCTTCTGAGATTTGATTAGTGTCCTCTCTCTGATAGTTCTTGATTCCACTTGGATATTGATGATCTCTTACTCATCCCTGGGCAAATGCAGAGAGGCAAGTGTCACAAGAGAAGTTTCTGGAAGATTCCATGCTCCTCCACCTTGCGGATTGACCTTGACATTTGTCCACTCTCACCCATCACACCCCATAGAAGGGCTTTCCAACATGCATCGCACCTACTGTGTGTATTCAGGTGGGATGAAATGCACTTTGACCATGGAGCAGGTGAAATGGTCCAGTTTTGACCAGTTCTGAGTAGTTTTTCATGAAGAACTTCTGGGAGATGCTGTAATCAGTTGACCTTGTTCATTTAGGGGTTGGAACAACACCTTTAGGGACTTAGGAGCCCTTGGTTTATGGACATTTATGATTGGGGTTGTAGTGCCAAAAAATGTCTATAACAAAAATGTCAAAAGAATTGTGTGCATATATATGTAACTTTATGTATTATGAGGGTTTTAATAAAATAAAAAATAAAAATATTTTATAGAGATGTGGAATTTATATAAATATAAATAATATTAATTTTGGATCTACCAAGGGTTGAGAGGACTTAAATTTTTTGAGGTGCAAACAATTTCTCAAATCTTGCATGAGGTTTGATCTATCTTGAATATTGGTAGATCCAGAGTTAAGATGGATCTATGCTAATAGTTATAAATTTTAATTTAGTGTTCATTAGTCTCTCCTGATCAAATTCGAACCATTGGCGCAATGAGTGCTAAACTCCACATTAATTAACTAATCTACACTTCATTAATATCTATACCGATAACACTTAAAAAAAGGTTGACATTTCGCATAAAATAGCAATATAAAAAATATAATTTTAGTCCCATGCTAATAATAACAAAATAAAAATATAAAGTTAATCCATGTTAATATTGTTGATTATATGTGTCTAATAATTGTTATAGATTTAAGTATAGAAAGAAAAATAAACATAATAACTACTACTTCTCTAAAATAGTGTAGTATAATAATTATTATAGATTTAAGTTAATTTCAATGACTTTTGGTTTTTGCCTTTTTGAAATTGATTGCCAAGCTTATATCTCTCAAAGGATGAGGATGTTGAAAATGGTTGTTATTGATGTCAAAGGTTCTCCAAATGGAAGAGGAAATAAAATAATCAAATAGAATATTTTGAGACCTTTCCAATGTGTTAGCCTCCTGTTGCAACAGGTGTTCATCTTTCATGATTGACATTTTACATGCCAAATATGTCATACTTTGCATGCTGCAAATGCTCCATATTTCCAGAAAGAGGCCAAAGAAGAGGTCATGAAAGTGTGCCAGTCTAAATGCCACTGCTGTATTCCAATTTTGATAAATTAACCATTTTTTGAATAATTTTGGTAAGGGAAGGCCAAACAGCTTAATCTTGGCTTCCCTAGGTTTCAATTTCTTGTTTTAGAATATAGAGAATCATCATCTGTCCAAACAGTTTAATCTTGGCAGATTTGTAGGTAGGTAAAGAAACAAAGGAGCCCAACTGCTTAATCTAGGCCCTTGGAAGAAATAAGTGTAGATTTAGATAAGAGGGCAGTCAAAAGAAAAATTGTAAAGCAGGGTTTGCAAGTCTAAGTGCACCCAAACAAAAAAGAATAAAAAATGCTAGGTAAGTAGGCTGGGTAGGTAGTTTTGAGGTTGCAGAATGTTGAATTATGATCAATTTTGGGTTTCAAAGTGAAATTGTACTTCAGGTCACAGGTACAAGGCAGTTTTCATTTGGAGGAGCTCAAGCGAGGCATGCCTAACTCCCCTTCTTCTTATTCCCCAATGTCACTCACTAACTTCCCTGAAGACGTCAAGATCTGCTTGATACCTCCTAGTTTCATCATCTTCCATATCATTTGCCTTGATAAAGATCTTCTTTACTCAAGGAGTGTTAATACTTCCTCTATGAATCATTTCCCCCCCTTATTAGCCTAAGATTCACATACTTAGCGCTTTCTTATCACTTGTCATATTAACTACTAATTTTACTATGTAGCTCCCTATCTATCTCCCCTTCCCCTACTAAAACTATGTTAATAAACTCCCCTATGTACATATCCCCATCCCTTGGCATTTTAGCCATATCTATCAAGTCCGAGAAATAGTAGTCCACTTGGGGCTACTACTAACCCTTCCGTGTCCTAAACAAGAGTTAGTCTGACATCTGGTCACCCTAACAACCATTTCCCCTAAGTCCTAACCATACAACACTCATTTCCCGCCCTTATCCTAAATTCATACTTGTAAATATATTATCCCTGCTTGTAAATAACCCAAAAACCCACTTTCCCAAAGTTTTCCCCCTTCGCCGTATGAATAATACATATAATTAAATATGCGCGGGCCCCGTTTTTAACCCCTCGCCGCTTTGATCGCGCCGCCGACTGTCAGATCTGGCACGCCACAAATCAACGGTGAGCGGGTCTTTCCATACCCCAACATGCTGAGGGTTAGCGCCTGGGAGATGGGCGGTTTTCCCGTCGTACTCCCACCACGCGTCACCCTCGCGGCTATGGCGGAGCCCCCTCCTCCGAAACCGCCTGCGCACAAAAGCGGTGCGCCCGAAACTGGATACCGCCTCCCTCCTGCGTCAGCGCCACGTCATGCTGACATCACCATCCCGCGTCTGTCTCCTGCCGCCGTGTCCCTACCATATCACTGCCACGTCACCTCCTCCACCATACCGCCACATCACCAGGCCGTACTACTGACGTCACCCTGCCACGTCATCGCCGTACTAGGACCCACCGCTGACGTCATGTTGACGTCACCATCAAAAAGTGCGAAAGGCGCAAATCACAGCCTAGGAAGCCCAGAATCAAAATCTGAGGCATTTTTTTAATCGTGTATGGCTACGGGAAATAGGCCAAAATGGAAATCCCTTCCGCGGTTCGGCCTCCAGTAGGACCGAAAGGCGTAGAATGACATAAATTTCTTCGCGCAACATTCAGAAAGGGGCAAACACAATCTTAAAAGCAAACAGAGAGCCGAACAACAGCCATGAAAGGTCGATGCGACAGTTTAAAGAGTATTAGAGGTAAGAAAGGTGCACATTCAGTGCCAAAGCATATCTAGGAAGCGACAAAGAGTATCAGTTGAAAGTTTTAAATGAAAACCTTTATTCCAAAAGCAGGTGAACATTGAATGACCTCCAACAAAGTCAAAGAAAATGGTGAAAGCCCATCAAAGCTCTCCCATCACAATTAAAAGCATTTAAAGCCACCGAAAAGCAATGGATCAAAACCAAAAGCATAGTTATGGCTAAGTGATCAGCACAGAGCCATAAAGACAACACATTAAACTCCTTTTGGTACAGCTGCACCCAGCGCAGCTCGACTATATTTTTCCTGCATTTATTTCAGACATGTGTTAGGTTAAAGACAGTTATTACAGCAAATCTGTCTAAGATCTGATTTTTGTAGATATTTTGCTTATATAAACAACCCTAATTCATTGTTTAAGGGGTTGGTTGTTTGATTGTATAGCTCTCAGAGAGACTCGCTCTGTGTACATGATGTTTTACTTAATCAAAGACTGTTGAAAAGCTTGGAGGAATGACTGTCTGCTCTGTGTTTAATGGTTTGAAGAATTGAATGTGGAATTCTTGTGCTGCAACATGACTCAGTAAGTGTTTCTTACCTTTGTTTTCCATTGATGTACCATCAAAATAGCAGGAAGAAAGATTAGCTTAGAACTGGTTTAATTTCCCTCTATGCTCAATTTCTGCTGTTTTTTTATGTTTTCATCTGAGTTAGTAATGAATATGAATTCCCTGTGGCTCATATTTCCCTTAATTCACTCATGTTTGATAGTTATCTATGGATTCTTCACTGCTCCTAGATAGAGCTCATTCACCTTCCCTCTGTTAAGCTGAATGTGAGATTCTTAATTGCCTCTCATTCCTTAGCCCTCATTCCATCCTTTTAAGCTTGAATCATTGTTTCATGTGCAGCTAGCTTGCTCCATATTCCCTCTTGTGACCAAGAAAACGCACCAGCAGTCCTACTCCTTGACTCCACGCCCAATGGTTATGAAACTTTCATGCTATCCTTGCCTCTCTACTTGAAGGAATCATCCTTCCCACCAAAATCAAAACAAAACCCCTTGAACTCAACAACTAGCCTAAAATCATCATCAACAAAGCTAAATCCTAAAGAGAGAGCCCTCTCTGATTGCAGGTGGGCTAGCACCTACAGTCCAAAGATTGGTTTGTGGTTACCTCGGCCGTATCCCTTTAAGGAGCTTTAGGGACAACCTGAGTGATAACATAATGGCGACTCCGCTGGGGAACATCCTCAGTTAAATCTCACAAATCAAGTTGGAAAGCTCCACTGGGGAAAACAATGAATTTTCCAATTGCTGCATATTCCTTAAAACTACATATGAAGCCTGAATGTCAGCCAGGAAGCCTTTGAAACTGTCCTTGCTTTGCATTTATAGGAGTAAACAAATGCTACTTCAGTCAATCTTCATGCTAGTTTTAAGTTATAGATAACTATTCCAGAATTTGATCAGTTCCTTGCTAATTCTAAAAACATTCCCAGAAAATACCAAAACAAGTTCAGAATCTGGCTCCCAAAAGGAATCCATGTTATACAAGGTCAAATCCAGACCCAAACCCCCCAGCTATTTTTGAAAATCCCAATTTAATCCCAAGGAACCTCAGGAAGCTAGAGCAAAGAGAAGATTTTGTTGACTTTAGCCCTGAAGCAGTTCAGCCAAGTTGTGTTCCAACCCCTGTCAAAGTTTTATTTCGGTCAACCCCTACTTCCCCTTGTTCATCATCCACCTCTCAAAGCACTCCTTCCACACCTCCATTCACTGTACATACTACCACCACTGTTGTTACAGTTGTTCCAGCTGTCCCTGTTGTTCCTGTTGTTCCACTTATCCCCGTAAACATGGCTAATAGATATGCACCCCTGCAATTACCTGCAAATCCTGGGGCTATGCCTCAGGATTATCAAACTAAAATTACATATTTTGATGGAACTAGTTCTTTCACAGCCCTTCAGCATACAAAGAAGATGCAAGACTATTTTGAGAACTACGAAATAGATGACGATAGCATGAGAATGAAGATTTTCGTCCAAAGTTTGACAGGTGATGTCAGGACTTGGTTTAGAGCACTCACAGCCAATTCCATAGTAGACCCAGAAGCCTTATATCAGTCATTTATCAACAGATGGGAGAAAAAGAAAGACCCCTTGCACATATTATCTTAATATGACACCATCAAAAGAGGCCCTCAAGAGTCTGTCTTGGACTATTGTGCAAGATTTAATAATGTTTATAATGCAATACCACAGAACTTAAGACCTCCACCTGATCTTGCTTTGTATAAATTCCCTGATGGTTTTGACACCGACATGGCTTATCAGTTAAGGGAAAGAGCCCCTCAAACCCTTACAGACATGCAAAATGTTACTGTTAGCGTAGAGGCAAATCTAATTGCCAAAATAAACAGAGCTAGAACCGAGAGAAGAACCACCTTTAAAGAGGAACCCTCAGCCTTAGATCAAAAGCTAGATGCTATTATCAGTGGCATGCACTGGTTGGGATACAGAGTAGAGAGTGTTGAGAGGAAATCATCATGGGAAGGACAACAACCTAATACCATAAGGAACCCAAATTTCCAGAAAACTCAGAATACAAATGCTGGTAGGTCTAGCCCAGACCATGATGTAAGGCCCCCTTTTCATGAAAATTATGCAGAAGCATCTACATCTAGTGAGCCCACAGAGGACACTCACATGAACTTGGTGGATTCGAGGGCTGAGCAACAGATTTTCCTAACTCAACAAGACCAAGATGAGCATGACTTTAATCAATTTCAGACTAAGTCTGGTGAGTCTTTTGATTTTAAACAAGGTTATGATACTGCTGTGTATGAGGTCCACAAACAATATAAGCTGAGAACTAGGACCATTGACATTCCTGAACCTAGCAAACCAAAGGATGGCAAACAACCCAACAAGATTAAAGGCAAGGTTGTCATAACAGAATCAGCTGATATACCTGTCCCAAACCCGCATCAAGTGACTGTAGAGGACATAACAGAAATGCAGCCTTCTAATGATCAGCCTCTGCCACCCTCTTCCTCAAAAGAGAACTCGAACAACATTCCAAAAAGCCCTCCTAAAACAGAAAAACCGCAATCAATCACTTCCCTTAACACTGATAAACAAGACCAAATTGCTGATACTCCAATGGGAAAAGGGAAGCCTGCCTCTCATAATACTAAAACCCAATCTGAAAAATCATTTGACTTAGAGGCAGAAATAGGTAAACTGAAGATATCCATCCCCTTATCTGAACTTGCCAAACATGAGGTATATAGGCAACAAATTCAAAGATCACTTCAAATGCCAGAGGTTAAGGATGATGTGAATGTTCTTGATGATCAACCTGAACTGCTGTTCGGTCCAGAAGTTAATGGAAAATCAACATATGGATCTGTTTTACCTTTTTATGTCAGTTTGCATATACATGACAAAGTCTTGCACAATGCTATGTTTGACTCAGGTGCCTCACACAACCTTATGCCCAAAGCTGTTATGGAGAAGCTGAACCTTGATGTTACAAGACCCTACAAAGATCTATTCTCCTTTGACTCAAGTCAAGTCAAGTGTTTAGGCCTCATCAAAGACTTGTGTGTCTCCTTAGTCCAATATCCCAACAAGACAATCCTCATGGATGTGGTGGTTGTTGACATCCCACCAAAGTATGGCATGCTATTGTCAAGATCTTGGGGAGCAAAACTCCAAGGATCCCTCCAATTAGACCTCTCTTATGCCACTATATCTGTCTTTGGGCAACCAAAGAGACTATATAGAGAAACACTGATGAAGTATGTGGTAACTAGTGAGGACAAGCCCCAAAATTTTCCTATTCACTCAATCCATTCTGATATGGATTCTTTTATTTTATTTAATGATGAAACAAATCCTCTCACTGATGACAAGCCGTTGGCTTTAGAACTGAACACACACACCAATGAAGAATCGGTTGCCCATACTGATGAAACTGTCAAAACAACAGACGCAACCAGCATACAAGAAGAACCTCCCCAAACAGAAATTTCAAATCTGTCCACTGCAAGAATGACTGAAACTCTTGATACTAACCACAAGCAAGAAATCACATGGTATTTAGAGTTTGATGGCTCTGTTAACAAGTTAGGAGCAGGGGCAGGTGTCTGGATTCACAATACTCATAATAATCATGCAGAAGGCCATGCCTACAGATTGAATTTCAAATGTACCAATAACATGGCAGAGTATGAGGCTCTCCTGTTAGGCCTTAAACTGCTCAAAGCTCTAGGAGCCACAAAAGTGTCCATTCTAGGTGACTCTGATTTAATCATACAAAAAATGAAAGGCAACTTTGTTACCAATGACTATCGAATGAGGGCCTATAGGACTGCTGCCACTAATATACTCAATGCATTCACTGAATCCAAGCTTGCTAAGATTTCAAGAGATCATAACATTCATGCACACAGCCTAGCCACTTTTGCTAGTACATGCAAGCTCCCCTTTGAGCCAAATCACCATTTTACTGCTGAGATAAAACATAGGCCTGTTGTCCCAAATAATGTTAAAGATTGGCAAGTGTTTGAAAGTGATGCCCAGATTAACAACTTCCTCACTCTTGAGCATGAGTTTTCAAATATTAACATTGACATGGATGCTATGACAGATGAACAACAGCAAACAAATGAAAATCAACAGGCTGTAACAGCTGTAACAGCCAAACAAATGCTGAACCCAACTGTTTTTGACAATGCAAACATAGAAGAACTCAAACAGATGCATTTGGAGGAAATAGCAGAAACAGAGGCCGAGATCGTTGATCTGAAAGATAACTTTCTCCCTGCTGGCCTCACTCCATTAGAAGATATGTTTGATGCAAATGATGTTCCCAAAAAACCAAAAATGCAACCCCTAAACGTTGCTATAGAAGAACACAACATTGGGACAGCAGAGAAGCCCAAAATGATCAAACTATCTCAATCTTTACCGCCCGATCAAAAGCCTAAATATGTTGATTTGTTCAAAGAATTCCAAGATGTATTTGCTTGGAGTTATGAGGACTTGAAGTCCTATGACACCTCAGTGATCCAACACACCATTCCTTTAAAACCAAACCAAAACCCCTTCAAACAAAAACTGAGGAGAATCAATCCTATGCTTCTCCCTTTGATTGAAAAGGAACTGAAAAGAATGTTTGAAGCAGGTATCATAGCACCCATTCGATTCTCTGAATGGGTATCCAATCTTGTTCCCACAAGAAAAAAGACAGGTGAGATTAGGCTATGTGTAGACCTAAGAAATTTAAATCAAGTCTCCCTAAAAGACCACTACCCCTTGCCAAAAATGGACCACATCCTACAGAGAGTAGTGGGGTCATCTAGAATCTCTTTGCTAGATGGCTTTTCAGGTTTCAATCAAATACTGGTTCACCCGGATGACCAAGACAAGACAGCCTTTACCACACCGTGGGGAACATTTAAGTATGTGAAGATGCCTTTCAGACTTAAAAACGCTGGTGCTACCTTTCAAAGGGCAATGGATATTGCATTTGCCAAGGAAATACATGATTTCCTAGTTGTCTACCTTGATGACTTAACCCCTTTCTCCAAATCTGATCAAGAGCACCTAAAACATTTGAGGCAAATATTCATGACATGTAGGAAATATGGCATTTCCTTGAACCCCAAGAAATCCCTCTTCGGCCTTGAAGAAGGCAAACTTCTTGGCCATATCATATCAAAGGACGAGATTAGAATTGATCCTGAAAGAATCCAAGCCATCCTCCAAATCCCATATCCAAGAAACATAAAAGAGTTGCAAGCATTCCTTGGAAAAATCAACTTCCTAAGGAGATTTATTCCAAATCTAGCCGAGCTAATAAGACTGTTAAGCAACATGTTAAAAAAGGATGCTAAGGTAAAATGGTCTCTTGAGACCAAGAAAGCCTTTGAGAGTATCAAAACTTCCGTAACCCAAGCCCCTGTCCTCACTAGTCCACAATTTGACAAAGGTTTCATCATATTTTCATTTGCATCTGATCACACCATAGCTGATGTCCTTTTTGCAAAAAGATGACCAAGGAGCTGAAAAGGCAATTGCATTTTTTAGCCGAGCCTTAAGAGATGCCCCTTTGAAGTACCCAATCATGGAGAAGCAGGCCTATGCCCTGGTCAAAGCAATCAAAGATTTCCGAGTCTACATTTTATATTCACATGTGATTGCTTATGCGCCAAACCCTGTTGGAAAAGACATATTAACCCAATAGGGGCTAGAAGGCAAAAGAGGCAAGTGGATTGCTAACATCCTTGAGTATGACATAGAAATAAAACCAACCAAATTGATAAAGGGACAAGGTTTAGCCAAACTGATGTCCGAAACAAACTTCCAAGCCTTAGACATCAACTAACTGGACAATGAACAGGAGCTGGCAACTCCATAGATCAGTGAAACCTTTTTGCAATCTCCATGGTATGCTGATACATGCTTTGTATTGTTAAACCTGTTTGCTCCCCCAGGATTGTCCAGAACCAAGAAAAGATTTTTGAAAATGAAGGCTCTAAAGTTTTGTGTCTTAGATGGTGCTTTATTTTGGAAAAATCATGAAGGCATATTGCTTAACTATTTAACCATGAATGAAACTAACAATGTCATGAAAGAATTCCATGCAGGTGACTGCGGAGGACATCTTTATTGGAAGTCCACTGCTGATAAAATTTTGAGGGCTGGTTTCTATTGGCCCTCTCTTTTCGCAGATGTAAAGAAGTTTTCCATTTCATGTCACAAATGCCAAATCTTTGAGGGCAAAAGAAAGCTGTTGCCCCTGCCCCTTAAGCCTATCTCAACCGAAAAACCTTTTCAACAATGGGGTCTTGACTTCATTGGAGAAATCCATCCCTCTTCCTCAGGCCAGCACAAGTGGATTCTAACAGCCACCGACTATTTCACCAAGTGGGTTGAGGCCATCCCATGCAGACAAGCCAATGACACCATCATTATCCAATTCCTTGAGTGCAATATCCTTTCTAGATTTGGCTTCCCTGAGAAGATCATTACTGACAACGTCGCTGCCTTCAAATCCAAAAAGATGATCAATTTTTGCCATAAATTTCACATCACCTTGGGGCATTCCACAGCCTATTACCCCCAAGGTAATGGCTTGGCTGAGTCATCTAACAAGAGCCTCATTAATATTATCAAGAAGATCTTAGAGGAGAACAAGAAGAACTGGCATAGAAAGCTCACAAATGCCCTATGGGCAGACAGACTTTCAACAAAGAAATCCATTGGGATGAGCCCTTATGAGCTAGTATATGGCATGGAGGCCAGATTTCCTTCATCCTTGGGCATCCCTACTATCAAACTGTTACAAGAGATCCAGGCTGAGCCAAATGACATTCAACGAAGAATAAACCAGACCATTCATCTTCAACAAACCAGAGAGCAGGTTTATGACAGAGCTCAGATTTTGCAAGAGAAACTCAAAAGATGTTTGATAAGAGAGCTAATGCTGAGGATTTTTGCATTGGCGACAAAGTTCTAAGGTGGGATTCACGAAGAGAAGACAAGGGAAGACATGCAAAATTTGATTTTTTATGGAAAGGGCCATTTGTTATTTCTGCTGTTCAGGGAAATAACACATATTTCCTCAAATCCGTAGAAGGCAACACTGCTGAAGAAGGCCCTGTTAATGGTCGAATGCTAAAACATTACCATGATCCCTTTTAAAGGAAACAATGCAGCTCTATATATATCTCTTTGTACATTAATATTTGTATATATCAGCACTTTGTTTTTTATGTTTGTATAAGCAGTCTGAGTGTTAGACACAGCCAATCTTGCAGTCTTCAGTCAAATAGTATCAATAGGAGAGGAGCATTTTTTAGTTTCATATCAGCAACTGTTTCTAGATCAAGGCTAAGAGAAATACATCAGTTTTGATCCATGTTTTGGATCTATTTCAAAGGCAATGCTCAAGCAACATTGTATATAATATCAAGCACGCAGAAGAAAGCAAGCAGTGCTATGTATTTCAGAATATTTCAGTTGAGGAGAGGGCTGCTCATATTTCAAAGTTTCACACTTTTAGCAGCTAGCACAAAGAAATTTTTCAGTCCACAGCAACAATAGAAGATCAAGGTAGTCTGACCTACTGTTCTTGGCTTTTCACAAGGAAAAGCCATCCGCAAGTGGAGCCACTGTTAGCCTCTTGTTGCAACAGGTGTTCATCTTTCATGATTGACATTTTTACATGCCAAATATGTCATACTTTGCATGCTGCAATGCTCCATATTTCCAGAAAGAGGCCAAAGAAGAGGTCATGAAAGTGTGCCAGTCTAAATGCCACTACTGTATTCCAATTTTGATAAATTAACCATTTTTTGAAGAATTTTGGTAAGGGAAGGCCAAACAGCTTAATCTTGGCTTCCCTAGGTTTCAATTTCTTGTTTTAGAATATAGAGAATCATCATCTGTCCAAACAGTTTAATCTTGGTAGATTTGTAGGTAGGTAGAGAAACAAAGGAGCCCAACTGCTTAATCTGGGCCCTTGGAAGAAATAAGTGTAGATTTAGATAGGAGGGCAGTCAAAAGAAAAATTGTAAAGCAGGGTCTGCAAGTCTAAGTGCACCCGAACCAAAAAGAAGAAAAAATGCTAGGTAAGTAGGCTGGGTAGGTAGTTTTGAGGTTGCAGAATGTTGAATTATAATCAATTTTTGGTTTCAAAGTGACATTGTAATTCAGGTCATAGGTACAAGGCAGTTTTCATTTGGAGGAGCTTAAGCGAGGCATGCCTAACTCCATTTCTTCTTATTCCCCAAAGTCACACACTAACTTCCCTGAAGAGGTCAAGATCTGCTTGATACCTCCTAGTTTCATCATCTTCCATATCATTTGCCTTGATAAAGATCTGCTTTACTCAAGGAGTGTTAATACTTCCTCTATGAATCATTTCCCCCCCCTATTAGCCTAAGATTCACATACTTAGCACTTTCTTATCACTTGTCATATTAACTACTAATTTTACTATGTAGCTCCCTATCTATCTCCCCTTCCCCTACTAAAACTATGTTAATAAACTCCCCTATGTACATATCCCCATCCCTTGGCATTATAGCCATATCTATCAAGTCCGGGAAATAGTAGTCCACCTGGGGCTACTACTAACCCTTCCGTGTCCTAAACAGGAGTTAGTCTGACATCTGGTCACCCTAACAACCATTTCCCCTAAGTCCTAACCCTACAACACTCATTTCCCGCCCTTATCCTAAAGTCATACTTGTAAATATATTTTCCCCGCTTGTAAATAACCCAAAAACCCACTTTCCTAAAGTTCCCCCCCCCGCCGTATGAATAATACATATAATTAAATATGCGCGGGCCCCGTTTTTAACCCCCCGCCGCTTTGATCGCGCCGCCGGCCGTCAGATCTGGCGCGCCACAGATCAACGGTGGGCGGGTCTTTCCATACCCCGACATGCCGAGGGTTAGCGCCCGGGAGATGGGCGGTTTTCCCATCGTACTCCCACCACGTGTCACCCTCTCGGCTGTGGTGGAGCCCCCTCCTCCGAAACCGCCTGCGCACAAAAGCAGTGCACCCGAAACCGGATACCGCCTCCCTCCTGTGTCAGCGCCACGTCATGCTGACGTCACCATCCTGCATCGGCCTCCTGCCGCCGTGTCCCTGCCATATCACTGCCCCGTCACCTCCTCCACCGTACTGCCACATCACCCAGCCGTACTGCTGACGTCACCCTGCCACGTCGCCGCCGTACTGGGACCCACCGCTAACGTCACCGTCAAAAAGTGCGAAAGGCGCAAATCGCAGCCTAGGAAGCCCGAAATCAAAATCTGAGGCAGTTTTTTAATCGCGCATGGCTACGGGAAATAGGCCAAAATGGAAATCCTTTTCGCGGCTCGGTCTCCAATAGGCCCAAAAGGCGCAGAATGACATAAATTTCTTCGCGCAACATTCAGAAAGGGGCAAACACAGTCTTAAGAGCAAACAGAGGGCCGAACAGCAGCCATGAAAGGTCGATGCGACAATTTAAAGAGTATCAGAGGTAAGAAAGGCACACATTCAGTGCCAAAGCATATCTAGGAAGCGGCAAAGAGTATCAGTCGAAAGTTTTAAATGAAAACCTTTATTCCAAAAGCAAGTGAACATTGAATGACCTCCAACAAAGTCAAAGAAAACAGTGAAAGCCCATCAAAGCTCTCCCATCACAATTAAAAGCATTTAAAGCCACCGAACAACAATGGATCAAAACCCAAAGCACAGTTATGGCTAAGTGATCAGCACAGAGCCATAAAGACAACACATTAAACTCCTTTTTGGTACAGTTGCACCCAGCGCAGCCCGACGATATTTTTCCCACATTTATTTCAGACATGTGTTAGGTTAAAGACAGTTATTACAGTAGATCTGTCTAAGATCTGATTTTTGTAGATATTTTGCTTATATAAACAACCCTAATTCATTGTTTAAGGGGTTGGTTGTTTGATTGTATAGCTCCAAGAGAGACTCGCTCTGTGTACATGATGTTTTACTTAATCAAAGATTGCTGAAAAGCTTGGAGGAATGATTGTCTGCTCTGTGTTTAATGGTTTGAAGAATTGAATGTGGAATTCTTGTGTTGCAACATGACTCAATAAGTGTTTCTTACCTTTGTTTTCCATTGATGTACCATCAAAATAGCAGGAAGAAAGATTAGCTTAGAATTGGTTTGATTGCCCTCTATGCTCAATTTCTGTTGTTTCTTTATGTTTTCATCTGAGTTAGTAATGAATATGAATTCCCTGTGGCTCATATTTCCCCTAATTCACTCATGTTTGACGGTTATCTAGGGATTCTTAACTACTCCTAGATAGAGCTCATTCACCTTCCCTCTGTTAAGCTGAATGTGAGATTCTTAATTGCCTCTCATTCCTTAGCCCTCATTCCATCCTTTTAAGCTTGAATCATTGTTTCATGTGCAACTAGCTTGCTCCATATTCCCTCTTGTGACCAAGAAAATGCACCAGCAGTCCTACTCCTTGACTCCACGCCCAATGGTTCTGAAACTTTCATGCTATCCCTGCCTCTCTACTTGAAGGAATCATCCTTCCCACCAAAATCAAAACAAAACCCCTTGAACTCAACAAATAGCCTAAAATCATCATCAACAAAGCTAAATCCTAAAGAGAGAGCCCTCTCTGATTGCAGGTGGGCTAGCACTTGCAGTCCAAAGATTGGTTTGTGGTTACCTCGGCCGTATCCCTTTAAGGAGCTTTAGGGACAACCTGAGTGATAACACAATGGTATATGGCACTCCCTCTTATTCCATAGGAATGAGGAGATATGAGGTATTTCGTCAAGATGACCCAACCAAAGTATAAACAAGCCCCATTTGGATACCATATTTTTGAAGGAATGATTACTCCAATTACCTAGCTAAAATGGGATCATATGATATATGGTTGGAAAGTTTATTCTGATAACTTTCTAATTAGATATGAGACACTTTCTAACTCATGGTTGAGGAGAAATTAATTTTTGAATATTCATTATACGTACACCTAGTTGCACTAGTTGGCCTAGCCAGTGGACAAGTTGGCCCTAACCCAACATCCAAAAAAATTATAAATATACATTAACCACTTGAATCAAGTATTTGGTTCTATGTTTAGGAGAGTGAAGGAGTAGGTCTGAAGTTACTACCTTATGAACCAAGAAGAAGTGAAGTGAAGCCAAGTTGAAGCAACCTTTTGTGAAAGGATTTTGGAACATCTTTTAAAAGGTTTTTGGCATTGTTATTGGGAAGGGCTTTTGGTTTGTTTGAGGTTTGTTTTTTAGGGTTGAGTACAAGTGTCTTTAGATGTTGGGTAGGCTAAGTTCTAGTGAGGAGAAGGTCGAGTTTCAGGTAGATCTTCAAGGCCAAATTATGTCCATGTAGAGGTTGATTTTTAGGCCAGTATTAAGGTCAAGTTGTAGCTTTGATTTGAGGGTCAATTTTTGTCCGTGTGAAGGACAAGTTTCAAGGCTGAGTACTATTGTTTGAAGGATGAGTTTCAGGTGATTATTTCTATCATTTGAAGGCCAAGTTCCAGGGTTGAGTTCTTCCATTTGAAGATCTAGTTCAAGCATGGTTTGAAGGCCACGTTCCAGGGTTGAGTTCTTCCATTTGAAGATCTAGTTCAGGCATGGTTTGAAGGCCAAGTTCTAGTGTCTTGAAGCCCAAGTTCAAGCCTAACTTTAAGTCCAAGTTCTAGTGTATTGAAGGTTGATTTCAAGTTGGAGCCCGTAATTACTATAATTTGGTGCTTACTAAGGATTGGTGTCCTCATCTTCTTGACAAGTTGGAGCCTACAATTTTTGTAAGTTGGTACTTACAGAGGATTGGTGTCCTCACAAGAGATCATAATAAATAAATAAATGTTTTCAAGTATTCTTCATCAAATTTTGATTTTAACTTCAATCTTTTTTTTCATACATTATGGATGATTGAGTATGTGATGTGAATTTAGTTTCAAGATTAATTGAGTGAAAATTTGTAAGAAGTAATGAAATATTGATTTTCCCTCCTTCTTGATATATCCAACAATTGGTATTAGAGAAGGATTCTTCAAGAATGGTATAACAACTGGAAGAATATCTTAGAGGGGGCCATGGTCATTTGACAAGAATCAATCAAAATTCCTTTATTTGATGGAACAAATTTTGTTTTTTTGGAAGATAATAATGAGAACACACTTGATGTATCTTGGTGCTAAAGTTTGGAAAATTGTTATAGATGGATAGAAGGTCCCATCCTCTCCTCCCACTAATCAAGATGGGAGAAAGGCTTATGTCTCCAATACAAAAGCTATGAAATCCATTTTAAGTGGCTTGTCAAATTCAGAATTTAAGTAATAAGAGATTTCCATAGTTACTCATATTGTTAAAAAAAATTGAATGAGAATTGTGCAGTGGATTTGACCCATATAACGTTTCATAAATTATTAAATTTATGCAATGTGAATCAGTTAAAGATATGTGGGACAAGCTTATAAGAAACTATGAAGGAGATGAAAAAGTAAAGAAGGAAAATACTTATACCTTTCAGAGATAAGCATGAAAATGAATGGTGAAGAAGATGTTGTTGCCTATTTTCTTCGAGTAGATGAAGTGGCTAATTCTCTTAAAGGATTTGGTGAAGAAATTAAAGAAACAACAATTGTTAAAAAAAAATTGAGGTCTCTTCCCATGTGTTTGGATGCCAAGGTATCTACCATAGAAGAATTAAAATATTTGGAGAATCTGAAAATGGATGAGTTTCAAGGAATTATCACTACATACAAAATGAGGATGAGAAACTCATCATACAAGGAAGAAACATCTAAGCATATAAGAAGTCAAGAAAATTCAAGTATGGTGATTGTTCCAGTGATGAATCTGACACATAAATGGCTCAACTAGTTAGAAAACTAAAGATAAAATCCAAATTCAAAGGTAAGTTCCATCTCATCTGTTTTAATTATGGCAAGATAGGACATTTTACTGCTAAGTGTCCTTACAGGGAAGATAATGTTGATGAATAAGAACCTATAAAAAGGGTCTTCAAAGGAAAATATTCGAAAAAGTAAAATATTTATTCCAAAGGGGATAATAATGTTTCTAAATAATAAGAATATGATTCCAATGATGATGGAAGAGAGATCCTATTTTTATCCACAAATGTGGAATCCAACATAGACATACCAAAGGAGCAAAAAGAAAAAGTATAAGAATAAAGTGTTGAAGGTATAGCGGATCTTGAAGCAGAACTTATCAGTACACTAGAAAAAACTGACAACCTCAAGAAGAAGAACAAGGGACTATCCAAGGAAATCATCTTAATTAAGACTAAAAGAGAGGAAGCAAAATGAGTGGAAGATGTGTTGAATAGTTAGCTAAAAGAAAAGGAAGAAAATTGTGAAAATCTTGAAGTAAAAATTGTCTCATTAAGGAAATATCTAGATAAGCTCAACAAAAAGATGAAAAATTTTCAAACTTTGGATGCCATTTGGAACAATCAAATATCACCATATGCCAAGACCGTTCTTGGTTATATGGGTGATACCTCATATAAAGAAGATGAAAACACTAAGTCACCAAGTAAGGAAGTTGAATAAAAACTTGAAAGCTCCAATATCAACAAGAGCAAGGAAAGGAGAGGATAGGAGTATAGAAACATTGCTACACCAAAAATATATGTTGATGCTCTCAATTTGTCCATTCATAATGTAGGAAACAATACGATAAGGGACAAGGTGTTGGAAACTTAGTTATACTGAGAGGGGGGTGAATCTATATAATGCTGATTTAAACAATATAACCATTTTTCCCAAATTAATTAAACACTTAAAAACCAATAACATAGTACATGAACAACAAAACTAAAATTCAAGAAACTTCAGATCACAACCTAAGAAACAACACACATGAACACCATGGATTTTAGGTGAAACCCTGAAGGGGAGAAAAGCCACTATATTGTTTCTCTACTTGTATTCTTTACATTAATCTCCAAAGTTATTTTACATAGATTTGTTGGCCACTACCATCTAGGAAGCCCCAACTTGTCGAAGGCCCCAACCTTCTCAAATACAATGGACTACACTTTCATACATTTTCATATTGGGTCCTCATCTGCAACCATAATAAAGCAACAACCTTCCTGCAACCAACTTCAATTAGTCACACCAAAACTCACATATCCAAGGTCTAAGCATAGTAGTACAAACCCTCGCTTTGCCATACAACGCAACCATCAACTGTAGTCTAATACAAGGAAATATACATAAGGCATGGCATCTACAGTGATGAACTCAACCTCTACAAAATTCACCTCAGAACTAATTTCTTCTACGGATATACTCAACTTCATTATGCATAAGCTAAATTAATCTTTGACACTAGTCTATCGTATTTATGCTAATTTCTCCCTCATCAAGATATAACAAATTAACACATTAATTATGTGAAAATTCCTACACTAAAGGAACCCCTACTGTAGAAAATTTGAATCTACTTCACCTACTTGATATTTTAAATTACATTCATCAAGTTATTCTTCTGAATACTGAAGCAAATTACTTCTGCATCCTACACTAATTAAATATTTGATCTCATGAAACAAAAAACAGAGAAAATAACAAGATACATAGGAAGCACTTATTTTTGGACACAATAGTCCCCAGAAAAACCCAATGAGGGAAAACCGGTGAACCATTCTGAGGGTTTATTATTATCCAAGAGAAATATTTGAATACGAATATAGGATGCTCATCTAGCAATCCTTTACAGAGAAAATAATGGTCGAAAATCTCAGTGATTTTTATCTCACTTCACTCGGAAGAATTCCGGCTGATCCCCCAACAAGACTAGCTAACCCCAGCTACTTCTGCGTTGGCCCTACGTAGGCCCTGCGTAGTCCCTACGTTAGCCTTTCAGGCTCTGTGTCAGCCCTGCGTCACCTCTTCTGCCCTTTATGTTAGCTATCTCGGTTGTTCCAGCAGTTCCAACTTTTGCGTGACAGACAACTTTCCCCTCTATGCTAGCCTTTTTGGCTCTGCGTCAAGTTTGCATGGGCACATAATGGCCTAGTGTCAGCTCTCTCGGCTACTGTGTTGCCTCCACAAGCTCTCTCTACCTATCTCTGTCAGTATTCTCCAGAAATTTCTTCTCCCAGATTCTCTCTGCCCCTTTATTGCTGAATGATCACCTAGTTCAAATTTCTCAGCTTCCTAGCCCAAGAAATTGAACTCCAGATCAATTCGTTCTCTCCGTGTGTGTTTCTAAATGAACCCCAAGCCTCCATTTTATAATTTTCATATTGAGTCTTCAACGACCAAGATTAAGTCTCTAATCAATGGCTAAGATTAAAACATGACTTGATCCACCCTCTAGATCATTCTCACCCATATTTTGATTAATACCCATTAATATTTTTATTTCCCTAAGTTTAGACTTAGGAACTCCATTAAAAATATTCATTATTTTAATAAAAAACAATTTGGGTGGATTTCACAAAACGGTTTTTGGGTTCTTTAGAACTCATGTGCCTTAGCCTCTCCACCAATTTTTAAGGCTAGATCACTTTTGATTCTACCAAAACCTAACATACCATGTGAAAATTCCTACACTGAAGGAACCCCTACTACAACAAATCTGAATCTACTTCACCTACTTGATAGTTTAAATTACATTCATCAAGTTATTCTTTTGAATACTGAAGAAAATTACTTCTGCAACCTACACTAATTAAATATTTGATCTGATGAAACAGAAAACAAAGCAAAGAACAAGATATATAGGACACACTTATTTTTGGACACAATAGTCCTCGGACAAACCCAATGTGGTAAAATCGATGCAGCAGTTCTGAGGGTTTATTATTTTGCAAGAGAAATATCTGAATACAAATCTAGGATGCTCATATAGCAATCCTTTATAGAGAAAATACAAGCAGAAAATGTGATTGGGTTTTACCTCACTTCACCCAACAGAATTCCGGCTGATCTGGCAACAAGGCTGGCTAACCTTGACTACTTCTATGCTAGCCCTACGTAGGCCCTACATCAGCCTTTCAGTCTCTGTGTCACCTCTTCTACCCTCTGTGTCAGCTATCACAGCTATTTCAACAGTTCCAGCTTCTACATGATAGGCAACTTTCCCCTCTACACTGGCTTTTTGGCTCTGCGTCAACGCTGTGTGGGCCTAGACTAGCCCAACGTAATCTCTCCCAGCTACTACGCTGCCTCCACAAGCTCTCTCGGCCTCTCTCTATCAGTATTCCTTGGAAAGTCCTTCTCCCAGATTCTCTCTACCCCTATACTGTTGAATGATCACTTAGTTCGAATTTCTCAGCTTCCTAGCCCCAGAAATCAAACCCCAGATCAATTTGTTCTCTCCATGTGTGTTTCCAAATGAACCCCAAGCCTCCATTTTATACTTTTCTTGTTGAGTCTTCAATGGCCGAGATTAATTCTCTAATCAATGGCTGATATTAAAACATGACTTGATCTGCCTTCTAGATCATTCTCACCCATATTTTAATTAATACCCATTAATATTTAATTTCCGTAAGTTTAGACTTAGGAATTCCATTAAAAATATTAATTATTTTAATAAAATACAATCCAGGTGGAATTTCACCAAACAATTTTTGGTTTCTTTAGAACTCATGTGCCTTAGCCTCTCCACCAATTTTCAAGGCTAGATCACTTCTGATACTATTAAAAACTAACACTCCCTCTTAGCGAGGAAAGTGGTCTAGCAACAATGTCCACCTACATGCTGCTCTGTTTCTGAAGCATCTCCTTTCTGCATTATTGCTGCCACTAACACTATGTTGCTGATGCTACTGTACTGTTGCCTATGACACTTCCACTGCTGCATCTGTACTACAGCTCCCTCTCAAATGCTGCATCTACTATGCTGCTAGCACTGCCACTGCTAACACTGCATCCATACTGTAACTCAGTTTCTAAGAGAAGCAACTGAAAAAAATCCAAAATTAGTTGAACTTAACAATGTTCATCATAATACAATGAATGTTGGAGTTTCACTGTTGCTGACCCTTTGAATCTTCTGCATTGCTGCTGACTTCTGCATTGTGCCATCTGCACTGCTACCAACCTTGTTATGTGATGATTAGTATCTAATCCCAAGCCACTGCATCATCTAACACTAATTCCATCTCATTACTTTTGAATCTTGGGCTTCCGTAGAAAGGAATTAATCCAAGAGGTTGTCTACTCAAGGGTCCTGCCCACATGTAGTCCTCCCGACTACAGCTCAATATTGCCCCATCTCCCTCCTGGAGATGCGTGGGTGCTCATGGCATACTCTACCTCATCTATCTTTGTAGCTGCAACCTTTGGATCATGCTTCTCATCCTTATCCTTTTTCTTTAAAGGACACTGAGATGCAAAGTGACCCATCATGCCACATCTGAAACATTTCACCTTTGAAATGTCCTTCTTCCGCTTCGGCTTCTGTTATCCCTTCGATGTTAGTGTTACACAATAATTTGTCACCGTCCCTGTTACCCCTCTCCTGCACACTGGAGGACTCATTCCAAGACCTGTGAGAAGTGACATGACCTGAAACCACTTGCATTATATTCCTCTAAGTATGAGATTCATATGCCCTGAAGACATCTCCTGTAGAATACCCATAAAAAGACCTCTTTTTGCATTGGCGCGGTTCCACAGTGTACTACTCGCGCAAATGGGGGAAATCCTCTAAAGAGGGTGCACCAGTTGGCGCTCTGTCTCAGAGTCGCACTCGCACCAACCCAGTTGGGTAAAGTTTTTAACAAACAAACTTTCGAAGGTTCTCCTTAACCCATTCACCAACTGAATCCGTGTTGAGTTAGGATGGTTTGGCTTCGAATCTCCATAGAAGGGAGGTGGTTTGCCACCTTTCATGGAAGCTTCTTAGTGATAAAGCCAATCCCATGAATATTGTGGTTGATCCTATCTCCTTCCCCTCTATCTATAAAAGCTTGTTCTTTTGTCTTGAGCAAGCTAGTTCCAGCAGAGTGCTAAGATAGCAAGAATTCCAGGAGTTCAAGAGATTGAAGTTGCAAGAGCCTTCTTTGCATCCATAAGGCCAAATATAAGTTAGGAGATTCTTGTCACCAAGGAGAGAGAGGCTTGTTTCCCGTCCCTACAAGCTTTGCAAGACTTGTGTAGCTGATCACCCAGCCAAAGGAGGATTTGACGTCAGAACTATGGTTGTATTCTTCTTTGTTGTTTATCAATGATAGATGACTGTCATTATGGTTCCACTCTCATTGTCCTTTGTAATGATTGATGTTGAGTTATATATTTTCTGACTGATATATAATTGCATCTATTGGATTTTATGCTTGTATTTGTGTTGTTCTTTGCATGTGCAGGTGTCCAATCACGGAGATCGTGGGGATCGTGACCAGCTGAAGCAAAGGAACGAGAGCGATGTCTCTTCTACGAATATTAGCATTGGAATCCAAGTAGGTTCTCATCATCCACCTTTAATTTGCAATTAGGAACTTGCGTGATAGCATTGTTTGATTCTTGCTAGACCCGGTCTGGGCTAGCAGGGATCGCCTCTGTCCGCAGAGGGGATTTACCTCCACAACAGTTAGAGCTGTGTTTTCCTCCTCCTCCTTTGTCTTTGTGCCACTCCCACTACTGCCATTGAGGTTGACCTTCACTAGGTCCCTCCTTAACTCCTCCTATTGAAGAGCCACCCACATCTCCTCCCATGAAGGTAGTTTTTCCCTGCTTAATATGCTTTGGACGAAAACTTGCCATTCGTTCGAGACTCCATTCAGGGCTATCCTTGATCCGAATGGAAAATGGCATCAACCCATGGTATTCATCCACCCATGTTATTCATTCGCCCATGGATTACCCATGGTATTGTAAGTGGCATCCACTCATGGTATTTATCCACCCATGGTATTGTAAGTGACATTCACCCATGGTATTGTGACATCCACCCATTGTATTCATTCACCCATGGAAATGACCCATGGTATTGTGACATCCACCCATTATATTCATTCACCCATGGAATTAACCCATAGTATTGTGACATCCACCCATGGTATTCATTCACCCATGGAATTGACCCGTGGTATTGTGACATCCACCCATGGTATTCATTCACCCATGGAATTGACCCGTGGTATGGTAACTGAAAAATACCAGAAGTAACAAGTCACATTTTGTAAAAGGACAGATGGTCCACCACAATGTATCCATTTCCCATTCGGATCAATCCTCACCATCGCGGTTGGCTGAGGAGCGGACCCCACTACCGCAAGCTGGTCTCTAGTGTCCTAAAGACTTTGAAGATAGAGGTTCACCCCTTCTCCTTTCTGCATCAAGGTCCGCTGCAACTTTTTCTCTAAATACATCTTCCGCTATTTGGAAGAGCCTTCATACAGAGACGACAAGGCTTCCCACATATCTCGGGCTGTATCCTTGCCCTGCAAGTGTGATACCACTTGATCTCGAACTCCATTGAGAATGAGCCTCTTTTCCTTCCCATGCTCGGCCTTATACTTCTTCTTTTGATCATTGTCAGCGTGAACAACTACAACACTTTTGACGTAGTCTTTTGGGAAGTTTTAGTGTCTACGGATAAACGCTTAAACCCCTAGACTAGTAGCTAAGTCTAGAACAACAGTACAAAGCATTCTCTACTTTACCTATGACCAATAGATTAAATAAGAGGCAAAGAAACCTACCTATAGATTTTGCTTGCTCGTTATCTACCTTGACCAACTCTGTCGCTCCTCTCCGTCTTAATCCGCTTGAAGAGTACCTGTACACAGACAGAAGATAGCAACCAATCAAAGCATATGATAATGATCTATTGATTAAACATAGCATGGAATCAAGTACATGATACACATATGAAAACATAAATGAATAACACAAGCATATGGAAAAATATTTGAACACTTTATTAGTAAAAGGAAGAGTTACAACCCATTGCTCGATTCAGCATCACTCCTCCAGTTCAATCCCATCCTCTCCTCATAATAAGCAAGACATTTTGACATCATTACAATACTTGAAATCAACTCAAGTCTCATACTAACACCATCTCCTTATAATTCAATAATTTCCAGCCCTTGATCACTTAGATGAGTGGTATTTTTATAGGTGAATGAAGGAAGTTATGCCATAAATGGTGATAATGAATGCCATCCCAAAATTAGGATTTAGTTCCATGGAGGAAGGGATAAAGGGATTGATGTTCCTTAACTCCCTTCCTCATCCAAATACGAGCTCAAAGGAGTAGACAAACTTGGGAAACTTCTAGATGCATCCAAAGGATAAGAATATTCCGAAACCCCAATGCAATTTCGCTCAAATTTTCCCAGCGCAGGCCAAAGAGGGCCCAAGTGCGTTGCATAGCACCCTATCAGTGTATGGCCTGCATTGCAGTGCACCCTAATGAAGGCTTGCCTGCGCTGATCTTCTTAGAGGTAGTTTCTGGATGATTTCAGTCATGAAACTTCTTGGGAAGCTAGGAATTCTAATGGTTGACTTCTTTAGGGCATGAAACAACTGAATTAGGGTTTGATGGACCCTGATAGTATTGATATGGAAGTCGGGGTTGATATGCCCAAATTGACCTGTAACAGTTGCCCCCTAAAGCATGAAGTAAAAAATATATATGTTGAGTGAAATGCTTTACCATGTGGAGAGGAGGTTTCAAAGTGGAAGGTGACCTGCATCAATTACAATACAAGTATCATGATAATTTGGTTTTTTCTCATGAACTAGCTGAGGGAAGGCATACCCATGCTCAATTTATAAACTTCCATTACATGTAAAAATACAGTCATCTACAGATATAGACCCATGAATGGATGACCATGAATGTAAGGCCATTGTATATTTGATTTAGTACTCTTGAAAATATTGTAGCCCGGATGGATGAAACTAGATCCGGGGTCTTCAATCTCGTTCAATCTTTTGCTCAAGTACAAGTCTAACCATGTGAATAGATGATCTAAAGTCGAACATGGAAAGACATCGTCTGATTACCAGCCAATAATGTAAGCCGTTAAGAAACGCGAGAGGAATCACCGATAATGATAATGACCCTCAAGGTACTATAGTACATTTCGCATGGTGTTACTAAATGATTTGATGTCGAACACCATACAAAGTCTTTCGGTCAAAGGCTAGTGATGTCAACCTATCACCGGAAGCGAGAAACCTGCCATTGATGTATGCAATCCTCAAAATACTGAAGGGGTTTTTCTAAGTCAACTTCTTGGCTGATGTGCTAATGTCGACAAGAAGCGACTCATCATAGGAGGGCCTTGATGTATCCCACATCAACGACATGATATGAGGTAAATGATTTTAGATATGAAAAATCGACTGATGACACAAGGTTCAGGAATGGCGCTCATGAAAATGAAGGTTTATGGTATTACAAAGGATGAAGTTTGAACTGAATGACTTCTCTAGAACATGTCAGCGACACTAAGATGAATTGGTAGCATTGACCTAAAACAAACTAATGGATGGTATGATAGACCAACGATGTGATAACCATCAAGCTGAATGACCCAACCCACATAGTCACGGTGATGAGGTGAAAGTGTCATGTTCAAGAGCGACTTGCTACCATAATGTTTTCTCGGCTTTTTCCCATTTTCCCCAGTCATTGCTAACTAGTACCTCTTTATTTTTTATCAAGCTTGAGGAGGATAACATATGCTTGTATAATTCCACCCTTCGGGTGAATCCATTGCTATTTGATGCTTTAATGAGTCTAGCGAAGGTAAAACTCGGTCTTGTCTAGATGGACCAGTTTTTCACTATTTGATGTTTTTAACGAGTTTAACGACAAAGATAACTCGGTACTTTTCATGTTTAGAGAGTTTGAAAAGGGACAAAAAGAAAACTCCACAAGTTCTTTTTTGTAAATTAATCTCTCAAGCCCAAAAAAGCGTAAAATAATACAAGAGAGATATCAATTCCAATCCGTTATAGAGCTGGAAAGGACAAGTGCTCGATAATCTTTTTATCTTTAGAGAGTCTGAAAAGAGCTTAAAGAGGACTCCATTTTGAGGAACGAGTGGTGTCTAGGATAACAACTGGTTCCAGTGATGTTGGAACTTATCAAAACATGTTGACTTATGTGAAGAGGCTGGCTAGTAAGACCACTCATTGCAAATGTTCCTCAAAAAGGTTAAAACAACCAAGTGAAAGTGTATGATCAGCCAAAGGGATGGCGGCGATGAAATGAAATCAACCAAGGATTATCTGATGAAAGAGGTTGATATAATGGAAATCACAAGGGTTAAAATGGAAATGGGTTCATTTTTACACAAGCTTGAACCATAGGGAACTATGCTTGGATTCAGTTTCATGTTTACGCAATCTTGAAATGAAAAACTATGCTTGGATTCAGTTTCATTTTTACACAAGCTTGAAACAAAAAAAAAATGCTTGGATTTAGTTTCATTTTTACACAAGCTTGAAATGAAAAACTATGCTTGAGATTGGTTTACATTCCCCTAGCATGATAAAAGGGAAAGTCTCCTGTAACCAGATGGAAGTCGCTACGGTGAAGCATGACGGTTATCCAACACCTTTTTGGCTTCATCCAGATAGGGACAAAGGTGAATGGGGTGATTCCCTTCACATAACCTACAGGGAAACTTAACTTTACCATTAGGTGCATGCCCCCTAAGCTTCATTACATTCACCTAAGTAGACTACTTGTGGCTATCAGGTGGATGGAATGAAGGTTCATATACGAGATCAAGTGAAAGACTCGACTGGGATTTTACGAGATCTAATCAAAGACTCGACTTGGAACTTTGCTCCAGGGGACCTTGTTTCATTTTTTAATGAGCTTGACACAAGACAAGGAACTCTGCTCAGATTCCTTGTTTCATTTTTTAACGAGCTTGACACAAGACAAGGAACTATGCTCATATTCCTTGTTTCATTTTTTAACGAGGTTGACACAAGACAAGGAATTATCCTCATGGACCTGTTTCCTTTTTTAACAAGGTTGACACAGTAAAAGAGTTATCCTTATATTCCTTATTTCATTTTCTAACGAGGTTGACACAAGACTAGGAACTATCCTCGTATCCTTCAATCACAACTCATAAGAGGTCATGAAGGAGAGATCTGGTTCCAATGCCCCCAGTACATGATGTACAACATCACTGAATTGATCGTCAGTTGATATAGGTATGGAATGGGTTACCACATAATTAACCCGTGGCGGGGATGATACCATTGGTACAAAAGGACCAATTAGGGAAGATGGTTGACTAGGAGCCATATTTGGACTGGGAAATGAAAGCTGGTCAATGGTGACAATTCTGCCTTCATGTGGGAAACAAATCACTCGAAAGAGTGTCGAAACAATAGCTCCCATGTCATAAACATAGTCGTGCCCAAGAAGTAAGTTATAATCTAAAGGTCCTGGGACTACCATCATGTTCAGTTAAATGATTTTTCCTCCCAAAGTAATATGTAACCGAGGGAGGATCCCTAATGGTTGACTGGTTCCTCTGTTAAAAGCCAACAAATTCTGGGTAACAGGAACAAGTGGCGGCGAACTGAGCGCTTGCCAAGAAATTGAGGAAAGGATACTCACTGATGCACCTTCATCTATAATAGTGTTAGATACAATCATATTACAAACTTGTACTATGATCTGGAAAGGCACATAAGAAGGAAGACGGAATCCTGCCAGTCGGTTCCAATCAAAGGAAGTGACTAGACTACTTGGAGGGGGTACTGTAAGAATGGGAGAATTAACCCCTTGAGTTACGAGAGTGGGAGGATTTTCCTCCTGTCTTGATGGAACAGGAGGATTGCCCCCAAGCTCATTTGAATTTGAAGAAACAAAAAGAACTTGAGTGGTATCATATTCACTCTCTTCGGGAAAGGTACGATTTACTGAAGGTGAAATCGGGTCAAATGTTACCTCGGCCTGTTGATTTGGGTCGGGTATAGACTCATAGGATTCACTTTCAGAGAGAGTGGGTTTGACCGACGGTTGATTTTGGTCAGTCAATTCATCAACTAGTGAAGAATTTAGGGAAAGTTTCCTGTAACCAGATGGAAGTTGCTGCGGTGAAGCAGGATGGTTATCCAACACTTTTTTGGCTTCATCCAGATAGGGACAAAGGTGAATGGGGTGATTCCCTTCACATAAACTACAAGGAAATTTAACTCTATCCTTCTTTCCATGAACTTTACTACCACTAGTTGATGGTGTGTCACCAATATGATCTCCTGAAGTTGATGACACAGGATGATGTGAACGGGAAGACCATTCTTCTAAGATCTGAGGAATATTAGGAAAATTTCGAAGAAGATGGTCTTCCGCACAAAGTTTGCATGGATATCGAACTTTGTGAGGCTTGACAGACGATTTCTCATCAGAAGTTGCATTCGAAGCAATGGTTGCTTGGTTGCCCCTCTGTTGAATTTGCTTCTTATTCTTCTTCTTCTTCCCTTTCTTCTTCTTCTTAGCCACCTGGTTACTAGTACCAATACTTTCACCAAGCGAAGAGGAATAAGGGGAGGAAGAAACAAACGAGGAAGAAGGCAAAGGGTCAACTTTAGGATCAACTGGAGGTTGATTTTGTCTAGTTGGAGGTGTACTCAATTGTAGAGAAATCACGACATTTTGAACCAAGGACGTTGAAAACAACCATACTGGCAAGCTAATGGTAAATCTCAGAAGGGACAATGTAGCTATATAAGTAGCACCAATATTTCCGAAAGGAGGAAAAGGACTAGGATTCCCATCAAAAGGAATTCCTTGATCGGTGGACTCCGGATTTGTCACCATAGGTTTCAACCTAAGATCAACTAAGGAGTGAGCGTGGAGTATGTTATCTGCATCAATTATATTTATTTTAATCAAAGTAACATAACAAAACAAAAGAGGGATAATATAGGCAAAAGGTTTATCAAGCAACTGTGAACTGCAGAATACCTCCTAGTGAACCAAGAAGTACGGGCAGGTAATCTACTTGAATGCTGTGTTCGATGTGTCACAGTGTACAAGGCGGACGACTCGGTTACCTAAGGATGGATAGCAACCTAGAGTTGTCCTTCCATATATTCCCAAAGGTACATGGATGCCCAATCCGTATAAGCATTGTCTAATGCAAAACCGCACAGTGAGAGCATTCCCATATACTTTACGTACTGTAACACCGCCCTATATACCCGAAGGTACGTGGATGAGCTACGACATATTCACATACTTGGAATGAGGTATCACACTCGGGATGTATTGCAGACAAGTTAGCGATAGCTGCTTTGTTTTACGACGCCAGAACACGTCTCTAGCTTAGAACCACTAAATGTTTGCGTTAATGACAATGCTCTATTAGGTAAATTGATGTTTATTTTAAGTTGATCTTGCTTAGGAATTTGCCTTTCAAGTTCACCACGTGATGTATTCTGAAATTCCTAGAAATGCAACTATCATGATAAGCATTCCTTCCATTCAATTTAATGATGAAAATCCTAGCTACTTAGGGATAGAGCAATCAGATTTCTTTTGATCAAAGAGAAAAGCGCACAATCTAAATGCAAATTCCCTACACTATTCCTTATCAACACACACAAAATTTTTCAATCAAACATGCATGTATTTCTTTTTAGTTTCCCTTAATGTGAATTAACAAAAGGAAAACTAATGCACAATCGATCAATAAAATCTTTTCATAAAAATGACGATTTTGCGACAATTTCATTTTCAAGGAAAAGAAGACTTTATGAAAATTTTGTTTTCAAATAAACAAGGAATTGTGACACTTTCAACGAAAAGAATAATCATTTGCACACATCAATCAATCGATCTTTCATGAATGAAGATTTTATGACAATTCAATTTTCGAAGGAAAAGACGATTTTACGACACTTTCTTTCGCTAAAGATCAATCGATCAAAACTAACTTTCAACTATAGATTGAAAATGACAAAGTAAATACATAAGAAAGATTTATCAATCCTAATCTAAGTAGGGTCAGGTAAGGAAATGAAACACTATTTTCAATGACAGAACATCATTGAAATTCAGCAAATCTTTCAAACAGGAGAAAATTGGCTCAAAAACTTCAGCTCCTAGATGGGAAACTGACCCTCAAGGGATTAGCGCAGGTAGCAGTGAGAGACAGTGCGTTGAAGCACACTGGATCTATGCGGGAAGTGCATTGCAGTGCACTATGTCCTTCATTGGGCTACGGTGGTGACAGTAAGCAAATTTGAAGACAATTTGGCACAGTTTTGGCTCAATTTTCAATGAAAGAAGACTGAAATTCAATCAATGACCACAAGTATAGTATGTAGAAATGTCTTAAGAGGCTGATAAGCTACAAAGATGGATGATTTCTCCTTACTGGAGTTGCCAATTTATTTCGGGAATTTTTAGCGTCTACAGATAAACACTTAAACCCCTAGACTAGTAGCTAAGTCTAGAACAACAGTGCAAAGCATTCTCTACTTTTCCTATGACCAATAGATTAAATAAGAGGCAAAGAAACCTACCTGTAGCTTTCTCTTGCTCCTTATCTCCATTGACAAACTCTGTTGCTCCTTTCCGTACTTAATCCACTTGAAGAGTACCTACACGCAGATAGAAGACAACAACCAATCAAAGCATATGATAATGATCTATTGATTAAACATAGCATGGAATCAAGTACATGATACACATATGAAAGCATAAATGAATAACACAAGCATATGGAAAAAGATTTTAACACTTTATTAGTAAAGGAAGAGTTACAACCCATTGCTCGATTCAACATCACTCCTCTAGTTCAATCCCATCCTCTCCTCATAATAAGCAAGATATTTTGACATCATTACAATACTTGAAATCAACTCAAGTCTCATACTAACACCATCTCCCTATAATTCAATAATTTCCATCCCCTGATCACTTAGATGAGTGGTCTTTTTATAGGTGAATGAAGGAAGTTATGCCATAAATGGTGATAATGAATGCTCCCAAACTTAGGATTTAGTTCCATGGAGGAAGGGATAAAGGGATTGATGTTCCTTAACTCCCTTCCTCATCCAAATATGAGCTCAAAGGAGTAGATAAACTTGGGAAACTTCTAAATGCATCGAAAGGATAAGAATATTCCCAAACCCCAATGCAATTTCACTGAAATTCACCTAGTGCAGGCCAAAGAGGGCCCGCGTGCACTGCATAGCGCCCTATTAGTGTATGGTCTACATTGTAGCGCACCCTAATGGAGGCCTGCCTGCGTTGATCTTCTTAGAGGCAGTTTTTGGATGATTTCAGTCATGAAACTTCTTGGGAAGCTAGGCATTCTGATGGTTGACTTCTTTAGGACATGAAACAACTGAATTAGGGTTTGATGGACCTTAATAGTAATGATCTGGAAGTTGGGGTTGATGTGCCCAAATTGACCTGTAACAGTTTCCCACTAAAGCATGAGGTTGGAAATATATATGTCGAGTGAAATGCTTTACCATGTGGAGAGGAGGTTTCGAAGTGGAAGGTGACCTGCATCAATTACAATACAAATATCATGATAATTTGATTTTGTCTCATGAACTAGCTAAGGGAAGGCATACCCATGCTCAGCTTATAAACTTTCATTACATGAACAAATACAGTTGTCTACAGATATAGACCCATGAATGTAAGACCATTGTACATTTGATTTAGTATTCCTAAAAATATCGCAGCCCGGATGGATGAAACTAGATCCAGGGTCTCTAATCTCATTCATTCTTTCGCTCAAGTACAAGTCTAGCCATGTGAATAGATGATCTGAAGTCGAACATGGAAAGACATCGTCTGATTACCAGCCAATAATGTAAGTTGTTAACAGACACGAGAGGAATCACCGATAATGATAATGACCCTCAAGGTACTACAGTACATTTTGCATGGTGTGAATAAATGATTTGATGTCAAACACCATACAAAGTCTTTCGGTCGAAGGCTAGTGATGTCAACCTATCACCGGAAGTGAGAAACCTGCCATTGATGTATGAAAGCCTCAAGGTACTGAAGGGGTTTTTCTAAGTAATATTCTTGGATGATGTGCTGATGTCAACAAGAAGCGACTCGTCACAGGAGGGCCTTGATGTATCCCACATCGATGACATGAAATGAGGTAAATGATTTTGGAGATGAAAAATCGACTGATGACACAAGGTTCAGGAATGGTGGTCATGAAAATGAAGGTTTACGGTATTGCAAAGGATGAAGTTTGAACTGAATGACTTCTCTTGAAGATGTTAGCGACACTAAGATGAATTGGTAGCATTGAACTACAACAAAGTAATGGATGGTATGATAGACCAACGATGTGATAAGCATCAAGCTGAATGACCCAACCCACATAGTCACGGTGATGAGTTGAAAGTGTCATGTTCAAGAGAGACTTGCTACCATAAAGTTTTCTCGGCTTTTTCCCATTTTCCCCAGGCATTGCTGACCAATACCTCTTTATTTTTTATCAAGCTTGAGGAGGATAACATATGCCTGTTGTATAATTCCACGCTTTGGTGAATCCATCGCTATTTGATGCTTTAACGAGTCTAGCAAAGGTGAAACTTGGTCTTGTCTAGATGGACAAGTTTGTCACTATTTGATGTTTTTAACAAGTTTAACGAAAAATATAATTCGGTCCTTTTCATGTTTAGAGAGTTTGAAAAGGGACAAAAAGAAAACCCCACAAGTTATTTTTTGTAAATTAATCTCTGAAGCCCGAAAAAGTGTAAAATAATACAAGAGAGATATCAATTCCAATCCGTTATAGAGCTGTAAAGGACAAGTGCTCGGCAATATTTTCATATTTAGAGAGTCTGAAAAGAGCTTAAAGAGGACTCCAATTTGAGGAACGAGTGGTGTCTAGGATAACAACTGGTTCTGGTGATGTTGGAACTTCTCAAAACATGTTGATTTATGTGAAGAGGCTGGCTAATAAGACCACTCATTGCAACTGTTCCTCAAAAAGGTTAAAACAACCAAGTGAAAGCGTATGATCAGCCAAAGGGATGGTGGCGATGGGATGAAAACAACCAAGGCTCATCTGACAAAAGAGGCTGATAGAATGGCAATCACGAGGGTTAAAATGGAAATGGGTTCATTTTTACACAAGCTTGAACCATAGGGAACTATGCTTGGATTCAGTTTCATGTTTACACAAGCTTGAAACGATATGCTTGGATTCAGTTTCATTTTTACACAAGCTTGAAACGAAAAAAACTATGCTGGGATTCAGTTTCATTTTTACACAAGCTTGAAATGAAAAACTATGCTTGATATTGGTTTACATGCCCCCAACATGATGAAAGGGAAAGTCTCCTGTAACCAGATGGAAGTCACTGCGGTGAAGCAGGACGGTTATCCAACACCTTTTTGGCTTCATCCAGATAGGGACAAAGGTGAATGGGGTGATTCCCTTCACATAACCTACAGGGAAACTTAACTTTACCATTAGGTGCATGCCCCTAAGCTTCATTACATTCACCTAAGTAGACTACTTGTGGCTATTAGGTGGATGGAGTGAAGGTTCATATACGTGATCAAGTGAAAGACTAGACTGGGATTTTACGAGATCTAATCTAAGACTCAACTTGGAACTTTGCTCCAGGGGACCTTGTTTCATTTATTAATGAGCTTGACACAAGACAAGGAACTCTACCCGGATTCCATGTTTCATTTTTTAATGAGCTTGACACAAGACAAGGAACTATGCTCATATTCCTTGTTTCATTTTTTAACTAGGTTGACACAAGACAAGGAACTATCCTCATGGACCTGTATCCTTTTTTAACGAGGTTGACACAAGACCAGGAACTATCCTCGTATCCTTCAATCACAACTCATAAGAGGTCATGAAGGAGAGATCTGGTTCCAATGCCCCTAGTACATGATGTACAACATCACTGAATTGATCATCCGTTGATATAGGTATGGAACGGGTTGCCACATAATTAATCCGTGGCAGGGATGATACCATTGGTACAAAAGGAACAATTAGAGAAGATGGTTGACTAGGAGCCATATTTGGATTGGGAAATGAAAGCTGGTCAATGGTGAAAATTCCACCTTCATGTGGGAAACAAATCACTCGAAAGAGTGTTGAAACAATAGCTCCCATGTCATAAACATAGTCGCGCCCAAGAAGTAAGTTATAATCTAAAGGTCATGGGACTACCATCACGTTCAGATAAATAATTTTTCCTCCCAAAGTAATAGGTAACTGAGGGAGGATCCCTAATGGTTGACTGGTTCCTCTGTTAAAAGCCAACAGATTCTGGGTAATAGGCACAAGTGGTGGTGAACCGAGCACTTGCCAAGCAGTTGAGGAAAGGATACTCACTGATGCACCTTCATCTATAATAGTGCCAGATACAATCATATTACAAACTTGTACTATGATCTGGAAAGGCACATAAGAAGGAAGACAGAATCCTGCCAGTTAGTTCCAATCAAAGGAAGTGACTAGACTACTTGGAGGGGGTACCATAAGAATGGGAGAATTAACCCCTTGAGTTACGAGAGCGGGAGGATTTTCCTCCTGTCTTGATGGAACAGGAGGATTTCCCCCAAGCTCATTTGAATATGAAGAAACAAAAAGAACTTGAGTGGTATCATATTCACTCTCTTCGGGAAAGGTACGATTTACTGAAGGTGAAATCGGGTCAATTGTTACTTCGGCCTGTTGATTTGGGTCGGGTATAGACTCATAGGATTGAATTTCAGAGAGAGTGGGTTTGACCAATTGTTGATTTTGGTCAGTCAATTCATCAACTAGTGAAGGATTTAGGGAAAGTTTCCTATAACCAGATGGAAGTCGCTATGGTGAAGCAGGACGGTTATCCAACTCTTTTTTGGCTTCATCCAGATAGGGACAAAGGTGAATGGGGTGATTCCCTTCACATAAACTACAAGGAAATTTAACTCTACCCTTCTTTCCATGAAATTTACTACCACTAGTTGATGGTGTGTCACCAACATGATCTCCAGAAGTTGATGACACAGGATGATGTGAACGGGAAGACCATTCTTCTAAGATCTGAAGAATATCAGGACAATTTCAAAGAAGATGGTCTCCCGCACAAAGTTTGAATGGATATCGAACTTTGTGAGGCTTGTCGGATGGTTTCTCATAAAATGTTGCATTAAAAACAATGGTTGCTCGGTTGCCCCTCTACTGAATTTGCTTCTTCTTCTTCTTCTTATTCCCTTTCTTCTTCTTCTTAGCCACCTGGTTACTAGTACCAATACTTTCACCAGGTGAAGAGGAAGAAGGGGAGGAAGAAACAAACGAGGAAGAAGGAAAAGGGTCAACTTTAGGATCAACAGGAGGTTGATTTTGTCTAGCTGGAGGTGTACTCGATTGTGGAGAATTCATGACATTTTGAACCAAGGAGGTTGAAAACAACCATACTGGCAAACCAATGGTAAATCCCGGAAGGGACAATGTAGCCATATAAGGAGCACCAATATTTTCGAAAGGAGGAAAAGGACTAGGATTCCCATCAAAAGGAATTCCTTGATCGGTGGACTCTGGATTTGTCACCATATGTTTCAACCTAAGATCAACTAAGGAGCGAGCGTGGAGGACTTTATCGACATTCAATTATATTTAGTTTAATCAAAGTAACATAACAAAACAAAAGAGGGATAATCTAGGCAAAAGGTTGACCAAGCAACTGTGAACTGGTGAATACCTCCCGGCGAACTAAGAAGTACGGGCAGGGAATCTCCCCAAATGCTGTGTTCGGTGTATCACAGTGTATAAGGCAGACGACTTGATTACCTAAGGATGGATAGCAACCTAGAGTTGTCCTCCCATATATACCCAAAGGTACGTGGAGGCCCAGTCCATATAAGCATTGTCTAATGCAAAACTGCACAGTGAGAGCATTCCCATATACTTTATGTACTGTAACATCGCCCTATATACCCGAAGGTACATGGACGAGCTACGATATACTCACATACGTGGAATGAGGTATCACACTCGGGATGTATTGCAGACAAGTTAGTGACAACTGCTTTGTTTTACGACGCCGGAACACGTCTCTAGCCTAGAACCACTAAATGTTTGCGTTAATGACAATGCTCTATTAGGTAAATTGATGTTTATTTTAAGTTTAGCTTGCTTAGGAATTTGCCTTTCACGTTCACCACGTGATGTATTCTGAAATTCCTAGGAATGCAACTATCATGATAAGCATTCTTTCCATTCAATTTAACGATGAAAATCCTAGCTACTTAGGGATAGAGCAATCAGATTTCTTTTGATCAAAGAGAAAAGAGCACAATCTAAATGCAAATTCCCTACACTATTCCTTATCAACACACACAAACTTTTTCAATGCAACATGCATGTATTTCTTTTCAGTTTCCCTTAATGTGAATGAACAAAAGGAAAACTAATGCACAATTGATCAATAAACGCTTTTCATAAAAATGACGATTTTGTGACAATTTATTTTCAAGGAAAGGAAGACTTTACGACACTTTCATTTTAAAAGATATGAGGAATTGCGACACTTTCAACGAAAAGACTAATCATTTGCACACATCAATCAATAGATCTTTCATGAATGAATATTTTATGACAATTCAATTTTCAAAGGAAAAGATGATTTTACGACACTTTCTTTCGCTAAAGATCAATCGATCAAAACTAACTTTCGACTAGAGGTTGAAAATGAAAAAGTAAATACATAAGAAACACTTATCAATACTAGTCTAAGTAGGGCCAAGTAAGGAAATGAAACACTATTTTTAGAGACAAAACATCATTGACATTCAACAAATCTTTCAAACATGAGAAAATTGGCTCAAAAACTTTATCTCCTAGATGGGAAACTGACTCTCAAGGGATCAGCGCAGGTAGTAGTGAGAGACAGTGCGCTGAAGCGCACTGGATCTATGCGGGAAGTGCATTACAGTGCACTGTGTCCTTCATTGGGCTATGCTGGTGACAGTAAGCAATTTTGAAGACAATTTGGCACAGTTTTGGCTCAATTTTCAATGAAAGAAGACTGAAATTCAATCAACGACCACAAGTACAGTATTTAGAAATGTCTTAAGAGGCTGATAAGTTACAAATATGGATGATTTCTCCCCAGTGGAGTCACCAATTTGTTTTGGGAAGTTTTAGTGTCTACAGATATATGCTTAAACCCCTAGACTAGTAGCTAAGTCTAGAACAACAATGCAAATCATTCTCTACTTTTCCTATGACCAATAGATTAAATAAGAGGCAAAGAAACCTACTTGTAGCTCTCGCTTGCTCCTTATCTCCCTTGACGAACTCTATTGCTCCTCTCCGTACTTAATCTACTTGAAGAGTACTTGCACACAAATAGAAGAAAACAACCAATCAAAGCATATGATAATGATCTATTGATTAAACATTGCATGGAATCAAGTACATGATACACATATGAAAGCATAAGTGAATAACACAAGCATATGGAAAAATCTTTCAACACTTTATTAGTAAAAGGAAGAGTTACAACCCATTGCTTGATTTAGCATCACTCCTCCAGTTCAATCCCATCCTCTCCTCATAATAAGCAAGACATTTTGACATCATTACAATACTTGAAATCAACTCAAGTCTCATACTAACAACATCTCCCTATAATTCAATAATTTCCAGCCCCTGATCACTTCAACCAACTTCTTTAACACATCCTTGATCATTTGTAAAACATCATCACATTAGGATACACAATTCTAACCACCTACAACATCAACAAAACACATGCAATCATGATACAGTAGCAACTAAATGAAAAAAAGACCTCCATCAAGTAACTTGTCAAAAAATCATATTGAGAATCCAAATCATAACATTTGTTATAATTCATTTGAAGGTTGACATCCATTCCAACAAAACAACATTGTTGCCAGCATCATCCCCCTTTGGCATTAATGGAAACCCCGAATAATCATTCCATCTGCAACTAGTCTTTGAAAATTGATCTCATCACTCTCTCTCCCCCTTTGACATCAATGGAAAATGGATACAACTAAAAATATGACATTAATGTCAATGGTTTCAACAATCCTCAATTGACCACACAACCACTAAATATGTTCACTTTACCCCCCCTAGACACATGCTCACTCTGAGCATCTATACACTCCTGAAGCAACACACGATGATATAGCCAATACTCTCTTTGACCTCAACTACCTCAGCAACCCAACAACATCACCTCATCAATGCTCCTCACACTCAACCATACAAGCATTGGTGGCCACATAGTCACATTAGCAAGATAGTGTGGTCAACATATACAAGACTCATGTATGAAAACATCACATTAACCAACTCAATACACCCTAGCAACCACAATATGACTTTACAAGGGTTTGGAAATTATACATGGCATCAACTTGACCTCACTGTAGCATGCTCCAACTTATGACAAATAATCTGACTCCTAAACCAAGGATACACTCTAGTACGCTATGCCCATCAACCAATATCATAATAATCCAACAACAACATATACAAATACATGGATATTATATGGTAGCATTAATACATGGTATAGGACACCAAGACACTTCACACTCAACTCATTACATGACTAAACAAACTATCTTGAAAGGTATACAAGGAATTAGTAGTGATACTCATCAAAAGAACATAACATGACAATACAAGGTTGCTAGTAGTCCCACTACAACAATGACACAACAATATTGTGGTTAAACACCAATGATATCTTCTACATCTTTGTAACATAAGATTTTCCATACAAGAACACAAATAGCATCAATATGCTCATATAAAATCCTACAAAAACATTGTGAGCAATATAAACATCAAGTGCTCTGTAAATTTCACTTGTTATAGGGGTCTTTGGTCTCTCAACCATGCATTCAAAATTTGAACTTGATCAAACACACAATGAACAATACTATCAACACACCCTTACACAATTAACTCCTTTAATGCATGAGAATTTGCAAAAATACTTTCAATTTGTACACAATGCAACATCATTATGCTCTATAAAAAAACTCTGGTATGCAGGTAGTAGAAACACCACACTTCCATATGATAGCATTGCACACCTCGTTAATCAATTGGTCACATAAACTTTCATTTTCTGATCTAAACACACACAACATCTAATTGTCCACAAATTAGTTGATATAATGCACACAGGTGAATATCAACTACAAATCTCATTTCCTCCTCTTCATGCATTGGGATCGAACACATTACTCTGCCTCTCCAACATAACACAGGTCATTTAACCTTCTACCATTTCACCCTTGTAAGCCATGCTTTGTCACATCTAACCCATTGGTACAACAACACAAGCTCTATCTTTGCAATACACACTTGATTCTTAGGTTTTCTCATTGCACAAGTATCCAAACAAATTTACTCCATCTAATCACTTAGCATGATCACCTTTGGACTAATATGTGTGCACAAGTATACTTCTTGTTTAGCTCAAGCCGCTCATACCAATAGAACCACATTCAAGCTCTTTTTCTATGCACACTCCAATAAAAGATATGTCCTTCACACATACACAAAACACTCTACATCAAAAAAAATTCCCTGTAAACCACACTCCACGATATATGTAAAGCATATCACTTGACTATTTACACCAACTGTAGGTGATCACATTTGATAACGATCGATTTCATGCACCAATAGCTACACATTCACCATGTCTTCCATATATCACCTCATACTCACTACACAAAAGTATTCTTTATATAATCTTAGTTCGTTGGAATTGATCCATACAAAAATAAGCTATTGCCTCCTGGATGCAATGCACTCATCAAACCTTGGCACAACACAATATTCACAAACTTGTGAAGACAATTCTATAGGCACATCGATACTTGTCTACACAACAACATAGAAACAATCATTGAGAAACATCTTTTGTGACCAAGTAAAAAACATTAAGTCCGTTCCTACACCTTCTGAGGTACAAGTCAAGTCAATTAATGCATACCATTTCATCTTTAATAGACCAAATCAACATAATTAACTCAGACTAGATTGAACTTGATCAAATCAATTTATTAACTTCATGACCAAATAAAACCATGCATTAGTTCCGCTACCATGATCAAAGAGGATGCTTGTAGACCATATCAACAAAGAGATTAGATCGAGCTAGTTTTCCAACATAAATTTAGATCAAATCAAAAAGATTAATGCATTTCACTCATTTTTTGGAGACCAAAAATGAATGTTAATTTGTTCCACTATTCATGGAAATTGTCACCAGATAAATTGGAACACTCTGTAATTAACTTGTTCCACTCTTCTCACAAGACCAAATCAATAGGTTAAATTTAACCGGATCACGGTGCTTTATAAGATGCAGAGCATTCCTGCATTATACAAAAGTCCCAATCACCAACTTAAAAATAATATTAATTAAATGTTTTATAAACTTAAAAATTCCATCATTCTCATTCATTGGCCCATGATCATCACATTTACGAATAGACTATGCTTTGGGTCAAACACATCGATTCATCACACTTCTTTGGATGAATTCACTCTTGGTTCTGTTCACATTATACATAAACAATCAGAATGTCATTGCAACTTCAACACATCGTCATGCATTGAACAAAACCAATCCAACACATAGGTTTACTCTACCCATGCGAATAGGTACAAAGGATTCACACTCCTTCACATTATACATAGGCACAACTATCCAACATACCAATAGAACGATTTGGTTGAGTTCCAAAAATATTAGAACAATGTTGAGTTACCATTGTTGATAACTGGTTGTCATTGATGTCAACCCAAGTAGCACCAGGGGCTATCCTGATCTTGCATGGGTATTTTGACTTGAAAACTCATCCTATTCTAAGTCAATAATCTTCTACATGGATTCTACTCATCAAGATGTTTCCGTTGATATATGTCATGCCACATAGTTCTTCACAGTCTGAGAGTTATTCGTGTTTGAAGTTAGTAACCCCACCTAGTGGGCTAAAAACCCATGGGGTTTTGGCATGGAAATAATCATTGGTTCTGGTCATTGAATAGTAAATAATTAATGTTGGGTAGCAGAGGCCCCGCATAATAGGTTTGGGGCCCAAAGCCCACAATTTTGGTAATAATATGGTAAAGGCTTCGCAAGATGCACAGAGATCGAAGGGTAAGGAGTTAAGTCAAAGGGTTGTCTACTCGAAAGATATGTAAGAAAATAGAAAGTGAGTCGGCCTGACCATGGTCCGTGGACCATGGGAATGTATAAATAGAGCAAGGCTCTAAGGTTAGAAGTAAGTTCTTGTTTTGATCTTGAATGTTATGGGTTTATGAAGGCAATATTCTTTTTGTGTCTGTAAGTTCGAGTCAAGGGTGTTGGTAGATAGATAGAGGCTCTGCAGCGGTGTGTGCAGGGGCCTGATAGAGTCCGCAGCTATGTGCGCGGACCCCTGCAGCTGAGTGCACAGGGTGGATCTGGTTGTACTGGGAAAGAGATCAATAAAGATAAGAATTTCTGAATCATTGTGTGTTTTATCGCAAATCTATCTGTTGTTTATGTTCTGAGTTTATGCATATTTTTGTGCACACTAGGTATTATTGTTAAATGTTTGCTTAAAGACCGTAAGAAGTAGAATAGATCTATAATAAACTCATAATAACAAGAGCACGTTGGTGTGGATCTACACGGAAGCCTGATAACGGTATAGAGTAGCGCGAGGCCCCATATCAGTTCGCGACCCCATCCAAACCACATCTAGACATCCCAAGGGTGTGGAAACATGGTTCCAGCACCCTCCCCTGCTACCTCGGGTGAGACTTCAGTCCGCGCTCCGCGGACTATTGCCAAAAGGGCCGGTAGCATGGGATTTGTTTGGCTAATAACTCTTTCGAACTTGGGTCAGGCCCCAATAAGCCAACAAATGGTTCCGTTGCCGGGACCGGGATCTGCCTAAGGGATGTCTGATGTCGGAACACTGGAACCCTATGAAGAAAGAGATTGAAGATTGGTTGGATCAGAAACTGCACGAGTTCATAGTACAGGAGAACAGAAATCCACGGATATCTGAGGAAAGGTGGCTGGATCGCTACATATACATAGAAATCCACGAGATCTTCTTCGCAACCTTCTCGCTGGAGTTGTACGAGTGGATCGCGAGGCTAGCTGATAGCGTGGGAAGGTGCAGACTAGATCAACCCATTGTGTGGACTCTAGAATTGGTGCATAGGCTAGAAGCATCTGAAGATAAAATCGCACGTGCAGTAGATCACTGGTTGGATTGGATAATAGGAGGGTTTATCACTGAGTTCATGATAGACACAACTGTGAGTTACAGCGAAGCAGAAAGGCGATTTCTCCAAGGACCGCAGGGTAAGTACATCAAATCATTGAATACTTGGATTAAAATGCTGTTATGTGAAAAACGGGTTATGCACATCCATTAATGTCTAGGGTAACGAGGAGCGGAAGAGGCTATCAAGGGATTGAGGGATTGGAAAACAGTCCTCTGATTTCACTTTTGTGAGAAAGCGAGGAGGAGCTCATAGGGTTCTCTCCGAGGAGCGCAGTCCGACTGATAAATCAGCGCATTCCACTGATACCACCACCGTCCATGCCATCACCTACTTCACCTACATCAAACCCATCTTCACCTACCCCACCTCTGCCACCACCAAGGGTTGGAATGGCGAGTGCGATCAAGTTGTCGGTATTTAGAGGTGTAGGAAATGAGGAACCAGGTCAGTTCTGGTTCGTGGTAAAGGTTGTATGGGAAGCCCAAGGCGTAATGGATGATAACATCAAAAAGGCTACTCTGGTTAGCGTGCACATGACCGTGTGTTGACATGGTATATAAAGTACTCGAGCGATCATCCGAATGCGGGGATAGCGGTGATCCAGGATGCATTGAACAAAGAATTTAGCTGGCCAAAATCAGAGACGCAGTTGATCATCGGGTTCAAGGAGATCATAATGTTACCTGGTGAAACCCTGTGGGATCTGGATCAGAGATTGAAGAGTACAATCTGTGAGGCTAACATGACGCTGACGGATGCACAACATTGTGCGTGGTTTGTGGCGTCTTTGACACCACATCTAAGGACAGCGCTATCACAGCAAAATATCTCAACCCAAGTTAAAGCATTAGAGACAGCGATGAGGTTGCATGAAACTCCAATACAGGATCTAGGGTTGGGAGTTCAGCAAATCCACGTGCAACTACAAAACCTATGCTTAGAAATGCAAAGTTTGAAGCAAGAAAGGGCGCCCTGACTAGAGGCACGTACAAAAGTGGGGTGTATCAAATGCAAAAGTCAAGGGCACGACAAGGACCACTGCCCCGTATTCGTGAACTATCTGGCAGGAGGGGGCCCGATGCCATTAAGGCTGGAGGTACAAGTAGGGCCAAGTGCGGCGCCCATGCTCTGGTGCGCGATTTGTCAAGTAGGAGGAAAGCATGCAATAGACAACTATCACCTGTTGCAGAAGTATACCCAGACTCCGCAGTAGTTGTATTGCAACTTTTGTAGATCAGTAGGGCACGACGAGTGAACGTGTCGAAGCTACAAGCTAATGATGGAAAGGACCCCAACCTATTGAATGCAGACTGAGACGCGGAGTTTCGACCCAGCCGCGGGGCCGTGCGGTGGATTCCAAGGACGTGGACGAGGGAGAGGAGGAATGGGACTGGGACGAGGCCGCGGACAGTTGATCTGTTATAATTGTGGAGGGCCAGGGCACTACGCTCGTGATTGCACTAACCCGACGAGAATATCTTTCCCATACTGTGAGCAGTTTGACCATGAAATGGTGGATTGTCCGACGCTGATTGCCCAAATGTGCGAAAAGGGGGTACTACAGCCTAGTCCAACTCAAAATATCCAAATGATGAGGTCTGAGCCATGCGAGGAAGATCCCAGTGTAAACATGGTATTAAGGAGTGGCGCAACTACAGGGGAGGATGCGAGGAAACAGTCTGGAGAAGATGTAAAGGAACCTGACTTTGAGGTGGGACAGGGGAAGGGGATGTCTAAGGAAGCTAAGAAGAGCTTCACAGAAGTCTCTACTCCAAGTAGTAGGGATCCAATTGAGCCAGGAATGGATCCCTCGATGCTTACTACCTTTTTAGAGACATGTATGAAGCTGCTACGTGACAATAAGGCAGTTAAATGACTACAAGAGTTGATCATAAGGTGCATAGGATTGGGGGTGTTGCACATAGTCCAGAAACTGAAAAAATATGCTTTACGCACCGGGCAGGAAATGCAAATGATGGCGCAAATCAGTGAATATGAGATGGACCAGGTCATCCTGGATCTGGGGTTGGATGCGAATGTATTGCCTAAGCAAACATGGGAATGCATGGGTAGGCCTACACTACAGTGGTCTCCTATTCAACTACGGATGGCCAACCAGCAAAAGATCTTATCAATGGGAAGATTGCAAGGGGTGACAGTGGACATTGAAGGCGTAAGTATGCAGATGGACTTTGAGGTGATAGAAATTGTTGATGACAGTAATCCATACCCTGCACTGCTAGGAATAGATTGGGCCACGGACATGAATGGGGTCATCAATTTAAAAAGATAGAAGATGACATTCGAAAAAAAGTCACTACGTGTTATAGTTCCACTAGACCCGGCCGAAGGAGCACGCTACACCGAACTGGTGCGCGATGAGGACAGTGACGATGAACTAGACTACATTTACCAGATAACAGCGCAAGACCAAGATTGGGTGAATCCCACAGCGGATGGTAGAATCTCATGGGAGCGTGATAGTTCCTGCACATCGGACTCAGATGAGGAGATAGAATGATGGCAGAACTGATTGCATGAAGTCACAACGCTCAACTGCAACATGATGATTAGATCATTGCGATGCGTGACAACTGAGGTAAGGAATCGACCGGCAGACAACGATGCAACAAATGGACAAGACTTCGTTAACCACTGCGGGACTCCATGTATAGAGCGAAAGTGGCAGGGTGCGCTACGCACGACAATAACACCACGGTCGCATGCACATATGAAGAGGAGGTGGAATGAGCGCACAGGTAGAAGGCGGTTGCGTGTATGGGGTGAAGGATTTTCGCTGCAAATGGTATGACTGTATGCTGTACGACCATCGACCCATCCGAATCGGCGCGTGACAAAGGTTCACTAGGCAAATAAGACCGTAAGCAAAGCAGGGTATGAGAAGAGAACTCTCTCCACGATCAGACGCGATGTAACTAGGAAAGTAAAGGGAACTTTTCCGACCGCTGCCCCTGCAGTTCAACCTGAATGAGAGGACCTGGACAACCAGACCTAGTAGTTGCAGGAAGCCATCTGGCATGGCAGCTTGCGACTACGCGAGCTTGAGGAAGAGGGGGCAAGGCTAAGGAGGAAAAGCGCAAGGCTGGACGAAGAAATTGGCAAAATAAACATGGGAGTCACACAAAGGGGCCGCGTGAGTGTGACAATAAGGGGACCAGACCTGGCTGGCCCTCCTACGATACTAGGATGAGCCGTGACCCTGCTATCATGGTTGTGCCCGCACCCTACCACACGAGCAAGTACAGAACGTGATGCGCTACTTGATTTAAAGGTACGCGAAGGGTGCCCGCAACCCGGGCTAGCAGGGAAGAGGAAGTCTCGTACGAGGGGTGCGACCACCTGACTATCCGTAGGAGGCCCAGTCTCAATGCCCCAAGCAGTTGAAAGGAGGCGCGAGACTATAAACAAGTCTGCAGGAGGCCTGCGTGGAAGGAGGGTTCCATGCAGGGCGAGTCGGTCAGCAAAATTGCGGTTGCACTGAGGGGGCTGCGTTGCCGCATGGACAGGCTTGGAGGTGACTGTTGCCATCACTGTTCATAACAAGAAGTTCGAGTTACGGCAGAAAGGAGCGGGCGGCGGGTCATTAAGACTGGGGCCATGAGCTAGATACGGAAAGATCTGCCGCCCAGAAGATATTAATGAAGTGAAAAAGGAGGGAAGGGTTCCATTCAAATTTACGCGCTCATCTAAAAACCCTTGGACAACACTGGGATATTTGAGACTTGAGCCGATACAGAATAGCGAACATCTAGCTACTAGGCCCCCCATGAGTACCATGGCTAGAACCCGAACACGGTTCGCAGAAGAGCTGTATCTGACCTAGGAGGAACTAGAAGAAGTGGCCACCACCCCTGAAGTTCCAAAGTCCCCATGCACACCACGACCCTAGAAAAACAAGCAGACTATGGGACCCATCCGGACATCACCGCGATTCAGTAAATTATCAGTGGCCGCAAAGGGCAAAGCAATCACCACTGAAATGGATGAGGACGAGGAAGACTTTCAGGCCCTGATCGCTCAGATTGAAGCACAGGATGAGGAAGAAGAGGATTCTTTCCAAATACCTTCACTACCACTGTATATCTCTCCATGGAATGGGACGACCAAGATACCAAAGGACTTGGACGCTCTGAATAGTACCCTTCAGACCCCGCTCCTTCCAGATGAAATAAGGTTTGACAGTCTGCCCCTGGGTCGAGTACTGAGTATAAAGTTCGAATATTGGGATCTTGCAGACAGTGAGAAGTTCCCCTAGTTGGCCAAAGACAAATTATTTGATCCAGGTGGATGTTGGTGGCCACCCACCTATCCCATTTGGACCCCCACAACTGTCTCTTTCAGTTTTTCAGTTTCCTTAATTATAGCGCAGTTTACTATTTTTAGCAATTTTTCGGGTCCTAAACTTCTGGAGCCGTTTTGAGGCCCTAAACGACGTTTTTTGGGAAATCTAAACGACGTTTTTTGGGAAATCTACCTGTCGTGATTTTTTAGGTAAAAAATCATCTTTTTCGTCATAGTCCTTGGAGAGATCTTTCCAACGGGCTATCGTGCGAGTCAAACGGAGATCGTATGCCAAAGTTACGACCCCGAGAAGTTGATGTACCAATTTACCCAAACGGGGCCCATAGTTTGGCGTTTCATCTTCTAGGGTTAGGTTTTGGAATGTTAAGGGTTTTCCATTGTTTCTCAATAATAAATAGGCCTTCGAGCCTCATTGTAAACACAGTTCGAAATAGTTCAGAGGCATGTAGCCGACACATCTCTTCTCAGAGATAAGCTACCATCGCCCTAGCTGGGTTATTTCTATTTGTAAGCATATTTCAGTATTCTCCATTAATAAAATGAAGTATTATTTCCATTGCATCTTTGTTTTTATGGTTATCGCATCTCTGTATTTATGGTTTATCTCTGTAATCTATTATGTTCCTGCTTAAATCTTGATCAGTGGTATCAGAGCGATCTGCGTTTTCTTTGTTTTTCTTTGCATGTCCCCAACGAGGTCGGGATATAAGGAGTTAGGGCTTGAATTGGTCGAACCTTTGCAAGACCAGCCTCGTAAATCTCGATGACCTCCCATGGCGGATGAGAAGAAAGATGAGGGGGCAGGAGATCCTATCAGAATCTTGCTCGAAGAAGCCCTCGAGTGGCAAAGGAACGCGATGATGGATAGCTTTGCGCAGATCCTTCAGCGCTACTGAGAGGCGACGCATCGGCTTCCAACAGCTACTCTGGAAACGCCACACCGTTTAAGGTACAAGTTAATTTTGAAATCCCCATCTTTCGAGGGTCAAATAGACGCAGATGCCGTAGATAAATGGTTAAATCTGCTAGATGGGTATTTTTCTGTTCATGAATTTTCAAGTCAGGAAAAGATTGTTTTCGCTCTTCTCAAAGCAGCGCCCCACGTCAAGGACTGGTGGGAAACATACTGCGAGCAGAAGGATGAAAGTACAGGCTCACTGTTTTCAGCCGCCCCCACATGGAATGACTTCCAGGATGCCATCAAGGAGCAGTACTACCCTGTCAAAAGCTATGAGGACAAAAACATCAAATGGACCACACTGCGACAGGGACAAGACCAAGATGTACCAAAGTTCACAAATATTTTTCATACCCTTCGCACACAGTTGGGTATCAAATATTCTGAGCTGCATCTGGTACTCAAATACCGCGGCTACCTACATAGATACATCCAGGAAGAGATGGAGTTCTTGAACATCTCCTCACTCGGCACAGCATACCGATACGCTGTCAAAATCGAGCAAAAGTTCAAACAGAAGAAGCGAGAGTTTGGATCTACAAATCCGAAGCCCAAAGGACAAATCCAAGGCGGGGTGACCCAAGACAACCCCTCTAAGCTGCAAGAAAGGAACAACACCACGAAGCCGAAGAAGGACACAGGGAAGTGGTGTGAGTTCCACAAGAGTCCCACTCATAACACAAGTGAGTGTCAGACCAAGCAGTTGCTGGTGGCTGAGTTGAAGGCTTCCGAATCAGATGCATGTTCTGACTCTGAGCCGGAACTCGACAAGGGGGATGGCAAAGGGAAGAAAATCATTGATGCGGATCCTAGTGCCACTATTGCCACTGCCAAGATCCAGAAGAATGAGACCGAAGAGCCAGAGGAGGGAACGTCTTTTCCACTCACAGATGTGGGTGAAGGGTTCGCTGCTGCAATTCATTGTCGATAGTGGCAGCCAAAAGAACCTCGTTTCAGCAGAGGTCGTGAAGCAATTGGTCTTACCAACTACGCCACACCCACAACCGTACAATATCGGGTGGCTTCACGAAGGACGAGATCTCAAAGTTCACCAGCAGTGTCGCCTTCCCTACAGCATCAAGCCCTTCACAGATGAGGTATTGTGTGATGTTACACCTCTGGATGTTTGTGATGTACTATTAGGCCAGCCATACTTATGGAGGCGACATGCTGTGTATGAGTCAAGGCCTCCCGCTGTCATTATTTCTTTGGATAATTCATTATACAGGATACCAGAGGTAGCTCCACCTACCACCACCTCTTTGATCACTGCTAAGAAAGGCAGCAAGCTCATCTCACAGACTAGGAAATTTATTTTCTGTCTGGTTCGCTCCCAAAGTAAGGGGAAGATCATTGCTACATCCATGATCCCCGCAAAGGGTTCCTCCACACAGCAACAACAACATAGGGATACAGTCATGACCGAACACAAGAACAACTTCTCCTTACCCAGAGGGGTACCACACAAGTTTCAGGTGGGCGAAAATTTTTGGTTACATCTGCAGAGAGAACGCCTTACCAGAACCCATCAGAAACTCAGACCGCTTCGACATGGTCCTTACACCAGTAACAAGGCTGTGGGCAACAATGCTTTGAAGCACAACATTCCTCCATTCCTTCGCTTGCACCGATTGTTCAATGTGGACAATCGCCAACCATGCTTCCCACCATTTCTGGACACATAAGAGATTGCAGAACAGCTCACTGGAGACCCAGCTCAGCAGAAGCTTCCTCATCTCAAGGAGGAACTCAACGCAATGGGGACCGTTGCTTCCTAGGGGGGAGGAATGATCCAGGTGGATGTTGGTGGCCACCCACCTATCCCATTTGGACCCCCACAACTGTCTCTTTCAGTTTTTCAGTTTCCTTAATTATAGCGCAGTTTACTATTTTTAGTAGTTTTTCGGGTCCTAAACTTCCGGAGCCGTTTTGAGGCCCTAAACGACGTTTTTTGGGATATCTACTTCGATGATTTTTTACATAAAAAATCATCTTTTCTGTCGTAGTCCTCGGAGAGATCTTTCCAACGGGCTATCATGCACGTCAAATGAAGATTGTATGCCAAAGTTATGACCCCGGGAAGTTGATGTACCAATTTACCCAAACGGGGCCCATAGTTTGGCGTTTCATCTTCTAGGGTTAGGTTTTGGAATGTTAAGGGTTTTCCATTGTTTCTCAATAATAAATAGGCCTTCGAGCCTCATTGTAAACACAGTTCGAAACAGTTCAGAGGCATGTAGCTGACACATCTCTTCTCAGAGATAAGCTACCATCGCCCTAGCTGGGTTATTTCTATTTGTAAGCATATTTCAGTATTCTCCATTAATGAAATGAAGTATTATTTCCGTTGCATCTCTATTTTTATGGTTATCGCATCTCTGTATTTATGGTTATCTCTGTAATCTATTGCGTTCTTGCTTAAATCCGGATCATTATTGCCATGGAAGTGGTTACTAGGTGTGGATAAGGCGAGATTACTCAATCTAAGGTGGATACCCCACTATCACCATGCGACCATCATCATTTTTGTTATCCGATAGTTGCTGTGTCTAGTACATGATGGATATCTCTAGTTGGAGGAGCTGATTCCCATCATGGCCGATTTAGTACACCGCATTACCCACCTACCTATTAAAGGAAATGACCCCACGGACATAGCCGAAACAAGTAGCGATGTAGGTCTCGCAGAAGTAATGAAGGCTAAATATAAGTTGGAAAAGCGAAAGCACGGGTATGTAATAGCAAGCATCAAAGATCGAGGGGTGCGAGTTGCCACCCAGCTACTGGCCAGTAAACTCATGAGGAAATGCCGCGCCGATGAGGTGCCAGCCCCTATCATTGCGCTTGCGGAGTAGTGTGCAGAAGGGGTTCAGTTCAACTGGGTGCAATTTCTATGTGACGAATTTTTGACGAATTGTAAGGAAGCCTAGGAGAAAGGTAACAATTTCCATTATGCATGGTTGCTACTATCAATCCTTTTGGTTGCAGGAGAACTACTGCAGGGTAGCCAGTTTCCTGGAATTGAGAAGAACCTACCTGAAGCAGTGCGGTACAACTCACTCTGGGCTACAAAGGATGCCACGAGGGTTCGTGAGATCAAAGTATTCTGGATTTTCATGGAGGCGAGTATTCAGACATGGATTGCTCGCAGACCGCGGTTGTCCCCTACAATATATAACAATTTTCAAAGCACGACCGAGTTCAAAGCAGACATGCATAACCTGTATATTCGGGCGCGGAAGGATCCACAAAAAACATGGGTAAAGCTTCCTTTCATCGCAACAGATGATGCAATTTACGAAGTACTGGTAGCATGGCCTCTGGAGTGGCATGTGCCGGACGTGACCATATTAGAAAGGATGGTCGCATAGCAGTGAAAGAAGGAAATCCAGCTACGACTCACTAAACTGGCGGAAAAGACGCGTTAGGGACAAAAGGCAGCTTCGCAGCAGGAGGCGACCAAGGAAGTAACCACTGAGGAGATCAGGGAAGATCAGGAAGTGTCTTCAGAATAGGACATGTAGAGGGAAATAGAGACACAGGCACGCACGGACCTTCCCACAAAATTGCCCCAAGTTAAGAGGTTGCACATCAAGGAATCGCCACAGGCACTCAAGAAGTCAAAGACAGCTAAGACCTTGGAGAAAGACTTTCTGGATAGCAGCAAACCAGCGTATGATGTCACTCTAGGTGCTATGAAGGAATTGATGACAGCACAGACATCTGTGTTGGGGGAGCTTAGGGCACAGTTGCAGGCGTTACAGGTGCGAACCCCAGGAGGGATGATTCTGACCCTCGCAGAAGGTATAACCGCAGCAGAGCAGATGGTGCACACCTCCACTATGCACACTTTAGTATTACCAGCCGGTGCCGTCATAGCAGAAGTTGAAGGTGACATGAGGGGTTGGGGGCTGAATTTGGCCACTCTTCCTAGAGAAACCCTATATCAACTATAGGATGGGGTAACCACGGAGCTCCGTGCCAGGGAAGGTCGCGCCCTCCAAATCTTAACTAAGCACATGCCAAATCTGGAGCAGGTTAGTCTACATCGTGATGATGTGGTTGCGCACAGCAAGGAATTGGAACAGGCCGTGGTGAAGGTTTGTAGCATGATACCAGAGTTGGCTGTGCTAGCGGAACTTCCAATAGCCGATAAGATCCATCACATGGCCGCAAGCTTTCGTACGACCCAAGAGGAAGTAGCAAAAGCTCAGTGGGAATTAAAATTACAAATTGCAGAACTAAGGATGAAGGCATAGCCACCTACAGCTCTAGAAGTATGGGAATATCACCATAGAGAAATTCAAGCCAGATTAGTAGTAATAGGGCGTGTTGTCCAAGATTGTTGGGGATTGTTGGATCAGTCCCTCCTTACAGTCACATCCCTTCAGGAAGACCCAACGCTACAGCAGGCAGAGGCAGAAGCGCGGGAGTTGCAGAAGGCTTATGACCAAGTCTAGGGGACTGTGCAAATGGTTGCCATCACGCAGCAGTTGGCCAAAATGAGGGAGGCCCAGGTTCTCAAGGCACAAGTTAATGCCACACGACAGAAGGAAGCTGTGCTTAAATAGCGCATACAGCCTTGGCTTGATGAGGCATTCGCAGTCTCCACCAACATTGAGGGGAAATTAGCACACATGCAGGCAGTATATGAACCCGGACAAACACTTGAAATAGATATGTTGATGGCTCGCGTACAAAGGGTGCAATAGATGGCAGAAGAATTTGTTGCGAGCGTAAGTGAAGAGTAGAAGTTGCTGATGGACCTTTGCGTGAGGCTTGCCGTACTAGCCGAGTGACTCAGGACAAGTCACGATGATTGTGTTGGGGGCCTATTGGGTAGCGGAGGCCCCGCATAACGGGTTTGGGGCCCAAAGCCCACAAATTTGGTAATAATATGGTAAAGGCTCTGTGAGATGCACAGAGCACGAAGAGTAAGGAGTCAAGTCAAAGGGTTGTCTGCCCAAAATATAATGTAAGAAAATAGAAAGTGAGTCGGGCTGCCCATGGTCCGCCGACCATGGGAATGTATAAATAGAGCAAGGCTCTAAGGTTAGAAGTTAGTTCTTGTTTTGATCTTGAATGTTATGGGTTTATGAATGCAATACTCTTTCTGCGTCTGTAAGTTCGAGTCAAGGGTGTTGGTAGATAGATAGAGGCTCTACAGCTATGTGCGTAGAGGCCTGATAGAGTCCACAACTATGTGCGTGGACCCCTGAATTTGAGTGCACAGGGCGGATCTGGTTGTACTGGGAAAGAGATCAATAAAGATAAGAATTTCTGAATCGTTGTGTATTTTATCACAAATCTATCTGTGGCTTTTCTATGGGGTAAAATGCACGGTGTATGGAGAATTAAAACTACCCTCAAAGGCCTTCCTGGGACCTTTGATAGACTGTAAGATTATCTGCGGAAGCTACCAATTTATACACATGTTCATCTATCAAATATAAGTTAACAAAGTATGGAAAGAGGATTACCTCAAGTCATCTTGTAGATTTGTTTGGAGATTGTTATGTAGCCAAGAAGAACTCCCTCAAAGCTGGCTCCAAATCAATTCCTGCACAAAGGAAAGGCAAACACAATCACAACATACAATCTTGAAAACTAATATAAGAATGCACAATGAACATCTATTAGCATACAGCTAAACCACTCATCTAAACAAGTATCGAAATGAACAACTCAATGAACAATGCTATTGACACTATGGAGTAGGGAACACAACTGCAGTTATGTATTAATAATGGAAGAGTGATTACAACCATCCGTTGTATTAGTCTTCCCTTGCCCCTTCTTCTTCTGTCTCTCTCTCTCTTTCAGCTCACTTCTTCAAGTGTATGATAGCTCACAACAGCTTAGTGGGCTATCCTTTCAAATTCTCTGACCTCTTTCACAATTACCCTCACTTTGCTTATATAGAAATCGAGTTAGGGTTGCCAAGCTCCTCCTAGAGTTCACTAGGGTAAAAGAAATGAACTTGCTCCACTTTTCAGCTCTTTCCCATTTGCCTTCTTTTCTTAGATTATAAATCCTCCAAATATCTTGATTTTGGATGTTTCCTTGCTTTTCTTGAGCAAATTTAGGGATTAATATCTAGATATTTGTGAGTCAATTTGTTGGCTTGACCCATTGAAGTTCCCTTAGTTTCACTAACGCTGCCCCTTCACTAGTAACATGAGTTAGTGGGGTCACTAACGCTCCCTTAGGCTTGGTAACAAGCTTTATAAAGCAGGTTTTCAGTGTGCAACTAGCGTTAGTGTGGAATCAAGGCCTGCAATTGTGGTCTTTGCTTCAGTCATCCTGTCTTTCACCTCTGAGTTGATGAGGAGGTCATTTTGTTGTATAACAGATGCCCCCTAAAGTATGAGATTAGAGGTAGAGATGATGGCCGAAATACTTTACTGAAACTATAATTTTTCCTATCAAAATTTGTAGAGAGAGAGAAGCTTCGGGTGGCAATGAAAACTTGATACAACACATATATATATAACTACTAAAATCATGCCCTAAGTCAGGTATTCCCATGCTCAGTAGCTATGTTAGAGTAATTTTCTCCAAAGAGATATAACAAGGTTGGCTACCGATAAGCGCAATGCGGATCCAGTGTCATAATAGAATCATCCTGAAACAGATGTCTCCAAAAAACAATATCCGCAACTTGGGAGAGGAAACAAGGCTAAATGATGCAAGCCTCTACCCAAGGTCTTGATTTCCGCTTCACCGAACAACATAGATCGATACATGTGAAAAATATGTGTTGATGTCGAACATGCACGAAATCATCTGATTACCAGTCAATAATGGAGACCATTAACAGATGTGAGGAAGGCCACCGATAATGGTGATGGTCTCCAAGATGCACAGTACAAACTAGCGAGTGTGAAAGATTTCTTTGTCGTTGAACACTTGTAGAATCGCTTAACCAGGAGCCAATAATGAGAACCCCTGATCAAACACAAGGTAACCTGCCACTAATGTCTGCAAGTACCAAGGCACTGAATGTGTTTCTGGGTTATCTTCCTAGATAGAGTGTTGAAGTCGATAGGAAGAAACCTATCGAAAGGTAGGCAATGATGTGTCCTACATCAATCGACACGAAACGGGACAAGAATGATTTTTGTTTTTTGAGGAATATTTTGAGAATTTGGGTCTAAACAATGGAGGGCATGATTGTAGAGCTATAAAAAGGGTCTCTTTCACCTCTAATTACCTCACATTAATATGTCAATCCGGGAGCGTTTGGTTATTTCAAAGAGTGACTCAATCTGAGGCTATTTGTCAGAGTAATGCTAGTAGTACAGCGTTCTGCAAAAATACAAGAGTAAACGGATGCTTGTCTATGACTAAGTTACTTCAAATGACTAAATCACACACTATTAAAGCTAGGCAACTTTATCAGTCAAGGGTTCGACAGCAATAGCCCATCCCTTTGGAAACTGATGAAAAGGAAATTAGAGCATGGACCACGGGTCTGGGAGCGAGGCAATAAATGTTGAGGCTCACTACAGCCACAGATCGTCTCTCACACCAAATGCGAGTAAATGAAACGGCAGGTAAAAAAATGGAACGACAAATAAGAAATTGAACAACAAATCTAGAATGGAACAACAATGCTTAAAATGGAGCAGCAATTCTGAAATGGAACAGCAATCGAATAACTAAACCTCGCGAGCAGTAATCAAGATTTATCCTATCAACTCAAATGCACTCATTGTAATCAAAACTCCAATATTTCATTCTCCAAGCAAATCACGCAACACGCGCTAATGGAACAGTACTAATTACTAATTATGGAACAACATTTGGAAATCATACACACACAACACCCTTGAAAATTAATCTGATTTAACACCAATCATCAGCAAGAATTACAACTGTGTTTCAAAATGGAACAACATTAATCCTGAATCATAAAGAACACATCTTTCAGATAATTTCCTCAACACAAATACACAGCATAAGAGCTCCGTAACAAAATAATAACAATGTTCAATTAAGTCTAATAATATTCAATCAACTTTGAAGGTATTGGTGATATAATGCAGAGTCAATATAAAGAACCTTAATGAACGAATCTTAACAGAGAAGATGATGTAACTTATAAAGCATATCAGATTACCAACTAGTGACGATAAGCAAACCACGCAGAAATCAAATCGTAGTGATACAGAAGCAAGTGTCCTCCGGGGCCGGGCCCTTAGCCTCAAGGGTACACCGCTTTAAGTTAATCCAGACGCAGAGATAAGATAATCACCAAGTTTATATTAATGCATGAAACAGAAAGTACAATGAGCCAAGTTCAACGAGACTCGATGATCAAAGTTCAATCTTTAACAGAAAGTTACATAAAAGCATAATCCCCCAAAGCTAACAGTGCTGTCCCTTTATATAAGGGTGACGACGGAGATGTCTAAACAATAAGATAAATAAAGCAACGATCCCTCAGGATCAAAGATCCTGAGGGATTCGCCAAACTGTTAATCCTTAATCACTTCTTTTCTCCTCCGCCGAGCTGGTGCCTTCTCCTCCTTTTCCGCATCGGTTTGCTTCAACCTGCTTAGCCTCGTTTGCACTCAGTCCTTCGTGAAAGGGACAACAGTTACCCTGTTCTTGTCTTTTTCTTTGGAACAGCAGCTCCTCGTCTTTACCTTTTCCTGCACAGGAGAATGACAACTATCAGCGGTTAAGTCTTGCATACTAATTCCACATATTTTGTCATAATTCTTTATTGTTTTCCACATTCATGACGTAAAAGATTCACAAGTCCCACTGAAAAGCCATTGAAATGATCATTAAAAACATACCTTTTTAGTACTCCACACACCCCCCTGCTTACCCTGTTTCATGCCCTCATGAAAACGTTGTAGTTGACATGCAAAGCAGTGAGAGAATAGGCTGGAGAAGGAATCTCATGCGGAGGCCTACAACCATGGTGAGTGACTAGGTAGTCAAAGAACTAGCCTATTTCACCCTCAGGCATCTCATATAGGGCTTGATATCTGGGTGCAGGGTGCCAGATAATTGGACTGCGGAATCTATATCCTAACCAGGATGGCCCTGCCCTCAAAATGCTTTCGCCATAGAGGTTCAAACGGTTGGCAGCTAATTGAAAATTCTCATACTTAAATGGCTCCCTGAGCTGGATGTTTGGATTAGAGATTCGGTACCGGAATTTGGCTGCATCAATGGCGAGGTCTTTGATAGAAAGAAAATATTCTAAAATTTGTCGAATGAGTGCCTCGTGCATGGGTCCTAACGTTTCGATGACACCTGGAGTTCTCATGAGGTTTCTATGTGCTTTCCACAACCGTACTGGGTCCCTAGGCTCAACCCTTACCCACAAGTCTAGGCCATTTTCCTACCTCTTGAAAGTGTTATAGGCTTTGAGCCATTTGATCTGATTAACCCCGAATGAGATGAATGCTTGCAATTGAATGTCCCCAACAAAAGGGCCAGGGTTCAACTCAGTCTCCTGATCTAGCACGAGGTTATGCAAATAAAATTCACATAACAATCTCTAGACCTTCACCCCATAATGTTTACAACAATCTATAAAGTCATTGATAGTGTTAATTTGTATCAGGGCGCCTGCTTTAACAGCTTTTATTTTTAATTGTAAGTACCGTTCCAATAAAAACAGAGCATAGTTTTTGGCAGGGGCCCTACATGCTAAAACGTCATTGTATAAAGAACACAAGGTATCCATCTATTTGATAACAGTATCTAGCCTACGGGTTACCTTTACAACTTTCTCTTGTTCCTTTCGCCACCCTTCAAAGGCCTGGCTTTCGGATTGGTTGACGTTCCTTAGTTGCTGTTGTAGTTCTTCATACTTCTCGCGAGGGACTGTTTGCTCTCTAAGCCTCTCCATTTCTTGCTGAGCCTATTTCAATCCCTTGTACAAGGTCCTCATCTTTGGATCTATTTTCCATGTAGCAGTGGAGGCCGGGAGTTTTACCTGAACTTTCTTATTGCGTTGTTTCGAGTTCAGAACCCTTATCACCCCTGAGGGTGGTGCCTCCGTTTGAATTTTCTTGTTGTCCATTTCTTTTTTAACACGAATACCAGCTTGTTGCTGTTCCTTTTCAAATGGAACAACAGTCTATCCCTTAGCGTCATTTGGAACAGCAGGTGGACCTTCAACCTCATTTGGAACAACAGCTGGACCTTCAGCAGGGTTTTGATCAACAGGGCGATTTTTGGTCCTCTGCCTTTTTATCCTGCGGATTTTTACTGCAATGGTCATCTTTTTCTTCCCGGCGGTCTTCCTTACCCTCTGCCTTGCTTTCAGGATCCTAATCTACTGGTGTAGCTGGGCTATTATGCTCAATAACCTCCGCTGTTCCTTTCGTAATTCCCTAATTTCCAATGTTTTATTAGAAGGAACAACAGGCTTTCTGCTGTGTTCTGGGCCGTGACTAGTCCCTGGATCTTTCTCCTGAGGTGCTTCTTCATTGTTTTGTGCTGGATGTTCTGGGGTAGGAACCCTAACTGGTTCCGTAACTTCTTTTTCTATCCCTACTTCCTCCGAAATTTCCTTTGGTGCCTTGGGAACAGATTGTTCCCTTTCAGTGTCTCCTATCTCCTTTTCATCATGAACAAGCAGATTTCCTTCTTCTGCCTCTTCTGCATGTGGTTTTTCAGATGTATCTTCTTCCTGGGGTTTGTCGCGGAGGTATGATGGAGTGGAAGGTTGGCCATACTCACCCATATTGGCCAATATTGCGGCCAATTCATCTTCTCCCACTGGGTCCTGTGGTGGGCTACCTACCTGCTGTCCCATTTCCTCCTCCTGCCTAGATTGTCCAGCTTTTGCCTCAGAATGCTCAGCTTCCATTTCAGGATGCTCAGCTTCTGTTTCAGGAGGCTCAACTTCTGTCTCAGGAGGCTCAACTTCTGTTTGTGAATGCTCAGCTGCTTCTTCATTTTCCTCTTCGTATTGCTCAGCCTCCTCGGCCTCTCCTTCCTTTTCTCCTTCAACTTGTTCTTCTTCTACTTCTGGCCGTGAGGGTTGCTCGTCCTCAATTACCATTGGCTGGCTGGTGCTTTCCTGGAGTTTTTCCAGCCTTCCTCTTATCCGGGCGAACCAGACTAATTTTCTGCATTTCTCTGGCTGTTTTGGTGTATCAATGTCATGCTTACTCTTTGCTGATTCCTGGCGTGTTTCTGGTCGTTCAGATGTGCTCGCAGCATGTTTTTGTTTTCCTAATTCTCTGCATTTTTCCGGACGTTCTGGTGTGGTTGTAGTATGTTTACATTTTGGGGATGGTGCTGTCGTCCTCCCCTCAATTATTGCAATTAGCTCTTCCCAGCTGCTTTGCTACTGGGTGAGGCTATGACTAACTATTAATCGAATTAATCCATGGTGGCTGACAACTGACTCTACATGCTGTGCCTTTTTTAGGCTTTGTGCGACGTCATGAAGTAATGAATTTAAAAGTGCAGGAAGATTTACAGAGCATTTCTTCTTTAGAACAGCTAAGAGTTTAAGATGTTGTGGCCTTACCACGTCTTTTCTCCCCTCGTAGGTGATGTAGCTTTGCACTGTTCTTGATAATTCTGCCCAGGGTTCTCCTAGCGTTGCTGGCAGAACTCCCTTCCCCTTAATCGTTAAGCTCTAGCCTTCTTCCTAGAAAATTTCCATGATCTTCTGTAGTCTTTCCTTCTTTAGTGTCCATACAGGTCCAGTGGCTGGTAGTCCTGAGACTTCTGCAATTATATCGTCAGTGACCACCATCCGCTTCCCCCTTACTGTGGAGTGATCCTCCTGCAGGTTCTGCAAAAACTCCATCGCCACTGTTTCATTGCAATCCTGCAGGCGACTGAGATAAGTCAGCCATCCTGCTCTTTCCAGGATCTCCCAAGCAGCAGTGGAGACTGTCAACTCCCATGGTTCGCTTCGAATTGCCCTGCCTCCCATAGTTTCACTGTGGATTCTCAATGGAACAGCAACTGCTTGTGCTGTTTGAAACACAGAGAGGGTAATAATCGTAGGATTTAGAAAAAAACATAGAGTATGCAATAGAAATGACTTATAAACAACAACTTGTGTAGAAAAAAATAGAAATATCATGCCGTTAAATCGTGCCATTTCCTGGTACACTATTTTTCCCGAATAGTGAGCTAACACATAACCTAGGGAATAATGAGGTTAACCTCCCCCCCCCCCACAATGCGATAGGCTGTCCCAGCCGTCAAAGAAAGGAGCGACACCCGATCTGTAACCAAGTCATAAAGGAACAATGTATGAAAATATTCCATGTTTAGAAAAACAACGGATTACCGAAATCGAGGCGTAAAGTTGGATCGCGTATTATGTAAGAGGCTGTTGTGATATGATGTGAGGCCGGGGGATAGGACGTCTGTCGTACTTGCCAAATTTCAAGTGGTCATTGTCACCTCCTTTGCCATGATTGGTGTAATAAATGTTCATGCGATATATAAGTCGGGAAATAATATATGATTAGTGCCTAGGATATAAGAAACAAAAGAGTATTAGTATCCTACCTATTGGTGTAATCAATGTGACTTCGATACCATTAACAGTGCTCTGCTGCCGACAGGTGTCCATAACCTTGGCAGAGTTGTTTATTTCACCCCTAGAATCATGATCCTTTATGTGCATATTAAGGAATGTAATGTCAAAATGTAGGCCATTATGCTGGCTTGGTAACCAGTTAGTCATAATGCCATTCACGAGGAGGGGGCGAAGAGTGGGCAGGCCGGCTCGTGATGAGACCTCCTGTTCCAAGGTTTGTTTATTTGATATAACTTTTGGACCATATCCCTGGTGTGGTGGCAATAGTGGGAATGCCACTTCACTTCCATCCTCATGATCATGTTAGGCTGGCTCTTGATGAGACCCCCTATCCTTCATTTGACAATTTATAATTCATTTGTTTTTACTTTCTTTTTTCATAAAGAATTTTTCCTTATATATACACAAAGGGTGGTTCAACACTCCTTAAGAGTAGGAATGGTGGAAGAAGTCTTATCATCTCAATAGGAAGATATAAACCCTTTGCTTTTATTCTAAACAAAAATCAAAGAGGATTAAAAACAATGGCATGATAAAGATAACCAATCAGGGCAAAATTAGTAAGACAATAACAAGAAAAGATAAGTATGTGTTGGAAATAATACTGAGGGGGGGGGGGGTGAATCAGTATTATCAGATCAATCAAACTTTTTCAATGCTCAGAAACATATACGCTACTTCAGTTAAGTGAACCAGCGTGTACATGCTACTGTGACTAAATAAAATAGCGTATAAGAAGAAAACTCATAATTTAGTTAGCTTATTCTTCAGTTAAGTGCATCAGGACATTATTCACCACATTAACAGTAAACAGGTGCAGTATAACAGAATAGATCAAAAGCCACACACATGAACACCAAGATATAAGGTGGAAACCCAATGTGGGTGAAAACCACCTGCTGCAAGTTGTCTCTATCTTTCTTTAATATGAAACTTCAATTTACAATCTTTTGTACTGGTGCAGCCTTATACCAGTACGCAGGCTACAACCTGCAGAAGGCTACAACCTTCTCTCGTTCTCCAAACTTCCTTGGAAGGGAGCTCCAACCCCCTTTGCTCTTGTACTAGCCAAGATACTAGTACGTAGGTGCTGACCTACAATCTTCTTTCCTTCAGGTACCACCTTTCATACATTTTCAGACTGGATATTCCTGAAGCACAACATTACAATCTGAAGGCCACAATTCATTCACCTTTCACAACAGATCATTGAAGCATAAAACAACCAAACTTTGAATCACTGAACCACTGAACCCTGTCAATCACCAGTTACCAGAACACAGAGCAGACTACAGAACTTTGCAATAACAGTCAGACCCAACTGTAAACCCAAAATCAAGCTTCAAAAGATATACGCTACTTTAATGAGCAAAACCCGTGTATACACGCGCTTTTACCGAAGCCAACCTGCGTACAGATCTAAAAATAAACTCTCTCAATTTGCAGCTGTACCAGACATCAGTTAGACCCAGAACATAACATTGCGACAGTATGCAGATCTAGAAATACGCATAATCAACCATATCATGATAGTGCATTTCAAACCATTAGATCCCGATCTATCCTTAGATCTAGTCTTCCATCAACCGATGTGATCTCTCCTTGGCTTAGATCAAGCAACCCAGAACCTGCATATCAGATCTCTTTCTTTTTCAGATATTCAAGCCTTTTCGAAAGATGATTTTGCCTAATGATCTTCTTCTCCTTATATAGCCTTAGGCCTTGCTCAATACCAAGAGCCAAAACCATAGAAATCCAAAACCATCAACTTCAAAACTAGAGATCTACATGACTGTCGAGGTACTCTGGTCCAAAGACATGGGCACAAGTACCGAGGACTAACTACCATGGACCAAAAGGAAACTTCCCGACATATACGCACTTTTCTGTTCATGCATCTGCGTGTATACGCGCCTTATTATGTAGCTCTCCTGCGTATACGCGACTTAGTATGCATATCACCAGCGTGTATACGCAACTTGCACTTAATTAACCTGCGTATATGAGATTTCGCTTCATTCTGTAGACTGAACGGAGATCTGTCATCAAAGAGAGTTGCCATTAATGACAACACCTGTATCATAGCGCCATTCCTGAGCCAAAAATGCCAACAATCTCCCCCTTTGGACTTGATGGCAACCTTCAGATCCTTAGAATCATTCTCCCCCTTTGTCATCAAGGGCAAAGGGCTGTGCTCCCCCTGAGATCATGCTGATACCTCTGCTTGGCTGTGCTGAAACATGCTCTCCCTGACTGTAGGCAAGATCTGCAAAAGATGTTCTTCAACAGGAACCAAGACTTATACACCATAAGGGACCTTCCTACCACCAAAAGACTCAATACATACATCCATACTCCCTACCAAGAGGGGACACATCAGAGACAATCAATTATATTACATTATTCATCCCAGGCATAGTGGGGAAACCAACATAGGCCGTTACATGACCTTGACACCATAAAAGAGATATCACAAGAGAGATACATGACATAGAGACAATAGATCTAGACCAAGACTTATGAAAGTCACCAGCAGCATCTGATAAACATCTTTTTAGATCAGCAACCAAGAGATCTTTCTGAGCTCCTTCTCCTGAAATCAACAACCAAAACATCTGAATGCCAACAATGCTTTATGAGACTTTTAAGCTGCTCCCCCTGAACCTGTGCCTGCTGCACCCCCTGAAAACTGTGCCTGAAGAATTCTGACATACCCATTGCTGTTCAGAACTCCAGAGTTTGCCCTTGCTGTTCAGAACTTCATATACGCGATTTCTTCTGTATGAAACTGCGTATGTACGTGGATATACTTTCGGCAACAAGCGTCCAACATACACGCGACTTACTCCCCATAAATTGGCGTATATACGCGGATATCCCTTCCGTAACCTGCGTATACCAACTTTTCTGTAGAATAAACAAACTTCAATAGCAGGATGAAGCATCAACTACTCCCAGCTTTTGTCTGAGATATTCAAAAGTTTCCCTGGGCAGTGGTTTTGTGAGAATATCAGCAACTTGTTCCTTAGAAGGAACATACTCCAACTTAACCTTCTGCTCAAGCACTTGTTCCCGAAGAAAATGGTACTTGATTGGTATGTGCTTGGTCTTTGAGTGCATGACTGGATTCTTTGAAATGTTGATTGCACTTGTATTATCACATAAGATAGAGACGGGTGGAGTGCAAGTGATTTGAAAGTCCTGCAAGGTCTGCATCATCCAAAGAAGTTGTGTGCAACAAGATGCTGCAGCCACATATTCTGCTTCAGCTGTAGATAAGGCAATCGAACTCTGTTTCTTGCTTAACCAAGATACTAGTCTGGAACCCATGAAGAAAGCACCACCACTTGTGCTTTTCCTATCATCCACACTTCCAGCCCAATCTGCATCTGTGTAAGCATGAAGAGTGAGATCTGTATTTCTAGGATACCATAAGCCATAGTTTTGGGTCCCTTGAAGATATTTGAAGATTCTTTTGACTGCCTGAAGATGAGTTTCCTTTGGGTTGGCTTGAAATCTTCCAACCATTCCTACTGCATGTGTAATATCTGGTCGAGTACCTGTCAAATAAAGCAAACTCCCAATCATGGATCTATAAGTGGGTTGGTGAACTGCTGCTGATTCATCATTTGCACTGAGGCTGCATCCTGTAACCATGGGTGTACATACTGGCTTTGACTCTTCCATGCCATACTTCTTCAAGATCTGCTTGAGGTATTTGGTTTGAGACAAGAAGATACCTCCTTCATTTTGTTGGATTTGCAATCCAAGAAAATATGTCAATTCTCCAAGAAGTGACATTTCGAATTCTTTCTGCATAACCAAGGCAAAGTTTTGACTCATAGTCTCTTCATTGCTGCCAAAAATAATATCATCTACATAAACAACAAGAATTAGCAATTTGTTATTTTCAACTTTTATATAGAGATTGCTATCTGCTGATCCTTTTGAAAAGCCTTGTTGGTGAAGATATTTGTCCAACCGATAGTACCAAGCCCTTGGAGCTTGTTTGAGTCCATAGAGTGCCTTTTTCAATCTGCATACAAGGTTTGGATCATTCCCAAGAATGAAGCCATCTGGCTGCTCAATATATACTTCTTCTTCTAAGTCTCCATTCAGGAAGGCTGATTTCACGTCCATTTGAAATACCTTGAAGTTTTGAAAGCTTGAGAGAGCAAGGAACATTCGGATGGCCTCAAGTCTTGCCACAGGAGCAAAGGTCTCTTCAAAATCTATTCCTTCTTGCTGTGCATACCCTTTACAAACAAGTCTGGCCTTGTTTCTAATTACTTCTCCATTTTCATTTAATTTATTCTTGAAGACCCATTTTGTTCCTATTACATTCTTATCTTTTGGTCTAGGAACTAATTCCCAAGTGTTGTTCTTTTCGATTTGCTCAAGTTCTTCATCCATTGCTTTGACCCAACATTCATCTTTGCATGCCTCTTTCACATTTTGTGGTTCAGTGGAGGAGAGTAATGCCAAGTAGCTTGAAGCTTCTGCAAGTGTCCTTCTTGTTTGTACTCCTGCTTCTTTCTGCCCCACAATCTGAGTTTCTGGATGATTCTTTTGAACATATCTGGATGGAGTCTTCTCTTCTATTCTTGTCTGCTCCTCTGGTTCTTCTTGAGATTCTTCTTCTTCTTGAGGTTCTTCTTCTTCATCATTTCGCCTTTGAGAGTAACCTTCATCTTCTTCAATGTCTTCATGATGAACTTGCCTAGGAATATATCCCTTCTCATCAACCACTATATCAATACTGTCAACAATTCTGCCAAGTCTTTTATTGTAGCACTTGTATGCTTTGCTATGTGGAGAATAACCAAGAAGAATGCCCTCATCTGCTCTTGGTTCAAGTTTGCCAAGTTGCTCATCAGTATTCTTAATATAACATTTGCTCCCAAAGATTTTGAAGTGCTTCACGGAAGGAGTTTTACCACTCCAAAGCTCATGAGGTGTTTGAGTGTTGTTTACTCGGACATTTGTTTTGTTAAGAATAATAACAGCAGCATGTGCAACTTCACCCCAGAAGGTTGCAGGAGTACCTGATTCATCGAGCATAGCACGAGCCATTTGTTGGATAGTTCTGTTCATTCTTTCCACAACCCCATTTTGCTGAGGAGTTCTAGCTGTAGAGAATTCTCTTCTTATCCCATGTTCGTCACAGAAATCGAAAAATTCATTTGAGGTGAACTCCCCACCTCTGTCAGATCTGAGGCACTTAATTTTGTGTCCTGATTCATTTTCAACCAATGCTTTGAAGGATTTGAATTTTTCGAATGCTTCATCTTTGTGCTTCATAAGCCCTAACCAAACAAACCTTGAGAAATCATCAATGAATAATATCAGATATTCTTCTCCTCGAGGTGTCCTTTTCCTAAATGGACCACATACATCTGTATGGACTAGCTCAAGAGGCAAGCTAGCTGATCCTTCCTTCTCTGGAAAGTTAGTTCTGGTTTGCTTTCCAAACTGACAAGATTTGCATATGGTGTTGTCTGGAATTTTGATATCTGGAAGATCGCGAACTGCCTGATATTTGCATGCTTTCCTTATTTGTGAGAAGCTTAGATGTCCCAACCTTCGATGCCATAACCAGTGCTCTTCATCCTTGCTAAGATAGCATTGTTGTTGTCCTTCTTCAAATATGTACAGATTATTTGGAGTTCTTTTGCCTTTGAGAACTGTTTTACCTGTATCAAGATCACGAACAAGACATCCATTCGATCTAAAAATAACCTCGGTTTTTTGATCACACATCTGGCTGACACTTAGTAGATTATGCTTCAATCCATCAACATATAAAACATTTCCAGCCTTGACCTTTTCTTTCAAAGGAGCAATACCTTTTCCTTTTATAGTTGCAGGAGTATCATTTCCAAAAGAAACTTTCTTTCCCTTTTCTAAAGTAGAATAAGATTCAAGTTTTTCTTTATCACCTGTCATATGTTTCGAACATCCACTGTCAATGTACCATAGATTTTCCTGTCCTTCTGCATAAAATGCTATCCCACATCTTTCTGTTTGAGGTTCCTTTATTCTCCATGTTTTGGTGCTTGTGGCTTGTTCCTTTTTCTCCTGAAACCTGCTCCTGCATTCAGAGTCTTTATGACCAAAATTATTGCAAATAGAACATTCAACTTCATTTTCAAGAACCGAAAAGTTGTTATAGGTCCTTTTTGTAATCCCTGTCATACTTCTTTGTTTTTGAGCTTCCCTAGTCATGATTGTTTTATATGCAACACATTGAGCTGCTTTGTGACCAAAGTTATGGCAAGAAAAGCATTGTCCATTGAAGAAGCTTCTGCGGTTATTGAATCTACCAGCCAACTGATTGTAATTTCTATTTTCATCTATTCTTGAGCCAAACTGAGAAGATTTTACCTGTGGTTGGTTGTAGCTTTTGTTCACCCTTAAGAAGGATTGTCCCTGATAGTTTCTGTTTGTAATTCGTCCCTGCTTTACCTGATTATCTTCATTGTTCTTCTGCTCATTTCTTCTTGCTGCATCAAGATAACTTTTTGAGGTGGATGCTTGAGAGGTTTCTCCATTATAGCCCAAACCTGTCTTGTTTAGAGGAGACCGCTGCACATTGATAATCTCATCCAAAGTTTCAGATCCTTTGACAAACTTAAGATTAATAGCTTTTGTTTTCTCAATTTCTTTTCTGAGACCAACAATTTCACCTTCTAGTTTTTCAAGATGTTTTTCCTTTTCATCAATTTGAAATTGCAAAGTATCAATGATCACATTCTTTTCTTCTATGCATCTCTTGAGTCTAGTAATTTCATTATAGAGATTATCCACATCTACAGCATCCTCATAATCATCATCTTCAAATGCCATTAACAGCTTATATTTATTACCTTGTTCATCTTCATCACTGTTTGATAAGCCATCACTATCTTCATGGGTGTAGTAGCTTTTCTTATTTGCACTTTGTTTCTTGTTCCATCTAGCAGGTTCTTTTCCTTTATCCTTATAAGGACATTTTGCAGCATAATGACCTACTCTTCCACAAGCAAAGCATTTGAAAGGTAGCTTACCTCTGAACCTTCCAGAACCCCTTTGAAGATTTCTGACAAAATTTGATTCTTCTTCCTCTTCTTCTGGAACATGGCTTGCTTCATAGTAATCTTCTTTTCCTGATGCCTTAAAAGCAGCTTCCCTTCTGTCTGATGGACCTCCCTTTCTCATTTCATAAGCAGTTAGAATTCCATGTAGCTGAGACATAGTGAGAACACGGAGATTTTCTTTTTCTTCTATTGCAGATACTTTAGATTCAAACTTGGGGGATAATGATCTTAGAATCTTTTGAACTACTATAGTCTCTTTTATTTCTTCACCCAAATTTTTCATACAATTAACAATCTCATCTACCCGAAGAAAATAATTAGCCACACTTTCATCATTATACATCTTGAGAGTCTCATATTGAATCCTGAGAGTTTGAAGTTTAGCTTGTTTTACCTGTTCATCTCCTTCATAGCTAGTGATCATTTTGTTCCATATCTCTTTTGCTGATTTGAACTGCATGACCTTCATGAATTCTGTATGGGATATACTTCCTAATAGAGTACTGACTGCTTTTGCATTTGTTTCATACTGCTTTTTCTCAGCTGGATCTGTAGGAGTAGCTGAAGGAAAAGCATAGCCTGTTTCTACAATGTTCCAAACTTCTGTACCAAGAGATTGAAGATATGCAGTAACTCTTACCTTCCAATAATTGAAATTTGTCCCATCAAAAATCGGTGGCCTGATTGATGCTTCTTTCTCGTAGTTGCTCATGATGAATGATCTACCTTCAAGCGATCAAGCTTCTCTGAAGGACCTGCTCTGATACCAATTGTTGGAAATAATACTGAGAGGGGGGGGGGGGGGGGTGAATCAGTATTATCAGATCAATCAAACTTTTTCAATGCTCAGAAACATATACGCTACTTCAGTTAAGTGAACCAGTGTGTACACGCTACTGTGACTAAATAAAATAGCGTATAAGAAGAAAACTCATAATTTAGTTAGCTTATTCTTCAGTTAAGTGCATCAGGACATTATTCACCACATTAACAGTAAACAGGTGCAGTATAATATAATAGATCAAAAGCCACACACATGAACACCAAGATATAAGGTGGAAACCCAATGTGGGTGAAAACCACCTGCTGCAAGTTGTCTCTATCTTTCTTTAATATGAAACTTCAATTTACAATCTTTTGTACTGGTGCAGCCTTATACCAGTACGCAGGCTACAACCTGCAGAAGGCTACAACCTTCTCTCGTTCTCCAAACTTCCTTGGAAGGGAGCTCCAACCCCCTTTGCTCTTGTACTAGCCAAGATACTAGTACGTAGGTGCTGACCTACAATCTTCTTTCCTTCAGGTACCACCTTTCATACATTTTCAGACTGGATATTCCTGAAGCACAACATTACAATCTGAAGGCCACAATTCATTCACCTTTCACAACAGATCATTGAAGCATAAAACAACCAAACTTTGAATCACTGAACCACTGAACCCTGTCAATCACCAGTTACCAGAACACAGAGCAGACTACAAAACTTTGCAATAACAGTCAGACCCAACTGTAAACCCAAAATCAAGCTTCAAAAGATATACGCTACTTTAATGAGCAAAACCCATGTATACACGCGCTTTTACCGAAGCCAACCTGCGTACAGATCTAAAAATAAACTCTCTCAATTTGCAGCTGTACCAGACATCAGTTAGACCCAGAACATAACATTGCGACAGTATGTAGATCTAGAAATACGCATAATCAACCATATCATGATAGTGCATTTCAAACCATTAGATCCCGATCTATCCTTAGATCTAGTCTTCCATCAACCGATGTGATCTCTCCTTGGCTTAGATCAAGCAACCCAGAACCTGCATATCAGATCTTTTTCTTTTTCAGATATTCAAGCCTTTTCGAAAGATGATTTTGCCTAATGATCTTCTTCTCCTTATATAGCCTTAGGCCTTGCTCAATACCAAGAGCCAAAACCATAGAAATCCAAAACCATCAACTTCAAAACTAGAGATCTACACGACTGTCGAGGTACTCTGGTCCAAAGACATGGGCACAAGTACCGAGGACTAACTACCATGGACCAAAAGGAAACTTCCCGACATATACGCACTTTTCTGTTCATGCATCTGCGTGTATACGCGCCTTATTATGTAGCTCTCCTGCGTATACGCGACTTAGTATGCATATCACCAGCGTGTATACGCAACTTGCACTTAATTAACCTGCGTATATGAGATTTCGCTTCATTCTGTAGACTGAACTGAGATCTGTCATCAAAGAGAGTTGCCATCAAGGACAACACCTGTATCATAGCGCCATTCCTGAGCCAAAAATGCCAACAGTATGTCCTTCCTTCTGTCCTCTTACCAATACAGAGCCTTATAAAGATAGCGATTTATAATTTCCTGATTTCAGTATGTTGTGATTTTGTATTCATTGCGTAAGTGCATAGCTGTCTCTAAAAGACTTTGAAAGAACAGTGGCAAGAAGCATCCTCAAATTTGGATGAGCAAAAGTGATAAGCTGTTTCACAAGGAGAGAAAAAGTATGCTAGAAGTGTTCCTTTTTGAGAGAAGAACAATAAAGGAGCATAGGTCTCAAAAGTGCAAATGCCGTTCCTTTTGAAAAAGGAATAGCAAAACACACCAATGCCGTTCCTTTTGAAAAAGGAACAACAGAACACACCAATGCCGTTCCTTTTGAAAAAGGAACAGCAGAAAATAAAAAAAATTCTATCTCTCTTGAAAAACAGTACAACAACACACTCAAAATGACGTTCCTTTTGAAAAAGGAACAACAAAACAAGCAAATGCTATTCCTTTGAAAAAGGAACAGCAAAACAAGCAAACGCCGTTCCTTTGAAAAAGGAACAACAAAAATCAAGAGTGTTGTTCCTTTTGAAAAGGAACAACAGAAAAATCAAAAGTGCTGTTCCTTTTGAAAAGGAACAACAGAAAAATCAAAAGTGCTGTTCCTTTTGAAAAGGAACAGCAGAAAAACCAAAAGTGTTGTTCCTTTTGAAAAGGAACAACAGAAAAACCAAAAGTGTTGTTCCTTTTGAAAAGGAACAGCAGAAAAACCAAAAATGTTGTTCCTTTTGAAAAGGAACAGCAGAAAAACCAAAAGTGTTGTTCCTTTTGAAAAGGAACAACAGAAAAATCAAGAGTGTTGTTCCTTTGGAAAAGGAACGACAGAAAAATCGAGAAATAAAAAATGTTGTTCCTTTTGAAAAGGAACAGCAGAAACACGCAAATGCCATTCGTTTCAGGAACGACAAAAATCGAAATCTTTGAGCAAGAGAACACATTTGAAGAAAAGAAATTATGTACAAATTGTGAAAAGAAATGAATTCCTTAATGAATTACAGGTGAGGAAGACTTCTCTTCCTCTCCTAAAATCTCCATATCAGTGTCTCTGCGTAGTTGTTGGCAGAAGGATTCCCGAGTGAGTGGTTTACGATAGAGACAAACTCGGTGGCCATTCACTTTGAAGGCATATCTAGAACCGTCAATGGTGATTAAAGTGATGGTCCCATTGTCATGTACCTTCTGGATTTTGTATGGTCCCAACCAACGAGTCTGGAGTTTCCCAGGGAAGTCCTGAAACCAAGAGTCATATAACAGAGCCCAGTCTCCCTCGTGGAAGACTTTGTTTTTGATGAGGGTGTCATGCCATTTAGCTCGCTGCTGTTGAATCAATGCTGTATTTTGTAGTGTAGAGAGCCTAATTTCGTCCAATTCATTGATCTGTTGTAATCAATTAATCTGTGCCTCGGTTAGATCTAAGCCAACTTCCTGTGATGTTCGTAATGTTTGGATTTCAAATTCTATAGGAAAAATGGGTTGTTTTCCAAACACTAATTGATAAGGTGAGTAACCGGTGGTGCTTCTCCATGTTGTTCTATAGGCCCAGAGTGCTTCAAGTAGTCAGGCAGCCCAATCACGCCTATGTGACGCAATGGTTTTCGTTAGGATTGATTCTATTGCCTTATTGCTGCTTTCTACTTGTCCATTCGCCTGTGGGTGATATGGAGTAGCGATTTTGTGCTGGACATGATAATTATTAAGTGTTGCAGCTAACCTATTGCCAGCAAATTGTGGTCCTCCGTCTGTAATTATTTCCCTTGGAAGGCCATAATGTACAAATAGATGGAACATGAACTGTATGACAGAGTCCTCTGTGGCTCTTGGCAATGCTTCTGCTTCAACCCATTTGGTGACATATTCTGTTGCCACCAAGATATATGTTCTCTGATTTGATGAGGGGTTGATGGGTCCAACGAAATCAAGAGCCCATCGCTCGAATGGTTCGATGACTAATTGTGGTTTGAGAGGCATCTCGTCAGCTTGACCATGACATCCTACTCGCTGGTAGCTGTCACAGGCTTGGACAAATTTCTTTGCATCTCTGAAAATCATGGGCCAATAATATCCTATCTGTAATACTTTGTGTCCAGTTATATGCTCAGCGAAGTGTCCCCCACATGGTCCATCATGACAGGCTTTTAGGATGTCAAAGATTTCATCTTCTCGAACACATCTCTTGATATGCATGTCTGCCCCTATGTGAAACAAATAGCCCCCAATCCAGGAGAATCGAGTACTCTTCTGAACAATATGTTTTCGTTCATTAGGGGTTAAGTGTTTTGGTAGTTTACCTATTGCAAGGTAATTGGCAACATCAGCATACTAGGGTGTTCGAACGACAACATCAAATAGATGTTCATCCGGAAATTGATCTTCAACTGCTGCTGCATCAATTGGCTTTGGCATTCTTGAAAAGAAATCAGCTACAGGATTCTCTTTGCCAGGCCGATCCTTGATTGTGATATCGAATTCCTGCAATAAGATCAACCATCTAGTTATTCTGGCATTTGTGATAGGCTTATTTGCTAAATATTTTATGGCAGAATGATCCGTATACAAGATAACAGGATAGCCTGTGATATAATGTCTAAATTTATTGACATCATGTATTACAGCTAGGAATTCTTTTTCAGTAATAGTGTAATTTAATTCAACAGGGGATAAATTTTTGCTGATGTAATAGATAGCGTATGGTTTTTTATCCTCTTCCTGCCCAAGGACTGCGCCAATGGCTGTATCTGAGGCATCAGCTGATATCTGAAATGGCAAATCCCAGTTTGGTCCTCGAAGGACTGGGGCTGTGGATACGAGCTTCTTTAAATCCTTGAAAGCACGTTCACATTTTTCTGTCCAAAGAAAATCAACGTTACCAGTTAGTGCATATAAAGGTGCAGCAATGTGTGAATAATGTTCTATAAATCGTCTATAATATCCAGAAAATCCAAGAAACCTGCGTACCTTTGTTTGAGTAGTAGGAGTGGGAATAAGCAAAAGTATTTGGATTTTTGCTGGGTCTACCTGAATGCCGACTGCTGAAACATAGTGTCCTAGAATAAGTCCTTCAGTCATCATCATGTAACATTTTTCGTGGCTTAAGCAAAGTCTGGTAGCTATGCAACGTCGTAGGACTTTTTCTAGGGTATTTAGTGCTGGATCAAAATCATCTCCATAGGGTGTAAAGTCATCCATATATACTTCAAGTCCATCATTTATTAAATCTGCAAAAATGCTAAGGATAGCCCTTTGGAATGTGGCGGGAGCATTACATAGGCCAAAAGGTAGAACTCGGTAGGCAAATGTTCCCCAAGGACAAGTGAAGGTAGTTTTGTCCTGGTCTTCAGGGGAAATCTGAATCTGATTGTATCCACTGAAGCCATCCAGGAAGGAAAAGAATTTCTTTTCTGCCAAAGTATCTAACACTTGGTCTATGAATGGGAGAGGAAAGTGGTCTTTTTGTGTTACTTTATTGAGTTCCCTGTAATCCACACAAATTCTCCATTTCCCATTCTTTTTTGGTACCACCACAAGCGGAGAGACCCATTTACTGTCAGAAATAGGATAAATAAAATTGACATCTAAAAGTTTCTGAAGTTCTGCTTTTACCACATCCTTTAGATGAGGATTAAGTCTTCTTTGCGGTTGACGGACAGGTCTAGTATCTTGTTCTATATAAATGTGGTGTGTACACAATTGTGGGTCGATTCCTTTCATATCAGGGTAATCCCATGCAAATGCTTGTTGATATTTTATTAACAAATGGATGAGCTTAGTTTCTTGTTCAGATGTGAGGTTGGCATTGATATTTAAAGTTTTTCTCGGTTCAATTTCCACAATTTTAATATTTGCGACGGAAGTAACAGGTATTGTTTGATCATGTGTGTCTTTCAGATGATCTTCTTCTAATTCATTATCAAATGCTGCTTCTATCATGTGACATTGTGTGCAGGATCCGGATTCAGTTTGACTAATGAAGTTGTTAATGACATCATCTTCTATTTGATCTTTAAAATCAAGTGCCTCTTGTATAGTCAATGGAGATTTAATGTTACCAGTAATGTATGATACAGGATACTTGTTAGTTTTAATTATTGTGAGACTTGACTGCGCTGGAGGGTATAGAACCAAATTCTTGATATCAGGTCCTTTGGTTATGGTCATATTTCCTTGCCGGAAACCAATGTAAGCATCGGCGGTGGCAAGCCAAGGCCTACTTAGGATTAGCGGGTGTCCATCAAGTCGGGTTTTTGGATTAATTATCAGGAAATCGGTTGGATATTCCCAGGAATCTACAAAGACCATGACATCGTGAAGAGTTCCTTCTGGTCTAACCACAGATTGGTTGGCCAATTCTAACAAAGTAGAGGTAGGTTCTACAGATGTAATGCCGAGATTTTGACAGGTAGTGGTTGTTAAAATATTGATTTCAGCTCCTAGATCAACTAAGGCATTAGACAGGGTCTGACCGTAAATTTGAACAGTTACAATTGGATTTCCTGGGTCTTCATATTTAATGGGTGTTTCTTTCCCAGATAATAGATCAGATAAAGTACCGACTACTTGGACTCTTGGATTAGTTGTTATATTCCTCCTTGGTTTCTTTATGCACAATTCTTTAATAGTTTTTGCGTATATAGGAATATCTTGAATGGCTTGGAGGAACGGGATTTTTATATAAAAATTTTGTAATTCTCCCAGAATGTCAAAGTCAGGATACTGTAAAGGTCGAGGTATGACTAATCGTTCTGGGAACGGGGGAGAGGATGTAGTTGCTTGATTATGAGTCTGCTGCTTATTTACATCCTCTTGTTGCAACTGATGTTCTCTTGATAACTGATCTTCAATATGAACTGTTTTATCTCCCTCATTTTCAATGATACGTCCAGATCGTAATTGAAGATCGTTACACTCCCGTAGGTCAGGTCCTATTTCTGGTGATTCTATGATTTGAAGAGATTGGACCAGTCTGTTATTTGGATTGGGGTTGGGTTGGGCTGGGAGTTGCAGTCTCAGATTAGACTGGGGATTTTGTTGTAAAGCTGGCAGAGTAGGTTGAGGGAGCGGAATAGTTCCTACTGGCTGTTGCATCGGTCTTTGCTAGTTTGTCTGCCAGGGTGAACCTTGTGAAGTAGGGGGAGTCCATTGCGGAGGGTATGGGCTATTTTGCCAATATGGTGGAGTATAAGGGAAATTCGGCCAACCAGATTGGCTTGGCTGATTCAGCCATGGGTTTGAAGAAGGAAACGATGGTGGTGACCAGTTTGAAAATGGGGGTTGGGGCTGATTTTGCCACATATTATATTGTTGAGCATTATATTGTGGAGGCTGAAAAGAAGAGGTTGGGTCTGAAAACATACCAGATTGTCTTGGCTACCACTAGCGACGCTGGTTGATCAAATACACCGATTCTGGTTCTTCTTCTGCTTCCTTGTATACTGCTTTTAATCCAGGAAGTGAGGGGCAGCTTTTCATAAGATGATCGTTTGTACAGATGGCACATGTTTGGACTGTATCCAGTGGACACTCCTTGTGACTATGTTTTTTTCTGCATCGGGGGCAGAAGATTGCCAAATTCTGTTCTGCCTCCATTTGCTTCTGTTTGGCCTACATAATATCAAGTTGTGTAGTTAGTGTCCCTAGAATATCAGTTTTAAAAGTTTCTAATAAATTTCCAATCTCCACACGCGTTACTCCTTCTGTTGATATTTTATTGTCTCTTGCAAACCAATCATATTCTGCCAGTTTTATTCTTGTGCTGCTTCTCGAACTCCTGATACATAAATCAATAATGTCAACAAAATTCTCTTGATAAATATCCCCTTTCCCCATGATGTTTAATGTTTCAATCCACTGTTCCTTCATGCCCCTTATCAATGTAGTTTTTAACACATTATCAGGTAAAGGTAGTGATGCATAAGGAGATCTTTGTAAATTGTATTGAAAACGTTCCACATATTCTTCTAATGTTTCATTCAGTTTGGCTGTCATTTGGAATATTTCTTCTTTCAATTCTCTAGACCTACAATAATCCTGATATTTTTTTAAGAAGGATTCTTTCATTTGATCCCAATTGTTGATGACCCCACCACCTAGTCCCAGAAACCATCTTAAAGCAACCCCCTTTATTGTAGAGGGGAATAATTTTAATTTCTGGGGATCGTTGGTGTAATCATATCCCCTGCACAACACATCAAATTCGAATAAAAATGCATCCGGATCTTCTGATGTGAGACCATGAAATGTAGGGATATGTTGAAGAGGGATAGCTTTCATGGGCGCATTTGCTGCAGAATCCACTATAGGGTATTGTAATGTAGAGGTTTGAGTATTTGGCTGGTTCTGAGCCATAGGATCTAATATATGCTAATAAACTTTTGGGATATCTAGGAGGGTATTCCTAGGTTGAGAGGGAACGATTTTAGCAGGGATAGTTTTTATGGCACTTCCTTTATCTAGGATAAGAGGAATACCTGATGTCTGAGGAGATTGGACTCCTTCAACAATGATTTTCACAGCGCTCCCCTTATCTGGGCTGTTTAATGGCTGATCTGTTCCAAAGGGAGATTTTGGTTCCTCGGTTTCCCCTGTTTCTCCTTCTCCTTCACAAAAGTTTCTGAAATTCCCATCCTGCAATAGTATTGGAGTAGAATTATCAATTTCCTGAAAGTCCTGCTCTTCAGTTTGACTATGCACCTCAGTAAAGGCTACAGATGGTGATCCTGTGGCCTGAAGGGAACTAGTAGGTTGTTTAGAAATGATTTTCCTGGGACCTACTGATGGCTGAGATTCTGTTTTCTTATAGATTTCATCTATGAAAGTTGTTCGGCCAAGGGTCACTGGCCCCTTAGCTTTTTCGGGTTTGGATGGAAGCTTAATATTCTTTTCTGGTTTTTTCTGCTTAGTCATGCACTCAAATGAACTACTAAATTCTATTCAAACAAAGCAACAACAAATCTGTTAGGAAAGTGGACTGTGGAGCAGGGCTTTACATGCTCTGCACGCAGGTTCTTACCTTCCGTTTTTAAGATCCAACTCTTCCCTAGCAGGTGCGTACACTACTCTGAAAAAGACAAATGGCTACACTCTTTCCCCGGTAATGGTGCCAAAATGTAGAGCTATAAAAAGGGTCTCTTTCACCTCTAATTACCTCACATTAATATGTCAATCCGGGAGTGTTTGGTTATTTCAAAGAGTGACTCAATCTGAGGCTATTTGTCAGAGTAATGCTAGTAGTACAGCGTTCTGCAAAAATACAAGAGTAAACGGATGCTTGTCTATGACTAAGTTACTTCAAATGACTAAATCACACACTCTTAAAGCTAGGCAACTTTATCAGTCAAGGGTTCGACAGCAATAGCCCATCCCTTTGGAAACTGATGAAAAGGAAATTAGAGCATGGACCACGGGTCTGGGAGCGAGGCAGTAAATGCTGAGGCTCACTACAGCCACAGATCATCTCTCACACCAAATGCGAGTAAATGAAACAACAGGTAAAAATGGAACGACAAATAAGAAATTGAACAACAAATCTAGAATGGAACAGCAATGCTTAAAATGGAGCAGCAATTCTGAAATGGAATAACAATCGAATGACTAAACCTCGCGAGCAGTAATCAAGCTTTATCCTATCAACTCAAATGCACTCATTGTAATCAAAACTCCAATCTTTCATTCTCCAAGAAAATCACGCAACACGCGCTAATGGAACAACACTAATTACTAATTATGGAACAGCATTTGGAAATCATACACACACAACACCCTTGAAAAGTAATCTGATTTAACACCAATCATCAACAGGAATTACAATTGTGTTTCAAAATGGAACAACATTAATCCTGAATCATAAAGAACACATCTTTCAGATAATTTCCTCAACACAAATACACAACATAAGAGCTCCGTAACAAAATAATAACAATGTTCAATTAAGTCTAATAATATTCAATCAACTCTGAAGGTATTGGTGATATAATGCAGAGTCAATATAAAGAACCTTAATGAACGAATCTTAACAGAGCAAATGATGTAACTTATAAAGCATATCAGATTACCAACTAATGATGACAAGCAAACCACGCAGAAATCAAATCGTAGTGATACAGAAGCAAGTGTCCTTCGGGGCCGGGCCCTTAGCCTCAAGGGTACACCGCTTTAAGTTAATCCAGACGTAGAGATAAGATAATCACCAAGTTTATATTAATGCATGAAACAGAAATTACAATGAGCCAAGTTCAACGAGACTCGATGATCAAAGATCAATCTTTAACAAAAAGTTACATAAAAGCATAATCCCCCAAAGCTAACAGTGTCGTCCCTTTATATAAGGGTGACAGTAGAGATGTCTACGCAATAAGATAAATAAAGCAGCGATCCCTCAGGATCGAAGATCCTGAGGGATTCGCCAAACTGTTAATCCCTAATCACTTCTTTTCTCCTCCGCCGAGCTGGTGCCTTCTCCTCCTTTTCCGGACCGGTTTGCTTCAACCTGCTTAGCCTCGTTTGCACTCGATCCTTCGTCAAAGGGACAGCAGTTACCCTGTTCTTGTCTTTTTCTTTGGAACAACAGCTCCTCGTCTTTACCCTTTCCTGCACAGGAGAATGACAACTATCAGCGGTTAAGTCTTGCATACTAATTCCACATATTTTGTCATAATTCTTTATTGTTTTCCACATTCATGATATAAAAGATTCACAAGTCCCACTGAAAAGCCATTGAAATGATCATTAAAAACATACCTTTTTAGTACTCCACAATGATGAAAGGATATGTTTGATCGGTTGATGTAGGAAACAAATGGGTAACCCTTGAACAATAGAAGGCATGACAATGGTTTTAACCAGAAATCACTAGACTTATGAACAATACTGACTGTTAGGATACAAAGACGCAATTACATCAGGGTATATAGGCTAAAACTCATAGAATGGTATGGTTCATATTGAGAGGCCACCAAAAGGAAGGTTTATCTGAGGGAGTGCCATGTTTAAGGGAACGATTGCTTGCAAACCACACTTTCTAATACAGAATACAGTTGTATTGTCCACTTTCCCCGTCTGATTAATTTAATGAGTCCAGATGGGTAAACTCATCGATATTTTCATGTTTAAAGAGTCTGAAAAGGATCGCAAAAAGAACCACTCTTTGCCCTATCTGATTAGTTTAATGAGTCCAGACACGCAAACTCATCGATTTTTTCATGTTTTAAGAGTCTAAAAAGTATCATAAAGAGAACGACTCTATATCTTGTTTGTGTAATTTAAAAAGTCCAGACTAGACAACTCAGTGGTCTTTTCATATTTAGAGAGTCTGAAAAGATCGTAAAGAGAGTCTCCATGGTGGTCCCTTTGTCATAGTTGTTAACCGGGTGCACAAAAGGTTAATAGTATACCCGGATCAGTTACTTTTCCGTAAGTTAATCTATTGAACGCGGATAAAGAGAAACCTATTTTCAATAGATGTCAACTTCATTTTGTTACAAGTATGAGGCGATGGACTAAACTCATTTTTCATCGTGAATTTTTAATGAGTCACGCGATGACAAACTCAATACCTTCATCAAAATTTTTAATGAGTCAAATGAAGAAAACTCAGGGTATCTTTTTTAGTTTAGTGAGTGAGAAAAAGAGGGAAAAGAACGACTCATCCCTTCTTCATAGTTTTACGAGCTCGAAGGAGGGGAAAAACTCGGGGATTTTTCGATTTAAGAGCGAGAAATGGTCCCAAAAAAGAAAGTGCTCTTGCTGCTGCCGTATATTTTTAACGAGCCTGGTAACAAAAACTCGGGATTTTTTGGTTTAACGAGCGAGAAAAGTACCTAAAAGAATGCTCGGGTCATCTTCATCAAGTTTAACGAGCAGAAAGACTAAGCTCAGGATTTTTTCAGTTTAAAGAGTGAGAAAAAAGCGCCTAAAAAGAATGCTCCTTTGGTCTTTTTCAGTTTATGAGCTGGAAAAAGATCAAAAAAGAGTTGCTCAGAGCATCGTTGTATGGATTTAATGAGCGCAACAATGAAAACTCGGAGATGTTTCTATTTTTTAAAGAGAAATAAAATATCACAAAAAGTGCTCTATTGAGAATTGCATAAAATTACACAGCATATGCCTAGTGCAATACTAGGCATAATACTTCTTTAGGTAGAGCCCATTTCGGGACTCCTTCCTAGTCCTGTAATTCATATGCCCCTTTTGAGAGGACTTTCTTGACGATATAGGGACCTGGCCATAATGGTTGGAGTGCGCCTACCCCCAAGGGATCGTGTTTTTGATCATAGAGTAACACAAGGTCACCCTCTTGGCAAGAAAGAAGCTTAACTTTTTTGTCATATTGGGATTTTACCTGGTGCTTGTGAGCTTCGAGTGCCAGTTTCGCATCTCGACAGGTTTCGTCTAGCTGGGCAAGGTATAGTAAGCAATCTTCTTCGGCAGTAGTGTCGGGTAGGATTTCAATGGCTAGTTTCAGGGAAGGGATTTGACACTCAATGGGTAGAACTACTTCTAGGCCATACACCAATTGAAAAGGTGAAAAGCTTGTGGCAGTCTTTATTGAAGTTTGGCATGCCCATAATGTTGAATATAACATTCGATTCCAATTGGTTTTATGGTTTCCTATCAACCTTCGGATCATGGTTTTCAAGATGCCATTTACGGCCTCTACTTGACCATTAGCTTGGGGGTAGTAGGAGGATGACTGATCCTAACAGAAACCAAGCAGCGACGTTAAATCAGACATCATATGGTTGTAGAAGTGAGATCCATGGTCTATAACGATTGTGCTGGGTACACCAAAACGATAGATAACCTGATTGAACAGGAATAGCGCCGCAGTTTCTCCATCGGTGTTGTAGGTAGGAAGGGCTTCGACCCATTTCGTGAAATAGTCCACAACTACTATGATATAGTTGTGTCCAGTAGAGGAAACAGGATTACAGGTGACGAATTCTATTCCCCATTTGGCAAAAGGGCCAATGGAGACTACCGGGTGGAGTAGGGCCAGAGGGGTGCACATTTTCTTCGTGAATTTTTGATAAGGATGGCATTACCGGATGGCCTTGACACAATCTTTGAACAAGGTTGGCTAGTAATAGTCTGTGCGCAAGATTTTCTGTGCAGTGGATATGCCAGAAAGATGACCGCCACATGCCTTAGCATGGTAGTCATTTAAAATGTGCTCTGCCTCTTCATGAGTGAGGCAATGTTGAATAACTATATGCGCACTGCACCGATACAACGTATTGTTAATCACTAGATAATGTCGTGCTTGGTGACGGATGCGACGATGGTCGTCGGTCATGAGTTCGAGGTGGAACCGTTGCGCTTGGAGGTAGACAAGAATGTCTCCATACCAAGGATCGGTGGTTTCAATAAGATAGATAGCTCCATCCGGGAGAGGATTGTGGGATATCTCGTTCAGATCGACGATGGGAAGGTCCGACAAGAGTTCGGCGAAGACTAAGGAGTTCTTTGCCTTGGCAGCTGTGAAAACCAGATCGAATTGTTGGAGGATGACAATCCATTTTGAATATTTACCTCCAATTACTTGATGAGACAAAATATGTCTCATGGGATTCTCCAAGGCAATGACAGTAGTCTGTCGCAGCATGATGTAGTGTCGGAATCAGTTGATAGCAAAGACGACTGCCAATGATAGCTTCTCCACATGTGAATATTTGAGCTCGGGCCCAATGAGGCCTTTGGACAAATAATAGATCACATGTTCACTCTGGTCATTGTGTGCTTGAACCTGTTATCACTCAGGTTGTCCTTAAAGCTCCTTAAAGGATACAGCCGAGGTAACCACAAACCAATCTTTGGACTGCAGGTCCTAGCCTACCTGTAATCAGAGAGGGCTCTCTCTTTATAATTTAGCTTTGTTGAAGATGATATTAGGCTAGCTAATGAGTTCAAGGGGGTTTTGTTTATGTTTGGTGGGATGGGGGATTCTTTCAAACAGAGTTGGGATGCATAGTGTGAGAAGTTCAAACCATTGGGCATGGAGTCGTGGATTAGGCTTGCTGTTGCGTTTTCTTGGTCACAAGAGGAATACAGAGTAGGATAGCTACACATAAAACAATATCAAGCTGGAATAAGGATGGAATGAAGGTCAGTGAATGAAAGGCAACTAAGTAGCTCTCATTATGCTAATAGAGGGAAGGTGAATGAACATTTATATAGGAGCAATCAAGGATTCCTAAACAACATTCATATATGAAGGAACTAGTGTAAATATGAGCCAATCAGTATTCATATTCAGGACTAATTCAGAGGAAAACATAGATAAATCACAGAAATTGAGAACAGAATACAACTAAGTGAGCTCTGAACTATTCTTTCTTTCTGCTATTTAGATAGTGAAACAATGATGGCATAAAACATATAAACTGTAAACAGAGATAAGAAACACTTATTGGGCTATGTAGAAGCATTAGGATTCCATAGTCACTCTTTAGTCATTAAAACACAATAGCCAGTTCATCTCCCAAACATTCCCGCGATCTTTGATTATAGAGACTCTCAGAAAATACAATGCAAGTCTAGAGAGGAAGTTATCGACCAACCAACCCTTTACATAAATACAAAGGGTTGTTTAAATAGAAAATATTTACAAACATCCCTTAAACAGGTGCCAAAGGAGAAAATATCTCAAAATATCTATCAAAACAGAGCCAAAAGAGATCTGTGCAATAACTGCTTCGAATGCTAAGTTGTGCTGGAAATAAATGCAATAAAATATCTAAAACAGTTGCACATGAGGGAGCAGCCTCATCAAAATGGCTCTTTAGGGCTGCACAAGGTCCTGCAGCTTCAAAAATGGACTGAAAGAGTGCCTTGAGCCACGCGCTGTCCTCTGTGTGATAACTGCGCAATTAAGGAAGCAACGCTGCTCCAAAAATATGACTGGGAACAATGTCTCTGCAATAACTCTTCCTTGAAAGCCTTCATCTATGCCTTTAGGTGGCTTTAAGGCAACAAAAGAAGTGTTGGTGAGCCTTAACGACTGAATGATGCTTTGTTGACTTTGCTGGGCTTGCTTTGCTTTCATCTGCTTTGAAAAACTGGACTGATACTCTTTGCCACATCCTAATACACTTTGGCATTGAATCTGGGCCTTTTCTCACCGTTGATACTTTTTAAACTGTCCCATTGCCCTCTTCTGCCTTTTAATGCAAAAATAACTGCTAGTAATGTCCTCCATGGCCATTGGAATGCTATCGGCGCTCTGGCTGATCAAAACTAGCTTTAAACTTTAAAAAATGGTGCAAACAGGAGGAAAAAGTGTTGTCGACTGTGCCGAGGCCGAAACTAGCTATCTGAAGCAAAACTGGGCCTTGGAGCGATCTCAGAAATCTTAGGGATGCATGAATTCCCTTATCGGGAGCTGGGCGCGGGCATATATGTGAAAATATGAACAAATGCCGCCTTTTCCTTTACAAAGAAAAAGACCAATTTCTATGTAAAATTCGTGAAAAACATAGGCGGGAGCGGCACTGTAGCGGAGATTAAATCCTGGCCGTGGGATCGCGCGAAGGCAGATCCAATGGCTGGCACTAACTCGCATCGGGGCGGACCATTGGCCCCAACACATAAAACCTCCGAAATGCCGCGGACCCGAAATGCTTATATGCCCTTTCTTTATGGAGATTGGGTCCGGCCCATCGGCGATTTCATATCGGCGGTTTTTAACAAAATCAATATGCGGACCCGAAATCCTTTAAAACTGCCCTTTAATATTTTTTGGCTCCGGGATATAGGAGCACACAGTGCAGACCCTTTCGGACCCGATATGCCTTTATGCCGCGCTTTATTACTTTTCGGCTCCGCTGGTTGGAGCCATATAGGAGTGATGCGATTAAATATGGGCCGTTGATCTCTGGGCCTGAATGGGCGGCTGAGATTAACTTGGCAATTCGCTATCAGCGGGGTCATGGGGTTGCCACATAAAAACGCCGAAACCCATCGAACCCGATAAGTTATACAGGTCCTCTTTATTTTATTTCGGGTCCGACCCATCGGCGGGACCCAAATCGGCGGTTTTAATAGTGGAATGTGTCCGCGGACCCGAAAACCCTTAACACTGCATTTGATAACTCATCGGCTCTGGGCAATGCGAAGTGGAGGACCATGCGACAAGATCTGGGCTGTCAGATCTAGGGCCCAAAAATGGATGGCTGCGATTATATCGGGACTTCGGCAATCGGCGGGGCAGAGGGTTGACATATATGTGATCGCCGAACTGCGCGGACCCGATATACTATTACCGGTCCACTTTATATGTTTTTGGGTCTGGCCCATCGGCGCTATGCCCCATGCCTTGAGACTTAGCCATTTTCACTTATATATGCCACTGCCCCCTCCCGATAGCGATATCACATCGGAGGGGGATCAAACAGATCTTTATCTCATCGGAGCACGCTTTTTATGAAAAGGCAAGGCAAATGAATTCGGAGGGGTTATATATGATGTTTTAAACATATGATTGCCCCCTCCCGATAGCGATATCGCATCGGAGGGGGTCCAAATGAAACTTTATTATATCGGACCCATGTTTTTGTGAACTGCCAAGCCTTTTTGGAAATCGGAAGGGTTCCTTTATAGTTTGGCATGGATTCTAATGCATCGGAAGGGGTCCGATAGCCAAAAAAGGGAGGATTTTATCCTTTTTTGAAGGTTTTTCATGGTTTTTGCATGGTTTTTGTATTCTTATGCCTTGGAAGGAGTCCAAAGGCACTTAGGGGGAAAGTGATGTGATTTTGAGAGGGGTTTAGTGGCCAAAGAGGGTTTCATGCCTTATAAAGGCAAACCAAGGCCAAAGAGATGATTTTTATACATATGAAGGGAAACTATGCAAAGGAATGAGTCCTTATGCATTTGGAAGATGGTCAGAGGGGTCAATGAGGGTTCTTGCTGAGTTTCAGATAAACTTAGCAATTCCCAAGGATGTATATGGTTATTTTTCAACCAAGGGGAGGGGATAAGTATATAGGGGAGTTATAGAGATAGTTTTAGTAGGGGAAGGGAAAAGAGATAGGGAGTTACATAATAAAGTTAGTAGTTAATATGATAATGATGAGAAAAAGTGCTAAGAATGAAGTCTTAGGCTATCAATGGGGGAAAATGACTGATAGAAGAAGTGTGAACATTCCTTTAGTGAAGCAGATCTTCACAAAGGCAGATGATGTGGAGAATGATGAATCTAAGAGGTATCAATCAGATCTTGACCTCTTTAGGGGAAGTTAGTGAGTGATTTGGGAAAGAGGGAGAAGGGGGAAGTTAGACATGCATTTCTTGAAGTCCTCCAACTGAAAAATCACCTTCAACTTGTGATATGATAGATATAACACTTGACAATATGAAATGGATCACAAGCCATGATTCTGCAACCACAAAGCTACCTACCTGGCCTATTCACCTAGCTTTTTCTCTTATTTTTGGTTTGGGTGCACTTGAACTAGCATACCCAGCTTTTTGTTCTTTTCTTCTTGCTGTCCTCCTATCTACAACTACACTTATTGCATCTAGGGGCTCAGATTAAGCTGTTGAGCACCCTTGTTTCTCTACCTATCTACAAATCTGCCAAGATTAAGCTGTTTGGACAGATGTTCATTCTCTATATTCTACAACAGGAAATTGAAACCTAGGGAAGCCAAGATTAAGCTGTTTGGACCTCCCTTAGCTGAAAACTCATAAAAAATGGATCAACCCATCAAAAATGGAACACAACAGTGGCATTTAGACTAGCACACTCTCATGGATACTTCTCTGGCCATCTGTAGCAAATATGGAGCATTGCAGCAAGCAAAGTATGACATATTTGGCATGTAAAAATGTCGATCATGAAAGATGATTAACCTGCTGCAGCAGGAGGCTAACAGAACCTAGACCATTCCAAGGGAGGATGGCGAGGCTACGAGGTAAATAAGAAAGTCGCAGCTATAGTCGGGAGCACTGAGGAGTGGGGCTGATATAAGTGTCTTTTTCAAGGCATCACATGATCGTTGAGCTTTCTCATCCCATAGATATGACACTCCTTTCTTAAGCAGTCACATGAAGCCTTTCGTCAATTCGGCATAATTTACAATGAATAGTTGTAAAAAGTTTGCTTTCCCTTGCAAACATTGGAGTTGAAGAATGGATTGTGGTTCCAGAAATTGAACAATTGCTTTTACCTTATTGGGATCAAACCTAATCTTGTACTTGGAGACAATGAATCTAGGTAAGCGTCCAGATTCGACGAAGAAAACGCATTTATCCAGATTCAGGCAGATGTTGTAAAACCGACACCTTAGAAAGATTTCTCTTAAATGGTTGAGGTGCTACATTCGTAACTTGGAATGGGCTGGAAGGTCATCCAAGTAAGCTTGAACGATATGCCTGATATCATGAAATGCGTAATCCATGGCTCTTTAAAAAGTTGCTCCAGCATTCTTTAAACCAAATGGGATTTTTCTATAGGCAAAGACACCCCAGGGGCATACGAAGGCAGTTTTATGTTGGTCGTTGGGTTTTATAACGATCTAGTTATAACCTGAGAATCCATCCATAAATGAAAATTATTTGCAACTAGCACATTCATCGATGATTTGGTCGATGAATGGTGTCGGATAATTATCTTTAGGACACACGACATTCAAGGCTCAATAATCGACACATACGCGAATGGTTCCTTATTTTTTATCTACAGGAACCAGATTGGAAACCCATTCTATTAATGGAACGGGATAAACGAAACCAACATGTAACAATTTTTCCACTTCGGTTTTTATGGCTGCCGTTTTGCGGGGATGGACCGGTTGAAGTCTTTGACGGACAGGTTTTACATTGTTGTAAAGCTTGATCTCATGCTCGATAATAGAAGGATATATGTCGGGCATTTCCTCATAAGACCAGGCGAATACATCGCGGAATTCCTTAAATAGGCAGGTGAAGCTTGCAATTTCCTTAGGGTTGCAATCGGCTCCAACCTGGATGTTTTCCACGATGCCTGTCTTGATAGAAATATTGATGAGCAATGTCTTTGAAATATTGCCCATGTTTCCTTCTGCATCCAAAGTTTGGATGGCTGTATAGGGTGAGGAAACGATTTTTGGTATGTCACGAGATAGGATTTGAAGAGGCATTGTGTCTGAATCAGATATCGAAACACAATGATGCCAATCCTCCCAAGGTCGCCCTTCTAAACTCATGATTTCTCGAATAGCTTCATCCGTAGGGAGGACTTGATCGAGGAGATCAAAAGAAGGCACGGTTATGGAAGGGACGGTGGTACCGTCGGTAGTAACCAACATGACTGGAGGTTCGAATGCAGATTGAATGCCTTGGTAGGCTAATTCAGCTGGTGATAGCGACATCTGGTCTTCGAATGTGTCAAGGTTCGAATGAGCTGGCAGGATCCATGGATCGGTCATTTCATGAGGAATAGATGAAAGCATATTGACCAATTTTGGAACCTTGGGCAGCTGAAGAGGAAAACAACCCATGAGGGAAGAAGCCTTCAGTAGACCGGTACCTAAACTAACATAAGAGTCAGTTCCACCTCCTACTAGGGGTACAGAGCCACTTGGTAATGGTGAATAATCAGGGGTGTAGAAAGACAATTGATCTATTGTAACTACCTTTCCATCCAATGGAAATTGGATGATATGAAAGACAGTAGATATGACGGCCATCATGGCATATGTCCAACTACGACCCAGCAAGAGATTATAGTCAAGTTTTTTGTCCATGACTTCTATGTCCACCATTATGGTTTTCCCATACAAAGTGATGGGGAAACTGGCTAGGTACCCTTTTGGGATAAAGGTGTGGCCGTCGAAAGCTTTTAGGGAGTTCGACGGCGGGGTTAGGGTTGGAGAACCTAGGGCGAGCCAACATGAAGCCGACATGACATAGGTAGAAGCACCTTTGTCGATGACAGTTCTGTGTATACCTTTACCTTTCGAAGTGATATGCACCTGGAATGAAAGCTGGTGAGAAAGGGGAGGTTTACACTTGTCCATGTCAAAAATAGCAAGCATGGAATCCATTGGGTCAATACCTCCAATAGCCGAAAGCAAATCTTTCCGTTGTGTCGGGCATGTTTATAATACTTCGAGCGCCGACATAGCTGATGATGCTTGTGCCAAATCCTCTACGATGTTGTAGTGTTGGGTGGCACGTGCAGATGTATGGTGGGTTGTGCATTGAAGTGCCTCTTTTGGGGGTCGAATTACAAGGTCCTCAACTGGCCTTTCGATATGCAAATCATTGGGCGGCGATGGGTTTTGACCTGAGGATGGTTCTGCTGCTGGAGCGACAGGAACTCCATAAGATTTGGATCCTGTGGAGAGTTCTACCATTTTAAATTTGTAAATGGTAGAAGATCCTTCACCAGCCGAAGGATGTTACGAACCATCGTTGCCCCCTTGCGGGGGTTGTGGTTGGTTGGCAATAAGATTTTGTTGTTGTTGAGTAGGAAAAGGATTTCTAAGGACAACAAGTGCCTTACCAGAATCCCTTTTAGCAAGGTAGTCTGTGCATTCCTGAAGCCACGGACAACGCCAAGTCGTGTGGTCTTCAGCACAGAGTTTACATGGATATCTAGTGGGTTTATCCTTTTCCTCATCAGTAGGTGCAGCGACCTTCTGTTTTGGGTTGGGCTGCTTGGGTGACTGCTCTTCAGAAGGAGTAGTCTTTTTCTTATTCTTCTTGTTCTTGCCACTGGATTTTTGCGTAGACTGCATAGAGTTTATCGTAGTGGCAGGAAGAGCAGTCGTATTGGTAGAGGGGTCCACTGCCAACTTGGCAATGGAACCACTGAGTTGTTTTACAGTAGCCCCAGAGGTTGTGCCGACAATCCTGTCGGCGTGCACTCTGGGGTGCTGAGTGGTGGAAGCATTGGGGTTCCCAGGAGCATTGGGGATTATGTCGTAAAGAGTGCTAGACTATGAATATATCAGATCTAAGTGCTGGGCACGACGTATGGATTGGTCTTCTGTGACTGCACCACCTAGAGCGACATCTCTAGCGATTTGCGGGAGTAAGGACTTGTAGAACCAGTCCATTAAGAGAAAGTCTGGGATGGGAGCTTTCACTAACCTCCGCCTACATCTCCATTCATGAATATGATCGGAGATTTGGGTGGCAGTATCTTGACGAAATGAAGTGCGGAGCTCTGTCCCAATCTCATAGCAGATTGGTAACTGGAAGTGCTTTAGGAATTCCATCGCTAAAGTGTTAAAGGTGTTTACTGACGTGCGTGGTAACTCAATATACCATTTTTCTGCGTTGCCACTGAGGGTGCATGGAAAAAGATGTAACCAGACACTATCATCCACCATAGAGTTTCAAACACACCAGATATGGTAGGTGGTGATGTGGGTGCCCAGATCCTCCCCTTGTTTTCTGTCGAACTTTGGGATGTCCGTTGGTATTTTGTGCGGGATCGGCAGCCATTGTAAGTTGTGATAGATGGGATCATTTGTCAGCTTGTATAAGTCAGGTATATCCAATGTTGCCAAGAAAGGCAGAGAGTTAGGTGCCCCAGACTCGGACCATGGTGATGACGGATGACTTGAGGAGCTTTGTGCTCCTCCCATCGTTTGGTTTCCCATAGTATACATGGTTTGTGTGGTGTAGTAGTTACTTTGCGGTATGGTGTTGTAGAGTGGATTTCCATGAAGATTTTGATACTGGGATATGAAATTGCCCCCAGTATAAGCGGTGCCCCCTAGACTCATTTGAGTATGTGAGTAGGGTGCCCCCATGGACTAGTTGGGAACCCCTTGTGGATTCTTTCCCAACACGGAATTGACCATTTGGTCTTGATTGAAAGAGGGGACACTCATGTCAATTAGCGACGAACCATGCATGCCTGAGAACGGAGGGGGAACTATTATGTTCCCTACTAGCATGTGCATATTGGGAACCCCCCCAAGTATATGAGTATAGGGGTTTGAACTGTACATTGGCGGCCGACCATATTGTTGGTAAACGAGAATTGCGCCCATAGTACCGCATTGAGTGTTATAAGGACCACTATATGTGGCACTTGTTGAAGGTATGCAGTGTGGCACCATAGGGGTGGAACCTGGCATCTACTGGGTTCCACTCATAGAGGGTGTCGTGTGAGTGGTTATACCTAGGACAAACAGGATACTGAGATTCACCATTACCGGTGTTGTAGAGACTGTCAACTGGGGGAGTGGTGAAGGGCCAAAATTGTCCCTAAAGTTCCACAACCCGTTAGTCGTTGACTGGATAGATGGAAATGTTCCAACTATCGAGACAGGAAGTACTGGTGCCACTAGAATCAAGAGTGGGTCCAACTGACATGTGAGTGGAGGGTTAAAATGAGGAAGAAATCCTTCCATGAATAAATCCTCTGGCAAACTTGAATCGTTAGTTGTCCAAACAGATCTCATGTGAGATCTGGGAGACTGATTCCCCAAAGATGGGGAATCCGATTCACTAGAGCTCGGCGGATCCTCCACAATGAGTGGAGGAAGTCCTAACAATCGTCTAGAGTGACGACAAGGGCCAGATTGTTATAGACATATTTGGGCACTGCAACACCAATCACATATGTCCATAAACCAAGGACTTCTAAGTCCCTAAAAGTGTTGTTTCATACCCTAAAGAAGCAAGGTCAGCTGATTACATCATCTCCCTGAAGTTTTCCATGAAAAACCACTTAGAATTGGTCAAAGAAGGACCATACAGATTGCCCAGTGCAAAGGGTGCGACACATCTCACCTTCCACATGCAAAAAGTGCGATGCATACTAGAAAGCCCTTCTGTAGGGTGCAATGAGCGAGAGCAGACAAATGGCACAAGCAGTTTGCTAGGTGGAGACCTTGAGAATCTTCTAGAAGCTACTCATTTGACACTTGCCTCCCTGAATTCGCCCAAGGATGAGCAAGAGATCATGAAATCTCCAAGTGGAACCAAGAACTATTAGAGAGATGACACTAATCAAAATCCTAGAAGCTGACTCACCCCCCTGCAAATATCTATAAATGGATCCCTCATCCCAGAGATCCAAAGGTTGGAATTTGGTAATTTGCAAAGAAGTGTTGTTGGTTTCTCTTTGAAGACATTGTTGGGTGATCTTGCTTTGTATGAGGTGAAGAGGGCTTTCAAGCTGGGAGGATGGCACTGGGTCAAACTAAGTGGTTGTAATCCTCTCTTCTACTACTTTTACTAATAAATCTATTTTAGTTTTCCTCCACTTTCTTGTGTATCTCTGAATATTGTGTTGATATATGCATTTGTATGGTCAATATATATCTGATCCTATATTGTTTACAGTGATAGATCTCTATGCTTTGATGGTGTTATGCTACTATGAATCTGCAGGTGCTCTTTGAAGCGGGACAAGTAAGGAAGTAGTGGTGAGATTCTGTCAAAGGAGAAAGGAATCAAGCAAGGAGTCAAGTGGAGGACCGAGGTTGGTACTCTATGCTTCTTTCTCATCTCTCTCTTGTAAAGGAAAAACAAGTGGCTTTAATATGTTTATTTCTAAGATAGCTACCCGTCTTAGTGGGACTAGCAGTTCTGAATAGACACTAGATTTCCCAATAACAAAATGGAAATTTCGCTGGGGAGCGATTAGTTTGATTGCTTGTCTCTATTTGTTTGATTCATAAACTAGAGATGGAGCCTGAAGTTACGCCATCTAGCCTTCGAACTGCATTTGCTTTGCAAGTGCAAAGTAGATCAACGCTGCTTCAGTCAATCTCTGGGTTTGTTTATGAACTGAACAATTGACTTGCAAACATCCTAAGTGCCCTAGAGGTAGCTTGGGTAACCTCATTAGATCAGCCCCTGTACTTTTGCAGTTACTGACTATCATTTTCTTGGCCTAAATCCCTGAACTAAACTGCAAACTGTGACAAAAAACCAAGTTAAAGTCTCGTCCCTGGACCATCGCACCTTCTCTTCTTGGCAATCTGGATGCATCACACCTCTCATGTGTAGTAGGTGGGATGCATCCCTGTTTCCCTGTGTTACATGTGCGATGATCAGACAAGACTAGTTCTACCTCCAGATCTTGGTTTTTTCTTCACTCTCTTCAGCTTTATTCAGGAGTTTTTCTATCTGTGATCAGTAGACCACTGTTGAAACCCCCTTCCTTTGCATCATCCAACTTCCATTGTGCAAATATTTGTGAATGTTTTTATGTATTTTTCGCCATTCACAATTCTCATTTACAAAATGGTAGCTTAATCAAACTGTCATCTTTGGATTTGAAAGTGTTGCAAGTGTCGTTTTCAGTCAAGGAAAAAAATCCTTCTCTTTTTGATAGTCGATTACACTGTTACTCTTGTATTTGATCTGAATTAATAGTACTTCAAGTGTCGAAAGTAGTTTTCAATTCAAAATCACAAAGAGTTGTCTTGTCTCCCTTTTGTTTTTTTTGAAAAGAAAATCATTAATATTCTTGCTTTGAAAGAAGGTATAGTTCAGATTTGTGCTCAGCATTCTTTTTGTCATTCACACATAAAGAAAGCAGGAAAAAAATACATGCATGTGCATTTGCATTTAGAATGCTTGTTGATTTTGATTTAGGACAGTGCATCTAGTGTGTGCTCTTTGCTCTATGTTGAAAGGATTTCATTTCTCTTTCCTTACTAGCTAGGATTTTCATTGCAGAAAGAAGATTAAACGACTGTTTATCATCTTAGATTGCATTTTAGGAATTGTATATCTACATCACACGGTGAACCTTAAAGGCAAATTTCTTAAGAAAGATCAACTATAAAATAAATTCAATGAACATAAAAATGCTTTGGAACCTAACACACAACATCTAGAAGTCTAGGCTAGAGACATATTTCGGCGTCATAAAGCCTAGTAACTGTTGCTTTCATCGTAGGTTGGGTGATTCCTCCTCTTTGAGATGACAAGTTCTAGTACGGACTTGTGCTCCCATGTACCGTCGAGTATATATTGGGAGACCACAATAGGCTATATCATTTATCCTTAGGAAGCCATGTCTGCCGCCCTATCGATCACAATGCACTGAACACAGCATTCAGGAAGATTGACTGTCGTACCGTAAAACGTATTATGCAGTTTTTCTATTAGTTTGGTAATCCCTCTATCTAGATTTCCAGAGTAGTCTCTTTCATTCCTTTTCAGACTCCTTAAAGGAAAAGGTCCATCTGAGCACTTGTCACTTTAGTCTCATTAAAAATCAAAGGTGACTAGAGTCATCTTTAGCTTTTTCTTGACTCTTAAAAATTGAAAAAGCAAGTTGTGTCGAAGCATCTAAAAGTCAATTAATTCGGAATAAAATTTTCCCCTCTTATTTTGAGTTTATCAAATAATCCGCAATTATGGAAGAAATTCAATCAAAACCCCGTCGTTCATGGAGACTAACGAGTCAACCGTCTTTGACCCCAGAAACAAAACCATTCCTGGCCAAGTGAACTCGTTCAACTGAGTCAAAGTCGCCTGGTTTGTTTGAAGCTTTTGTTTCAACATCCTCTGAGACTCTAGTTACTCCAACCATTTCTGGTATCCCTGCCTCTACAGAAGAAGTTCCGTAGTTACAAGAGGACATTAGAACTGATCCTAGTGTAACTTGTATTCCTGAACCAGCTCCATCCAGAGTTGATTCGGAAGGTGTTACCCCTCTAGCATCTGTCGCTGTAGAATCTATACCTTCTTCAACACCAGAAATATTTTGCGGACCTGACGGTCTGCCTCTTCCACCTGGATTGATTGCTATAGAAGAGATTATGGAGGATCTTCCATCCAGCACTCCATCACATTTTGGAACTGGGATCCACCTATATCCTTCTACTTCAGAAGTTAATACCCCTTCATTGCAAGTTCTTGTAGAATCGCTAGGAAGTCTTTTGGATAACTCGATATGTCTGGACAACCATCGACATCTAGGACTGTGTCGTCTGATATAGTGGTAGCAGAACCTCCTGCTACTACTTCGACGATGTTCGCTAGCATACCATTTGTCCCAACTAGCTCTCAACCGCTAGAGGGAGTCCACCCAGGGACTGTTTCGACAGTATGGTCTATTCCCGTTTGTTCGTCTTGAATAATATCTGGAATTTCTTATGTTGAGTCTAAACAAATTGATCCTTCGCAACAATATCAATTTGGGCAATCCGGTATACAAAGGCCAATCTTTCCCTTGAGCACTGGATTGCCGCAGTATGGAGGGAAGTATGCCCCTTCACTGTTCCCTCCGGGAGAACAGCCATATGAGAGTTCTCAATCAAATTCCGGTCAAAATGGAATCACATCCAGTGGTTGGGTGCCAATACTGCCTCAACAACCAAGATTTGTATACTCAATGTAACCAAGTCTACCTATTTCGAATATCCCCTCTACACCAACTATTGTGACGATGTCGCAAGTACAAGCATTGCCTGTTGTATGCCAACCTCAAGTTTCTTAGGTCTTAATACAACAGCCTCTTGTCTCCACGATGCAACCGCAATCGCCAGTTGGTGGCTCCTTATCTAGAGCGACTCAGGCTCAAACGGGTACTATTACCCCTCATCTTGGTCAAACATCCAGTATTGGGTGGTAGCAAATGGTTTCACAACCATGGCTGGTGCAACATAAACAACCGCAATTCCAGCAAGTGTACCAAGGACCTGAGAAACAAAACTTTGCAAGTAATGGGCAGCCGTATATTCAAAACGGTTATCATCAATCACCCCAAATTGGTTATGCCCAGCAACCTTATCAAAGTTATCAGCATCAAATGCATTATGTTGGTATGCAAAGACCCACTGCTTAGGCAATCCCATCATATCCTGGGTATGCTTCACCGAACTGGAATCAACAGTTGCCCTTCATGGTGACTTTAGAGTTACCAGATCTAAATCAGCTAACAAATGATCCAATTGCTTATGCGCCTTGGTGGCCAACGATTCCTCATAAACTTCCGTCAGATATTCCTAAATTTAATGGAAATCCAGGTGAAGATCCGTCGAATCATGTAACGACCTTTCGTCTATGGTGTTCCTCCAACACTCTAAATGATGATTCGATTAGGCTTCGCCTTTTTCAGCGAACGTTAACTGGTCCGGCAGCAAAATGGTACATCGAATTGCCTAGAGCTTCATTTGATAACTTCAACGCCCTTGCCACATCCTTTTTAACCCATTTTCAATTACCAATAAGGTATGAAATAGGGACAGAGCTTCTTACCAATTTCAAGCAAACGACGACCACTCACATATCCGATCATATTCATGAATGGCGACGTCTTCATAGAATGGTAAAAACATATGTCCTTGATTAGCTACTAGCTGAGTGGTTTATTAAGTCTTTGTTACCTTCTATAACAGAAGATGTCAAAGGGAGGGGTTGTCACTGAAGAGTAGGTCATTGCTCGTGTGCAATATCTAGACTTGATCTATACTCAGTCTGGCATGCTCTATGACAAAATCCCTGATGCTCCAAGACCAGAATTTTCCGTTCCTCCTCCTAAATCAAACAAAGACTCTCATGTCGGCGATGGCGTGATAGGTACGATGAGCTTGAAATTGACAAAGGCTACATCTAAGAGATCCCATAAGATTTCTAATCAAAATGAAATGAAGAACTTCTAGCCTCGGAGGTTAATGCTGTGTCAACTGACAAAGGCAAAGAACTGAAGCAACCAGGAGGCAAGAAGAAAGGGAAGAGCAAAAAGACGAAACAGGATGATTCCTCTCCTGAAAAATCTATTGCAAACCCTTCTGGGCAAAAGAAACCTACTCAGCCATGCCTCATATGTGATGAGGATCATTGGACGAGAGATTGTCCATATAAAGCTGAGGTTAAGAAATTCTTTAAGAATTCAAAAACCTCAGCAGTATTGACTGATCCGTTTCTAAACCCACGAACCAATCTGGTTGCTAGTGACAATGCTTCCCCATCCCAAGTCCTTATGCTGTCCATTTCGAAATAGAAAAATGATGCTTTGATATCGATAAGGAATAAAGATTACGGGAATCCATAGCTGTCGAACAACAAGGCTACTGATCAACCTAGTAGTTCGACAACAACTTCGACCGAAGTTGTGCCACCCATCATTCCTGAGCTAACGATAAATCCACCAAAGGGATTTGTACACAAATTGACATTTAATTCTCGTGCCAAAGTGACACAGAATTATAATATAGTAGAGGACCTGGTCCAATTACCATTCGCTATGTCGACACTTGAGGTACTGCAAAATTTCCCCTCCCAAAAGCAAGCTTTATTATCAGCAATAGGTGGGATTGACCCAATGGATTCCAATCTTGTGGCCTTTAATCACAAAGGATATGACTCGCAGTTACCAGCTCAGCTCGCTTTCCTCATTCAAGTGAAAGCCCTCAACAAAACTGTTCATCGAACAATTATTGATGAGGGGTCATCTACATGTATTATGTCAATGAGCTACTAGAAAAATTTAGGCTCACCACCCTTATTGCAATCGTCAACGACGTTAAAAGCATTTGATGGATGAACATACACTCCATAAGGGATTTTAAGTAACTTGCAAGTCGAACTGGGGGGCAAAACAATAGAAATTGATGTTGAATTTATCGATGGAAACCTCGATTTCAACATCCTACTGGGAAGGCCCTGGATTTATGCTATGGTTGCCGTTGTGTCGACATACTTCAGAAAGATTGCATTCCCCTTCCAAGGAGGAATTACAATTGTCGACCAACAGACATTTCTCCCCAATAGTTTGCAAGTTATGTGAAGCATTTCGATGATCCACGGAAGCTCTCAGTCGCTTCAAAATATTGGAGTAGGCCTACTAAAAGACCCTGCATTGATGGGTACTTTTTCCCTACCGCCTCCAAACAACCCGGCAGAAGTGGCAACGGTGGGAACCTACAATATGGTATCTTCCATTCAGAAGATGTCCGAAAATGATATTAGCATGGATCATCACCAAGTGTTGCCTCCAAGCCCAATAGAAATATTGTAGCAATCAATGTTCTCAGCATGGGAGGCAAACCCCAATGAATGCTCATCAAGCGTTTGGGTAGATAGGTCTAAAGAGTATGGTACCTCTTCATATCCTTGGTCAGATGTACATTCTATAGATGAAGGAACTGTTCAGTCAATGAACATAGAAGAGGCACCATGGGAGGATTACCACCATCATTCCCATCTTCTGGATTACAATGAAGATTGCTCTGACAACCTTAATCATCCATTAGTCTTCGATTTTCTATCAAATACTATAAATACGATGGATTTTGAGTGAAATCTATCCAATATTGAAGAAACTATCGCCATAAATATCTCGACCAAACCAGATGTTGTAGAAAATATTCATGTTAGCAAATATTGTTCTTCTTCATAACTGGAAGTATATTATGCTCTCTTTCGCGAGTTCAGAGATGTCTTTACATGGTCATATGAAGAAATTCCAGGCATTGACTCGAGCATAGTTGAACACGAAATTAAGATGTATCCAGATGTCAAACGAGTAAGACAACGTCTTCGGCAGGTGCACCCAAAGAAAGCCGCTACCATCAAGGCAGAAGTTGAAAAACATCTCCATGCTGGTTTCATTTACCCGATTCCTTTCACTGATTGGGTATCGAAAATTGTTCCTGTGATGAAAAAGCAAGGAACAATTAGAGTGTGCGTCGATTACAGGGATGTAAATCAAGCTTGTACAAAGGATAACTACCCTACACCCTTCATTGACCAGATAATTGATGAATGCGCTAGATGCGAAATATTTTCATTTATGGATGGATTTTCCGGGTATAATCAAATAAATATCCACCCACAGGACCAGTCAAAGAATGCATTTATCTGCCCATGGGGCACATTCATGTACCATAAAGTACCTTTTGGTTTAAAGAACGCAGGGGAAACTTTTCAGAGGGAAATGAATTATGCTTTCCATGACATCAAGAACATTGTTCAACCATACCTCGACGATCTTCTAGCTCACTCGCGAAAGCAGACCGATCATCCGCAGCATTTGAGAGCAATATTTCTACATTGCTGACACTACAAAATAAGACTCAATCCGCACAAGTGTGTGTTTTGCATCGGTTCTAGTCATTTACTTGGCTTTGTAGTTTCAAAGGATGGAATCCGTCTCGACCCATGCAAGGTTCAGGAAATAATCGATTTGTCTCCACTTCAAATTTGCTTCAGATTCAGAAACTCCAAGGGAAAGGAAACTTTCTGAGGAGGTTCATTCCAAATTATGCTGAACTTGCTAAAGGTTATACGCATCTTTTGAAAAAATAGTTACGCTTCAACTGGGATCAAGTCGCGCAATCTTTCTTTGATGCTCTAAATGAATCCCTAATAAAAGCATCATTAATGTACGCTCTTGATTATCAAAGAGACTTTAACCTATATCCGGCTGCAGCAGATACAACCATCGCAATGGTTTTAGTTCAAGAAGACAATGGAATCGAACATCATGTTTATTATTTAAGTCGAAACTTAAATGATATAGAAAGCAAATACTCATATGTTGAAAAGCTAGCTCTCGCTGCTGTTCAAGCAATACAGAGATTTCGACACTATATTCTCTTTCGAAAAACTACCGTTTTGTCAGATTGCAACCCCATGACTTACATCTTGTCGTGACAGTTGCTTGGGGGAAAATATTCAAAGTGGATAGCAATTTTGCAAGAGTTTGATCTAGAATTCGTAAAATCCAAATCAAAGAAAGCTCTAGTTTTCACAGAATTACTATGTGATTTCCCATCGTCGTCCAACGATTCAACATCTAAAGCAACAATCGTGGATGAATTTTTGTTTCTGATATCTTCAAGCGATCCGTGGTATGGAGATATAATCATTTATCTCCAAACCCAAACGTATAGGTCTAATACCTCTCGCTCAGAACAACGACGTATTCGATACCAAGCAAAAGACTACATGATCATCGGCGATACACTATGCCATCGTGGTGTCGATACTGTTCTGCGAAGGTGTCTCACCCATGAGGAGGCCAAAAAAGTCCTAAATGATTGTCATTCAGGTGCATGTGTGGGGCACCAATCTGGTTATGTTATGGCACAAAAGATTTTACGAGCAGGGTACTTCTGGCCAACAATGTTCAAAGATTGCATAACCACAGTCAGAAGTTTCCATGCTTGTAAAATCTTTGACAGCAAAACCAAAATACCACCTGCACCTCTGCAGCCAGTAGTTTCTGTTGGGCCATTCTCCAAATGGGGCATAGATTTCATGCAATGTAACCCTAATTTAGCTGGGGGGCATGGGTATATCATAGTCACAGTTGACTATTTTACGAAATGGGCCGAGGTGCTGCTTACATTAAACAAAAGTGGCGAAATGGCCGCTCTTTTCTTTTTCAATCATGTAGTCACTAGGTTCGGTGTTCCACAAGCTATAGTCATAGATCATGGATCACATTTCCGCAATCACATGATGGTTGAATTGGCCGCCAAATTAGGACTATCCCATGACAGCTCTACTCCTTATTATCCGTAAGCTAACGGGCAAGTTGAAGTGATCAACAAAGTCCTGAAACGCATGCTGCAAAGGATGATTGGAGTCCATAAACAGAATTGGCACCTAATCCTATACTCAGCCTTGTGGGCATACTGGACATCGGTAAGAAATGCGACTAGATTTACACCCTTTCAACCAAGGAAAATTTTAAGGATGGAAAAATTTCTTGAAGTTTAAAAACATTGGCGAATCTCACTAATCCCTAATATGCAAACTATAAAATGTTTATTGATATATTTGTAAAATTATTCAAATTTATAATGATTTTATATATAGCCTCTATACAATGTTGGCGATTTTTAAGGTAAAATAATTTTATATTCTAAAATTTGGGCGAATCGTCTTTTATAAAATTGGAAATTGGAGAATCTTTTTTGTGGAAAAATCATGGAAAATTAGCCCATTGGGCGAACATTAGCCCCTAAAATTTTCAGTTTCAACTGGTGTATGGCCTGGAAGCGATCTTACCAGTTCAATGCGAAATTTTGTCTCTCAAGCTCGTAGTTGACCTCCTCCCCAGAACTTCAGAGGAAGAGGCTCGTTTCTTAGAGTTAATCCAACTGGATGAAACCCATCATGACACTGCCTTGGCTAACGAAGCACATAAGAAATGGGTCAAAGCACAATTTGACAAGAATGTCAAGCCCCGCGTTTTCTCAGAAGGTGACCTAGTCCCGCTTTATGATCAGGAATCCGATAAGTTGGGAGCAGGTAAGTTCCAGTCTTTGTGGATGGGTCCCTACATTGTTAAGCGTGCGTTAGCAAAAGGAGCCTACGAGCTAGTAGATTATGATGGGATTCCACTGTCGTAACCCCGAAACGGGTTGTACCTTAAGCGTTACTATGCTTGACTCGGCATGGTAACCTCTCCATATGATTTTGTTACATTTTTGTTTTCGTTAAGAGTGATTTTTTTGGTTAGGTAATCCACTTTTACATTTTTGTTGTCGATGTCGAACCTATTGGAATCATTTTTCGGATATGCTGACGGGGCAAGTCGTAGTTCGCGGAACCTATCTTCTGCAGCTTGGGCTATCTTTAATCCAAGCGGCGAGTTGGTGAGTTTCAGAGGGGTGTGTATTGGTCAATCAACGAACAACATCGTTGAATATAGCGCGTTGATAGAACTGCTCTCTGATGCCATCGTGCATGGCATATGCCAACTTGTCGTCAGGCTAGACTCACAGCTCGTCATTCTATAGCTTACAGGCATCTATTCCGTTTGGAATCCAGCTATCTATCGCATGTTCCTAAGGGTCAAGATTTTGAAAAGATAGTTCGATTCTATCCAATATCAACATATTTCCAGAAACTTAAACACATTAACCGATTCATTAGCAAATTATGTGTTAGATAGACATTTGCAACATTTGTAAAAGGGAAGCATTTTATCAATAACTGCATTAGGATCATATAACTTAACCAAAATAAAACTACGAAAATAAAAAATATATGTATGACTAATTATAGTTTGTACATAGTGTTCTGTGTCCAGGACAAAATTGGTCATATGACCCAAAAACTCAAAATGCAAGGGGGCACCCTAATCTAATGGTGATGGTGATAACTAGTCACTACCTATGTAATCATGCGTAAGAACCTAGTCCATCGGCTCGGTACGCCAGTGGTATGGCACTGTAATCTCAGAGGCAGCTCATCGGTCCTCATGTCTGGTATACCAATGGTGAGACCCTCGATCTGATCCTGCAACACTGCAAGGGTCTCGGATACATCCAGGTCGCGAAGGATGGCCCTCCCTACAGCCTCTCCTGCTGGAATAGCAACTGTTGCTCTCGGATGCACTGCTGGTCGCACGAGCACAATATCTACATAAACACATGAGTTTTGATTAGTCTTGATGAACATTTCAAAAACACAAGAACATTATAAAAACAATAAACAGAGATATGGTCAGAGATTTTTACCTATGACACCCCACTGCTCGCCAGCCGACAACACCAAATCTGGCTCACCTCGGAAATCCATCCCAGCATATGGATACTCGACATAAGTCATATGCTGACGGTTGAACCACTTCAAGAAAGCATCAGAGAATGAAACCTGCGATTGACCAGCATGTCTGTCCATAAGGTCAACCCATCTCTGCATTTGTGGCTCAGTCGGTGGCGGTAGGCCGAGTAAGATGTACTGGGGCTGCATCACTGGGATCCTCTCCAAGGCGAAAGCGATCAGAATAGAACCATAGCCAAAGTTCTTAGATCTTCCGGTTTTCACCTGGGTGAGCTGTTCTTTGATCACTAGAAGTACTGCGTCACACCAGTTGAATACCTTGGGTTTGAGACAGTCCAAGGTGTACTGCATATAGGACCTGTTGGCCAAGTGAAGGGTCACGCTACTAGCCAGTATAGCAAAGGTGAATAAAATAGTCCTCAAGGACCAGTCTATGACATCTCGGATACTGATCTTGTCATCCCTGCTCGGTTGAGATCCTTCTCTATAGTATCGGTGAATATAATCCCTCACGGATTTGCCCCCGCGGGCGGAACCTGATAGTGAGAGAGGGGCGCCATGCCTCGATAAACCGGTCAAGAAATAGATGTCCTTAACAGTCATGGGGATGGATTTTCCTCTTATCTAGAACACTTGGTGGGTAGGATCCCAAGCATCGAGGAAATATTGCAACAAGTTGATTTGTTGCCTCATGCTAGACATGCGGAAGAACTTGAGCAAGCCACAGTTTCACAATGCAGTTACCGTACCTGGATCATGTAGGGAAACCATGTCCTCTTCTTCATAATCACATTCACACCATGTAACAACCATTTTTTCTCCGATGAATCTCTGAAAAGCAAACAAGAGAAGAATTAGGATCCTGATTTGGAAAAAAACAGGCAAAATTTCCATGAAAAATCAGTGCAAAAGTTTTCCTCCTTACACCCATCGCACCCTAGCTATGTACTAGGTGAGATGCATCCTAACTGGCCATTGTCTAGGCTAGGATGCATCGCACCTTTCGATGTATACTAGGTGCGATGGGGGCAGAGCGAAATGTTCAAACCCCAGGGGCCCAGAAAAGCAGGAAAACATGCTCAGAATTCAAAAAGGAAAGAATGCAATTGAAGAGCTCAGGTTTAGCTCCTACCTGGTCCAGACGACGCCGAAAATCATCCACAGAATATCCTAGATTCAGCTAATGAAAATCAAGGGGGAAAACACCTCCAAACCTCCAACAGTCACAACTCCAAATGAAATGGTAAAATGAGGGGTAAAAAACTATTTTTAAGTTACTTTTCACATAATTTAAGTAGGGTAATAGTTTTTTAACTCATTTTTCAAGCATATGTCCTCATTTCTAATCAGTTTGATGGAGCAATTGAACAGGTAGTACGACCATCAAAAGAACATAGTGTTAACGATGAATCGAATATCAAGGACTATTATCACGAGCAGTTTTACGCGAAGTTCAAGCTCATTAAAAATTAAACCTAGCAATGAGCATATGTTCCACCAGAGTTTAAGCTCATTAAAAAATGAACCCACCTCCAGTAAATAACCATTATGAATGATTATCATCAGCTTTTGAGCCTTGGTCGTGTTCTTAACATCACCTCCACTTTGTTTTAGTCGATCATTCGCCTCCATTTGATTGTTTACCCCTTTTGAGGAACAACTGCGACAAGTGATCCTATTAGCCACCTTCTTTACACTGCCATGATTGAAAAAGTTCCAAACCTTACCTGGAACCAGCTGCTATTTGAAAACATCACTCGTTCCTCAAAAAATGAGTCTCCTTTAAGCTCTTTTCATCTGACTCATAAAATATGAAAAGATTGTCGAGCAATTGGCCTTGCCAGCTCGTTAAAGTGATCGAAAGTGCTATCCCTCCTCTAGATTTTAATCTTTTTGGACCTGAGGGATCATTACACAAAAAGATCGAGCGTTTGTCTTGTTCGGCTCATTAAAACTATCGAAAAGTCATCCCTTTCGCATTGTTTTATACTTTTTTCGGACTTAAGGGATTATATTACGAATAAGGAATATTGGAGTTTCCTTTCTGTCTCTTTTCAGACTCTCTAAAATCGAAAAGGACTGAGTTATCCTTGTCGTTAAAACAATAGCGACAAACTTGTCCATTTAGACAAGAGTGAGTTTCACTGTCGCTAGACTCGTTAAAACATAGTGATGGGCAGATTATAGAACAAGCATATGTTATCCTCCTCAAGCTTGACAAAAATAAAGAGGTACTGGTTAGAAATGACTAGGGAAAGTTCGGAAGAAAACTTGAAGAACCTTTATTGGTAGTAGGTAGCTCTTGAACATGACACTTTCACTCCATCACCATGATTGAGTCGGGTTGGGTTATTCCATTCACCGGTCATATCACCATTGGTCCACCGTACCATCCACTTTTGGGGTTAACGCTACCAATCCATTTCATTGTCGCCGATATGTTCAAGAGAAGTTGCTTAGAGAATTCACCTACCCATCTTGTGTCTCATCCGCTACAATACCTTCACGCTTCATTCTTTCATGACCGCCACCCTGGACCTTGTATCATCAAATTGTTTTCACCTCTATAAAATCATTTGCTCCGCTCCATGTCATAGATGTGGGATCCATTAATTCCCCCATACGACGGGTCACTTCTTGTCGACATCAGCTCATTATCCAAGAAGCTGACCTAGGGACAACCCTTCCAGTACTTTGAAGCTTGCATGCCTCAATGGAATGTTTCTCACTTCTAGTGATAGGTTTACATCAATGGCCTTCAACTGAAAAATTTTGCATGGTGTTCGACATTGACTCATGTATTCACACCACGTGAATTTTACTGCAGTACCTTGAGGGTCATCATCATCATCGGTGATTCCTCTCGCGTCTGTTAACAACTTACATCATTGGCTGGTAATCAGGCGATGTCCTTCCATGTTTGACATCAGAACATCTTTTCACATGGATCGACTTGTACTTTCAGGTGAATATTGAACGAGTTTTGAAGACCCCGGATCTAGTTTCATCCATCCGGGCTGTGATATATTCATGAAAATAAAGACATCAAATGTACATCATTGCTCCAGAGATAATCATCCAAACTAAGGGATGATGGATCTACTAGGATCATCAGTCTGCACACAGACGGTTGTCTGTCCTATGTACATGAAAATGAATTTATCAAGCTGAGCATGGGAATGCCCGCCTCAACTAGATCATGAAAATATTATGAAGATAATGTATTGTATTGTATCTTATTACAGGTCACCTTCCAGTGCAAAAAACCTCGGATCTTCATTATAAAGCATTTCACTCGACATCAAAAGATTTACGACCTCATGCTTTAGGGGGCAACTGTTATAGACATATTTGGGCACTGCAACCCCAATCACATATGTCCATAAACCAAGGGCTTCTAAGTCCCTAAAAGTGTTGTTTCATACCCTAAAGAAGAGAGGTCATCTGATTACATCATCTCCCAGAAGTTTTCCATGAAAAATCACTTAGAACTGCTCAAAGCAAGACCATACAGATTGCCCAGTGAAAAGGGTGTGATGCATCCCACCTGCCACATGAAAAAAGTGCGATGCATACTCGAAAGCCCTTCTATAGGGTGCGATGAGCGAGAGCAGACAAATGGCACAAGCAGTTTGCTAGGTGGATGCCTTGAGAATCTTCTAGAAGCTGCTCATTTGACACTTGCCTCCCTAAATTCGCCCAAGGATGAGTAAGAGATCATGAAATCTCCAAGTGGAACCAAGAACTATCAGAGAGATGACACTAATCAAAATCCCAGAAGCTGACTCATGCCCCTGCAAATATCTATAAATGGATCCCTCATCCTAGAGATCCAAAGGTTGGAATTTGGTAATTTTCAAAGAAGTGTTGTTGGTTTCTCTTTGAAGACATTGTTGGGTGATCTTGCTTTGTATGAGGTGAAGAGGGCTTTCAAGCTGGGAGGATGGTGTTGAGTCAGAGCAAGTGGTTGTAATCCTCTCTTCTACTATTTTTACTAATAAAGCTATTTGAGTTTTCCTCCATATTCTTGTGTATCTCTGAATATTGTGTTGATATATGCATTTGTATGGTCAATATATATCTGATCCTATATTGTTTACAGTGATAGATCTCTATGCTTTGATGGTATTATGCTGCTGTGAATCTACAGGTGCTCTTTGAAGTGGGACAAGTAAGGAAGCAGTGACGAGATTCTGTCAAAGGCGAAAGGAAACAAGCAAGGATTCAAGCGGAAGACCGAGGTTGGTACTCTCTGCTTCTCTCTCATCTCTCTCTTGTAAAGGAAAAACAAGTGACTTTAATCTGTTTGTTTCTAAGATAGCTACCCATCTTAGTGGGACTAGCCGTTCTGAATAGACACTAGATTTCCCGATAACATGGATGTAGCCACGGTGACCATTAATTTTATCAATAAATTTTTATCGTGATGTTCATTAAAGTCTCAAAATGATAACACTCGGTACCTGATATAAAAAGTACACTAAGTCTATCAATCAGCAACAGAGGGAAAATACCTCGTCTGTTAAGCACCGATCACCGAAGATGAAACTCGGTATCTCAATGAATAATAGAGAAGGATGGTCAGATGTACAGTTATGATTACTTTAGAGCTTCGCCCAAACCTTAGATTGAGGGGCCAAGTACTCTCGTGAAGACGAGCATCCTCCAAAAAACTAAACACAAAGTAGGTCTGTCTATGTTAGGTACCAGGACAGCCCGTCCCAGTCACCTTTTGTAAGTCCCTATAAGTTTGGCCACTAGAGATACCTCAGATCACAAAAATCACCAGGGGGGACATAGTCATAGATAACACACTATGTGGGTAGGATACCCGTGTCCCTGATTCAGTTCCGAAATCCCCGAAGGGACCGCCAATACACATAATGCCCAAAGGATTTGTAAGAGAAGGCGGGCTACCTTTAATTACACTCCAATGTTGTCTCGTATTTTGTTCCGTTGTTAGTGGAGTGGTCCCGGTAATATGATTGCAGAAGGAATTTTTCGCTTGTTAACAACACTAGTTTTGGTTTTCAACTTTGGGCAGTTCACTCACATGCTTATCCCAAGATCCTAGCCTAGCTAATGTTGGTTTGCTCAAAAGAGTAACTGATTGATTTTAATGTAAATTTTATGTGTACTTGATTATTTATCTTTGATAGGGGTGTTGACGTATGAAATATGGTGATACTCTTGACTCAATAAATCATGCAGAAACAGTGCTTTGAAAAAAATAAAAATTTCAATTTGAGGCAAACAAGCTTTATTCTACATATTCATATTTTTCACATATTCATAGTTTCGTCTGTGCATCTATAGTATTTCAACACATGCATAACCAAAAAATTATTTTCCAATATTTCCTAACAACTACTGAAAACCAAAATGAAGCAACTCTCAACTATTTAAATAGAAGGATGAATACAAAATATCAATATTTCTTTCAGAAAAAATATTTTTTAAGAGAGAAAAACCAAATTTTTTTCCTAAAAATAAATTTCTAGGACACCAATTTTGCTGACACAATATAGTTACAGATCTTCTTTTAGCCCATGAGAAGATTTTCCATCCCTTTTGGTCCACAGATACTACTGGAAATGAAGGAAAAGGGAGACTAACGCTCTGTAACAGTGGTTATAGAGAGTTAGTAGGGTCACTAACGCTCCCTGTACACAGGCACAATGCTTTATAAAGCTCTGTGTAGCCTGGTAACCTGTGTTAGTGTGGGAAATCTTGCACAACAAGGGTTTCCAAGATTAGTTTCTGAGATGAATGTATACTAGTAGGATGCAACAAGATATTTGGTGGATCAGAAAAAGGATTGCTGAAGAATAGGGAGCTCTTGGAAGGAAGAGAGAACAGAGAAGAGTCTGGGTAAACCGGGAACTAGATGTATAGTCCCCAGTGGAGTCGCCAATTCTGCTATGGGGTAAAATGCACGGTGTATGGAGAATGAAAACTACCCTCAAAGGCCTTCCCAGGACCTTCGACAGACTGTAAGATTATCTGCAGAAGCTACCAAGTTATACACATGTTCATCTATCAAATATAAGTTAACAAAGTATGGAAAGAGGATTACCTCAAGTCTCCTTCTAGATTTGTTTGGAGATCGCTATGCAGCCAAGAAGAACTCCCTCAAAGCCAGCTCCAAATCAATTCCTGCACAAAGGAAAGGAAAACACAATCACAGCATACAATCTTGAAAACTAATATAAGAATGCACAATGAACATCTATTAGCATACAACTAAACCACTCATCTAAACAAGTATCAAAATGAACAACTCAATGAACAATGTTACCAACACTATAGAGTAGGGAACACAACTGCAATGTTGTATTAATAATGGAAGAGTGATTACAACCATCCATTGTATCAGTCTTCCCTTGCCCCTTCTTCTTCTCTCTCTCTCTCTCTCTCTCTCTCTCTCTCTCTCTTTCAGCTCACTTCTTTAAGTGTATGGCAGTTCACAATAGCTTAGTGGGCTATCCTTTCAAATGCTCTGACCTCTTTCACAATAACCCTCACTTTACTTATATAGCAATCGAGTTAGGGTTGCCAAGCTCCTCCTAGAGTTCACTAGGTAAAAGCAATGAACTTACTCCTCTTTTCAGCTCTTTCCCATTTTCCTTCTTTTCTTAGATTAGAAATCCTCCAAATATCTTGATTTTGGATGTTTCCTTGCTTTTCTTGAGCAAATTTAGGGATAAATATCTAGATATTTGTCAGTCAATTCGTTGGCTTGACCCATTGAACTTCCCTTAGTTTCACTAACGCTACCCCTTCACTAGTAACATGAGTTAGTGGGGTCACTAACACTCCCTTAGGATTGGTAACAAGCTTTATAAAGTAGATTTCAGTGTGCAACCTGTTATGGCCTAAATCTGCCTCAGGCTGAGAAAGTCAGGATCTAGGGTAACATCAAACCATGCTTAACCTGGTAGCTAGCCCTACCAAGTCGGGAGAGGGCTCTCTCCTTGTCAATCTCAGGAAAATATGGCACGTAAAGCTTGAGATGACTGATATAAAGACTTATTTTAGGCTAGGTATATGTTCAGAGGAGTTTGATTGAAGTTTATGTTGGTTTGCTGGCTCAAATGTGAAAGGCAGATTTGGGTCCACGGAATGGACACAGTCTTGCAAAGATCTCTATGGGGCGAGGTAGGCAAATGATTTAGTACTTTGAAATAAGTGAGATGGAGAGTCTTAAGACTAGTGAGGAGTTGGAGAGGGCATGAAAGTCTTAGGGATCCTCTTCAAACTGTTGAAAACATAAATAACTAAACAAACCCTAGGTAGAGCATTGCAACATTAATGAATTCTACCTTTATCCTTGTTTCATTTAGTTAATATGAACAAAAATAGGTGATGGCATACATAAACACATGTAAACTTACATTACAGAAGGAAAAAAAATACCAAATCAAGCTGCCACAAGAATCCCACAAAGTGCTGCAAACCCTGGTCTATTCCTTTGCCAAACTGCAGAGATGAATGTACAATAATGCTCAAAGTATTCACAAGAGTCCAACGTTTACCAATGACTGAAAAAATACTAGATAAATGCAACAAACAACTCATGCTAGGATTTAGGGGTTGAATTCATGAGTTTAGGAGCTTCTTCAACAAGATCTAAACTAAGAACTGAAAAGTAGGCAGTGGAACAGCTTGCCTCTAAAACCTAGGAAACTGATTCATTCAGTTTCAAACTACCTTTTCATGATGTATCCACCTCCATGAGTGAAATTTTAACATATTTACATCAAATTCCATCAAGTCACATCAAATTACATCATGATTTTGACCATGAGAGAGAGAAAAGTCAAACTGAGAAAAAACTAGGCGAAAAAACAGAGTTTTTTTGGAAAAAAAGTCAACTTTCCATCCTATGTGTCGTGCCTCTGTCCCTATGCGTCGTGCCTTTTTGCAGCTAATTTTGGAGGCCTTCCCATGCACCAAAGTTGCTCCAAGTGGGCTTTTTGGAAAGGTCTATCTGTCTAATTTCTAGAACAAGTGGAATTTATGAATTTGGTGTCCATTTGCCCCTCCAAAAATGAGTTCTCCCAACACTGCTTTTTGTGTGGCCAAAAAGGGGCTGAAAGGGAATTTTTGAGGTGTTTTTGACCCTTTTGGAAACTCAAAACTTGACAAAATTTCTTGGAAATTGGTGGGAATTCATATTTTTTCCTGAGGAATCCAAAAATTCTGAGTTTTCCTCCAAAGGAGGTCCCTATCAAAAGCACGCGCCAGGTGGCGCGGCGCACCAGGCAGAAAAACCTGTTGTTTGCTCCAAAAATTCAAAATTGACAAAAGTATCCCAAATTTCTTGAAATTTGGGCTGAGTGTCCTGCATCAAGTACTATGTTGGGCCAAGGAAGTTTCAACCAAGATCTTGAGCTTATCTTGCTCTTTCTTGCTCCTCAAAGTTTTCTTCAATTTGGCTTTTAGGCTCCTTATCTTCTCTCTGCAACTCTTGTTTCGTGCCAAATAGTGATAAGCCATGTGCCTCAACATCTTTTCTCTTTGTTGGATTTCTCTAGTAGCTTCTCCAAGTGCATATTTGCTACTATTTGGTGTAAAATGATGAGTATGAAGATATTTTATATTAATAATAGGTGTTTGCTATTTGACGAATGGGATTGATGAGTGGGACTGATGAATGAGGGATTTGATGTTGGATGTAGGGTTTTTTAGGGAGTGATAGGATTTGGGGATGCAAATTAGGGTTTGGGAAAAGTGGGAATTAGGTGTTATGGTTTTAGGGTTTTGGGGATAAGGGGGTAGGATGAGTGTGAATAGGAGAGGGAAGGGAAATGAAATGAGGGAAATTTCAGTGTGAGGAATGTGAAACGATGCAGGGGGGGTAAAACAGCAAGAAAGACCAAATTGCAAACCCTAGGCAGTTTTTGTAAAGCAACTGTGCAGCGAACTAGGGTTTTATCTTTCACTTCTCAATGAGGACTAAAACCCTTGCAATGGCAAAGTGGAATGTTTCGCTTACTTATGGAATGAAGTTTGCAAGATTTTTGAGCTTGGGCAAGTCGATTTGAGTGAAATTATGCTTGGAGGACTGGTGCGCCGCGCCAACACACAGGTGCACCGCGCCACTACCCAAGTGCGTAGCACCTTTTTAACTTTTACAAGGGTCTGCATCTTTAACACATGGAATATGCGGTCAGGTGCGTTGGAGACATAACCATTCAGGTGCGAGACCGCAAGTAAGACAAAGAGAAAGTGCGGAGCGCCAATTCTGTGCGTAGTGCCTTTTGGCAGACCAGGTTTGAGAGCCTTCTTGGTGTCTAAATTGGGTGCACGATAGCTCGTTGGAAATATTATTGAGTCGAATTTCCAAAAAAATTGAATTTTTCAATTTGGAGTTCATTTTCCCTATCAAAAGTCAAATCTCCCAAGACTGGTCAAAATGTGCAAAATGAGGCTGCCTAAAGCAGAGTGCTGTTGCAGTTAACTTTTGAAGGTCTACCTCAACTCCCAATTGAGCTCATGATAGCTCATTGGAAAGATCTTGTGTCATGTTATCATTTCACTCATCAAGCAAGTCATTTGGTCAACCAGGCTAGGAGAAATCTTGATTTTCCCAAGGCCACTCCAGAGGTGTAGCAACCCTCCTGAGGAAACTATATTTTTGACATTTCTCTGAAACCATGATAGCCGTGTAAAAAATGAAAGAGACTTTTCTTCTTGGGTCATTGAAGGAAAAAAACCTCTCTCACTTTTTCTAAATTCATCTTTTCTTTCTCAGAAACACAATTTGAAGAAAAACCATCCCTTTTGTGTGATGAATGGCTTGTTCCTTGGAATGACTTCATGAAAAATGATGGAGATCTGATGTTTGATGATATGAAATGGCCTCATACCTTCTGATATCCCTTACTTCTCCTCTGCTTAGATATCTCTGATCCCATAGCCAACCCTAGCTCACTGGGAGAGGAAATTAGGGTTTGTTCTCTTTTGCTTTTGCAGGTGGATTGGTGCTCAAGATGACTTGATTTTTGCAGCGGTAGGTGCTTTGCAATATCACCGGGTGACCAAAAGCAGCTTGCAGATACTTATTACATATAGAATACACTTAAAATTACATAAAATTTGTACATGAAATGGAGAAACCTTGTTTTCACCTCAAAACAGAGTTTTGAGGTAAAAACCCTTTATGGAGAAAATCATGAGTAAAATTTGTGATTTAGTAAACTTATTAAACATCCTCAAGTGACTGCTGGCCTGTTATTGAGCTTTTGAAGATCATGGTGGTAAACCCTAGATCTAATGAGACTTGAAAACCCTAAAATGACTTCTGCAAATGAAATGAAATAAAAATGACAGCAAATGATCTGTACATGTGCAAATAAGCCAGCAGATGAAAAGCATGAGGGAAATTGACAAAGAACCACTACCATCAGATGATCCATGACCTAATGGAATGCAGCTGATCGGATGAGACACCTAAAATGCATGCAAAAAGAGAATTTTGATCACTGATGGAGGGATGAAGATACCGACACTAACACAACCAGCGTTAGTGTGGAATCAAGGCCTGCAATTGTAGTTTTTGCTTCAATCATCCTGTCTTTCACCTATGAGTTGATGAGGAGGTCATTTTGTTGTATAACAGGTTTATGTTCTGATTTTATTGTGGAATCAAGGCCTGCAATTGTGGTTTTTGCTTCAATCATCCTGTCTTTCACCTTTGAGTTGATGAGGATGTCATTTTGTTGTATAACAGGTTTATGTTCTGAGTTTATGCATATTTTTGTGTGCACTGGGTATTATTGTTAAATGTTTTCTTAAAGACCCTAAGAAGTATGATAGATCTATAATAAACTCATAATAACAAGAGTGGATTGGTGCGGATCTATACAGAAGCCTGATAACGGTACATAGTAGCACGAGGCCCTACATCAATTCGCGGCCCCATCCAAACCACATCAAGACATCCCAAGGGTGCGGAAACTTAGTTATAGTACCCTCCCCTGCTACCTCGGGTGAGACTTCAGTCCGCGCTCCGCAGACTGTTGCTGAAAGGGCTGGTAGCACGGGATTTGTTTGGCTAATAACAATTTCAAACCTGGGTTAGGCCCCAATAAGCCAACAACTAATAATGTTTTATGCTCCTAAAATCCCTCCAAAATTCACTTGTTGAGGACCCTCTCAACTCAAGGCATTTTTATAAATAGAGACCCTCATATCCTCCTCTAGCAAGCACTTTTCAATGAACTATCTTATGAAAAGACCTTTGTAATTTTTCAGCCCTCATGATCTTCCAACATGGGATCTATTGTAGGGAGTTTAAGGTTTTGTTGAGGTCTGGTTAGGGCACAAAATTATGATCAAGTTTGAAGGTTGATTTTGAAGCAAGTTTAGAGCCTTGGATTCTAGGATTTCGTAGCTTCAAACAAGTCATTGTGGAATTTTTTCTATAACTTTTTTTATACAAAGCTTAAGAACCTAAAATTAAAACCTATTTGAGTAGAAATTATGATGAACCTTGTGACAAAATTTCAGATCTTGGTTCTCTATATTTTCGGAAATATGATCTGAGGAGGTTAGGGTTTTTGCAGGCTCCCGAATTCCATGTCAAACAGGTGACCTCGAGAAAATCATCCTAACTTTCTCTCTGAGCATTGGATTCAAATTTCGTAAATAGTGATAGAAAGATAACGGACTTTAGTTTGTTCGGTATCATTTTCAAGGCCGAAGGTTGAAAAAGTGACACGTGAAACTTCGTACAAGTTTTCTTTACTGAAATAGTCTATAATAAGGTCATCATGGGAGATTGAGAATAACTCTTTCTTGAAGAATCCAATCTTGTTCAGACCATGGGGTTGGAAAGAGGAATCAGAGGGCTACCACAGGATGAAATTCCAGACCTTAGAGATTTAAAATTACATAGATACAACAAATTCAATATCGAGCTCCTAGAAGGGAAGAAAAAGTATGCATTCAAGGATCACTGCAGTAAGGACCACACATCAATAGTCAAGGGTAAGTCTGCTACAACAAAGGTATGTATGATTAGTTTCTACATTTGAATTTTGAGTGTCATATCTGACATATGTTTTTGCAGGACAACATAAGTATATTGTTTTGTATTTGTTTGGGTCTTGCTTGTTAATGCATGTGCAGGAAGGATGACACTTTAGAACAGCTCAGACACATAATAGAAGGACATGCAATGCCAAAGTACCATTACTTGAAGCAAGCACAATAGTACCTCAACAGATGCAAGTGATCCAAGAAGCAATTTCGAGTCAAGTGTTAGGTCTTGTAAAAAAGCCAGTGAAAAACTATGCTTGGATTTAGTTTCATTTTTACACAAGCTTGAAATAAACAACTATGCTTGGATTCAGTTTCATGTTTACACAAGCTTGAAACGAAAAACTATGCTTGAGATTGGTTTACATGCCCCCAGCATGATGACACGATACTAGGTGTATGCCCCCCAAGCTTCATTGCATTCACCTAAGTAGGCTACTCATAGCTATGAGGTGGATGGAATGAAGGTTCATATATGAGATCAAGTGAAAGACTCGACCGGGATTTTACGAGATCTAATCAAAGACTCGAATTGGAACTTTTCTCTAGAGGACCTTGTTTCATTTTTTAATGAGCTTGACACAATACAAGGAACTCTGCTCAGATTACTTGTTTCATTTTTTAACGAGCTTGACACAAGACAAGGAACTATGCCCTGATTCCTTGTTTAATTTTTTAATGAGCTTGACACAAGACAAGGAACTATGCTCTGATTCCTTGTTTCATTTTTTAACGAGCTTGACACAAGACAAGGAACTATGCTCTAGGACTTGTTTTTTTTTTTTTTTTAATGAGGTTGAGACAGTAAAAGAACTATCCTCATACTCCTTGTTTCATTTTTTTTTAACGAGGTTGACACAAGATAAGGAACTATCCTCATATTCCTTGTTTCATTTTTTAACAAGGTTGACACAAGACCATGAACTATCCTCATATTCCTTCGTTCACGACCCATAAGAGGTCTTGACTTCCAAGAGGTTCTCATCAGATGGGAGAACAATGCTCTGGAAGGAGAGATTAGGTTCCAATGCCCCTAGTACATAATGTACAACATCACGGAATTGATCATTCGTTGATTTAGGCATGGGATAGGTTGCCACACAATTAACCCACTGTGGGGAAGATACCATTGGGACAAAAGGAACATTTAGGGAAGATCGTTGACTGGAAGATGCCCCATTAGATTATAACATCATATTGGGTCATATTTACACCTATGAAATGTTTATTGTCACATCCTCTGTCTTTCGCAAGATGTTCTTTCCTCACAATGGAAAGATCACCACTATCGATCAGTTGACTTACTATGACCCTCAGTCTTAGACATCTCAGACCACTATCTCAACAATGATTGGAAATAAGACTATCACTTCCCTTAACGATGTGTCTCATGGAGTTTATAAATATTTCATGCTTCTTGGGGCTTATTATGGCCAATCACCTATCCCTTCAGATCCTATATCATCTAGTGTTTGCATGCTTCAAGCATCACGGGCCGCCCACAAGCGGTTTGATATGCCTTCACATCAACGCACTCCTCCACAACCTCCTACTCCTAAATCAACCCAGACTTCAGGTACAATTCCTCGAGTCCGATTTCCTTCTACTGGTATCTCTCTAGACCCTTTTCAGCCCAAAACTATTACCCTAGGTCTGAAACATCTAGGAGAATTTCCCCCAGGTTATTACCCTTCTGGTCAAATACCCTTCTTATTCCTGCCACCTGGAATCTTTTCAACCCTTTTTATGACTACATTGAGTCTACCTACCATTACCTTGGGGATCCCAGTATGGTACCGATTGATCCTCCCACAAATACTCCTCCTAATCAAATAAAACCTTACACATCTTTGACCTCGATCCAATCTATTGTTTCTACCCCTTTATTTACTTCAGTTCCACAACAACCTCAATAGGAATCTAATCCTATTGCAAAAGCATCTGGTGAGGGGGGAAAAGCTGAGAAAAGGGGACCCAAAGACAAGGCACCCCAAACAACTTCAATTCCTCCTAAACCACCAAAGCCTACTCAAACTGCCAAAGCAAGTTGGAGAAGGCACATCAGCTGCTGCTCCACAAGCTGCCCAAGAGAGGTCTACACCAGCAACATGGACAGCAAAGGGCAAGGAGGTAGTTGATGCAGAGCAAGAAACAATGACAGAACAACCAACTACTTCAATGGAACAGAGTCAAGGGCAAACCCCTCCACTGCAGACAAAGGCTCCATAGGTACCAGCGTTACATACTCCTCTCAATGAGGAAAGAGGCAAGAAGTGGGATAGGGAAGAAACTACACCTGCTAGTGGCTCAACACAGCAGCCAGAGGCCAAAAGGTAGAGAATTGATCCTCAAATTGAAGAGGAAATTAGTGAAGAAGTCATAGAGAGCCCAAGGAGGGAGAGGGAAACTAGTCAGCAAGCATCCATCAGCTCCCAAAGATAGGAAACAGAGAGGCAACATGGTATGGAGGTGTCCTCCTCAAGGCAGCAAGGTGCACAACCATCTGGCATTAAAGGAACTTTCATGGAAATCAAGGCCCAAAATGAGTTATTGAGAATACAGTTGTATGATCAATTTCTCAAGACAACACCCTCCAAATAGCAGAGATTAATGGTAGCTTATGATATTAAGGAGGAGAAAATGATCTTAAGTCATTTCAAGCCTAAGATACCACAGCCACAAACAGCTGCAGATTACATAAAGACAAACTTAGAGGTCCTCGCCAAGGACATACACCCGATGGACCAAATTGAGCTACACAAGAAGACAGGTGAAATGGTCTATGCTACTCTAGCAGACAAGGCAATGCTGGCCCACCAATTGAAAGAATCATTGAAAAATACAAATACTCAATTGGATTTGGAGAGAATGTCTTCATTGGCCAAAGACAACAGAATAAAGACATTGGAGGAAATTATTATGGAACTAGGGCATGATCCTAAGGATGCCAAGGGCATCAAAGCCCTCATAAGAAAAAAGGAAGAAGATATTGCTGCACTTAGAAAGTAGCTAAGGCTACCTGCAACCATGCACCCTCAAACTACAGAACTTGTGCAAGAGAAAGAAGGTGAAGATACAATGGATTTGCTCATGAGGATGAATCAAAGGATAATTCAAATGGAGGAAGAGCTGGAGAAAGCATTGCAAAGAAAGCAGGGAGAGTCAACCTCCTAGCCACCGGTAACAGCTCCAACAGTCCCCACTGCCCTTCCTACAGTAGCAGCAACAATTCCTCTTGTCATTCCAGCATCAACAACAGGTACAACAACTACAGATCCTACAGCAGCAACAACAACAACACTAGAGTCTAGCTAAAGTATGGAAGAAATGATGAAAGCAGTCAAAGAGCTAGAGGTCCAAATGACAGAGCTGAAAGAGGCCAAGGAAAAGTTAGCCAAACTTGAAGTAAGCTATGAAAAGTCCAAGGTAACAGTGGCTGAGAAAACAAGGGAAATAAAGGCAATGGACAATAAAATAAAGTCCTTAGAAAAAGAGCTTACTCTAGATATAACTCTCGCTGAAATCAAGAAAATCTTATGGGCCAAGATTGGCCAATATATCATTGACCAATGGCAATCAATCCAGACTATACATGAGCAGATAGAATTGGTAGGCCAAGCTCAATTTGACACTCAAAAGGCTAGAGAATCATTGGGAAATATTCCTGAGCAAGCCAATAGGATAATTCAATTTTTGAACACTCATACTAAAGAGCAGCTGGAAACTCTAGATATCAGGAACTGGACAGATACTATTTTGATAGTGAAGAAGGCGCTAACCCTGAGAAATTTTGTATAGACTCTAGAAATAAAATGTCAAGAAATGCAGGCAGAAATAAATGACTTCAAAATAAAGTTTGCAACATTACAGAGCAAAGGACTACCCAGCTTATTAACCAACAGTGGAAGGCTGCTAACACATGAACAGTATGCCAACAGGGTGAATAATTATGTTTCCAATCAAATTACAGCATCCTCTAGCACCTCAGAAGAAACAGGGCCTCCCTCTGGACAGAGTCTTTATGATAAATTAGAAAATTTGTTCTACATTGAACATGAGATAAATCACCTTTTTGAGGTCCAACCCAACTTTTATAGATATACTGAAGCTGATGAAACATAGATAAAAATACAAAGACATCAGTTACCTACAGAAGACCGGTGGTAGAGAATGCCGGAAATTTTACCAAGGTGATTTTGTTTCTGTTTCCTCTTTTTGGGTCAGCTACAGGTCAGCAAATTCGAAGGCATGGGCCACCTATCAAAAAAGTAAAAACAACAGAAAGAAGAAACCAAATGGTGACTGCAGCTCATTAATGAAAGATCAAGCACTGATGACACAACAAAGACAGCAAGACAGCAAGACAGCAAACGCAGGAAACGCAGAATAAAGATGCAGCCATCAGCCGACTCACTTAGTCCAGAAAGTCAAATATCTCTGACAAATTGGACAGCTAGCACACCAACATTTACTGTGGCATTTATTTCTCTTATTTACTTCTTCTGAAGAGTTGGTGAAGGAAGTTATTTCATGAAGACTTATCTACAAGATATTTTGTATCTCATTTTTGTATAAAGACCTCCCCATAAAATGTATTTGGGGTTGGTGATTTTCTCTCTAGACTGCGCTGTAAATTTTGAGACTGTCTAATACAAAGGTTGTTGAAGTTCATTGTTTCTGGACCATCTGAATGTAGATTTGATGTTCTGGGAAGTACTACAGAATTCCTGGGTCTTTCTATGGATCAATAAGTTGCTCTAACCTGTGTTTATGTTTTCTGTGTTAGCAAATTTCATACATGTTTCATGATCTTAGTGACAGAGAAAAAGAATAGCCTAGAATTTGTTTAAATACACTCTGTGTTCAATCTCTGGTATTAATTATGTTTTCCTTAGAGTTAGTCATAAATAGGAATTCTTAGATGCTCCTGTTTTCACTAATTATTTCATTTTGAATACTATTTAGGAATTCTTAATTGCTCCTTGATAATATTCAAGCACCTTCCCTATGCCAACATGATCAAGGATTCTTGACTGCCCTTCATCCACTGGCTTACATTCAACCAATTTCCAGATTTAAAAATTGTTCCAAAACTGCCTATCTTGCTCTGTAGCATTACCCTTTACCAAAGAAACACCTTCAGCAGTACACCATCATTGACCCCATTTCCCAATGGTATAAACTGTTTTGAACTTTCATCCCAGCTCTATTTGAGATCACCATCAAATAAACTAAAAACCAAACTCTGTGCATCATAACTAGCCTAAAATACCTCAAAACAAAGCTAAATTACAAAGAGAGAGCCCTCTCTGGTTGCAGATTGGCTAGAATCTGCAGCTAAAAGATTGGTTAGTGGTTACCTCGGCCGTATTCCCTTCCGGGGGCAGGGACCAACCTGAGTGATAACATCATTGGCGTCTCCACTGGGGAATGAATGATTGTTTGTAACTGCTGCCTATTTCCTAAAGCTACAGTATAGCTTTAGGCTTTAAACAACTGTTCCAAGGATTTGATCAATTTCCCTATTTTAACATATTCAAAGGAAAGCCCAAAGCCTCCTATATTTCAAAGAATTTCATGTAGAATATTGTCAAAGACTGTGATCTTTAAAACATTTCCAGAAAATACCAAAACATATTTATAAGCTGGCTCCAAAGAAGAAAACTTGGTACACTAGGTCAAATCTTGACCCAGATCCTCCAGCTGTTTTTGAAAATCCTAACTTGATTTCTAAGAACCTTAGAAAACAAGAAAAACTAGAAAAATTTGTTGATTTAGACCTTGATATACTTCAGCAAAACCCTACAAAATCTGAGCTTACACTTGGGAGAGGAGCAGTCCTTTCTACAGCCTCTCCTAGTTCCTCATCTATACCTCAAAGTATCCTCTCCACTCCCCATCCATTGCACATATTTCCACTCATGTCCCTGTTGTTCCAGCTGTCTTATTTCTTCCTGTTGTCCCATTTATCCCTATAAATATGGCAAATCATTATGCTCCCCTGCAGTTGCCTGGAAATCCAGGGGCTATGCCTCAGGATTATCAGAGAAAAATCACATATTTTGATGGTACTAGCTCCTATACAGCCCAACAACACACTAAGAAAATGCAAGATTATTTTGAAAATTATGAAATTGATGATGATGATGATGTGAGAATGAAGATCTTTGTCCAAAGTCTAACTGGTGATGTAAGAATTTGGTTTAGAGCACTAGCTGTAAATTCCATAACCAATTCGGAAGCTCTTTATCAATCCTTCTTAAACAGATGGGAGAAGAAGAAAGACCCTTTACACATTTTAATGGAATATGACAATTTGAAAAGAGGCCCACAAGAAACCGTCCAGGACTATTGTGCTAGGTTCAACAATGTTTATAATGCTATTCCTCATAACCTTAGACCTCCACCTGATTTGGCCTTGATCAAATTCCCTGATGGATTTGATTCTGACATGGCATACCAGCTGAGGGAAAGAGCCCCTCCAAGCTTAGCAGACATGTAGAATATAGTTGTTAGTGTGGAGGCAAACCTGATTGCTAAACGAAATCGGGCAAGAGCTTAAAGAAGGACAACCTTCAAAGAAGAGCCATCAGCATTTTAACAAAAACTTGATGCAATCATCAAAGGTATGGACAGACTTGGAGATAGAGTGGAAACTATTGAAAGGAAATCATCATGGGAAGGTCAACCAAGTAACACTGCAAGAAACCCAAACTTTAGAAAAAATCAAAATCCAAATGTCGGAAGGGTTGGCCCTGATCAGAACATCAGACCTCCATTTGAAGAGAACTATGCTGAAGCCTCAACATCTAGTGAACCAACAGAGGACACCCAAATCAATCTAATGGGTTTGAACAGTGAGCAACAAATCTTCCTAACCCAAGATGACCAAGAAGCTCATAATTTCAACCAATTTCAAACCAAGTCCGAAGAGTCATTTGATTTCAGAGAAGGGTATGATGCAACAGTCTATGAGGTCCATAAACAATACAAATTAAGAAGTAGAACCATAGATGTGCCTGAATTTTCCAAGCTCAAGGATACCAAGCAGCCAAAGAAAACAAAGGATAAAGTTGTCCTAACAGAACTCCCTACTAGAACAGGTCCCAACCCAAAGGAAGCCACTATGGAAGACATATCAAACTTACAGCCCTCAAAAATTACCCATCCACATCCCATTCTTCAAAAGAAAATCTAAACTGTCCTCCTGAAAATAATTTCAAATCAGATGTACCTCAAAACAACACCCATGATCAAGAGAAGGTCACTGAAAATTCAGCTGAAAAGGAAAAGTTTGTTGTCCACAATACAAAAATTCAGATAGAAAAACCTTTTAACTTAGAAACAGAAATAGGCAAGCTGAAAATAGCTATTCCTCTCTCTGAATTGGCTAAACATGAAATTTACAGAGAGCAAATCAATAGGTCACTCCAAATACCAGAGAATAGGGATGCAGTCAATGTTTTAGATGACCAACCAGAACTGATTTTTGGTCCTGAAGTCAATGGTAAAACAGTAGATGGAGGGGTTCCTCCATTCTATGTGAGCTTAAACATTCATGACAAAGTGCTGCATAATGCCATGTTTGATTCGGGAGCTTCCCATAACCTAATGCCTAAGTCTATGATGGAAAGACTAGACCTGGATATAACAAGGCCCTACAAAGACTTGTTCTCATTTGATTCCAGCCAGGTCAGGTGTCTAGGCCTAATTAAAGACCTTTGTGTATCTTTAGTCCAATATCCAGCTAAGACAATCTTGATGGATGTGGTGGTAGCTGATATTCCACCTAAGTATGGTATGCTTTTGTCCAGATCTTGGGGTGCAAAACTCCAAGGGTCTTTGCAATTAGACATGTTCTATGCCACTATTTCAGTCTTTGGACAGCCAAAGAGATTATACCGGGAAACATTAATGAAATATGTGGTGAGGAGTCAGGAGAAACCCCAAAACTTCCCCATCTATTCGATGCATTCCAATATGGATTCATTCATTTTATATAATGCTGGGATGCGTCCCAAAACTGGTGTTAAAATCCTGAAAACAACACAAACAAAAAGCATAAATGAACAATCTAGTGCCCAGGATCGAAAAATTGTTGTTGTGATTGATGCAACAAAGGAAAATGACATATCATATGAGTTACAAGAGCTAAATATGCCCACTGAACAAGCTTCCAAAGCTCTTAAAGCTAGTCATAACCAAGAAATCTTATGGTACTTGGAGTTTGATGGCTCACTAAACAAATTAGGAGCAGGGGCAGGGGTTTGGACACACAACATGCAAAATGACCATGCTGAAGGTCATGCATATAGGTTAAATTTCAGATGTACAAACAATATGGCCGAGTATAAAGCCCTTTTGTTGGGACTCAAACTGATCAGAGGTCTAGGGGCAACCAAGGTTTCAATTCTAGGGGATTCAGATTTGATTATCCAACAAATGAAGGGAAATTTTCTTACAAATGATCTTAGGTTGAGAGCTTACAGAGGGGTAGCCATCGAAATACTTAATGCCTTCTCAGAATCTCAGCTCACCAAAATTCCAAGAAAGCATAATTTACATGCACATAGTTTGGCAACCTTTGCCAGCACTTGCAAGCTTCCATTTGAGCCTAATCACCACTTCACTGCTGAAATCAAACACAGACCTACTGTCCCAGATAATGTCAGAAATTGGCAGGTCTTTGAAAATGATACACAAATAAATAATTTCCTAACTTTGAAAGAGGAATTTTCAAGTATAAACTTTGACACAAGCACCATGGATGAACAACAACAAATAGACAAAAGTGAGCAAAGTATATCAGCTGAAACTGAAAATCTGATTTTGCATCCAACAACTTTTGATGACAAAAATTTACAAGAACTGAAGCAATTAGACCTTGATGAAATGGCCGAGGCAGAATCTGAAGTAATTGAACTAAAGGATAATTTTCTGCCCACGGGATTAACTCCTTTGGAGGATATATTTGATTCAAATGATATCCCAAGAAAGCGAAAAATGCAACCACTGAATGCAGAAATTGAGGACGGCAACATTGGAACCACAAAAAATCCTAAAATGGTAAAACTCTCAAAAGCATTACCGACTGATCAAAAGCTGAAATATATTGAGTTGTTTAAGGAGTTCCAAGATGTCTTTGCCTGGAGTTATGAGGACCTCAAGTCCTATGATACTTCTGTCATCCAACACACTATACCTTTGAAAGAGAATCAAAAACCTTTTAAACAAAAGCTTAGAAGGGTGAATCCTGTCCTCCTTCCCCTTATTGAAAAGGAGGTTAAACGAATGTATGAAGCTAGAATAATTGCACCTATCAGCTTTTCAGAGTTGATTTCAAATCTAGTGCCTACTAGAAAGAAAACGGGAGAGATAAGACTGTGTGTTGACCTAAGAAATTTGAATAAAGTCTCTCTCAAAGACCACTACCCCTTACCAAAAATGGATCATATCCTACAAAGGGTAGTGGGGGCTTCTAGGATCTCATTGCTAGATGGATTTTTAGGATTTAATCAGATTTTAGTCCACCCCGATGATCAAGACAAAACTGCCTTTACAACACCTTGGGGAACCTTCAAATATGTGAAGATGCCTTTTGGACTCAAAAATGCAGGGGCCACATTTCAAAGAGCCATGGACAACCTTTGCCAAAGAGATCCATGATTTCTTAGTCATATACCTTGATGATCTCACTGCTTTTTCAAAATCAGACCAAGAACATTTAGAGCACTTGAGACAAGTGTTCCTAATTTGCAGAAAATATGGCATATCATTGAACCCAAATAAATTATTGTTTTGCCTAGAAGAAGGCAAACTCCTAGGTCATATAATTTCCAAAAATGACATTAGAATTGACCCGGACAGAATACAAGCTATCCTCCAAGTCCCTCATCCAAGAAACATCAAAGAACTACAAGCTTTTTTAGGAAAGATCAATTTCCTAAGGAGATTCATTCCCAATTTGTCCGAGCTAATAAGACTGTTGAATAATATGCTGAAGAAAGATTCTAAAGTCAAATGGACAATGGAAGCTAAACAAGCCTTTGAGGACATCAAAACAGCCCTAACAAAAACACCAGTCCTCACAAGCCCCAAGTTTGATAGAGATTTCATCATTTTTTCCTTTGCCTCTCAGCATACTATTGCTACTATCCTATTGCAAAACGATGACCAAGGATGCGAGAAGACCATTGCTTTTTTCAGCAAGGCACTTAGAGATGCTCCACTAAAATATCAGATCATGGAAAAGCAAGCTTATGCCCTTGTAAAAGCCATCAAGGATTTCAGAGTTTATATCTTATATTCTCATGTGATAGCTTATGTCCCTAATGCCGTGGTCAAAGACATCCTAACTCAAGAAGGAATTGAAGGTAAAAGGTGCAAGTGGATAGCTAACATTTTAGAATATGACATTGAAATTAAGCCAACCAAACTGATAAAAGGACAGGGATTAGCCAAGCTAATGACTGAAACCAATTTTCAAGCCCTTGACATCAATGAACTGGATAATGAACAGGAGATGGCGACTCCATAGATCAATCAAGCCTTTTTACAATCACCTTGGTATGCTGACATATTTTTTGTATTGTTAAACCTGCAAGCTCCTCCAGGGTTATCCAGAACTAAAAAGAGATTCTTGAAAATGAAGGCATCAAAGTTTTGTATTATAGACAATGTTTTATTTTGGAAAAATCATGAAGGTAATTTTCTTAATTGCTTAACATTGGATGAAACTGACAAAGTCCTCAAGGAATTTCATGCAGGGGACTATGATGGACACTTGTATTGGAAGTCAACAACTGATAAAATTCTAAGGGCTAGTTTCTATTGGCCCACCCTGTTTTCTGATGCTAAGAAATATGTAACTTCTTGCCACAAATGCCAAATTTTTGAAGGCAAGAAAAAGCTGTTGCCTTTGCCCCTCAAACCCATTTCAACTGAAAGGCCATTTCAACAATGAGGTTTAGACTTCATAGGGGAAATCCACCCTTCATCCTCTGGCCAGCACAAGTGGATTTTGATTGCCACACACTATTTTACCAAGTGGATAGGCAAGCCAATGACTCAATCATCATGCAATTCTTAGAAACCAACATCTTGTCTAGATTTGGATGTTCGGAAAAGATTATTACAGACAATGCAACTACCTTTAAGTCCAAAAGAATGATCAGTTTTTGCCACAAGTACCACATTACCTTGGGCCACGCCATAGCCTGTTATCCTCAAGGTAATGTTCTAGCTGAGTCATCCAAAAAAAGCCTCATCAACATTATCAAAAAGGTCTTGGAGGAGAACAAAAAGAATTGGCATAAGAAGCTTGTGAATGCACTATGGACAGACAGATTGACCACCAAGAGATCTATTGGAACAAGCCCATATGAATTGGTTTATGGCATGGAGGCAAGATTCCATTCATCTTTGGGAATCCCAGTGATAAAGTTGCTACAAGAAATACAAGCAGAACCTAATGATATTCAGAGAAGGATCAATCAAACTATTCACTTGCAGCAGACTAGAGAGGAAGTATATCAAAGAAGTCAGGTTCTACAAGAAAAATTGAAAAAGATGTTTGATAAAAGAACCAAAGCAGAGGATTTCTTCATTGGGGATAAAGTGTTAAAGTGGGATTCTAGAAGAGAGGATAAAGGGAAACATGACAAATTTTATTTTCTTTGGAAAGGATCATTTCTTATTCAGATTGTGCAAGGAAATAACACTTATTTTCTGTAAATCTTGGATGGTACAGAAGCTGAAGAAGGCCCAGTTAATGGGCGAATGCTCAAACATTATTTTGATCCCCTTGCTTAGAGACAGAGGGGTAGTTTTGTATGTAAATAGTTTTTTTTTCCAACAGTTTTATTTTAGCAATTAGATAACAGATCAGATGCAGCGGATTTTGAGCAAAAAATCAGGGAATTATACCACCTTTATGTATATCTTGAATTTACCGGAAAAGAACAAAAAGAAAGACTTGGGAACTGTAAAGATGATGACAAACACTCAGAGAAACTAGCAAAAAACAGAGCTATAATTTTGCACAGATCAGCTCATGAGAAGAGCACACATGCCACAAAAGTTCAGATTACTGGTCTCCAGCAGAAGGAACTTTCAGATTACAGCAAGAGTTGAAAATAAGGCCATCTGACCTGTTGTTCTTGGCTTTTCACCAGGAAAATCCATCCCCAAGTGGAGCCACTGTTAGGTTCCTATACCAATAGGTTTCATTTTTCATGATTGACTATAGAAGAGCCAAATATGTTCATCCTTGCATGCTGCAAAGGTTCCATATTTTGTAAACAAATCAAGAAAATTAAAAAATGAAAAGAGGGTATGCCCTAAAAGAAAAATCAAAGGGCAAAAAGAGTAAATTGGTCAGAAAAAATGATGAAAATGAACCCCAAACCAAAAGACCAAGAAAGTGTGCTAGTTTAAATGCCACTACTATTCCATTGTTGCAGAGTTTCATTGTGTACAAATGGTTGATTTTGGATACAGTTGATGAATAGCCAGACAATCTAATCCTGGCTAGATCATGTTCATTGTTTGAATTTACTTGTCTTTAGAATAGAGAATAAAGATCTGTCCAAACAGTTCATGCTTGGCAGATGAGTAAACAGGTAGAGAAACAAAGGAGCCCAACTGCTTAATCTGGGCCCTTGGAAGAGATAAGAGTAGATTTAGATAGGAAGGCATTCAAAAGAAAAAGAAGAAAATCAGGGTTTGCTAGTCCAAATGCACCCAATCAAAAGGAAGAAAAAATGCTAGGTGTATTAGGCTGGGTAGGTAGTTTGAGGTTGCAGAAACAAGTTTGTGATCTTTTTGCCTTGTCAAGAAGGACTCATCTCATCAATGACACTAGTACCATGGCAGTTGTTTGGTTGCAGGACAGTGGAAGCATGACTAATTTCCCCCATCATTCCCCCAGAAATCATTTACTAACATCCCCTCAAGGACATTGGGATCTGCCCAATAGTCCTGTTTCACTTCATTCTATGAGAAATGCTAAGTTGAACTCTGAGTTTACTTAGTGAAAAGAAGCCACATTTCTTGTGTAAAAGATCTTACCATTTTACTCCATTTCCCTAAAAAACCTAAGCTATTACCTTATAGACTTAGCGTTATCTATTCAAAAAATCATATTAACATTAACTATATTATATATCTCCTTTGTAATATTTCCCTCCCCATACTATGAAAAACTATATAAAAAACCCAAAAACATTATAAATACCCCGCCCCAGCCTAATATGGCATATTTAAAAAATTCTGTCGGGATTATTGGTCCACCCGGGTCCAATAAGAACCCTCCACATGCTCCACAGGGGTTTATTTAACACCAATTTAAATAAATAACCGCATTAAACCCCCCCACTTAACCATACATTAAAAACCCCCGCGCGCACATATATGTTGGAATTGGTTTGACTTCTAGTTGAACGAATAAATATAGCCACCCGCATATACCACATAAACCCATAACCCAAAGTTTAAACCCCGCCAAAACATTATAAAACGTTTAAATAATGTGCGGGCCCCTTTGTTGAAAACCCCGCTATTTTTCATTACCCATTGACCGTCCGATCCCGTGCCATAGATCTGTCGGTTGGCAGTGATATCGGAGCCCTTGATCTACCGGGAGTTAGCGTCCGGGGGATGGGTAGTATTGCTGCCATACCCCCGCCACGTGTCGGCTTCTCGGCATGATTGGAGCCCCCTCCTGCGAAACCACCCTGGGCCAAAGGCAGTATGAGGAAAACCGCTTACCGCCCGCCACCTACCCCCTGACGTTAGGTCCACATCACTTGATGATGTCGCGTCCACGTCGCCCACCACTCCTCTACAGTACTGCCACATCATCTGTTGACATCACCACCCCGCCACCGTGTCATCCGCCACGTCATCCGACACGTCAGGTGCCACGTCATCCTCTGTACCCGCTACACGACAAAAATACGTCATGATGACGTCATCATAAAAAAGCGCTAAAAAGGCCTAAATTTCGTTAAAAGTCGCGAAAGTGACTCTTTTTTGTTATTTCTATTTGTTTGATAGTGGAGAGTCTGCATGCGAACTACGACCAATTCGCCACCAACTCTCTTGTCCACCACCCAGACGAGCTTACTCTGCAAATTCGGCCCCCCAGCTCAGCATTGTACCTGCAATTTGTACCAGTCACGTCTAAGAATAGGTATTTACCCATTGTTCACCCATAAACCCTATTTTTAGAAATTTCTCCATTTGAAATCAACTGCGGAACTGCAATTCAAACTAAAATGCACTCCTACCTATGAATCACCACGTGTTAATTCACTGTGTGAGCCATTGATCCAAAAGACAACCTGTAAACTTTGCCCTCCTCTACATATTTGCCATTAAAACACACTTCGAGCCCACTTCCGCCGGCAGAGTTTCCAAACTGCCCATGCATTAAGTTCATTTGTCAAAATCCTCTGCAAAGGACACCATTTCCTCTGTATATCCAACCTCCCAATTTAACTGTGCACACTTTGTCCTTCCTGTGAACTTTATCCAGTAAACCTGTTTTTATATCAAAGTTTAGTCTGCCAGTTCCCTGACAAAGCCTCAGAGGCAGTTTTCACTATTCAGTTGTTGCACAAATCCAAATTCCAGATTACAAACACAAAGAATTTAAAGATGGCCACTCCAGCAGCCTTGAATATCACTCCTCTCAATGCACCTCACAAGGAACTAGAAGCATTACCTTTGGCTGATAGGGATCACTTAATTCAAGACTTGGTTGGTGACAGAAACCACCTGCAGACTTTCTGTCAGCTGAGGAACAATTATTTGAACAATAGTGACATTTATGGCATTTGGGAATCAAACTTGCCCATATACTTCCTCCCTTCTGTTAATGTCTTCCCTGAAATTATTTGCCTCTGCTGTGAAAACTATGACACAACTCAAAGGGTAGTCAAGTCTCCATCTAGGAGCATCCTCTTCCTTATAACTCCTGACTCCATCAATCAAATGCTAAAATTCAAGCAAACTCAGCCTCTTGTCCCTTTCTCTATGAAATTCCTGCTTGATGAAGGTCCTAAACTCTCCAGCTTAGAGATAGCCCGAATTGCCAAAGTATTCATGAGAGCAGACCGCCAGCCTACAGGTCCACCTCCTTTTCTCTATGTATGTTTCAATGAAGTGGGAAAATTACTAGTAGATATGATATCTTATGTATTGGACTTCAAGACAAGTGAACATATTGATCATACTATATTGGTCTTGCTGTCTGCATTTACCCTAGGGCAGCCCCCTGCTGTCAAATACAACTATGCCAAATTCATTGCTAATAAGATACATGACCAACTGCTGAAACTGGATAGGGAGGGAGTCTTCAAATACTCATCTTACATCTACCATCTATTCATGTATTATCAACCAGACTGTTTCCAATGCCCCATCAAAAGATTGGACTCCAAAGGAGAAAAGAGGTCTATGATTTTTTGGACCTCAGTCTTTCATGAAGTCCACAACTCTCCCTACTCTTACTGTGAGTTCATTGACCTATTTGTCTATCCAGTCTCTTGTCTCCTGATGAGAACTCCTCCTGCTAGGCTATCCTATGACATGAAGAAAATATTGCAGCTTTCAAAGAACTACAGAATAGGTGATTGGTACTTTTACCAGAATCACATTGTCATTAGGATATATGGCTGTGAGCTCTGTCCCTACAGACTGCCAAGATATGTGCCAATGAGATTGTTTGCCTTAGAATATTATAGGCAATTTATCAACTCAGATTTAACTCATTTCCATAGCACTAAGAAAAAGGCTCAGTTGAAATTCAAAGACCAACTAGACCCCTTTGTCATGAACAAAAAAGAAGGATGGCAAGATGCTGATCAAATATTGGGGGAGAAATTCAGGTTAAAAAGAAGTTTTTGGTGGGTACATTATGACCCAAATGGCTTTATCAATGCCAGAAAAATAAAATATAGGCTGTCAGCCTATGAACGTTGCAAAATCCCATAGATTGAACAATTCGCCAACCAAGATAAGTGGGTGGCAGGGACACTAGTTGAAGAATTCACCCAAGAAGAAATAATGGAGCAAAATGTAAAAGATTTGTAAAAGACTCTTGACTTGGATTCTTTTGAGCAGGTGACATTCAAACTGCCAAAGCAAGTTGGAGAAGGCACATCAGCTGTTGCTCCACAAGCTGCCCAAGAAAGGTCTACACCAGCAACAGGGACAACAAAGGGCAAGGAGGTAGTTGATGCAAAGTAAGAAACAATGACAAAACAACCAACTACTTCAACGGAATAGAGTCAAGGGCAAACCCCTCCACTACAGACAGAGGCTCCACAGGTACCAGCTTTACATACTCCTCTCAATGAGGAAAGAGGCAAGAAGTGGGATAGGGAAGAAACTACACCTGCTAGTGGCTCAACACAGTAGCCAGAGGCCAAAAGGCAGAGAATTGATCCTCAAATTGAAGAGGAAATTAGTGAAGAAGTCATAGAGAGCCCAAGGAGGGAGAGGGAAACCAGTCGGCAAGCATCCATCAGCTCCCAAAGATAGGAAAAAGAGAGGCAACATGGTATGGAGGTGTCCTCCTCAAGGCATCAAGGTGCACAACCATCTAGCATTAAAGGAACTTTCATGGAAATCAAGGCCCAAAATGTGTTATTGAGAATACAGTTGTATGATCAATTTCTCAAGACAACACCATCCAAACAACATAGATTAATGGCAGCTTATGATATTAAGGAGGAGAAAATGATCTTAAGTCATTTCAATCCTAAGATACCACAGCCACAAACAGCTGCAGATTACATAAAGACAAACTTAGAGGTCCTCGCCAAGGACATACACCTGATGGACCAAATTGAGCTACACAAGAAGACAGGTGAAATGGTCTATGCTACTCTAGCAGACAAGGCAATGCTGGCCCACCAATTGAAAGAATCATTGAAAAATACAAATGCTCAATTGGATTTGGAGAGAATGTCTTCATTAGCCAAAGAAAATAGAATAAAGACATTGGAGGAAATTATTATGGAACTAGGGCATGATCCTAAGGATGCCAAGGGCATCAAAGCCCTCATAAGAAAAAAGGAAGAAGATATTGCTGCACTTAGAAAGCAGCTAAGGCTACCTGCAACCATGCACCCTCAAACTACAGAACTTGTGCAAGAGAAAGAAGGTGAAGATACAATGGATTTGCTCATGAGGATGAATCAAAGGATAATTCAAATGGAGGAAGAGTTGGAGAAAGAATTGCAAAGCAAGCAGGGAGAGTCAACCTCCCAGCCACCGGTAACAGCTCCAACAGTCCCCACTGCCCTTCCTACAGCAGCAGCAACAATTCCTCCTGTCATTCCAGCATCAACAACAGGTACAACAACTACAGATCCTACAGCAGCAACAACAACAACACCAGAGTCTAGCTTGAGTATGGAAGAAATGATGAAAGCAGTCAAAGAGCTAGAGGTCCAAATGACAGAGCTGAAAGAGGCCAAGGAAAAGTTGGCCAAACTTGAAGTAAGCTATGACAAGTCCAAGGTAACAGTGGCTGAGAAAACAAGGGAAATAAAAGCCTTGGACAATAAAATAAAGTCCTTAGAAAAAGAGCTTACTCTAGATAGAACTCTGGCTGAAATCAAGAAAATCTTATGGGCCAAGATTGGCCAATCTATCACTGACCAATGGCAATCAATCCAGACTATACATGAGCAGATAGAATTGGTAGGCCAAGCTCAATTTGACACTCAAAAGGCTAGAGCATCATTGGGAAATATGCCTGAGCAAGCCAATAGGATGATTCAATTTTTGAACACTCATACTAAAGAGCAGCTGGCAGCTCTAGATATTAGGAACCAGACAGATACTATTTTGATAGTGAAGAAGGTGCTGACCCTGAGAAATTTTGTACAGACTCTAGAAAGAAAATGTCAAGAAATGCAGGCAGAAATAAATGACTTCAAAATAAAGTTTGCAACATTACAGAGCAAAGGACTACCCAGCTTATTAACCAGAAGTGGAAGGCTGCAAACACATGAACAGTATGCCAACAGGGTGAATAATTATGTTTCCAATCAAATTATAGCATCCTCTAGCACCTTTGAAGAAGCAAGGCCTCCCTCTGGATAGAGTCTTTATGATAAATTAGAAAATCTGTTCTACATTGAACATGAGATAAATCACCTTTTTGAGGTCCAGCCCAACTTTTATAGATATACTGAAGCTGATGAAACACGGATAAAAATACAAAGACATCAGTTGCCTACAGAAGACTGGTGGCAGAGAATGCTGGAAATTTTACCAAGGTGATTTTGTTTCTGTTTCCTCTTTTTGGGTCAGCTACAGGTCAGCAAATTCGAAGGCATGGGCCACCTGTCAAAAAAGTAAAAACAGCAGAAAGAAGAAACCAAATGGTGACTGCAGCTCATTAATGAAAGATCAAGCACTGATGAAACAACAAAGACAGCAAACGCAGGAAATGCAGAATAAAGACGCAGCCATCAGCTGACTCACTTAGTCCAGAAAGTCAAATATCTATGACAAATTGGACAGCTAGCACACCAACATTTACTGTGGCATTTATTTCTCTTATTTACTTCTTCTGAAGAGTTGGTGAAGGAAGTTATTGCATGAAGACTTATCTACAAGATATTTTGTATCTCATTTTTGTATAAAGACCTCCCCATAAAATGTATTTGGGATTGGTGATTTTCTCTCTAGACTGCGCCGTAAATTTTGAGACTGTCTAATACAAAGGCTGTTGAAGTTCACTATTGCTGGACCATCTGAATGTGGATTTGATGTTCTGGGAACTGCTACAGAATTCATGTGTCTTTCTATGGATCAATAAGTTGCTCTAACCTGCGTTTATGTTTTCTGTGTTAGCAAATTTCATACGTGTTTCATGATCTTAGTAACAGAGAAAAGAATAGCCCAGAATTTGTTTAAATACACTCCATGTTCAATCTCTGGTATTAATTATGTTTTCCTCAGAGTTAGTCATAAATAGGAATTCTTAGCTGCTCCTGTTTTCACTAATTCTTTCATTTTCTTAATTGCTCCTTGATAATATTCAAGCACCTTCCCTCTACCAGCATGATAAAGGATTCTTGACTGCCCTTCATCCACTGGCTTACATTCCACCAATTTCCAGATTTAAAAATTGTTCCAAAACTGCCTATCTTGCTCTGTAGCATTACCCTTTACCAAAGAAACACCTTCAGCAGTACACCATCATTGACCCCATTTCCCAATGGTATAAACTGTTTTGAACTTGCATCCTAGCTCTATTTGATATCACCATCCAACAAACTAAAAACCAAACTCTGTGCATCATAACTAGCCTAAAATACCTCAAAAAAAAGCTAAATTACAAAGAGAGAGCCCTCTCTGGTTGCAGATTGGCTAGAATCTACAGCTAAAAGATTGGTTAGTGGTTATCTCGGCCGTATTCCCTTTCGGAGGCAGGGAACAACCTGAGTGATAACACCACCTATGCCACCACCACAATTCAATATGGCAAGCGCGATAAAGTTGCCGGTTTTCAAAGGAGCAGGTAATGAAGATCCGGACCAGTTTTGGTTCATGGTAAGGGTTGTATGGAAGCACAGGGAGTCACAGATGACAATATAAAGAAAGCAACGCTGGTCAGCACTTTGCAGGATCGTGCACTGACTTGGTAGATTAAGCATTCCAATGACAATCCGAACGCAGGGATTGCGGATATCCAAGTTGCGCTAAACAAGGAATTTAGCAAGCCAAAATCAAAGACACAGTCGATCATTGGATTTAAGGAAATCGCGATGCTTCCAAGTGAGACCCCCTAGGAGCTAGATCAGAGATTGAAGTGTACAATTTGCAAAGCTAATATGACCTTGATAGATGGGCAACGCTCCGCATGGTTTGTAGCATCGCTAACATTGCATCTGAGGAACACGTTTTCACAACAGAAGTTAACCACTCAGGCTGAGGCCTTGGAGATCACAATGAGACTGCACGAGACCCCGATACAAGATCCTAACCTGGGAGTTCAACAGATCCACGCGTAGTTGAAAAATTTGTGCCTTGAGATGCAGAGTTTGAAACAAGATAGGACAACTCGCCTAGAAGCGCACGAGGAGGTATGGTGTGTAATGTGCAAAGGCCAGGGACATGACAAGGACCATTGTCTAGTCTTCACGAACTACTTGGCGGGAGGAGGACCAATGCCATTGAGACCGAAGGCACAAGTAGGACCGAGCGCGGTGCCTGCATTATGGTGTGTGATTTTTCAGATAGGAGGGAAGCATGCTACAGATAATTGAAATCTATTACAGAAGTATACATAGAATTCCCAGCAGTTGTTCTGTAATTTCTACAGGTCAGTAGGCCACGATGAGCACACCTGTAGAAGTTATGAACTGATGATGGATCAGACTCCTACCTACAAAGTTTAGACAGAAACATGGGCTCTCGATCAAAATGCAGGGATGGCGTGCACTAGATTTCAGGGGCGCGAAAGAGGTCGAGGTGGAATGGGACTAGGAAGAGGTCCCGACCAGCTGATATGTTACAATTGCGAAGGACTAGGGCATTATGCGTACGATTGTACAAATTTTACGAGACCATCATGCTTATATTGTACCCAATTTGATCATGAGACAGAGGACTGTCTAGCGAGTTTGCATGATAAAGGAGCACTCCAACCTCCCCCGCATTAGAACTTACAAATGATGAGGTCTGAGCTGCGCGAGGAAGACCCGAATGTAAATATTGTGCTCTGAAGCAGTATTATGACGGGGGACGACAAGGGAAAGCAGCCTGAAGAAATTACCTATCTTCGCAAGGCTCCAACAAAGGATCCTGATTTTGATGTGCAGCGCGCTAAAGAGACATTCATAGAAGCTAATAAGAGCTTCGCGGATGCCTCTACTTCAGGAAGTAAAGACAGAATGGAACCAGAAATGGACCCATCAATGCTCACTACATTCCTAGAGACATGCATGAAGCTATTGTGTGATAGCAAAGCTATGAAGGGGCTGCAAGAACTCATCACTAAATGTGTTGGAATCACACCAAGAGAATCGCGCGTAGTCCGGAAGCTCGGGAAGAACACAATGTGAACAGGGAGAGAGATGAGATTGACCACGTAGATCGAGGAATATGAAATGGATCAAGTGATTTTGGATCTAGGATCAGACGCGAATGTCCTGCCAAAGTAGACATGGGAGCACATGGGCAGACCTACACTATAATGGTCTCCTATTTAATTGCGAATGGAGAACCAACAAAAGATCCTACCTATGGGAAGATTGCAGGGAATAAAGGTAGATATCGAAGGTGCGAGCGCGCTTCAAAATTTCAAAGTGATAGAGATTGTTGATGACAGTAATCCCTATCCTACACTACTGGGAATAGATTGGGCAACTGACATGAATGGAGTGATAAATATAAACAAGTGCAAGATGATTTTCGAGAAAAAGTCACTAGGCGTAGTGGTACCTTTAGACCCTGCAGAAGGATCGGGCTACATAGAACCGTTGCGTGACAATTACAGCGATGACGATCTGGACTTCATTCACAAGATAACCGCATGGGAGCAAGACTGGGTAAATCATACTACAGATGGTCGAATCCCGTGGGAGTGTGAAAGCTCCTACACATCAGATTCTGACGAAGAAATAGAACAATGGCAGAACCGGTTACACGAGGTAACCATGCTCACCTGTAACATGGTGATAAAGTCACTACACTGCGTAGCAACAGAAACAAGGGACCTGCCTATGTATGATGGGTTAAACAAGGTAGAGGAGTTCCTGAATAAATTTGAAAAAGAGGTTCCAGAACAACAACGGTTCGATGCTCTGAAATGGGTACTGCGTGCTACACCTGCAAGGTGGTGGGGTATGCACCAACAAATTTTTGAGGACTGGTGTGAATGCAGAAGGATGATGCGCCTACGCTTTGGGAAGCCTCAGATGTGGATAAAATCCAAGTATTCCGGAAAAAATGACCCACGCGCCCACCTTTCCAGATGGATATAGGCATATGGTACGCAACCTGCATGAAGGCACACCATCCACATGGTAGGAAACATGATCGACAAGCAGGAGAGGGCAAGACAATAGTGCGAACAACCCCTCCGTTTGGGACCAGGAGGTATGATAAGACCAAGCACGCAGAAGGTTATCTGCGTGGAAGCCTTTGACAAAGTGTGTGAAGTATTTAACATGATCCACAATGCGAAATGGACTGACTGGGACCTATGTGTACTAGCGGTTCTATGGGCGTATAGGACCACGTGCAAGAACCTAACCACACAGGCACCGCCAAGACTGGAATATGATACGAACGTTGTAAGCCCTCTAGTACTTGAAAAACCTAATCCAGCACTGGTAGGGACAAAGGTTCGCGGAACCTTGGAAGCCAAAATCCAATAGGGAAACCTTAGACTCCAAGAACTTGAAGAAGAAAGGGTACGGTTAAGAAAGAAAAGCGCGCTGGTGGACACAGAAGTTAAGAAGTTGGAGGACGAGATAAAGGAAGATTTTCTCTCTGGAAAAACTAGGATGGTGAGGCAAGGTGCGTACAATCATGCTGACCAGTTTGAGAACTATCACCGTGAATTGATTAGTCTGATGCCTTGGCTTGGACCGCATATTGCTAAGCATAGTGACCAGGGTAGCGCATTGAAAATGGTGAAGTGCGTGATGCCGATCGTAACAATAAAAGGTGGGGATTCTCCAGGAACCATGACGGAGGATAGGACGGAACTCTAGACGAGTGGTGTGGCCACCTGACTAGCTGAAGGAAATACAGTCTTAGTGCTCCAAGCAGTTGAAAGGAAGCGCGGGACTATAAACTACTATGCCCAGAAGCTGCACAAGGTTGGAGCTGCACACAGAAACAAAAAGTCACAAGGTCCACAAACCACATCAACACAGCTGAATAACCAACACCCAGCAAAGCAGGTAGGGTCACAGAAGAAGGTCAAGGCCTCAAAATTGTCCATTGACCTGATCACCCTAACTGAGGGTGATCTGCATGACATCGGCGAGGCGATGTGCAATGTCACCAATGAGGCTCTCCAAGATTTCATGCAGGAGGACCAAATTTTGTTGGGGGCCCTCAGAGCACAGTTGCAGAAATTACAAGAATGTCCCCCTCAAGTTGGTACCCTTTTGACCTACCTTGCAGTCGGATCCACAACAACAGAGAAAATGTTGCGCGCGCGGATGACAAACACAATAATGTTGCCAAAAGGGGCACTAGTGACATCAAATGAGGTTGACAGGCCTTCGATTAGTGCATTGAAAGGTCTCAGTGTTAATCTAGCTGCCCTCCTGCGTGAGACATTATATGTGTTGCAGGATGAGATAACTGCAGAGCTGCAAGCTAGGGAGAGCCGCGCACTCCACGTCCTTAGTGAGCAGAAAATCAATATGGAACAACTAAGTTTGTAGCAAGACGAATTGGTGTCAAAAAATCAACAGTTGGTACGGGTGATAGATGACGCTTGCCAAAGCATCCCGGAGCTGGCCATCCCAGCAAATATGTCAACAGAGGAGCGGATCCACAGGTTAGCAGTAGGGGTCCGTGAGGCCAAGGAGGAAATGACAAAGGTTTAGCTAGAGCTGAATCTTTAGATTGCCGAGCTGCGGTTAAAGGCACAACCATCCGCTCCCCTAAAAGTCAGAGAACATCATGCTAGCACTATCACAGCAGGATTAGAGGAAATCGGAGGTGTAGTGCGAGACTACACCAGCATGTTGGAAGAATCACTTGAGGTCCTCACAACTCTGTAGGAGGACCCCAACATCCAGTGCTTAGAAACAGAGGTGCGAGAACTCCAACAATAGTATGACAGTATCCGAGGAACTGCACAGACAGTAGTCCTCACCCAGAGGCTTGCACAGATGCAGCAGGCTAAAGCATTGAAGGAGCAGGTGGATGCAACACGATATAAGGAAGCATTCCTAAAAGCGTGCATCCAACCTTGGATCGACGAGGCCTTCACCATCACGGCAGACATCGAAGGCAAGCTCACACACATACAGGGGATGCACACATTGATGTAGAGAAGCACTCCCAACACAGAGGTCTCAGAACAATGTATGCAGTAGATCCAGCAAGTAGCAGCTCAGTGCGCTGCTGACCTCCACGTAGTTCGAGAATAGTAGGATGGACTCTGCGCAAAGATCGCCACACCGACATAGTGACTCAAGGACGAGTCATGATGTTTGTGTTGGGGGCCTGTTGGGCATGGAATCCCCCCAAAGAATGTTTTGGGGCTCAAAGCCGAAGTTTTGACCGAATCTCGTTGTAAAGCTCTGTGAATTACGGGCATGGGGAGCGAAAGTATGATAGAGTCACAAGGTTGTCCGCCCTAGTTTTGTAATGTAATGTTGGATGGATAGACCTACCCATGGTCCACAGACCATGGGATTGTATAAATAGAGCGAGGCTCTAAGTGTAAAAGGAGTAATAGAGAAGAAGTAGAAATGTCTAAGTGATTGAGTCACAAGTTGAAGTGTGTATTTGGGTCATAGAGTAGGAGAAGGCTCTGCAACTGAGTGCACAGAGGCCTAGTAGTCCGCAGCTGAGTGCGCGGACCCCTGCAGCTGAGTGCGCAGGGCGAAGTCGAGTCTGTAACCAAGGAAGGAACTAATAAAGAGAAGTTTTCTTATAATTTTGTGTATCTGTTCTTGGGTTAATGCATGTTTGATATAATTTGTAAATATATTGTTTATTTACTACACGCACCTACATGAATGGTTTATGTTGTTAAGTATAACTTAAAGCATGCAAGTAGGCTAAAATAATCAACTAACATTGGAATACCAGTAAGGTCTTGGGTAATAACACAAAAGCGTAGCATTCAGCCCCTAAGTAGGGGTGCGTGACGGCAGTATATCAGGCTGTGAGGTATGGGAAAGTGCGTGAAGAAACCTGGGCGCAAGGTCAAACTGCGGACCACTTGAACTCATCAGACATCTCCAGGGTGCGGAAACCTGGTTCTAGCACCCTCCCATACTACTTTGGGTGAGACCTCAGTCCGCGCTCTACAGACTGTTGCCGAAAGGGCCGGTAGTACCAGGATTTATTTGGTTAACTTAACTCTGAACCCAGGTTAGGCCCCAATAAGCCAATAAAGCGTCCATCGAGTGTGAGCTAGAGAAGAATGCTTTTCTAGATTCTAGGAACTTGGAGCTTTCTTTTCAATTGGAGTTGAAGATTAAATAATTATTAGAAAATCATTTAGGTGGGTTTTGTCCTGGAGGGGGTTTCCACCTTAAAAACTATGTGCATTTGTGTTCCTTTTGTTTACTGCTATCATTGTACAAACACTGATAATAATTGAAGATTAACTAATGCTCTGAAATATTAATAATAATACTAATTGAAAGGAATAATGATTCACACCCCCCTCTTAGTATTTCTATCAATTAATATCCCTCTGGCTGCAAAAACCTATTTTTGCAATCTCCCATAACTGCTTCAAGTGAGACTGTGATCTACTTGTAGGTCGTCGTCGAAAGGTTTAGTGGTTGAGGGTTTTGTAGGTGCACAGTACACTCTGAAACTGAGTCAAGCCCCATCAAACTAACAAATGGTTCCATTGTTGGGACAGGGATCTGCTTAAGGGATATGTTTTGGCATCCTTCAAAGAAAGAAATCCAGTAATGGGTTGAACAAAAAGAAAGATAATTTGCAAAAAAAGAGAATAGAAACCCTCGATTATTAGCTGAAGATTGGTTGCAAAAGTATATCTTCGAAGATTAATACAAAATATTCTTTGCTTCGCTTCACATTGAATTGTATGAGTGGGTAGCTAATTTGACAGAGCATAAGACTTATTTCAAGAACGACAAACGTAAGGAGTGGAATCCTGAATTGATACAGAGACTCAAGAACATCAATAACAATATCTAAAGAGCTATTGATTTCTGGATCGATAGAATTTTTGGAGGATTTATCACTGAGTTCACGATAGATGTGATCATATCCTATAGCGAAGCTGAACCAAAGTATGCAACAATAGGAGATTACGGGGATGAAGACACAGTCAACAAGATAAAAAATCTCTTGCATGAATATCAGGAGTTATTTCCTAGTACATTTTCAGATATGAAGGGCATATTAGGGGATTTTGGAGTTATGAGTATTCATCTGAAGCCTGATGCGAAGCCAATCAAGTAGAGACCCTATAGACTGAATCCAAAATACAAGGAGAAGGTGAAAGAAGAATTAGACAAAATGTTAGTACCTGGGATAATCAAACCTATCAAAGAGTCGAAATGGGTAAGTCCCATGGTGGTTCAGGAAAAGAAGGAAAAAGGGGATCCCATTTACATATGATGTATTGGACAATGTAAGAGGATATAAGGCCTATTCTTACACAGATTGATTTTCAGGATGCCAGCAGATCATAATTGCACCAGAAGATAGAAATAAAATGACTTTTTCTATAGAGTGGGGCTATTACCAGTACATGGTGATTCCTTTTGGATTAAAGAATGTGACTGCTATCTTTTCCATAGTTTTAGTTGCCGAATTTAAAGAATATATACACAATCTTTTGAAAGTTTACTTCAACGATTGGATAGTCTTTGGGCTATTAAAGAAGCATGTGGCAAGATTAAGGTTAGTGTTGGATACATGTAGGCAATACCAGATATCATTGAACTTGAAGAAGTGTATCTTCTATGAAACATTTGGTATAATGTTGGGACATGTAGTCTGTAAACAAGGATTAATGGTGGATCTCGTGAATATCGCATTTATTGTGAACCTATCAGCACTAAAAACTGTGAGACAACTGTGCACGACAGTGGGACACATCGGCTATTACAAAAAGTTTATAAAGGGATACGGGAAGATAACTATGACAATGGAGAAATTTTAAAGAAAGATGTGACTTTTAAATGGAGCGAAGAGTTCCAAAAGAGCCTGGATGTACTAAAGGAGAAAATAGTAATTGCGCTTATTCTAGTTTTCCTAGACTGAAAGAAGTAATTCCATGTACATGTAAATGCATCCTAACTAGCATTGGGTGTAGTGCTAATGCACCCAGGAGTAGGAGAAATTGATCATCCCATAGCATTTGCAAGTAGAAAATTGTCCAAGGAGGAAAAGAACTATAACACAACAGAAAGAGAGGGATTAGCTATGGTATATGCATTACAAAAGTTTAGGCATTGCTTGTTGGGAGGGCATTTCAAAATATTCATTGATCACTCTGTGTTGAAATATTTGGTAAATAAGCCTATTTTAGGAGGACATATCTATCAATGGTTGTTATTATTCCAGGAGTATGACTTCGAGGTTATAGTGAAACCAGGGAAATTGAATGTTGGGCCTAATCATCTATTAAGAATAGAGATAGGGGAAGAACCCAAAAATATCGAAGATAACCTGCCTAATGCACATCTATTCACAATAAGAGTCGCAGATGATCACTTCATGGATATTATACAGTTTCTTGCCACATGAATGACACCTGCGAAGTACACTACGAAGCAAAAGAAGGAGTTGGTTGTTTGAGCATTTGATTTCTCGTTGATTGTTGGACACTCGTACAAAATGGGGCTGGATGAAGTATTGCTCAGATACATCCCTGAACATGAACAACAAAGTATTATGACAAAATCTCATGGGGGAGTCCCAGGTGGGCACCATGCAAGAAAAGCCATAGCGCCAAAAATATTGAGAGCTGGGCTATGGTGGCCCACAATACGGAAGGATGAAAAATAATTCTATCAAGCATGTGATGTCTGTCAAAGAATGTGAAGGCCATCTAGAAGAGACAAAATGTTTCTAGTACCATAGGTAACTTTGCAATATTTTAACAAATGGGCTATTGAATTTTTTGGACCTATCAGCCTGCTAGGAAAGAAGATTAGTGCGAGGTATATAATCAGTGCAACTGATTATTTGACAATATGGGCTGAGGCACAACCAGTGAAGTATTGCAGCATAGAAATTGTTACGAAGTTCATATTTGAATATATATTGTCCAGGTTTATTTGTCTAAAGATCTTGATGAGTGACCAAGGCACACATTTCTTGAATAATACCATTGAACCACTAACTGAGGAATTTCAGGTTTACCACCAAAAGAGCACTCCTTATCATCCTCAGGAAAATGGAACAGTGGAAGCTTTTAATAAAATTATGTAGAATGCATTGACCAATGTATGCAATGTGAATAGAGATAAATAGGATTTAAGGATTACAATGGTGTTATGGGCATACATAACAACATGCAAGAAATTGACATGGAAAACATCGTTTAGGTTGGCATATGGACAAGAGTCAGTTATGCCTATGGAATACATTATGCCAAGTTTGAAAATTGCACTTGTCACATATATGGTAGACCCTAAAATTATGAAGGAAAGGATGTCGCAGATACTAGTTCTAGAGGAAGATAGGTTCATAGCAGGGTTCCATCAACAAGTACATAAAACAAGGGAGAAATCCTGGCATGGGAGGCATATCAAGAAGAAGACATTCCAAGAAGGAGATCTTATATTATTATATGAAACCGAATTCGTGAAGTTCCCAGGAAAATTTAAAACACACTGGCTAGGACCATATATCATCAGGTGCATCTTTGATGGTGGTGCAGTTCAGCTCGTGAAGTTGAATGATTGGCTTATTCTAGGATTAGTGAATAGTAGAAGATTGAATATATACATGGATGAATCTGTCCCTGGAGCTTCGCACTGAAAAATGAAGGGAGGAAATTCTTAGTGCCACTTGTAGTTGAAAGTGGGCACAAGACTATAAAATACTCTATAGGAAGGGACTTCGTTGATGGGATATTATCGCACGATACTCAGGACTGTGCCACGAGGGAAGCTTCATCGAAGCTGGCTGAAAATATGATCATTGGAAGGAAAAAGCTACCGTTAAAAGGAAATTGTCATTAAGGGGCATGAGAGAAGAGCATTTATGAAGCATAGATGGTTGTATCTAGTGCCATACCTGCATTAAATGAGAAAATCTTAGCCAATCATGGGGCTGTGAATTCAAATTTGTGATAAAAATTATATCCTACGCCAAATTTTACCTTTTGTGCATGGAGAATTTAGAATTTACATCTAAGTGAGAAAGAGTTATTGTCTGTTTGAGAGGCGTTTGGAGGAACTTGTTAGAATATTTGTAGAAAGAGGATTAGCATTTATTATGGAGGCACAAGTAGTGAATGTACCCATGTCCCCGATGTGCGTGAGGTGGCTAAGAAAGAAGGTATCCACAGAACCACAACTAAAGAAAAAGTAGGAGAAGAGACCAAATGAGGTGTCTGGGGAAGAACCAAGAACATCCCTGAGGAAGAAAACATAGAAGCCAGTGTGCAAGAAGAACAAAGAAGATAAGGGAAAGAAGCCTGTGTAGAAAGAAAAGAAGCTGATGTAGCAGAAGGTGCCTTAACTGATCAATGATAGTGAAGAGGAGGCTGAATTTCAATGGATGGAGACAGATGACGAAGAGACTATCGTTGTGCTCCCACCTTACATGCCACCACGAAAACTGAGCGCCAAGCCACTTAAGGATCCAAAGGATGGAAATTTTGGCACGTTCACTCTATTATTATCAGAGGAAGTGTCGTTTGATGGTGAAGTGTTGGGAAATATCCCACAGTTGAAGATGGAAGACTGGGACTTTAACGATCTGAGAAAATACCCACAATTTGAACCAAGTAGATATATAAAGCAAGTTCGGTACCTAGAAAGTGGAGTCACGAGGTTGGGACCACACTAGTGGGTTGCAAGGTTGCAGAGAGTGGGCCTCTCGAACATGTTGAATGTACCACACCTCAGTAGAAGCTCATCTAGTACAGCCTGTGTGTGAAAATTCCTTACACTGGTACATGATTGATGCCTCTTGCCAAGGACGATGATCCCGATTGATGAGATGTTAATAAGAAGAATCACAACGTCACCTCCTTAGGGAAAAGCCCCCACATAAGAATTTGTGGGCAAAAATAAGGACAAGGATATGGCACAAATGATGAAGGACAAATTCGAACTAGTAAAGCAGTCACGGGGATATGATATCAATTCCATTAATGACAAAGATGTGTGTTTCACCACAGACATGTTGGAAGGTAAGATAATGAGGAAGTGCAGGACTAATGAGGTACCTGCATCTATAGTATCTTTGGCTACGTAGTGCACCGCAGGGTTCTAGTTTAACTAGGATACCTATTTGTGCAAGGAATTTTTGATAGATTTCAAGGAAGAACATGAAGAGGGGAAGACATTACACTATACTTAGATGATAATATAAAAGACTAATTGCGTTAGTTGCGTGGAAAGAACCAAAAGACTCGCAGTTTCCATCCGCCGAGGTGGATATTTGTGAAGCAACGAGGTATGCCTCCCTCTGGTTTACTAAGGAACTGATGTGTGCAACAGAGAATAGGATTTTCTTTGTGGTGATGCCAATGGATCTACACATGGTGGTGAATTAGAATCCAAGGTTTTCACCTACTTTATATAAGTAGTATTGTCACATCGCAAACTTCAAAGTACACTTCCACAGAGCCTATGTGAAGGAAATAAAGGACCTAACTAGGACATGGCACCCATTTCCATAGTTAGTAACTGAATATGATTTGCTTGCAGTAGTACAAAAATGGTCGGAAGAATGGATGACTCCAGCTGGTGGAGTGGTTGGAACAGAGAAGGGTACCCTGCAAGATGCAGGGTCAAGTGGAAAGGATGCAAAGATAGAAATAGAGGAAACAGAGCAGGAGCATTACCCCTCAACGATGCAGGAGTATTATAGGAGTCACCTTTTATTGTTAGAAGGAGAGTACCAACAACTGTGGCAGGAAAGAGGAAAAAGCAGAAAGTAGATAAGTCTAAAGGCACAATACCGCTGGTCCTCACTAATGGGGACATCTACGAGATTAGAGAGAAGGTCCACGATATCACAACAGAGACTTGGGATATAATTGATGATCGCTATAAAGAGATCTTGGCTGAGGTACAACAAGGCGTAATAGAGCTGAAGGTGTTGCTACAAACAATAAAACAACTTGAACAAATAACTCAGCCACTCCAGGTAGAGCGAAGAATAGAGACACAATTCGGTGTTAGAATTTTGCAGGTACCAGCTGGGGCACTACAGTTCGACACAATGGAGGAAAAATAATGAGACAAATCATGGAAGACTGTCAACATGACTATTTCCATGCTGCCCATTCAGGTGCTAGACAAATTCCATCAAATTTTAACAACTGAGTTGTAGGAGTAGGAACAAAAAACTTCGGTGTTGACGATGCAGGTGGAAGAGGAGAAAGTTGTGCTAAAGAAGAAGTTGGAGTAGGTGGCTAAGAAAAGAGACAAGGCATGGTAGTAATGACAGAAGTTGGAAAAATCCATCGAAGATACTTGTAGCACAGTCCCGAATGTTAAGGTAAAGGAGGAGAAAACACCAGTAGAGAAGGTCGTGAAGCTCACCCTTGCGATCAAGGAATCAAAGAATACACTGGAAAAGATAAAATTTGAGTATGAAGTGCATATTCAGGAATGATAAGACTTCAACCAACCATGCCATCAGAAGTGTGGGAGCAGAGGCAAAAATACTTAAAAGAAACATTGAAAGGCATCTTCGACACAGTGGCAAAGTGTGGGAATCTACTAGATGACAGGATGCAGATTTGGACCTCACTGCAGGGGGATCCAAACATCCAGAATATTGAGGAGTAGTTACAAGTGAAGTAGAAGTAGTGTGACAAGGTCTTAGTAGCTGTGAGGACCCTACCAGTCTTGCAGAGGCTCACAATTATTACCGAAGGAAAGAACCTCCAAAAGTAGATGATGATCTTTGAAGGAAGGAGAAAATTTTGCAAGAGAGGACTCAACCATTGTAGGAAGATGCCCTCAAAATTTCTTAGGAAGTGGAGAAAAGGCTCAAAGACTTGAAGAAAATAGAGATATAAATACTGCAAAAGGCTGTTGTCCCAACCACAAAGGCATTGCTAGAAGAGGTGCACCAAGAGTAGAAACAAATGGTAAAGATAATCCAATAGTATAATGCAGTCTATAATGGAATTATATTGAAAATCAAGGGAACCATAGTTGAGTGACTCGGGATGAGTCACAGGTGAGTGTTGGGGGCTTGTTGGGCGTAGCCCAACTTGGTACATGTTTTGGTCAAAGACTCCACATTTTGAGGAGTGGAGCTGGCGAGGTTCTATTCATCACGTAGTGTTTAGGGGCTTTGAGGTGGGGAAAAGTCCCTAATTTTGTAATAGGAATCGGGTATTAGTCCATTGTTTTGTCGAATCCATGTTATGTGGAGCATGATCTCGTAGTAAGGAAACCTATATAAGGAAGTGTAATACTTTTTTGATAGCTAAGCATAGATAGAATTCATAGATTGATCATCTTTTCTATCTTGGGTCTGTATTTTTGGGAAGGCTCCACAGCCGAGTGTGCAGAGGCCTTGGAAGAGTCTGCAAATGAGTGCATAGACCACTTGAAGTTGAGTGCATAAGTCAAAGAAGTATATGTATTAAAGATCCTTATTAATAAAGATGAAGTTTTGGAAAAGTATTGTGCATCTTTCTGTGTTCATTATATGTTGTTATAAATATGGTTATGCATGTTTTTTATTGAATTACGCCAAAGATTTTTTTATACTATTATATGTTATGTTTATAAGTTAAGTACCAATCTGTGAAGTTAATCATCAACGTGAAGTTATTCATGTATGTGGAGTTGTATATATATAATCCATAAGTGAAAACATGGGCGCCACATCGCGGATATCCCTATGGCTACAGAAACCTAGTACTGCAACCTCCCATAACTGCTTCAGGTGAGACTATGATCTGCTTGCACGTTGTTGCCAAAAGGGTCAATGGTTGAGGGTTTTTTTGGTGCACAGTACACTCTGAACCTGGGTCAAGCCCCCTTAAACAAACAATCATTATCACCGTCACCATTACCATCTTCCCACATTTGAGCTCCCACTTGAATTCCATTTTTCTTTTGGGTTCTTTTGCATACTGAGAGAGAGAAACAAATCGTTGAAGCACAAGGACATCAAAGGAACCATCCCGCAAAGGGGGATTTTACAGACCCATGTCGTAAATCCCCTTCACTGGGTGTTTTATAATAAAAATATTATTCATTCAAAGGTTCTATTGGGTTATTACATTGGTTATTTCTTACTTTTATGTGTGTGTTGGGTTGCATATGATATTTTTACTATAGGGATTTCTTACTTTGTCATTGTAGATCTGAAGTGTAAACAACCATATCTTGTTGTTAAGGTCACTTGTCACCAGTGACTTAAGTGAAGCATTTTTGGTACACATACTAAAACTTTTCATACTATTATTGATTTGAGGCTTCTGCGATCTATATCTTATGAGGTGTTATCTTCCGAAGTCATCACATTCATCATTGTTATAATCGATGTTTTGAACCAACCTCTGTGGTTCATCATCATGAATAGAACCATGAGAGAAGAAGTCAGAACCTCATCAGGTAATAAATAAGGCTAGGGTATGGATGGGAATGAAATGAAGGACAACCGACCGGTATGTTAATATTATAATTCCTTGAAGTTGTAATATTTGTAATTTGTCTTAAAATTATTAATGTTAATCCATTATTAATTATCATTATAAATTAATTTTCATACTAACAGACATACCTCGTGGTGACCACCTGACACTCTCTGTATTGGTTGTCACTTTGCCTCAGTGGCCTAGTCCCTTCTACTCGGCAACGACTCTCTGTGCACCACTAACAAACTGTCGGGATCCTTCTAGCAATATGACATTATAATGATGTCACTTATTCCATGTGTCAAAATCTGAGTGGTGACATGTTTCACTCAGAAATGAGCCCTTTAGGTTCCCAAAAACCTCAAATATGCTTGCCATGTGTCCATGTTGATGTCATTCTCTGACAATATCTCAGCCAATCACAACTTTCCGCCCATCTTCCTGGAGGAGAGAAAAAAGGTCCTCCAAGGCCTTATTTTGCAGCTATTTCCTTTGTTATTTCATTTTTCTAAAACCACTAGGTTCAAGAATTTCCCTCAACACCACTCCTAATCATTTTGTGGTTCTGGGAGGCGCAACCCCGGTGTAGCTCTCAATGGTTGATCTACGCGATCACCAGAGCGGGAAACCACTCCCCGTGACCACTACTTCTCTGTAAAGGGTCATCTCAGGTGCCTTTAGATAGCTGCATTGTGGCCTTTAGCCCCTTTAGCCCCATAGTTGAAGATTTTTCTCCATATGACCTGGTCCTGTGATCATCGATTGGGCTCTTAGGCGATAAGACCTGTAAGGTCCTATTGGGGGTCTTATTTCCCTTTATAATTTGTTTTGCACCCTTGGTCTCATTTCTGTGTGAAATAATCAAACACTAAACTACCGCCTGAAGCCCTTATCCTGTCACTTCTCCGAAATTTTAATTATAAAAGGTTAAGGGATTTGGGATTCCGGGGTGTGGCCCCATGTTAATACACTTTGTTTCTATGATAGAACATAACTTTATAGGTTTCAACCTTCTGGGATCCCTTTCCTTGTCTATTACCACCATGTTATGAGATTCCGCAATTTATGGGGTTTCAGGATTCCTGGGTTCTTCGTTTTCGGGCTTCTTGGCTTCAACTCTATTTCTACCATGTTACAAGATTATGGGATTTTGGGGGTTTTGGGCTTTCGAGAATTTGAATTTTATAGGCCCAAGTTTAACTTCCTCTAACTTTGCATTGGCTTGGGGGGGCCTGACCCAGGTTCGAAGTTAATTAGCCAAACAAATCCCTTTACTACTGGCCCTTTTGGCAATAGCCCGTGGAGCTCGGATTGAGATCTCACCCAGAGCAGTATGGGGAGATGCTGGAACCAAGTTTCCACACCCTTGAGATGTATGAGGGATCAATTTAGTTTAACTGGGAATACCTTCGCGCAAGTCACTTTGCACACTACCTTGACCTGCGAAACCCTCTCGATCTATTATAATCACCTTTGTGCAGCCCTAACCAGGGGCTGAGGTGCTTTCGCGCTGCTAAAGCAGTGATCTGTGCTACTTCCCCAAGTTACACCACATATCTTACTTATCTTCTTATAATAGTTAGTTATCTTCATGTAAACAAATACTTTATCTTATATTCACTTTATCCACACATTCATATAAGTTCACGCATCATATAAACAATAGAAATGCAATTTATATTTGATACATTCAATGCACAAAACAGGAAAAAGATACACAGAAATGATGTAAAATTTTTCTTTATTACTTCTCCAAAGGTTACAAACTCAACTCGCCCTGTGCACTCAGCTTCAGGGGTCTACGCACTCAGCTGCAGACTACTAGGCCTCTACGTACTCAGCTACAGAGCCTTCTCCTACTCTATGAACCAAAGACATGACTGGACACTTAGATAAGACTCTCTTCTTCTATTTACTCCATTGAATCTCTTACTTCTATTCTTTTACAACTTAGAGCCTCACTCTACTTATACAATCCCATTGTCCGCAGACCATGGGTAGATTTCTAAAGCTGATATTACATTACAAAAATGAGGGTGGACAACCCTATGACTCATTTACAATCTTCGTGCTCCGCGCCCGCAAAACGCGGAGTCTTTACATTGGATTTGGTCAAAATATGGGCTTTAAACCCCAAAACTTTCCTTGGGGGATCCTGTGCCCAATAGGACCCCAAAAAAAACATCGTGACTCACCCTCAAGTCACTCTGTCAGTGCACAGTTCTTCGCGTGGAGACCTCCCAATTTTGTGTGAACTGCTGCAAGATCGGCAGTGCACTAAGTAGCTGCTTGTTGTACCTCCTACACGCGTTGTTCAGAGACCATTGTACATGAATTGGTTCCCTACACCTGCTCCTACGTTCCTTGCATCTACTTATAGTCTCGCACCTCTTTTCAGCTACCTGGAGCGCTAAGACTATTCTTCAGTCGGCTAGTCAGAAAGTTGGGCCACCCATGTATGGCTTTAACCGACTGTCATTCACTTTTCTTGGGAAAGGTTCTCCATTTAACTTTACCAACTGCACGCTACTTTTACTAGCTGCATCACGCCACCATCTGCAATCCCCTTAGTAACATATGGTCCAATCCAAGGCATCGAACTGATCAAATCTCGGTGGTAGTCCCAAAATTTGTCAACGTAATCGTGCACGTGTTATTTTATCACCACGATTTGTTTATCAAGAAGGTCCTTCTTTATTCCTTCCTCAAGCTTCTGGACTTCTTCTTCCACTTTGGTGCTTTTCTCCCTTAACCAAACTCTTTCATTCATGATTTCTTGGAGCCTAAGATTACCCTATTGAATCTCTTCATCAGGTCCCAAGTGTTCTTCTTCGATTTCTTCCAACTGTGTGATCCCATCTTCCAAGGCTCTGTGATCCATCATATCCATGGGCGCTGCTATGTGCGAACTAGGAATAATATAATCAATCGGCATTACAACGGTTGCTCCATAGGCTAACCTAGAAGGCGTTTGTCCCGTCAGTTTCTTGCACATTGTCCTATAAGCCCATAAAACTACTGCTACACGCAAGTCCCAATCACTTTGTTGCGCATTACATACCTTGTTCAATGCTCCACACACTTCGTTAAATGCTTCCACGTGGATAACCTTATGCACACACGTTCTCTCCACACTTTGTCGTTCCAACTTGAGGGACTATTCACCCATTTTCTCCCCAAAGACATGCTTATTGACTGTATCTCCCAACGTGAAGTTCATGTGCATCCACGCAGGTTGTTTACCATATGCATGTACCCACCTGGACAGATGCGCACGTGGACCATCCCGTCCATTGTATTTATCTTCCATTCACACTATAGGTTTCTCAAACCGTGAGTGCAACATTTTTCTACGTGTGCACCAGTCTTCAAAGCTTCTTCTATGCATACCCCACCACCTTGCAGGCGTAGCACGTAGTACCCAGTTCAAGGCTTGGAAATATTGCTCCTCTAGCACCTCCCTTTCAAATCTATCCAAGAAAGCATCTACCTCACCTAATCCATCATACGTATGCAGATCTCTTACTTTTGTCGATACGCAGTGCAGCGACCTTGTCATCATATTACAATTCAGTGTGGTTACCTCGTGTAATTGGTTCTGCCATCGTTCCATCTCCTCATCTAAATACGAAGTACAGGAGCTTTAGCTCTCCCATGAAATTCTTCCATCCGCAGTGGGATTTACCCAATGTTTCTCTCGTGCGGTTATTTTGTAGATGCAGTCCAAATCATCATCACTTTCATAATCACACACTGGCTCTGTATAGGGTGATCCTTCAATGGGGTCCAAAGGTATAACTATGCATATTGACTTATTTTCAAAAATCATCTTGCGCTTCTTCAGATTAATCACCCCGTTCATGTCAATGGCCTAATCAATTCCTAAGAGTGCTAGGTAGGGATTGCTGTCAATAACAATCTCTATTACTTCAAAGTCTGCTAGTGTGCTCACTCCCTCAATATCCATAGTGATTCCTTGCAATCTTCCCATAGGTATTATCTTCTGTTGGTTTTCCATTCATAGCTGAATAGGAGACCACTGTAGCATAGGCCTTCCCATGCACTCCCATGTTTGCTTCGGTAGAATGTTCGCGTCCAATCCTAAATCTAGAATTACTTAGTCCATCTCATATTCTCTATTCTGCGTGGTTAACCTCATTTATCTCCCTGTCCTAGTCTTGTGTTTTCTAATCTTCTAGACTACATGTGGTTCTCTTGACGCGGTTCGAGTGCACCTGTTAATGAGTTCCTGTAGTCCCTTTACAGCCTTACTGTCGCGCAGTATCTTCATGCATGTTTCCAGGAACTTCGTAAGCATAGATGGGTCAATTTCTAGCTCGAGTCTATCTTTTCTTTGTGAAGTGGAGGCATCAGCGAAGCTCTTCTTAGCTTCCATGAAGGTTTCCTTAGCGCACTCCAAATCAAACTCTGCTTCTTTTATTGAAGCCTTGCGAACCCAAGTACTATCTTCGAGTTGTTTTCCTTTATCATCTCCAGTCGTGATTCCAATTCAGAGCACAACGTTCACATTTGGATCTTCCTTCTGCGGCTCAGACCTCATCATCTACAGGATCTATGTCAGGGGAGGCCGTAGTGCTCCCTTGTCATGTATCCTAGCTATCATTGTAGGACAATCTTCCATCTCATGATCAAACAAGGAACAATACAGACATGATGGACACATTGGATTTGTACAATCACGGGCATAATGCCTTGGCCCTTCGCAATTGTAGCGTATCAACTGTCTGCGACCTCTTCCGAGTCTTCCTCCACCTCAGCCTCATTCGTGCCCTTGAAATCCAGTTCGCGCCACTCCTACTTTCTGGTCTAGGGTCCGCGTTTCAGCCTAGACTCTATAGGTAGGCATTCTATCCATCATTAGCTCATAGCTTTTACAAGTGCACTCATCGTGTCCAACCGATCTACAAAAATTACAGAACAACTATTGTGAATTTTGCGTGTACTTCTGTAACAAATGGCAGTTGTCCATGGCATGATTTCCTCCTATTTGACAAATTGCACACCACAAAGCAGGCGTCGTGCTAGGTCCTTCTTGTGCCTCTGGTCTTAACAGCATTGGTCCTCCTCCCGCGAGGTAATTTTCAAACACTGGGAAATGGTCCTTATCATGACACTGAACCTTGCATTTTACGCGCCATACCTCTTCGCGCACTTCTGGTTGAGCTATCCTGTCCTATTTTAGAATTTGCATCTCAAAGCATAAGTTTTTCAACTGCGTGTGGATCTGATGAACTCCCAAGTTAGGATCCTACATTTGGGTCTCATGAAGTCTCATTGCGATCTCTAAAGCCTTTCCCTGAGTCGTTAACTTCTGCTGCTATAGTGAGCTCCTCAGATGTGGTGTTAGTGATGCTACAAACCATTCACAATGTTGTCCATCTGTCAGATTCATATTAGCTTCACGAATTATACACTTCAACCTCTGATCCAATTCCCAAGGAGTTTCACCTAGTAGCATTGTGATTTCTTTGAATCCAATGATCGACTGCGCCTCTAACTTCGGCCTGCTAAATTTTTTTTTAGTGCTGCTTGGATATCCATGATTCCTGCATTCAGATTATCATTAGAATGCTTAATATACCAGGTTAGCACATGGTCCTGCAAGGCATTAACCAGTGTCACTTTCTTGATATTATCATCTGTAACTCCCTGCGCTTCCCATACGGCTCTTATCACAAACCAAAACTGGTCTGGATCCTCATTTCCAACTCCTTTGAACACAGGAAACTTTATCATGCTTTCCATATTGACTCATGGTGGTGGCAGAGGTGGTACGGGTGAATATGGAGGTGAAGGTGGTGAAATTGGTGGTGGTGTGGGTGGGGGTGGTATGTGTGGAATCCTATGCCTTATCAAATTGATCGCACTTCACGGCAAGAGCTTTAAGAGATCTTCCTCACCCCCTCATGGAGGTGAAATCAAAGGGTTATTCTCTAGTCCTTTACTTCCTTTGTTTATGTAGGTTTTTCCACTTCGCGTAGCTCTGGACATAAAGGTAATTGCATAACCCTCTTTTCACACAATAGCATTTTAATCCAAGTATTCAGAGACTTTACGTACTTACCTTGTGGTCCTTTGAGAAAGCATCGCTTTTCCTCGCTATAGTTGACTGAAGTATCTACCGCAAACTCAGTAATGAATCCTCCTATAACCCAATCAAGCCAATGATCAACAACGTGCGCGATCTTATCCTTTGATGCTTCCAATTTGCACACCAACTCTAGAGTCCACACAATAGGGTTGTCAAGCTTCCACCTTCCTTGGCTATTTGATAGCTTCGCGATCCACTCATACAGCTCAGTAGGGAAAGATGTGAAGAAGATTTCGAGGATCTTTGTGTACAGGTAGCAGTCTAACCAATCTAATTTTTTCAGTCGTGGATTCCTGTTCTCCTACGCCACGAACTTGCGAATCCTCCTGTCCAACCAACCTTCAATTTCCTTCTTAGTTGGATTCCAATGATATGACATTAGACATCTCTATGCAGATTACAGTCCTGACAACAGAACCATTTGTTGGCTTAAGGGAGCCTAACCCAAGTTTGGAGTTAATTAGCCAAAAAAATCCCTTTGCTACTGGCCCTTTCGGCAACAACCCACGGAATGCAGACTGAGGTCTCACCTGAAGTAGTATGGGGGGATGCTAGAACTAAGTTTTTGCACCCTTGAGATGTCTGAGGGATCGATTTAGTCCAAATGGGAATACCTTCGCGTAGGTCACTTTGTGCACTACCCTGACCTACGAAACCCTCTCGATCTGTTATAATTGCCTTCACGCAACCCTAACCAGGGGCTAAGGTGATTTCGCGCTGCTAAAGCAGCGATCTGCGCTACTTCCCCAAGTTACACCACATATCTTACTTATCTTCTTATAACAGTTAGTTATCTTTGCGTAAATAGATACTTTATCTTATATTCACTTTATCAACACATTCATATATGTTCGCGCATCATATAAACAATAGAAATGCAATTTATATATGATACATTCAATGCACAAAATGGGAAAAAGATACACAGAAATGACGCAAAACTTCTCTTTATTACTTCTCCAAAGGTTATAGACTCAACTCATCCTGCGCACTTAGTTGTAGGGGTCCACACACTCAGCTGCGGACTATTAGGCCTCTGTGCACTCAGCTGCAGAGCCTTCTCCTACTCTATGACCCAAAGACATAATTCAACACTTAGATAAGACTCTCTTCTTCTATTTACTCCATTGAATCTCTTACTTCTATTCTTTTACAACTTAGAGCCTCAATCTATTTATGCAATCCCATGGTCCAGTAGATTTCTAAAGCCGACATTACATTACAAAAATGAGGGTGGACAACCCTATGACTCATTTACAATATTCACACTCCACGCCCGCAAAACGCGGAGTCTTTACATCGGATTTGGTCAAAATATGGGCTTTAAGCCCCAAAACTTGCCTTGGGGGATCCCGCGCCCAACACTTTATACAATTTCATGTAGATTCACAAGCTCATGCAATTTACTAAACTACATGAAAAGAATCTACTTCTACTTTCAACTAGTGCAAGCCAATAGATTGATGAAAACAATATGAACAAGAAGAAAAAAATCAATGGCACATAACACAATAAGTTTTCCTTGGGAAATCCACTACTCAAAACCCTGCCTATCTGTATTGCATTAAATCAGAAATATGAGTGAAGATACAAAGATTGTTCTCACAAGAACAATTATGCACAAATATGCTCAACTCTCTACCTCACAAGCTCGCTATTAGCCAACACTTAAATAATTTACTCTACCTTGTTGTTGGGAAAAGTATCCAATACGGAATGACCCTATCCCACTCTAAGGGTGATAGTACCTCAGCAACAACCGAATGCAAAGCTATTCAAGATTACTTCTTTATGAGATGTAAGAGAGAGGAGAAAGAGATTCACTAACCGTTATCTTCTGCTAATGATTGATCCAATCTTCCCTCTTTGCTGCTTGCTCCCAGCTCCTTGCTCTTTCACTTGCCCAGCTACACAAAGATCCTGCAAAAGCACAAGAAAAGGAAACTACAAGAAGCATACATCCATAATTGATTCAAGGATTAGAATAAATCAAATATACAAGCATCAATACGCCACAGAGACACATGCATATAGAAGAACCTCAAATACTTTATTAATGGAAGAAGTAAAGTTCTGAGAGTGTTACAACCATAATAGGCCCAATCCAGCAACACCTCCCAGCAGAAAGAAATCTCCTCTTCACCTCCTTCAAAGCAATCACCCAATAATTCTAAACTCAAACCAACAGCACTTCCTTACAGTCACAAAATTCCAGCCTCCTTAGACCTCATGAGAGAGCTCTATATATAGGAGTTTTGGAGAAAGGATGAGTCAGCTTGAGGCTGGCATGAAGCTGACTAGTGTCCTCTCCCACTTCAGTTATTCTTCAGTTCTTGAGTCCACTTGGAATTTCTTGCTTCCACTTGGAGATCTAGATCCTCTTACTCATCACAAGGCGAATTCCCTGATCCAAGTGTCATTTTGGAAGCTTCCTGGGCATTTGACACCTTGCAGAATGACTGTGCCACTTGGCCAATCTCGCCCAGCGCAGGTAGCCTTCATTAGAGTTGACATTCAGCGCAGGTACAGAGTGGAGCAGTTGACATTCAGTGCAGATGCTCAGTGGAGCAGCTGACATGATCCATAATTAGCTTGTTTTTGAGTGTTTTCAGGTGGAGAACTGATTTTCAGTGCTGTGGTTTGCTGACCTTGTTCCTCTAGGGGTAGGAACAACATGTTTAAGGACTTTGGATCCCTTAGATTATTGACATTTCATGCTTCATGCTGTAAGGCACAAAAATTTCTATAACAGTTGCCCCCTAAAGTATGAGGTCGTTTATCGGGTGAAATGCTTTATTAGGAGGATCCGAAGTTCATTCAATCGCTGAGAGGCGCCCTATAATAAAATACAATACAATACATTATTTTTCATTCTGCTTTCATGATCTAGCTGAGGCGGGCATTCCCATGCTCAGCTTTATAAATTCATTTTGGTACATAGAACAGACGATCGTCTGATGGTAGACTGATAATTCTCTGCTGAAATTATCATCCTTTGAGTAGGATGATCATCTGCTGCAATGATGTACATAACAAATGTCTTTATATCCTGAATATATATCACAGCCCGGATGGATGAAACTAGATCCGAGGTCTTCAAACTCGTTCGATCTTCACTCTAAGTACAAGTCGATCCATGTGAGAATTGCGCTGAAGTCGAACATGGAAAGACATCGCTTGATTACCGGTCAATAATGTAAACCGTTAACAAGTGCGAGAGGAATCACCAATAATGACAATGACCCTCAAGGTACTGCAGTACAATTCACGTGGTGTGAATACAGGACTTGGCGTCGAACACCACGCAAAATCTTCTGGTCGAAGGTCATTGATGTATACCTGTTGCCGGAAGTGAGAAACTTGCCATTGAGGCATGCAAGCTTCAAAGTACTGGGGGGTTTGTCCCTAGATCAACTTCTCGGATAATGAGCTGAAGTCGACAAGAAGCGATCCGTCAAAGGAGGGCCTTAATGAATCCCACATCAGTGACACGGAACGGAGCTAATGATTTTAGTGGAGGTGAAAAAAATCTGTGAAATATGATTCAGGGTGGCGATCATGGGTGGATGAAGGATAATGTATGGCAGTGGATGGGACACGGTTGACTCTTTCTGAACAACATCTCTTGAACATATAACGACACTGATGTGATGGATCGGTAGCATTACCCCAAATGTGGATGGTTTGGCGAAGACCATGGTGATGAGACCGGTGAATGAAACAACCCAACCCGATGTGATACAGAGGACAAAGTGTCATGTTCAAGAGCGACTTGCTACCATTAAAGCTTTGAGGTTCTCCCAATTTTTCCCCAGTCATTTCTGACCAGTACCTCTTTATTTTTGTCAAGCTTGAGGAGGATAACATATGCTTGTTCTATAACCTGCCCTTCGGGAAAGCCCATCGCTATGTTTTAACGAGCCTAGCGATAGGGAAACTCGTTCTCGTCTAAAGACAAGTTTGTCGCTATTTAATCATTTTAACGAGTCTAACGACAAGGAAAACTCGGTCCTTTTCATTTTTAGAGAGTCTGAAAAGGTACAGAAAGTTAACTCCAAAATTCCTTTTTCGTCATCTAATCCCTTAAGTCCGAAAAAGTATAAAACAATACAGAAGGGATGAGTTTTCGATAACTTTAACGAGCCAAATAAAACAAGCACTCGGCCTTTTTGTGTAATAATCCCTCAGGTCCAAAAAGATTAAAATCTAGAGGAGGGATAGCTCTTCCGGTCACTTTAACGAGCTGGAAGGCCAAAACTCGGCAAACTTTTCATATTTTACGAGTCAGGAGAAAAGAGCTCAAAGAAGACTCGTCTTTTGAGGAACGAGTGATAAACAGGGATAGCAACAGATTCCAGGTACAGGTTGGAATTTTCCAATCACGGCAGTGTCACAAGGATGGCTAAATGAAATAACTCTTCGCAGCTGTTCCTCAAAATGGGTAAACAATCATATGGGGGTGAACGATCGGCCAAATGGAATGGAGGTGGCAAGTGCAAACACGACCAAGGCTTTTTATGGCTAATAAATTTACGGTCACAATGGTTATTTACCGGAATAGGTTCATTTTTAATGAGCTTAAACTCTGGAGGAAACTCTTGCTCACGCTTTTCTATTTTTAACGAGCATAAATTCCGCGGTAAAACTGATCGATCTTATGTTTATTTTTTAACGAGCATGAACTATGTGCTAAAACTACTCGATAATACCAGTCATAAGATAAGAAATGTCTCCTGTGAGATCTCTATTTTTTATAGAGCTTCATCTTCATTAAGCTTTGCTCCCTCTCATCCTTTCTTTATGCAAGTTCGGAAACGGCTAATCCCAAAAATAGATAAATAACCGCTCCTAGCTTGCACTCCGAAAGGTTTGCATGCCCCCAGGTATAAAGTACAATTTCAAGGCTGCCCCTACTTATCCGATAAAACATTTGTTTTAAAGGGTGAGGCTTGCCTCTTTCTGGTTACCCAAAGATTGTTTTGTTAACACCATCAAACGAAAACATTTCCTTGGCACTGTCTACCGAAGTAGACGATGGTGAATGACTATTGTCAAACAAGTAACCTTATCAAAAGAATCTTGTTCTAGAACAACCCCTCTTCCATCCACGGACGGGGTACGGACTAGTGATATTCTTTCGCGGAAATTCTACCTTATACCCAAGGTTTCCTCTGCCCGAAGCAGACCAGGATGCATGCCCCCTGGGTTCTAGTCCCATCTTTCCGAATCACTCGCACTCATTGGGAAGGAGGACTGGGGGTGGAGACATTTCTTGGGTGAATAGACCATTGAGGGTTGGTATGTGACTATTTGCGATGCGTGATCCCGGAAATGAAAGTTGGTCTACGAGCTTGACCATTCTTCCTTCGTGTGGAAAACACATTACTCTAAAGAGTGAGGAGACTATAGCTCCCATGCAATATATATAGTCTCTTCCAAGGAGTAGGTTATAATCCAAGGGTCCTTGAACAACCATCACGTTCATCTGAACGGTCTTCCCTTTCAATGTAACAGGTACATTGGGGAGGATCCCTAATGGTCGACTGGTTCCTTTATCAAAACCCGAGAGATTTCTTATCTCAGGTAAAAGCTCCGGGGAACCCAGTGATTTCCAAGCAATAGAGGAAAGGATACTCACAGATGCCCCTTCATCAATGATAGTTCTAGCCATTACCATTCTATAAATTTGGACTATGATTCTGAATGGTCTACTGGCTGGTAACCGGGGTCTGCCTAGTTGGTTCCAATCAAAGGACACAACCAGGTTGCTTGGTGGTGGGACCGAATACACGGCCGGATATGACCCTGACGATGTTCCTTCCTGCGATAAAGGAATGGGCGCATTGCCCTGATGCTCATCAGAGTCTGTGTTGATGAAAAGAATCTGGATGGTGTCATCCTTATTCTCTTCAGTGAGGGTGTCATTTGAAGATGAATCTTCAGTGACGGTGTCATTTGAGGATGAAACCTCTGAAGGAAGAACCGGGTCAACTGCCGTATCGACCTTTAGACTTTTGTCTGGTCTAGATTCAGTAGGTTCATTTTCAATGACTGACTCTTCAGCTGACCACTTGAGCGGGCCAGCTGTATTTTCAACCAACGAAGGACTTGGCACGAGTTTTTTGTATCCAGGAGGAAGCATTACCGGTGAAACCGGACGATCTTCCAAAACTCTCTTCTCTTCGTCTAAGAAGGGACAATAGTGGATGGCGTGATCGCCTTTACACAGTTTGCAGGGGGATCTTGCTCCCCCTCTTTGTCTTGAACCTTCACTTTCGCTGGTTGACGGTAAGCATTCAACATGGCTATCAGAGGTTGATGCTCCTGAATTGTGCAACCGAGGGGACCAGTCCCTTAGTATCCGGGGAATACAGGGACAATCTCTATGGAAGTGGTCTCCTCTACATATGACACATGGCGATTTAGGCCAGGTCTGTGCTGTGTGTGGATTTTTGTCAGATGTCTTTTGCTTGCCCCCAGTCGCCTTAGGCTCCTTCTTCTTCTTCTCTCTCTCCTTCTTCATGAGAGCTTGGCTTTTGCCGGCTCTACCCTGCGAAGATGAAGGATTGGAGGAAGAGTTATAGGAAGTTGAAGGCTGGTGGGTAGCTCTAGACTCATCTAACTGTTGACTCGACTGTTCAGGAACCATGGTGGTCTGAACTACATTGGTTGAGAATAGCCAAATAGGCAGGCCAATTGTCAGTCCTGGAAGCGACAATGTGGCCATGTGGGGCGCACCAACTTCTCCCCAAGAGGAGAAAGGACTAGGATTTCCATCATGTGGAATTCCTTGGTTGGGGAATTCCATGTTCTCAACCTACAGATCAACGCAGGAATAGGAGGTGATTATGTTCCGTTTAAAATAAATTTTATAACGACGCTTTAGACACAACTTGCTTTTTCACTTTTTAAGAGCCGAGAAAAAGCTAAAGATGACTCTAGTGTCCTTCGATGTTTTAACGAGCCCGAAGTGACAAATGCTCGGATGGACTTTTTCAGTTATAGAGTTTGAAAAAGGCCAAAAGAAACTTCTCTGGAGTTCTAGGCAGAGGGTGTGCCAAACTTTTCGCGAAACCACAAAATACGTTTTACAGTACGGGTGGTCGATCTTCGTGAATGCTGTGTTCACTGCATTGCGATCAGTAGGGCGGCCGACACGGTTTCCTATGGATAAAGGCTTTGTTCCTATAGGGGTCTCCCAATATATACGCGACGGTACGTGGGAGCACAAGTCCGTATTGATACTTATCGCTTCACCGTGGAGGAATCACCCAACCACTCAACGCTAAGATATCACGTTTAACGACGCCGGAACACGTCTCTAGCTTAGACCTCTATGTGTTTGCGTTATGTTTCAATGCGTTGTTATGTAAATTCAATTTATTTTAAGGTTGATCTTGTTTAGCAGTTTGCCTTTATGGATCACCACGAGATGTATAGTAACACTCCTAAATGCAGTCTAAGATGATAAGCAAGCTTTTCAATCTTTCAACTTTGAAAATCTTAACTACTGAGGGAAAAGAAAGATAACATCTTTTCACACAGATCATAGAGCACACACTAATGCATTTTTTCCTAAATCATCATACAAGCTGTCATAATGCACATGCACAATGCAAGTATTTCTTTTCTCTTTCTTAATGTTTGTGCGATACAAAAAGAAAGCTGTTGTATAACTTTGAATTCAATTTCAAGCGAAAGCAAACAAGCTTGTCCAAAATCAAAAGACACCTTAAGATTTACTTGTTTCGACACTAGAAATATATAAATTCAAACCATATGACGAAAGTAAAAGCTCAGTCAGCTATGAACAACAAACAAACTAACTCTTAAGATCAAAATGACACTTTATCACAGGTCTAGATCTAAGAGGCCACAACAAGACTAGTTCACTTTCGTTATGGGAAACTGTAAATGATACAAGAAATACACAAAGAACAAACACAGTTTCTTTATACAACCGAGGCGGAATAGTGGCAAGGAAAGTTGGTTTCAGATAGGCCCATTGACTGGTAACAGGCAGCAAAAACAAGAGTGAAAACAGGGCAAGAAACAGCAGGAAACCCCAGTAGCACAAGGCAAGACTGGTCCAGCGCAGGTGGTACACAGGCAGTTTGATCTTCAGCGCAGGTAGCCCCTTCGGGAACTGTGCTGAAATGTAGACAGCCTTCACACAGCCTGCACTGAAGAACGAAACTTTCGTTTCTCTTGGTTTCCGGGTCATAGATTGCTCAAAAATTCACGGTTTTTGGCCAAATCAGAAGCTATCAGTCAAGGACACACTAAGGGATGACAAGGAGGATGAAAAGCTATCACTAAGAGCTTATTAGAGTCATTGTGGATCAGCTCTTCAAATCATAAACTTGCCCAGAAACTGAGCTAGAGTAGCTGCCCTCTACTTTGCATTTGAAAGATCCAAATGCAGTTTGATTCGGTACTCCCTGTGTTTATGAAATGAATAGCAAAAACACAAACAACCAACAAGATACGATCCCCAGCGGAGTCGCCAATTTGTTGTTGGGAAAAGTATCCAATACGGAATGACCCTATCCCACTCTAAGGGTGATAGTACCTCAGCAACAACCGAATGCAAAGCTATTCAAGATTACTTCTTTATGAGATGTAAGAGAGAGGAGAAAGAGATTCACTAACCGTTATCTTCCGCTAATGATTGATCCAATCTTCCCTCTTTGCTGCTTGCTCCCAGCTCCTTGCTCTTTCACTGGCCCAACTACACAAAGATCCTGCAAAAGCACAAGAAAAGGAAACTACAAGAAGCATACATCCATAATTGATTCAAGGATTAGAATAAATCAAATATACAAGCATCAATATGCCACAGAGACACATGCATATAGAAGAACCTCAAATACTTTATTAATGGAAGAAGTAAAGTTCTGAGAGTGTTACAACCATAATAGGCCCAATCCAGCAACACCTCCCAGCAGAAAGAAATCTCCTCTTCACCTCCTTCAAAGCAATCACCCAATAGTTCTAAACTCAATCCAACAGCACTTCCTTACAGTCACAAAATTCCAGCCTCCTTAGACCTCATGAAAGAGCTCTATATATAGGAGTTTTGGAGAAAGGATGAGTCAGCTTGAGGCTGGCATGAAGCTGACTAGTGTCCTCTCCCACTTCAGTTATTCTTCAGTTCTTGAGTCCACTTGGAGTTTCTTGCTTCCACTTGGAGATCTAGATCCTCTTACTCATCACAAGGCGAATTCCCTGATCCAAGTGTCATTTTGGAAGCTTCATGGGCATTTGACACCTTGCAGAATGACTGTGCCACTTGGCAAATCTCGCCCAGTGCAGGTAGCCTTCATTAGAGTTGACATTCAGCGCAGGTACAGAGTGGAGCAGTTGACATTCAGCGCAGATGCTCAATGGAGCAGCTGACATGATCCAGAATTAGCTTGTTTTTGAGTGTTTTCAGGTGGAGAACTGATTTTCAGTGTTGTGGTTTGCTGACCTTATTCCTCTAGGGGTAGGAACAACATGTTTAGGGACTTTGGATCCCTTAGATTATTGACATTTCATGCTTCATGCTGTAAGGCACAAAAATGTCTATAACATACCTTCCAAGCCCCTATTTCCTTGTGCAATTCCTAGGATGAATAGCCCATATTTAAAGGGAATTCAAGCTTCCAAAACTGCACAATCCAAACATAGGTCCTTCTCTGATTGCATGCATGATATTTACAACGCAGTAAATGATACAACTAATAGTACATCGTCCCTAAACTCTAGTATCAACTAGGTCTTTCTCTAAACTGACATGCATGAGTTTCTCATGAGGGAATCTTCAGTTAACTAGAGTAACACTTGTGGATGCACTAGTGTGCCAACTAACTAGTAGTCCTCTATTAGTGCCATAAATAGTTAGAGCTAATTTAACTGACCATAACTCAGTAAACTGAGTTATCTAATTACAACTCAATTTAAACTCATATTGGACCCCTAAAATTTAAGGAGAACATATACATGAGTACAGAAAGATTTCCAACACAAAATTCCTAAGCTAATTAAGTTAATTATACTTAATTAACTATTTACAAGTTCCTATGAGAATAGAATTCGATTTTAATTCACAGTTTAATTGAAGGACAAATTAAACTGGAATTTCTTGTTGCCATTTCTTAACAGTCTGTCTCAACAAGAAAGGGATTATCAACTACCCCGATCCTATCTCTGTGAAACTTGAATTTACATCTTGACAATGCCTTTGTCAAAATGTCAACATCTTTCTCCTCCATGGGAATGTACTCTAACAACATGCTCCACCTCAATACATAATCTTTGAGATGATGATATCAGATATAAATGTGCTTGGACCTATCATGAAAAAATGGATTTTCAGAGAGTTTGATACAACCCTGATTATCGCAGTAAATATCTTTTGGATCCATTTGTTAACCAAACAAACCAACCAAGATCTTCCTGATCCAAATGACCTCACATGTTTGCTGACTTGCAGCCATGTACTCTACGTCTGCCGAAATGAGTGCAACCAATCTTTGTTTCTTGTTGTACCAAGACCCAATACTGAAAATACCTCCTGATGTTCTTTTCTGGTCGGATGGAATTCCCGCCTAATCTGCATCTGTGAAGCCTTGAAGCTTCACAGACTTTGTCTGTCTGTACCATAATCTGTACTGAGTAGTTCCCTTGAGGTATCTAAATACATACTTTGCTGCGTTCCAATATAGCTTGGTAGGCCTAACCATATCTTGACTAAGCTAGTTAACTGCATAGCATAAATTGGTCGTGTGTTCACCAAGTACATGAGTGAACCCATAAGCTACCTATAAACAATAGCTTCCATTACCTCTCCAAAAGTAGCATCCTCCTTCCTCCTGTTACCATCCAGAGGAGTCTCCATAGGCTTGCATCTCTCCATGTGGAACCTCTTGAGTATTTCGTTGGCATACCTTCCTTGAGACACAAAAAACTCCCCATCACCCTGCCATACTTCCATGCCCAGAAAGTAATGCATGAGTCGCAAGTCCTTCATCTCAAACTCTCTTGTAAGGTCCTCCTTGCAAAATTTGATCAGTTGAGCATCACTTTTCAGTATGAGATAATCAAAATAAAGTACAATGATCAACATCTTACCTTACACCACTTTGTGGTACAGTTTCACATTCGCTTCACTCTTCATGAAGCCCAACCTGATGAAGTAGCTATCAATCCTGGTGTACCAAGCACAAGGTTCTTGATTCAACCCATACAACACTCTCTCGAGCCGACACACATGTGACTCATGGTCGAATGTTTCAAAACCTTCATGCTACTCTATGTACACCTCTTCCTCGATCGTGCAATTAAGGAAGGCTATCTTTACATCATCTGATGTATCTTCCAACCCATCTGCACTGATAGTGCCAATATAGATCTGATCAACGAGTACCTTGCAATAGGAGCAAAGGTCTCATCATAGTCAATCCCCTGTATCTGTGAAAAGCCATGGGCCAAAAATCTAGCCTTACGATTCTCCACACTACCATCTGCAGCTTGCTTTACCTTGTAAAGCCATTGAGATTGTTGGTCACTTTAACTGCTTATTGAATTAAACAACAAAGTGCGACATTAATTGTCAACCCAGGGAAGTCTTGTTATTTCAAAGGCAACTGCGTACTATATGCACTCAATTTTAAAAGCAATAAAAGTTGTAGTACAAACAAATCACGCCTTAAATTAACAACTTGAAGCTCCACTTTGCATTACAGAAATTACACTCTGTTGCAGATAGCTATCAGAGAATGCTTAATTCCACTCAAAGAATCAGATAATGGAAAAGAATCAATCTGCAAAAGAAAACAATGGCTATTGTCAAGCAGAAAGAGTCGATTGTGCGGACACAACCAACCTCCCTAGGAGCCTAAGACTCTCTAGTGACAAACAAGACAAACAAGAGCAATCCTTCTCTAAACATGCATTTACTATATGGGAAATCAAGTGTTTAGATCCTACCTGTAGTCCAACGTTGTTGTAGCAGTCCAGCTCCGCTGATCCGGATGAGCTCCTCCTTCACTTTGAAACCTGCATACACTAACAATCAAACGATTAAATAGCACTTGATAATCTCATAGAATAAAACATATTTAACACATAGACCAAGGAGTACATGAAACAACTCATAAATAACAAGTTATTGAGAAGAATGGACTCATTTGCATTAATAGGTAACAAAAGGAACAAATACAACCTGAGCCTTGGTGTTGTGCAAGTCCCTCCCAGGGTCCATCAAGAGTTCTCCTTTACTTTGACAAAGCTCACCCACTTCCAAATAGAACAAGCAAAGATGGCAATCTCTCCTCACAAGCTTCTAAATGGGAGTCCTAATTCCTGCAGCATTTACCCTTAGAAATGTATAGCTTTCAACCTCTCTCCTTTTGGCCCAATGCCTGTATTTATAGTGCTCAAGAGGAAGTTAATCAGGTCCACCATCAATGGGATAATCCCCTCTATGGATGGGATAGCTCCCTTATTGATGGGATAAGTTCCTCTTTGGTAGGAGTGCATGAACCATCTGGAGGCGCTCAATACACGTCGAACAACCTTCTAGAATGCTCTAGAAATGACCACAAGTAACTTTTTAAAGTTGAAACTTGCGCATTTTAACCTTTACAGGGGGACACACCTGTCCCTTTACATACAGAGCATCCAAAGACGCAGCTTTTGTGAACATTGGGTGCGTACCCGCAGTTAAGGTTGAGAGAACCTGCGTCCCCAAAGATAAATACATTTAGAAAGACTTTCTCTCTTTTTTGGAGTTTGACATGGAGAGCAGAGGCATAAGACTTGCCTAAGAGGGTAGCATGACTGTTGATAGAGCCATACTAACTGTAAATAGTCATGGTGACATTTTTTAGTGTAACAGATTGCCCCCTAAAGTGTGAAGCCTGTAATAGATTAGGGTTTTGTATCATCTAGGAAGGGTGAAGCGCTTTATCATTTCAAGGATTATCTCGTGGAGAGCCTGGTCAGAACCTGCAATTTTCAACACAAAATACATTTATAATATTATATCATCACTGAGGTAGGCATTCCCATACTCAGATTAAAACTTTAACTAACAGACTAACTACTCTGATACAGGAATGATCTTGTAGTACATCATAATCATAGACTTTTGTAGACACAGTATGGGCGCAGCCATCTGTTTATGATTAGTCTACTTAGATAATGAATACAAAACTCCTCGCAGCCTGGATGGTGGAAACTAGATCCAGGGTCTTCATTTCTACTTCCCGAATTGGTACGATTCTAGCCATGCGAATAAATGAGTTGATGTCGAACATGGTAGAAACCACTTGATTACCAGTCGATGATGTAAACTGTTAACAAGCGTGAGAGAGACCACCAGTAATGTCAATGGTTCTCAAAGTACCCAGTACAATCCATGAGATGTGAATGAATGAGTTGATGTCGAACATTTCACGGAATCCTTCGATCGAAAGTCAATGATGTAAACTGACGTCAAAGGCGAGAAACCTGCCATTGATGCATGCAGACTTCAAGGTACTGACGATTTCTAAGTCATCTCTCTAGATAATGTGCTGATGTCGATAGAAAGCGACCCGTTGCAGGCAAGCCCGCAACACGAAATCATTGTTCAAGTTGAAGAAATGTTGCTGTAAGGACTGACTCAGGGATGGTCAAATGGATGACAAGTATTTTGCAGATGAAAGTTTTGCTTGCAGACCTCTTGAACACATAACGACACGACAGATGGCTTGGTGATAAACGACTCAAAGTTAATCCCCGGAACCCGGCTGAAGACTTTCAAAGTGGTTTGATCAACTGTGAGGTAAAAGATTTCCCAACCCAGGTGAATGAAAAGTGTCGTGTTCAAGAGTGGTAATAAAGTTTCTTCTGAGACAAAAGGTAACAAATAGGCTCATTCTTCTCTCTTTTCCCCCACCATTTCTGGCAAGTACCTCTTTATTTTTAACAAGCTTGAGGAGGATAACATATGCTTGATTATAAGCTCATCCTTCGGATGAGTCCAACCTAGTTTTGATTCGAACCCTAGGAAGGAGTGGTTCGTTCCTGTTTGTAATTGAACAGGTCCTTTACTGTGAAATGTTTAACGAGCCCAGTATAGGAGAAACTCGGCGTTTTTCAATTTTAGAGAGTCTGAAAAACTTAAGAAGACTCCAAGTTGAACTTTTTCGTAGATTTGTGTCCCTCAAGCCCGAAAAAGTATAAAATAATACCTGGGGGAACCGCTTGATCTTGCGACCAAGGAGTACTTTCATAATTAGTGCCACTGACCTGAAAAGTAAAAAGCGATCAAGGACACGTCGTTTTATTTCCGTATCGAGTTTGAAACGACAAAAACCCGGCAATCTTTTCCTGATTTTACGGTCAGAAAAGAGCTATAAGGGGACCGTCTTTTAATTCCGTTTTAACGAGTGTAAAAGAAACGCTCGGCAATCTTTTCATTTTTTAGGAGTCAGAAAAGGGCTTAAAAGATGACTCTGATATTTTGGTTCGTGAAAAATGACAATTTTCCCTCTAAGTCCCTTTGTCCTGCACAAAAACGACACATTACTCATACCTGTTTAAGATAGGCAAAAATACATCGAAAAACATCCTTCCATGGTGAAAAATGAACAAATTCATCCAAAAAACCTATAAAAAGACTTTTTACCATGTCATTTTTACCATTTTACTGTTGAGGTTGAAAAAAGGGCTTTTGGCAAGAAACTTCCCGTGGTCGCTGCGGAAAATCCGACCGTCAGAATCGAACGCCGTCTCTTCCAGGTATTTTACAACATCCTCCTCTTCAATTTCATCCATTTAAAATTATGTTTTAGGTTTTAGTTTTGATTTTTGGGGGGTTTTGGGTTTCAAAGTGCGCTCTGCGGGGGACGCAGGTGCCCTTCGGGTGACCTGCGTCCCCCGACTTTTTCCTGTACAGGAAAAAGGTCGGGGGACGCAGCCCACCTTCAGGCCAGCTGCGTCCCGACGCTCTGTGTTCTAAACGCGGGGTGCGTCCCTCACGAAAGGCGGAATTTGAAACCCCAAACTCCACAAATAACCATTAAAAATTTCCCAAATTAATTCTAATCTTGTTTCTTGGTGTGTAGGGCACTCACCATGTTGGATTGGAGAGAAAGAGAGCACGAGGACGTTGATTTAGCCGCAATTGAACATCAACCTTCCATTGATGCCCTAAAAGCATGCGGGCTATATAAATACTGGGCCATACCTGGCATGAGGGCTCAGGTGAGATTCTTGGAATGGCTGGTTGAGAGATGGAACGTTCATGAGCAATGCTTTTACATCGGAGGGCACCAGCTCGAGATAGAGCCCTCTGACATATACTTTCTCACTGGCTTGCCAAATAGAGGCGAGCAACTCAATCTAGCCGGGACTAGGCCGGGTGGCCAATCCCTTGCTAGTCTCCGGGCAGATTGGTGCACACCCAATGCACACCATGCGAAAGGCGTAGAAATCAAACACATCTCTCTGCGTGAACTCAAGGTTATAGCTTTCACGGTTACCAGAATTTGCGGCGCAGCCGCTTTACATATTGCCTCCGGGTCCCAAATGCGGATGGCGATTGACTGTTACCAAGGCACCATTTTCAACTGGTGTGATGCTGTGTCGGCTAATATGAAGAGCCAACTGACTAGGGCAAAGAACGGACAACTGAAGACCTTTGGATATGGGCCTCTAGTTGTGAGCTTTGCCTTAGAGAGAGTTCCGATGCTGATCCCTCAGCAACTCACTGTTGATATCTTGGGTCCTCGGGAGCCAAAGCTGATACGATGGGTTACGGTGATGGCCCGGCATCCTGACGAGGGCGCGGCGGTTGTTCGATTCTCTGATAGTTATTTTCACTGGTTAGAGGACCAGGTTTTTTCGATCCAGGACTTTCCGTATGCCGGAGTAGATTTTCGAGGTGATCCGGACATGGTTCTTCCACAGGGAGAACAATGGGACGACAGAGGTACTTTATTTTTCACAAGTTTTCAAATTATGTATTTTTTTGTTTTTTATATATATCGTCTCAAAACTGACAGTAAAAATTTTCAAAATGCAGATGTTGGTCCACAGCGCCCAGCCAACCTCCGGCCTTTTGAGAGGAGACATCCAGTTGCACCGGTACCGGCCCCACAGGACGCGGCTGCAGAGTCACTAGCTGAGTTGGAGCAGGATCTAGAGCGTCTGACGGCGGATATACCTGAGACTACCATAGATGATATTCCTATCAGACTTCAGCGCTATGTAGTCGCAGTCCCTGGACCGTTTAGGAGATTTTTGTGTAAGGTAGCCCGTGCAGTGGTGTCGTATAGGGAGCACCACCAGTGATTGGCTAGTCACTTTGTAGACACATGTGACATTTTTGACTTTTTGTACTTATCATTTTTGCCGATCATAAGGTGTTTTTCAACCTATGATCGAAGACGATGTATTTTTTTTGACACACTCCTATCTATATATATATATCACTATTACCGGCTTATCTTGTTTAACATATGTGATGAAATGTTTTTAAATTTACTTGCATGATTATCGTAAATGTCTGTCCAACATTCGAGAAGCAATTGCATCTGCTAATGTATTTAAAGACCTTGGAATATGCTGATATTCAATGTAATCAAATTCACGTTCCAAGAGACGCACTCTCAAAAACAACCTTAATAACACAGGATTTCTAATGGCATAAACTCTATTAAGCTGTAATACAACAAGTTCAGAATCTAACCTCACTATCAAACGTCGAATTCCAAATGAAATAGATTCGGATAATAATTCAACCACTGCACTGTATTCTGCAATGTTGTTCGTTGTTTGACCGAGGCTTACCCCATGCATAGAAACTAACTCGTCAGAGGGCGAATAGATAACCCAAGCTGCGGAAGAGATATTCCGTGTACTACGACAAGCACCATCAGCAAATCCAATGTATGTTTGGAGAGGCGTCGACATCTGCAATATCAAGAGTAAAACCAAGATAAGCCAGAATAACGACGAAAAACACACTCTCTAAGCTAAGCACACTAACTAAACTAACAAACATACTAGCTAGAAAGAAAACCTAACCTAACTAAAAATTCTCCATACCCACCATTTAAGCATAATACCTCTTTAGGTAAAGTCCATTTCTGGGTTTACCCAAAGAGTCCCCATCAAAATCTACCAGCTCATAAGCCCCTTTTGCTAGCTTTCGCTTTACAATGTAGGGTCCATGCCACATAGGAACGAATTTTCCAGCACCTAGCTTATCGTTAGCTTGATCATATAATAGCACTAGGTCTCCCTCCGAAAAACTTCGAGGGGTCACATTTCTATCATACTGAGCTTTCATTCGCTTCGCGTGAGTCTCGATTGCCAATGCAGCGTCACGTCGAGTCTCATCTAATTTAGCTAAGTACAATAAACGTTTCTCCTCTTCGGAAGTAGCTGGAAGTAATTCGACAGCCATTTGAAGTGATGGGATTTCGCATTCAATGGGTAACACAGCTTCCAAGCCATAAACTAGCTGGAAAGGAGTGAACCCTGTTGAAGTTTTCACTGAGGTTCGGTATGCCCATAGCGCTGAAAATAACATGTTGTGCCAATTCGACCGATGAATACCAATAACCAGAACTTTGTTGATAGACTCAACCAAACCGTTGGCTTGCGGATAATAAGGAGTAGAGCTATCGTGGCGCAAACCAAGCTGGCTTGTAAGCTCAGTCATCATGATGTTTCGAAAATGGCTCCCATGGTCAGTAATGATTGCTTGTGGGACACCAAACCTAGTTATAATATGATTGAATACGAAAACTGCAGCTGTTTTGCCGCTTGCGTCGAATGTAGGCATCGCCTCGGCCCATTTAGTAAAATAATCAACCGCGAGGATGATATACGCATGCCCCCCGGCCGAGTGAGGGTTACAAGTAATAAAGTCGATACCCCATTTGGCGAATGGACCAACGGCAATTATAGGGTGGAGAGGAGCAGGTGGTGCGCGCATCTTGCGATCAAACACTTGACAGTTGTGGCACTTCCGGACTGCAATGATACAATCTTTAAACATAGACGGCCAGAAATAGCCAGCGCGCAACACCTTCTGAGCTGTGGCATACCCAGACATATGACCGCCACATGCTCCAGAGTGACAATCATTCAAAACCCTCTCAGCCTCTTCGTGAGTTAAACAACGTCGAAAAACTAAGTCTGCCCCCCGGCGATAAAGTGTATCTCCAATAATTTTGTATTGCTGGGATTGAAACCGAATTTTTCGACGTTCCGCCTTGGAAGCTTCAGGCCGAAAGGTTTGGGTTTGGAGATAGATGATTATATCCCCGTACCACGGATCTAAAGTACTGATAAGAAACAAAGATTCGTCCGCAATGGACTCCTCTGCCACAGTCTCTGTGTCAGCACGCGGGAAATCACACATCAATTCCGCAAAAACTAAGGATTTCTTAGACTTGGACTTCTCGAACTCCAAGTCGAACTCTTGCAGGATAACGATCCATTTAGAGTACTTGCCCCCTAGCAGTTGTTTTGTCAAAATGTAAATCATAGGGTTGCAATCCGAAATAACTGTAGTTTTACGGAGAAGAATGTAGTGACGAAAACGCTGGACAGCTTGAACGGCTGCCAGGGCCAATTTCTCCACATGCGAATATTTTAGCTCAGTGGGATTTAAGGTCCTACTAAGATAATATATCACATGTTCCGCTCCGAATTCATCTTCTTGAACTAACACCATTCCAATGGTGGAATGCGAAGCTGCGAGGTATAAGAAGTAGTCCTGGTTGTAGTTGGGAGGATGCAACAACGGTGCATGGGTCAACGCGTGTTTAAGTGCATCAAAAGATTGTTGGGCAATCTCGTCCCAAAAGAATTGAGCGTTCTGTTTCAACAACCGTGTAAAACCTTTAGTGACCTCGGCGTAGTTTGGGATGAATCGGCGTAAAAAGTTCGCTTTCCCTTGCAAACTTTGGAGTTGGCGCAAACTCGAAGGAGGAGGCAATTTGATGATAGCTTCGACCTTCGAGGGATCGACGCGAATGCCGGCTTTTGAAACAACAAATCCCAGCAATCGACCTGTTTCTATACAGAAAACACACTTGTGGGGATTCAACCGAATTCGATAATGCCTACACCTCATAAAGATTGCTCGTAAGTGGACAAGGTGATCAGCTCGATGTAAAGAATGAGCAGGCAAATCATCGAGGTACGGTTGCACAATGTGCTTGATGTCATGAAATGCGTAAGACATCGCCCGTTGAAAAGTGGCCCCGGCATTCTTAAGCCCAAAAGGTAATTTGCAATAAGCAAATGTCCCCCATGGACAAATGAATGCCGTTTTTGGTTGGTCGGCAGGTAGAATATTGATTTGATTATAGCCCGAAAAACCATCCATAAAGGAAAACATTTCACTTCCGGCACAATCATCAATAATTTGATCGATATAAGGCGTAGGATAGTTGTCTTTTGGACAAGCTCGATTTATATCCCTATAGTCGATACAGATTCTTATTGTTCCTTGTTGACCGGAACAATATTCGATACCCAATCCGTTAACGGGATCGGATAAATGAAACCTGCTTTCAACAGCTTTTCGACTTCTGCTTTAATCGCAGCCGCTTTTCGAGGGTGAATCTGACGCAACCGTTGCCGGACGGGTTTAGCATCCGGGTAGGTCTTTATTTCATGAACAACAATGGCAGGATCGATTCCCGGCATTTCCTCGTAAGACCAGGCAAACACATCGCGGAATTCTTGGAATAGGGCCTTGTAAGTTTGGATTTCATCTTCTGTACATGCGGCACCTATATGAATGTTCTCCTCAATTCCGGGCTTCACTGAAATATCAATGGGAATAGTACGAGAAATATTCCCTAAATTCAACTCTGAATCAGAATGTTTCGTTGGATCCTGAGCGTCTTTGACATATTCAGCGGTAAAGATAGATGAAAAATCATTTTCAAATGCATCATCCTTAGGTAAAAACGAAGATCTGTGATGGAGATCTTCCCATGGTAGATCGTCTACACTTAGGATTTCGCGAAGTTGTTCGTCAGATGACACGACTTCGGGAAACGCTATCCGTTCTAAGGTTGAGGTGAAAAGTGATTCTTCACTGACCACATTCATTTGGTCGATTTCGGTTGAACGCGAGTCGGTAAAAGACATGACAGCTTCATAAGCAATTTCATATGGACTCAAAGGCATAGCATCACCGAATGAGTCTATCTCAGATTCAGATGGGACAATCCAAGGATCATCATAAATAATGTTTTCTGATGTAATCATATGAATTGATGCAAATGAAGGGTCTACGCTGAGTGGAGGGAGAGGAAAAGTTCCCAGTAAACCGGAATCTTTAACTAAACCTACGCCAACGTCCCTATAAGGGATTGTCGTCTTACCGACATGCTGGATACTCTCTGAAGAGGCTGGGTCGGATGAAAAGTATGTCAGCTGATCAATAGTCACGATCTTACCGTTATGTGGAAACTTAATTACTCTGAAGACCGATGAAACGACCGCTGTCATAGCATATGACCAACTTCGACCCAAAAGAAGGTTGTAGTCTAGAGGGGCATCAACCACTTCCACATCCAGACTAACGGTTTTACCTTCTACCCCTATAGGCAATTCCTGTAGAATACCAAACGGACGGAACCCACGGCCATCAAAGGCCTTAAGGATGGTGGGGGATTGGTTCAACGAAGGAGAACCAAGAGATCTCCAACATTGAATCGACATAATACACGTAGAAGCTCCCTCATCAATCACAGTCCGATGAATAGGCCTGTTTTTTACTATCACTGGATTTGGAAAGCCATTTGATGGGGGAGACGCGGTGTACTATTTTCTAGATCGAAGATTATTAGATTCGGGTCCTGAACATCAACAGCTCCGATAGCCGACAAAAGTAATTTTCGTTGTGCTGGGCATGATTGCAGCACTTCTAACGCCGACATTGCTGAGGGTGAAACAGCTAAGTCCTCAACAATGTTGTAATTCTGGGCTGCTCTCGCATGTGGATTGAAAGCAGACCTTCGAAGTACACCCTTGGCGGGCGGTTTAATTACTAAGTCCGGGTTAGGTTTTTCGATCTGTAGTGGATCGGAACCAGGAGCTGAGGTTGATGGGTTAGAGTGAGAAGATTCTGCTTCCTTACCATCAACAGGATTCTTACTACCATAATCTTGCGATCGAGTCGCAATCCTCACATGAGACATCATCAAAATGGGTTCTTCACTGGCATTCGAGGAAGAACCTATCATCTTATTCTCCTGCTCTGGAAATGGATTTTTTAACACAGCAGGAGTGGGAGAACCTTTGACTATTTTCACAACCTCGGCCCGATGAGGGCAATCTCTCGTAAAATGATCCTCTTCACAAATAAGACAAGGATATCGAGGTTTGCGCTTTTCGTCATTGGTTTCCGACTTTTCCGTTTTCTCCTTCGGAGCCTTGTCTGCTTTAGCCTTCTTCTTTCCTTTCTTCTTTCCACCGTTTTTTGATTTGGCCGTAGATGACTCTACAGCGTGAATATCGGCGGTAAGTTCAGGAGAAGACTCTCCTGTCGGGGAATCAGGCAAAGTGATAATAGGAGTAGTTGAAGCCTTGGAAGACTTCTTCTTGCTCTTTGTATTCACGATACCAATCATACCATCAGCGGCATGAGATCCCGAAGGAGCAGCAGCGATTTGATTCGATTTTGGAAGATCCGGAATCTTCTCGTGTAACGTACCCGACTGAGTGTAAACTAAGTCAAGGTATTGCGCCTGAGCAATGACTTGCTCCTCAGTAACTACTCCGGCCTTAGCTACATCTTCAGTAATCTTCGGTAATAATGATTTAACAAACCATTCAGCTAAGATTTGGTCCGGGATAAAAACTTTCACTAGCCTTCTTCGACGTCTCCACTCATGAATGTGATCAGAAATATACGTGGACGTTGATTGTTTTAGTGAAGTTAATAACTCCGTGCCGTTATCGTATCTGACCGGCAACTGAAAGTGAGTTAAGAACGAGGTAGCTAACTGGCTAAAATTGTAAAAAGAGGCCCGTGGTAACTCAATGTACCACTTGGCCGCGAGACCAATGAGTGTACGCTGGAAAAGACGTAAGCGGATCGAATCATCCGAGATAGAATTTGAAGCACACCAGAGGTGGTAAGTCATCACATGATTGGACGGATCCTCTCCAGACTTACCTTCGAACTTGGGTATATCACTGGGCAACTTATTTGGCATTGGCGGCCAGAACTGAAGATATTGAATTGGATCGTTCGTTAGGCGCGTCAAGTCTGGTAAATCCAAAGTTGCGATAAACGGTAACTGCCGGTTAGGATCTCTAAAACTCTGGGTCACAAGACCAGTCCCAGGAGGAGGATATCCAGGATAACTAGGAACAGGAGTCGCATTTGGGATATTATATCCTCCTGGAAAACCAGGATTAACCGGACCGTACTGGGGTTGTTGAGGTTGTTGATAAGTGTACCCAGGATACGGTTGATACTGGTAAACCGGTTGTTGGACAGCTTGCCCAGGTTGGTACTGTCCCTGGTACGGTGGTTGAACAAATTGAGGTTGAGTAGTGACAACCGTACTTATACCAGGCTGACCTGCAGGCATCTGGACCGTGGTTTGAATCGTAGATCCAGACAACGGTAAAGATGTCTGAGGAGTGGTTACAGAGACAGTAGAAACCGGAGCCGTCGATACTCCAGAAGTAAGTATGGTAGATGTGGCGGTAGTTGCAGCAGCCGTTTGAGATGGAGTACTAGGTGCAATTGGCGGCTGAGTAACTACCGAAGTTACAGAAGTTTGAACATTTGACTGGACAGGTTGCGGTTGCTGGGGTGGACCAGAAACTACGGGTTGTCCAGCTTGAGGTACCAACTGTATACTTGGCTGCAACACCTGTTGACCCTGTGATGGATCCCACACTAACATTCCGGGGTATTGACCCGTAACAGGTTGAGGATACTGAGATCCATAACCGGATTGAGGATAGGATTGATAATTGTAAGGTGCAGTTCCCATACTTGGAACATATGACTGACCTTGAGGTGGTTGATAACCTTGACTCGAGTATTGACCTTGAGGTTGATAACCTTGAGGTAAATACGGATACTGGGGTTGACCTTGACCTTGAGGTTGGTACCCTTGAGGTTGATACCCTTGGGGTTGATACCCTTGGGGTTGCCATCCTTGAGGTTGCCATCCTTGAGGTTGATATTGATACTGAGGTTGACCCTGGGGTACATATTGAGGCTGGGGTTGACCTTGAGGCATGTATTGCACCATAGGCACATACTGACCTTGAGGTTGCCCCCCAGACACGATTTGTGTACCTTGAGGTTGCCCCCCAGGCGTTAACTGAGGCTGCCCCCCAGGCGGTAATTGGCCACCTTGAGGTTGGGAAACGGGAACTGAACCTGACATCATGTAAATGTCTCCTACACCCAATGGTATATTACCACTGTTTCCAGCTAATAACCCATGATCAACGGGTTGAGGAGATGCCCCCGCAAAGGTACCAGAAAGTGATTGATACCCAGTGGGAACAGAAGGACCGCCGTGTAAGAAAGATTCAGGACTTTGAGTAAACACGGACGACTGACCAGACATATTTACAGGAGTATGAATACCTCCAGGTGGAAAAGGAGTACGAGGTGTAGAAAAACCTACCCCAAAGTTGTCTAAATAATTGGTTAACGAAAGGTACCAAGTAGTACTTCTAGGAGGACTGTAAAAGATAGATTCACGCTCCCTTAGATCAATAGTAAGTTGATCTTCAAGGTTAGAGACGCCTATTTCTTCCTCTGGAGCAAGTTCTTCGATAGCAATCAAACCAGTAGGAAGATTTTCGGTGATAATTCTTTCTATTCTCGGTGAATCTGGAACACTAGAAGTCGGAGTAACAGGTTCAGATATTTCAGGTTCTTCGCCTGTATCACTAGCAGACGAAAAACTACCAACAAGCTCAGAAACTGTAACAGCTTCGGGATTATAACCTGTCTCTAAGCCTTGGTAATCTGAATGGACTACCAAGGAAGATTCTCCTTCTTCAGGTGAACCTACTCTACTGCCACTAGGAGGAGTTACAAGGACCTTCAACCCTTCGTACTGACCCGGGACGTCTTCAGGAGATCCACCCCGCGATCTACGGAGTTTTCTCAACAAATCTGTTCCGGTAACAATCTCAGGTGACTTGCCCCGAAGTCTACGGGACTGTCTCGGTAATTCCGCCACAGCTAAAAACTTTTAACTACTACACACGAAAACAAAGTAAAATTTCAAATCAAACCACCTAAAGTCTCTAAAGAACCAAACAAATTTGAATCACACGCCTAAAGAATCTAGGGCGTCAAACCAAGCACAAACAGTAGCCTTCCAGACCGAAAACGCTAGTTGGTGATGAAGCCCAACATCGCCGGATTCAGTACAGAAGTGGCGGGTGGAACAGTTACCCCGGCAACCTGCTTAATGAATAGACTGGACCAAGTTCCTCCACTTTAACCGTCTCGAGTGAAGTGAACCCCCCAGAAAATCCAAGTGAGTCTAGCCGACGTCTGCTCCAGGTACAGTGGGATCTTCCCTCCACCGTCACCTCGGTAGAATCCTAAAGATAATGGTCACTAAGGTTACCAACCGCAACAAATGCACCTGGGGGAACAGTCTAAACTCCGACAGCACGCAAGGGCAGAGTATCAAGCTCAATCCCCTTGCCGGCTCCTTGACAATAATCCAAGGTTTACCGACAAGTGACCCCTGGCTCCTCGACAATGGTTAATCCGAGGTTTACCGTTTGTAATACGTGCGTGTCTGGCGTCGTTCCCAACGAGGGGGGATTGATCCCCTCACTGGTTCGGACACGAGCTCGTGCTTCTCCTTTAAGAGGAGCTTTCCCAGAGTACAAATGAGACAATTGGATTTATTCTATCACAAGATAAGCTACTTGTTTGGTTTTGTTGTCTTGGAGAGTTAATTACTCACCTACTCCAAGACACTAGCCTGATCTAAATTGGTGTTTCAGAGCCCTAGTAAATAAAAGTTACTACGTCGATTTTACTTTAAGCGTTAATTTTATGGTTTTTCTTAAAGACAAAAGGTAGCGGAAGTGAAACCAATGGTGTGTAGACTCGACTCAAACCACTACAAAGATGCACCTAAGATGATTTACGCTACTTTCCTTTTTCAATGAAATTCTTAACTAAGAGAGTTGAGAGATGCAAATTTTATAGAAAACAACTTTCTTAGTAAAGACAATCAAAGAAACAATTCTCTTTATCTTTTCAAGCATACAAACATGACCACTCCTTACGTGCACGAAAAACTCTTTTTCTTTCAAAACTTTTCAAAGCTACTTGAAACAAAACTTTTCAAAGGAGATGTTTTTGTATTTTCTCTTTTTAATAAAGCATATAAATCTATTTTAACAAAAATCAATCTCAAAAACTATAAAATCTATGAAAACTTGACTCACAAGCAAATCAAAAGGGAAATTACTCTAAGCAAACCTAACAAGGCAAAAGCTCACAAAGATGATTCTAGGTTGTTTTACTTGACCAAAATCAAATCAAGGACCAGCTAATGCAGAATCAAAAGACTAGTCAAAACAAAACTCAAATCTTTTTGTTCTTTTCGTAAAATGGAATTCAAGACTTAATCAATAAGCACTTCGAAATTTGCCCAAGAGACCAATCAAAGGTAAGTTGCTCTCAAAGGTAGACTTTATGACAGGCCCGACTTCTAAGAACGCTGACAAAACCAGAGAGATCTAAGGCTTGACAACTTCTACCGCCAAAGTCACTACAAGACCTACTCAAAAATCAAACCCTAGGGCTTAAACTTCTATGAAATCCACTAAAACACTCAATGCTAACGAAACAAGTTCAGGTGAAGATCTTTGACAAGAGACTAATGAATTTGGGCAGTAAAAACTAAGAAAAAGCAATCTAAGAGAAAAAATGCAAAAAATGGAATTTTCTCAAATTTTAGCAAGGGACGCAGGCAACCCGTTAGAACAGGTGCGGGCCCGCTCTGTGCACACAGCGACAGTGCGTCCAGGGACGCACTGTGCAATACTCAGAGGGTGCGTCCTACTGGAAAATTCAAGAAAAACCAAAATGAATCTAACCCTAAGCTAACCCACCCAAAGACAAAGTCACAGAGCCAAAAACCAGAAAAATAAACCAATTTTCTCAGAGCAAAGTTCATACAAAGGAAAAGACTTTCACATCAATGGAGTCCCCAGTGGAGTCGCCAATTTGTCAAGCGGAAAGAGTCGATTGTGCGGACACAACCAACCTCCCTAGGAGCCTAAGACTCTCTAGTGACAAACAAGACAAACAAGAGCAATCCTTCTCTAAACATGCATTTACTATATGGGAAATCAAGTGTTTAGATCCTACCTGTAGTCTAACGTTGTTGTAGCAGTCCAGCTCCGCTGATCCGGATGAGCTCCTCCTTCACTTTGAAACCTGCATACACTAACAATCAAACGATTAAATAGCACTTGATAATCTCATAGAATAAAACATATTTAACACATAGACCAAGGAGTACATGAAACAACTCATAAATAACAAGTTATTGAGAAGAATGGACTCATTTGCATTAATAGGTAACAAAAGGAACAAATACAACCTGAGCCTTGGTGTTGTGCAAGTCCCTCCCAGGGTCCATCAAGAGTTCTCCTTTACTTTGACAAAGCTCACCCACTTCCAAATAGAACAAGCAAAGATGGAAATCTCTCCTCACAAGCTTCTAAATGGGAGTCCTAATTCCTGCAGCATTTACCCTTAGAAATGTATAGCTTTCAACCTCTCTCCTTCTGGCCCAATGCCTGTATTTATAGTGCTCAAGAGGAAGTTAATCAGGTCCACCATCAATGGGATAATCCCCTCTTTGGATGGGATAGCTCCCTTATTGATGGGATAAGTTCCTCTTTGGTAGGAGTGCATGAACCATCTGGAGGCGCTCAATACACGTCGAACAACCTTCTAGAATGCTCTAGAAATGACCACAAGTAACTTTTTAAAGATGAAACTTGTGCATTTTAACCTTTACAGGGGGACGCACCTGTCCCTTTACATACAGAGCGTCCAAAGACGCAGCTTTTGTGAACATTGGGTGCGTACCCGCAGTTAAGGTTGAGAGAACCTGCGTCCCCAGAGATAAATACATTTAGAAAGACTTTCTCTCTTTTTTGGAGTTTGACATGGAGAGCAGAGGCATAAGACTTGCCTAAGAGGGTAGCATGACTGTTGATAGAGCCATACTAACTGTAAATAGTCATGGTGACATTTTTTAGTGTAACAGCTATGCTGTAACAAAGAGTCAGGACCCTATCCACAGAGCGGGAATCTCCAGCACCTGCTTCTGATTAACCAGATTTCCAATTCACTCTATAACTTAATCACCGGTGAAACAATCATAAATTAACTTTGAATAACACAACAATCAATTGAGAAAGAAACAGAGTTTCAGCAAAGGTATTATAAACGATATTCAGCAAAAAGTACTTGTTAACAAGGCATGAATATAAGACACACTTGACACACTGTAGAAATATAATGTGTGAATCTTGTGATGAAGGTGGGCCCTATCCTTCTCACAATATTCCCCAGGAAACAAGAACTAGAAAAAGATGTTCAGAACAAAATTTTATTCATCCATCAATATGTCATATTACAAAAATAATTCCAGTCCTATTCCTTTAGATAAGCCTTTTTCCACAGTCTGTTCATCCCCTTCTAATGTAGATGTCTCCTCTTTTTAAAGAGGAGACATCTATTACAAAACATTTACATTGTTTTAACCCATTATACAAAAATAGGGAAATCAATTCCTTGTCAACAAAATGCTGTTACAGTAATGTTGTCTTTAGATTATAAGCGTTACATCCAGTGTAACAACTTCCTTGGTGATCAATTCTGGTTCCTTTGCTGCTATCAAATTTAGAACACAAATCTCAATTGTTTCAGCATCACGATTCGCGTGTTGTTTCTCCTATTTCAGCAACTGCAAAAATAGTCTTCCAGGTTGTTTCAGCAGCACGGACTGCACATAATTCTTTAACTGTTTAGCACTTAATAATTCAAAGATTAACAATGAGAACACGGCTTCGCTCGGTCTAGGGTTTCTGCAAACCCTGCTACGATAGTCTACCCCTGACAGAGTTCAGCCTTGACAGACCTTGGGCGGATCTGCGACCTTTCGTTTCCTGCAAGCGATCGGAGGAATCATGCAGCCCCCTCAGGGGGAGGGCGATGCGCCTCCCCCAAAGGACGATGGCAAAAAGCAACCAGTTGGAGCTAACGACAAAGAAGAGAGGCAGAACGAGGACAACACGGACAACAACGAGCATCAGGACAATGATCAAGCTCAGAAGGATAAGCCCAAAGTGAGCTCATCCACATGCAGGCCAGTGGCCACTCATAGGCCAAAAGTGGAATTTCCTAGCCACCGAATCAATGCCAGAATACAGTTCATGAGGGATCACGCGTTAATAGGCAAGTTCATTGGACTTTGGCCGACTGAGAAAGCGCTAAGGGGCTGGATAAACTCCAAATGGAATCCAAAGGGTCACATCACTCTGCAACTAGGGCCAAAGGGTTTTTTCACAGCCGTATTTAACTGCTTGGAAGATCGTAACAGGGTTCTGGACGGAGGTCCATACTTCTTCAACTCCGCGGGCCTATATCTCAAAGGGTGGGTTGAACGCTTCAATCCTGACAAGGAAGATCTTAGTTGTGCTCCTGTTTGGATAAGGCTGTATTCGCTCCCATGGGAATACTGGGAGGAAAATTCCCTACAAGAAATTAGAAATGCTCTGGGCGAATTCATCAAAGTAGCAGAGGAAACAAAACTGTGCAGATACACATCATATGCCCGGATCTGTGTCTACATGGACCTCAAGCAAGCCCTGCCAGATACGGTAAGTCTATTCCATGATGATATTGAATGGATTCAGCTGATAGATTATGAGCATGTACCGTTTAGATGTAGGAAATGTCATGATCTGGGCCATCTCTTCAGAGATTGTCCTCTAAACAGAAAACCCCCATCTCAAATGGACTCAGACAATCCTGCTCCTGATGGGTTTACCAAAGTGGTAAATCGCAGAAGAGGTCATAAGAAGTCGGCAGCCAATACCAGGACCACTCCAGCTAACTCGTCAAAACCCTCAACTAGCAATAGCTTTGCTGCTCTGGCCAGTAATGATGTTCAAGAGCCCGAAAACCCACCTCTAAATGAGAAGGAAACCAGTAAAGAAAAGCAAAACGGGGTCTCACCGCAGCCAGGGGAGAGCCAGTTCAGCAAATCGATCCCTCATACCCAAATCAAACTCCCAGCCTGGAGTTTCCAAGGAATGGAAGTTGATAATCCAGCACCTAGCTCAAAGGCTGTAGAGGAAACAACTGAAGACTACCAAGAGCCCCAACTCATGGAGGAAGACCCTGAGAATATAGATATTGGTGAACTGGATATTCTAGGACTAGAGCAGGCATGCAAAACAAGAAATTTTGATAAAATCCCAGACCGGCAAGTTGACAACCTGGTGGAGGTCCTCACTCGCGCACAAAAAAAATACTCTCTGGGGGTCCAGATTGGTAGTCAATGGGATGGAAAGTTCATTACCAAAGACAACAAAAAGCGAGGGAGGAAAACCACTCTCGAAAGAACTATCAGAATAGGAGAAGTGCTAGTTGAGTCAGGCAGATATGCTAAGCTGACCAAGTACTTCAACATCAACCCCAACCCTTCTCAATGAAGCTGATCTCATGGAACATTAGAGGGCTCAATAGCCCAAGGAAAGGCAGGCTTCTAAAAAATATGCTTATGCAGGAAAAACCTAATATTCTCTTTCTGCAAGAAACAAAATGTAACTCGACAATTTTGGAAAAAATGGCAGCAAAAGCTTGGCCAGGAGGGATGGTAACGGCTGTTGATGCTCAAGGGGCGTCGGGAGGACTTGCAGTTCTCTGGGATGCGCGAGTGATTCAACTTGACAACATACACGCAAACAAGAACTTCATCCAAGCAATATTTCACATAATCGGCACTAACATCCATGGTCACATGACTAATGTGTATTTCCCTCAGGAAACTATACACAAAGCTGAAATCCTGGACACCTTATCGGAGCTCAACTCAAACAGGTTGCACCCGCTATGGATATCTGGAGGTGACTTTAACATGATCGCAAGACTGGAAGAAAAACAGGGAGGCAGAAACAGAAGCAACAGAGATGGGAACATTCTAAAAGACTTCATACAGAATAATTGGCTGATAGATATACCTTCAAATAATGGCATGTTCACATGGAACAACAAAAGAGAAGGTTCGCAACAGATAGCTTCACGCCTTGATAGATTTTTACTATCAGATAATGCAATTCATTTGGGGGGAGAATTCATTGCTTCCATCCTACCGATATCGGGCTCTGATCACTGGCCAATAGAATTGCAGTGGAATCGACCCGGCAACAACATTCGACGTCCTTTCCGGTTTGAAGCTTTTTGGTTAACCCATCCGGATTTCAATGAATTAGTCAGATCAACATGGCTCAACTTTACTCCCTCTAATGGCTCTAAGATGTCTAAATTCCAGCAGAAACTAAAGCACCTTAAAGGTGAAATCAAACACTGGAATCATACATCTTTCGGCAACATTTTTCAAGCACAGAAAGCCCTTAATCAAGAAATGAAGAATGTGCAGCAGAGGATCATAATCGAAGGACGCTCTGAGGACCTAACAAAACAGGAACAAACTCTTGAAGCCCAAATCTTAGCCAGAGCAAAACAGGAGGAAACACTATGGCGACAGAAATCAAGAGTAAAGTGGCTGAAGGACGGGGAAAAAAATACAAAGTTCTTTCACAGAACCACAGTGCAGCGCAGAATGAACAACAATATATCCCACATTAAAAATGAGCAGGGAGCAAGGATTGAGACTCACGAAGGCATTGAAAATGAATTTCTCAGGTATTTCAAACAAGCTCACCAAGAGCCCAACATAGATAGAACGCATGCTATTGACAAAGTTCTGAGAAACATTCCCAAATTAATCACAGAGGAGCATAATCTTCTCCTTCTTCGTCCCACAAGCCTTCAGGAAGTCGAGAATGTCGTGCGTCAGTTGAAAGCAGGGAAAGCACCGGGTCCGGATGGATTCACCTCCAACTTTTTTCACAACTTTTGGGATCTAATCAAAATGGAGGTCTGGCAAGTTGTGGAAGAATCGCGCACTTTAAGATGGATGTACCCAGGGCTGAATGCTACCTTCATTGCTTTAATCCCCAAGGAAGAGGAATCCAGTACTCCAGATAAGTACAGACCGATTGCTCTCTGCAACATTATTTATAAGATTGTCTCAAAAGTTATAGCTACCAGATTGAAATCATTGCTCCCTCTCATTATTTCGCCAGAGCAATCTGGTTATGTAGAAGGCCGGCAGATTACGGATGGTATTATTTTAACTCATGAAATAATCCATTCTCTGAAGCAATCAAAGAAACCAGGTATGATGCTTAAAATTGATTTATCCAAAGCTTTTGATAGCTTAAGCTGGGTTTACATTCAAAAAAATTTAAATGCCTTTGGCTTTGCCCCTTCTTGGGTTAGATGGGTTTTGAGTTTGTTATCTTCCTCGTTCTTTTCTGTGCTCATCAATGGTATACCTTCACCCACTTTCCGTCCCTCCAGGGGTATCAGGCAGGGAGATCCCCTCTCTCCATTCCTTTTTGTCATTATGGCAGAGGGGTTGGGAAGAAGCATCAAATCAGCTCTGCACTCCCAGCAGCTCAAGGGTTTATCCTTTCTCAATTCCCCCACTTACTCTCATCAGCAATTTGTAGACGATAACATGCTCTTTGGCCATCCTTCTGTTCAGGAAGCGCGCCTTCTCAAAGCTCTCCTATCGGACTTCTCTGAAGCTTCAGGAGCCAATATTAATCGAATCAAGTCTCAAATCTTTTTCTTCAATACTCCTGTCCCTACCCAAAACGCCATAGCCCGCATTCTTGGTTTTACTATTGCCTCTCTTCCTTCTAAATACCTTGGAGCGCCCTTAATGGCCTCGGCTCTCAAGCATTCCTCATGGAAAATCCTGTTAGAAAAGCTAGAGGCGCGTCTTTTCCTTTGGACTCATAGGGCTCTTAACATGGCCAGCAGACTAGTTCTCATTAAAGCTGTTCTTCACTCCATGCCTCTGTATCTTTTTTCAATTTTAGCAGCTCCCAAATGGGTGCTCAAGGAAATAAAGAAGCTCCAACGTAATTTCTTATGGGGCAACTCTGGTCCCAATCGAAAATGGGCTCTGGTTAAATGGGATAAAGTATGTCTTCCGAAGAAGGCTGGAGGCATTGGCCTAAGGGATCCGGGGCACAACAATGAAGTCATGGGAGCCAAAATTTGGTGGAGATGGCTCTCAAAACCCAACACTCCCTGGGCCTCCCTATGGACAGCCAAATATGCAAACAATAGCCCTATCGAAGAAAGAATTCGAATGTCAGAAGTAAGTACGGGCTCAGTGATATGGAATTCGGCCATTCAACATAGGAAACTAATACAACAGCATAGCTTCTAGGAAATTAAGAATGGCAATACAGCTAGGTTCTGGGAGGACTCCTGGCAGCAGCTCCCAAAGATCAAGGACATCCTCTCTAACCTTCACTTACCAGAGCAAGATTTGCATGAGCTAGACAAGGTTAGTCAATTCTGGAATCCTTCTTCCTCACAGGGGTACAGACGTTGGATTGAGGCCAAACAGATATTACGGCATGGCTCTGAGCAAGCTCAGACCTCTCTTTCCTCCGAATTACAAAAGAGGCAAATCCTCTCTTCAGAAGGAATGGACATTCTAAGGTGGGGATATGAAGAGAAGGGCACTTTTACCACAAGGGAAGCATACAATGTAATCATCAAGGAACGGATAATCAAAGATGTTCTATGGAATAAAATCTGGGATTCCTCCAACTGGCCGAAGGTATCCACCTTTCTTTGGCTCCTATGTCAAAATAAAATACTCACTTGGGATAACCTCAGAAAAAGGAATTTTTATGGCCCATCTATATGTCTCAACTGCAAGCAAGCAGAGGAATCAGCTTTACATCTTATGCAGACTTGTCAAATAGGACGAAAGCTGTGGGAAAAGGTTAGCTTCCGTTGCCAAAAAGAAGGCAGAGTTCATGGGGACATTAAAGCTACTGTTCGTAACTGGAGTCAAGCGCCTTACCAAAGCAAACTCCTCAACACTCTTTGGCAGCTTATTCCTGGTCTACTGATGTGGAACATCTGGAAGGAGCGGAATCGCAGGGTATTCAAGGACCAATCCATGTCTACAGAGCAGCTCTGGACTAGGCTATGCCAGAACATTAAAGAATCCCTATCCATTAAGCCCTGGTCCCAAGAAGACTTTCCAATGCTGCCGCAGGAACAATCCATCTGGGCCAACTGGAATATTCATCTGAATCAAGAGCCTACATTCAAAGGCAGTCCTTCTCTGCGTGATCAAATCCCGACAAGATGGATTCCACCGCCCAGCAATATGATTCAGCTCAATTTCGACGGAGCCTCAAAAGGCAATCCAGGAAAAGCAGGATTCGGGGGAGTCTTTAGAGATCATCACGGAACTCCTTTACTGCTCTTTCTTGGATCAAAAGGTTGGGATTCTAACAACTCAGCGGAACTGGAAGGATTATGGCGAGGTCTCATTTTAGCTCAGGACAGAGGACTTTTCCCACTCATCATAGAAGGGGATTCGCAAATTATCATAAACATGGTTACAAAAATCATGCAGGGTACTCCCACACACAAGGTCAGCAGCAGTTGGAGAATGGCTCAAAGACTTGAGCTAATTGACAAATGGCTTTCTCAACACAGGGCAATTTCATTCAAACACACGAGGCGAGAAGGAAACAAGCTGGCTGATTTTCTAGCTAATATAGGAGTGGAATGTGGGTTGGATTTCTTTGCAGGTTCGCTCTCCAGCATTGCCTCAAAGGATCAGCTCTCAAATTACCATAACATTGTGAAGAATGATATGAACCAGGAAGTAGATACACACCCGGATGTGGGTGTCCTCGAGGTGCATTTAAGGTGGATTAACTCTTCGTCGGCAGCTGGCTTCATACCTGGCGATCCGGCACGGCTCCCACAAACTCACCGCGATGGATATGAATGCACTGAGGTACAGGCTTATGGTTAAGCATTCGACAATGAATGCGCGCCCTGTTCGAGATCCCGCGTAGGTTGTTTTATTCATGGCTCAGCTTCTAGTTCTGGCTATCGCTCTCATCGGCTCTTTCCATATCCATCTACCATTTTTCCCGCATCCGTGTTTCACTCTAGTTGCTTGGTGGCTTATCCGGAGTCTGTCCTTTACCTGGTTCGCCCACTCTTGGCCCTATTCTGTCTGGTCTTGTTTAATCCCCTTCTCAGGTCTCTCTGTTTTTTTGAAGATGGTGCGACGCCGTGGTGTTTCTCGTCGTGGAGGCACCAGTGGTAATCATGGTCGTGTTTCTCAGCCTGCCCCCCAGAATATCATTCCGCTTGCTACGGCTTCCCCATCCTCTGATCATGGCAGGCCCTTCCTGCACAACTCTTTTCAAACCACCCATTTCAAATTTCACAGTCGGCTCAATAAACCCGTTCTATTAGCCAGCATTACGGTTATCTTGGCTGAGGAGGAAGATAAGCCCAGCAGCTCTGTTCATACCTCACCGTCACAGTCTCAGGACGACAATGTGCTTCAGGGAGACGTGGTTGGAACTGTGTTCAATTGTGAAGATGTGTAGGAAGTGGGGAATGTGCCTAAGGCACCTCAACCTCCAGTTGATTCTACTCAGCGCAATTTGCCTGCGATCGAACCGGAGCACCCTTCTGGTGGCAATCTGAATTTGGAAGCTCCTCCAGGTGGCGGTGGCATGGGAGATGGGGACAATGCCGTCGACATGTGGATGGGCTCTCCTTTCCAGGTGGAAAAGGATGCTCCGGACTCTCTGAAACATGCTTGATTTTTACGGTACAACGCCCATTGATGGCAATCTCCCTTCTGGTCTTTATATCATTTTGCTATGCTTCTCTGGATTATGTCAATTATGTTTTGTATCAAGTCCTGGCTAGGTATCGATACCAGCAATTATAGTCCAATGTGTTGTATCAGGTCATGGATCAGAAAGCCATTGTTTTTGCTAAATTTTGTATATGGCTATTAGGGCAGAACGATTATTAGTAAAGCCATAGTCCTCGATAGTTTTGCAGTGATGTTCACAACTTTGGTTCGCACTTTTGTCTGTAAGAGATCTGGAAAACATGTTTTGAGTCTTCTCAATCCCGGGAATGTTGTCACAGGGGTATATGTCTATCAAGATATCTGGTTGTGGGATGGCTTTAGCCTCCTCTGAGGTCTTAACCTCTCTGTAAATATTTTTCCTCTTTTTAATAGATTTAGCCTTTACGTAGAAAAAAAAAATAATTCAAAGATTAACTATGAAGATGTCGTGATTATATGCTAAATAATTAAACGTATAGTGATGAGAAGAATCATTACATACCTTTGAGATAATTGGGTTAAAATACTAACAAAGGCTTTTAAATGTAAGTTGAAAGGGATGATATCATAGCAAAATATATGGTCAAAAAGGGACAATATGAGGTCCTAACATCCCCCCCAACTGAAGCAGTTGCATGTCCCCATGCAACATCTACTCTGAGTCTGAATCGGAGTACTGGGATGTACAGTGCAAATTACTTATACAGTAAGTATAGAAGGTGCTATCAGTCGAATCTCTGAAACCCTGGATGCTCTGTAATCTCTGCCATGCTACAAGATCCTCCTTTTTGGACACCTTGAAGTAGGCCTTATATTGCTGTACTGGCAACCAGAGAAGTGGGAAATGAAAATGATAACCCAACCATTTTTCACCACACTGCTGAACACATTTAACATAATTAGGCACTCGTGAAATTGTTGCATGAATATTAAGAGGGTTAAAAGGATGGTATTCCATTCTCCTTAGGGCAATGTTCCAAGAACAAATTGTTTGCCTGTATGGCAAGAGGTCCTTTATTTTTGATATACTGTTGAAATTCTTCTAACACTACTGCCTGTAATTCCCTGATATGCTCAGTCATTCCTAGTTCTCTTATAACCCGATGATGTTCAGCAATGAAAACAGTAGCATTCTGTGGTTCAGCTCGGATCCACAGAAGGCGATTTTCTTCGTTATGTTTTGTTGAAAGAAAAGTGTTTTGCCACGTGAGTTGATTGGCCATAAAAGAGACCAAGGCTCTAATCTGAATGTCACCAGCCACAGGAATCAAATTAAGCTTTCTATCTTCCGGCATGGCCTCATTATGGAGATAGAGTTCACATAAGAGATTCTGTTCACTGACTGACGCTGCTGCAAAAGTTATAATAAATTGCTGGGGTGTAGACACTTCGTGAGATCGTCCATCTCTGACTGCTTTTATCTGAAGGAATGCTAGGTGTTCTGCTAGGAAAACAGAATAATTAAAGGATGGTTTCCTAGTAACCAGAAGTCTTTGAATTAATTCAAAGATAAGAGACAGTCTAGTTTTTAACTTTTTATTTTCCTTCTGCTGTGCATGGAACTGTTCCAAGACTTCCCAATTTCTGTATACATGATTCTGCCATACTGATTTATGTTCCTATAATGCATTTTCTTGCGACGGGGCATACTCTTTCTTCCATATATCCCTGAGTTCTTGAATGCTTAAAGTTTGAGTGAAGACAGTCTCTACATAGAGAGGTTCAATTTGGGTAAATACCGTCTTTGCAGACTTTGGTGCAGGATTCTCAGCTTTAACAATTGGGGTAGGTCGGGGTATTTGTGGTTTCTCTTCTTCTTCAAAAATATTTGAAGGCCCTGCTGGTTCTTGTGTAACAGCAGGGCGTTCCTTTTTAGCTATGACAGGAGTAAATGTGGGAGTTGGTCCAGACAATGGGACTTCGATTACCTTATAACCAGCTCAAGAATAGAGGTCACCACATTGGTTGCACATGTGTTCATCATACCGATCCTTATCTGCACATTTCTCGGCTACAGATGCTACCTGAGCTAAAGTATACTAGTTAAGTTCTTTTTCATAAGCTTCCCTTGCTATTATTAACTCCTGCTTATAAGCCTGAATCTCGGCTTTCAGAAACTCATTCTCTTGTTGAAGGGAAGCTAACGTGACAGGGTCTTCTGTAGCAATTGCAGTCTCTGTAGCTGGTTCAAGTGGATGGGAGGATGGTTGTTTGGTGGCAGCTTCATTACTTATATCTCCAGCAGGTGGTTCTTGTGTGACAACTGCTAGACCATCAACTAGTTTTGTAACAACTATATCCTCCTGAACATGCAAATTCTGCATATCAACCAACTGAGTGGCTAGTTCTTCTGTAGCAGCTATAGTTTGTGCAGTATCCTGGGTTTCTACACTTTGCTCATCGGCAGGTGGCTCTTGTGTATCAACTGTTGAATCAGTAGCAGCCAAGTCTTGCTCTGTTTCCTGATCATGGTCATCAACAGGTGGTTCTTGTGTGACACTTGCTGAGACAGTAGTTGATTCAGCTGTATGTTGATTATCCATTTCCTATTTATCAGCAGGTGGTTCTTGTGTAACACCTGCTAAATCAGTAGCTGCTATGTCCTGATGTGTTTCCAGATCATGATCATCAGCAGGTGGTTCTTGTGTAACACCTGCTGGACTAGTAGCTGGTTCTTGTGGGACAACTACCTCTAGGTCATCTATCTTTTGTTCCTCAGCAGGTGTTGAGTCAATAGTTGGTTCTTGTGGGGCAGCTACTTCTAGGTCGTCTATCTTTAGCTCCTCAGCAAGTGGTTCTTGTGTAGCACCTGTTGAGTCAGTAGTTGGTTCTTGTGTAACAGCTACATGTTGTACATTGTTTTGGGTGTATACTATTGATAAATTAGTAGCTGGTTCTTGTGGGGCAGTTGTGTCTTCTGAAATGAATGATGTCACAAAATCCTGGACATTTTGCATTTCGGTACCCGAGGGTGAGGATGCTAAGGATTTGGGGTTTGGTGGGGTATGGGGTTTTAGGATAATGGGTGGTGAATTTAGGGTGGGGGTCTCTGTTGTTGCTGCGGAAGACGTCCTCCTTCGTCTTCAAGGTAAGGAGGTAGGGAAAACAATGGTTTTTCTTTTATGTATGGCCTTTTCTAGGGTAGGAGGAACATTAGAGATAATAGCTTATTTAATTGAGGCCCTTGTTCGTCTTTTTGATGAAGGAACAACCATTTCTTGCCTTTTTCTTTTCCTTCTCAGCCTAGCCAGGGGAATGTCATCGTCTGAATCACCACTGGGGATATGGACAGTGGGAATGGATGATTCAGGTAAATTATGGGACGGGGTTGATGCACTAGCAGGGTCAATTAGACTAGTTGTCACGGATGGCTGAGGATTTTTAGCATTCACTTGGGGAGTCTCAGCTGCTGCTTGAGAAATTTCAACAGTTTCTTGAGGGTTTTCGGCTGCTGGTTGAGTAACTTCAATAGCTTCCTGGGGGTTTTTAGCTGCTAGTTGAGGGCTTTCAGCAGCTTCTTGGGGAGGGTTGTTAAGGGTAGGAGGGTTCTGCAGGGCAAATCCCCTCAGGATTAAAAGTTGAACCAGGCGATGGTGAGTAAGGGAGAGGAGTGGGTACTTTGCATCCTTGGAATAATGTGCCATATTCTTTAGACACCCAAGCAGATAGTATGGCATATTTAATAAACGACCATGTCTTAAATGATTCAACAACACAAAGTCATGCTGGTACACTACCTGGTAACGTCCTTCGCAGGTGAGATAGTGCTTGACAAACTCTGCAACCTTTGGCCATGGAGGTGGTAATGAATGCAGTGCAACACCTCTGCCTTTAGGTTCGACCCGCTCCCCAGGTAGAAGAAAATCTTGCTGTGCGTTCAGAATTATGTGTTTACGGCTGAACCAACAGATGCCATTGGCTGGTAATCCTGAAACCTGCACTATATCCTCCTCTGTTACTAGAATTCGCACTCCCCGAACAGTAGAATAATCTTCCTTTAAATTACGTGCAAATTCCAGGACTTGCTGAGAATCAAATTCCTGGAGCCTCCAGAAGTAATACATCCAGTCCGCTTAAAGAAAAAATTGATATGCTTCTGGGTATAGTTCCAATAGAGCCATTGAACTAGGTTCATATCGAACAGCGTTACCTCCCATAGTTACTGGTTCGGTAAAATTCACAATACAGAGCCGAGTTACCACAGCCAAGACAGAGTAAGATATTGCAAATGGGGTTATGACATAATAAAACAGAGACAGGGTGACGAGACTCAATAATGATAAAAAATGACGGTGATTGGCATATCGGGTAATGATTGCAAAACTTTGATATTCCCCCCAACTGCGGCTAAAATGATAAGGTTTGGATGTACAGTGATTTCAGAAATCATATCAGAATCTTTTCATTAACTATTGTTTAATATTTACACATAAACACACATAACTCACGTTTTACCTTCGATTGCTGTGCTGAAAGTATATTTTCGTCATTTAGTGGATCACCAATGGTTATTGGAAAGGGTTATAAGATATGAGGGTATTTATATAAAAGGCTTTCTCTATTCACAGGAGGTAATGGTGAAGGAACTCAATTATCAGGATGAATGGTTGATTCTCTCAAATGGAAAGTGTTATATATTGATCATTTTTTAGAGAAGTTGATGCCTCAATTACGGAAAAAATGGGAAAATTGACGCTTTTTCGGAAAAATGGAAAAAGTCGGTGTTTCGACAATGGAGAAAATGGGGAAAAGTTGGTGTTTCAGCAACGGGGAAAATGGGGAAAAGTTGGTGTTTCAGCAACGGGAAAAATGGGAAAGGTTGGTGTTTCAGCAACCACAGAAATTGGTGTTTCAGCAACGGTCAAAACTAGTGTTTCAGCAACAGGAAAAAGAGATGCTGCTGTTAAAGAGGAATAGGAAAATGTTGCTGATGGATCATGAATTGAAGTGGAATGGCCATGTTTCCCAAACTGAAACCTGATCCTGCTTGTAATGCAATTATTCCTTCAACCAGCCTCCAAATCTAAGACCTGCAAAATAAATTGTAATATGGCCGCCCTTGACAGGGATTATTAGTTAAGTAATCTAATCTAATACTAATACAAAAATAATGTAGAAATTAAGTGCAATGAGGGGCAAGAGGCTCCCCCAAAAATATGTAATGTGAATCTGTCGTGCAAGTGGCCTTAAAATCCTCCTTAGAAATTAGTTGCTGGTACAGACGAAGCCGATACCCATTCTCGTAAGGTCCCAGCCACCTTGTTCGTAGTTTTCCTTGAAAATTTTCAAACCTAGAATCATATAGTAAAGCCCAATTACCTTTTTGGAACTGCTTATGTTTAATAGTTTTGTCATGCCACCTAGTTCTTTGCTGCTGAATCATAGTTGTTTGATGGATGGCATCCAACCTTTTTTCATCCAATTCCTGCAGCTACTGCAACCTAGCTGTCTGTGCATCAGTCAAATCAAGGTTAACAGCTAAAGCAGTTCTTAAGGTTTTAATTTCAAATTCCACAGGAAAAACAACACTTTTACCATAAACCAATTCATAGGGTGAAAAACCTGTAGTATTCCTTCAAGTAGTTCTGTAAGCCCATAATGCCTTAGGTAGTCTTTGAGACCAATCTTTCCTATTCTCCTTCACAGTTTTTGTTAAAATAGCTTCTATGACTTTATTTGTACTTTCCACCTGACCATTAGCTTGGGGGTGGTAAGGTGTAGTCATTTTATGATTGATATGATATTTTTGAAGAATATCTTTGAAACCATGTGAAAGGAGGTCCTCCATCTTTGACTACTTCTCTAGGTATCCCAAATCTAACAAATATTTCTTCAAATAAAAAGGTTAAAACAAATTCTTCATTAGCTTTGATTAGTGCCTTAGCTTCCACCCATTTAGTCATATAATCTATAAAAACCAATATATAAACTCCTTGGTTGGATGGAGGATTGATGGGTCCTACAAAATCTAGAGCCCATCTTTCAAAGGGTTCAAGTATTACCTGAGGGTTCAGTGGCATTTCATCTCTATGATTAGGTTGGCCCATTCTCTGACAACTGCTGTAGGCCCTAACATATTTCTTTGCATCTTTGAAAAGTGAGGGCCAATAATAACCCATCCTAAGAATTTTATGTGTTGTTCTCTTATCAGAAAAATACCCACCACAAGGGCCATCATGACAAGCCTTCAATATATCATAAACCTCATCTTCTCTAATGCATCTTCGGATCTCTTGATCAAGTCCTGTATGAAAAAGACATCCACTTATCCAGCTATACCTAGCACTTTGTTGAATGATCCTTCTTTTCTCCCGATGTGATAGTTGTGATGGTAGCTTCCTTGCAACCAAATAATTGGCAATGTCTGCATACCATGGTGAGTGAGCAGATATTGCAAACAAATATTCATCAGGAAAGGAATCATCTACTGGAGTATTATCATTAGTTTTTATCCGAGAAAGGAAATCAGCAACTACAATTTCTTTACCTGGTCGATCCACAATTGTAATGTCAAATTCTTGTAGTAACAATAACCACCTGGTAACTCGAGCATTTGTAACAGATTTATTCATTAAATACTTGATAGCCGAGTGGTCAGTATGCAAAAAAGTAGGATAACCAGTAATATAATGTCGAAATTTATTAATGGCATAAATAACTGCTAAAAATTCTTTCTCAATAACTGTGTAATTAAGTTCAGCAGGGGTCATATTCTTACTAATGAAGTAGATAGCATAAGGAAGATTGTTCTCTTCTTGACCCAAGATAGCTCCAATTACAGTATCTGAAGCGTCTGAGGATATATGAAAGGGAAGTGCCCAATCAGGTCCCCTCAAAATAGGAGTTGTAGACAACTGATGCTTAAGTTCATCAAATGCTTTCTGAGAGGCATCAGTCCACTTAAATTCAACAGTTTTCATAAGTAACACAAACAAAGGAGAATCTATTTTAGAGAAATTTTTGATAAATCTTCTGTAATATCCAGCATGTCCTAAAAAACTTCTTACATCAGTTTGTGTTTTAGGAATAGGAAGGGTCTGAATTACCTGTACTTTGGATGGATCCACTTGAATCCCAAGGAATGAAATGAAGTGTCCTAGTACAATTCCTTCGTTCATCATCATATGACATTTTTCAGTACTTAAGGAAAGATTGGCTTGTATGCATCTTCTAAGTACTTTCTCAAGGTTTTGTAGTGCAACTTCAAAAGTCACACCATAGGGAGTGAAATCATCCATAAATATCTCCAAGAATCATTAAGCATATCAAAAAAGGTTCCTATTACTGCTCTTTGAAATGTTGCTGGAGCAGTACATAGTCCAAATGGGAGAACTCTATAAGCAAAAGTTCCCCAAGGACTAGTAATAGTGGTCTTGTCTTGATCTTGAGGTGCAATTCTGATTTGGTTATATCCACTAAAACCCTCTAAAAAGGAAAAGAATTTCTTCCCTGACAAACTGTCCAACACCTGATCAATAAATGGCAAGGGGAAATGATCTTTTTGGGTAGCTTTATTTAAGGCTCTATAATCTACACACACTCTCCATTTCCCATTTTTCTTCAGTACTATTACCAATGGAGAAACCCATTCACTGTCAGATATGGGGTATATAAACCCTACATCAAGCAACTTTTGAAGTTCTTCCTTAACAATTTCCCTCAAATTGGGATTCATTCGCTGTTGGGGTTGACAGACTGGTCGGGCTCCCTCCTTAATATAGATATGATGAGTACATAATTTAGGAGAGATCCCCTTCATGTCTGTGTAGTCCCATGCAAATGCTTCCTTGTTCTCATGGAGCAACTTCAGTAGCTGTTGTGTTTCAACATCTCATAAATTGGAGTTTATGTTCAATGTTTTGCTAGGTTCAATTTCTTCTGTTATGCTTTTAGAGGAGATAACGGTTGATGTTTGAGGTAAATCTTCAGATTTAAGCTTTTGTTGTGTTTCAGAATCCAGAATTGCAGTTAACTGATTATGTGCTTCAGACGTAACTGAGGAAGGTTCAGAAATAAAATTACTAATTACTTCATCTTCTGTGGTATCTTTAAGAGTTAAGGCTTGTCCAATGGTCAAAATGGGTTGAGTATCATTATCCTCATAGTCTAACCATACAGAATCATCATTATTAATCATAGGTGTAGCATGAGGGTACAACGTAAGCTTCTTAGTTTCACAACCATTAGAAATTGTCATTGACCCTGATCTACAGCTAATAAAATCATCTGTTGTAGCCAGCCAGGTCTCCCCAAAATCAGAGGATGCCCCCCCAAATTTGCTTTAGTATGTAACACCACAAAGTCAGCTGGGTAATTCCAGGATTTAATTGAAATGATCAGGTCTTCAATAACCCCCTCTGGTTTGATTGTGGAACGATCAGCTAATTCCAGGATAGTTGGTGTTTCTCTAATTACATTTTTCAATTGTAACAGTTGTGCAGTTTGAAGGGTCATAATCTTTATAGCAGCCGCTAGGTCTACTAGAACTCGCGAAACAATAGTTTTTCCGACTTGCACTTTGACCGTAGGGTGACCAGGATCACCATATTTTACAGGAGGAACTTTTCCTGACATTAAAGTAACTAGATCACCCATCACATGAACTGTAAGGGGATCTTTAGCCTTCCTACCAGGTTTCTTGATACAAATGTCTCTGACAGTTCTGGCATAGATTGGTATATCTCTGAGTGCTTGTAAAAGTGGAATTTTAACATACAGATTTTGCAATTCCCCTAAAATGTTAAAAGCAGGCGACTCAGGTGTCTCAGTGAGAGCCAAGCACTTAGGGAATGGTGGTTCTGCTGTTTCAGCAGTTCCATTAGAGGATGGCTTGACTGTTTCAGCAGTTTTATTAGAGGATGGCTTGACTGTTTCAGCATCCTTATTAGATGATTTACTCTGTTCTGTCTCTTCTTTATCAGAGTCGGAAGAGGTAATATCATTTATAATTGGCTCGACTATTCTCCCAGATCGTAAATGAATATCATTACATTGCACAGGAGATGTAGACAAGTTTTGAATGTCGGTGACTTGCACAGCTTTATTTTTATTAGGGTTAGGGTTCGGTTGTATAGGCAGCTGAGGCTTCATGGTCTGATTATTCGGTGGGGTACCTGATGGGAGAGAAAGTTGTTGTTGGAACTGAGGAAATTGGCTTGTGAATGGAGTTTGTTGAGCTCTCCAGTTTGTGTTCCATTGGTTAAAATAGGATTGCTGTAAAAGCCAGGGAGTCCACATTGCAGGGTCTACAAAGGGAGGGTTTGTTTGCTGCATGGGTGGGAAATTCATTTGATTAAAGGGTGGGTATTGCATTTGGTTAAAGGGCAGGTAATTTTCTTGATTAAAAGAAGGATAATTATTCCAACAATTAAATGGCATACTATAATTCGTACCTTGTCCTCATGGTTGCCATTGCCTCCTTTGTGTCAGCAGATAAACAGCTTCAACTTCCTCCTCAGTTGGTTGTAACACTACCTTTATCCCTGGTAAAGAGGGGCATTGTTGCGTTTTGTGGTCCTTTTCACAAATGGTACAAATTGGCACCTTGTCCAGTGGGCATTCCCTCAATGGATGTTTTTCCCTGCATTTAGAGCAAAATATGGCCAAAGAAGCTCCTGCCTCTGCCTGATTCTTTTTAACCTGCAAGGTATCAATCTATGAAGCAGCAAAAGAACTTAACATTTCAGTCTTTAATTCCTTAAGTATATTACCTATTTCAGCCCTTGTTGCTCCTCCACTAGCTGATTTCTGGACCCTTAAATAAGTACTATCCTTGCTCTTTGATTTATCTGCAACTCCTCTTGAACACCTCTTGCAGAGGTTAACAATTTCGTCATACGATTATTTAGATATATCCCCTTTACCAAGCATATTTAACATATCTAAACAATCATCCCTTACCCCTTTTAATAATATTGCTTTGAGAATATCTTTACTTACATCAGGGTGCTCATATCTTTGCAGATTATACTGGAGTCTTTCCACAAAGTCCTCCAGATTTTCATCCTCCTTCTGAACCATCTTGAATAATTCCTCCCTTTTTTCTCTCGTCCGACAATAGTCTTGGTATTTGGCCAGAAATTTCTCCTTCATATGATCCCATGTTGTGATCACATGACCTCCCAAGCTCATAAACCATCTTAGTGCATTTCCTTTTAATGTTGCTGGAAACAACTTCAATTTCTAAGCATTATTAACATAATCATAGCTTCTACACAATATATCAAATTCGAACAGAAACTCATCAGGGTCTTCAGAGGATAAACCATGGAAGTTGGGTAATGCTAAAAGTCAGATATTTTTCATAGGAGTTGCTCCTCTGGGGAGTTCCCCAATAGGGAATTCCAAGGTGGAGAGGGAATTCTCTCCTCTTCCTTATCCTCTACGACCTCCACCAAAGAGTCCTTCATTGTTGTCCTCCATTGGTTGTTTTCCTGATGCACTTTCCCGGTCTTCGGTTTTTTCTGTTGGACTCTCAATGTCCTGAACTGGTTCCTCAACTTCAGTATCTTCTATTGGTTCTTCAATATCTTCTACTGGTCCTTTGACTTCCTCCACTAGTTCCTCAGTATGTTCTGCTGTTTCTATAATCCTTTTAGGTCCCACTACTTCCTCCGTTTGATGGTCCGTTTGGAAAGAGTGCTGAGTTTGTGGCCTCCGAGAGCTTAACCTCTGGGTTGTCTCAGCTTTTGAAATAATATCATCGATGAAAGGTTTCCTTCCCCCTCTTCCTTTGCCCTTGCCACCTATAGGATTAGTTTTCTTGCGTCCTCTCATGCATTCTGCATATCTACAAAAAAATCATCAGTACTTTTAAAATCCATTATTTCCTTCCCCAGCAATGGTGCCAAAATGTTGGTCACTTTAATTGCTTATTGAATTAAACAACAAAGTGCGACATTAATTGTCAACCCAGAGAAGTCTTGTTATTTCAAAGGCAACTGTGTACTATATCCACTCAATTTTAAAAGCAACAAAAGTTGTAGTACAAACAAATCACGCCTTAAATTAACAACCTGAAGCTCCACTCTGCATTATAGCAATTACACTTTGTTGCAGATAGCTATCAGAGAATGCTTAATTCCACTCAAAGAATCAGATAATGGAAAAGAATCAATTTACAAAAGGAAACAATGGCTATGCTGTAACAGAGAGTCAAGACCCTATCCCAGAGTGGGAATCTCCAGCACCTACCTCTGATTAACCAACTTTCCAATTCACTTTGTAACTTAATCATCAGTGAAACACTCATAAATTAACTTTGAATAACACAACAATCAATTGAGAAAGAAGCAGAGTTTTAGAAAAGGTATTATAAAGAATATTCAGCAAACAGTACTTGTTAACAAGGCATGAATATAAGACACACTTGACACACTGTAGAAATATAATGGGTGAATCTTATGATGAAGGTGGGCCCTGTCCTTCTCACAAGATTCCCCAGGAAACAAGAACTAGAAAAAGATGTTCAGAACAAAATTTTATTCATCCATCAATATGTCATATTACAAAAAGAATTACAGTCCTGTTCCTTCAGCTAAGCCTTTTTCCACAGTCTGTTCATCCCCTTCTAATGTAGATGTCTCCTCTTTTTAAAGAGGAAACATCTATTACAAAAGATTTACATTGTTTTAACCCATTATACAAAAATAGGGAAATCAATTCCCTGTCAAAAAAATGTTGTTACAGTAATGCTGTCTTTAGATTATAAGCGTTACATCCAGTGTAACAGCTTGCTTGGTGATCATTTCTGGTTCCTTTGCTGCTGTCAAATTTAGAACACAAATATCAACTGTTTCAGCATCACGATTCGCATGCCGTTTCTCCTGTTTCAGCAACTGCAAAAATAGTCTTCCAGGCTATTTCAGCAGCGCGGACTGCACATAATTATTTAACTGTTCAACACTTAATAATTCAAAGATTAACTATGAAGATGTCGTGATTATATGCTAAATAATTAAACGTATAGTGATGAGAAGAATCATTACATACCTTTGAGATAATTGGGTTAAAATACTAACAAAGGCTTTTAAATGTAAGTTGAAAGGGATGATATCATAGAAAAATATATGGTCAAAAAGGGACAATATGAGGTCCTAACAGGGATCTAACCACTGACTTATCCTCTAGTCTTGGGACCACATCCCAAACACTCTTACGAACCTTTGAGTCCTACTCCTCCACCATGGAATCAACCCAAATCGGCTACTGCATTGCTTCCTCAAAGGAATATGGCTCTGTCACAACACATCCGCTCATAAGAGCCACGTATCTAGTGTACCTATTAAGTGAGCTCCTCTATCTACACTGTGATGTGGGTTCTCCCACATTCTCTCTAGTATCCAACAAAAATCTATTTGCCTCTCTGGTGTGCTTTATCCCATATCTGGAAGACTCTACCAGAGTGGATGTCTCCAGTCCCGGATCCTTTGCATGTGGATGATACACATCAATTTGAGGCTCCTCAACTGCATGTAGCTGAAGTTCCCTCTCAAGGGAAACTCACCTGACCTTCTCCTCATCAAATTTGACATCCCTGCAAACCACCGTCATCCTACTCGTCGACAAGTACACTTGATAGTTGTGAGGTGTATCAATGTACCCCACAAATATCCCCAACTCTGATATCAGCTCAGGCTTCTTCCATGCATCTTTGGTCACATGGAAATATACCAATGACCCAAAAATCCTGAAGTGGCCAACATCTGGCCCCTTACCGAATAAGCCTCCTCTGGTGCCTTCATCCCATGTATCTGATGGGGGCTACAGTTCTAAGCATAAACTGTTGTGTTGCATGCCTAATCCCACAAGAGTAGTGGGAGACACTGATCAAGCAATATTGCCCTCTCTTCCCCTAATATGATTTTGTTCTTCCTCTCGGCCACCCCATTCTGCTGAGGGTTATGGGGTGCCGCAACTCCCATTTAATTCCTTCCTTTGCATAGAATTTCTTAAACTTGTTTCTGACATACTCATCACCATTATCACTTTGTAGAGCTTTAACCTTCTTGCTCGTCTCTTTCTCCACCATTGCTTTAAACTAAAAAAAATTTATGAAGGTTTGATCATTTTTTTTCATAAAACATATCCAAAATTTTCAAGAAAAGTCATCAACAAATATAACACAATACCCGTGTTTGGCCATGGATGTTGTTGAGAATGGTCCACACACATCTGAATGGAATTGCTCTAGAATAGGCTCTACTTGACTGTCTCTGTTGTGAAAAGAAGACATGGTATATTTACCCAAATCACACCCCTTGCATGTATCAATTTTATCTAGTGTACCTTTGGGCAAACTAGTGGAGATCTCTTGCATCATCTTCAAAGCCCCATGATGCAAGTGACCCAATCGCCTATGCCACAACTCGCCAATGTCTCAGCTTTGCACCATCTCTTCTTTCGAGCTCAAAGTAGCACAATCCTATACCTCTAACTTATGGAGATTCTTCTCCTGAATCCCTATCTTCTTTACTTGACCTGTGGCTATGTGTTAAAGGAACACCTTTCCCTTTGAGAAGATCACATCATAGCCTCTATCCTCAAGCATAGAAATGGATACCAAGTTCTTCTTCAACCCAGACACACACATAACATTCTTCAAGGTGAGTGGAGCCCCATTCTCCCTCTGAAAAGTAACTGTGCTTAATCCAATAGCACTATATCTCCCGTCATTACCCATCTTGATATGCATCTGGAGATCTTTCTCCTCCAGGTCAGGAAATAACTCCTTGTCGCCAGTCATGTGGAATGAAGCTCCACTATCTAAGTACCATACATTTCCCATCATTTATGACACCATGCATGTAATGAGGGAAAAGTCTAATTCGAATTGAGAGGCCAAAGCCTCACCCGCCACTCCTCTTGAGGACCTCTTCTTGGACTTCACACTTCTTCCATTCGGTCAGTTTATGTGCATTAGATGTTGATGGCTTAGGGATGTCTTGATGAACGAATTCCTTCAATCCATTATCCTCTAACATAGCCTCCATTTTGTCCCTCCATGCTATAAAATTGGAGCTTCCTTCCAAGGCATACTCGAGCTGTAAACCGTAGAATGCCATCTACCGATCCTGAAGTATATATTGAAAATTCGAATTTCACCTGTAACCCAAAACTCAAAACTTCAAAATATCCTCTAGTGTATTGAATTCAGCTTTGATACCATGTAGAATTTCCTGTAGATTCACAAGCTCATACAATTTACTAAAGCACATGACAAGAATCTACTTCTACTTTCAACCAGCGGAAGCTAATAGATCGATGAAAACAATATGAACAAGAAGAAGACAAATCAATGGCACATAACACAATAATTTCTCCTAGGGAAAGCCACTGCTCTAAACCCCACCTATACATATTGCATTAAATCAGAAATATGAGTGAAGATATAAAGCTTGTTCTCACAAGAAAATTCTGCACAAGAATGCTCAACTCTCTACCTCACAAGGTCATTATTAGCCAACACTTCGCAAATTTCCACTGCCCGCCAAGCCCCTATTTCCTTGTGAAATTCCTAGGATGAATACCTTGTATTTAAAGGGAATTCATGCTTCCAAAACTATGCAATCTAAACATATGGCCTTCTCTAATTGCATGCATGATATTTACAACTCAGTGAATCATATAACTGATAGTACACTGTCCCTACACTCTAGTCTCAACTGGGTCATTATCTGAACTGACATGCATGAGTTTCTCATGAGGGAATCTTCAGTTAACAGGTGTAACACTTGTGGATGCACTAGTTCACCAATTGATTATTAGTCCTCTATTAGTTCCACAAACAATTAGAACTAATTTAACTGACCATAACTCGGTAAACTAAGTTATCTAATTACAACTCAATTTAAACTCATATTGGACCCCTAAAATTTAGGGAGAACATATACATGACTACAGAAAGGATTCCAACTCGAAATTCCTAAGCTAATTAAGTCATTTAAACTTAATTAACTATTTACAAGTTTCTATGAGAATAGAATTCGATTTTAATTCACAGTTTAATTCAAGGACAAATTAAACTGGAATTTCTTGTTGGCATTTCTCAACAAACTTTTGATCCTGGAGTCCATGTTTAGACTTCCTTATACCATTGGAAATCTCTTTCAGAATAATTTCTAGTTGAGTGTGTTTTGTTGAGAAATCTAGGGCATCATTAGTTAGCTGATTTCTCGTAATTAGTAACTGATTGTGAGTACCTTTTACTTCATTAGATTAGGATATTATTGCTTCTTAAGTTATTAACATTCTTCTTCATCAAATAACTACCAATGCATGAACATAAATAGACAAGAAACACAAAAAGTAGGCAATCATCCAAGGCTAAAATTTCTCACTCTTTGAGAGGAAAACTCACACAAATTATTCTTATAGAGATTCCAATTGAAGAATGCCAAGACCAAGACCCTTGACCTATTATCCACTCCAAGACCAAGACACTACATCTCTTGACCATCTTCTCTTCTTCTTGACTCCTCTTCTGCTTTGACCTTATTTGTAGCAAGACATAGTTATCATCGATATCTTATCACTGTCTCCACATCGAGATATCCTTTACTATGAGACCTTCTTGCTGTCATATTCTGGAGAACTTACTTCTATGATGGTCATCCTTCGAACTGTGATGGATCCATTACTTCTAATTGTAATGGCATCCTTCTTACTGTAATTATATTGAACCCTTAACATTGTAGAAGCACCGAGCTTACAATACTATAATAACATCAAGACTGAGATAGCACCGAACCTATAATCACTGTGAGGACCGAAACATATCTTCTGAGATAGCACTGAATCTGAGGCTTCCTTCATAGCACCGAAATTCATGACTGTAATGCTATCTGAACTTGTATCTTATCCTTTTTCCGTTACCACTGTGATATGAACTTCAGAGGGATCCAAATTCCCTTGACAACACCCAATCTCCACTTTTGTACCCTAGTCCGAGCTCCTACTATACTCTTATCTGAACTCTATAATTGATATCCGAAAATCTCAGAGATATCCAAAGTTTTGGACTGTCCTAATGTGAGGACCCTTCACGCCTATTTATAGTTGTTGATCCATATAAATAAGTCAACCTATATTTTCGAATAGGTGTGTCTTTCATAAGGTGAGCCGACATGAGTTATACTTCATCTTGAGGCCTACAAAGGAATATGAGGACTAATGCTTGTTGTTCGAGGGATTCTAGACACTTTTATATACATAGAATTAATTCTATATGATTTTTTTGACAAATCCTAAAGGCTCTCAATGGGAGCCATCTAAAATAAAATCTCTTTCTCATGAAACTAGTGAAGCAAGCATTAAAAAATAATTTTATTTTCTTCTTTTCAATATTTAAAAAAATCGCAATTACATGTCATTATGAAGAGTGAACCTAGTTACACTTTTCAACGCTCCCTCTTAACTAGGGAGGTATTCATAATGGTACTTGGTCATTGTCAATATGAAGAATTTATCATAAGAAGATTCAGATTGGTAACCCATAGGTATAACATCATATCAACTAGCATTTTCACATAGAAAGGCCTTGACTAACATCTATATCCACATGATCAGAGCACCATTCTCATGAGACCAATGATTCATAGCCACCATAGTCATTTTCTCTCACGGTACATACTCCGCCCAGGTGTTCACCGAGTATGACATTCTTTGGAATATTATTATCTTGGATAACTAGTTCTCAAAGAATATCGGTCCACAACTACTCTTATCTTGGATGCCCTATCTCATCCTCAAAGTGTTGGAAATACTGAGAGGGGGGTGAATCAGTGTTTCTTTTCAATTGTTACTTTTACCAGTTAGATTACTTATATTTAGAACACAAAATAAACAATAAGAATAAATTATTTTATTAATTTCTTCTTTACAATAAATCAAGTACAATATATGTAGGGCTCCAACCATAGAGGAAGACACCAATCTTCAATCCTTCTAGGAAACAACGTGTACTATGCCAAGCACCGACTTGGACTTCATGAGGCTCTGACCTCTAGGGCTCCAACCCTATCTCTAGTAAGGGCTCTAGCCTAGTCTACTTGAGGACTTCTATCCTCTAGGGCTCCAACCCACAACTTCAATTCATCGAGATAAGTTTATTAATAGTTCACGACTCCCAATATCTTATTCAACGAGCCCTGTCTATCTTCAACAATGCTTCCTCAAAATCACTTCATCAATGACAACATTTTATTCTTAGAAGGTGTCACCACTTCTCTTCATGTCACCCAAACACTTTCTCCAAGGTCACCTCATGATGAATTTAGTGCATCATGGTCTCCAGGGGTGTCTTCAAAATCAATTCAGTCTTCTCAACAAGATGTTTTCAATAGGTTGCACTAAGTCTACATATAATTTCCTTCAAAGGTGTCTTCAATATTGCCTTGTCATTTGCACAAGGGTCTTCTTCAAGGGCTCACTCAGTTACTCTTCAAGGTCAACAAGACTACTCTTCGGAGATCTTCAAACACACTTTAACAAGAAGTTCCACAATGTCTACAAATAGCTCCAAGATCTGATCAATGTCAGCAACAATGGTCTCTGTTACAACTTCATACAATGCTTTATGAATGCTCCAACAAGTTGTTAAAGATTATACTTCAAAATTTTCAATACTCTACTCAAGGTGACTGTCCAAAATCCAATTCAAGTCTACTTCAAAAACGTGCTCTCAAATGATCTCAAACTCTGCTATAGATTGTGCCTTTAAGGTATGCAATACGTTGTCAATCCAAAAATTGTGGCTTGCCTACCACAAGTTTGAGTCTTCAAAAAGGGAAAAGTCTGAGCTATTAGTAGGTGAATAGCCCTCTGATCTGTCCTCAAATAGACACCTAATGGATTGTCTTCTAAGAGGTGCCCAAGAGATCCTTAGCATGCAAATATGAGCCTTTCAACCAAGCTACCACAGGAAGACTGTCTTTTATCACCAAGCTGCCACTAGTCAACTGAACCTTCACAAATGATTTCTGTTGACTGTTCGAAATCTGTAATAGGGTTGTAGCTTCGGTCTTCCACAATAGTTGACCAACTTCAGGTGACTTTCCACTCTTTTTAGGTTGTTAATCCGAGCTTTAGAAGAAGGGTGAGCTTCAATTAGTTAACTGTCTTGAGCCATCCACACAAGATTGTGATATATGCCTTCTCCACAAGTCTGAGCTTGAGGGAATACAAATTTTAACCAAAAAGTAATATTTTAAGATCTTCTCAGCCTCCTTAAAAAATCAAACATTCCACACTGTGATCTCCTGCAATGTCTAGATTCATGTAGTGTGCCTTCCTGCAATTTTTGGATTCCTGAGGTGTGCCTACAATTTTCAGATTCTTTAGGTGTTCCTGCAATTTTCGGATTTCTGAAGTGTGCCTGCAATTTTCGAATTCCTGAGCCACAGAAATGTCACATGTTTGCCCAAAAAAAAAAATTCCCCTTGAAGTATTTCTCCTCAACCTTCTAAACTTGTCTACCCTCTCACTGTAATAACTTTGAATTTGCTTGACCGAAATAGCGAAGAAAAAATTAGGAGTGGTGGTTTATATTTATAGTAGTTTACCATATTTTAAAGGAAACGTATTTCTAAGGAGAGACCGACATGAGTAGCTGATCATAGTTCGGCTTTCCATAAAATATGTTTATTTTTCAACATGAAATTTCAGTTTCTCTTCAACTACTAGGAGTTTTGGGGTAAATAAAGGCTTGTTAGAAAGAGGAAAAAATCCTTTTCAAGATGGTCTAGGTCCCATTGAGAAAATATGCCACTAAGGTGGAAAAATATTTTTTCATTGTTACTGTCCTTAAATTTTATGCATAAAAAGTTTGGGACAACATGAGGAATGTTTGGGACAGTATGGCTTCTCCATTGTTTGGATTCTTCATCATCATAGGATCATGTAGGACATCCACATCATCATGATAGTGTCCAACAATGAGTGTATCATCCATGTCATCACATAATGGTGTAGTGATATGTTATAGTGCAACATCATTAGGAGAACTCCAAAATAGTCTTCCAACCCTCAAATGATCTCCAACCATGTTACCACCATCAAGTGTATGACATCATCAAGTATCATCAAGTGTGGTCATTCTTCAAGAGTCTGACATCATTAAGTGTATGACTCCATATGTCATTAAGAGTTAAGGTCTAGATCATCAAGTGCATGCAACATTAGATCAAGGACTTATTAGGACTTCTTTCATTAGTGGTTTGACTTCTTCGTGACTTGACATCTTCATTGATGGTATCCTTTCAACCAAGAGTCATGACATCATCATCTGGAACCAGGCATCTCAAGAATATTGACATCTCGATCAATGCCATATTGACATCAATGACAACCTTGAATAACACAAAGAGTATTCGATGTCATATGATTACCCAATCCTCCATTCTGTCTTCCTAGGTGAAGACCAGAATGATGTGTCTATCTCTCCCTCTCAATTAGCGAGGACATATCAATTCCAGTAAAGGAATGTAGTCATTCCTATAGGAGGAATGTACTCATTCCTATAGAAGGAATATACTCACTCCTATAGAAGGAATGTATCTAAGCTCCCTCTTGCCTTAGGAATTTCCAAGTTTCTTCCAAGTGAAAATTTTATTTTCATGCTCCCTCTTACTTAGGGACCTACAACATCTCCTTATATTTTTGAATAACTCCTTCCTTCTGTTAGGGTCCTATAATAATAGGATTCATAATTTTGAATTGGCTATGGTTAGTATTGTAATATTGTACATACTTTTTCTTTCTGCAAAATTTTTTCCATATTAAAAACTAAAAAATGTAAAGAGGGTATGTCCTAATAATCAAAGGACAAAAAGAAAGAGAAAAATATAAAAAAAAAGTGAAAAATATGAACCCCAAAAAGAAAAAAAATAGACCATGAAAGTGTGCAAATTCAAATACCACTACTTTTTACTTTACTATGCTAAATAAGGTTGTGTGCAGCTTGTCAGAAATGCCACAATACATGATGGTCAAAAAGCTTAATCTTGACTCATTCATGTTTCAAATTTCATGTTAGTAGATAAAGAACAAAGATCTAGCCAAACTATTTAACCTTGGCAGATCAGTAGTTAGGTAGAGAATAAAAAAGAGCTCATTAGTTTAATATGAGCCATTGGAAGTTACAAGGTCAGAATTAGATAGTTAAGAAAAGGAAATAAAGGGTCAGCAAGCTCAAATGCACCCAATCAAATGAAGAAAAAATGTTAGGGCAAATAAAGGGTAGGTAGAAGAAAGGTTGCAAACGCACAAGGTTATTGAGTCAAAGAGCACATTTATCATGCTTAATCCTATGTTTCATGTGCAGGAGGATTTATGAGAAAGAAAGGATATCCACCAAGCTTCTTTAACTAATTTTCCCCTCATTTCACTATACCCCTGCATGCTTATTTGCTAATTTCCCCATTATCCCTTCATCACTTATAAATCCCCTTTTCCCCTCATTTTGACTTTTACCCCTTGGTTTCACACATTTCCCTAGAAATTACCTTTCAAAAATCATCCCCCCTTCCTGAAACCCTTTTCCCTAGTGTGAAACCCATTCCCCATTACAAATATTATTTCCCCCCTTGTTAATTTCCCTATTTCCCTTCAAAGACCATTAAAACCCCCTTATCCTAAGTTTTTATGCCCACTTTATCTAATTAATTTCCCTGCTTCATATTTTCCCCGAAAAACCTTTTTAACCCACCAACCCTTGGTGCAGTTAAAAAACCCCGCCACATAACCCCTGGTCCCACTTTATTAACCCGCTGCTTATATCAAAAAACCCGACAATTATACACTAATTAATTACAATTTGTTGTAATTAAGTCCCAGGCCCTGCAAATCCCTTTCCCGATTCTATCTGTGCAACTTAACGACGTGATAGCTGTCCGATCTCTTGCCCCCAGATCCAATGGTTTACGTCCATATCGCGCAGGTTCATCATCCGATCGATAATAGCCTAAGAGCATGTGAGATTCACGGTTTTGCCTGGACACTGTTCTGCTACGTGATGGCACTAGGAGAGATCACATGCTCGTGAAAAATACTACCTGCCCTCCAAAAGCGGGTCGATGGCCCTAAAAATCACCTCCCCGCCCAAACCAAAAACTACCCACTATTCATTTACATTTTCCATGCCAAAATGTGACCATTACCCGTTAAAAGGCTGAAAAAGCCCCAAATTGCTCCTTTTCGCTAATTTTTCACTACAACTTCTACTTAGCCATTTGCGACACCCTGAAACCCCTGCGACCAAATTTGACCATCACCTACCGCCTGAAGAACCTCCTGATACCCAATTCAAGCAACCAGTTGACAGTGAAAGCCACAATACCTTCTACATTCATCATTGAACCCAGTCTCTGCATCAAACCATCGATTTCTAGGTATTCTTGGAAAAAGCATAACGGCCCCTGAATTTGAAAACATACAGTTTACATTGAGAGGTTAATTAATTAAGTTAATTAAATAAAATTGGCTAAATTGAAAAGAAATCTGATATACACCCCAAACTCTATTTACAGGTTGTAATTACCCTCTCACTATACCAGAACTTATAAAACTCACTCCTGAAACCACTACGAGCCCAATTCATACCTCTAAACCCAATTATGGCTTCCCAAACCTCTCTGGACATGAGACATCTGCAAACCCCTCACCTAGACATCGAACACCTTGCATCAGCAGACAGAGACTTCCAAATAAAGTATATTGCTTCCCCTGCTTACCTTCTAAAGCTCCACTGATGGAGTAAGGACAAATTCTTGAACCAGAACGATGACAATCACCTTTGGGAGTCTAATTTGCCACAGTATTTGTTTCCAGAAGTACACCCATTCCCAAACACCATCCACTTCTGTCATGCTTGCTACATTCCTATCCAAACAACCATTGTCACCCCTGACTAGCAAGTTTTTTTTACCATCACTACAAAATCAATTAACCAAATGTTGCAGGTCCAACCAAGCCCTGATGAGACCCCACTTTATATCAGAGACCTGCTGGACCTCTATGTCAAGTTAGACCTGGCCAGAATAGCCCAAATTTTCCAAACTTTCATCATTGAGGAATTTCATACTCCCACAGATAGTCCCCCTTACGCTGCCACCATTTGTTCCGAGAGAGGCAAAAAAATTATTACCATGTTGTCTTGCATTTTAGGATATACCACAGATGAGCAGTTTGAGATCAGTTACAGGAATAGACCCAAGATTAATCATGTAACTGAACAGGAAGACACCATTGAATAAGTGGAAATCACTGACACTGATATAATGGTGGAAAGAAGCAAAGGTACAGAAGCTTCAGGAGAAACACAGCAGCCCTCAACATCTAACACTCAACTAATTGAGAGAAAACTCAGTGTTGAGGTTTCTTCATTCACCAGGCTAGTGGATAAAGGAAAGGACATCAAGGACAGATACAAGGAAATCAAGTTGAGGAATGAGAAGTTGAAGGTTGAAACCTATGCTCAATACTTCAAGCACACACCATCAAATCAAAGCAGGTATTCATGCAGCCTATTGTCGAGCAGCCTAAAACATCAGCTGACTACAGGAAAATAGACTTTAAGGTTTTGGCCAGGGATGTTCATCCCATTGCCTAGATTGAATCCCACAAGCAGGCAGGTGAGATGATCTACTCCACCTTAACAGGAAAATCCATGGCTACACATAAGCTGCAAAGTTCATTGGACAACATTACAGCAGAGTACAAATTGGAAAAGGCCTCCTCACAAGCCAAGGACAACAGGATCAAGTCACTGGAGGACTTGGTAATTGAGCTGGGACATGATCCCAAAGATATCAAGGTTGTTGAAAAGTTAATAAAAAGAAGAATGAAGACATTGCTAATCTTAAAAAGCAACTCAAATTGCCTCATTTAGAGCACCCACATACAAAAGAGGTCCTTGAGAGCCAAACTCATTAGGAGGAGATGATGGACTTGGTTTTACAATTGAACGATCAACTGAAGGAAATGGAAAAGGAGTTAGGCAGCTTGATAAAGTTAAAATAATCTAGTCTTGAGACTACCCGTGCCATTGTTATTCCAACAGCTAAGACTGTAGTACCATCCACCTTGGCAACATCGTTAGCTCCTATAGCTCCAATGGCTATAGCCCTCCCAGCTTCCACAACGCCTACATCAGCAACAGGGTCAACAACAGCAACTCAGCTAGGTGATGTGGCAGGTAAGTTGGTCAAATCAATGGAAGACATGTCCATTCAGACCACAGAAATGAACAAGCTAAAGGAAAAGATCACCAGTCTAGAGACTGACTATAAGCTTGCCAAGATTATGGACAAAGAAGAAATACAGAAGGCAACTAGAATGAATTAAAGAATAAAAATCTTGGAGAAGGAATTGACTTTAAAGGAACCACTTGGCCAAGCCAAGGAACAATTATGGGCCAATATCATTGACTCTGTTAATGATATTTGGCCATCCATTCAAGTGATTTTTGAACAAATTGACTTAGTGAAAGAGGTTATAGAAGCCATACAGAGAGTGAAAACAGAACTAGGAGACATGCTAAAGGAAGCCAGTAAGATCATTCACTTCCTCAACTCCAAAAACAAGTATGAATTACAAGAGCTGGAGACACCTGACGAGACAGGTATAATATTGGAAGTAAAAAGGGTGCTAACCAAAAGAAATTTAATCCTAAACTTGGAAGATAAGTGCCAAACCATGTAGCTCGCTATAGACAGATTCATGGTTAAGTTTTAAGTTTTGAAGCAAAAGGGTCTACCCAATCCCTTAGTAATAAATGACAAATTGATACCACAGGAAGACTACAATAGAAGAATTAGAGAAGTGGCCAGAGATCAGGTAAATACTTCATCTATGAAGGGTATGCATACTGGAAAGGTTCTATATCAGACCTTTGAGAACTTGTTTTACCTCCAGCATGAGGTAAAACACCTTTTTGTAAATAAACCCACTTTTGCCAAATACACTGAGGCAAATGAAATTTATAGGAAAATGGTAAATATCCAATTACCAGATGTAGAAACATGGGAGAAATTGAATGACTTACTGTAGAAATACACAGTCAAAATGTAAAAATGTACAGTAAGGGTGAAAAGGCACAGTAAAAGGATAATGACAAGCTAGCCAGATGAAAGAGTATCAGGTAAAAGTGTATCAGTTGAAAGGTCAGAGTGAAAAGAACATCCAACGTGAAGACCAACAGCAAAGCAGAGAATAAAAGGAAAAATATCATAACATAAAGACAACATTACCTAATAAACAGGAACAACATACAATAGTTGAACATCTGTCTCTATCTTCCTACATGAAGATATTTCTTTCTCCTAGATTAATTCCCAAGACAGTTTGGGATATTTTGTAAATTATTTTTGTATAAATACTTCATAAATCGAAGTATTGAGAGTGGATTGCTATAAATTTGTAGAGTTATATTGATCATAAAACCTGAGGGTTATTGTACCAATTTTTCAAGCTAGCAGACTGGACTAAGTAATAAAGAGATTGCATTACAGGATTCATGTGTTGAGCTATTATAGTGAAATATTTTCTTTGTCAAATTTGTTATTTTCTTAAGTATTTCACAAACTTAAATGTTATCTAAATTTGAACGAATTAACTGTAAATTTATCTCAAAATTTGTTTAAGTACACTCTGTTTTGAACAGTTGATCATTTCTATGTTTTATTCTGATATCCAGATCTGAGAATCCTTAATTGCTATCCCATCCTAGTTGACCTCTTTCACTTTCTTCATAATCCGGCCTAATGAACCCTTAATTGCTCCTTGGATCCAATTGAAAACCACTTCACCATCCAGCATTGAGATCTAAAGTAACTTAGCTATCTTTCTCTGTAGACACCATTATTAGAACTTGATACAACCCTGTTTTCTTGACATTTGACCCCATATCCCAATGGTAAAAGACATCCCTCTCTTCATCTAAGTAAGTGGTCCCACCACCAAATCCAAATCAAAACCCAAGTACAATCATAACTAGCCTAAAATCAATTAACTAAAAAAAGTTAAAACATAAAGAGAGAGCCCTCTTTGAGCATTAGGAAGGCTAGATCCTAATCTCCAAAGTAGGTTTGTGGTTACCTCTAATCATTTCTTTCTAATCAACTCTAGAGAAATATTGGAGTGATAACATATTGGCGACCATACTGGGGACTTCGATCCTCAGTGTAATAAAACTTTAAGGAAATATTAATTCTCATCTTGTGCCCCTTAAGGTCATTTTAGAGTTGATGTTAAAAAGTTTCAAAAAACAATTAAAAAATTAAAATTCTGGCTCCCAAAAAGACTCACTATACCAGGGCAAATCCAGATCCAAACCCTGCTACAATAGTTGATGACCTAGACAGAATTTTAAGAAAACCAAAAAAGGTAGAAACTCAAGCAAGTAGTAGTCAGTTAGTTAAAGAAAATTCACTCCCTGAGGAATTATCAACTTTAGAGGATATTCCATTTGATTTGTCATTTGACCTCTCATTGTTTAGAACTAAATCAGAAAATGCAATTCATGAAACTGTGGTAGACCCTAATTTTATTCAATTCATTCAATCAAAAAAGGTGCCTATACATCCAGATTTAGACAAACTTGTGTTGCATACTTTTGACAAGCTAGAAGCTTTAACCTCTACATTGATAAGCCATATAGATGATGCTTATCTTCAATAATCAATTGAATTAGCTTCCCTCACGGCTAGCGTCTAAAATTTATGCACAATCTTCAAATACTATAAATATACCTTCATTTACTACCACCTCACTGATAATATCTACCACATTTCATTCCCCTAATTCAATTTTCATCATCTTCCTATCCAACTAAACACCTCAACCTCATCTAGTTCATCTCCATCCATTTAAAGCCCTTCCTCAAGCACCACTACTTTTCCCCCTAGTCAAACTAAAATCTCAGCCATGGCAGACCAATATACACCTTTAGTTTTACCAGTATAGCTCCATGCCATGCCCCAAGATTACCAAAGAAAAATATTTTTGTTTGATGCTACTAGTCAATATACTGCCCAACAGTATGTGAATAAAATGACTGGCCATTTTGAATTGCATGATATTGATTAATCTGATGTCCAAATGAGGTTGTTTTCTCAAACATTAATAGGGGATGTTAAGAAATGGTTCAAAGGTTTACCTACTAATCATATTGCAGATGTAGCTGCTTTTCATAGATTGTTCATTGATAGATGGGAGAGAAAGAAAAACCCTCTGCAAATACTATCTAAATATGATAACATTAGAAGAGCTCCTAATGAGTCAGTTCAGGATTATTGTACTAGGTTCAATAACATCTACAATGCAATCCTTTCTAATATTAAGCCTCCACCAGAACTAGCATTGATGAAATTCCCTTATGGTTTTGACACTGATATGTCATACCAGTTAAGAGAAAGAAATCCCAAAACATTGGAACAAATGAAAAGTAATGTTGTTAGTGTAGAGGCCAATATATGAGCTAAGAAAGCTAGGATGAGAAATGAAAAAAGAGTTGGCATTAAAGAGGAAACCTCCACATCTGATGGTAAAATAGATAGTTTAGAAAAGAGTGTAGAAAGAATAATTGATAGATTAGAAAACATGGGAAGAAAAACTCAGTGGGAGAATCAACAGCCACCTCCAATAAGAAACCCCAACTTTAGGAAGAATCCTAACACTGGAAAGAATGCTCTACCAAATCAGCAAATTAGACCACCTTTCTAGGAAAACTATGTTGAGGGTTCAAAAAACCATGAGGGAGAGGATGACACCCAGATAAACTTATTAGGGATCAGAAATGAAGATGTTGTTTTTCTTACTCAAGAAGAATGAGAATTGTACATGCTGCAACAACTGCAATTAGAATATGGAGAGTCCTTTGACTTTAAACAGGGTTATGAATATGCTATATATGAGGTTCACAAATAGTATAGCCTAATAAGTAAAAAGAAAAATGAAATTCCCACTAAGAGATCAATCCAAACCCAAACTAAAAAGATAACAGAAGCTCCTGTCACCAAAGTTTTACAAATCCTCCCTAGGGGAACTCAGGTGACTTCTAGCCCAAAAATTGTAGATATAACTTCATCTGAAACTCAAACTGAAATTTTTACTCAAATCATTCCAAATAAGAGAATTCAAAACAAAACTGCTGAAACACAGACTGAAGTGCCTAGTACTGAAAAGGAAGATAAAAACACACAAACCACATTTGCTAAGGAAGATCTCATCCAATCAAGCAAAACTCAATTGCCTTTCAACATTAAGACTAAGATAGCAAAATTGAAAATATCAATTCCTTTGACCGAGCTAGTGAAAAATGAATCCTATAGATCACAAATCACTGAAACATTAAATATAGGTGAATGAGAGGATGCTGTGAATTTAAATGATGATTAGCCTAAGTTATTGTTTGGTCCTGAAGTAAATGGCACACATCAACAAGGGGGTATCCCTCCTTTCTACATTAGCTTGAATATTCATGATTACATAATGCTATGCTAGACTCAGGGGAATCCCATAACTTAATGCCAAAAGAAATCATGGAGAGACTAAACTTAGATATCACCAAACCATATAAGGACTTGTTTTACTTTGACTCTAGCCAAGTTAAATTCCTCGGCTTGATTAAGGATTTGTGTGTAACTCTAGTCCAATGCCCAACAAAGAGTATTGTCATGGACATAGTAGTTGTTGATATCCCACCCAAGTATGGAGTGTTGTTATCTCGCTCATGGGGAGCAAAATTGCAGGGATCTTTGTCAGGCCAGGCAGTAACTTCTCAAGGCAAAAATGATTCGTATATCTTATTCCATCATGTAGGTCTTCATTATATACATGAGGGAGATACTGTTCAGTTCATCTCCTGATGACTGTTCATATTACTTATTTATCTATTTACATATATTCACCCAATCATAAGGATTAGGTGTCAACATTCCCCCCCTTAATCTGAAGGGATGTTGGTGAGTCCAAGCATCATTCTGAATCATTCAAGCTTTTATCTTCCAAGTGCTTTGGTGAAGATGTTTGCAGTTTTCTCATTTGTGGAACAATGACGGAGATGGATTGTTTTGGCGTCAACATGATGTCGAATCAAATGATATTTAGTATTGATGTGCTTCATTCGATCATGGAACTTTGGGTTCTTGGCCAACTTTATTGCAGAGGTATTGTCAATCATGAGTGGAGTTGATTGTACTTGTTTTACCTACAAATCTTTAAGAATTTTCCTAGGCCACACAATTTCTTTTGCTGCTTCAGCTGCTGCCATGTATTCTGCTTCTGTTGTGGAATCTGCTGGAACTGATTGTTTGCGTGATCTCCAGGAGACAGCTCCTGATCCAAGACTCATAGCATATCCTGAAGTAGATACCCTATTTTCCTTGTCTCCATCAAAGTCTGAATCAGAGTATCCAATCAAGTTTAAGTCATCCACCTGTGTATACTTGATTCCAAAGTCTTGAGTTCCCTTCAAGTACCTTAGAACTCTTTTTGCAGCAGACCAATGTCCCTCACAAGGCTTTTGCATAAACTTGGAGAGGATTCCAACTTCAAACGAAATGTTTGGTCTGGTAGTAGTTAGGTAGTTGAGACTTCCTACAAGTTGTCTATACTTTGTTGCATCCACAAATTCTTTTCCTTCAATAGATGTGAGCTTTAAGTTTTGTTCCATTGGAGTAGTAAGAGGATTGCACTCTGTCATGCCAAACCTGTTCAACAGATCTCCAATGTATTTCTTTTGAGAAAGAAATATGGACTTCGGATGTTGGGTTACTTCAACGCCAAGATAGTAATGAACATAGCCCAAATCAGTCATTTCAAAACTTTTCCCCAATTTCTTCTTTATGGATGCAATGTAGCTTTCATTATTCCTTGTCATCAAAAGATCATCTACATATACCACAAGATATACAACTGTTTTTCCAACTTTCTTGACAAATAAAGTTGCATCATCAAGATCATAATGTTTGAAATTGAGTTTCAGAAGATGCTCAGTTAGTTTTTCATACCAGGCTCGCGATGCTTGTTTGAGGCCATACAAAAACTTCACCAGTTTGCATACTTATGTTCATGTCCTTTCACAGCAAATCCTTCAGGTTGGGACATAAAAACATAATCTTTTAGATATCCATTTAAGAAAGCAGTTTTTACATCCATTTGATGGACTTTCGAACCATTCTGAGCTGCTAGGGCAAAGAGTGTTCGGATGGTAGCCCATTTTGCTATGGGGGAAAAGTATCCTCATAATCAACCCCTTCCTTCTGTGAAAAACCTTTTGCCACAAGCCTAGATTTGTGCTTTTCAAGTGAACCATCAACTTTATACTTGTTCTTGTAGACCCACTTGCAGCCAATTGGTTTGGTTCCTAATGGAGGATCAACCAACTTCCAAGTGTCGTTCTTTATGAGGGCATCATACTCCTTTTGCATTTCTTCTTTCCATTCATCATGAGAAGCAACTTCTTTGAAGGAAGTTGGTTCAAAATCTATAGACAAGTTCAATTCACAATCATAAGAAACATCCATATCAACAGGTGAATTAGAGTCATCCACATCACCTCCATTTTGCCGATTTGAATTTCTAGTTCCTGTCTTTCCAACCTCATCAAGATGAACACTTTCAAGTGTTTTTGTCTGCCACTTTGGGGGACCTTTCTCAGATGGTCTAGGTTGCTTCGTTGATTGAGTTGGGACTGAATCAAGATTGAGTCTCCCAATTCTATTAATCAAATCACTTAAAGCATCATCCATTGTTGGAGTTTCATGTGGGGGAGAGTGTTCTTCAGAAGAAGATTACACATGCTGATCTAGTATAGGAATCCCCCCTTCAAGGTGTGGAATCTGATTATCAAATTCTTGAAATGATTTTGCTTTTGCGAATCTATCCAAGTGATCAAGTTGATGCTCAACAACATTGTCAGTTTTGGATGATTCAAGAAAAATTACATCTCTAGATACAACAAACTTCTTATTTACTTCATCATAGAGACGGTATGCTTTGGAGGTATTTGAATACCCCAGAAAGATACACTTACGACTTCTTGCACCAAGTTTGTTTCTATGTACCTTTGGTATCAAGGCACAACAGGTGGAACCAAAGACCCTGAGATGCTTTACCGAAGGAACATGTCCATACCACATTTCATATGGAGTCTTGTTTCTTATAGAATTAGATGGACATCTATTCTTTATATATGCAGCACATAGAACAACATCAGCCCAAAACATTATCTTTACATTTTTGAAGAAGAGCATGGATCATACCATATTTAAGATTTTCCTATTCATTCTTTCAGCTACACCATTCTGTTGGGGATTATAAGGCACAGTTTTTTGATGTTTGATCCCATGTTGGAAAAGATAGTTTTCAAATTCATTTGATGTGTATTATTTTCCATTATCAGTGCGCATAGACCCAATATGAGATTGTGCATCATTTTCAATCCATTTATGAAAATTTTTGAATGTTTGAAAAGCATCAGATTTGTTCTTCAATAAATAAACCCAACACATTCTGGTGTAGTCATCAATAAATGTCATGATATATTTATTTCCATTTGCAAAAGGAATAGGCATTGGACCACATAAATCTGAATGAATGAGTTCAAGTTTTCTATGTGCTCTTGAATGTGAATCATGAAAAGACTGTTTGCTATGCTTTCCTATAATGCAAGCATCACATTGCTTAAGTTTCCTAGGAATTGTAGGCAAACCAACAACACTATTTTTCTTCAACAAGTGAAGACTGTCATAGTTCAAATGTCCAAATCTAGCATGCCATAATAAACTTGATGGAAGTGTACCTTCTTCATGATGAGAATTGTATGAGAATTGTTGTGCATGATCAGAGGTTCCTGCAGCTTGGGAAGCCTTTCTTCTTCTATTCCCCTCATGACAAGTGAGTGGTCAGATGCTTTTCTTACCTCAAGCTTGCCATCAAACATATGAATGGAGTGACCTTGCTGGTGGATGTGGACCAAGGACAGTAAGTTTCTCTTGAGCTGTGGGAGATACAGAACATGATGCAGAAGAAAGTCTGGAAGACTAAGCAGTTTAAGCCTGATTGTTCCAAGCCCTGATGGCTTGATTTTTGATTGGTTTGGAAAGTATAATGCTCCATCAACATTGTCAGTAAATTCTTCAAAAAAATATTTTCTATGAGTCATGTGGCAGGTTGCTCCTGAATCAAGCAACCAATCATTTTTCCAAGAAGCAAGTGAAGCATTAAATAAATCTTCATTTACTCCAATGTTACATTGTGGCACAACATAGTGAGTGGATTCAAGTGATTTACCTTTGTTTGTATCGTCAGTTTTACCTTTCTGTTGGTTTCTTTTCTGCTCAATTTTGTCCTGCAACAACCATAAACACATAAACACAAATGTTTATCTGGGAAAACCCCAAATCTGGGGAAAAACCCAACCTAATAAGATCTCATTAGCATTGGCCAAAATCCTGGCCAATCCGACCAAGTGAGCCTTCGCCACTCACCTCCAGGTCTTGCATTACAATGAAGTCCTTCCAGCCTTTTATAAGCTCCATTACATATAATACCATGGGTAGAATACTATGGGTGCACAATACCATGTGCCCCAAAACCATCATTGTTTAACCTGGTCAACTTTGACTCTATCTTGAGTCAAGTTTACCTATCAGCTTGCATGTAGAGGCATCATGTGATCCATTTCTTTTGCAGAAAATGCAGTGCAAATATGCCTTTTCTCCTTGAGAATGTCAACCCCCCTGCCTCTGAAATATCTTCCTCTTCCTCTTCGACCACCTCTTCCTCTTGAAGAATCTTGAGTAGGATGATTTTCTTTATGAGAAAAGCACATAGCCTCTTCAGAAGATTCAGGAGCTATCTTCTTTCCAAAAGCTTTCTCTATTTCAACAAACTTTTTCACAAGAGAGTCAAAGGTGATATATTTGAGATTACCATTTGCTTGCAATGACTCAAGATAATTGGAGTAAGTAGGATAAAGTGCCTTGGGAAAAGTGATAAGAGGAATATCCAATTCAACCTTAGTGGATTTAATATCATAACTTTACTTCAGATGCAAGAACAAGAGGATCATTATTTTGTAGTTTAAGAGTGAAGAGTTTAATCATGAGTTGAACAACTTCAAGTGCAGAATGTGAGTCATAGAGTTATTTCAACTTTTGTAAGGTTTCAAAGGCAGTTGAATATGATGAAATATGGCGACTCACTTCTTCATTTACAGATGTTGTGATTAATGCATAAGCTTTGTTGTTCTTTTTTTCCCAAATGACAAGCTCTTTGTCTGAGGTAGGTTGTACTGGTTCATTGTCTCTGTCTCCGACACACACTCCTTTCCACAACTCATTGAAAATGAGGGTGTGTTTTATCATCTGGGACCATTTAGGATAGTTATCCTTTCCAGTGAGAACTATTCCCACCATGGATATGATTGAATGCATACTGTAAAAAAATACTTCTGCTGGAAAAAAAAAATGTGCTTTTGATGTAAAAAAAACGTGCTTTTGATTTTTTTATTTTTTATTTTTTATTTTAACAAAAGCTCAACCCATATGGTTATTGCAGCAGCATTCGACATTTTCTAAAACCACAAACTTATTCAACACTGCCTTTTGGAGAACACCCAACAGCACATTCATGCAAACATAATCGGATACATGTTTCATAAGTTATAAAAATCTACCAAGCACTATGACCACTGCAACACGAAGATGTAAGGCCCTCATCAACCAAAATTGGAAGGAGCATATAATTGTAAAATAAAGGCTCAAAATTGAAATATTGTTCCTCCGCGTAGCTACTCGAGCCAGAACTACAAAATGTGTCAACGATTCTTTTGTCGCACTCAACGCTTCACAAATCCTTTCTGGGTCGAGCCTCTCTCAAGGCTTTTGACCAGCTTGATACTTTGTAACATGAACAAGGAATTTTTGACATTCGACCGGAGCCTCTCTCTGAATCGCTTGAAAGCGTTCTGTTGAAGAAGTTAACATCAACACATGAAATTGTTTTCTGTAAAGATAAAGAGCAATAGCACGGCCAAGTTTGGAAGTTGCTCCTGTCAAGAACACCTCCTTGATATTAGGACGACTCTCATTAATAATGACTGCTGATGTAATTTAAAAATGACTTGCACAAAAAAGTTAAACGAACATAAAGCGGGTAAAACATGACACAAACTGCAATATGCATCATATTTCTTTTGGCACGGTGTGGGTGTTGCAGAGATTTGAAGCTATTTAGGGTTTCTGGCGGTTTGCAGAGATTTGAAGGGTTTCGGGTTGTTTGGTCAAGCGAAACGGGAAAAAATGGAATGGGTGGAAAGAATGAGAATCGAGTTCTGAAGCGATGAGAAGGGATTCGAGGGAGCCTGGTTTGAGGGAACTGTCACAACTCCTGCAGGCGTGGCGATCCTTGCCATATACGGTTGGATAAATTTGTAAATGATAACGGCGAACCACTGGTAGAGGAGGTTCAGCCACTAATGTTTATGGACAATCCAGAGAGCCAGAGAGTGCAGTCAATGGTCAGTGTAGCAGACAAGCGTACAGGTGGGCAACGAATTATATGGATAGCTTATTGTATGGAGGAGTATGGAGGAGTAGTCTAGGGAGTTACAAAGGGCATAAAAGCTAAAAAAAGGAGTTGGCTCTGATACCATGTTAGGTCAGGCAGTAACTCCTCAAGGCAAAAATGATTCGTATATCTTATTCCATCAGGTCGGTCTTCATTATATACATGAGGGAGAGACTGTTTAGTTCATCTTCCAATGACTGTTCATATTACTTATTTATCTATTTACATATATTCACCCAATCACAAGGATTAGGTGTCAACAATCTTTACAGTTAGACATGTCATATGCCACCATCTCTGTTTTTGGTCAACAAAGGAAACTTTATAGAGAAACATTGATGAAATACATGGTGAGTAGTGCAAAAAAACCATAGAATTTCCCTATATACTCCATGCATTCTGATATGGACTCTTTTATCTTGTACAATTCAGAACATGACAGCAATGAAATCACAACTATAGAAGAAAAATACAAAGCTCCTGATAGTGAAAACATTTTTCATGAATCTCTATGGCATTTGGATTTTGATGGATCTGTGAATAGACTAGGCGCAGGTGCAGGAGTTTGGATTCACAACATGGAGAATAATCATTCTGAAGGTCATGCATTTAGATTAAACTTTAAATGCACAAATAACATGGCAGAATATGAAGCTCTAATATTAGGACTACAAATGGTTAGAAAACTTGGAGCCAAGAGAGTTTCTATAATGGGAGACTCAGAATTGATTATTAAACAAATCAAAGGTGAATACTCTGTAAATAATCCTAGACTTAGCCAATATAGAGAGACTATCCTAGATTTGGTTAAAGACCTTCTGGAAATTGATTTTGCTGCCATTCCTAGGAAACAGAATATGCAAGCTCACAGTCTGGCCACTTTTGCTAGTACCTGCAAATTGCCTTTTCAACCCAACCACTAATACACTGTAGAAGTGAGACATAGGCCTGTCATACCTGACAATTTGAAATATTTGCAGATTTTCTCACAAGATTCTCAAATTTATGATTTCATGAATGCCAAAGGAGAGTTTCAAAACTATAATATAGATACAAACTGTACAGTAGATAATAATAATGGCAGAAGTGTCCTCAGACACGTAATTTTATCAATCAGAAAAAAACAATTACATAATTGATTTGCAAGAGTTTACACCCGAACAACCAAACACTCTTGCAATGAGCTATTTATAAGCTCCATGTCCTAACTACCTCTAATTATGGATCACTTACAAGTGTCCATTTACAATAAATGCTATTCAAACCAACTAGCTAACTAATCTCCTATAATAGAGCCTAAGATACGACACATTTGGAGAGTCATATCTAGTTACAACAATATGCTAATTCTAAAAATCTCCATTAAATAATTAAACATTCTAGAATAATAATTATTAATTTAATATCTTAAATTAATAATTATTTTATTCTAATTTTATAACCTATGATAAAAATTGTATTTTTGGATCATCTAACATTCCCCCCTATGATCCAAAGATACATTACAACAAATACCAAGTTCATCCCTGAACTTAGTAAATTTTATTCTGCCAAGCGGTTTGGTGAAAATGTCGGAGATCTGATCTTCGGAAGGACAATAAACTAGTTTGAGAACATCTTTGGCAATGAGCGACCTGATATGATGATACTTGGTGTCCACATGCTTTGTCTTTGAATGAAAAACTGGGTTCTTGGCAAGTTTGATGGCTGACTGGCTGTCAATGAACAATGATGTAGCGTCTCCCTGAGAAATGCCCAAGTCCTGCAAAATTTGGCGCAACCAAACAATTTCACATGCTGCTTCCCATGCTGAAATGTACTCTGCTTCGGCTGAAGAAGTGGCCACTGTAGCTTGTTTTTTACAACTCCAAGATACTGCTGCTGACCCCATATTCATTAAATAACCTGATGTTGATGCTCGATCATCAATACTCCCAGCAAAGTCGGCATCAGAATATCCACCAAGTACAAAATTTTTAGTCTTTGTGTAAAGAAGACCAAAATCTTTTGTTCCTTGGATATATCGAAGAACTCTTTTGGTTGCATTCCAGTGGCTGTCTCGTGGTTCCTGCATAAAATGTGAAAGAATACTGACTGCATAAGATAGATCAGGACGAGTATTGGTCAAATAAATCAAGCTGCTAATCAACTGCCTGTAAGTTGTACTGTCCACCTTTTCCCCCCCTTCAAATTTTGAAAGTTTCAAGTTTTGCTCCATGGGGGTGAGAACGGGCTTGCAATCTTGCATGCCAAATCGCTGAAGAACCTCTACGACATACTTGCTCTGAGAAATGAAAATATGATGTGGACGTTGGAAGACTTCAACTCCAAGATAGTAGTGAAGTAATCCCAAATCTGTCATCTTAAAACCTGCATGTAACTCCTTTTTTACCTGTGCAAGATGATCATCATGATTTCCAGTGATGATCAAATCATCTACATACATAACAAGAATTACCAGATATTTTCCCTGTTGTCGCACATACAAAGTATCATCAGATTCACTTCGTTGAAAACCAACTTTCTTAAGGTAATCATCCATCTTTGCATACCATGCTCGGGGAGCTTGTTTCAACCCATATAAAGCCTTGATCAATTTGCAGACTTTATGTTCTTGTCCTTCCACTTCAAAACCTGGTGGTTGGGTCATATACACTTCCTCCTGTAAATCCCCGTTGAGAAAACCACTTTGCACATCCATTTGATGAACTTTCCATCCTTTTTGAGCGGCCAATGCAAGTGTTAAGCAGATGGTGTTCCATTTAGCTGTTGGAGCAAAAGTTTCTTCATAATCAATGCCTTCCTGCTGCGCAAAACCTTTTGCGACAAGTTGTGCTTTATACTTATCAAGTTCACCCTTCTGATTATACTTGATTCTGTAAACCCATTTGCATCCTATGGGTTTAACATTTGCTGGACAATCAACAAGTTTCCAAGTGTTGTTATCAATTACTTCTTTATATTCGTCAACCATAGCCTGTTTCCATTCTTTATGTTTTACTGCCTCTTTGTATGTGGAAGGTTCAGTAAAATCATTTGCTATCAAGGCAAAATTGCCTTCACTTCTATGTGCCCTTCGGGTGCCCGCTTTATTCTGTTCATCAGGCTTTACATCTTTCAAAAGTTGAACTGCCCATTTCGGAAGTTGGTGCTCACTTGTTTGTGCTTCTGTAAATTCCCCATCATTGTAAAGAGGATTAATATAAACTGATGTTCGTCGTTCAAGTGAAGAATGTGGAGACTCACTGTCTGAAGAACTGCTGCTGCTTGGAGATGCGAATGAACTGCTAGAAGACCCAGATGATGTTGTTGATGTAGATGGACTGGATGACTCATCTTCAGAGGAAGGAAAATCAAGTTCATACCAATTTGGTGAAGTTGGTTGACTTTGCATTTTTCCATTTCTTTTACTTCCCTTAGTTTCTAATTTGTAAAGAAGACTTTCAATTTCTTCAGCACTCTTACTCTCTGTTTCATCAAAAATGACATCCCTGCTCACAATGAATTTTCCATTGGTCAAACGACGATACCCTTTCTTCTCATAGATAGTGAGATATATGTAAATGCTTTAGATATAGGTAAACCCACTAATTTCAATAAAGAAGAAACAGATAACTTGGAAAATGTAGAAATAGAAGAAATAATCAATGATGATCCTGAAATTCTAAACCTTGAAAATAACTTTTTGCCTAAGGGATTAGTCCCATTAGAAGATTTGTTTGATTCAAACGATGTAGCTAGGAAACCAAAAATGGAGCCTTTAAGAGTAGATATAGAAGAATGTAACATAGGAACTGAAGAAAAACCTAAACTCATTAAAATATAAAAAGCATTACCTCCAGATGAAAAGGTTAAATATATCGATTTGTTCAAAGAGTTTCAAGATGTTTTTTCCTGGAGTTATGAAGACCTTAAGTCTTATGACACCAGCATAAGTCAACAAAAGATACCTATCAAAGAAGATCATAAACCTTTTAAACAAAATCTTAGGAGAATTAATCCAGTTCTTATGCCATCAATTGAAAAGGAAGTAAAAATGATGTATGATGCCCAAATCATAGCTCCCATTAGATATTCAGATTGGGTCTCAAACTTAGTCACTACTAGGAAGAAAACATGAGAAATCAGACTCTGTGTTGATTTTAGAAACTTGAACAAAGTCTCATTAAAAGATAACTATCCTCTCCCAAAGATGGACCACATTCTTCAGAGGGTAGTAGGCTCATCCAGAATTTCATTGCTTGATGGATTTTCTGGATACAACCAAATCTTAGTTCAACCAGAGGACCAAGAAAAGACTGCATTTACTACTCCTTGGGGTACTTTCATGTATTTGAAGATGCCTTTTGGATTAATGAATGTAGGAGAAACATTCCAAAGAGCTATGGATATACCTTTTGCCAAAGAAATTCATGAATTTCTAGTTGTTTACCAAGATGACATCACAGTCTTTTATAAATTTGATAATGAACATCTAGATCACCTAAGAAGAGTTTTCATTAAATGCAGAAAATTTGACAGTTCTTTAAATCTCAAAAAGACACTCTTGGTCTATAATAAGGTAAACTCTTGAGACATATAATATCCAAAGATGGAATTAGAATAGATCTAGCTAGAATAGAGGCTATATTGACCATCACTCATCCTAGAAACATCAAGGAATTACAGTCATTTTTAGGCAAAATAATTTTTCTTAGGAGATTCATTTGAAACTTCGCATAATTAATTAGAGAACTAAAAAACATGTTAAGGAAAGATTCAACACTTAAGTGGATAGCAAAGACTAAACAGTCTTTTGAGGCCATCAAAGAAGCCCTTACCAAAACTCTTGTCCTCATAAATCTTGATTTCCAAAAGGATTTTATAATTTTTTCTTTTGCTTCAGAACATACTATTGCAACAATATTGTTGCAAAAGAATGATCAAGGATATGAGCAGCCTATTGCATTTTTCAGTAAATCTTTAAGAGATGCCACACTAAAGTACAACATAATGTAAAAACAAGCACTAGCTTTAGTAAAATCTATTAAATATTTTAGAGTATACATCTTGTATTCAGACATCATTTCTTATGTTACAAATTCAGTAGTAAAGGACATTTTGACACAGGATGGGCCTGAAGGAAAGAGAGGCAAATGGATTGCCACTATTTTGGAATATGACATAGAAATAAAGCCTACAAAACTTATCAAAGGACAAGGTTTAGCTAAACTCATGGCTGAATTGAATTGTTAGGCCTTAGATATAAATTTCATTGCTGCCCTAGATGATTGTTGGCTTGTTGGGGCCTGACCGAGGTTCAGAAGTGATTTAGCCAAACAAATCTCGAAACTACCAGCCCTTTCGACAATAGTCCACAGTGCGCGGACTGAGGTCTCACCCGAGGTAGTATGGGAGGGTGTTGGATCCTTGTTTCCACACCCTAGGGATGTCTTGATAAAATCTAAGAAGTTTGCAAACTGAACCTGTTCACTCGCACTGCTTCGCACAGCCGTCTGTCCTTCACAACTTGTGCGACTGCTTCTACACCGCTTTGTAAAGAGCACAAAGAGGTGTTGTATAGATCCTTTATCCTTACTATGCTATTATTATAGATTTTAACTTAATTGTGTGGACCCAATATCGTCATTAGTCATTCAACATTCATAACAAGTGCGCGCAATCATAAAACCGTAAAGAGATGCATAAATATAACAGAAGCATAAACACACAGTATTTTAGAATCAACATATCTTTTATTAATCCTCCGTTCAAGTACAATCCCAACTCCTCCCTACGCACATAGTTGCAGACTCTATCAGGCCTTTGCGCACACAGCTACAGAGCCTCTTCCTACTACTACAACCCAAGACTCGGACTTCCAGAGTCAGAGCTAATTCCTTGTCCCCAAAAACATCTGTTTTTTCTCCAAATCTAAGACTGACTTTACACTTAGAGCCTCGCTCCATTTATACAATCCCATTTTCCGTGGACCATGGGCAGGCCGACATACCATACATTAAATTACATTATTTTAGGGTGGACAACCCTATACTCTCGCGCTCCATGCCCGCATTTCGCGAGGTCTTTACATTTCACTTGACCAAAATTCGAGCTTCAAGCCCCAAAAACATACTATGGGGGTATTTGCTGCCCAACAGGACCCCAACATAATCATTGTGACTCGTCCTGAGTCACTCTACTGGTGTGGTGATCTTTGCGCGAAGTCCATCCAATTATGCGTGGGCTGCGCGAAGGTCCGCAACACACCATGTTGTCATCATATGGATCTGCTCCATTTCTACTTTTGAATCATCTGCATATGACTTGATTCTATACTGTGATGCCGGCTTCTAGTACCTGTGTTTATAGTCCCACACCTCTGTCCGGCTTGTCGAGTTGCGAAGACTGTGCTTTGGTCGGTTAGTCAGGCAACCGGCCCAACCGTGTAGGGCATCATGCAACTGCCATTTACTCTTCTTGGGAAGGGTTCTCTATTAAGTTTGACTAGCTGGACCATGCCTCTGTCTGTGATTTCATTTATTACATATGGTCCTAACCAATGCATTTTGAATTTCCCAGGAAATTTTTCGAACTCGCTGTTATACAGCAACACTAAATCATTTACCTTGAATGTGTGTGATTTGATATGGCGATCGTGCTAGGATTTCTCGCGTTGTTTCTGTACTTGCTGATGGAATCCCACCAGAAACCATTCTTCCTCAAGTTCTTCTAATTGTGCGAGTCTCTCTTCCAAGGCTTCACAGTCTGACATGCCTGTAATTGCTGCTATCCACAAACTGGGTATGATGTATTCCATTGGCATGACTACTTCCGTGCCATAGACTAACCTGAAAGGTGTTTGACCCATCAATTTCTTGCACGTGGTTCTGTATGCCCATAATATGGCAGGTATGCGCAGGTCCCAGTCGTTTCACTACATGTTACATACTTTGGTCAACGCAGTCTCCAAAATTTTGTTGAATGCTTCTACTATCCCATTAGCTTGCAGATGGTACGGTGTAGTTTGTTGATGATACACCTGGAATTCCTCAATGAGTGCGCTGATGGTTTCATTCAGGAGTGTGTCCCGCGGTCACTCATTAAACTTTTCGGGCAACCAAACCGTGTCAACACATTTTCGAACAAAAATTTCGCAACTGTAGTGGCTGTGCAGTCCTTAACCGACTATGCTTCCACCCATCGAGTTAGGTATTCTGTCGCGGTGATGATGTAGTGCACAACCGTCTTCCCCTGAGGTTTGATTGGTCCCAAAAGGTCGATTGCCCATTTCTCAAATGGCTGCAGTGTCATTTGTGGATTGAGTAGAATCTCATCCCTTCGTGATGGCTTCCCAGTCCTTTGACATATGTCACAAGCCTGACAGTGTGCTTTCAAATCCTGATTTAGGGTTGGCTACCATAGCCCACCGCGAAGAATCTTCTGTGCCATCACACATCCTGCATAGTATCCTCCTGCAGCCCCCCCATGTGCTTCCGCGAGGATCTGTCCTCGTTCAAATTTAGGTACATATCTTCACAATATCTCATCGTTTCCCATTTTGTAGAGGTGCCCCGTGATGACAAAAAAGTCCGTCGTGCACACCATCAATTCCTTCTTCTACTAGAATGAATATTCCTTCGACGCAGTCCCTATGGTTAAAAAGTGGATTATATCTTCGAAGTGGCCATCCGCGACGTGCACTGCAAAGAGTTGTGCATCAGGTAGTCCTTCTTCCAAATTTGTTAGCTCCTCGCCTATCTCAGTTTGTGATAAGTGATCTTGTCCTACATTTAGGCTTCTAGGCTTTACGATGACCTCAAAGTTATATTATTCAAACAGTAACAACCATCTGCATATGCGCCCCCCCAACACAGGCTTGTTCACCAGGTATTTCAATGCGGAATGATCGGTATACATCTTGAAGTGCCCGCCAAGTAAATAGTGTCGGTATTTCTGGAGTGCATATACCATTGCCAACCCTTCACGCTCAGTAGTAGAGTAGTTCTTTTTGGCTTTGGACAGCCGCCGACTTGTGAATGCGATTGGGTGATCCACTCCTTTCGTGCCTTCTTGCGTAAGTACAGCTCCCAGTGCAATACACAACGCATCAACATGTACATGAAATTCTACGTCCCATTTTGAGAAGACCAAGATGGGAGCGGATGCCATTTTCTCCTTGAGAACATCCAAACCTTTCCTACAATCATCATTCCAACAATATGTAGCATCCCTTTTCAATAGTTTTTCCATTGGCATTGTTATTTGTGCATAGCTCCTGATAAACTTTCTATAGTAACTAGTGTACCCCAATGTAGCACGTAGTTGTTTGACACTTTTCGACGCTTCCAGATTGAGAATAACAACAATCTTCGCAGGATCCATCATCAGGCCTTGTTTGTAGACCACATGTCCAAGTAGGTTTCCAAAGGGGACGAAGAAGGTGCACTTTTTAATATCCAACACAATCTGGTGTCGTCAGCAAGTATCCATCATCAAACGTAAGCTCGCTATATGGTGTTTAACTAACCCAAATACAGTCCAATCATCTAGATAAACCTCCAAGAACTTGTGGATGTATTCCTTGAACACGGCCACCACTATGCGTGAAAATATTGCTGGCACGTTCTTTAGTCCAAAGGGCATAACGGTGTATTGAAAATAGCCCCATTCGGTTGCGAAGGTTGTCTTGCTCCTATCTTCCGGCACGATCTTGATCTGATGGTACGCTAAGAAGCCATTCGTGAATGAGTAAGCTTCCTAACCACAAACATTCTCCAATACTTCATTTGTAAAAACTGTCAGGAATGGATCGTGAACACAGGCGTCGTTAAGCTTCCTGAGGTCCACGCATATTCTAATTTTTCCTTCTATTTTTTCTCCTGTACTACCATGGGACTCACCTAGTCCGATTCTTCCATTCGTTCAATAATTTCGGCTACAAGCATTTTGTCTAATTCGTCGTGGACCTTTTCTTTATACTTTGGATTCAAATGGTAAGGTTGCTATTTAACTAGCTTCACATCTGTTTCAAGGTGATCTTCATCATCCCTAAGTTGCCAATGATCCCCTTTAAGTCTGTGATTTTGGTCCGGAAAAAACCTTGATATTCACAGAGTAACTCGGAGACCTTATCTACTATAGAATCATCACAATAGTCCCCGAGCATCGCGTACTTCGGCTCTGCGTCTGTGCTAATGTTTACCTGCTTTATTTTTAATGGTGCAGTGATGTCGAGATCCTCAATTGATGGTCCTCGAACTTCGCGACACCCTTCAGTTTCTGGAATATTAATATTTCGGGGGTCGTCATCATCCTCTTCTAATTGCATGTTATAACATTCTAGGGCACTGCTTAACTAGGTTGCTCATGTTGGTTGAACTACTTGCCATGGTTCCTGTGGTATTTTGAAGATGGTGGCTTTTATGGCTTGTAGTGCATCGTCAATAGTATCTGACCATCGGTCTTCAAATGTGAATGTTAACAAAAATCCCTCGCATAAGACATCCCATTCACCTGTACCATGTCAGAGTTCCATCTCAGTATACCAATTCATAGGTATGACATCCAGGGTATGGTAGAATAAGTGCACCCATTCAGGCTGAGGTTCTTCCCCATAGGCCTTGGTCCATTTCACGAGGTGCATGCGCGGGTCATCTCGTCCATCGTATTTATCTTCTATCCGTAGTTGCGATTTCACAAGTTGTAGGCGCATCATCCTTCTACATCCACAGCAGTTTTCAAAATTTCCTTGATGTGTTCCCCACCAACGTGCAAGTGTCGAGCGTAGCGCCCACTTCAAGGCATCGAACCCTTGTTGTTCCGATACTGCACTTTCAAAGTTGCCCAAGAATTCATCCACCGTTGTCAATCCATCATATGTTGGCAGATCTCGGGCCTGAGTTGTTATGCACCACAATGATCTAATCATCATGTTGCAATTCAGTGTTGTCACTTCGTTCAACCTATTGTGCCAGTGTTCATTTTCTTCATCTGAATCCAAGGTGTAGGAACTTGCGCGCTCCCACGAGATCCTTCCATCTGCAGTCAAATTCACCCAATCCTAATCTCGCGCAGTTATCTTGTAGATACAATCCAACTCATTGTCGCTTCCATCGTCACGCATTGGTTCAGTTTAACACGCTCCCTTGGCTGGGTCTAGCAGAACTACTACACGTAGGGACTTTTTCTCGAATATCATATTTTGCTTCTTCATGTTAATGACTCCATTCATATCAGTGGCCCAGTCTATTCCTATCAATGCAGGATAAGGATTATTGTCATCAACAATATCTATTACTTCAAAGTCCGTCTATGTGCTCGCGCCTTCGATATCAACTGTTACCACTTGTAACCTCCCCATGGGGAAAATCTTCTGTTGGTTCGCCATTCGTAATTGAATAGGGGACCACTATAATGCGGGCTTGCCCATACGTTTCCATGTCTTCTTCGGTAATACATTCGCATCCAAACCCAGGTCTAGGATTACGTGATCCATTTCATATTCGCCAATCTACGCTGTCAATCTCATTTCTCTCCCGGTGTGCAATGCATTCTTCCCCAATTTCCGTACTATGCACGGTTCCCCTGATCCTGCGCACCTGGTGATCAACTCATGTAGTCTCTTAACTGCCTTATTGTCGCACAGTAGTTTCATGCATGTCTCTAAAAAGGTAGTAAGCATAGAAGGATCCATCCCTGGCTTTGGTTGATCCTTAATACCTGAAGTAGAGGCCTCCACGAAGCTCTTCTTAGCTTCCATGAATGTCTCCTTTGCCCGTTCTAGGTCAAACTCAGGTTCCTTTGTAGGAGCCTTGCGAACCCATGTATCTTCCTCGGGCTGCTTCCCCTTATCCTCCCCTGTGGTCACAACGCTTCTGAGCAATATGTTCACATTTGGGTCTTCTTCGCGTGGTTCAAATCTCATCATTTGGATATTTTGAGTCATAGGAGGTTGCAGTACCCGTTTCTCGCGCATCTATGTGATCAACGTAGGACAATATACCATTTCATGATCAAAATGAGGATAGTATGAATAGGATACTCTCATTGGGTTGGTACAATCGCGGTTGTAGTGCCCTAGTCCTCCGCAATTGTAACAAATTAACTGCCCGCGACCCCTTCCTGGCCCCATTCCTCCTTGTCCTTGACCTCGCCCCAAAAATCCAGCGCGCGCCATCCTCATCGTTGGGTCGAGGGCTCTCATTTCTATCTACATCCGATAGGCTGGGGTCTGATCTATCATTAACTCCTAGCTACGACAAGTATGCTCGTCATGGCCCACCAACCTACAGAAGTTACAAAACAGTTGTTGGGGTGTCGGTGTATACTTTTGCAAAAAATGACAATTATTCGTCGTGTGCTTTCCCCTTATCTGACAAATCACGCACCATAGTGTGCGTGCCGCACTCGGCCCTACTTGTGCCTCTGGTCTTAATGGCATTGGCCCCCCTCCTGCCAAATAGTTCGCGAATACTAGACAGTGATCCTTGTCATGGCCCTGCCCTTGCATTTTATGCACCACACTTCCTCGCGCACCTCCTGCTGCAGTGCCCTATCCTGCTTCAAGCTCTACATTTCTAGGCAGAGATTCTGTAGTTGCACGTGGATTTTTTGAACTCCTAGCCCTGGATATTGTATTGGTGTCTCATGAAACCTCATCGCCATTTCCAATGCTTCGACCTAGGTAGAAAGTTTCTGTTGTGACAGCGTCGTCCTCAGGTGTGGTGTCAAAGATGCCACAAACCATGCGTGGTGTTGCGCATCCGTTAGCATCATATTAGCCTCGCGGATCTTACTCTTCAGTTGCTGATCTGGATCCCTGGGAGTCTCGGTTGGAAGCATCACAATATCTTTAAATCTAATGATTGATTGTGTCTCTGATTTTGGCCGGCTAAATTCTCTGTTCAGCGCATTTTGGATCTCTATTATTCCTGCATTTAGGTGATCATTAGATTGCTTGATATGTAATGTCAATGCGCGATCCTGCAGCATGCTCACCAATGTAGCCTTCTTAATGTTGTCATCTGTGACCCCTTGTGCTTCCCACACTGTTCTTACCATGAACCAGAACTGGTCTGGATCCTCATTCCCTACTCCTCTAAATATGGGTAGCTTAACCGCGCTCGCCATACTGAACTGCGAGGGTGGTGGAGGTGGAGTGGGTGGAGATGGAGGTGAGGGTGGTGAAGCGGTGTTGTTGGGAAAAGTATCCAATACGGAATGACCCTATCCCACTCTAAGGGTGATAGTACCTCAGCAACAACCGAATGCAAAGCTATTCAAGGTTACTTCTTTATGAGATGTAAGAGAGAGGAGGAAGAGATCCACTAACCGTTATCTTCCGCTAATGATTGATCCAATTTTCCCTCTTTGCTGCTTGCTCCCAGCTCCTTGCTCTTTCACTGGCCCAGCTACACAAAGATCCTGCAAAAGCACAAGAAAGGGAAACTACAAGAAGCATACATCCATAACTGATTCAAGGATTAGAATAAATCAAATATACAAGCATCGATACACCATTAAGACACATGCATATAGAAGAACCTCAAATGCTTTATTAATGGAAGAAGTAAAGTTCTGAGAATGTTACAACCATAAAAGGCCCAATCCAGCAACACCTCCCAGCAGAAAGAAATCTCCTCTTCACCTCCTTCAAAGCAATCACCCAATAGTTCTATGCACAAACCAACAACACTTCCTTACATTCACAAGATTCCAGCCTCCCTAGACCTCATGAGAGAGCTCTATATATAGGAGTTTTGGAGAAAGGATGAGTCAGCTTGAGGCTGGCATGAAGCTGACTAGTGTCCTCTCCCACTTCAGTTATACTTCAGTTCTTGAGTCCACTTGGAGTTTCTTGCTTCCACTTGGAGATCTAGATCCTCTTACTCATCACAAGGCGAATTCCCTGATCCAAGTGTCATTTTGGAAGCTTCCTGGGCATTTGACACCTTGCAGAATGACTGTGCCACTTGGCCAATCTCGCCCAGCGCAGGTAGCCTTCATTGCTTTTGACATTCAGCGCAGGTACAGAGTGGAGCAGTTGACATTCAGCGCAGATGCTCAGTGGAGCAGCTGACATGATCCAGAAATAGCTTGTTTTTGAGTGTTTTCAGGTGGAGAACTGATTTTCAGTGCTGTGGTTTGCTGACCTTGTTCCTCTAGGGGTAGGAACAACATGTTTAGGGACTTTGGATCCCTTAGATTATTGACATTTCATGCTTCATGCTGTAAGGCACAAAAATGTCTATAACAGTTGCCCCCTAAAGTATGAGGTCGTTTATCGGGTGAAATGCTTTATCAGGAGGATCCGAAGTTCATTCAATCGCTGAGAGGTGCCCTGTAATAAAATACAATACAATACATTATTTTTCATTCTGCTTTCATGATCTAGCTGAGGCGGGCATTCCCATGCTCAGCTTTATAAATTCATTTTGGTACATAGAACAGACGATCGTCTGATGGTAGACTGATAATTCTCTGCTGAAATTATCATCCTTTGAGTAGGATGATCATCTGCTGCAATGATGTACATAACAAATGTCTTTATATCCTGAATATATATATCGCAGCCCGGATGGATGAAACTAGATCCGGGGTCTTCAAACTCGTTCGATCTTCACTCTAAGTACAAGTCGATCCATGTGAGAATTGCGCTGAAGTCGAACATGGAAAGACATCGCTTGATTACCGGTCAATAATGTAAACCGTTAACAAGCGCGAGAGGAATCACCAATAATGAAAATGACCCTCAAGGTACTGCAGTACAATTCACGTGGTGTGAATAAAGGACTTGGCGTCGAACACCACGCAAAATCTTCTGGTCGAAGGTCATTGATGTATACCTGTCGCCGGAAGTGAGAAACTTGCCATTGAGGCATGCAAGCTTCAAAGTACTGGGGGGTTTGTTCCTAGATCAACTTCTTGGATAATGAGCTGAAGTCGACAAGAAGCGATCCGTCAAAGGAGGGCCTTAATGAATCCCACATCAGTGACACGGAACGGAGCTAATGATTTTAGTGGAGGTGAAAACAATCTGTGAGATATGATTCAGGGTGGCGATCATGGGTGGATGAAGGATAATGTATGGCAGTGGATGGGACACGGTTGACTCTTTCTGAACAACATCTCTTGAACATATAACGACACTGATGTGATGGATCGGTAGCATTACCCCAAATGTGGATGGTTTGGCGAGGACCATGGTGATGAGACCGGTGAATGAAACAACCCAACCCGATGTGATACGGAGGACAAAGTGTCATGTTCAAGAGCGACTTGCTACCATTAAAGCTTTGAGGTTCTCCCAATTTTTCCCCAGTCATTTCTGACCAGTACCTCTTTATTTTTGTCAAGCTTGAGGAGGATAACATATGCTTGTTCTATAACCTGCCCTTCGGGCAAGCCCATCGCTATGTTTTAACGAGCCTAGCGATAGGGAAACTCGTTCTCGTCTAAAGACAAGTTTGTCGCTATTTAATCATTTTAACGAGTCTAACGACAAGGAAAACTCGGTCCTTTTCATTTTTAGAGAGTCTGAAAAGGTACAGAAAGTTAACTCCAAAATTCCTTTTTCGTCATCTAATCCCTTAAGTCCGAAAAAGTATAAAACAATACAGAAGGGATGAGTTTTCGATAACTTTAACGAGCCGAATAAAACAAGCGCTCGACCTTTTTGTGCAATAATCCCTCAGGTCCAAAAAGATTAAAATCTAGAGGAGGGATAGCTCTTCCGGTCATTTTAACGAGCTGGAAGGCCAAAACTCGGCAAACTTTTCATATTTTACGAGTCAGGAGAAAAGAGCTCAAAGAAGACTCGTCTTTTGAGGAACGAGTGATAAACAGGGATAGCAGCAGATTCCAGGTACAGGTTGGAATTTTCCAATCACGGCAGTGTCACAAGGATGGCTAAGTGAAATCACTCTTCGCAGCTGTTCCTCAAAATGGGTAAACAATCATATGGAGGTGAACGATAGGCCAAATGGAATGGAGGTGGCGGGTGCAAACACGACCAAGGCTTTTATGGCTAATAAATTTACGATCACAATGGTTATTTACCGGTATAGGTTCATTTTTTAATGAGCTTAAACTCTGGAGGAAACTCTTGCTCACGCTTTTCTATTTTTTAACGAGCATAAATTCCACAGTAAAACTGCTCGATCTTATGTTTATTTTTTAACGAGCATGAACTATGTGTTAAAACTGCTCGGATCTCGCTTTTCTATTTTTTAACGAGCATAAATTCCGCGGTAAAACTGCTCGATTATATGGTCAAATTTTGATTTTTTACCATTACTAGCTTTTCTCTTTTCAAATATAGTACTGCTTTTCAATTGCTGCAACAAACTTTGTTAGAAATGAATAATATTTGCATGAAAATGAGATTATAACCCTAATATTTCACTTTAAACTGTGTAAAAAGCCATTAAAAGGTGTTTTTACCTCTCATTTACCATTTCATTTGCATTTGGTTTGTTGGAGCTCTGGAGGTGCCTCTTCCCCCTTGATTTTCACCAGCTGATTCCGGGAGATTCTGCGGACGATTTTCGGTGCCGTCTGGACCAGGTAGGAGCTAAACCCTAGCTCTTTCTTTTCATGGTTTCCTTTTCCTGTTTTTTGCCTGTTTTCCGGTCTTTCTGAGCCCCTGGGGTTTTGCCAGGGCGCCCTAGGATCAGCGCAGGTTTCCCTTTCGAAACCTGCGCTGAAGGTCAAGCTGCCTTAAGGCAGCCTGACCCTCAGCGCAAGTGGGAGACTTCCTGCCTGCGCTGGGCTCAAAAAGACTGAGTTTTAAGGTTATTTTTGATGATTTTTTCGCCAGTTTTTCATCAAATCAGGAATTCACTCTTTCTCTTGTTTGCTTTGCAGGGAACCTTGAACAAAATGTCCCTTACATGGCGAGAACGAGAACATGAAGAGGAGGACATGATTGCCCTCCATGACCCAGTCACGGTGAACGCGCTGCGGAACTGTGGCCTGCTGAAGTTCTTCCGTATCTCTAGCATGAGAGCACAGATTTCTTTACTGCAGTATATGCTTGATGCTTGGGATCCTGTTAACCAAGTGTTCCAGATTAGGGGGAAGACCATCCCCTTGACCATAGAGGACATGTACTTCTTGACTGGACTGTCAAGACGAGGTGCCCCCATTTCCTTATCAGGTACGGCCCGGGGGACTGATTCCACCAGAGATTATGTCCGCCAGTATTGCAGGGAAGGTTCTCAGCCGAGCAGAGACGGCAAGATTGTTATCCGTGAGATTACTGATCGGGCTCTCAGGTCCATTCTGTTCACTATTGGTAGGATGGCCGGCAGCGCAGCTCTACATGTTGCCAACAGGTCTTATATGCAGCACGCCTTGGAGTGTCTCCAACCGAAAGTATTCAACTGGTGTGATGCAGTACTTGTTCAGATGAAAAGTCAATTGACCAAGGTAAAGGACGGGAAGCTGAAGAACTTTGGATTTGGTTCTATTCTGACTGCCTTCGCCTTGGAGAAAATCCCACTGATGCAGCCTCAGTACATCATACTTGACTTGCCTTCTCCGACCGAGCCACGCATGCAGAGGTGGGTTGACCACATGTCTAGGCATGCAGGTCAACCTCAGATTACTTTTACTGAGGCCTTCTTTAGGTGGTTCGAGCGCCAGGAGATGGCGTTTTCTGAGTATCCATATGTGGGTATGGATTTCCGAGGTGATCCGGATTTGGTGCTACCGGATGGCGAGCAGTGGGGTGCCATTGGTAAACTCTTTGACCATATTACTGTTTATTGTTCTTATTCATAATGTTGTTGTGCTTTATTCTATCAAGACTTTTAATTGTACTCTTGGGTGCATGCAGATATTGGTCCTGTTCGTCCAGCAGTTCGTCCGAGATCGCCAGTTGCTGCCCCGGCAGGGGAGCCTGCTAGGAGAGTTGTTATTCGCGATCTTGACGACACTGAGACCCTTACAGCTGTGCAGGAGCAGGTTGAGAGCCTTACTCGTGGCCTTCCGGATGTACAGATTGACGAGTTACCTTTACAGATGCAGCGGCATACCATTGGTGTGCCTAGACGATGGACTCGTCTCTTGCGCATGATTGCACAGGCCGTGACGTACTATCATGAGCACCACTAGGCTAGGGTGCCCCCTAGCATCTTTTTGAGTTTTTAGGTCATATGACCAATTTTGTCTTGGTTACAGAACATTATGTATGAACTTATATAAACAGCTTATATATTTTGATTTTCGGGTTTTATTCTGTTTGAGTTATATGATCCATATGTACAATCTTTGATGATGTGTCCTTTTTATAAATGTTGCAAATGTCTATCTAACACATAGTTTGCTAATGAGTCAGTTAATGTGTTTAAGTTTCTTGAAATATGTTGATATTGAATTGAATCAAATCGTCTTTCCAAGATCTTAACCCTTAGGAACATGCGATAAATAGCTGGATTGCGAACAGAATATATACCATTGAGTTGTAGTATTACGAGCTGTGAGTCTAGCCTGACAATTAGTCGGCGTATGCCACGTGTGATGGCATCAGAGAGTAGTTCTATCAACGCGCTATACTCAGCGATGTTATTCGTTGATTGCCCAATACATACACCTCTGAAACTTACTAACTCGCCGCTTGGATCAAAAATGGCCCAGGCTGCGGAGGATAGGTTCCGCGAACTACGACTCGCTCCGTCGGCATATCCAACACATGTCTCCAGAAGGTTCGACATCTGCAACGAATGAAAAGGTGGATCACTCGACCAGAACAAACACTTTAGCGAAAACAAAATACAACAAAAGCATGCAGGTTACTATTTAAGCATAGTAACGCTTGAGGTACAACCCGTTGCGGGGCTGCGCCAGTGGAATTCCATCGTAATCCATTAACTCGTAGGCTCCTTTTGCTAACACCCTTTTAACAATATAGGGGCCCATCCATAAGGACTTGAATTTTCCTGCTCCCAATTTATCGGATTCTTGGTCATAAAGCAAGACCAAATCACCTTCTGAGAAGACACGGGGTTTGACATTTTTGTCGAACTGAGCCTTGACTCGTTTCTTATGAGCTTCGTTAGCCAAAGCGGCATCACGACGGGTTTCATCCAATTGGATTAATTCCAAGAAACGAGCCTCTTCTTCTGAAGTTCCGGGGAGAAGATCGATTGCGAGTTTAAGCGACGAAATTTCGCACTGGATTGGCAAGACTGCTTCCAGGCCATACACCAGTTGAAAAGGTGTGAACCCGGTTGCGTTCTTTACCGACGTTCGGTAAGCCCACAAAGCTGAGTACAGGATTAGGTGCCACCTTCTTTTATGAACCCCGATCATCCTTTGCAACATACGCTTCAGGACCTTGTTGATTGCCTCAACTTGTCCGTTGGCTTGCGGATAATATGGGGTAGAGCTGTCGTGAGATAGCCCTAGCTTGGCAGCTAATTCGACCATCATGTGATTGCGAAAATGCGACCCATGATCTGTAACTATAGCCTGTGGTACGCCGAACCTGGCGACTACATGATTGAAAAAGAAAAGGGCAGCTGTTTCACCAGTGTTATCCAATGTAGGCATCGCCTCGGCCCATTTGGTAAAATAGTCAACAGCGACTATAATATACCCATGCCCCCCGGTCGAGGTGGGGTTACATTGCATGAAATCGATGCCCCACTTGGCGAAGGGCCCAACAGCAACTATCGGCTGTAAAGGTGCGGGTGGTCGTCTGGTTTTGCTATCAAAGATTTGACAAGCATGGCAACTTCTGACTGCGGTTATGCAATCTTTGAACATGGTTGGCCAGAAGTATCCTGCTCGTAAGATTCTTTGTGCTGTTGCATATCCAGACTGATGCCCCCCACACGCGCCTGAATGACAATCATTCAGGGCTTTTTCGGCCTCCTCATGGGTAAGGCACCTCCTCAGAACTGTATCGACACCACGACGGTAAAGTGTATCACCGACGATCATGTAGTCTTTTGCTTGGTATCGTATACGTTTTTGTTCGGAGCGAGAGGTGTTAGGCCTGAACTTTTGGGTTTGGAGATAAACTATGATATCTCCATACCACTCATCGCTTACAGATATCAGAAACAAACTTTCGTCCACGATTGACTCTTCCGATGTTTCATCGTTGGACGATGATGGGAGATCGCACAATAATTCTGCGAAAACTAGAGCTTTCTTTGATTTGGATTTTACAAATTCCAGATCAAACTCTTGAAGGATCGCTATCCATTTTGAATATTTTCCCCCCAGCAACTGTCGCGACAGTATATAAGTCATGGGGTTGCAATCTGACAGGATGGTAGTTTTCCGAAAGAGGACATAATGTCGAAACCTTTGAATCGCTTGAACAGCTGCAAGCGCTAGTTTTTCAACATAAGAATATTTACTTTCTGTATCGTTTAAGTTTTTACTTAAATAATAGATAGGATGTTCAATTCCATCGACTTCTTGAACTAAAACCATCGCAATGGTCGTATCCGCTGCAGCTAGATACAGGTTAAAATCTCTTTGATAGTCCGGGGCGTACATTAATGATGCTTTTACTAGACAATCTTTCAGAGCATCAAAGAAGCTTGCGCCACCTGGTCCCAGACAAAAGGTACATCCTTTTTCAAAAGACGAGTATAACCCTTAGCAAGTTCTGCGTAATTTGGAATGAACCTCCTCAGAAAGTTTGCTTTCCCTTGGAGTTTCTGAATCTGAAGCAAATTTGAAGGTGGAGGCAAATTAATGATTGCCTGAACCTTGCAGGGGTCGAGACGAATCCCATCTTTAGAGACTACAAAGCCAAGTAAACGACCAGAACCGACGCAAAACACACATTTGTGCGGATTGAGTCTTATCTTGTAGTGTCGGCAACGTAGAAATATCGCTCTTAAATGCTGCGGATGATCAGTCCGCTTTCGCGAATGAGCCGGAAGATCGTCGAGATAAGGTTGAACAATGTTCTTGATGTCATGGAAGGCATAATTCATCGCCCTCTGAAACGTCGCCCCTGCGTTCTTTAAACCAAAGGGTAATTTTCGATAAGCGAATGTGCCCCACGGACAAATAAATGCAGTCTTTGACTGGTCCTGTGGGCGGATATTTATTTGATTATACCCGGAAAATCCATCCATAAATGAAAAGATTTCACATCCGGCGCATTCATCAATTATCTGGTCGATGAAGGGTGTAGGGTAGTTGTCCTTGGACAAGCTTGGTTTACATCCCTATAATCAACACACACTCTAATCGTCCCTTGTTTTTTCATAACAGGGACAATATTCGATACCCAATCGGTTAGAGGAACCGGGTAGATGAATCCAGCATGGAGGAGTTTTTCAACTTCCGCCTTAATGGCAGCGGCTTTCTTCGGGTGCACCTGCCGAAGCCGTTGCCTTACTGGTTTGACATCAGGATACATTTTAATTTCATGTTCAACGATACTCGAGTCAATGCCTGGCATTTCATCATATGACCAAGCAAAGACATCTCTAAATTCGCGAAAAAGAGCGTTATATATTTCCAGTTCTGAAGGGGAACAACCTTTGCCGACATAAATATTCTCTACAACATCTGTTTTGTCGAGATATTTATGGCTATAGTCTCTTCAATATTGGATAGGTTTCGCTCGGAATCCACCGTATTTACAGTATTTGTTAGGAATTCAAATACTGAAGGGTGATAAAGGTCACTTTGAGTATCTTCTTCATATTCCGGAAGAAGGGAACGATGGTGGTGATCATTCCATGGTGCCCCCTCAATCATCATTGATTGTAAGATTCCTTCGTCAGTCCCATGTACTTTCGACCAAGGATCTAATGGGGTTCCATATTCTCTAGACCTATCTACCCAAACGCTTGACGAGCGTTGATTTGGGCTCGCCTCCCATGCTTGAAACATTGATTGCTACAATATTTCTAAAGGGCTTGGGGGCAAAACCATTGAATGATCCATGTTGACCTTCGTGGAAGATATCATGTTGCAGGTTGCTACAAACGGTACATTTCCTGTATAAATAGGAGGTGGTAGCGCGAAAGTTCCCATCAATGTGGGGTCTTTCAATAATCCTACTCCGATATCTTGAATTGAATGGTTGCTCTCATGGATCATGGGAATGCTTCCTGTAACTTGTGAACCATTAGGGAGGAAATTCTGTTGGTCGACGATCGTAATCCCTCCTTCAAACGGGAATGCGATCTTCCTAAAATAAGTCGACACGACAGCTGCCATGGCATAAATCCATGGTCTACCCAGTAGGATGTTATAGTCAAGATTTCCATCAATGACTTCTACATCAATTTCTACTGTCTTTCCTCCTAGTTCAACTTTCAAGTTATTAAGGATACCGTAAGGGGTATAAGTCCTTCCGTCGAAAGCTTTTAATGTCGTCGAAGATCGCGACAAGGTTGGAGATCCTAAAGTTTTCCAGCAACTCATTGACATAATACATGTCGAGGCTCCCTCATCAATTATCGTTCTGTGAACAGTTTTGTTGAGTGCTTTCACTTGAATAAGGAAAGCTAGCTGAGCTGGTAACTGAGGATCATATCCCTTGTGATCAAAGGATACAAGATTGGAATCCTTAGGATCAACCCCACCAATTGCCGATAACAATGCCTGCCTTTGGGTTGGACAATTTTGTAGCACTTCAAGAGTCGACATAGCGGATGGCGATTGGGCCAAATCTTCCACTATATTATAATGCTGCGCCGCTCTGGCGCGAGGATTAAATGTCGACTTGTGTACTACACCCTTTGGCGGTTTTATTGTTAATTCAGGGATGGTGGGCGTTACAACTTCTGTCGAAGTTGTTGTCGAACTACTTGGTTGATCTTTACCTTTTTCGTTCGACACCTGAGGATTCCCATAATCTTTGTTCCTTGTCGAAATCAAAGCATCATTCTGCTGTTTCGAAACCGACAACATAAGGACTTGCGACGGGGAAGCATTTCCACTATCAACCAGATTTTGACCTGGGTTGGGAAATGGATCAGTTAACACAGCTGATGTTTGGGAACTTTTAAAGAACCTCTTTAACTCAGCTTTGAATGGGAAATTCTTTGTGTTATGATCCTTATCATCACATATTAGACATGGATAATTTTGTTTCCCTTTTCCAGGAGGGTTTGAAGAATTTTTTCCAGGGGATGACTCACCCTGTTTTTTCTTCTTCCCTTTGTTTTGTTTCTTCTTGCTTCCTGGTTGATTGGTTTCTTTGCCTTTATCTTCTGATACGGCATTTACTTCCGAAGCAAGAATTTCTTCTTTTGCATTTTGATCCGAATTCTTACGGGCTTTCTTTGACGAAGCCTTTATCGATTTCGCGTTTGTTGTGCCAATCACGCCATCACCGGCATGAGAGTCACTATTTGATTTAGGAGGGGGAGGAATTGAAAACTCTGGTCTAGGGGCGTCAGGTATTTTGTCATAGAGTGTGCCGGACTGAGTATAAACTAAGTCCAAATATTGTGCACGAGCAATCACTTGCTCCTCTGTTACGACTCCCCCTTGGCCACATCTTCCGTAATAGCCAGAAGTAACGACTTTATAAACCATTCAGCTAATAGCTGATCGGGAACATATGTTTTCACCATCCTACGACGACGACGCCACTCATGTATATGATCAGATATATGGGTAGCAGTTGTCTGTTTGAAGTTGGTTAATATTTCTGTTCCCGTTTCATACCTTATCGGTAATTGAAAATGGGTTAAGAAAGTCGTGGCTAGGGAACTAAAATTGTCGAAAGAGGCTCTTGGCAATTCAATATACCATTTAGCCGCTGGACCTGTCAATGTCCTCTGAAAAAGGCGAAGCCTTATCGAATCGTCGTTAAGGGTGTTCGACGAACACCACAGATGAAAAGTCATCACGTGATTCGACGGGTCTTCACCTGGATTTCCATTGAATTTAGGAATGTCAGATGGAAGTTTATGAGGAATCGCTGGCCACCAAGGGGCATAAGCAATCGGATCGTTGGTTAAACGGTGTAAATCGGGTAACTCTAAAGTTGCCACGAATGGTAACTGTTGATTCAGGTTAGGCGAAGCGTAACCAGGGTACGATGGAATCGCTTGAGCAGTGGGCCTTTGCATACCAGCATAATGTAATTGATGTTGGTATGACTGATACGGTTGGTGGACTTGACCACTGTAAAGTGGTTGGTTTTGACCGTTTTGGATATACGGTTGTCCACTATTCGCAAAGATCTGCTGCTCAGAACCTTGGTACACTTGCTGGAACTGCGGTTGTTGGTATTGTACAAGCCATGGTTGTGACGCCATGTTCTGTTGCGCCATGCTAACCATTGGACCAAGGTGTGGGGTAATTGTACCCGTTTGTACTTGTGTCGCCCCACCAGTTGGCGATTGTGGTTGTGACCCATGGTCAAGCGACTGTTGCATTACAACCTGAGAAATCTGAGGTTGACATGTAACAGGTATCGCTTGAACTTGCGACACAGTTACAATAGCCGGTGTGGTTGGGATGTTCGTCACAGGTACACACTGTTGCATAGAATATACAATCCTTGGTTGTTGAGGTAGCATAGGTACCCAACTACTTGATGCAATTCCAGTATAACCTGAATACTGTTGAGAACTACCATATGGATATCCTCCCGGAGGAGGTAATGAAAGGGCATACTGCCCCCCATATGGTAGCAATCCGGAACTCAGAGGGATTGTTAGTCCTTGAGGACTAGATGGCCCAAATTGACCTCCATGAGGATCAATCTGTCGAGTTTCAACATAAGAATTACCGGGTATTACTCCGGATGAACAAACTGGAACAGACCATACTGTCGAAATAGTCCCTTGGTGGACTCCTTCTAGCTGTTGAGAGCTAGTTGGGACAGCTGGTATGCCGGCAAACATCGTTGGAGTGACGGCAGGGGCTTCTGCTGTCGCTGTGTCATTTGACACAGTCCTAGATGATGACGGTTGTTCAGACATTTTAAGTCTATCCAATAGATTGCCTAGCGATTCTACAGGGACTTCCACTTGTGGTGGATTAACTTCTGATGAAGGAAATAGAGTGACCCCGACTCCAAAATGAGTTGGAGTACTTGCTTGCGGATCCTCTGCAATTTCCTCTATCGCAATCAAACCCGGTGGAAGAGGAAGACCGTCAGGTCCGTAAAATATTTCTGGTGCCGAAGAAGTGGTTGCTTCGACAGCGACAGTTGTTTGGGGAACAAAACTTTCTGGACCGGTTACAGATGGAACTGGTTCAGTTACACAAGTATTTGCCCCCAGACTAGGATCAGTATTACTGTCCTTCTGTGGCTGTTGAACTTCTTCTATAGAGGCAGGGTTTCCAGAAATGTTAGGAGTAACCGGAACCTCAGATGCAGTTGGAACACTTGTTCTAACTTTCAAAGGAGATTTTGAACCGGTTAAACGAGTTCGCTTTGCCCGTACTGTTTTCGATTCCGGGGACAAAGACGGTTGACTCGTAAGCCTCCGCGAACGACGGGGTTTCAATTGACTTTCTTCCACGATTGCGGATTACTCGATCAACTAAAATATTAAAAGGGGAAATTTGTGTTTCCGAATTGAATGAATTTTATTAGACGCTTTTAGACACAACTTGCTTTTTCACTTTTTAAGAGTCGAGAAAAAGCTAAAGATGACTCTAGTCTCCTTCGATGTATTAACGAGCCCGAAGTGACAAATGCTCGGTTGGACTTTTTCAGTTATAGAGTTTGAAAAAGGCCAAAAGAAACTGCTCTGGAGATCTAGGCAGAGGGTGTGCCAAACCTTTCGCAAAACCACAGAATACGTTTTACGGTACGAGTGGTCGATCTTCGTGAATGCTGTGTTCACTGCATTGCGATCAGTAGGGCGGCCGACACGGTTTCCTATGGATAAAGGCTTTATTCCTATAGGGGTCTCCCAATATATACGCGACGGTACGTGGGAGCACAAGTCCGTATTAGTGCCACCGACTCTCAGGAGGAATCACCCACCTTCGTCGAGATCGACAGTCACTACGTTTAACGACGCCGGAACACGTCTCTAGCTTAGACCTCTAGATGTTTGCGTTATGTTTCAAAGCGTTGTTAGGTTCATTCAATATATTTTAAGTTGATCTTTTTAAAGTTTTCCTTTCAAGGTTCACCACGAGATGTATTGATACAAATTCCTAAATGCAGTCTAAGATGAGAAGCAAGCTTTTTCAATCTTTTCGACTTATGAAAATCTTAACTACTGAGGGAAAAGAGAGACAAAATCTTTTCACACAGATCAAAGAGCACTCGCTAATGCACTTTTTCCCTAAATCAACATACAAACTTATATGCAAAATGCAAAAATGCAAGTATTTCTTTTCTCTTTCTTAATGTTGGCGTAATGCAAAAAGAAAGCTGTTGTATAATTTTGAATTCAATTTCAAGTGAAAGCAAACAAGCTTGTCCAAAATCAAAAGACACCTTAAGATTTACTTGTTTCGACACTAGAAATATATAAACTCAAACCAAATGACGAAAGCAAAAACTCAATCAGCTATGAACAGCAAACAAACTAACTCTTAAGATCAAAACGACACTTTATCACAGGTCTAGATCTAAGAGGTCACAACAAGACTAGTTCACTTTCGTTATGGGAAACTGTAAATGCACAAGAAATACACAAAGAACAAACACAGTTTCTTTATACAACCGAGGCGGAATAGTGACAAGGAAAGTTGGTTTCAGATAGGCCCACTGACTGGTAACAAACAGCAAAAACAAGAGTGAAAACAGGGCAAGAAACAGCAGGAAACCCCAGTAGCACAAAGCAAGACTGGTCCAGCGCAGGTGGGACACTGTCTGTTTGACCTTCAGTGCAGGTAGCCCCTTCGGGAACTGCGCTGAAATGCAGACAGCCTTTGTACAGCCTGCACTGAAGAACGAAACTTTCGTTTCTCTTGGTTTCCGGGTCACAGATTGCTAAAAAATTCACAGTTTTTGCTCAAATCAGAAGCTATCAGTCAAGGACACACTAAGGGATGACAAGGAGGATGAAAAGCTATCACTAAGAGCTTATTAGAGTCCTTGTGGATCAGCTCTTCAAATCATAAACTTGCCCAGAAACTGAGCTAGAGTAGCTGCCCTCTACTTTGCATTTGAAAGATCCAAATGCAGTTCGATTCGGTACTCCCTTTGTTTATGAAATGAATAGCAAAAACACAAACAACCAACAAGATACGATCCCCAGTGGAGTCGCCAATTTGTTGTTGGGAAAAGTATCCAATACGGAATGACCCTATCCCACTCTAAGGGTGATAGTACCTCAGCAACAACCGAATGCAAAGCTATTCAAGATTACTTCTTTATGAGATGTAAGAGAGAGGAGAAGAGATCCACTAACCATTATCTTCCGCTAATGATTGATCCAATTTTCCCTCTTTGCTGCTTGCTCCCAGCTCCTTGCTCTTTCACTGGCCCAGCTACACAAAGATCCTGCAAAAGCACAAGAAAGGGAAACTACAAGAAGCATACATCCATAACTGATTCAAGGATTAGAATAAATCAAATATACAAGCATCAATACACCATTAAGACACATGCATATAGAAGAACCTCAAATGCTTTATTAATGGAAGAAGTAAAGTTCTGAGAATGTTACAACCATAAGAGGCCCAATCCAGCAACACCTCCCAGCAGAAAGAAATCTCCTCTTCACCTCCTTCAAAGCAATCACCCAATAGTTCTATGCACAAACCAACAGCACTTCCTTACATTCACAAGATTCCAGCCTCCCTAGACCTCATGAGAGAGCTCTATATATAGGAGTTTTGGAGAAAGGATGAGTCAGCTTGAGGCTGGCATTAAGCTGACTAGTGTCCTTTCCCACTTCAGTTATACTTCAGTTCTTGAGTCCACTTGGAGTTTCTTGCTTCCACTTGGAGATCTAGATCCTCTTACTCATCACAAGGCGAATTCCCTGATCCAAGTGTCATTTTGGAAGCTTCCTGGGCATTTGACACCTTGCAGAATGACTGTGCCACTTGGCCAATCTCGCCCAGCACAGGTAGCCTTCATTGCTTTTGACATTCAGCGCAGGTACAGAGTGGAGCAGTTGACATTCAGCGCAGATGCTCAGTGGAGCAGCTGACATGATCCAGAAATAGCTTGTTTTTGAGTGTTTTCAGGTGGAGAACTGATTTTCAGTGCTGTGGTTTGCTGACCTTGTTCCTCTAGGGGTAGGAACAACATGTTTAGGGACTTTGGATCCCTTAGTTTATTGACATTTCATGCTTCATGCTGTAAGGCACAAAAATGTCTATAACAAGTGGTTGGTGGCATGGGTGGGGGTGGTAGCTGCGGAATGCGCTACCTTATCAAACTGACCGCACTTCTCGGAGAGACCCAAGTGAGCTCTTCCTCACTCTCTCACGAAGGTGAAATTAAGGGACTGTTTCCTAATTCCCCGCTACCTTTGTAGAACTTTCCGCTCTGCGTCGTTCCAAAAATTAATTTATTCGCATCACCTGCTTTTCACATAATAGCATCTTAATCCAGGTATTCAAAGATTTAATGTACTTACCCTATGTTATATATCTAGGGGGGATAATATGGGGTACCAAGGGAGGTACCCAAGGTAATAATGTAATAATGGGATGGGTCATAGTAATAAATAAGGTGGTTAACCCATGTCATGTAAGGGACCACAAGTAGTTAATAATAATGTAATGGGCCCATGGTATTAGTTTGATGGTATGAGGGAACCATGGTAATGATACATGGTATTGTATGTATGAGGCCTATATAAAGGCTAGAGACTCCACATGGGAGATAGTGAAGGATTATTGTATGACAGGCATATGGCTTGTGGAGTGTTCTCCTTCCTTAAGGAGTGAATGTATGGTGTTGCCCTACCTTAAGGGTTTGATCAATAAAGAATCATTTCATATTATTTCTGGGTTTATTTGCATTAGCTTATATTTTTATATCAGATCAATTGCTCTGATACCAATTGTTGTAACTCTAACCCAAAGATATGATGATAATAGAAATAACCCAAGAATAACAAGATCAAAATAGAAATAATATGAAATGATTCTTTATTGATCTCAAAACCCTTAAGGTAGGGCAACACCATACATTCACTCCTTAAGGAAGGAGAACACTCCACAAGCCATATGCCTGTTCATACAATAATCCTTCACTATCTCCCATGTGGAGTCTCTAGCCTCTATATAGGCCTCATACATACAATACCATGGATCATTATCATGGTTCCCTCATACCATTAACTAATACCATGAGCCCATTACATTATTATTAACTACTTGTGGTCCCTTACATGACATGGGTTAACCACCTTATTTATTACTATGGCCCATCCCATTATTACATTATTACCTTGGGTACCTCCCTTGGTACCCCATATTATCCCCCCTAGGTATATAACATTCCACCCCCCTAAGCATGTTTCATCCTCGAAACATGGGAAGAACACAAATAATAAGATCTAATCAAAAGAGTAGTCCACTGATACCATGCACGTGCATCTAGCCATCCAAGAGAAAGGTGAACCCTCGATCTCGCTGGTGCCTCGCTCGCTCAAGATGGAAGTCGACTGTGGTAGCTCTTCTGTGTGGATGTGTAGTAGGTGGATCTTCGTTCCTCTCGATCTGTCATGCGGGGGTTGGTGTCCATGTGGCTAATTGGTTGCCATCTTGATGGTTGTCTTGCGGGGTGATGTGGGTGATGATATGTTGAAGTTTTAACCCACGATGGCTTTTTCTTTACTTCACCCTATTGTGGTGCCTGTTGTGGTGTCTTCTTTTTCAATATGACTTCAACCACTAAGCCCTCCTCTGATGTATCATCACCTGTAACCTTTTCTTCTTCAGCCTCTGTTTGTGTTTGATTATTGATCATCAAAGGCTCATCATCTAATATGTCAGTCCCTGGAACATCTTCCGCTTCAGCCTCCATGTGCTCTACCTGCTTATTGATGGAAATATCTTGTAATGTAATTTTCTTCTTTTTACACCAGAGCTTCAGGAATTTCTTCTGCACATTAATATTGATAGTACCCACGGATTCCATCCAAGGATATCCCAAAACAACATCCATATTATCCATTTCTGAAGCATAAAAATCACCATGCAACACATATTTATCCATAGAAATCTTCAAATCCTTATACACTTGAACATCCTCATTATCAACTTGTGCAGTTTCAATGTGTTTTGCTGGAACTTGCAATCTTTTTGCCAAATTAACACTTATAAGATTTTGCTTGCAACTAGGATTTATAGTCACAACGATTTTCTCCTTCTGAATCAATCCATGAACCTGCAATAAGAAAGCATCAGTAGAAAATAACCCTTTAGGTTCCATGGTTTCCTTCTTTTCTATAAAAATAATCTCTTTGCTAGGCAAAGTGTCTGTCTGTGTGAGCTTATCAACAAGAATAGTTTTTCGGCCAAAGAGGTCCATAATAGCTTTTGTAAACATGTCCCAAGTCCAAAACCTTCTATTGGAACATTGATGCTCTTGCCACCATTGTCGTCTTTCATAGTCCAAGTACATGCTTCCCACCATAAGCTGAGTCTCATTATCATAAATGCGATTCCGATGGAAACACTGCTCCATTTGCGCTATCCATCTAGCTGGATGAGAGCCATCAAATTTATACAAGTCCCTCAAACTCTGATCTAGGCCCGCCATCACAAAAAATATTGGTGAAAAATTGAATTGGTCACAATTCCATCAATATTGCTCAGAATCCCTATTATAACCTATTTTTAGAAATGGAACAATCATTCTTCATCTGCCCATTAGGTGGAAATCTTGATCCCGGCACTTGAAATTTCAGATCTGTGCTGCTACTCTCCCTCCGTCACCAAAATTTCTGCAAAAAGAGCTGATTTTAAATCAGTGATATCTCCCTCATCCGGACTCCGATTCGACTGATTTTTTTGTTGAAATTGGGTATTTTCCCCCAAAGAATCCAGATAAGCAATTAGATTTTGCAGATCTTGTACTAGGACGTCGAGATCTGTACCGCAAAATCGCTGCCCTGAAAATTGTCTGCAACCCCACTGATTTTTAGATCAGTGATATCTCCTTCATCCGGACTCCAATTCAACCGATTTTCTTTTTGAAATCGGCTATTTTTTTCACAAGGAATACAGATCTGCAATTAGATTTTGCAGATCTTGCACCAAAACGTACAGATCTGATCTGCAAATTCGCCACCCAAAATCCCTGCAAAAAAAAATATAAAAAAATTTCTCCACTTTGGTGCCCAAGAAAGTGCTCTGATACCAATTGTTGTAACTCTAACCCAAAGATATGATGATAATAGAAATAACCCAAGAATAACAAGATCAAAATAGAAATAATATGAAATGATTCTTTATTGATCTCAAAACCCTTAAGGTAGGGTAACGCCATACATTCACTCCTTAAGGAAGGAGAACACTCCACAAGCCATATGCATGTTCATACAATAATCCTTCACTATCTCCCATGTGGAGTCTCTAGCCTCTATATAGGCCTCATACATACAATACCATGGATCATTACCATGGTTCCCTCATACCATCAACTAATACCATGGGCCCATTATATTATTATTAACTACTTGTGGTCCCTTACATGTTATGGGTTAACCACCTTATTTATTACTATGGCCCATCCCATTATTACATTATTACCTTTGGTACCTCCCTTGGTACCCCATATTATCCCCCCTAGGTATATAACACCCTACGGTCCCTTGAGGAAATGTCTTTCTTCTTCGTTGTACCTCACAGTCGTGTCTATCGCAAATTTAGTGATAAATCCCCCTATTATCCGGTCGAGCCAATGGTCCACAGCTCGCGTGATCTTATCTTATAAGGCCTCTAGTTTGCGCACTAATTCTGGATTCCACACTATCGGTTGGTCGATCTTACACCTTCCTTGGTTGTCGACTAACCTCGGGATCCACTCATACAGTTCAGAAGGAAAGGACGCGAAGGAGATCTCGTGGATTTTCGTATACATGTTGTTGTGAAGGTAAATCCCCTCTGTGGACAGAGGTGATCCCTACTAGCCCAAATGGGGTCTAGCAATAATTAAACAACGCTAACACATAGGTTCCTAATTGCAAATCAAAGACCGATGATGAGGGCCTACCTGGATTCCAACGCTAATATTTGTAGAAGAGTCGTCGCTCCCATTCCTTTGCTCCAGCCGGTCACAATCCCCACGATCCTCGTGAACGGACACCTGCACATGCAAAGAAGGACACAAATACAAGCATAAAATCCAATAGATGCAGCTATATATCAGTCAGAAAGGATATAACTCAATCATCATTACAAAGACAATAAGAGTGGAATCATAATGATAGTCGTCTATTATTGATAAACAACAAAGAAGAATATAACCATAGTTCTGACGTCAAATCCTCCTTTGGCTGGGTGATCAGAAACACATGCCTTGCAAAGCTTCTTAGGAATGGGGAACAAGCCTCTCTCTCCTTGGTTACTTGGACAAGAATCTCCTCACTTTAGATTTAGCTTCATGGGAATGAAGAAGGCTTCTTGTAGCATGAGCTTAGCAATTCTCAGACTTTGGGACTTAAAATTTGGAACTTGGAGACTAACTTGTCAAAGGCAAAAGGACAAGCTTTTATAGATAGAGGAGAAGGAGTTACGGTCATCCACAAGATTCATGGGATTGGCTTTATCACTAAGAAGCTTCCATGAGAGGTGGAGAACTACTTCCCTTCCATGGAGATTCGAAGCCCAACTGAACTAACTCAAGATGGAATCAGTTCATGAATAGGTTAGGAAGAACCTTCGTAAGTTTGTTTGTTAAAAACTTTACCCAACTGGGCTGGCGCGAGTGCGACTCTGAGACAGAGCGCGAGCTAGTGCGCCCTCTTTGGAGGATTTCCCCCATTGGCGTGAGTGATACATAATGGAACCGCGCCAATGGAAAAAGGGCTATTTTTATGCGTATTTTGTAGAAGGTGTCTTCAGGGCATATGAAGTAAATATAACTCAAGGGGATACAATGCAAGTGTTTTCAGGTTATGTCACTTCTCACAGGTCCCGAAATAAGTCCTCCAATGTGCGGGAGAAGGGGTAACAGGGACGGTGACAAATTACTGTGTAACAGATGACCCCTAAAGCATGAAGCCCGAGAGAGAGAGGGGGGTGAAATTCTTTACAAGAACATGGCCAATTGAAAACACTGCCGCCGGAGAACCTGCATGAAGAAGTACAACTGATATCTCAAGTACATGATGTATGTGGTATGGGCACAGCCATCCATAGCAGAGTACATAAAAATCCATATCTAAGGTATGGGCACAGCCATCCAGTAAGGATCGATAAGTAGACTCAGGCATGGTCGTAGCCATCCAGTGAATGAGTCATGTAATGATCATAATAATCCACAAAATCGCAACCTAGATCTCAACAGACAAAATCCAGGGTCTTGTGCTCCATCTCGACCCGAACAAAGTACAAGTTCAAGCATGCGAATATGGGAGTCGAAGTCGAACATGCAAGAATAACGTCTGATTACCAGTCAATGATGCAAACTGTTAACAGACGCGAGAGGTACCACCAATAATGACAATGGTCCTCAAGGTACTATAGGTAAAATCTACGGCGTGCGAATCAGTGAGCCGGCGTCGAACAACCGTAGAATCATTCGATCGGAGGCCAATGATGAAAACCTCGCATCGAACACGAAGAACCTGCCATTGAGGCATGCAGGCTCCAAGGCACCTGAAGGGAGTCTCTAGGTCAACTTCCTGGATAATGACCTGAAGTTGACATGAAGTGACCTTGATTGAAGGTGGGCCATAATGTTTCCCACATCATCGACACGAGACAGAGAAGGACAAGATTTTTTGTGTGAGGTATCAGAGGGAGGTTGAGTATTCTGCAGAGGTCAACTTCTCTTGAACATATTGGCGGTACGACAGTGGACTTGGCAGTATTTGACATCAAATGATAGAGGGTCATGGTGACGAGGTAAAGAGTAGATGAGAGGTCAAACAGGATAACCCAAACCCACGGAGGCAAGTGTAAAAACAAGATGAGATGTCCCCACCCAGACACGAATGCAGACAAGTGCCATGTTCAAGAGCGACATACTGCCGACACGACAATTATTATGGTTCCATTTTTCCCCACCATTCCTGGCGAGTACCCCAGTTATTTTTATCAACAAGCTTGACGGGGATAGCATATGCTTGTAAAGCGTCATTTCGACGGAATCCAATGTCATCAAGTTTTAACGAGCCTGACAGAGGAAAAACTCGGCGTCTTTTCTTGTTTAGAGAGTTTGAAAAGACAGCAGAAAAGGAAACTCCAGGGGTGTCCCTTTTTTGTAAATTTGTGTCTCTCAAGCCCGAAACGGTATAAAACAATGCTCGAAAGAACTGCCCAATCATTACGATCAAGGAGTACTTTTCATAAGTAGTGATTTCGATCTGAAAAAGTAAAAATTGATCGAAACCACGTCGCTTCGTAACCAATAACGAACCTGAAACGGCAAGGATCCGACAATCTTTTTGTTTTTACACGGTTGGAAAAGGGTTTAAAGACGACCGCCTCTCATTTACATTTAACGAGTCGAGAGGACAAACTCGGCAATCTTTTCATATTTAGACGGTCAGAAAAGAGCTAAAAGCAGACCTCCATTTTTATTCTCTTTAAGGAGTCAAAAAGGGAAAAATACTCGGCAATCTTTTCATATTTTACGAGTCAGAAAAGAGCTTAAAGGTGACTCATCCTAGAGGAACGAGTGGTATAAAGGGTAGCAACTAGTTCCGGCAATGATGGAACTGCTCAAAACATGCAATGGTCAAGAGGCTGGCTAACAAAACCACTCATGGTTGCGGTTCCTCAGGAAAGGAAAACGACCAAATGAAAGCATATGACCGGCCAAAGAGATGGTGGCAATGGAATGAAACAACCAAGGCTCATCTAGCAGAATTTAGTAGATAGGCGGCAATCACAAGATGTGAATCGGGTATGGGTTCATTTTTACACAAGCTTGAACCATGGGGAACTTTGCTTGGATTTGGTTTCATGTTTACACAAGCTTGAAACGAAAAACTATACTTGTTATGAGTTCACATGCCCCCAGCATAATGACGCAAAACGAGGTACATGCCCCCCAAGCTTCATTACATTCAGCAAAGTGGATGGAATGAAGGTTCACTCTCGAGATCTATGAAAGACTCGACTTGTATTTTACGAGATCTTAATCAAAAGACTCGATTTGGAAAGGGAGTTGTTTCATTTTTTAATGAGGTTGACACAGTAAAAGAACTATCCTCATAACCCTTGTTTCATTTTTGAACAAGCTTGACACAAGAGCAGGAACTATGCTCGACCAGACCCAGTTTCATTTTTTAAGGAGCTTGACATAGGAAAGTGAACTATGCTCCGATCAGACCCAGTTTCATTTTTTAAGGAGCTTGACATAGGAAATCTTACTATGCTCTGAACGGACCCAGTTTCATTTTTTAAGGAGCTTGACATAGGAACATGAACTATGCTCTGAACAAACTTCATCATAATGTGATCCGGATTTAAACAAGAACACAATAGATTACAGAGATAACCATAAATACAGAGATGCGATAACCATAAATACAAAGATGCAGCGGAAATAATACTTCATTTCATTACTGTAAAATACTGAAATATGCTTACAAACAGAAATGGAAATAAACCAGCTAGGGCGATGGTAGCTTATCTCTGAGAAGAGATGTGCGGCTACATGCCTCTGAACTGTTCCAAACTGTGTTACAATGAGGCTCGAAGGCCTATTTATTGTTGAGAAACAATGGAAAACCCTTCACATCCCGAAACCTAACCCGAGAAGATGAAACGCCAAATTGTGGGCCCCGTTTGGGTAAATTGGTACATCAATTTCCCGGGGTCGTAACTTTGGCATACGATCTCCGTTTGACACGTACGATAGCTCGTTAGAAAGATCTATCCGAGTACTACCACTTTGGGAGGCAACATCGGTCCATGGACCCATGTTGCCCCAGATTCCCAAAAAAACGTCGTTTAGGGCCTCAAAACGGCTCCGGAAGTTCAGGACCCGAAAAACTACTAAAAATAGTAAACTGTGTTACAATTTAGGAACTGAAAAGACTAAAAGAGACAGTTGTGGGGGTCCAAATGGGATAGGTGGGTGGCCACCAACATCCACCTGGATCATTCCTCCCCCCTTAGGAAGCAATGGTCCCCATTGCGTTGAGTTCCTCCATCTGCTGAACTTGTCCTGCAATCTCTGATGTGTCCAGTGATGGTGGGAAGCATGGTCAATGATGGTCCACATTGAACATTTGGTGCAGGCGAAGGAATGGAGGAATGTTGTGCTCCAAAGCATTGTTCCCCATAGCCTTGGTACTGTTGTAAGGACCATGTCGGTGTGGTCTGAGCTTCTGATGGGTTCTGGCAAGGCGTTCTTTCTGTCGATGCAACCAGACTTTGTTTCCCTCCTGAAACTTGTGTGGTACCCATGTGGGTGAGGAGAAGTTGTTCCTGTGTTTTGTCATGACCGTATCCCTTTGCTGCTGCTGCTGCATGGAGGAACCCTTTGCAGGGGTCATGGATGTAGCAACGATCTTCCCCTTACTTTGGGAGTGAACCAGACAAATGAATTTCCTAGTCTGTGATATGAGCTTGCTGCCTTTCTTGGTAGTGATCAAGGATGTGGCAGTAGGTGGGGCTACCTCCATATCCTGTATAATGAATTATTCAAAGAAATAATGACAACACGAGGCCTAGACTCATACACAGCATGTCGCCTCCACAAGTATGGTTAGCCTAATAATACATCACAAACATCCAGAGGTGTAACATCACACAATACCTCGTCTGTGAAGGGTTTGATGCTGTAGGGAAGGCGGCACTGCTGGCAAACTTTCAGATCTCGTCCTTCGTGAAGCCACCAGATACTGTATGGCTGCGGGTGTGGTGTAGTCGGTAGGCCCAACCGCTTCACGACCTCTGCTGAAACCAGGTTCTTTTGGCTACCACTGTCGACAATGAATCGCAGCGGTGAACCCTTCACCCACATTTGTGAGTGGAAAAGACGCTCCCCTTCCTCTGGATTTTTGGCCTCATCTTTCTGGATCTTGGCGGTGGCAACAGTGGCGCTGGGATCCGCATCAATGATCTGCTTCCCCTTGCCATTCCCCTTGTCGGGTTCTGGCTCAGGGTCAGAACATGCATCTGATTCAGAAGCCTTCAACTCGGCCACAAGCGACTGCTTGGTCCGACACTCACTTGTGTTATGAGTGGGACTCTTGTGGAACTCACACCACTTCCCTGTGTCCTTCTTCGACTTCGTGGTGTTGTTCTTTTCTTGCAGCTTCGACGGGCTATCTTGGGTCACCCTGCCTTGGCTTTGTCCTTTGGGCTTCGGATTTGCAGATCCAAAGTCTCGCTTCTTCTGTTTGAACTTTTGCTCGATTTTGACAGCGTATCGGTATGCTGTGCCAAGTGAGGAGATGTTCAAGAACACCATCTCTTCCTGGATGTACTTGTGCAGGCAGCCACGGTATTTGAGTACCAGATGCAGCTCAGAATCTTTGATACCCAACTGTGTGCGAAGGGTATGAAAAATGTTTGTGAAATCTGGCACATCTTGGTCTCGTCCCTGCCGCAGTGTGGTCCATTTGATGTATTTGTCCTCATAGCTTCCGACAGGGTAGTACTGCTCCTTGATGGCATCCCGGAAGTCATTCCAAGTGGGTGCGGCTGAAAATAGTGAGCCTGTACTTTCATCCTTCTGCTCACAGTAGGTTTCCCACCAGTCCTTGACGTGGGGGGCTGCTTTGAGAAGAGCAAAAACAACCTTTTCCCGACTTGAAAATTCGTGAACAGAAAAATACCTCTCTAGCAGATTTAACCATTTATCTACGGCATCTGCATCTATTTGACCCTCGAAGATGGGGATTTCAAAATTAACTTGTACCTTGAAGGGTGTGGCATTTCTAGAGTCGCTGTTGGAAGCCGATGCGTCGCCTCTGGGTAGCCGCTGAAGGATCTGCGCAAAGCTATCCATCATCGCGTTCCTTTCCCGCTCGAGCGCTTCTTCGAGAAAGATTTTGATAGGATCTCCTGCCCCCTTGTCTTTCTTCTCATCTGCCATGGGAGGCCGTCGGGATTTGCGAGGCTGGTCTTGCAAAGGTTCGACCAGTTCAAGCCCTAACTCCTTATATCCCGACCTCGTTGGGGACATGCAAAGAAAAACAGAGAAAAAGCAGACCGCTCTGATACCACTGATCCGGATTTAAACAGGGACGCAATAGATTACAGAGATAACCATAAATACAGAGATGCGATAACCATAAATACAAAGATGCAGCGGAAATAATACTTCATTTCATTACTGTAAAATACTGAAATATGCTTACAAACAGAAATGGAAATAAACCAGCTAGGGCAATGGTAGCTTATCTCTGAGAAGAGATGTGCGGCTACATGCCTCTGAACTGTTCCAAACTGTGTTACAATGAGGCTCGAAGGCCTATTTATTGTTGAGAAACAATGGAAAACCCTTCACATCCCGAAACCTAACCCGAGAAGATGAAACGCCAAATTGTGGGCCCCGTTTGGGTAAATTGGTACATCAATTTCCTGGGGTCGTAACTTTGGCATACGATCTCTGTTTGACGCGTACGATAGCTCGTTAGAAAGATCTATCCGAGTACTACCACTTTGGGAGGCAACATGGGTCCATGGACCCATGTTGCCCCAGATTCCCAAAAAAACGTCGTTTAGGGCCTCAAAACGGCTCCGGAAGTTCAGGACCCGAAAAACTGCTAAAAATAGTAAACTGTGCTACAATTTAGGAACTGAAAAGACTAAAAGAGACAGTTGTGGGGGTCCAAATGGGATAGGTGGGTGGCCACCAACATCCACCTGGATCATAATGAACAGGAAGTCGTTGCTTCCAAGAGTGGCACTCCCGGTGGAAGGACAACATCTTGGAAGTCAGGACCCAATGCCCCCAGGACACGATGCACAACGGCATCATCATGGGATACAGGCACAGGATAAGTAGCCACATAGTTGACCTGCGGTGGGGCAGATACAACCAGTGGATAAAAACCAGGAGGGGATGACAACTGCGCAGGAGGCACCGAGGGACTAAAGAATGATAATTGATCTATATTCACGATTCTTCCGTCGTGTGGAAAACAAACCACATGGAAAAGTGAAGAGACGAGGGCCCCCATGGCATAAACATAGTCACAGCCAAGGAGAAGACTGAAATCTAAAGCACCTTGGGTAACCAGTACGTCTATATAGACGGTTTTGCCTCCCAAAGTAACAGGAAGCTTCGGGAGGATCCCTAAAGGTTGACTGGTTCCTCCGTCAAATGCCAATAGATTCTGTGCGACTGGTACAAGCTGTGGGGAGCCCAAAGCTTGCCAAGTAGTGAAAGGCATGAGACTAACTGACGCACCCTCATCCAAGACAGTGATAGGTACTGCCTTATCATAGGCATGTACTATAATCTGGAAAGGCACATGGGATGGAAGGCGGAATGTAGTCAAATGACTCCAGTCGAAGGAAACGACTGAACTACTTGGTGGGGGAATCATATGATTGTCCCCCTGCGCTACAGGAGACGAAGAAGGACCTTCTTGATCAGTAAGGATAGGAGGGTCGTTTTGAGACTCAGGAGAATCTGACGAGATGAGAAGAACATGAGCAGTAGAATCATGATGCTCCTCCGGAACAGAGTAATCAACAGGTGGTGAACCCAAGTCGATACTCTCTTCGACCAGTGGTTGGTCTGGAGCAGGCTTGGCACAGCCAGGTTCAGAGGGAGGAGGACAGACAAGAGAAGAGTCTAAGTTAATCTCGTTTTCCATAGGGAGGGGGTCAGAAAAGATCTTCTGATAACCAACAGGAAGTTGGGGTGAAGAAGTTGTAAGACTTTCCAAAACAGCGGAAGCTTTATCCATGAGCGGACAAAGGTGAAGGGGATGATTGCCCTCACATAGTCTACAAGGGATTCAAATCTTCCCTTTCCTCTAAATGTTGTCAGTTGATAGGGTGGCATCGCAATGAGCTTCAGAGGACGATGAGGGACGAGCCAGATCGCGATACCATACTTCAAGGATCCTGGGAATACTAGGACAATCACGAAGAAGATGGTCACCCTTGCACAATCTACAAGGAAATTTGACCTTCCGCAGAGGAGCAGAAGGTGGCTCGACTTTAGTTGTACTTTTAACCTCTCGCTTAGGATACTTCTTCTTCTTCTTATTATCCACCAGGTTATTTGAATCCAGACTTTCACTAGGCGAAGTAGAAGATGAGGACGCAGAAACAGGCGAAGAAGGGGAGAGGTCCACCATAGAATCAACATGATTTTGTTCAGGTGGAGGAACTGATTGACTAGTAGTTGAGACGGTAGGGACCAGAGAGGTTGAGAACAACCATACAGGCAAACCAATGGTTAACCCAGGCAAAGACAAAGTTGCCATATATGGAGCACCGGCATTTCCAAAAGAAGGAAATGGACCAGGATTCCCATCAGAGGGGATGCCTGGGTTGGTAAACTCGGGGGAGTTTGCCATCGAAAATGAGAAAGAACCCTACTCAAACTAACGCAAACAAGATCTAACCGGGTAAATGTGAATCGTGGCCGAATAAATTTTAAGACACAGGAAAAAAACTTGACCTTTTCATTTTTAAAGAGTCAAGAAAAGGACAAAAAGATGACTCTAGTCGCCTTCGAATGTTTAATGAGCCTGAAGTGACAAGTGCTCAGATGGACCTTTTCTTTTAGGGAGTCCGAAAAGGAACGAAAGTGACTACTCTAGAGAGCTAGGCAAAAGGGTTTACCAAACAAATCCGTAAAACTGCATATACACCTTGGCAGTCATATGAAAACCAAGGACTTTCCGTATGGCAGTCAATCTTCCCGAATGTTGTGTTTGGTGCGTTACGGCTTGTAAGGCGGCAGACATGGCGTCCTATGGATAAAGGATGATAACCTAGTGGGGTCTCCCCATATACTCAACGTTGCTTGGGAGCTCAAATCCGTGTTAGACCACTATTGAGTCACGGAAGGAGGAATCACCCAACCTTGAGTGAAACAAAAGTGACTAGGTTTAACGACGCCGGAGGACGTCTCTAGCCTAGACCTATAAATGTGTGCGTTATGTTCCAATGCGTTTTTAGATTCATTCAGTTCATTTTAAAGTTGATCTTGTATTAGGTTTCAATTTTCGGGCCTTACCATATGTAATCTCTCAAAATTCCCTAAATGCAAACTATATGCCAAAATATGTCATTTCATTTGATGAATGCTAGTTACGAGAGGGTTTGAGATCTTTCATGCAAATGAAACGATCACAAAACAACAAAGAACTTCCCTAATGCAGCTAATGGAAATTAACAAACTTTTCTTTAAGATCACTAATCACTAATCAGAATGAAAAGTTATAATTCTCATTAACTAATAAAAAGAAAAAGAGATTTTTTCTTTTGTTGATGGCAAAACGCGCTAAACAACTTTGAGAAATGATAACAAAAGAGTAAAAACACAAATTTCACTCAATGCAAACACATTCAGTTCCCTAAATAACAAAGCAAACCTCCAAAGAAAGAGAAAAGTCCCAAAGACACCAATGAGCCGTGTAATCTAGGCTCAAAGCGAAACAAAGCGGAATTGAAGTGAAAACAAAGCAAGTCACCCAAATAACGCAATAAAACGATTAACAACCACTAAACAAGTGCAAGGGAGCAATCAGAAAGTTGACTGGACTAATAGAAGACCAAAACTCCTAAGGAAGGCTCGACACACAAAGGTAATCTATGCACAATTCACTTGAAAAGTATGCAAATGTAATCTATGCACATTCTGAAAATGAGAATTCTAATTATGCAAGTGTGATCTATGCAAGAGAATTCTCAAACACAATATGATTCTAATGTAATCCAAGAACCAATCAAGTGCAAATCAAGAAAATTGGGTGAGAGTTCCAAAGATCAAAAAATAAAAACACTCAAAGGCGATTAACACTCATACACAAAAGCAAAAAGATGCAAAATTGTGAAGAGACTGGGACAAACCTCCAAGTAATGACCAAAGGAAATCAAAGTAAGAATTTCTCAAAAAGATACTCAAAACCAGTCAAACAAGACTCCAACACACTCAAGTAGTTGAAAAAAGGTACCCAGAACAAAAACCACGCTCAGGAGGTGTTACAGAGTAATTTGTCATTGTCTTCCTGTGAGTCTTCCTATTGTGTCATGAGACCAAATTAATCATGCTCATGCTCTCTAATGTTGCCAAATGACCCACTTTGCCAAAGTTTTGCTATCATCGCGACTGTTGTAAAAATAAACGTGCTGATGAGCGCTCCAAAATAGACCAAATGCGCTGCCAGCGCAGAAGTACACGTGATTCCCGCGCTGGTCGAATTTCATGAGACAGCGCGTCTGTTACTTATATCTGATCGCACTGATATGACTTTCTTTGTTATTCAGCAGCGATGTCAACGCTCCAGTGCAGTTACTTACCCGCGATGATCTAGTTTGGGCGAGTTTGTTCTTACAGCCGGCCTTCCAGATGACTCCAAACCTGGTTGTTGGCCTTGTAAATGTCGCCCTCCCTTCTCTGGCATGTCTGTTTCGTCATTTGAGCCACCTTCCTTGGAGATAAGCTCATCCTCCCACCATTCATGGAGACTCCTTCTCCTATTTAAGCCTCCACCATTGCCATGAGCTGCTAGTTTGGAATTCATAGTGTTTGGAGTGTTGCTGATAGTGTGTGAGCTTGATAGGTAGCTGGTGTGACAAGTGTGGGATTGCTAGAGAGCTTAAGGAAGGTTGTGAAGTGTTTTGATCTTGTGTAAACTTGTGTGAGAGAGAGTTTTGTCTTGGGAGATCTACCTTCAAGGGTGAATGCTTGAGGGACTTGCTGGCTGGACCCTCTTGAGAAGGATTTGACGTCAGAACTATGGTTGTATTCTTCTTTGTTTATCAATAATAGATGACTATCATTATGGTTCCACTCTTATTGTCTTTATGATGATGTTTGAGTTATATCCTTTCTGACTGATATATAGTTGCATCTATTGGATTTTATACTTGTGTTTGTATCGTTCTTTGCATGTGCAGGTGTCTGTGCACGAGGATCGTGAGGATTGTGACCAGCCGGGGCAAAGGAGTGGGAGCATCAACTCTTCTACAAGTATTAGCGTTGGAATCTAGGTAGGCCTTCATCGTTGGTCTTTAATTTGCAATTAGGAACCTGCGTGTTAGCGTTGTTTGATTGTTGTTAGACCCTATTGGACTAGTAGGGATCGCCTCTGTCCGCAGAGGGGATTTACCTCCACAACAATTTGGCGACTCCGCTGGGGAGTTTTACCTTGTTGTTTGATTTGTAAACTTTAGACGGAGCCTGAAGCACGGCCAGATAGCCTTCGAAACGCTATTGCTCTGCATTAGCGAAGTAGATCAATGCCACTTTAGTCAATCTCCGGTTTGGTTTACGAACTGAACAGCTTGGAGCTGGCTTTTGTCCTTTTTGTTCATTCTTTCCTTGAGTTTTTTTTTTGCTCTCTTTTCCAAGATTGGGGGTTAGTTCTCTGTTTTTGGGTTTCCTGGTTCGGTCTGGGAGGTGCCTTGATTGTTTAAAGACTGATTGTATTGGTTTGGGAGATTTTGGCTTGATTATGGCCATTTTTGAGCATCATCGCGGTTTATAATAAAACAGTCGCTCTGTCATCGCGCAGCCCTTTCTGTGACTTCCTGATCATCGCGTTAATACACCAAACAGTCGCGACGGTTTTGAAAATCGGACCATCGTGGGTAAGTCGTGTACTTCCGCGCTGACATCGCATTGTTGCTACACGTGGTTTCTGATCAGCGCATTGTTGTTGTGTATCACCCGAGCGGATTCCTGTAGAATTGAATTTCTTCAATTCTGCCTCCTGAGCCTGTTGGTCTTGCTATCCCCTGCTGTTTTCACTTGGTTTATGACCTGATTTTCATTTTCTGAAGATTGAAGCACTTTCTTGTGAGTCTTGTCGAGTGAATCTTGCTTTTTGTCTTGTGACCTAGTTTTATCATTCCAATTTTGTTGGATCAGCTTTGCTTGGTTACTCGTTTGCAAAGGTTCATTTGCTGCTTGCTTATGGTTTGGTGAAACCTTCCTCTTGGCTTGCTTTTGCTTGGTTGTTTAAGTGATTGTTGTTGAACCAGTCTTGATATTGTTTCGATTTCTCCTCACTACCTGGACACAGATCACAGTTGTTTGGGGTCAACCGGTTCTTTTCACATTTGTTTGTTATTTCTCAAAAGTTTGTTTAATGCACTTTGCCATCAACAAAAAGAAAAATCTCTTTTGCTTTGTATTAGTTAATGAGAACTAGAAGCTTTTCGTTTTGATTAATGATTAGTGATCTTAAAGAAAAGTTTGTGAATTTCCATTAGCTGCATTAGGGAAGCTATTTGTTGTTTTGTGATCATTTCATTTGTGTGAAAGCCCTCTAACTCTCTTGTAATTAGCATTCATCGAATGGAATGACATATTTTGGCATATAGTTTGCATGTAGGCAATTTTGAGAGACTTCATACGGTAAGGCCTGAAAACCGAAACCTAATTCAAGATCAACTTTAAAATGAACTGAATGAACTTAAAAACGCATTGGAACATAACGCTCACTATTTAGAGGCCTAGGCTAGAGACGTTCTCTGGCGTCGTTAAACCTAGTCACTTTTGTTTCACTTAAGGTTGGGTGATTCCTCCTTCCGTGATGCAACAAGTGGTCTAGTACGGACTTGAGCTCCCACGTACCGTCGATTATATGGGGAGACCCCACTAGGTTATCATCCTTTATCCACAGGAAGCCGTGTCTGCCGTATTACAAGCTGTAACGCACCGAACACAGCATTCGGGAAGATTGACTGCCGTACAGGAAGTCCTTGGTTTTCATATGACTGCCAAGGTGTATATGTAGTTTTACGGATTTGTTTGGTAAACCCTTTTTTCCTAGCTCTCCAGAGTAGTCACTTTTGATCCTTTTCAGACTCCCTAAAAGAAAAGGCTCATCTGAGCATTTGTCACTTCGAGCTCATTAAATATTCAAAGGAGACTAGAGTCATATTTTTGTCCTTTTATAGACTCTTAAAAAATGAAAAGGTCAAGTTGTGTCCTTGCGTCTTAAAATTTATTCGGCCGCGATTAACATTACCCAGTTAGATCTTGTGTGCGTTAGTTTGAGTAGGGTCCTTTCTCGTTAGTTTCCTTGGGTTTTGTTTTGAAGTTTGTCATCCTGGCTGAATCATCGATCTCGTCTCCCGTTCCAAGTGATCAAGGGTCTCCATCTTCTGTTGCTCCTGAGGTACCGGTTGTGAGTGATACTCTCCCTATCATCCCGAGTATCCAACCGATTAACTCTCGTGCTCCAGACGACAAGGATTACGAAATTCATTAGAACCCCATTTGGGAGCCTGAAGACGATATTCCTTTTACCCCTCCTGGTGTTTCGACTCCAATGTCTACCTCTGACATGGATGATACGTCTCCTAGAGTGAGTGAGACACTTGTTTTGTTGAGCATCGAAACTCTATCCCGGCCACATCTCCGGTACCCTCACACTATAAGTCGTTGAGGGATAATGCGGGTACTAGGATCCCTACTTCGAGTACCATGTGGGACCTCCGTATCACTCCCACTACGGGATCTTTTGTTTCACAAGTTCACAGTACACCCGTCACTTCAGTTCCAACTATTCTGACTATTTGTGTAGCACATTCGACACCTGTTGTTAGTGCCGTCACGACATCTTCGGCTGTGACTACTGGTGCTGGTCCGCCTCACGGCCAAGTGAGTAGTGGCTAGCCAGCACATACACCTAGAGTTTTTCATCCTGCACAAAGTGCACCGCCCTCTTCTGGTCCCGTTCCAGGAGGGGGGCCATATGATCAATATATGCAAGCTATCCAGGATCCGAACGCGCAAGGTCCGTTTTATTACTACGATTCTACTGGTCAGTTCCTTTATCTTTCCAGACCCTTGCCTACTCAACCTGTTGTTGAGGTCTCGGTACCATTATCTGTTGCTTGGGGCACCACCACTTACCATGGGGGCCAAGCAATGTCTGCACAGCTTCAGGGACTGCCTAACCAAGGCCAGGCGTCTTATGTGCAAACCCCCCAAGGGCAGCAATATTACGGCCAGTCTTACCCAGGGTAACCTGGGGGCCCATAAGGACAACCCTATCAGGGACAACCTTCGGCCGCTAGTGGTCCATCTTTCACTTATCTTGCTCAACCTTCTGGTAATCCGGGGCAGCCTGGTACCCAGCAAGGTTACCCGTCTGGACAACCAGGACAACCTTACATCCAACAAGGTCAACCCGGTGTCCAGCAAGGCTATCCATCTGGACAAGCAAGACAACATTATATCCAACAAGGACAACCTGCAGTCCAGCAGGGGTAGCCTTCTGGGCAGGGCGGTCAGCCTTACGTACAGCAAGGCCAACCCACTGCCCAGCCTAGTCATCCATCTGGACAAGTTGGTCAACCTCAGGGTCAACTGGCCATCCAGCCCGCTCAACCATCTGTCCCGCAAGGACAACCCTCGGTTGTGCAAGGACAAACTAATAACCAGAAAGCTCATCCTTCTGGGCAAACGGGTTCGCCCCAAACCCAACCAGGAAAACCTTCCAGCTAGATGGTCCAAGCTCAACCTGTTCAAGGACATCCTTCTGGGCCCCAGACTCAAACTGGTCTTCAAATGCAAGGTGGGTTGCAATCCCAACCTTCTTACCAAGCGCAGCCTGGTCACGAGGCTCAGTATGGAGCTCAGCAACCATATGGTTACCAGCAACCCCATGGGCAAACTCAGTTGGCCCCTTATCAAAATTATCAACAAATGCAGGTCACCCCTTATCAGAATTATCAGCAACAGTATGTTGCGCCTGCAAGTCAAGTTGCTAATCCATGGGGTGCTGGGGGGCAGATCCAGAGTCAACCGTCTGCTTATGGACAGAACCCCTATGGATAGAATCCCTATGGGCAGAACCCTTATGGGCCGAGCCCTTCTGGACAAAGTCCATGGGGGCAACCACCACCTGGTTGGAACTCTAGTACTACCTCCTTTCCACGGCCACAAATGTCCTTCAATCCTCAGTTACCTTTCTTAGCAACATTGGAACTGCCAGATGTGTCCAAATTGACTAATGATCCCATCTTTCATAATCCATATTGGCCACCAGTTCCAACCAAGATACCCGATGATTGCCCGAAATTCGATGGCAAAGCTGGAGAGGACCCTCAAGCCCATGTCATGACCTATCACCTTTGGTGCTCGTCAAACTCGTGGCTTGATGATTCCATCCAGCTCCGCCTTTCCCAAAGGACTCTCACCGGCTCGGCTGCTAAGTGGTATATTGAGTTGAATCGCGGATCCTTTCAAGATTTCAACTCGTTGGCAATGGCATTTCTAACTCACTTTCAGTTGCCCATTCGGTATGAGACAGGGACACATCTCCTTACGTCTCTCAAACAAGACACAGCCACGCATATATCCGATCATATACATGAATGGAGATGGCATCGTCGTTTGATCAAGTTCTGGATTCCTGATCAGCTCCTAACCGATTGGTTTACAACCTCCTTTGTCCCTGCAATCGCGCGATACATTGCTATGGTAGCTTGTGTAACTGAAGAGCAAGCTATCACGCGTGCTCAGTACCTCAACTTAGTTTATTCTCAGTCAGGTACCTTATATGATTATTTGCCAGACGCCCCGAGACCCGAAACATCCAAAGCTTTGCCAAAGCCATCTGTTGACGGTGTTATTGGCTCTGTAAATGCATCTTCAAAGAAAACATCCGCGAACCCTGGGAAGCAAAAACCGAATGCTCCTAACGAAAACACTTCTAAGGGTCAATCTAATTCTGGAAACACTTCCGAGGTTAACGCCGTCCAGTCCAACACGGCGGATAAATCCTCGAAAGGAAAGAAGAAGGGGAAAGCTAAGAATAAATCTGAGCAACCCAGACAGGACTCCCCTAAACCTCCACCCGAGCAAGGAGCTAAACGTAAACCTAAGTATCCTTGTCTTATCTGTGACGAGGATCACTATACTAAAGACTGCCCCAGGCAGTCCGAAGTTAGTCGATTGTTGAAAGGTGCTCCTGGGACTCCTGTTGTGCTTAAAGAACCTTTCCCCTCACAACAAACTCAAATGGTGGCAGATCCATCACAACCCTCTTCTTCATTTGGCTCTCAAGTATTTATGGCTAGGACGATTCCCGTCCACATCACTACTCGGGCAAAAGAATATCCGTCGCATGCCGGGAAAGAGCCTGAGGTCCCCTCCAGTGCTCCTCTGTCTAGTTCTGGTCCACTCCATATCGAGAGACCTAGCACTGAGATGCCCATCCGACCCCCTCCAAAAGGTGTACTCTGGAAGTCTTCTTACAACCCTAATGCTCGTGCTGCCCAGCACTACAGCATCGTTGAGGACTTAGCTCAGGCTTTGTCTGCTATGTCCGCCTTAGAAGTGCTCCAAAGCTACCCCTCCCAGAGGAAGTCCTTGCTATCGGCCATCGGTGGCATAGACCCGGCTGACTCGAATCTGATTTCTTTTGACCTCGAAGTCCATACGCCGAGACTGCCTCACCAAATCGCGTTCCTCATATAGTTCATCATCAACACTAAAACGATTCATCTTACAGTCATTGATGAAGGTGCTTCAACTTGCATCATGTCTGTTGCCTGTTGGAAAGCTATTGGTTCTCCGACGCAGAGCCAGTCTCCTACAACGTTGGAAGCCTTTGATGGAAGAGAGTCTCATCCTTATGGTATCCTCCAACGGTTGCCCATCTCTTTGGAAGGGAAGACGGTTGAAATGGAGGTCGAAGTTGTCGATGCTAATCTTACCTACAACCTCCTACTCGGACATAGCTGGACATACGCCATGCAAGCCGTGGCTTCCTCTCTTTTCCATGTCATTCATTTCCCTCATCAGGGGAAGATTTTCAATGTGGACCAGCTCTCCTTCTTCCCCTCCTCTTCCGAAGGCAATGTGCCTTTTGTGGAGCATACCTCCAAATCATTTGAGAGTGTGGGAGCCAGACTCTTTAAAGATCCCGCCCTAATGGGTGTCTTTTCCCTCCACCTCCTAATCTCACTCCTATTAATATGATTTCCGTGTGCTCTGATCCGTGGGTCCTCCCTCCCACTAATCAGATAGAATCTTGGGGCGATATGATGCCGTTGAGTCCTGCTGAGCTCAACTACGTTGAAATCGTTGCTGCATCGGCTCCCCCTCCCGAACCTGCTCCTCTGAGCAGCGTTCCCGACTCGTATGTTCATTCCCCTTGGCTTGGAGATGACGCTACTTCGGATCTGTTAAAGGAAATATTTCCTTCCGATGAAGCCATTATCGAGACCATGTCTCTCAAGGAACCTCCTTGGTCTGATCATCACCACCGTTCCTCGTTTCTCCCTACCCATCAGGAAATGATCGCCTGTCTCGAACGGTTTGCTTCTTGTATCCCATTTCAGCCCCTTCAAACACCTATTCAAGTTTATCAAGTGTCCTCTGAAGGCAATATGGGAAACATTACGCAGACCCAACCCATCGACATCTCTGCGAAACCAGGGATTGTCGAGCATATTCACATTGGAGTCACTTGTACTCCGGAGGAAATTCAGCTCTACACCGATCTTTTTCGCAAATTTCGTGACATCTTCGCTTGGTCCTACAAAGAAATGCTCGGCATTGACCCTAGCATAGTGGTGCATGAGATACCTACGTATCCGGGTGCTAAGCCTATTCGTCAACGTCTACGCCCCGTGCACCCCCAAAAGGCTGCAGCCATTAAAGCAGAAGTTGAAAAGCTTCTCAAGGCTGGTTTCATTTACCCCATTCCACTTACAGATTGGGTTTCTAATATTGTCCCTATGAATAAAAAGCAGGGTACCATTCGAGTCTGTGTTGATTACCGTGACATCAATCGGGCCTGTCCTAAGGATAACTTCCCCACACCCTTCATCGATCAGCTCATTGATGAGTGTGCAGGGAGCGAAATCTATTCATTTATGGACGGTTTTTCTGGGTATAACCAGATCAATATTGCGCCCGCTGATCAGCATAAGACTGCTTTTATCTGTCCTTGGGGCACTTTTGCTTACAAAAAGCTCCCTTTCGGTTTGAAGAATGCTGGTGCTACCTTCCAACGTGCAATGTCCTATGCTTTTCATGACATCCGTCACATTGTACAACCGTATCTGGATGATCTACCAGCTCATTCAGTCAAATGCCAGGACCACCCTTCCCATCTTCGTGAAATCTTTCTCCGCTGTCGACACTACTGCATCAGGCTCAATCCTCATAAATGTGTCTTCTGCGTTGAATCAGGCCGACTACTCGGGTTTATCGTCTCCCGAGAGGGCATCCATCTGGATCCCCTCAAAGTCGAAGCTATTTTGAATCTTCCTCCCCCTGCTTCTTTGCAGCAGTTGCAGAGCTTGCAGGGCAAAGCAAATTTCTTAAGACGATTCGTTTCGAACTATGTTGAGGTGGCTAAAGGCTTTACACGGTTATTGAAGCGAGATACCCCCTTTCATTGGGATGTTATCACTCGGGAGTCTTTCGAGCGTCTCAAGGGTCTCCTTGTTTCTGCTCCATTATTGCGACCTCCAAATTACCATCGCGATTATACTCTGTATTTGGCTGCCACCGATACCACTATCGGCATGGTTCTCGTGCAAGACGACGATGATGACACTGAGCATGTCATATATTACCTCAGCCGCAACCTTTTAGACACGGAAACCCGATACGCTTACGTCGAGAAGTTGGCATTGGCCGTCGTTTGTGTCGTCCAACATTTCCCGCATTATATTTTGTTGCGTACCATTTGGAGCTTTGGAGAACGACTTGGAGTTGTGAGGTTGACAGGCGAAATTCCACCTCGTACGTGCATCATCCATCCTGAAGTCAGTTCCAGGTAGGTTCATCTTGCCTTACGCTCCATTTGAAGTTCTTTTGCTGCATTTTAACGGTGGGAAATGGTCGTTTGAGCGGATTTTTTGAAACTCATTCCACTCTTGGTCAGCGCGGATTTCCCTATCGGGTCCATGCTGATCGAAAAAATCTTCCACAGGCCACTCCCGGATCAGTGCGGAAGAGTGATGTTCCAAGGCCTTCATCATTGGTCTTTAATTTGCAATTAGGAACCTGCGTGTTAGCATTGTTTGATTGTTGCTAGACCCTATTGGACTAGTAGGGATCGCCTCTGTCCGCAGAGGGGATTTACATCCACAACAGGAGGCTTAGAAACAAGCAAACTTCAAAAGTTCCCAGGCCTGGCGCGACTGTCAGGTTGAAAATAGCGCCTTTCAGGGATTGGCGTGGGTTGTCAATGTGCAACTAGTGCCAATTGGCGTGACTGTAACGCTATAAAAGAGCGCCAGCCGAGTTTGCTATGAAAAAATAAAAAACAAACGAGCCAAAGCTAAGTCAACAGTACCCAGGTACAGCAAGGGGCAAGAAGCAACACAAGGATTCAACCCAGAAAGCTAATCAAGTAGGAGAAACCAAGAAACAAGGCAAGTTCCAAGCCGTTCAGCTTGTAAACCAAACCGGAGATGGACTAAAGTGGCATTGATCTACTTTGCTAATGCAGAGCAATAGTGTTTCGAAGGCTATCTGGCCGTACTTCAGGCTCCGTCTAAAGTTTACAATCAAACAACAAGACAAAACAAACAACAAGGAAAGAGGCCAACTCCCCACTGGAGTCGCCAAATTGCTGTGAATGTAAATCCCCTCTGCGGACAGAGGCGATCCATACTAGCCCAAATGGGGTCTAGCAACAATCAAACAACGCTAACACGCAGGTTCCTAATTGCAAATCAAAGACTGATGATGAGGGCCTACCTGGATTCCACCGCTAATATTTGTAGAAGAGTCGTCGCTCCCGTTCCTTTGCTCCAGCCAGTCACAATCCCCACGATCCTCGTGAACGGACACCTGCACATGCAAAGAACAACACAAATACAAGCATAAAATCCAATAGATGCAACTATATATTAGTCAGAAAGGATATAACTCAATCATCATTACAAAGACAATAAGAGTGGAACCATAATGATAGTCGTCTATTATTGATAAACAACAAAGAAGAATACAACCATAGTTCTGACGTCAAATCCTCCTTTGGCTGGGTGATCAGCAGCACATGCCTTGCAAAGCTTCTTAGGAATGGGGAACAAGCCTCTCTCTCCTTGGTTGGACAAGAATCTCCTCACTTTAGATTTAGCTTCATGGGAATGAAGAAGGCTTCTTGTAGCATGAGCTTAGCAATTCTCAGACTTTGGGACTTAGAATTTGGAACTTGGAGACTAACTTGTCAAAGGCAAAAGGACAATCTTTTATAGATAGAGGAGAAGGAGTTAGGGTCATCCACAAGATTCATGGGATTGGCTTTATCACTAAGAAGCTTCCATGAGAGGTGGAGAACTACTTCCCTTCCATGGAGATTTGAAGCCCAACTGAACTAACTCAAGATGGAATCAGTTCATGAATAGGTTAGGAAGAACCTTCGTAAGTTTGTTTGTTAAAAACTTTACCCAACTGGGCTGGCGCGAGTGTGACTCTGAGATAAAGCGCCAGCTGGCGCGCCCTCTTTGGAAGATTTCCCCCATTTGGCGCGAGTGATACATAGTGGAACCGCGCCAATGGAAAAAGGGCTATTTTTATGGGTATTTTGCAGAAGGTGTCTTCAGGTCATATGAAGTACATACTCAAGGGGATACAATGCAAGTGTTTTCAGGTTATGTCACTTCTCACAGGTCCTGGAATAAGTCCTCCAATGTGCGGGAGAAGGGGTAACAGGGACGGTGACAAATTACTGTGTAACACATGTAGCGATCCAACCACCTTTCCTCGGATACCTGCGGAGTTCTGTTTTCCTGTGTCACGAACTCATGAATCTTCTTGTCCAACCACTCTTCAATTTCCTTCTTTGTTGGGTTCCAATGGTATGACATCAGACATCCCTAGGCAGATCTGGTCCCGGCAACAAAACCATTTGTTGGCTTGTTGGGGCCTAACCCAGGTTCAGAAGTGATTTAGCCAAACAAATCCCGAAACTACCGACCCTTTCGACAACAGTCCGCGGTGCGCGGACTGAGGTCTCACCCGAGGTAGTATGGGAGTGTGCTAGAACCAGGTTTCCGCACCCTAGGGATGTCTTGATAAAGTCTAGGAAGTTCGTGAACCGAACCTGCGTGCTTGCGCTGCTCCGCGTAGTCGTCTGTCCTTCACAACTTGTGCGACTACTTCCGCACAGCTCTATAAAGAGCACGAAGAGGTGTTTTCTAGATCGTTTATCATTACTGTGATATTATTATAGATCTTAACTTAATTGTGTGGACCCAATATTCTCAATAATCATTCAACATTCATAACAAGTGCGTGCAATCATAAAACTGTAAAGAGATGCATAAATATAACAGAAGCATAAACACATAGTATTTCAGAATCAACTTATATTTTATTAATCCTCTGTTTAAGTACAATCCCAACTCCACCCTCTGCACTCAACTGCAGGGGTCTGCGCACACAGTTGCGGACTCTATCAGGCCTCTGTGCACACAGCTGCAGAGCCTCTTCCCACTACTACAACCCAAGACTGGGATTTCCAGACTCAGAGCTAATTCCTTGTCCCCAATAACATCTATTTTTTCTCCAAATCTAAAACTAACTTTACACTTAGAGCCTTTCAAACATAGCATACATTAAATTACATTATTTTAGGGTAGACAACCCTAGACTCTCGCGCTCCATGCCTGCATTTTGCGGGGTCTTTACATTGCACTTGACCAAACTTCGGGCTTCAAGCCCCAAAAGCATACTATGGGAGGATCCGCTGCCGAACAATGATCAAGAAGAGATGGCGACTCCATAGATTAGTGAAACTTTTACAGATTCACCTTGGTATGCAGATATCATATTTGTCTTACTAAACTTACAAGCTCCTCCTGGTTTATCTAGAACTGAAGCTAGATTTTTGAAAATTAAATCAATGAAATATTGTATCATAGATAATGCTTTATTTTGGAAAGATAATGGTGGCATTCTATTAAATTGTTTACTAAAAGATGAAGCTGACAAAGTTATGCAAGAATTTCATGCCGGAGGTTGTGGAGGACACTTGTATTAGAAAACAACTACTGACAAGATTCTAAGGGATGGTTTTTACTAGCCCAGTCTTTTTGCATATGTTAAGAAACATATGACCTCCTGTTAGAAGTGCCGAATATTTGAGGGTAAAAGGAAGCTTTTACCTTTACCTCTCAAACCTATATCCACAGAAATTCCATTTCAACAATGGGGTTTAGACTTCACTAGGGAAATTCACCCAGCCTCCTCAGCCCAGCATAAATGGATTTTGACAGTCATTGATTACTTTACCAAATGGATAGAAGCCATCCCTTCTAGACAAGCCATAGAATCGGTCATTATCTCATTCCTTGAAAAGAACATCCTGTCAATATTTGGATGCCCCCAAAAGCTCATTATTGATAATGCAGCTGCTTTTAAATCCAAGAAAATGGTAGAATTTTGTAACAAATATCACATCACCCTTGGCCATTCCACTACCTATTACCCTAAAGGTAATGGACTTGCAGAATCCTCAAACAAAAGCCTTATCAATATCATCAAGAAACTGCTAGAAGACAACAAGAAGACATGGAACAAGAATTTGGTAAATGCCTTGTGGGCAGACAGACTAACTACCAAAAAGTCCATTGGTACATCTCCTTATCAGCTGGTATATGGTATGGATGTTGTCTTTCCATCCTCTTTAGGAGTACCAACGATGAAGATCATTCAAGAGTTGCAGGTAGAACCAAATGATATCCAAAGGAGGATAAATCAAACAATACACTTGCATCAAACCAAAGAAGAAGAAGTCTATGTCAAATCACAAGTGATCCAGGATAAAATCAAAAATATTTTTGACAAAAAGACTAAAGTTGATGATTTTTACATAGGTGACAAAGTACTTAAATGGGATTCTAGAAGAGAAGATAAGGGAAAACATGGAAAATTTGATTTCCTATGGCAAGGCCCTTATATCATTTATGGTTATAGAGGTAACAATGCATTTTTCTTGAGAGAGTTAGATGGAATAGATCTACCAGGAGGACTTGTCAATGGTAGAATGTTGAAGCATTACTTATCCATAGATTAATAGTAGTTCACTTTACTTTACTCATTGTATATAACATTGCAAAGTTTAGATTGGATTGGATGGTAATATTTTAAAATTTGAAGCCCGGAGAGAAGGCCCTGAGCTTTGAAAGGTTCACCATCATAAGTATGAATAAAGCAAAATCATAGAAGAGCAGTTTACAAGTTAACTACAGTCACAATTTCAAAGGCTACTGATCTTAAAGTTCTTGACATTTCACCAGGAAATGCCATCCCCATGTGGAGCCACTGTTAGGGTCCTATAATAATAGGATTCATAATTTTGAATTGGCTATGGTTAGTCTTGTAATATTGTACATACTTTTGCTTTTTGCAAAATGTTTTCCATATTAAAAATTAAAAAATGTAAAGAGGGTATGTCCTAAAATAATAATCAAAGGACAAAAACAAAGAGAAAAAGTGAAAAATATGAACCCCAAAAAGAAATAAAACAGATCATGAAAGTGTGCAAATTCGAATACCACTAATTTTTACTTTACTATGCTAAATAAGGTTGTGTGCAGCTTGTTAGAAATGCCACAATCCATTATGGTCAAAATATCTTAATCTTGACTCATTCATGTTTTAAATTTCATGTTAGTAGATAGAGAACAAAGATCTAGCCAAACTATTTAACCTTGGCAAATCAGTAGTTAGGTAGAGAATAAAAATGAGCTCATTAGTTTGATCTAAGCCATTGGAAGTTATAAGATCATAATTAGATAGTTTGCTTGTCAAAAGAAAAGGAAATAAAGGGGCAGCAAGCTCAAATGCACCCAATCAAATGAAGAAAAAATGTTAGGGTAAATAAAGGGTAGGTAGAAGAAAGGTTGCAAATGCACAAGGTTGTTGAGTCAAAGAGCACATTTATCATGCTTAATCCTATGTTTCATGTGCAAGAGGATTTATGAGAAAGAAAGGATATCCACCAAGCTTCTTTAACTAATTTCCTCCTCATTTCAATATACCCCCACATGCTTATTTGCTAATTCATTATCCCTTCATCACTTATAAATCCCCTTTTCCCCTCATTTTAACCTTTACCCCTTGGTTTCACATATTTCCCTAGAAATTACCCTGAAAAAATCATCCCCCCTTCCCAAAACCCTTTTCCCCAGTGTGAAACCCATTCCCCATTACAAATATTATTCCCCCCCCCCCCCCCTTGTTAATTTCCCTATTTCCCTTCAAAGCCCATAAAAACCCCCTTATCCTAAGTTTTTATGCCCCACTATATCTAATTAATTTCCCTGCTTCATATTTTCCCCAACAAACCTTTTTATCCCACCAACCCTTGGTGCAGTTAAAAAACCCCGCCACATAACCCATGGTCCCACTTTATTAACTCGCTGCTTATATAAAAAAACCCAACAATTATACACGAATTAATTACAATTTGTTGTAATTAAGTCTTGGGCCCTGCAAATCCCCTTCCCGATTCTATCCGTGCAACTTAACCGAGTGATAGTCGTCCAATCTCCTACCCCCAGATCTGACAGTGTACGTCCATATCGCGCAGGTTCATCGTCTGATCGATAGCAGCCTGAGAGCATGCGAGATTCATGGTTTTGCTTGGGCACTGTTCTGCTACGTGGTGGCACCATGAGAGATTGCGTGCTCGCGAAAAATAATGCATGCCCTCCAAAAGCGGTGCCATGGCCTCGAAAACCATTTGCTGCCCAAGCCGAAAACTACCCACTATTCATTTATATTTTCCACGCCAAAATGTGACCGTTACCCGTTAAAAGGCCGAAAATCCCTAAATTGCTCTTTTTCGCTCATTTTTCATTGCAATTGCTGCATAGCTATTTCTGACACCCTGAAACCTTTGCAACCAAATTTGACCACTTCCTATCACCTGAAGAAGCTCCTGATACCCAATTCAAGAAACTAGTTGATAGTGAAAGCCATAGTACCTTCTACACTCACCATTGAACCCAGTCTATGCAACAAACCATCGATTTCCAGGTATTCATGGAAAAACCAGAATGACCCCTGAATTTGAAAATGTACAGTTTACATTGAGAGGTTAATTAATTCAATTAAGTAAAGAAACTTGGTTAAATTGAAAAGAAACCTGATATACACCCCAAACCTTATTTACAGACTGTAATTACCCTCTCACTATACCAAAACTTATAAAACTCACTCCTGAAACCACTACAAGCCTAACTCATATATGTTGGGCATGGAATCCGCCCAAGGCATGTTTTGGGGCTCAAAGCCCAAGTTTTGACCCGATATTTTTGTAAAGACTCCGCGAATTACAAGCGCGAAGCGCGAAATGTATGATAGAGACACAGGGTTACCCACCCTAGCCTTGTAATGTAATGTCAGCCTACCCATGGTCCGCAGAACATGGGATTGTATAAATAGAGCAAGACTCTAAGTGTAAAAGGAAACTAAGAAATAGACAGCGAAGTAGAAGCAAAGAGCAAGAGTCTAAGTGTGTCTTGGGTCATAGAGTAGGAGAAGGCTCTGCAGCTGAGTGTGCAAAGGCCTAGTAGTCTGCAGCTGAGTGCGCGGACCCCTGCAGCTGAGTGCGCAGGGTGGAGTCGAGTCTGTAACCGAGGAAGAAAATAATAAAGAGAAGTTTTATCTTAATTCTGTGTATCTATTCTTGGGTTATTACATGTTTGATATAAATTGCAAATATACTGTTTATTTACTATGTGCACCTATATGAATGATTTATATTGCTACATATAACTTAAAGCATGCAAGTAGGCTGAATTGATCAACTAACAGTGGAATACTAGTAAGGACTTGGGTAATAATAGCATTCGGCCCCTGAGTAGGGCTACGTGAAGGTAGCATCTCAGGCTGCGAGGTACGGGTAAGTGCACGTAGCAACGTGTGTGCAGGGTCAAACCGCGGACCACTTGAACTCATAAGACATCTCCAGGGTGTGGAAACCTGGTTCTAGCACCCTCCCATACTACTTCAGGTGAGACCTCAGTCTGTGCTCCGTGGACTATTGCTGAAAGGGCCAGTAGTACCAGTATTTGTTTGGCTAAATCACCTCTAAACTTGGGTCAAGCCCCAACAAGCCAACAAATGGTTTCGTTGCCAGGACCAGGATCTGCATAAGAGATGTCTGATGTCGTGTCACTGGAATCTGACAAAGAAAGAAATTGAAGAGTGGTTGGACAAAAAGATTCAAGAGTTAGCAACGTAGGAAAATAGGAATCCGTGAGTATTAAAGGAATAGTGGTTAGAGCGCTACCTATATATGGAAATCCACGATTTTTTTTTTGCATCCTTCCCCTCTGAGTTGTACAAGTGGATCATGAAGCTAGTAGACAGTCAAGGAAGGTGTAGGCTCAAAAAACCAATTGTGTGGACTCCAGAGTTGGTGCGCAAACTAGAAACATTAGGGGATAAGATCACGCGCACTGTGGACCATTGGCTCGATCACATTATAGGAGGGTTTATCACCGAGTTCGCGGTAGATACTTCAGTCAGCTACAGCAAGGCAGAACGACGCTTCCTCAAAGGACCGCGAGGTAAGTACATTAAATCTTTGAACACTTGGATTAAAATGATACTGTGTGAAAAGCGGGTTATGCAAATAAATTGATGTTTGGGGCTACGCGAAGTGGGAGGATCTATAGAAACGAAGGTAGCACAAAAATAGAAACTAGCCCCTTGATTTCGCCTCGGTGAGAAAGCGAGGAAGAGCTCGCGAAAGTTTCACCAAGAAGTGTGATCAGTCTGATAAGGCAGCGAATTCCGTGCATACCACCCCCACCTACACCACCACCAGTTTCACCCTCTTCACCCCCATCTTCGCCCACACCACCTCCGCCACCACCACAGTTCAATATAGCGAGCGAAATAAAATTTCCGGTGTTCAAAGGAGTAGGGAACGAAGATCTAGACCAATTTTGTTTCGTGGTAAAGGCTGTATCGGAAGCACAAGGAGTCATGGATGAAAATATAAAGAAGGCAACACTGGTGAGTGCGTTGTAGGATCGCACACTAACATGGTACATTAAGCATTCCAATGACAATCCAAACGCAGGGATCACAGATATCCAAGCTGCGCTAAACAAGGAATTTAGCAGGCCAAAATCGAAGACACAGTTGATTATCAGGTTTAAGGAAATCACGATGCTTCCAGGCGAAACCCCCTAGGAGATGGATTAGAGACTAAAGGGTATGATTCACGAAGCTAACATGACCTTGATAGATGGGCAGCCCCGTGCATGGTTTGTAGTGTCACTAACGCCGCATCTAAGGACCGCGTTGTCACAGCAGAAGCTATCCACTCAGGCCGAAGCCTTGGAGATTGCAATGAGACTGCATGAGACCCCAATACAAGATCCTAGTCTGGGAGTCCAACAGATCCACGTGCAGTTGAAAAACCTGTGTCTAGAGATGCAAAGTTTGAAACAAGACAGGACAACTCACCGAGAGGCACACGAAGAGGTATGGTGCATAAAGTGCAAAGGCCAGGGACATGAAAAGGACCATTGTCTAGTCTTCACAAACTACCTGACGGGAGGAGGACCAATGCCATTGAGACTAGAGGCACAAGTAGGGTCGAGCGCGGAACCTGCATTATGGTGCGCGATTTGTCAGATAGGAAGGAATCATGCTATAGATAACTTCCATCTATAACAGAAGTATACGCAGACATCCCAGTAGTTGTTATGTAATTTCTATAGATCAGTAGGCCATGATGAGTGCACTTGTAGAAGTTATGAACTAATGATGGATCAGACTCCTACCTATAGAGTTCAGACCGAAACGTGAGCCCTCAATCAAAATGCAGGAATGGCGTGCACTAGATTTCAGCGATGCTAACGCGATCGAGGTGGAATGGGACCAGGAAGGGCATATGGACAAATGATTTGTTACAATTGCAGAGGGCCAGGGCATTATGCCCGCGATTGTACAAATCCAATGAGAGCATCATGTTCATGTTGTACCCAGTTTGATCATGAGATGGAGGACTGCCCCACACTGATAGCGAGGTTGCGCGATAAAGGAACACTCCAGCCTCCCCCGACTCAGAACCTGCAAATGATGAGGTTTGAGCCACACGAAGAAGACCTAAATGTAAACACCGTGCTCCGAAGCAGTATCATGATAGAAGATGACAAGGGAAAGCAACCCTAAGAGAGTGCCTGGGTTCACAAGGCTCCAACAAAGGAACCAGAGTTTGATTTGGAGTTCGCAAAAGAGACATTCATGGAAGCTAAGAAGAGCTTCACGAAGGCCTCCACTTCAGGCAGTAAAGACAAACTAGAACCAGAGATGGACCCATTAATGCTCACTACCTTTCTAGAGACATGCATGAAGCTGCCGCGCGACAGCAAGGCTGTGAAGGGACTACAAGAACTCATCACTAGGTGCGCTGGGTCAGGAGAACCGTGCGTAGTTTGGAAGCTCAGGAAGCACACAACGCGAACAGGAAGGGAAATGAGATTGACTGTGCAAATCGGGGAATATGAAATGGATCAAGTGATTCTAGATCTAGGATCGGACGCGAACGTCCTGCCAAAACAGACATGGGAGGGCATAGGCAGGCCCACGTTGCAATGGTCCTATTCAATTGCGAATGGCTAACCAGCAACAGATCCTACCAATGGGAAGATTGCAGGGAATAATGGTAGATATTGAAGGTGCAAGCGCGCTTGTAGATTTCGAAGCGATAGAGATTGTTAATGACAGTAATCCCTATCCTGTGCTACTAGGAATAGATTGGGCCACTGACATGAATGGAGTGATAAATCTAAATAAGCGCAAAATGAATTTTGAGAAAAAGTCACTACTCGTAGTGGTACCTTTAGACCCTGCGGAAGGATCACGCTACACAGAGCTTGTGCGCGATGACGAGAGCGAAGATGATCTAGACTCTATCTACAAGATGACTACTGGAGAACAAGATTGGGTGAATCCTACAGTGGATGGCAGGATTTCCTGGGAGCGCAAAAGCTCCTGCACATCAGATTCAGATGAGGAAATAAAATGATGGCAGAACCGATTACACGAGGTAACCACACTCAACTGCAACATGATGGTAAGATCACTATGTTGCATGAAAACAAAGGTAAGAGATCTACCTATGGATGATGGGTTGAGGGAGGTGGATGATTTCCTGACCAAATTTGAAATAGAGGTGTCAGAACAATAGTGTTTTGATGCTCTGACATGGGTACTACGCGCTACGCCCGCAAGGTGGTGGGGTACGCACCCGCAGGATTTTGAGGACTGGCATGAATGCAGAAGGATGATGCTCATGTGGTTTGGAAAGCCTCAGATGCAGATGAAAGGCGGGTATGATGGAAGAAACAACCTGCAAGCCCACCTCTCCCGATGGGTACAGGCGTATGGTACGCAACCTGCACGAACCCACACTGTCCTCATGATAGGAAACGGGACCAACAAGCAAGAGCAGACAAGATGGCATGAACAATGAAGTAGGATAAGACCAAGCACACCGTAGATTATCTGCGTGGAAGCCTTTGACAAAGTATGCGAAGTATTGAACATGGTCCACCATGTGAGATGGACTAACTGGGACTTGCACATTCCAGCGGTTCTATGGGCTTATAGGATCGTGTGCAAAGCTCTGACCACACAGGCAATTCTAATGCTGAACTATGAAGTAGATGTTGTAATCCCTACAGAGTAGGCAAGGCCTAGTTTGCACATGACAACACCCGTAGATACAATGGTTCGTGAAGCCTAGAAAGAAGGAATCACAGAGCCACAAGAGATAAAACACATGAGACTTGAGGAAGAAATCCAACATGGAAACCTTAGACTTCGCGAACTTAAAAAAGAAAGGGTATGGTTAAGAGAGAAAAGCGCTTTGATGGATGCGGAGGTCAAGAAGCTAGAGGGAAAGATAAAGGAAGAGTTTCTCACCAAAAAAACTAAGATAGTAAGGCAAGGTGTGTACGATCATAATAACAAATTTGAGAACTATCGTCGTGAATTGGTTAGTCTGATGCCTTGGCTTGGGCTGCATATTGCTAAGCGTAGTGACCAGGGTAGTGTTGGCATTATGATTCTGGTTTGTCACTATGGTACAGGTGTTGTATTTGATGGCAACCCACTCAAGTGGCAAAACTCTATTCAGGCTCTCAAAATGATGGAAAATAAGAGGTTCGCAGGTGCAGCGCTCAAAAGGTGCAGACCCACAGGTACGCCGACCAAGAAGTGCAGACATATCTGCAGGTGCTTGGTTCAGAAGGTGCAGACCCCAGTTCATTCACTCCAATGCAGAGAAGCGCGCACACGTGGGGTCTCTTATGTTTGGCCCTTGGTATTTAGCATGTCGTTCATGATCCTATGGTTTTGGCCCGTGGTATAGGATCTAAATTATTGAACCCCGGTTTGGATCCCCTGTATTGGTTTTCGATGGTTTTGACCCATGGTTTGAATAAGGGCTTGCCTATAAAAGGGAAAGGAGATCTCTTGGCTAAGACACTTGTGAAATTTGAATATCTTAAGATCTGAAATTTTGAGTAATTGGTTTAAAAGCTAGATCTAAATCAAGGTGAAATCTGTAAAGTGTAAGGTAGATCTGTTGATAGGTCGTGATCTCTTGGGCACCTAATCATATCTGTGGATCTGATAGCCAGTGGTACATTGGAGGACTGTTAATTTGGCTCTATTCATAGGTCTGTAGGCGATCCACGGCGAAGGTGCGGAGGTACGTAGCGCAGCAGAAGGCATAGTTGCGGGGGTACGCAGGAAATCAGAAGGCGATAGTGCGAGGTATGCGGAGCAGCAGAAAGGCACAATGTGAAGGTACGTAGAGGAACAGAAGGACCAATCCGAGGGTACGCTATCAGACAGGCAGTGCAGGTGTGGATCTGAGCTGAGGTACGCAATGCAGCGGAAGGAGTAGGTGCGGAGGTACGCAGAGCAGAAGAAGGATAGGTGCAGATCTGCGCTGTTCAGCCACAGAAGAGCTGCGGATATCTGCAGGTTTATATTGGTGAAGTTGCAGACTTTTCTTGAAATATTTGTTGGCCGCCTTTTATCTATTTTTGTAGAATTCTGGGTTTAGATTATTGGTATTGGTTTTCTGTTTACAGCATTATGAGAAGTTGGGTGGTTCATTGATTTGATTGTATAAGGAGATTGGTTGATTCACATGTACTTGATGATTATTTGATGTTCTTGGATCCAGTCTGAAAATTAATGAAATGTGGTCCTTAAAGAAGTAGAAGAGCAAAGGGGGTTGTAGCTCCCTTCCAGGAGAGACTGGAAAACGAGAGAGAGTTGTAGCTCTCTGCAGGTTGCAGCCTGTGTACTGGTAGAGGACTGCACCAGTACAAAATCATTGTAAAAAGAAGTTTCTAATTGAAAGAAGATAGAGACATATTGCAGCAGGTGGTTTTCACCCACATTGGGTTTCCACCTTATATATGGTGTTCTTTGGTGTGACTATCTGTTTTTCCTTATTCTTGTTCATTATTATATGTTAATGATCAATATCTGAAGAATAAATTAAAGTATAAATCGAGAAGGTATATTGAAAATAATTTGATAATACTGATTCACCCCCCCTCTCAGTATTATTTCCAACAATTGGTATCAGAGCAGGTCGTTTAGAAGAAGCTTGATCGGTTGAAGGAAGATCTTTCATCATGAACAACTATGAGAGGGAAGCATCAATTCGACCACTGATTTTTTATGGGACAAACTTCGTATATTGGAAGGTAAGAGTTACTGCCTATCTTCAATCTCTTGGTACAAAAGTCTAGGATATCATAGACACAGGGTATGCTTTTCCATTAGCAACTCCTACAGATCCGGTTGAGAAGAAGAAATATGAAACAAATGCAAAGGCGGTCAATACTCTTCTAGGATGTCTATCTCAATCAGAATTTGTGAAGGTTATGCAGTATAAATCCGCAAAAGAAATATGGGACAAGATTGTTCTGAGCTATGAAGGAGATGATCAGGTAAAACGAGCAAAACTTCAAACCCTCAGAATTCAGTATGAAAATCTCAAAATGTACAATGATGAAAGTGTGGCTAACTATTTTCTTCGTGTAGATGAGATTGTTAATTATATGAAAAATTTGGGTGAAGAAATAAAAGAGGCTCTTGTGGTTGAAAAAGTTCTAAGATCTTTGTCCCCTAGTTTTGAATCTAAAGTATCTGCAATAGAAGAAAAAGAGAATCTACAAAACCTTAAAATATCACAGCTGCACGGAACTCTAACTGCTTTTGAAATGAGAAAAGGAGGTCCATCAGACAAGAGAGAAGCTGCCTTCAAGGCTTCAGGCAAAGGAGAGTACTATGAGTCAGGACACATGTCAGAAGAAGAAGAAGAATCAAATTTTGTCAGAAATCTTCAACGGGGTACTGAAAGATTCAGAGGTAAGTTACCTTTCAAATGTTTTGCTTGTGGAAGAGTAGGTCACTATGCTGCCAAATGTCCTCATAAGGATAGATTGACAAGGGGAAGGAACATATTAGATGGAACAAGAAACAGAATGCAACTAAGAAAAGCTATTACACTCATGAAGACAGTGATGGACTATCAAATAGTGATGAAGATGAACGAGGTAATCACTATAAACTTTTAATGGCTTTTGAAGATGATGATTACATGGATGCTATAGATGTGGATGGCTTTTATGAAGAGATTTCTAGACTCAAGACATGTTTAGAAGAAAAGAATGTGATCATTGATACTCTGCAATTTCAACTTGATGAAAAAGAAAAATTTCTTGAGAAATTAGAATGTGAAATTGTTGGCCTTAGAAAAGAAATTGAGAAAACAAAGGCTCTTAATCTTAAATTTGTTAAAGGATCTGAAACTCTGGATGAGATTATCAATGTACAGCGTTCTCCACTAATCAAGATAGGTCTGGGATATAATGGAGAAACTTCTCAAGCATCCACCTCCAAAAGTTATCTTGATGCAGCAAGGAGGAGCGAGCAAAGGCCTAATAGAAATCATCAGGTAAATCAGGGGCAATCCACCTTAAGGATGAACAAAAGCTACAACCAGCCACAGGTAAAATCTTCTCAATTTTCCTCAAGAATGGATGACAATAGAAACTACAATCATTTGGCAGGTAGATTTGATAATCGCAGAAGTTTCTTCAATGGTCAATGTTTCTCTTGCCATAACTTTCGCCACAAAGCAGCTCAATGTGTTGCCTATAAAACACTCATGACTAGAGAAGCTCAAAAACAAAGAAATATGATTGGGATCACGAAAAGGACTTATAACAACTTTTCGGCCCTTGAAAATGAAGTTGAATGTTCTATTTGTAATAACTTTGGTCATGAAGATTCTAAATGCAGGAGCAGGTTTTGGCAGACAAAGGAACAAGCCTCAAGTACCAGAACATGGAGAATAAAGGAACCACAACCAGAAAGATGTGGGATAGCTTTCTATGCAGAAGGACAGGAAAATCAATGGTATATCGATAGAGGATGTTTGAAGCATATGACAGGTGATAAAGAAAAACTTGAATCATATACTGCTTTAGAAAAGGGAAAGAAAGGTTCTTTTGGAAATGATACCCCTGCAGCCATAAAAGGAAAAGGCACTGCTTAGTTGAAATAAAAGGTCAAAGATGGAAATGTTTTGTATGTTGATGGCTTGAAGCATAATCTACTAAGTTTCAGTCAGATGTGTGATCAAGGAACTGAGATAATATTTCGATCAAATGGATGTAGTGTTCGTGATCTTGATACAGGGAAAACAGTGATCAAAGGCATAAGAACTCCAAATAATTTATACATATTTGAAGAAGGACATAAACAATGCTATTTGAGCAAGGATGATGAACACTGGTTATGGCACCGGAGGTTGGGGCATCTAAGCTTTTCACAAATAAGGAAAGCATGCAAATACGAGGCAGTTCGTGGTCTTCTAGATATCAAAATTCCAGACAACACAATATGCAAATCATGTCAGTTTGGTAAGCAAACCAGAACTAACTTCCCTGAGAAGGAAGGATCAGCTAGCAGGCCTCTTGAGGTAGTCCATACAGATGTATGTGGTCCATTTAGTACAAGGTCACCTCGAGGATAAGAATACTTTATATTATTCATTGACGACTTCTCCAGGATGGTTTGGTTAGGACTTATGAAGCACAAAGACGAAGCATTCGAAAAATTCAAATCCTTCAAAGCCTTGGCTGAAAACGAATCAGATCACAAAATTAAGTGCCTCAGGTCCAACAGAGGTGGGCAGTTTACCTCAAATGAATTTTTCGATTTCTGTGAAGAACATGGAATAACGAAGGAATTCTCTACAGCTAGGACTCCTCAGCAAAATGGAGTGGTGGAAAGGATGAACAGAACGGTCCAACAAATGGCTCGTGCTATGCTTAATGAGTCTGGAACTCCCGCAACCTTCTGGGGTGAAGCTGCATTTGCTGCAATGGTTATTCTCAACAAAACAAATGTCCGAGTGAACAGCATTCAAACTCCTCATGAGCTCTGGTATGGTGAGACTCCTTTGGTAAAGCATTTCAAAATTTTTGGAAGCAAATGCTATATTAAGAGTAATGATGAATAGCTTGGAAAACTTGAACCTAGAGCAGATGAAGGCATTCTCCTTGGTTATTCTCCCCACAGCAAAGAATATAAGTGTTACAATAAAAGACTTGGAAGAATTGTTGATAGCATTGACGTAGTGGTTGATGAAAAAAGATACATTCCTAGGCAAGTAAATTATGAAAATATTGAAGAGGATGAAGACTACTCTCCAAATCAGACTAATGATGAAGAAGAACCTCAAGAGGCACCAGAGGAACAGATAAGGATAGAAGAGAAGGCTCCATCCAGGTACGTTCAGAAGAATCATCTAGAATCTCAGATTTTGGGCCAGAAAGAGGCAGGTGTACAAACAAGAAGAACAATTGCAGAAGCCTCAAGCTATTTGGCATTGCTCTCCTCCACTGAACCACAAAATGTAAGAGAGGCATGCAAAGATGAATGTTGGGTCAAGGCAATGGATGAAGAACTTGAGCAGATCGAAAAGAACAACACTTGGGAGTTGGTTCCTAGACCAAAAGATAAGAATGTCATAGGGACAAAATGGATCTTCAAAAATAAGTTAAATGAAAATGGGGAAGTAATTAGAAACAAGGCCAGACTTGTTTTTAAAGGGTATGCTCAACAAGAAGGAATAGACTTTGAATAAACTTTTGCTCTCGTTGCTAGACTTCAGGCCATTCGAATGTTCCTTGCTCTCTCAAGCTTTCAGAAGTTCAAAGTATTTCAAATGGACGTGAAATTAGCCTTTCTGAATGGAGACTTAGAAGAAGAAGTGTACATTGAGAAACCAGATGGTTTCATCCTTGGGAATGATCCAAATCTTGTATGCAGACTAAAAAGGCTCTCTATGGTCTTAAATAGGCTCCAAGGGCTTGGTACTACCGTTTGGACAAATATCTTCATCAACAAGGTTTTTCAAAGGGACCAGTAGATAGCAATCTTTATATAAAAATTGAAAATGACAAATTGCTAATACTTGTTGTGTATGTAGATGATATTATCTTTGGCAACAATGAAGAAGCTATGAGTCAAAGCTTTGCCTTAGTGATGCAGAAAGAATTCGAAATGTCTTTGCTTGGAGAACTCACATATTTTCTTGGATTGCAAATCCAACAAAATGAAGGCGGGATCTTCTTGTCTCAAACCAAGTATCTCAAGCAGATTTTGAAGAAATATGGCATGGAAGATGCAAAACCAGTATGTACCCCCATGGTCACAGGATGTAGCCTCAGTGCAAATGATGAATCAGCAACAGTGCATCAACCAACCTACAGATCTATGATTGGAAGTCTACTTTATTTGACAGGTACCTGACTAGACATCATGCATGCAGTGGGAATAGTTGGGAGATTTCAGGCAAATCCAAAGGAAACTCATCTTCAAGCAGTGAAGAGAATCTTCAAGTACCTTCAAGGAACTCAAAACTATGGCTTATGGTATCCTAGAGATACAGATCTCACACTTCATGCTTATACAGATGCAGATTGGGCCGGAAGCATGGATGACAGGAAGAGCACAAGTGGTGGTGCATTCTTTATGGGTTCCAAATTAGTATCTTGGTTCAGCAAGAAACAGAGTTCGATTGCTTTATCTACAGCTGAAGCAGAATATGTGGCTGCTGCATCTTGCTGCACTCAACTCCTTTGGATGATGCAGACCTTGCAGGATTTTCAAATCACTTGTACACCACCTATCTCCATCTTATGTGATAACACAAGTGCAATCAGCATTTCAAAGAACCCAGTCATGCATTCAAAGACCAAGCACATACCGATCAAGTATCACTTTCTCAGGGAACAAGTGCTTGAACAAAAGGTCAAGTTGGAGTATGTTCCTTCTAAGGAACAAGTTGCTGATATACTCACCAAACCATTGCCCAGGGAGACCTTTGAATACCTCAGGCAAAAGCTGGGGGTTGTTGATGCATCATCTTGTTGTTGAATCTCATCTGTTTCAGAGATTGTTGGTTGTACGCAAGTTTCATATGGGGTATACGTGTACATTTGCTGGGTTGCGGATTGGTCGGAGATCGAATGGCAAAGGTTCAGGGGGAGCATATATTCTTCTAATAATGCATTGTTGGCATTATGGTAGAAGATCTTGGAGGAAGTACAGAAGGAGAACATGGATGCTGATCTGAATATTGCTGCAATATGTCTCTATCTCTTTCACGGTCATTTATGGTGTATGGTGGATTATGGTTCTTCTTGAAGAAATTTTTTCTTCTTTTGCAGATCTGATCTATAGTCAGGGGGAGCATGATCAGCAAAGCAAAGGCTTAAGCATGTTCTCAAGGGGAGCATAACCATCTGCCCTTGATGTCAAAGGGGGAGAATGATGTTGAGGATCTTGAGGTTGCCATCAAGTCCAAAGGGGGAGATCGTTGGCATTATGATTCTAGTTTGGCACTATGGTACATGTGTTATACTTGATGGCAACCCACTCAAGTGGCAAAACTCTGTTCAGGCTCTCAAAATGATGGAAAATAAGAGGTTCGCAGGTGCAGCGTTCAAAAGGTGCGGACCCGTAGGTACGCCAACCAAGAAGTGTGGACATATCCGCAGGTGCTCGGTTCAGAAGGTGCGAACCCCAGTTCACTCACTCCAATGCAGAGAAGCACGCACACGTGGGGTCTCTTATGTTTGGCCCTTGGTATTTAGCCCGTCGTTCATGATCCTATGGTTTTGGCCCGTGGTATAGGATCTAAATTATTGAACCCCGGTTTGGATCCCCTGTATTGGTTTTCAATGGTTTTGACCCATGGTTTGAATAAGGGCTTGCCTATAAAAATGAAAGGAGATCTCTTGGCAAAGACACTTGTGAAATTTGAATATCTTAAGATCTGAAATTTTGAGTAACCGGTTTAAAAGCTAGATCTAAATCAAGGTGAAATCTGTAAAGTGTAAGGTGGATCTGTTGATAGGTCGTGATCTCTTGGGCGTGTGATCAGATCTGTGGATCTGACAGTCGGTGGTACATTGGAGGACTGTTAATTTGGCTCTATTCAGAGGTTCGCAGGCAATCCACGGCGCAGGTGCGGAGGTACGTAGCGTGGCAGAAGGCGCAGTTGCAGGGGTACGCAGGGAAGCAGAAGGCGATAGTGTGAGGTACGTAGAGCAGCAGAAAGGTACAGTGCGAAGGTACAAAGAGGAACAGAAGGACCAGTGCAGGGGTACACTGTCAAACAGGCAGTGTAGGTGCGGATCTGAGCTGAGGTACGCAGTGCAGCGGAAGGAGTAGGCGCGGAGGTACGCAGAGCAGAAGAAGGACCAGGTGCGGATCTGTGCTGTTTAGCCACAGAAGAGTTGCGGATATCCGTAGGTTTATATTGGTGAAGTTGCAGACTTTTCTTGAAATATTTGTTGGCTGCCTTTTATCTATTGCTGCAGAGTTCTGGGTTTAGATCACTGGTATTGGTTTTCTGTTTACAGCATTCTGAGAAGTTGGGTGATTCATTGGTTTGATTGTATAAGGAAATTGGTTGATTCACATGTACTTGATGATTATTTGATGTTCTTGGATCCAGTCTGAAAATTAATGAAACGTGGTCCTTAAAGAAGTAGAAGAGAAAAGGGGGTTGTAGCTCCCTTCCAGGAGAGACTGGAAAATGAGAGAGAGTTGTAGCTCTCTGCAAGTTGCAGCCTGCGTACTAGTAAAGGACTGCACTAGTACAAAATCATTGTAAAAGGAAGCTTCTAATTGAAAGAAGATAGAGACATATTGCAGCAGATGGTTTTCACCCACATTGGGTTTCCACCTTATATCTGGTGTTCTTTGGTGTGACTATCTGTTTTTCCTTGTTCTTGTTCATTATTATATGTTAATGATCAATATCTGAAGAATAAATTAAAGCATAAATCTAGAAGGTATATTGAAAAGAATTTGATAATACTGATTCACCCCCCCCTTAGTATTATTTCCAACAGGTAGCGCGTTGCAAATGAGGAAGTGTGCAACCATAGAAGGTTGGGATTCTCCAAGAACCGTGATGGAGGACAGGATGGCGCTCCACACGGGTGGTGTGACCACCTGACTAGCCAAGGGAAGGACAGTCTTAGTGCTCCAGGTAGTTGGAAGGGAGCGCAGGACTATAAACTATCCTACCCAGGAGCTGCACGATGTTGGAGATGCGCGTAGAAGCAGAGAGTCACAAGGTCCGCGACCATGCATGCGGGACTACGCTTCTGTGCAAATTGGCTAGAAAGTGACCATTGAAGTCACTGTTCACGATGGGATGATTGACTTGAGGCCAAATGGAGCGGGTGGCGGACATTTAAGACACAATTTATGGGCAAGATTTGGGAAAATCTGCCACCAAGAAAGCATTAATGACCCAGAATTGGAGGGAACGATCGAATTCAAATTCAAAAGGCGCTATAAAATGCAAGGGTTTGCCCAGCAAACAACACTTGGTCATTTGAGAATTGAGCGATTGAGTAGAGCCCTGAGCATTGTGAGTCGAGCGTTGATTGAGCCCCTGAATTCGTGAGTGATAGATTACAACCCAGATACGATGACAACAACTAAGGATGGTTTAGGAATAGAAGAGGTAACCACCGGCGAGGCCGCGCAAACCCCAATTGTGGAGGATGTTCCAGAAGGTGCTAGGGTTGTGGCAGAGATCCCCAAATCACCACATACGCCAAGACCTAAGAAGGATAAACAGGAAATGGCTCCAGTATGCATGTCCCCAAGGAACCCACTGCGCAGCAAACTATCAATGGAAGAGAAGGGGAAAGTTGTCATGATAGAAACAGATGAGGAGGAAGAATATTTGCAGGCCCTTATCATCGCAGAGAAAGAAGACGAAGGCATGGAGGAGGATATTCAACCTACATGCTCTGCACCAAAACTGCCCGCATATGTTCCCCCGCAAAAAGGGAAGGCTAAAGTGCCCAAGGACCTGGACGAAACCAAGAGTTCACTCTAGACCCCGCTCCTCCCAGATGGAATTGTGTTTGAAGGCATGCACCTGGGCCGCGTGCCAACCATGAAGTTTGAAGATTGGGACCTTGCTAACTGCAAGAATTTCCCTCACTTGGAGACTGGGAATCTCATGAAATAGAACAGCGCGGGGGTGGTGATAATGTTAGAGCCACAAAAGTGGCTACGCGGAGTGGAAAAGGCCGGGCTATTGAACTTATTATGGGTCTCGCATTTCCACTGCGCCACAATAGCCATTTTTTTCATCAAGCAGTTGCTCTACCTGGTGCATGATGGGTATCTATGGCTGGAGGATCCTATCCCCATCACGGCAGACCTAATCCATCACAAATCCCAACTACCATACAAAGGAAAGGACCCTGTGACCATATCGGAAGGGAAGGGTAGTGATTTGGCCCTCGCGGAGGCCATGAAGACAAAGTACAAGCTGGAGAAGAAGAAGAGGGGATACGCCATCTCTAGCATCAAGGACAAAGTGGTACGCGTAGCAACACAAATACTAGCTGGCAAAGTTATGCGGAAATGTCACGCCGATGAGGTACCGATGCTGGTGGTCTCACTGGATGAGCAGTGCGCGGAGGGGGTCCAGTTTAACTGGTTTGAATTCCTCTCGCGGAATTTTTGAAAATTGTCACGAAAACCAGGAGTAGAGTAAAACCTTCCACTATGCATGGCTGTTGCTATCTATAGTGCTCATAGCGAGGGAACTGCTGGAGGACAGTCAATTCCCTACAATTGACAGAGATTTACCAGATACCGCGAAGTACGCTTCGCTCTAGGCCATGAAGGATGTGAAAAGGATATGTGACAACAAGATCTTCTAGGTGCTCATGGAGATGAAAATCCGAATGTGGATCAATCGGAAGTTGCACTTGTCACCCACGGTGTACAACAGTCTGCAGAGTTTTGCAAAATTCAAAGCCAACATGCATAATATATACATTAGGGTGCGCAAGGACACAACGAAGCAGTGGATGAAGCTACCTTTTGTAGCCACTAACGATGCCATTTTCACTGTCTTGGAGTCATGGCCTCCGGAATGGCGCCCCCAGATCTTGCAGAACTTGAGAGGGCGGCAACACAGAAGAAGAAGGACGATGCTAAGTTGTGTGTCACACAGTTGGCCGAGAAGAGGTGGAAGGAAATAGCAACAGTTGAGGTACATGCAGTGTAGAAAGCTGCTGAGCAGAAAAAGGTTGCAGAAGTAGTTGCAGCATAGGAAGCAACTGCGAAGGCGGGTGAGGGCCAAGAAACACCCTCGCAGGGGCAGGAGGCAGAGGAAGCAGAAAAAACAGAAGGGAGCGTAGACCCAGGAACCACGTCCACACAGTTGAAGTGCCCACACATGGCAAAGACAGCAGGACCGAGGAAGAAGGTCAAGGCCTCGAAGTTGGCCATTGACCCGATCACCCTAACCGAGGGTGATCTCCATGACATCGGTGAGACAGTGTGCAATGTCACCAATGAGGCTCTTTAGGATTTTATGCAGGAGCACCATACTATGTTGGGGGCCCTAAAGGTGCAGTTGCAAGAGTTACAAGTGCGTCCTCGTCAGGTGAGTACCCCTTCCACCCACCTCACAGTAGGATCCTTGACAGCAGAGCAGATGTTGCACGCACAGATGGGAAACACAATAGTGTTGCTGGAAGGGGCCCTAGTGACAATGAATGAGGCTGATAGATTTTCGGTTAGCATGATAAAAGGTCTCGGCCTTAATTTGGCTGCCCTTCCGTGTGAGACACTATATCTATTACAAGATGGGATAACGACAAAGCTACATGCTAGGGAGAGACGCGCGATCCAAGTCCTCAGTGAGCAAAAGATAAACATGGAACAACTCAAATTCCAGCGCAACGAATTGGTGTTGCAAAATCAGTAGTTGGTTCAAGTGGTAGGTGACGCTTACCTCAGTGTCCCAGACCTGGCTATCCCAACAGATCTACCAACGGAGGTGTGGATCCACAGACTAGTAGCAGGAGTCCGCGAGGCCAAGGAAGATGTTATCACTCAGGTTGTTCCCTACCTCCTCAAGGGAATACGGCCGAGGTAACCACTAACCAATCTTTTAGCTGCAGGTCCTAGCCTACCTGCAACCAGAGAGGGCTATCCCTTTGTAATTTAGCTTTCTTTTTTGGGGTATTTTAGGCTAGTTATCATGCACAAGTTTTTTGTTTGAATTTGTTGGATGGTGATTTTAGGTGGAGCTGGGATGCAAGTTTAAGATAGTCTATTCCATTGGGCAATGGAGTCAATGATGGTGCACAACTGAAAGTGTCTCTTGGATAAATGGTAATGCTACAGAGCGAGATAGGCAGTTTTGGAACAATTTTCAGATCTGGAAATGATGGAATGAAGTCAAGGAATGAAAGGCAGTGAAGAATCTTTCATTATGCTGGCAGAGGGAACGTGTATGAGTATTGTCTGGGAGCAATTAAGAATTCCTAAACAGTATTCAAAATGGAGGAATTAGTGCAAACATGAGAAGTTAAGAATTCATATTTATGACTAATCTTGAAGAAAACATAATTAGTAGCAGAGATTGAGCACAGGGTGCATTTAAACAAGTCCTGGGCTATTCTTCTTCTCTGTTACTGAGATTTTGGAATACATATGAAATTTGCAAACACAGAAAACATAAAACAGAGTTTAGAATAACTTATTGTTCCATAGAGTGACACAGGAATTCTATAGCAGGTCCCAGAACATCAAATACACATCCAGAGAGCGCAAAGACCATGAACTTCAACAGCCATTTGTATTAGATAGTCTCAGAAATTACAGCGTAGCTTAGAAAGAAAATCACCAACCCCAAATACATATTATGGGGAGGTATTTATAAAAAAAGGAGATACAAAATATCATGAAGATAAGTCTTTGAACTCATAACTTTCTTTACCAACTCTTAAGAAGTAGTAACTGAGGGAATAAATGTTGTAATAAATATGAATGTGCTAGCTGTCCAATTAGTCAGAGATATTTTGACTTTTCTGGGCTATGTGAGTCGGTTGCCTGTTGCGCATTCATTCTGCATTTGCTATCCTGATGTTGGTACATTGTTTGTTGTTGTCTTGGTCTTCATCATCAGTGCTCGATTTCTTTGCATTCAATGAGCTATAGTGACCATTCCATTTCTGCCTTGCGTTGCTTTTTCTTCCCTTTGACAGGTGGACTGTGCTATCTATATGTGCTGACCTGTGGTTGATCAAAAAGAATTAAAAAAACAAATCACTTGAGCAATGTCTCCATCATTCCTTTCCTCCAATCCTCTGTAGGCAGCTGATGTCTTTGTATCTTTATCAGTGTTTCATCAGCTTCAGTGTATCTATAAAATTTTGGCTGGACTTCAAAGAGATGGTTTATCTCGTTCTCAATGTAAAACAGGTTTTCTAGTTTGTCATAGAGACTGTGTCCAGATGGAGGCCATGTTTCTTTTGATGTGCTTGAGGACGTTGTGATTTGATTGGAGGCATAGTTGTTTACCCTGTTGGCATAATGCTCATGTGACAGCAGTCTTCCAGTGCTAGTTACTAAACTTGGTAGCCCTCTGCTCTGTAATGCTGCAAACTTTATTCTGAACTCATTCACCTCTGCCTACATTTCCTGGCATTTTCCTTCTAGAGTTTGCACAAAATTCCTTAGGGTCAGCACCCTTTTTACTAGCAATATGGTATCAGTCCTGTTCCTGATACCTACTGCTACCAGTTGCTCTTTGGTATGAGTGTTTAGGAACTGGATCATTATGTTGGCTTGTTCAGGCATATTCCCTAAAGATGCTCTAGCCTTTTGATTTTCAAATTGAGCTAAGCCTATCAAGTCCATTTGCTCATGTATAGTCTCAATCGATTGCCACTGGTCAGTAATGGATTGGCCAATCTTGGCCCACAAAATTTTCTTGACCTCAGCTAGGGTCCTATCAAGAGTAAGCTCTTTCTCCAGCTCCTTTATTCTTTTTTCCAGGGTTTTCACTTCCCTTGTCTTCTCAGCTACATCCTGCTTTGACTTGTCATATCTTTCCTCAATTTTGGCCAACTTTTCTTTGGCCTCTTTCAATTCTGCCATTTGCACTTCCAGGGCCTTTATTTCTTTCATCATCCCCTCCATACTCAAGCTGGTCTCTTGCTCTGCTGTTGCTGTAGTTGCTACTGAAACTGGTGCTGAACTTGAGGTACCTGCTTCTGATGTTGGACCAGTGGGAGGGACTGTTATGGTGGCCATAGGGGGAGCAGCTGTAAGAATGTGAGTTGTTTGAATTGGCTAAGAGGCCAACTCTCCCTGTCTCCCCTTCAATGATGCGTCCAAGGCACCCTCCGTTTCTATCAATCTTTTGTGCAAGCTCATAAGCAAAGTTACCACATCCTGCTCTTCTTTTTGTTGTGCTATCTCTATGGCTTGAGGATGTAGTGTAGCTAGCAGCTTGAGTTGTCTTTTGAGGGTTGCTATGTCTTCCTCTTTCTTTTTGATCAAGGCCTCAATGCCTTTCGAATCCTGGGGATCATGTCCCAACTCTATAATAATTTCCTCCAAGGACTTGATTCTATTGTCCTTGGCCTGTGATGAAGCTTTCTCCTATTCTAGTTGGGCAGAAGTATTGCGCAGAGAGTTTTGCAATCTATGGGCCAATAATGTTTTGTCTGCCAATGTAGAATATACCATTTCCCTGGTCTGCTTGTGCAATTCAATCTGGTCCATCGGATGTATATCTTTGGAGAGCACTTCCAGATTGGTTCTAATATAGTCAGCAGCTGATTGTGGTTGCTGCATTATAGGTCTGAAATGACTGAGAGTCATTTTCCCTTCCTAGATGTCATAGGCTGCCATTAGCCTTTGCTGATTAGTGGGTGCCATCCTTAGCAACTGGTTGTAAAGCTGGTATCTCACTGGCTCATTTCTAACCTTAATATCACTGAATGCTTTTTTAATATTAGAGCCCTGTCTACTCTGTTACCTGGTGGATGTAACCTCCACCCCTTGTTGTCTTTCTTGCTCTGGCTGGAAGGAGCTGGCTGACGTTTCCATACTTGGGGGAACTTGTTGTTCAGTTGGCCCCTCTGGCATTTCTTCTTCTGAATAAGGGTTTAATCTCTGTCTCTTTTCTCCTTGCTGGTCTGTAGATGTCCCTGTAGGAGTCTCTTCCTGTCTATCTCTTTTCTTGGCCCTTTCCTCATTAAGAGGAGTCTGTAATACAAGAATTTCAGTTGCCTTTGCTTGAGTTGAAGGGTCTTTCCCTTGACTTTGTTCATCCGTAGAGACCGACTGGTTTTCCATTGTCTCTTGCTGCTCAGAATGGTGCATTTGTTGTTCTAAATCCTGCACCTCTTTACCTTTATATGTTCCTGCTAGTGGAGCACTTACTTGAGCAGGTTGCTGGGAAGCCGTGGTAGATGAGGTGCCTTCTCCGAGGTGCTGAGGGGCTGTGAAAAACACCTGTTCAAAAGATTCCAAGTCAACTGATTTTTCAAGATTCTTGATTGCTCTTTCTGTTATTTATTCTTCAGTAAGTTCTTCCACAAGTGTGCCCTCTACCCATTCTTGTTGGTTGGCATATTTTTCAATTTCAGGGTTTCTGTGATGGGGATACCTTGTGAGCTTGTTTTTGACCCTTCTAAATCTTATGAAGTGTTCAGGGTCATATGGTGACCAATAGAAACCTAGTTTGAGCTTAAGTTTCTCTCTCAGAATCTCATCAACATCCTTCCATGATTCTTCCCTTTTATTAAAGATAAAGGGGCATAATTGATGTCTAATTTTAAGCTGTGCCTTTTTCCTAACACCATAGAAGTGTTTTAAGTCTGCACTGTTAAACTGCCGGTAGTACTCCAAGGAAAAGAGTCTCATGGGGACATATTTTGGTAGCCTGCATGGGGCTAATTCCTAGCCATAGATCCTTATTACAGTATGGTTTCGGTAGTAATACCAGTCACCAATGCTGTATCCTTTTGAGAGGTGCAGAATTCTCTGCATTTCAGCAGTGAGCCTAGGAGGAGGATCTGCTGATAAAAGGCAAGTGGTTGGGTAGACAAAGAGGTAAATGAACTCACAGTATGTTTAGGGGGAGAGATTAACATGATGGAACACTGATGACCAGAATATCACAGACCTTCGCTCCCCCCTAGCATCCAATTTCTTAAGGAAAACTGGGAAACTTTCAGACTGATAGTATAGCAGCAAATGATAGATATATGAGGTGTATTTGAATACCCTTTCCCTCTCTAAGTTCATGAGCTGCTCATGAATCTTGTTGGCTAGAAGGTGGCATAGTCATACTTGACAGCAGGGGGCTGTCCTAGAGTGAAGATAGACATCAAGGAAAAGACAGTTTCGTCTACAATTTCACTAGTTCTGAATCCCAGGATGTAGGAGATCATATCTATGAGCCGTTTTCCCTCCTCACTAAACCAAGCATGGTGATAGGGAATTGTGAATCTAGAGTAACACTCTGGTGGCATAAACAGCTTGGAAACCCAGTCAATTTCTGCAGAGGATAACTTTGAGGCTTGATCCAACAGATTTTTCATGGAAGGGGGGACCAAAGGTTGAGTTGGCTTGTATTGCAACATCTCATTTATTGACTGAGGAGTAATGTAAAAGAGGACATTTCCAGCAGGGTCCATCACTTCCCTTTGAGAAGGCTCATAGTTAGCACAACACTGATGGATGAGGTCAGGGAAGGCATTTACTGAGGGCAGGTAGTACATTGGCATGTTGGATTCCCATATTCCCAATAGGTCATCTTTGTTTTTGAATTTATTACTTATCTCATAGAAATCTTGAAGGTGAGGCTTGAATCCCTCCATATCAGCAATTTGATAGTCTCTGTCTGCCAGAGGTATCCATTCTAACTCTCTATGGGGTGCATTTAGTGGTGCAATATTGAGAGCAACTGGGGCCTCCATGATTTTACAGGGATTATAATTGAATTTGGTGTATACAGAGTCTTGGCAGTGGTTTTTTAGCAAGGAACTTATAGTTTTGAGTTTTGTGCAAAGATGGTTCTGCTGAGTAAAACTCAATGGGAACAGAGAGCACATAGGGTTCTGTTAATAAGAAATCTTGAAAACAGTGGAGAGAGTGGGAATTTTACAAGTTTCTCAGTGGTTCTACAGGCGAACAGGGGCCAGATTTCGAGCTTTAATGACAATTTCGTAGAGGGTCAAAGAGTTGCCAGGTTTCGGTTGCAAATGAGGTTATACAGTGGGGCCGAGAGGAGAAGCTCGCGGGTGCAAATGTACTCAAATTGAATTTTAGGTGTATTGGCAATTTTTTCAGAGAAACTATGAAAAACAGGGTTACGGGTGATAGTCAAATAAATACCTGTTTACTTGCGACCTTGCGGTGAAATGGGTTGCAAGTAGAGCCGAGGAGGTGAGGGTGGCAGGTTGTACATGCTTGGGCAATAGACTTGGTCGTGTATAGCAGAGTGAACGTAAAAAATCATGCAAGAACTTTCACCATTGGTCGCACAAAAAACAAATAAAAACATCGCTTTCGCGAGTTTTAACGCAAATTTGTGTTTTTGTGGCCTTTTGGCGCTTTTTTGGTGCTGACGTCACATGGCACTTTAGCAGGGTACGATGGGTGATGTGGCGCCTGACGTGGACGGGTGACGGGGCAGCCAGGGCGGACTATACAGTAGCGGGTGGTGGTGATGCAAGAGCTGACGCAGAGCTGACGCAGAGCTGACGTGGGCGGCGGGGAAGATAGCCTGTAAGCGGTTTGTTATCGGACCGCCTTTGGTATGGGAGCGGTATGTGCCAGCGCGGGCCTGATGCAATCAAAATGGGCCACGCATCCCCGCGTATGGTGGTAAAACTACCTTCTATCGGGAGCTAACCCTCGTATAGCGGGGTCGCTCCAATATCGGCGAGGGCCGTTGGATCTGGGAGGGCAGATTGGAGGGTTGACAAGATGCAAAGCTGTGGGTACGATACGGCGCAGGGACCCGCCCTATATTTAAACATTATAAAAATATGTGGGGGGATAAACTTTAGGTTAAATGGGTTTTGTTGGCGCTGGGGTATGGTTATTAATTTAACCGGATATTAAATTAATCCCAAGGTATATACGCGGAAGGGATAATATAAGTCCCAAATGAACTTTACATTTCCCAAACTTGTATTATATGGCTAGAGTGCCAAGGGGTGGGGATACTTAGTATTTTTTGGGTTTTTATATAGTTTTTTGTAGAATAGGAGTGGGGAAAAGTTTGAGGGAGCTAAATAATAGAGTTAGGTGTTAATATGTGTTTATGGAATGAAATTGTATGGGTGAATGCTAAGTATGTGGAGTGAGAGCTAAAACATAAGAAGATGTATGGAGTAATGATTTTTACACAAGAAATGTGGCTTCTTTCCACTAAGTAAACCGAGAGTTTAACTTAGAATTTCTCATAGAATGAAGTGAAATAGGACTATTGGGCAGATCCCAAGGTCCTTGAGGGGATGTTAGTCAAAGATTTATGGGGGAATGGAGGGGAATTAGACATGCTTCCATTGTTATGCAACCAAGCAACTGCCAAGGTACCAATGTCATTGATGAGATGAGTCTTTTTCACAAGACAAAAGCGAGCACCCATCTGCTTCTGCAACCTCAAACTACCTACCCAGCCTAATACACCTAACATTTTTTCTTCCTTTGGATTGGGTGCATTTGGACTAGCAAACCCTAATTGTCCTCTTTTCTTTTGACTACCCTCCTATCTAAATGTACCCTTATCTCTTCCAAGGGCCCAGATTAAGCAGTTGGGCTCCTTATTTTCTCTACCTATCTACTCATCTGCCAAGCTTGAACTGTTTGGACAGATATTCATGCTCTATTCTACAACAAGAAATTTAAACATGGAATGTTCCAGATTAAACTGTTGGGCCATCCATCAAATGTGATAAGCAACAGTATTTTCACATTGTGAGCTTGCAAATAAGATAGCAGTGGCATTTTGACTGGCCACTTTCCTGGTCTTTCCTTGGGGTTCATTTCTATTACTTTTTCCTAACCAATTTACTCTTTTTGCCCTTTGATTTTTCTTTTAGGGCATACCCTCTTTACATTTTTTAATTTTCCCTATCTGTATATAAAATATGGAACCTTTGCAGCATGAAAAGATGAACATATTTGGCACTTCCTTGGTCAATCATGAAAAATGAAACCTATTGGTATAGGAACCTAACAGAAGAAACGACAAAGGTTCAACTGGAGCTGAATCTTCAGATTGCCGAGCTGCGATTAAAAGCACAGCCATCCACCCCCCGGAAGTCAGAGAACAACATGCTAGCGCTATCATAGCGGGACTGGAGGAAATCGGAGGTGCAGTGCAAGACTGTACTAGCATGTTGGAACAAGCACTTGAGGTCCTCACAACTCTGTAGGAGGACCCCAACATCCAGCGCTTGGAGACAGAAGCGTGAGAACTCCAATAGAAATACGACAGTGTCTAAGGAACTACACAGATAGTAGTCCTCACCCAGAGGCTTGCGAGGATGTAGCAAGCCGAAGCACTGAAGGAACAGGTGGATGCGGCAAAACACAAGGAGGTAGTTCTCAAAGCATGCGTTTAGCCTTAGATCAACGAGGCTTTCACTATCACAACAAACATCGAACAAAATATTGCACACATACAGGGGATGCACACATTAATGCAGCGAAGCACCCCAAACACAGAGGTCTCGGAACAACGGATGCAACAGATACAGCAAGTAGCAACTCAGTGCGTTACGAACCTCAGCACGGTTCAAGAATAGTTGGAGGGACTCCACGCTGTTGTTGGGAAAAGTATCCAATACGGAATGAGCCTATCCCACTCTAAGGGTGATAGTACCTCAACAACAACCGAATGCAAAGCTATTCAAGATTACTTCTTTATGAGATGTAAGAGAGGGGAGAAGAGAGATCCACTAACCGTTGTCTTCCGCTAATGTTTGATCCAATCTTCTCTCGTTGCTGCTTACTCCCAGCTCCTTGCTCTTTCGCTGGCCCAGCTACACAAAGATCCTGCAAAAGCACAAGAAAGGGAAACTACAAGAAGCATACATCCATAATTGATTCAAGGATTAGAATAAATCAAATATATAAGCATCAATACGCCACAAAGACACATGCATATAGAAGAACCTCAAATGCTTTATTAATGGAAGAAGTAAAGTTCTGAGAGTGTTACAACCATAATAGGCCCAATCCAGCAACACCTCCCAGCAGAAAGAAATCTCCTCTTCACCTCCTTCAAAGCAATCACCCAATAGTTCTATGCACAAACCAACAACACGTCCTTACATTCACAAGATTCCAGCCTCCCTAGACCTCATGAGAGAGCTCTATATATAGGAGATTTGGAGAAAGGATGAGTCAGCTTGAGTTTGGCATGAAGTTGACTAGTGTCCTCTCTCACTTCAGTTATACTTCAGTTCTTGAGTCCACTTGGAGTTTCTTGCTTCCACTTGGAGATCTAGATCCTCTTACTCATCACAAGGCGAATTCCCTGATCCAAGTGTCATTTTGGAAGCTTCCTGGGCATTTGACACCTTGCAGAATGACTGTGCCACTTGGCCAATCTCGCCCAGCACAGGTAGCCTTCATTGCTTTTGACATTCAGCGCAGGTACAGAGTGGATCAGTTGACATTCAGCGCAGATGCTCAGTGGAGCAGCTGACATGATCCAGAAATAGCTTGTTTTTGAGTGTTTTCAGGTGGAGAACTGATTTTCAGTGCTGTGGTTTGCTGACCTTGTTCCTCTAGGGGTAGGAACAACATGTTTAGGGACTTTGGATCCCTTAGATTATCGACATTTCATGCTTCATGCTGTTAGGCACAAAAATGTCTATAACAGTTGCCCCCTAAAGTATGAGGTCGTTTATCGGGTGAAATGCTTTATCAGTAGGATCCGAAGTTCATTCAATCGCTGAGAGGTGCCCTGTAATAAAATACAATACAATACATTATTTTTCATTCTGCTTTCATGATCTAGCTGAGGTGGGCATTCCCATGCTCAGCTTTATAAATTCATTTTGGTACATAGAATAGCCGATCGTCTGGTGGTAGACTGATAATTCTCTGCTGAAATTATCATCCTTCGAGTAGGATGATCATCTGCTGCAATGATGTACATAACAAATGTCTTTATATCCTGAATATATATATCGCATCCCGGATGGATGAAACTAGATCCGAGGTCTTCAAACTCGTCCGATCTTCACTCTAAGTACAAGTCGATCCATGTGAGAATTGCGCTGAAGTCGAACATGGAAAGACATCGCTTGATTACCGGTGAATAATGTAAACCGTTAACAAGCGCGAGAGGAATCACCGATAATGATAATGACCCTCAAGGTACTGCAGTACAATTCACGTGGTGTGAATAAAGGACTTGGCGTCGAACACCACGCAAAATCTTCTGGTCGAAGGTCATTGATGTATACCTGTCGCCGGAAGTGAGAAACTTGCCATTGAGGCATGCAAGCTTCAAAGTACTGGGGGGGTTGTTCCTAGATCAACTTCTTGGATAATGAGCTGAAGTCGACAAGAAGCGATCCGTCAAAGGAGGGCCTTAATGAATCCCACATCAGTGACACGAAACGGAGCTAATGATTTTAGTGGAGGTGAAAACGATCTGTGAAATATGATTCAGGGTGGCGATCATGAGTGGATGAAGGATAATGTATGGCAGTGTATGGGACACGATTGACTCTTTCTGAACAACATCTCTTGAACATATAACGACACTGATGTGATGGATCGGTAGCATTACCCCAAGTGTGGATGGTTTGGCGAGGACCATGGTGATGAGACCGGTGAATGAAACAACCCAACCCGATGTGATACGGAGGACAAAGTGTCATGTTCAAGAGTGACTTGCTACCATTAAAGCTTTGAGGTTCTCCCAATTTTTCCCCAGTCATTTCTGACCAGTACCTCTTTATTTTTGTCAAGCTTGAGGAGGATAACATATGCTTGTTCTATAACCTGCCCTTCGGGCAAGCCCATCGCTATGTTTTAACGAGCTTAGCGATAGGGAAACTCGTTCTCGTCTAAAGACAAGTTTGTCGCTATTTAATCATTTTAACGAGTCTAACGACAAGGAAAACTCAGTCCTTTTCATTTTTAGAGAGTCTGAAAAGGTACAGAAAGTTAACTCCAAAATTCCTTTTTCGTCATCTAATCCCTTAAGTCCGAAAAAGTATAAAACAATACAGAAGGGATGAGTTTTCGATAATTTTAACGAGTCGAATAAAACAAGCGCTCAACCTTTTTGTGCAATAATCCCTCAGGTCCAAAAAGATTAAAATCTAGAGGAGGGACAGCTCTTCCGGTCATTTTAACGAGCTGGAAGGCCAAAACTCGACAAACTTTTCATATTTGACGAGTCAGATGAAAAGAGCTCAAAGAAGACTCGTCTTTTGAGGAACGAGTGATAAACAGGGATAGCAGCAGATTCCAGGTACAGGTTGGAATTTTCCAATCACGGCAGTGTCACAAGGATGGCTAAGTGAAATCACTCTTCGCAGCTGTTCCTCAAAACGGGTAAACAATCATATGGAGGTGAACGATTGGCCAAATGAAATGGAGGTGGCGGGTGTAAACACGACCAAGGCTTTTTATGGCTAATAAATTTACGATCACAGTGGTTATTTACCGAGATTGGTTCATTTTTTAATGAGCTTGAATGCGCCAAAACACTGCTCAATGCTTATGTTTATTTTTTAACGAGCATGAATTCCGCGTTAAAACTGCTCGGATCTCGCTTTTCTATTTTTTAACGAGCATAAATTCTGCGGTAAAACTGCTCGATAATACCAGTCATAAGATAAGAAATGTCTCCTATGAGATAGCTATTTTTTATGGAGCTTTATCTCACGAAGCTATGCTCCTCATATCCTTTCTTTATGCAAGTTTGGAAACGGCTAATCCTACGAGTTTAAAGGGTTAGACGTACAGGTTTAAAGGAAGGACCTAAAAATTTAAAAAATAAATAGTCGTCCCTTGCTTGCACTCCAAAAGGTTGCATGCCCCCAGGTGTAAGGTATAATTTCAAGGATGCCCCTACTTATCCGATAAAACATTTGTTTTAAAGGGTGAGGGTTGCCTCTTTGTTGTTACCCAAAGATTGTTTTGTTAACACCATCAAACGAAAACATCTCCTCAGCACTATCTACCGAAGTAGAAAATGGTGAATGACCCTGTTCCGTTAAACACATAACCTTGACAAAAGAATCCTGTTCTAGAACAACCCCTCTTCCATCCACGGACGGGGTACGGACTAGTCATATTCTCTCGCAGAAATTCTACCTTATACCCAAGGTTTCCTCTGCCCGAAGCAGACCAGGATGCATTCCCCCTGGGTTCCAGTCCCATCTTTCCGAATCACTCGCACTCATCGGGAAGGAGGACTGGGGGTGGAGACATTTCTTGGGTGAATAGACCATTGAGGGTTGGTATGTGACTATTTGCGATGCGTGATCCCGGAAATGAAAGTTGGTCTACGAGCTTGACCATTCTTCCTTCGTGTGGAAAACACATTACTCTAAAGAGTGAGGAGACTATAGCTCCCATGCAATATATATAGTCTCGTCCAAGGAGTAGGTTATAATCCAAGGGTCCTTGAACGACCATCATGTTCATTTGAACGGTTTTCCCTTTCAATGTAACAGGTACATTGGGGAGGATCCCTAATGGTCGACTGGTTCCTTTATCAAAACCCGAGAGATTTCTTATCTCAGGCAAAAGATCTGGGGAACCCAGTGCTTTCCAAGCAATAGAGGAAAGGATACTCACAGATGCCCCTTCATCAATGATAGTTCCAGCCATTACCATCCTGTAAATTTGGACTATGATTCTGAATGGTATACTGGCTGGTAACCGGGGTCTGCCTAGTTGGTTCCAATCAAAGGACAAAACCAGGTTGCTTGGTGGTGGGACCGAATACACGGCCGGATATGACCTTGACGATGTTCCTTCCTGCGATAAAGGAATGGGCGCATTGCCCTGATGCTCATCAGAGTCGGTGTTGATGAAAAGAATCTGGATGGTGTCATCCTTATTCTCTTCAGGGAGGGTGTCATTCGAAGATGAATCTTCAGTGACGGTGTCATTTGAGGATGAAACCTCTGAAGGAAGAACCGGGTCAACTGCCGTATCGACCTTTAGACTTTCGTCTGGTCTGGGTTCAGTAGGTTCATTTTCAATGACTGACGTTTCAGCTGACCACTTGAGCGGGCCAGCTATATGTTCAACCAACGAAGGACTTGGCATGAGTTTTTTGTATCCAGGAGGAAGTCCCAACGGTGAAACCGGGAGATCTTCCAAAACTCTCTTCGCCTCGTCTAAGAAGGGACAACGGTGGATGGCGTGATCACCTTCACACAGTCTGCAGGGGGATCTTGCTCCCCCTCTTTGTCTTGAACCTTCACTTTCGCTGGTTGACGGTAAGCAATCAACATGGCTATCATAGGTTGATGCTCCCGAATTGTGCAAATGAGGGGACCAGTCCCTTAGTATCCAGGGAATACAGGGACAATCTCTATGGAAGTGGTCTCCTCTACATATGACACATGGCGATTTAGGCCCGGTCTGTGCTGTGTGTGGATTTTTGTCAGATGTCTTTTGCTTGCCCCCAGTCACCTTAGGCTCCTTCTTCTTCTTCTCTTTCTTCTTCTTCTCCTTCTTCTCCATGGGAGCTTGGCTTTTGCCAGCTCTACCCTGCGAAGATGAAGGATTGGAGGAAGAGTTATAGGAAGTGGAAGGCTGGCGGGCAGCTCTAGACTCATCTAACTGTTGACTCGACTGCTCAGGAACCATGGTGGTCTGAACTACATTAGTTGAGAATAGCCAAATAGGCAGGCCAATTGTCAGTCCTGGAAGCGACAATGTGGCCATGTGGGGCGCACCAACTTCTCCCCAAGAGGAGAATGGACTAGGATTTCCATCATGTGGAATTCCTTGGTTGGGGCGTTCCATGTTCTCAACCTAAGATCAACACGGGAATAGGAGGTGATTATGTTCCGTTTAAAATAAATTTTATAACGACGCTTAGACACAACTTGCTTTTTCACTTTTTAAGAGTCGAGAAAAAGCTAAAGATGACTCTAGTCTCCTTCGATGTTTTAACGAGCCCGAAGTGACAAATGCTCAGATGGACTTTTTCAGTTATAGAGTTTGAAAAAGGCCAAAAGAAACTGCTCTGGAGTTCTAGGCAGAGGGTGTGCCAAACTTTTCGCAAAACCACAGAATACGTTTTACAGTACGAGTGGTCGATCTTCGTGAATGCTGTGTTCACTGCATTGCGATCAGTAGGGCGGCCGACACGGTTTCCTATTGGATAAAGGCTTTATTCCTATAGGGGTCTCCCAATATATACGCGGTGGTACGTGGGAGCACAAGTCCGTATTGATACTTATCGCTTCACCATGGAGGAATCACCCAACCACTCAACGCTAAGATATCACGTTTAACGACGCCGGAACACGTCTCTAGCTTAGACCTTTATGTGTTTGCGTTATGTTTCAATGCGTTGTTATGTAAATTCAATTTATTTTAAGGTTGATCTTGTTTAGCAGTTTGCCTTTATGGATCACCACGAGATGTATGGTAACACTCCTAAATGCAGTCTAAGATGATAAGCAAGCTTTTCAATCTTTCAACTTTGAAAATCTTAACTACTGAGGGAAAAGAAAGATAACATCTTTTCACACAGATCATAGAGCACACACTAATGCACTTTTTCCTAAATCAACATGCAAGCTGTCATAATGCACATGCACAATGCAAGTATTTCTTTTCTCTTTCTTAATGTTGGCGTAATGCAAGAAGAAAGCTGTTGTATAACTTTGAATTCAATTTCAAGTGAAAGCAAACAAGTTCGTCCAAAATCAAAAGACACCTTAAGATTTACTTGTTTCGACACTAGAAATATATAAACTCAAACCAAATGACGAAAGCAAAAGCTCAACCAGCTATGAACAGCAAACAAACTAACTCTTAAGATCAAAACGAAACTTTATCACAGGTCTAGATCTAAGAGGTCACAGCAAGACTAGTTCACTTTCGTTATGGGAAACTGTAAATGATATAAGAAATACACAAAGAACAGACACAGTTTCTTTATACAACCGAGGCGGAATAGTGGCAAGGAAAGTTGGTTTCAGATAGGCACATTGACTGGTAACAGGCAGCAAAACAAGAGTGAAAACAGGGCAGGAAACAGCAGGAAACCCCAATAGCACAAAGCAAGACTGGTCCAGCGCAGGTGGGACACTGTCTGTTTGACCTTCAGCGCAGGTAGCCCCTTCGGGAACTGCGCTGAAATGCAGACAGCCTTTGTACAACTTGCACTGAAGAACGAAATTTTCGTTTCTCTTGGTTTCCGGGTCACAGATTGCTAAAAATTCACAGTTTTTGCTCAAATCAGAAGCTATCAGTCAAGGACACACTAAGGGATGACAAGGAGGATGAAAAGCTATCACTAAGATCTTATTAGAGTCCTTGTGGATCAGCTCTTAAAATCATAAACTTGCCCAAAAACTGAGCTAGAGTAGCTGCCCTCTACTTTGCATTTGAAAGATTCAAATACAGTTCGATTCGGTACTCCCTTTGTTTATGAAATGAATAGCAAAAACACAAACAACCAACAAGATACGATCCCCAGCGGAGTCGCCAATTTGTTGTTGGGAAAAGTATCCAATACGGAATGACCCTATCCCACTCTAAGGGTGATAGTACCTCAGCAACAACCGAATGCAAAGCTATTCAAGATTACTTCTTTATGAGATGTAAGAGAGGGGAGAAAGAGATCCACTAACTGTTGTCTTCCGCTAATGTTTGATCCAATCTTCTATCCTTGCTGCTTACTCCCAGCTCCTTGCTCTTTCGCTGGCCCAGCTACACAAAGATCCTGCAAAAGCACAAGAAAGGGAAACTACAAGAAGAATACATCCATAATTGATTCAAGGATTAGAATAAATCAAATATACAAGCATCAATATGCCACAAAGACACATGCATATAGAAGAACCTCAAATGCTTTATTAATGGAAGAAGTAAAGTTCTGAGAGTGTTACAACCATAATAGGCCCAATCCAGCAACACCTCCCAGCAGAAAGAAATCTCCTCTTCACCTCCTTCAAAGCAATCACCCAATAGTTCTATGCACAAACCAACAACACTTCCTTACATTCACAAGATTCCAGTCTCCCTAGACCTCATGAGAGAGCTCTATATATAGGAGACTTGGAGAAAGGATGAGTCAGCTTGAGTTTGGCATGAAGCTGACTAGTGTCCTCTCTCACTTCAGTTATACTTCAGTTCTTGAGTCCACTTGGAGTTTCTTGCTTCCACTTGGAGATCTAGATCCTCTTACTCATCACAAGGTGAATTCCATGATCCAAGTGTCATTTTGGAAGCTTCCTGGGCATTTGACACCTTGCAGAATGACTGTGCCACTTGGCCAATCTCGCCCAGCGCAGGTAGCCTTCATTGCTTTTGACATTCAGCGCAGGTACATAGTGGATCAGTTGACATTCAGTGCAGATGCTCAGTGGAGCAGCTGACATGATCCAGAAATAGCTTGTTTTTGAGTGTTTTCAGGTGGAGAACTGATTTTCAGTGCTGTGGTTTGCTGACCTTGTTCCTCTAGGGGTAGTAACAACATGTTTAGGGACTTTGGATCCCTTAGATTATCGACATTTCATGCTTCATGTTGTTAGGCACAAAAATATCTATAACACACGCCAAGATCACCGCGCCAACTGAGTGACTCTAGGATGAGTCACGATGTTTGTGTTGGGGACCTGTTGGGCATGGAATCCCCCCAAGGCATGTTTTGGGGCTCAAAGCCCAACTTTTGACCCAATATTGTTGTAAAGACTCCGCGAATTGCAGGTGTGGAGCGCGAAATGTATGATAGAGTCACAGGGTTGTCCACCCTAGTCTTGTAATGTAATTTCGGCCTACCCATGGTCCGCGGACCATGGGATTGTATAAATAGAGCGAGGCTCTAAGTGTAAAACCAAACTAATAAATAGATAGCGAAGTAGAATAAAAGAGCAAGAGTCTAAGTGTGTCTTGGGTCGTAGAGTAGGAGAAGGCTCTGCATCTGAGTGCGCAGAGGCCTAGTAGTCTGCAGCTGAGTGCGCAGGGTGGAGTTGAGTTTGTAACCGAGGAAGAAAATAATAAAGAGAAGTTTTATCTTAATTCTGTGTATCTATTCTTGGGTTATTACATGTTTGATATAAATTGCAAATATACTGTTTATTTACTGCGCACACCTATATGAATGATTTATATTTCTACATATAACTTAAAGCATGCAAGTAGACTGAATTGATCAACTAACAGTGGAATACTAGTAAGGACTTGGGTAATAACAACATTCGGCCCCCAAGTAGGGTTGCGCAAAGACAACATCTCATGCTGCGAGGTATGGGTAAGTGAGGGTAGCAACGTGTGCACAGGGTCAAACTGCGGACCACTTGAACTCATCATACATCCCCAAGGTGCAGAAACTCGGTTCTAGCACCCTCCCATACTACTTTGGGTGAGACCTCAATCCGCGCTCCGTGGACTATTGCTGAAAGGGCCAGTAGTACCGAGATTTGTTTAGCTAAATCACCTCTGAACCTAGGTCAAGCCCCAACAAGCCAACAATATCTCTAAACCCAATTATGGCTTCCCAAACCTCTCTGGATGTGAGACCTCTGCAATCCCCTCACCTGGACATTGACCACCTTACATTAGCAGACAGAGACTTCCAAATAAAGGATACTACTTCCCCTTCTTACCTTCTAAAGCTCCACTACTAGAGTAAGGGAAAATTCTTGAACCAAAATGATGACATTCACCTTTGGGAGTCTAATTTGCCCAAATATTTGTTTCCAGAAGTACACCCATTCCAAGACATCATCCACTTCTATCATGCTTACTACATTCCTAGGCAAAGCGCCATTGTCACCCCTAACCAACAAGTGTTATTTACCATCACTACAGAATCCATTAACCAAATGTTACAGGTCCAACCAAGCCCTAATGAGATCGCATTGTCTATTGGAGACTTGTTGGATCTCTATGTCAAGTTAGACCTGCCCAAAATAGCCCATATTTTCCAAACTTTCATCATTGAGGAATTTCATACTCCCACAGATATTCCCCCTTATGCTGCCACCATTTTTTCTAAGAGATGCAGACAGATTATTACCATGCTCTCTTGCATTTTAGGATATACCACAGATAAGTAGTTTGAGATCAGTTACAGGAAGAGGCCCAAGCTTAATCCTGTAACTGAACAAGAAGACACCATTGAATCAGTGGAAATCACTAACACTGATACAATGGTGGAAAGAAGAAAAGGTACAACAGCTTCAGGAGAAACACAACAACCCTCAACATCTAACACTCAACTGATTGAGAGACAACTCAGCGTTGAGGTTTCTTCATTCACCAGGCCAGTGGATAAAGAAAAGGACATAAAGGACAGATACAAGGAAATCAAGTTGAGGAATGAGAAGTTGAAGGCTGAAACCTATGCTCAATACTTCAAGCACACACCAGCAAGTCAAAGCAGGTCGATGTCAGCTTTTGACATCAAACAGGAAAAATGCAGGTGTCATTCGTGCAATCTACTATGGAGCAGCCTAAAACATCAACTGACTACAGGAAAACACACTCTGAGGTTTTGGCCAGGGATGTTAATCCCATTGACCATATTGAATTCCATAAGCAGGCAAGTGAGATGATCTACTCCACCTTAACAGGAAAAGCCATGGCTACACTTAAGCTGCAAAGTTCATTGGACAACATTACAACACAATACAAAATGGAAAAGGCCTCCTCACAAGCCAAGGAAAATAGGATCAAGTCACTGGAGGACTTGGTAATTGAGCTGGGACATGATCCCAATGATATCAAGGCTGCTGAAAAGTTAATAAAAAAGAAGAATGAAGACATTGTTTCTCTTAAAAAGCAACTCAAATTGCCTCATTCAAAGCACCCACAGACAAAAGAGGTTCTTGAGAGCCAAACTCATCAGGAGGAGATGATGGACCTAGTTTTACAATTGAATGATCAACTGAAGGAAATGGAAAAGGAATTAGACAGCTTGATACAGTTAAAACAAGCTAGTCTTAAGACTGCCCCAGCCACTGTTATTCCAACAGTTACTACTGCAGTACCATCCACCTTGGCAACATCATTGGCTCGTATAGCTCCAATGGCTACATCCCTCCAAACTTCCACAGAGTCTACATTAGCAACAGGGTCAACAGCAGCAGCTCAGCCATGTGATGAGGTAAGTAAGTTGGTCAAAGCAATGGAAGACATGTCCATTCAAACCACAGAAATGAACAAGATAAAGGAAAAGATCACCAGTATAGAGACTAACTATAAGCTTTCCCAGATTATGCACAAAGAAGAAGTACAAAAGGCAACCATAATGAATGAAAGAATAAAAATATTGGAGAAGGAATTAACTTTAAAAGAACCACTTGGCCAAGCCAAGGAACAATCATGGGCCAATATAATTGACTCTGTCAATGATATTTGGCCATCCATTCAAGTGATTTTTGAACAAAATGACTTAGTGAAAGAGGCTACAGAAGCCATACAGAGAGTGAAAACAAAACTGGGAGACATGCCAGAGAAAGCCACTAGGATCATTCACTTCCTAAACTCCAAAAACAAGTATGAATTACAAGAGTTGGAGATACCTGACAGGACAGGTAAAATATTGGAAGTAAAAAGGGTGCTCACCAAAAGAAATTTAACACTAAACCTAGAAGATAAGTGCCAAACCATGCAGCTGGCTATAGACAAATTCATGGTTAATTTTGAAGTTTTGAAGAAAAAGGGTCTACCCAATCCCTCAGTAATAAATGACAAATTGAAGCCATAGAAAGAATACAATAGAAGAATTGGAGAAATGGTGAGAGATCAGGTAAATAATTTATCTATGAAGGGGATGCCTACTATCAAGGTCTTATATCAGATCTTTGAGAACATGTTTTACCTCCAACATGAGGTAAAACACCTTTCTGTAAATAAACCAACTTTTTCCAAATACACTGAGGAAGATGAAATTTATAGGAAAATGGTAAATATCCAATTACCAGATGCCGAAACATGGGGTAAATTGAATGACTTACTGTAGAAATACACAGTCAAAGTGTAAAAATGTACAGTAAGGGTGAAAAGGCACAATAAATGGATAATGACAGGCCAGCTAGATGAAAGAGTATCAGGTAAATGTGTATCAGTTGAAAGGTCAGAGTGAAAAGAACATCTAGCATGAATACCAAAAGAAAAGCAGAGAATAAAAGGCAAAATATTAGAACATAAAGACAGAACAACCTAATAAATAGAGATAGCATACAGTAGTTGAACATCTATCTCTATCTTCTTGCATGAAGATATTTCTTTCTCCTAGATTAATTCCCAAGACAGTTTGGGATATTTTGTAAATTATTTTTGTATAAATACTTCATAAATCGAAGTATTGAGGGTGGATTGCTATACATTTGTAGAGTTATATTGATCATAAAACCTTAGGGTTATTGTACCAATTTTTCAAGCCAGCAGATTGGACTAAGTAAGAAAGATATTGCATTACAGGATTCATGTGTTGAGCTATTACAGTGAAGTATTTTCTTTGTCAAATTTGTTATTTTCTTATGTATTTCACGAACTTAAATGTTATCTAAAGTTGAATGAATTAACTGGAAATTTATCTCATAATTTGTTTAATTTGTTTTAGAATCCTTAATTGCTCTCCCATCCCAGTTGACCTCTTTCACTTTCTTCATAATCCAGCCTAAGGAACCCTTAATTGCTCCTTGGATCCGATTGAAAACCACTTCACCATCCATCTTTGAGACCTAAAGTAACTCAGCTATCTTGCCCTGTAGACACTATTTTTAGAACTTGATCTAGTCACGTTTGCTTGACATTTGTGTTAATCTAGGTTGTCATTGATGTCAATATGGCAATATATGATGTGAAGCCAAGTAAAGCAGATCTATGAAGCAATAGGAGTATGTCAATATGGAAATATTCTAGGATAATAAATGATGATATGAAGCCAAGGAGAAGTAGAGCAGATCCATGAAGAAACAGGAGCAAGAAGCCATGAGGAGAAACCAGAGGAAAGCCAAGATAGTCAAGCCATTGGAGAGAATATCAGAAGTCATAGGACCTATCAGATCAGAGCAATCAAAGCAGAGAAGATGTCTTGGAGTAGTATCGGAAGCCACAGGAAAGCCAAGTTAGTGTAAGAGCGGGAGATTGAGGAGGAACCATATCGGGAGTATTACATGTAATATATGCCAAAGAAGAACTACAGAGTATCAGAGGAGTTAACAGAGGAGCCATACCAGACCAGAGAAGAGAGCAAAGTCAAGATTAGGTTTTGAATGAGAAGCGAGAGGTTGAGTATTAGAGGGGGTTTGAGACAGAGGTCAACTTATTTATGTAATTGAGCTGAGAAGGCAAGACTCGTGCCTCGTGTGGACTCTTGTTACTCTGTGTATCCGTGTTCAATAGTTAACTCGGTATTTCTTTGTATTCCCACTGAATGGATCGATGGCAATCCAGTATTAAGTGAATGAATCAATATATGAATGTCGTGTGTTAAACGGAGTGTGTCAGAACCCGTGGTTTTAACACAGAGTCCATCAAAAGAAAGCGAGATTAAGTTGAGGAAATAGACAGAGAGTGCATAGGATCTGTTGGATCTCATAGATCAAAGGTCATCGCATGGTGGAAGAGCACAGAAGATAATCAACGAAGAGGTGTTTTCTCAAAACCATAAGTGGTATTTCAGGCGGACAAAAAGCTGTAAGTTGTATTGAAGGGTAGTCACATGATTCCATTAACCATTCGACATGTAGCAGTCGAGGAGAGAGAAAAACTGCTTTATCGGATGGGTATTCTTCGTGGTTGTGTCTCACCCGAAATTGTTTTGGATCGTCAGATCAAGCAGATCCACATCAACAGTCACAAAGTGTCGTGCAAGTTGATTGATTGGTAAAAGGCATCAGCCGTTGATCTGATGGAAGGAGATCAACGATGGAGATTGAGCGGACTAGTTGGTGATCAGGCTAAGTGACAACCGTCGGATCGAGCGCCAAATCAATGGTCATGATTTAATTTCTAATCGCGGTTATGAAGGGCTGTCACACTTGAAACCTCCATTTGCGATAATACATAAGGACCCACAGCTCCATTGTAAACCGCCTATTGAAATATCGCATCCGCTATATCACAAGCCTCTTGTAAATCCTTGCCACATTGAAAGCACCGATTGCGATAATAACGTGGACCTGAATGCACCATTTAACATGACTAAACGTAATATCGCATTCGCGCTATATCGCTAGTCTCTAAGGGATGTCAAACCGCCGATTGTGATAAGGCTGTGGACATGACAGACTTATTAAAAGCAGTTTAATATAATATCGCATCTGATAGGGGCAATCGGCCATCAGCTATGGTATGTGCACAACTTATAAAAGACCTCCAGAAGCTGCGATTGTGATTAAAGGAATGCGACGTCCGTGAACACTTAATGTATATTGTATGAATATTAAAAAGGGCCTCTCTCATAGTTTTTAATATGCAACACTATTGTAATTCGGCCTCTCTTCCGAATTAACATGTCCTATGAGTATTGGAACACTCGAATAGACAGAGGAAGCCATAGATCAGGAAGCCGAAGAATCAAGTGAGCATTGAGGAAGCTAAAACGACCAGAGGAGGGAAGCCAAAAGGTCGAGTGAGCACAGAGGAAGCGAAAGTTCAAGCAAGCGAAAGGGAAGCCAAAGGTCAGGCGTATCAGTATAAGAAAACAGAGAATTGCCTTTATGAGTGGTTGTTGGTGAACTGGAAGAAAGAAGGAAGTCGACAGTCCAACAAGATAGAAAGAGGCCAAAGGTCCAACAGGACAGAAGGAAGATGAAGGTCTAGCCAGATAGGAGGCAATCGAAGGACGAGCAACTTTGTTGATCGTGTCACTATGTGAAAGACTCAGAAATATGATGAATTAATCAAGTACATAATGCATACTGAAGAACAATTCTATGATATAATAAATAAAGTTTCATTTGATATCGCTTGAAGGGAACAGTAGCCAGTACCAGTATTGAAGCATATGTGAATGTATTTCTGGGAAGTAAGAGATTGCAATAGCAATAACAGTGCCCAGTAGTCACGCTAGAAGCATTCACCGTAACAGTGAGAATAGAGGCTTGAAACAGAGAGTTAGTTCTTGTGCAGAGCTTAGTGCAGCTAATAGTAGACTCACTAAAGTTGTGTGGGGACATTATTAGAGATCATGATGGCTATTTGATATCATCATGAGATAACTTTTGCAAACTCTGTGCGGACAGTATGAAGAGTTGTAAAGACTTCTTCATATGAAGCTTGCCATTGATGCTGTAGCATGGAGACTACAATGAAGCTATAAACAGACAGAATTCAGTAAAGAAGAGTTTTGGGAGCAGAACATTACTATCAAACATGCCTTGACAGTAGAGGGTTGGAGTCCTTAGGGTTGGTGCCTCAGAAGTTGGAAGGATTGGTGTCCTTGGAGTTGATGCTCCTATATCCAAGGTTGGTACCTTGACAGCAGAGGGTTGGAGCCCTTGAGGTTGGTGCCTCAGAACTGGAAGGATTGGTGTCCTGGGAGTTGGTGCTCCTAAGTCCAAAGTTGGTGCCTTGACAAAACAGACTTGGTGCTCTAGAGGTTGGAGCCTCACAAAAGTTCAAGTTGGTGCTTGGCAACAGATTAGAACCATATATATATTGTATATACTTTATTGTAAAGATTATATTAACAAAAGCATTTATTCTTGTTGTTCATCTTGTGTTCTGAATATAAATGTTTTAACTGGTAAAATAACAATTGAAAAAAATATTGATTCATCCCCCCCCTCTCAGTATTTCAAACAATTGATATCAGAGCGAGTACCTTCATTCAAAGCCTAACAGCTTGAAGGTTAATCTTTAGAACACATATGGCGAAGTCAAGGAAGAAAGTCTCCAATCCTCCTAAGGATGAGTCTCCCTCTACCACTGAAATTGAAGACAATTAATTTGAAAAGGCTTCATGGTTCAATGGGAACTTTAATATATGGGAAGCAAGAATGAGCAATTTCTTAACGACTCAAGGCATTGAAATATGGAAATCAATAATTGTTTATAGCATGATGGATGGAGAATCCAAGGAGTACAATGAAAAAGCAATGAAGGCAATCTTGAATGGGCTACCTGATTCTATAAAGAACAGTTTAGGAAAATGTTTGTCAGCAAATGGTATATGGGACAAACTTCATGACCTTCACTAAAAAGGAGCATTGACCATGACCATCAGTCAAGAAGATGATGGAAATCAAGAAGAAAATCCAGAACCCATCATAGAAGCTGAAAATGAGAATGATGACATCAAGGCTAAAGAAGACCTAGAAGATGAAGAGAATGAAAAAGATTTTGTAGAAGATCTCCTCGCTCAACTTATAGCTGCCATGGAAGAGATTATCAATTTGAAAAAGGAAAACAAGGAACTTAAGAAGAAAGCACTAGCTGGTGACCAAGACCAAACAAGGAAGAAAGTTGACCTTGTCCAGCTTCAAATACAGGAAAGGGATGAAGAGCTTGTCAAGCTTAAGAAGGAATTTCATCAAAGCAAAAGAAAGCATCATGAAGAAGTCATATCCATGAAAAATCAATTGGATAAAGCAAAGAAATGGGAAGATACCTTGTCAAGTCAACTTGAACAAAGGCACAATAGTTGGAAAAAACTTGAAGAAGGGATTGGTCAGTACAAGGTAGAGGTCTCCTCTCTCAAATCTCAACTACAAGAAGCAAGAAAGTTAGCACAAGGAGCTGAGAAGACAATAGAAGCATTATCAATCATAGAATAACAGGTCGATGAAGCAGAAAAGGAGAGAAACACCATGATATGTCAACTAAAAGCAAAGGATGAAGAAATCTTCAAATTAAAATCTAACATCAAACTTCTCAAGGCCGAAACATGTAAATCTACAAGGATCAAGGAAGAAATGGAGAGCAGTCTAGCAAAGGAAAATGAAGAAATCTTCAAAATGAAGTCAGATATCATCTCCCTTAAAATAGAAGCAAATGAAGCTGCTCATATCAAGGAAGAAACTGAGAAACCACTTGTTAAGAAGAATAATGAGTGTGAAATATTGGAAGAAGAGATTGTCTTCCTTAGGAAAAAGGTTGAAGGGATTGAACAAAACCTTGAAGAGCTCTCAAGCCTTGGATGACATGCTCAGCCATCGAAGATGTCCATTTGATAAATCGAGTCTTGGGTGTGCAGGTGAATCCTCAAACAAGAATGATAATGCTTCAAACAAAAAGGATGTGAAGAAGCTAGAAAGAAATGGTGATGCTCCCAGTTCTAGCAAAGGCAAGGAAAAAAATCAAGGCAGCAATGGAAGAAATCATGTTCCAAGAAGAAATGTAGATAACGTCAAGGATGCTAGAGGCAATGGTTATCCTCAAAGGATCTCAAGACAGAAAGAATTCAGAAGTACATCAAGGAAATCTCCATCTCCTAGGTACCAAAGTTTATTTCTTGGTTATTGTTATTCTTGTACAAACTTTGGTCACATGGCAAAAGATTGTAGAGCATATCATAAAGATAGATGTTATGGCCCCCAACAATCTCCGAGGAAGAATTTTGCTGGAAGAAATCATGAATTCTTATTCATGAACAATGTAGAATGCTTCAAATGTCATAACATTGGTCATATGGCACGTAATTGTAACTTAACTTGGGCTCTTACACAACCTAGAACCATGCAAAATAAGAAAGTTACACAATTATGGAGAAGCAAGCAAATACAATCCGAAAGTCTCTTGAACTCTCGAGCCAACGACACATGTTGTTGACCTGATCTTTGACAATCTGAGTATTTGATAGGAAGATTCTGCCAAAAGAGATGATGCATACAGTCAGGGGGAGCTTGTGATTCTTGATCATTATTGTAGAAGCATTGAAGTGAAGAATCTCTAAGCATTGTTGAAGCCATGATAAAGTAGTTATGAGACATGAAGAGGGGATAATGTGCTAGTTGCAAAAATCCTTCTATCTTGAGTAAAAAGAAGAGCACAATGACAAGGGGAGTAACAGACCCATGAAGATCTACTATTCATGAAGAAGAGTAGCAGTTCGACAGGGGGAGTTCTTGTGCACTCCTTTGCCATTGATGTCAAAGGGGGAGAGAAGAAGAATATTGCCATCAATAACAAAGGGGGAGATTATTAATCTAGGTTATCATTGATGTCAATATGGCAATAGATGATGTGAAGCCAAGTAGAGCAGATCCATGAAGAAAAAGGAGTATGTCAATATGGCAATATTCTAGGATACTAAATTATGATATGAAGCCAAGGAGAAGTAGAGCAGATCCATGAAGAAACAGGAGCAAGAAGACATGAGGAGAAACCAGAGGAAAACCAAGATAGAAAAGCCATTGGAGAGAATATCGGAAGTCATAGGAGTTATCAGAGTAGAGCTATCAAAGCAGAGAAGAGGTATTGGAGCGGTATCAAAAGCCACAAGAAAGCAAAGTTAGTGTAAGAGCGGGAGATTAAGGAGGAACCATATCAGGAGTATCGCATGTAATATATGCCAAAGAAGAACTGCAGAGTATCAGAGGAGTTAACAGAGGAGCCATATCAATTCAGAGAAGAGTGGAAAGTCAAGGGAGCTTAGATGATTAGGTTTTGAGTGAGAAGCGAGAGGTTGAGTATTAGAGGGGGTTTGAGACAGAGGTCAATTTATTGTTGTAATTGAGCTGAGAGGGCAAGACTCATGCCTGGTGTGGACTCTCGTTACTCTGTGTATCCGCGTTCAACAATTAACCAGGTATTTCTTTGTATTCCCACTAAATGGATCGATGGTGATCCAATATTAAGTGAATTAATCGATGCATGAATGTCGTGTGTTAAACGGAGTGTGGCACAAACTGTGGTTTTAACACAGAGTCCATCAAAAGCAAGCGATATTAAGTTGAGGAAACAGACGGAGAGTGCATAGGATCCGTTGGATCTCATAACTCAATGGTCATCGCATGATGGAAGAGCGAGGAAGATAATCAGCGAAGAGGTAGTTTCTCAAAACCATAAGTGGTTTTTGGGGTGGACAAAAAGTTGTAAGCTGTATTAAAGGGTAGTCACCCAATTCCATTAACCGTTCGACACGTAGCAGCTAAGGAGAGAGAAAAACTTCTTTATCAGGCAGGTATTCTCCGTGCTTTTGTCTCACCCGAAATTGTTTTGGATCGTCAGATCAAGCAGATCCAGATCAACGGTCACAAAGTGTTATGCAAGTTGATTGATTGAGAAAAGGCATCATCCATTGATCTGATGGAAGGAGATCAATGGTGGAGATCGAGCGGACTAGTTGGTGATCAGGCTAAGCGACAACCGTTGGATCGAGCGCCAGATCGACGATCGCGATTTAATTGCTAATCGCAGTTATGAAGGGCTGTCACCCCCGAAACCTCTGATTGTGATAATACATGCGGACCTGCGGCTCCATTGTAAACCGCCTATTGAAATATCGCATCCGCCATATCACAAGCCTCTTGTAAAGCCTTACCACATTGAAAGCATCGATTGCGATAATAACACGGACCCCGAATGCACCATTTAACATGACTAAATGTAATATTGCATCCGTGCTGTATCACTTCTCTCTAAGGGATGTCGAACCACCGATTGCAATAAGGCTGTGGACCCGACAGACTTATTAAAAGTAGTTTAATATAATATCGCATTTGGTGGGCCCCAGTATTGTAGCAATAATGCTACAACTCCTGGAACTCCCTTCTTTAATTTTATCAACCCGGTAGTTCGTAACAAACTTGGAAGCGACGGTGCTGTATGCACAAGTACTAGCTCTTGCCGCAGCTGTCACTTGGTCAGCTGGCACAAGTCCGCTAGGGGCTCAAGCCAACTTCTATGAGCTCTTAGAAGAAGCTTTTTAACTGATGGATGAAAGATAACTCAAAGGAAGCTAATCTACTTGCGGAAAGAAACTGAAAGCCAAAAAGAAACACAAACCCTAGCAAACCCTAATTCTACCAGCTAGTCCTACCGATGCAAAGGAGAGCATGCAAACTACCGAAAGAGATGCCATTACTTCTAAGAAGGTAAAATTCATGTGTCTAAGTTATCACTATCTGAAGAAAACATCTTTTTGGATTTTTGTTTAAGTTATTAGACTTATCATGCATGTGCTTTTAACTGGCTTTTCACTGTGCAGGGGTGGATCAAGGAGGAGAAATGCTTGGAAAAGGTTGGGAAGACTCGGAGAGGGTCTAATGGATTCCTATCATCCTTTCAGAGAGTTTCACAAAGTCAGGATGCCATGCAACCGTGTTTATGAACTTCTACAGGAAGTCTGCAGGGGTTTCTACAGGATGTTCTGTAATTCTTCTACAGGATGTTTCGAAATGGGATTTTTGAGGATGGGTGATTGATGGAAGATGCATGGATGGTTATGGGGGTAGGATGGGGGTCTGAAGTGACCCAGGAACTAATGGATGGAGTGGTGAGATGATATGTGGAAGGCTGATTTGGCTTTAAGGTAGTTGAGACAACAATGGAGAAGAAGGTAGGGTTACGTGGGCAAGAGGATGGGTGTGAAGCGAGAAACCTAGATATGGGATGAATCAGATGGCTCTGATGAAGCTTAACCATGTGAGTGAGTGATAGAGATGCCCTGCACAATGCAAATTCAACCGAATCAATGAATTCTTGCAAACAAACTAAGTCCTAGCTGACTTAATCTAACTGTCAATGAAATGAATAAACATCAGCCTCGTTTGGAAAGAGAACCATGTACATCACGTGAGCAAGAACATTCCGAAAGATCTAAATGCATGAAAAACTCCTACCAATCGATTCCCAAACATAAAAAGCTACTTTAACCAACAAAAACAACCAAAATAACAAAGCAAGATCTAAAGAGCAGATTTTATTTTAAGAATGCAGCAAACACACATAAAGATAAACAGGGGAGGTACTGGGCGCTTGAGATGGGCCCAACCCCAAGAGCTACAGCCTCCCAAGAGAGATTTAGAGCTGGTGCAAAGCTGGATTCATCTTTATTAATCAAGAATGAAGAGTTACATCAAAACTGTCCACAAGGAGAGCTTGAGAATGAGCTGAAAGCAAAGCTAATCCATTGCCTACAAATCGAATTACAAAATGACTACAACAAGGCTATGAAATGACTAACTACTAGCTACTATCTACTGGCTAACTAGCTAACATCCACTGGCTAACCAAAATGAGGCCCTGTTGTGGTCACCAACAACCCCCCTTCTTCGCTCGATATTAGCAATAACATCAAGCAAAGGGGGTACCCTGAACAAAAAATCCCAAAAATATTTTGTTAAAATATTTTTTTTGTGTTTTTCTCCCTAAGGCTTAAACCGCATCGCAAGGAAAGGCTGAAGCATGTTATGTACCTAGGGGGGATAATATGGGGTACCAAGGGAGGTACCCAAGGTAATAATGTAATAATGGGAAGGGCCATAGTAATAAATAAGGTGTTTAACCCATGTCATGTAAGGGACCACAAGTAGTTAATAATAATGTAAGGGGCCCATGGTATTAGTTGATGGTATAAGGAAACCATGGTAATGGTACATGGTATTGTATGTATGAGGCCTATATAAAGGCTAGAGACTCCACATGGAGGATATGAAGATGAAGAGAAGTATTATTGTGTGAACAGGGATATGGCTTGTGGAGTGTTCTCCTTCCTTAAGGAGTGAATGTATGGTGTTGCCCTACCTTAAGGGTTTGATCAATAAAGTGAATCATTTCTATATTTGGATCTTAGTATTCTTGGGTTTATTTCTGTTATCATATATTTCTAGGTTAGATATACAACAAAGCATTACTCAAGCGCGAAAAGGAAAAACTGCGAAAGAGCGACGCGAAGTTCATCGCGTCGCATGCATCCCAAGCGCTCTTTAAAAGGAAGACCTTCTAGGAACGCCGATCGCCGATATGCAATATGCGACATCGCAAACGTCGCACTAGGCGGCATAAACCATTGAATAAAATCTGCGATCTGCGATCTGCGATGACTGCGATCTGCGACGACAGCGATCTGCGATTTGCGACATCGATAAACCGCGATCTGCGATATGAAAAGACTCATTGCACGAATTCTCCGACATACATGATAAACCCAAGATTAAGCGTGCGCCTTAAAAGAAATTAATCACTGCATGCTTGAGTATCAAGGAATGATTGCATCGCATTTATCGAAGAGTCAAGTCATGATGAATGTCAGGATTATGCATTCATTAGAGTTTAATGCTTTCATGTCAATCTTTTTATTTCCCTTCTTCTTTGCGTAGACTGCAAGACACGCAACTAATATAAATCTATATGCAGGAAACATCTAAGGGAAAGAGGAAAGCGCCAATCAGATAGAAGAAAGAAGATGCCTCCGCAAACGAATACCGCATGCAGCAGGACCGTGGATTCCAGGCTATCAGCCAACCGACACTGATGAAATTAGACTATCCAGGACTCAGAGTCAAAGGCGCACAAAAGCAGCATGTCCACAAAAGATCCTGAAGCTCAGACTTGGTAAAGCAGAAAAAGAAGCGCATGAGAAGGAAGACGCTCCAGAAAAGCCTGGAACAAAGAACGGAAACAATTCTCAAAACAGGGGGATGTCCATACAGCGCGATTCCTAACCCACTCAGTCGTTCGCACGACCGGAAACCGAAAATAGCAACAGCAAAATCAGTTCGAGAAGAACCTGGGTTGTGCTAAGTTTGAACGCGACGAATACACCCAGCTGGAGAAAGGTTTTCGAAAATATCTTCTGGTCTGTCAGAAGGAGGTGCCGGCTCTTGCTATTTCCACTTTTATCTCTCGAGCGAAAGAAGAAGGCGGTCAGCTGACTCTTCCTAGGAAAACGTTGCACTATTGACAGCACTAAAGAGAATATACAAAAACGGTCAGAAATTAGATTTAAGTTTTAGAAATAAATTTGATTTTAGTAAAGGGCGGTCATTTGAAGCCGTTTCCCTAAATTCGTGTAATTAAGATTAATTAGTTAGTAGTATTTAACCCTTCTCATGGAATTTGGAGAAGGGTCCGGAAATCTGTCAAAAAACTTTTCCTCAGAACATGCACTTCTGTACCCTCAGAGGAGGTTTTTGATGAATGGATGGATCGAGATTTATTTATGTTTGCATTTTAATGTTTGTTACTGATATTGCACTTCTGTACTCTTAGCAGATATTAAAACAAGTAGAAATAAATCATTATTGCTTGAAGTTTATTAGTGAAGTTAGTCATAAATGGTACTTTTATCTCTTGACTAAATTCTGCTAGTATCCCTAAAGTGATATGCAGCTGAGTTCTTTATATGTTACTGTATGAATGTCTGTATTACCATTTGGCACTTTTGTACGGTGGGATCATTTATTTATGCTTGATATATAGAAAACTGATTATGCGATATGCTGTTCACAACTGCTCTGCCTAACTTCTTATGCAGAACGGTTTATCTTTATTGATTTATATTCTGATAACAGTTGAATGATCTTTATTACCAGCTGTTGTTAGAAATCTTTCTAGATCGCATAACAAAAGAAAACACCCCGGGTTAGCGTAGATTAGGTGTATTTTTCTTCATTAGATTACATTAGTATAGAGTTAGTTTAGCAGTTAGAACTAAGACTAGTTTAGAGAAACCTTTAGATTAATACCATCGAACTCTACACACACACGCACACCCTTCACATTGGGAAACTGGTCCCATTACCCCAAGTCGGACCCGCTACTCCAAACGGGCAAGGAGCCGCCAACCAGGTTCCGGACCAGGTGGGTATCCCCCTTGTTGTTGACCCGACTTCGGGGCCCTCAACATTTCTGGCGCTAGAAGGAGGGCCTGAGCTATGAATGGCGCATAATTCAAAATCCAAATACCATTCTGAGAGCAAATCACCCTCACCAACTTCCCCGACTTCCCCGGTATGGCTAAACTCGGAACTAGAAGTTGCTCGGACATCCACCGCTGCTATACATCCCGATACATCAGAACAACTTATTATCGACCCCCCTGAAGTTCAAACTTTGATCCGTAAACTCCAGGGATTCTCTATTTTTACCCAGAAGTCTGATAAATCTAAAGGCAGCTTGACTTCGCAGTACAACCCTGCTCATCCCCTGACCCGATTGAAGAGTGAAAAGTTTGGCATCCAACCAACTGAAACCCCTCTCCCCACTAGGAAAAGAGCAAGGAAAGCACTTCCAGAGTCTGACAGAGAGACTCTTTCTTCCACTTCGTCCATTTCAACTCCCTCTCCGCGAAGTCAACCACCCACGTCGTCACCTCAAATCACTCATCCATCTTCCACAAACCTTCCTCCGCAATCGTCGAAGATCGTAACATCTCCATCTTCTCAACATCAAAGATCATCTTCTGCACTTTTGTTAACTAGCAACTCTGCGATGGCCCAATCTCCATGGAACAATCCTGGGGCGGTTTTAATGCCTCCACCCCTAAGTCCAATACCTGCCCATCCTGAGAAATGGCTACCGAAGTTCAATCCAGAAACAAGAATGCTAGCTGAAGAACATATCAATAATTTCATGCTTTCTGTTAATCTCAACGGAGTTACCAACGAAGATGCCGTGGTCCGACTTTTCCCCTATACAATGCAAGGGACAGCCGGGTCATGGTACTTTTCGCTGCCCTCCGGATCTATCACCAGCTGGGACATTTTTCAAAATCAATTTCTCACCAAATTCGGCGATGATAGATCGACAGCGACACTGATCAACGATTTATCCAATCTTAAAGCTGAGGCTAGGGAACCCATTAAAGATTTTAACTTACGGTTCAACAAGATCCTCAACAAAATCCCCGCTGCTTCTCAACCCAGCGAGGAGGTAAGATGCGAATGGTACATCACGGCCTTACCTTCAAACTTGGCCATCTTCGTAGATAGGGCAAGCAAGACAACCTTAGTCGAAAATTTGGCTGAGGCGTTAGCAGTTGAAAGACGCGTAGTAGCCCTAGAAAAGAGATCTACAATCGAAGACCGAAAATCTAAGAAAATCTCTTTCAAAGAAGATACCAAGAAGAAGCAAACGAAAGATCCTTTCGATATGGAAGGATTACAAAAGGTATTAAAGGCCATGTCTAATGAGATGATTGACATAAGAAAACAAGTAGTAGAATCGTCCCCAAGAAAGCCTTTTAGGAATTTTAAAAGAAACCCTCCTATGGAGACGAAGCCACCCAACGTGGTCTCAAACGTGGAATCTGAAGAAGAAGAAGAAGAGAGCACCATCGAAACGCACACCGACGATGAAGAAGTGGTGGAATTGCAAGGAATGTGGGATTTCATCCTCCCACAAGAGGAAGATCAAGAAGCACTTCCGGTTAGCACACGAAGCAGAAATCAACTTGATCCTCCCCAGACTACCCCAAAACAGAAGGGCGCAAGCCCTGCAGCAAAAGAAAAGGTCGCAACAAAGAAAACAACTGCTAAAACGACCTCATTTAGCCCAGTCCAATCAGAGCAATCACCTCCATCAAAGACACTAATAGTGTCGGATGAAATGGAGTATAACATCATCGATGACATGAAAAAGACTAGGGCTAATATCACTCTGTACGAGTTGAGCAAATTGAAACACCAACAGAAAATCATGATGAAAGAGTTACACGCCGTACCTACTACACCTTTGCCTACAGCTGTAGCTTCCCATAATATAGGAAGACCTCCAATCAACACGATCAATAAAATTGATCCAAATGACATCGCTTTGATTGGAGGGAGATCTAGATCTCATACTCCTCCTTTCCTCCTCACTTATGAAATCTTTAACAGAAACGTGCACAACTGCTTGGTTGATTCTGGTGCTTCAACCAATATTCTACCCAAGTCAATATGTGCCAAACTTAATGTTCAACCGCAAAAATCCGCAGTGCGCATAGTTCAACTTGATCGATCACAAGTCGAAGTGATAGGCGAACTTAATCAAGTGACCATAAGACTGTCGTCTAACCCCAAGGTATGCCAGGTTATCGATATTCTAGTGGCTGACATCCCTGAATTTTATGGTCTGATTCTTAGCAGGGACTGGTCCGAGAAACTCCACGGATACTTTTCAACCGACTGGTCGCACATGTGGTTACCCTTCAATGGGAAACCAAATCAAATAAAGGTTGAACGAGAATTGCACCAAAAATACATAGTGACGGATTTGGAAGGAGAGAATGAAGCCATAGCATACAACAACAACATCATAGGCAACTACTCGATAGACTCTTTCCTCGGAAATTTCAATGCTCACATATCACCATATTTAGAAAATTCAGTTTTGTCCCAAATAGAAAACTTTTCCCAGACTGATGATTCAAAATGTGTTAGTTTCTTAGATAACCCTGTAAATACTTCTTTATTTTGGAAATTATATTTTGATGGCTCTAAATCCAACGAGGGAGTGGGAGCAAGATGTGTTTTGATTAGTCCCGACAGAAGTAAGACCATGCTCACATGCAGACTGGAGTTCGATTGCACGAACAACACAGCGGAATACGAAGCCTTGGTGCAAGGCCTATACAAAGCAATCGGCTGCAACGTCAAATATCTTCAAGTCTTTGGAGATTCTAAGATCGTCGTCAAACAGGTACGTAACACCATACACTGCCTGTCTAGTCATTTAAAGCACTATCAATCTTTAGTACAAGATCTCACTGCACATTTTACAGCGTTCAATATTTCATCAATCCCGAGACTTCACAATGCAAGCGCAGACCTGTTAGCTAACGTAGCCTCCAGACTCATTCCCTCCGAAGACTTTAGTCCAGATAGGTTTTCGATAGAATTAATTTTTAAACCATCTATCCCTGACAACATCACCAACTGGAGAGTATTCAATGACGACCCAGACATCATAAGTTTCCTCACCTCCGAAGGATCCTACTCAAACCAGATAATCGACGAAGACTGTCATGATCACCAGATACAACAAAATAGCACTAATAATGCTATACCCAAATCGGTGGTCAAACTAGAAGATTTATATGACTTAAAATGTCGGTTCAAAAGGTCAGCTAATGCCAAACTTTACAGTTCAACTCTGAACTACGAATTAGTGAACCTAGGAACCGATGAGAAGCCGCAAAACGTTAATCTAGGCCAAGGTCTAGCTCCTGAAGAAAAATCAGCATATATCCGTCTTCTACGACAGTACAAAAACGTCTTTGCCTGGAATTACGATGAGCTGAAGACTTACAACACTTCTATCATTCAACACACTATCCCTATGACTGACAACGAGAAACCTGTCCAGCAGAAGCTCAGAAAAATCCACCCCAACTTGGAAAATCAGATAAAAACTGAGCTGAATAAATTGTTGAGAGCCAGAATAATCTTCCCGGTCAGACATTCCAAATGGGTATCCAATATGGTACCTGTTAGGAAGAAAAACGGAGATATTAGAATCTGCATCGACTTTCGGAATCTCAACAAAGCCTGTCAGAAAGACAATTTTCCCCTCCCACCTATGGAGCAAATATTACAGGCAGTCGCAGGCTCAGAGTTAATGTCTTTCCTGGACGGATTTTCAGGATATAATCAAGTGCTGGTACACCCAGATGATCAGTTAAAAACCACCTTCTGAACTAAGTGGGGTACCTACGCGTATCGGAAAATGCTGTTCGGTCTGATCAACGCCGGCGCTACTTTTCAGAGAGCCATGGACATTGCGTTCAAAGGTTTAGTCAATAAATCGGTAGTGATTTACCTCGATGATATAACTGTGTACTCCAAGAACCGAAACGACCATCTCAAAGATTTGAAGCAAATTTTTCAAAGATATTTAAGGTATGGGATCTCGCTTAACCCGAAGAAATCCTTTTTCGCGTTGAGTGAGGGAAAATTGCTAGGATTCATAGTGTCCAAATCTGGCATTCACATTGAACCTGACAGAATCAAAGAAATTTCCGAGATATCCATGCCCCATAACAAAAAGACCATGCAATCTTTCCTAGGACAGATCAATTTTGTGAAAATATTTGTCCCAGATTTTTCACGTATTATTTCTCCTCTACAAAAAATGATAAAAAAGAATTCAAAATTTAAATGGGGTCTAGACGAGCACGAAGCGTTTAACTTAATCAAACAAGCCATCATCAACGCTCCATCTCTAGCAACCCCAAATTTTTCAGAACCTTTTGTCTTATACACGTTTGCCTCAGAGAATTCTTATGCTGCAATCTTGACTCAGGCAAATCAAGAAAAGGTAGAAGCTCCAATCGCATTCTTTAGCTCAAACTTACAAGGTGCTGAGCTGAAATATTCGGACATAGAGAAACAGGCATATGCCATTTACAAAGCAATCAAATATTTCAGACCTTTCTTACTAAAGGCCCATACCAAGGTCATAGTACCGTTCCTAGTGGTAAGAAACCTCCTGATACAGAAGGATGTGGGCGAAAAGAGAGCGAACTGGATCACCGCCTTGCAAGAATACGACCTGGAGATCAAGCCGGCACACATCGTAAGAGGCCAAGGCTTCTGCAAGATGTTAGCTGGAGCATCGCAAATCCCCGAAAAATCATCTGAAGAGGTACACGCGTATGAGGTAAGCCTAAACGATGCAGAATCATTATATGCTGACACCATTTATTTCCTGAAGAACGGGCATGCTCCATTTCACCTGGATCACATCAAGAAGAGAGCCCTGAGATTAAAAGCTAAACAATACCAGCTCGTAAATGATGTCCTATTTAAAAGAAATTATGATTCTGTGCTTCTTAGATGTCTTGAGAAAACTGAAGCCGAAAAGGTTTTGCAGGAACTCCACGATGGACCAACAGGTAGACACTATGCTGGAGAAGCCACCGCACACAAAATCTTACGTGCAGGATACTACTGGCCCACGCTGTTCAAAGACTCGTACAATCACGTAAGGAAATGCCAAGTCTGCCAAACTACTGCAGGAAAGAAAAAGAAGTCATCCATGCCGCTGCAGCCAGTTAACATCGAACAGCCGTTCAGTCAATGGGGCCTGGACATAATAGGTGAGATCGTTCCTCACTCCTCTAAACATCATAGGTATATCCTCACGGCAACTGACTATTTTACTAAATGGGTAGAAGCAGTTGCTCTCAAGACAGCTAATTCTGAAAACATTATTGAATTCATAGATCAGTTTATCATTACTAGGTTTGGATTGCCAACGGCCTTAATATTTGATAATGCTTCATATTTTTCTGGAAATACCATGACTGAGTTCGCGCTCAAAAGAGGGTTCAAACTGAAGTATTCTGCCAACTACTATCCGCAAGGTAATGGGTTGGCTGAATCAACAAACAAGAACCTAATCAGGATTATCAAAAAGACAGTCGACCAAAACCAAAAGAATTGGCACAAAGCGCTGGTAAACGCCTTATGGGCAGACAGAATTACAAAGAAAGCCTCTATCGGTACTTCTCCCTTTAATTTAGTTTACGGGAGAGAAGTAGTTCTTCCTACTCACTTAGTCATTCCCTCCTTGTCCTTAGTACAATACATTGATGAAGTATCTACTTCTCCCTTACAACTAAGGCAAATGGAAATAATCAAGCTAGAAGAACAACGAGAACAGGCCAAGAAAACCCATGCTCACCACCAAGCGCTGATAAAATCCTCTTTTGATTCGAACATAATGACCAGAAAAAACTTTCAGATGGGAGATTTAGTTTTGAAGTGGGATAAGGCTCACGAAGAAAAGGGCAAACATACGAAATTCCAGAAGCTATGGCTTGGTCCTTTTCAGATTGTAGAGGTCATAGGGCCGTCGACTTTTGTGTTGCAGGACTTGACAGGCAGGAGTGATTCTCTGCCTATGAATGGACAAATCCTCAAAATGTATTTTCCATAGAAGGTCATCCTTCTATTTTTTTTAGGATAATTTTAGTTTTATTTTAGTTTTTTTTTTACTTCCTATAAATAAGGTTGGTTGTGAATGATCATAAATAGTATTCATGAAGAAACATACCATTTATCTATCAGATTTTGATTTCACTTGTATAAATAGCAAAACTTTTCGAAAAATCTAACTTTTATTATTGATAGATAGAGTTAAGTTTAGCCTGGATATGATGTTAGTTTCAACTTCACAAAGAAATCTGGGATGAAAGTAACTTTTGGAAAAAATTGTTTTATGCCAACGCAATGAAAGGTATCATCAATAGCAAAATAAGTATTCTCTGCAAAACTGTTGTTCTTAAACTCTATTATTGTCGTCCAGAGCTTTCTTAAGGAAAAACAATGACTTCCTCCCTGCTAAGGAGAATCGCAGCACCCAGAGAAACGATCCAAGAAGACACTATATCTCAAAGAATAAGAGGTCTCATCACGAGCCGGCTTATCATGATCACAGATATTATAACTTGCTGACTTTGCCACTACTGTCTATCAAAACAGGGCAACGACTCAAGATTGTTGCAATCAAAAGACAAGGGGTCTCATCACGAGCCAGCTTGTTCAGCAAAAGTGTAAATCAAGTGAATGACTGTGTCATAATTTGGCCACCAAACCAAGACATTGTTCTTTAGAGAATAACAAATCAAAAAAGAAATAAAAAGTGTCAAAGGGATTTTTCTCTGGAATGTTGTAAATAACCTCAAGCAGGAAAAAGGATCATTGCTGGATAACATGGTAACCCTGTCGAGGCTATGGACGCTTGCGGGCAGCAGAGGCTCTACCTACGACAAATGAGCATACTTTACAAAGCCAGTACGCAGAGAAGACCTTATTTTGTCTTTGAGAAGACTGAGTAATGTCTAGGTGTGAATACAAGAAATAACCCAGAGGAAGCAAACAATCGGAATGAAATAAAAAGTTGTGACGAAACATCATTGACAGGATAAGGGGTAATACTCTATCTGTCCATAACAAAATTTAGACATAAGAAAATTTTTCTGTTTTGGAAGAGAAAATGCAATAGAACGAGCAGAGATAACTGGTTCTTCACAGTGAATCGCCATTGTTGTGGTCACCAACAACCCCCCTTCTTCGCTCGATATTAGCAATAACATCAAGCAAAGGGGGTACCCTGAACAAAAAATCCCAAAAATATTTTGTTAAAATATTTTTTTTGTGTTTTTCTCCCTAAGGCTTAAACCGCATCGCAAGGAAAGGCTGAAGCATTACTCAAGCGCGAAAAGCAAAACTGCGAAAGAGCGACACGAAGTTCATCGCGTCGCATGCATCCCAAGCGCTCTTTAAAAAGAAGACCTTCCAGGAACGCCGATCGCCGATATGCGATATGCGACATCGCAAACGTCGCACTAGGCGGCATAAACCATTGAATAAAATCTGCGATCTGCGATGACTGCGATCTGCGACGACAGCGATCTGCGATCTGCGACATCGATAAACCGCGATCTGCAATCTGTGATCTGCGATATGAAAAGACTCATCGCACGAATTCTCCGACATACACGATAAACCCAAGATTAAGCGTGCGCCTTAAAAGAAATTAATCACCGCATGCTTGAGTATCAAGGAATGATTGCATCGCATTTATCGAAGAGTCAAGTCATGATGAATGTCAGGATTATGCATTCATTAGAGTTTAATGCTTTCATGTCAATCTTTTTATTTCCCTTCTTCTTTGCGTAGACTGCAAGACACGCAACTAATATAAATCTATATGCAGGAAACATCTAAGGGAAAGAGGAAAGCGCCAATCAGATAGAAGAAAGAAGATGCCTCCGCAAACGAATGCCGCATGCAGCAGGACCGCGGATTCCAGGCTATCAGCCAACCGGCACTGATGAAATTAGACTATCCAGGACTCAGAGTCAAAGGCGCACAAAAGCAGCGTGTCCACAAAAGATCCTGAAGCTCAGACTTGGTAAAGCAGAAAAAGAAGCGCATGAGAAGGAAGACGCTCTAGAAAAGCCTAGAACAAAGAACGGAAACAATTCTCGAAACAGGGGGATGTCCATACAGCGCGATTCCTAACCCACTCAGTCGTTCGCACGACCGGAAACCGAAAATAGCAACAACAAAATCAGTTCGAGAAGAACCTGGGTTGTGCTAAGTTTGCACGCGGCGAATACACCCAGCTGGAGAAAGGTTTTCGAAAATATCTTCTGGTCTGTCAGAAGGAGGTGCCAGCTCTTGCTATTTCCACTTTTATCTCCCGAGCGAAAGAAGAAGGCGGTCAGCTGACTCTTCCCAGGAAAACGTTGCACTGTTGACAGCACTAAAGAGAATATACAGAAACGGTCAGAAATTAGATTTAAGTTTTAGAAATAAATTTGCTTTTAGTAAAGGGCGGTCATTTGAAGCTGTTTCCCTAAATTCGTGTAATTAAGATTAATTAGTTAGTAGTATTTAACCCTTCTCATGGCATTTGGAGAAGGGTCCGGAAATCTGTCAAAAAACTTTTCCTCAGAACATGCACTTCTGTACCCTCAGAGGAGGTTTTTGATGAATGGATGGATCGAGATTTATTTATGTTTGCATTTTAATGTCTGTTACTGATATTGCACTTCTGTACTCCTAGCAGATATTAGAACAAGTAGAAATAAATCATTATTGCTTGAAGTTTATTAGTGAAGTTAGTCATAAATGGTACTTTTATCTCTTGACTAAATTCTGCTAGTATCCCTAAAGTGATATGCAGCTGAGTTCTTTATATGTTACTGTATGAATGTTTGTATTACCATTTGGCACTTTTGTACGGTGGGATCATTTATTTATGCTTGATATATAGAGAACTGATTATGCGATATGCTGTTCACAACTGCTCTGCCTAACTTCTTATGTGGAATGGTTTATCTTTATTGATTTATATTCTGATAACAGTTGAATGATCTTTATTACCAGCTGTTGTTAGAAATCTTTCTAGATCGCATAACAAAAGAAAACACCCCGGGTTAGCATAGATTAGATGTATTTTTCTTCATTAGATTGCATTAGTATAGAGTTAGTTTAGCAGTTAGAACTAAGACTAGTTTAGAGAAACCTTTAGATTAATACCATCGAACTCTACACACACACGCACACCCTTCACATTGGGAAACTGGTCCCATTACCCCCAGTCGGACCCGCTACTCCAAACGGGCAAGGAGCCGCCAACCAGGTTCCGGACCGGGTGGGTATCCCCCTTGTTGTTGACCCGACTTCGGGGCCCTCAACAGGCCCTAAGCCTTCTTATTTATACAAATTGAGGACCCAACAGTCCTCCTAAACTTTAGGGACTCGGCTGCCCAAAACTTGGAGTTAACAGCAGTCCTACTTGACTTGCTTGGCTGCCCTTGTGCTGATTGATTCGGTGGCCCTCGAACTCCGAGTTGATGGTGGAGAATTCGAGGTAAGGGCCCATAAATGAAGGGGACACCTTCCTACAAATCCTCTAGCTTGTTCTCCCACGAATTTGGCTGCCAAGTGTTCATTAAGACCTTCAATTTTGTCTCCAAGTTGACCAAAAAGGCTACACAAAGCACCCATTAGACTTTTTGGTATAATGACTAACCAAATTCACTCTATTAACATAAATATAATCAAAAACATGCAATAAAATAATGAGAATGGTGGATTAAGTCAAATTAGGAGGTTGAATGAGCCCAAATAATTGTCCATTTTTGGGGCTCATCATCACCCCCCTACTAAAAGTGTTGCTCATCCTCTGAGCAACCAATCTCTCTCCTCATCTTTGATGGCCCTGGTGGCCTCCTTGGCTAAAATCTCGGCCGATTTCTCCTTTGGCTTCCCTTTTTTCAAACTTCCTGTAGAAACAGTTCGCTGGCTTCCTGTAGAAACAATCCTCTAACTGTCATGAAACCATGCTTCTTTTCTTCTTCCCACTGCCTGCTGCTTTTCCTAGTGAATTCTCAGCCTTGTTATGAGTGTGCCAGTATATGCAATCATATGGAAGAAATGGTGGCCTTGGCATTTCCTAAAACCTGCAACGTGAGGGCACTCGTATGTTTTGTAACAAGGAAGTTGGTTAAATTCACAAGATAAGCCATGGTCATGTTTCCAAGCAACAAGAATATGATAAAGGTGTTTTCTCTGGATTTTTTCAATAGCAATAGCTAATACATTACCCTCCACAAAAAGAGTAACAGGAAGCAATAACAGCGCAGCAATTGGTTCCATGTACATGAGCAAATTCATAGAGTGAAGCTTCTCTGCCTCAGAGGTAAGCAGGAGCCCCTGAACAACTGATTTCAATGCTCTGGCAGCAGTTGATCATGTTATTATAAATGCAAAATATTGCTGTGAAGAAGGGAGTTGTTGCCCCAATAGTTTGAATGAAGGAGACTGGCAAATAGCGCAGAGAAATATTGCCACAAACAACCGAGAAGGAGAAAATGAAGCTCAGTGCCAATATCTCAAGAAACTGTCTCCTGGAGACGATGAACTGCATTGGTACAATCTCTAACCATGAAATTGCCAGAAAACCATAAAATGACAGGCACACATGTGCAACAGTGTGAGGAATATTCGGTATCTGCATCCAAAAAAACTAAGTAGGCATTTGTTAAGCAATAGCACACCAATATTGGAAGAGTACCAAGCTGCAATAATGAGAGCTGTTGTAATAGTCTGGGACACAGGAAATGCACCATATTTTCCTTCTCCTGTTGGAGTTGGAGGTATGTCAATAACTTCTTGTTCAATCTTTGGATTACTGCCTCGCCTCGTCCATGTTTGTGTTTCGGCCATAGCTGAAGAGGGCTTGAAAAATCAGATCCGATCAATATTCGGAAGACCCAATTGGTTTCTAGACCTGAGCACCGTCTGGGTACTTGTCTATACTGTGTAGGACTCAGATGGACCCAAAACAGATGTGGATGTCTCGTTATTATAAGCCTCCCCCAACTCTGCAACTTGGTGATCTTTTTAGCCTCCTCGAGCTGAGAGATGAAAGAGAGATCAGTTCCTATTGGGAACAACTTCAGATTGAGATTGAGGTGTATGAGAAGCGAGCGCAAACACAAATCTCATCAGAGAGCTCCACCCTAGTTCCGTCTGAAAACCAAGCAGCTTACTCTGCCCTGGAAGACTCTGTTGTATTTTCCTGTAAAACGTCTTCTTGTAGAATGCTAGCCGGATTCCATAGGATGTCTCTGCACCTCTGCACGATCTTGGTATGCTGGAGAATTTTGAACAGGCCAAAACAATCAGCGAAGGATGATAGGTTAATCATTTTGAGGAAGCAGAGGATGTATACTTCAGTTGAACATGATGTAAGTGCAAGTTAACAGCAGTCTATGAGTTTCGGCTGAGCGCTCATTAATTCTACGTGATTTTTGGTGGAGTGAGGTGGCAAAAACGTGTACTGGCCCATATGAACTACTGTGCTATCATGAACTGCATGTCTTCTTCTATTTGTTAATCAATTGATGCCCTATGCACTGAAGTTCAACAAATCTTCCATTGCCTGTGTTTCTCATCTTCCACGTGAATGACTATCCACGCATGCTGCGTGATTTTCTCGTGAGTGCTAGAGAACTGGGTGTCTTGCTACATTCATGGCTTAATTTCACCATTCCATTCATTCATGCAATGCTTAGACTAGATTCATGCAATAGATGAACAAGGTTTAGTCACGTACCTGAAGTCAAACGGCTGCTTGTGAAGCTTTTTGCTGCTGCATGCTCATGTTCTGTTGCTGCATGCTTGGATCCTTTGGTTGCATGAGGGCTTGGCTGATGATTTTTGATTGCTTTTCCTTGTGCAGGTGTCCTCTGACCAGATCTAAGTTGCATGCATTTGTTTCCACGTTCAAATCTGCATGTTCAAGCTGCTGTTGCTGCATTGTCACAGAACCAGAACTTGTTTTTGCCATTGCTCCCAAACGGTAAAGCGGATTGATCTAAAACTTGCTGAGCATGTTTCTATCATCATGATGCATCTCCCATAGCAAAATCGTGATCAATGGATGCACGGATTTCGAGAAAAATGGAAAATGGCTGAAGATTTCAGAGATCGATTTCTCGGAAACCGTGCATCGGAATCGGCTGAAACTGCGTGGGTAGGTTACTATCACCCATGTGCATCTCCCCATGAAACAAGTTTTAAAATGGATGCACGGATATGGAGAAAATTCAAAAATGGCTGATGGTGATGGAGGCTGATTTCTTGGAAACCGTGCACCAGAACGGCATGAAACTGCTCAGGCATGTTGTCATCACCCTTGTACAATTCTCCATAAAACGGTTTGTCAAATGGATGCATGGTTTTCAAGTTATGGCAAAAACAAATTTTGTTCTATGTGTTTTTGCTTCAAGGCACTTTGCATTTTTGTTGCATGGTATGAAAAAATGAATTTTGGCTGTGATGCAGGTATGGAGATGATGGAGGAGGAGTTGGAAGATTGCATGAGGACTTTTGAACCCTTGAGGAAGCTACCATGTTCGCCAAACCACTTTTTGAAATCCATGTCTAGTTTCCCACAATTTCTACAGGAAGTTCCTGTAGAAGCACAATGAGAAGCACAAGGAGGTGGAAAAAAAAATGATGGATAAAGGCAAGGGATGGACACACAAGTGCTTGTAGGCCTAATCAACAGATTCCCACCATTAGATTCACTTTTGAAATTGGATTTGGCTCGTCCAAAGGTTCTACAGGATGTTTCCTGTAGAAATACAGAGCTTCCTGTAGAAGGCACAAGAAAAATTCCTTTGACCTTGATTTGAGTGCTCCTCCTGTCATGAAACGTCCTTCTTGCAACCTGCAATTAGCCAATGGAAATTAGTTTTATTTTTCTTTTTCTTTTTCTCTCTTTTTTTTTTTTTTTTTGAAAGACAACTAGGGCGCCTCATGGAGGTTTTCACCCTAATTGCCTGCCCTGGGCGCCTCCAAGGGAGGTTTTCACCCAGAGATCTTATTCTCTTTTCTCTTTTTCCCCAACCCATTGACCGCCTCATGGAGGTTTTCAATCAATGGGCCAATCTAAGGCGCCTCCGAGGAGGTTTTCACCTTAGATTTCTATTTTCCTCTTTTTTCATTTTTTCTTTTTCTTTTCTCTTTTTTTTCTTTTTTTTTTTCTTTTTTCTACCCTAACCTACTTGAAAAACAAAATCATTCTCAAGTATAAGAATACTTCCAATGGAGCCATGTGCACATCGAGATTAGAGAAAAAATGATGTGAAGGCTCAAAATGCATGCTTGGACAACTATCCGGACTTTAGAGACCAAATGATCTGACTTTGAAGGGATCAAACATAGCTGAGGAAGAGAGTACCGCTGCAACTTAGTCACCTTCTGAAACCATATCTCAATATAGCTTTGATATCCTTGGTCCTTTTGCTGATCTGGATCATTCTTCATGTCACCTTCTATCATGACCTTCTCATCTTCCTCTTTTTGTTGATCTTTCTCTTGAGTACATGGAGGATTTGATGGTAACCATGAAGGATCTTTCTTTATCTCTGCTTCTGATGTCTTCTCTTCATCAAGTGCAGCCCATGGTTCTTTGATCTCCTCTTTGGAATCTTCTTTTTCCTTTGGTCCTTCAATGTTGTCAATATAATCTCTGTTTTGCAACACTCTTCCTGAGCTTGGGTGAACATCATTGAGCTCAAAAGGAGTCATTTGCACATGTTGTGCCTCAGCTTTGCAATTGGGTTGAGCTACTCCATGGTATGGCTTTGGAAATGGTGGTACGTATATTTGAGTGGAGGTGTGAAATTGAGATGGAGATGGATGGCATTGTGGTTGGGTAGGCATTTGGGGTTGCCTTAGTGGAGGAGGAGGCGATGGTTGTGGATGAGCAGGTGGTGGAGGAAAATGAGCGGGATGAGAGTTGTACTCGGGCCTCCACTCCTGATAAGGTGCATTCCACTGAGGCTGTGGCTGAGCATAAGAGTGAAATGAATGAGCAACTGGTTGGGCATAATATGGATCTGTGAAGGAACAAGGAGAATATGACCAAGGAGGAGGTGTAGACCAGGAAGGATGAGCAGGGGGACCCCAAGAAGGCATGAAAGTGGCTTGATAGGGGTCATAATAGGTCTCGGATGTCCCTTGCACTTCCTGCTGATAAGATCTAGGTTCATGTGGCCTCCTTTGGTTCATATAATAGAGTGATTCAGTGGCTCCTTTAACTCTTTGATATGCAACTTTAAGTCCAGGCAAGGAAGGGCACTGATTTGTAGGATGGTATTCTTCACAGATGAAACACACTTCTAGGGAGTGCATTGGACATTCGTTCCTAGGATGCTTTCTAGTGCACCTAGTACAAAAAATGGCCAAAGCCCTCTTGGCTTCTTCTTGCTTCTTTTGGATCTGCAAGGTATCCAGTTGCATGGCAAGAAACTGCCTCATATCACTCTTGAAATCTTCCAGCTGATTTGCAAATTCGTGTTGGGACAAGGTACTGCTCCCAACATTCCTGCTTGTAGCCATTTTCTCCAGAGGAATGGTTTCTTCTTCTTCTTCCCTAGAGGTTCTTTAAATATGCCTTGATGTCCACCTAGGGGTTCTTTAATCACAGCCATCGAAGAAGAGAGAATGTTGGCTGTGTAAACCAGTGGGGGTGTTGTGCAATCATTTTTCTAACTTATCTCTACTCCTACAAGGCATGAAATGAAATCTTTTTTGTTGATTTTTTTCTTTTTTCTACTTCTACCTACAAAACTGAAATAGATTGAACTGCAACTAACTATTTTGCTCAAATGAAATTGCAGGAATGAAATGCTAGGCTACGCTTGCGGAATTGAAATGCTAATCTACGCTTGCAGAAATGAAATTGCGGAATTGAAATGCTAATCTATGAAAGCGGGAAAGGCTAATCTACTTTTGCATAAACGAAATTGCATAATGGAAACGAAATAAACTACTTAGAAGAAGATTGTAGTAGAAAATAGAAGAAAAGCGACAATCACCAATACTCTGACGCTTCCCCGGCAACAGCACCAAAAAGATGGTGGGCCCCAGTATTGTAGCAATAATGCTACAACTCCTGGAACTCCCTTCTTTAATTTTATCAACCCGGTAGTTCGTAACAAACTTGGAAGCGACGGTGCTGTATGCACAAGTACTAGCTCTTACCGCAGTTGTCACTTGGTCAGCTGGCACAAGTCCGCTAGGGGCTCAAGCCAACTTCTATGAGCTCTTAGAAGAAGCTTTTTAACTGATGGATGAAAGCTAACTCAAAGGAAGCTAATCTACTTGCGGAAAGAAACTGAAAGCCAAAAAGAAACACAAACCCTAGCAAACCCTAATTCTACCAGCTAGTCCTACCGATGCAAAGGAGAGCATGTAAACTACCGAAAGAGATGCCATTACTTTTAAGAAGGTAAAATGCATGTGTCTAAGTTATCACTATCTGAAGAAAACATCTTTTTGGATTTTTGTTTAAGTTATTAGAATTAGCATGCATGTGCTTTTAACTGGCTTTTCACTGTGCAGGGGTGGATCAAGGAGGAGAAATGCTTGGAAAAGGTTGGGAAGACTCGGAGAGGGTCTAAGGGATCCCTATCATCCTTTCAGAGAGTTTCACAAAGTCAGGATGCCATGCAACCGTGTTTATGAACTTCTACAGGAAGTCTGCAGGGGTTTCTACAGGATGTTCTGTAATTCTTCTACAGGATGTTTCGAAATGGGATTTTTGAGGATGGGTGATTGATGGAAGATGCATGGATGGTTATGGAGGTAGGATGGGGGTCTGAAGTGACCCAGGAACTGATGGATGGAGTGGTGAGATGATATGTGGAAGGCTGATTTGGCTTTAAGGTAGTTGAGACAACAATGGAGAAGAAGGTAGGGTTACGTGGGCAAGAGGATGGGTGTGAAGTGAGAAGCCTAGATATGGGATGAATCAGATGGCTCTGATGAAGCTTGACCATGTGAGTGAGTGATAGAGATGCCCTGCACAATGCACATTCAACCGAATCAATGAATTCTTGCAAACAAACTAAGTCCTAGCTGACTTAATCTAACTGTCAATGAAATGAATAAACAGCAGCCTTGTTTGGAAAGAGAATCATGTACATCACGTGAGCAAGAACATTCCAAAAGATCTAAATGCATGAAAAACTCCTACCAATTGATTCCCAAACATAAAAAGCTACTTTAACCAACAAAAACAACCAAAATAACAAAGCAAGATCTAAAGAGCAGATTTTATTTTAAGAACGCAGCAAACACACATAAAGATAAACAGGGGAGGTATTGGGCGCTTGAGATGGGCCCAACCCCAAGAGCTACAGCCTCCCAAGAGAGATTTAGAGCTGGTGCAAAGCTGGATTCATCTTTATTAATCAAGAATGAAGAGTTACATCAAAACTGTCCACAAGGAGAGCTTGAGAATGAGATGAAAGCAAAGCTAATCCATTGCCTACAAATCGAATTACAAAATGACTACAACAAGGCTATGAAATGACTAACTACTAGCTACTATCTACTGGATAACTAGCTAACATCCACTGGCTAACCAAAATGAGGCCCTAAGCCTTCTTATTTATACAAATTGAGGACCCAACAGTCCTCCTAAACTTTAGGGACTCGGCTGCCCAAAACTTGGAGTTAACAGCAGTCCTACTTGACTTGCTTGGCTGCCCTTGTGCTGATTGATTCGGTGGCCCTTGAACTCCAAGCTGATGGTGGAGAATTCGAGGTAAGGGCCCATAAATGAAGGGGACACCTTCCTACAAATCCTCTAGCTTGTTCTCCCACGAATTTGGTTGCCAAGTGCTCATTAAAACCTTCAATTTTGTCTCCAAGTTGACCAAAAAGGCTACACAAAGCACCCATTAGACTTGTTGGTATAATGACTAACCAAATTCACTCTATTAACATAAATATAATCAAAAACATGCAATAAACTAATGAGAATGGTGGATTAAGTCAAATTAGGAGGTTGAATGAGCCCAAATAATTGTCCATTTTTGGGGCTCATCAGCATTCGATAGGGGCAATCGGCCATCGGCTATGGTATGTGCACATATTATAAAAGACCTCTGGAAGTCGTGATTGCGATTAAAGTAATGCGATGTTCATGAAAAATTAATGTACATTGTATGACTATTAAAACGGGCCTCTCTGATATTTTTTAATATGCAACACTATTGTAATTCGGCCTCTCTTCTGAATTAACATGTCCTGTGAGTATTGGAACACTTGAATAGACAGAGGAATCCATAGATAGGGAAGCCAAAGAATTAAGTGAGCGTTGAGGAAGCTAAAGCGACTAGAGGAGGGAAGCTAAAAGGTCGAGCGAGCAGAGAGCAAGCAGAATTTCAAGTGAGCGAAAGGGAAGCCAAAGGTGATGTTATCACTCAGGTTGTTCCTTGCCTCCTGAAGGTAATACGGCTGAGGTAACCACTAACCAGTCTTTTAGCTGCAGATTCCAGCCAATCTGCAACCAGAGAGGGCTCTCTCTTTGTAATTTAACTTTTTTTTTGGAGTATTTTAGGCTAGTTATGATGCACAGAGTTTGGTTTTAGTTTGTTGGTTGGTGATATCAAATTGGACTAGGGTGCGAGTCAAAAATAGTTTATACTATTGGGCAATGGAGTCAATAATGGTGTACTGTTGAAGGTGTTTCTTTGGTAAACGCAATGCTACAGAGCAAGATAGGCAGTTTTGGAACAATTTTCAAATATGAAATTGATGGAATGAAGTCAGGGAATGAAAGGCAATCAAGAATCTTTCATTTTGTTGGCAGAGGGAAAGTTCATGAATATTATCAAGGAGCAATAAAGAATTCCTAGGTAATATTCAAAGTGAAAGAATCAATGCAAACATGAGCAACTAAGAATTCATATTTATGACTAATTCTGAAGAAAACATAATTAATAGCAGAGATTGAACACAGGGTGCATTTAAACAAATCCTGGGCTATTCTTCTTCTCTGTTACCAAGATTATGGAACATATATGAAATTTTCAAACACAGAAAACATAAAACACAGTTTTAGAATAACTTATTGATCCATAGAATGACACAGGAATTCTGTAGCAGGTCCTAGAACATCAAATCCACATCCAGACGGTCAACAATAGTGAACTTCAACAGCTTTTGTATTAAAAACAGTCTCAAAATTTACAGCGCAGTCCAGAGAGAAAATCACCAACCTCAAATACATTCTATGGGGAGGTATTTATACAAAAACGATATACAAAATATCTTGTAGATAAGTCTTCATGCAATAACTTTCTTCACCAACTCTTCAAAAAGAAGTAAATGAGAGAAATAAATGGCACAGTAAATGTTTGTGTGCTGGCGGTTTAGTCTGTTAGAGATTTTTGACTTTTTAGACTGAGTGAGACGGTTGGAGCTGCATCTTTACTCTGTGTTCCTATGCTGGCTATCTTGCTATTTTGTTGTCCTTGGTGCTCGGTCTTGTCTTTAATAAGCTGCAGTTTCAGTATGACTTCCTCTTTCAGCTGTCTTTCCGCTTTAACAGGTGACCCATGTATGTGGAGTTGTTGACCTGTAGCTGACTCAAAATGGGACAGAAATCAAATTACCTGGGTAGAATTTCCAACATTACCTACCACCAATCCTCTGTAGGCAGCTGATGTCTTTGTATTTTAATCAACGTTTCATCAGCTTCAGTATATCTGTAAAAGTTGGGTTGAACCTCAAACATGTGATTTATCTCATGTTCAATGTAAAACAGATTTTCTAACTTGTCATAAAGACTCTGTCCAGAGGGAGGCCCTATTTCTTCTGAGGTACTCGAGGATGTTGTAATCTGATTGGAAACATAGTTATTCATTCTGGTAGTATACTGTTCACAGGTTAGCAGTCTGCCACTACTAGCCAGTAAGCTGGGCAACCCTCTGCTCTGCAATGCTGCAACTTTTAGCTTGAAGTCATTTATTTCTGACTGCATTTCTTGGCACTTTCTTTCTAGAGTTTGCACAAAATTTCTCAGGGTCAGCACCTTTTTCACTGTCAGAATAGTATCTGTCCTACTACTGATATCTAATGCTGCCAACTGCTCTTTGGTATGAGTGTTCAGGAACTGAATCATTCTATTGGCTTGCTCAGGCATATTTCCCAATGATGCTCTGGCCCTTTGAGTCTCAAATTGAGCTAAGCCTATCAATTCTATTTGTTCATGTATGGTCTGAATTGATTGCCATTGGTCAGTGATTGACTGGCCAATTTTGGCCCACAAAATTTTCTTGATTTCAGCTAGAGTTTTGTCTAGAGTAAGCTCCTTCTCTAAGGCTTTTATTTTGTTGTCCAAGGCTTTTATTTCCCTTTGTTTCTCAGCCACTGTCATCTTGGACTTGTCATAGCTTGCCTCCAGCTTGGCCAACTTTTCTTTGGCCTCTTTCACCTCTGTCACCTGAACTTCTAGCTCTTTGACTGCTTTCATCATTTCTTCCATACTCATGCTAGATTCTGGTGCTGTTGTTGTTGCTGCTGCTGTAGCATCTGTAGTTGATGTAGCTGTTGTGGATGCTGGAATGACAGGAGGAATTGTTGCTGCAGGAAGGGTAGTGGGGACTGTTGGAGCTGTTACCAGTGGCTGGGAGGTCGACTCTCCCTGCTTGCCTTGCAATGCTTTCTCCAACTCTTCCTCCATTTGAATTATCCTTTGATTCATCCTCATGAGCAAATCCATTGTATCTTCACCTTCTTTCTCTTGCACAAGTTCTACAATTTGAGGGTGCATGGTTACAGGCAGCCTCAATTGTTTTCAGAGTTCAGCAATATCTTCCTCCTTTTTCTTTATGAGGGCCTGGATGCCTTTGGCATCCTTCTTAGGATCATGCCCTAGTTCCACAATGATTTCCTCCAATGTCTTTATTCTGTTGTCTTTGGCCGAGGAAGACATTCGCTCCAAATCCAATTGAGTGTTTGTATTTTTCAATGATTCCTTCAGTTGATGGGCCAGCATAGCCTTATCTGCTAGTGTAGCATAGACCATTTCACCTGTTTGCTTGTGTAGCTCAATTTGTTCCATCAGGTGTATGTCCTTGGAGAGGACCTCTAAGTTTGTCTTTATATAATCTGCAATTGTCTAGGGCTGTGGTATCTTAGGCTTGAAATGACTTAGAATCATTTTCTCCTCCTTAAAGTCATAAGCTGCCATTAATCTCTACTGTTTGGAGGGTGTTGTCTTGAGGAATTGATCATATAGTTGTACTCTCAACAACTCATTTTGGGCCTTGATTTCCATGAAAGTTCCTTTAATACCAGGCGATTGCTTGCTTTGTTTCTTTGAGGAAGACACCTCCATACCATGCTGCCTCTCTTGCTCTTGCTGGAATGAGCTAGTAGGTGTTTGCTGGCTAGTTTCTCTCTCCCTCCTTGGACTCTGTATGACTTCTTCACTGATTTCCTCCTCAACTTGGGGATTAACTCTCTGTCTTTTGGCTTCTGGTTGCTGTGTTGACCCAGTAGCAGGTGTAGTTTCTTCCCTATCCCACTTCTTGCCTCTTTCCTCATTAAGAGGAGTCTGTAAAGTTGGCACCTATAGTGCCTCGGTCTGCAGTGGAGGGGCTTGCCCTTGACTCTGCTCCTTTGAGGTAGTAGGCTGTTCTGTCACTGTTTCTTGTTCTGCATCCATTACCTCCTTGCCTTTTGCTGTACCTGTTGCTGGTGTAGATCTTTCTTGGGCAGCTTGTGAAGCTGTAGTAGTTGATGTGCCTTCTCCGACTTGTTGTGGTAGTTTGAATGTTACCTGCTCAAAAGAATCCAAGTCAAGAGTCTTTTCCAAATCTTTTACATTTTGCTCCATTATTTCTTCTTGGGTGAACTCTTCAACTAGAGTCCCTTGCACCCACTCATCTTGGTTAGCAAATTGTTCAATCTATGGGATTTTGCAATGTTCATAGGCTGAGAGCCTATATTTTATTTTTTTGGCATTGATAAAGCCATCTGGGTCATAAGGGACCCACCAAAAACTTCTTTTTAACTTGAGTTTCTCCCCCAATATTTGGTCAGCATCTTGTCACCCTTTCATTTTGTTCATGACAAAGGGGCCTAGTTGGTCTTTGAATTTCAACCGAGCCTTTTTCATGGCACTATGAAAGTGAGTTAAATTTGAATTGATGAGTTGCCTGTAATACTCCAAGGCAAACAGTCTCATTGGCACGTATCTTGGCAGCCTGTAGGGACAGAGCTCACAGCCATATATCCTAATGACAATGTGATTTTGGTAAAAGTATCAGTCACCTATTTTGTAGTTCTTTGAAAGCTGCAATATTTTTTGCATGTCATAGGATAGCCTAGCAGGAGCAGTTCTCATCAGGAGACAAGAGACTGGATAAACAAACAGGTCAATAAACTCACAGTAAGAGTAGGGGGAGTTGTGGACTTCATGAAAGATTGAGGTCCAAAAAATCACAGACCTCTTTTCTCCTTTAGAGTCCAATCTTTTGATGGGGCATTGAAAACAGTCTGGTTGATAATACATGAGCAGCTGATAGATATAAGATGAGTATTTGAAAACTACCTCCCTATCCAGCTTCAACAGTTGGTCATGTATCTTATTGGCAATAAATTTGGCATAGTTGTATTTGACAACAGGGGGTTGTCCTGGGGTAAATGCAGACAGCAAGACCAATATAGTATGATCAATATGTTCACTTGTTTTGAAACCCAGCACATAAGATATCATATCTACTAGTAAATTGCCCACTTCACTGAAATGCACATAGAGAAAGGGAGGTGGCCCTGTAGGCTGGCGGTCTGCTCTCATGAATACTTTGGTAATTCAGGCTATCTCTCGGTTGGAGAGTTTGGGACCTTCATCAAGCAGGAATTTCATAGAAAAAGGAACCAGAAGCTGAGTTTGCTTGAAGTTTAGCATTTGGTTGATTGAGTCAGGAGTTATATGGAAGAGGGTGCTCCCAGATGGAGACTTGACTGCTCTTTGAGTTGGGTCATAGTTTTCATAGCAGAGGCGAATAATTTCAGGGAAAACATTGACAGAAGGGAGGAAGTAGATGGGAAAATTTGATTCCCAAATGCCATAAATGTCACTATTGTTCAGGTAACTATTCCTCAGCTGAAAAAAGGTCTGCAGGTGGTTTTTGTCACCAACCAAGTCTTGAATTAAGTGGTCCCTATCAGCCAAAGGTAATGCTTCAAGTTCCTTGTGAGGTGCATTGAGAGGAGTGATGTTCAAGGCTGTTGGAGTGGCCATCTTCAAATTCTCTGTGTTTGTATTCGAAATTAGGATTTGTGCAACAACAGAATGGTGAAAACTACCTCTGAGGCTTTGCCAAGGAGCTGTAGAGTGAGCTTATCTAGAACTGACCTCACTGTATACAATTTATGGTCCAAAAAAAATGTTGCAGGGTGTAGCAGGGTCTTTAAGTGAATTTGCTGGATTGCAAGCTATGTGAGCAGAATGTAGAGGAAATGGTGGTCTTTGCAGAGGATTTTTTGATAAATTATCTCAATGCATGGGAAATTTGGAGGCTCTGCTGGCATAAACGGGCTCGAAATATGGTTTAGGGGCCTATTTGCAGAGGAAGGCACCGCTCGCCAGATTGCTTTGAATCAATAGCTTACACAGTGAATACAAGGTGGTGATTGATAGGCAGGAGCACTTTTGGATTTGAATTATGGATCTTTAGGCAATTTTAACAACGAATCTTTGAAAAAACAGGGTTTTTGGTGAAAAATGGGTAAATACCTATTTTTATGGTGCAGAGGATGGTTAGTAGGGGTGCCTCGAGCTGTGGAGTCGAGCTAAAGAGCACATTTGCAGGTTGATGGACTGTGCGACTTCCAGAGGCAAATTAATCGTAAAATCGCATGCACGTTCTTCGTAGGTGCAACAATAGAAAATAAACAAAATAGTCGTTTTCACGACTTTTTAATGAATTTTGGACATTTTAGCGCTTTCAGCACTTTTCGGGGATGATGTCATCATGACGTATTTTTGGCGCGTAGCAGGTACGAAGGGTGACGTGGCAGCTGACATGGTGGCGGGTGGCGATGATGTCAGCGGATGATGTGGTAGTACTACAGAGGAGTGGGGGGATGACATGGAGGCGACGTCATCGGTGACGTGGGCATGACGTCAAGGGGTAGGTGGCAGGCGGTAAGCGGTTTTCCAAAAACCACCTTTGGCCCAGGGTGGTTTTGCAGGAGGGGCTCCAATCACGCCAGGAGATTGACGTGTGGCAGGGGTAAGGCAGCAATACCGCCCATCCCCTGGACGCTAACCTTCAGCAGATCAGGGCATGCGATATTTGCCGCCAGCCTTTGGATCAAGAGCACTGGATTGGATGGTGGACGGGAAGTTAAAGCTGCGGGGTTTGAAATGAGTGGGGCCGGCACATTATTTAACGTTTAATATTGTTTTCGGGGCATAAAACTTTGGGTTATAGGTTTAGGTGGGTGCCACAGTTATTCGTTTAACCGGATGTTTAAACGAAACCTGATATATACAAGCGTGAAGGGTAATAAGGTATAGCTTATGTGGGAGGGGGTTTTCACGGTTATTTATTTAACTTGAAGTTAAATAAACTCCGAAGGTTTATATGCGGAAGGGTTAATATAAAGTCCTATATGGACTTAATATTTCCCGAAAACTATATTGTATGGATACAATTGCCAAAGGAAGGGCTATTTATATTTTTTGGGTTTTTTATATATTTTTTTGTAGAATAGGGGTAGGAAACATGATTGAGGGAGCTAAATAATAAAGTTAAATGTTAATATGACCTTGTGGAATGAAACTGCATGAGTAAATGCTAAGTTTATAGAGTGAAAACTTAGGCATCGGGAAATGAAAGGAGTATGGAATGATGATTTTTACACAAGAAATGTGACTTCTTTCAACTTAGTAAACACAGAGTTTAACTTAGCATTTCTCGTAAAATGAAGTGAAATAGGACTACTGGGTAGATCCCAAGGTCCTTGAGGGGATGTTAGTAAAAGATTTCTGGGGGAATGATGGGGGAAACTAGTCATGCTTCCACTGTTCTGCAGTCACTTTGCCATAGTACTAGTGTCATTGATGAGATAAATCTTTCTTGACAAGACAAAAAATGATCACAAACTTGCTTCTGCAACCTCAAACTGCCTACCCAGCCTAATACACCTAACATATTTTCTTCCTTTTGATTGGGTGCACTTGAACTAGCAAACCCTGAAGTTCCTCTTTTCTTTTGTCTGCCCTCCTATCTAAATCTACCCTTATCTCTTCCAAGGGCCCAAATTAAGTAGTTGGGCTCCTTATTTTCTCTACCTATCTACTCATCTGCCAAGCTTGAACTGTTTGGACTGACATTCATTCTCTATTCTACCACAGCAAATTCAAATATGGAGTGGTCCAGATTGAACTGTTGGGTCATCCATTAAGTGTGATAAACAACAGTATTTGCACATTGTGAACTTGCAAATAAGATAGCAGTGGCATTTTGACCGGCCACTTTCCTGGTCTTTTGTTTTGGGGTTCATTTTTATTATTTTTTCTGACCAATTCATTTTTCTTGCTCTTTGATTATTCTTTTAGGGCATACCCTCTTTTCATTTTTTAATTTTCTCATTTGTATACAAAATATGGAACCTTTGCAACCTAGAAAGGATGATCATATTTGGCACTTCCATAGTCAATCATGAAAAATGAAACCTTTTAGTATAGGAACCTAACAATGGCTCCACTTGGGGATGGCTTTTCCTGGTGAAGAGCCAAGAACAGCAGGTCAGATGGCCTTATTCTCAGTTGGCTGCTGTAATTCAAAACTTCCTTCTCCTGGAAACCAATGATCTGAACCTTTGTAGCATGTGTGCACTCCTCATGAGCTGATCTGTGCAAAATTACAGTTGTGTCTTTGCTGGTTTGTGTGAGTGCTTATCATCATCTTTATAGTTCCAAAGTTTTCTTCTTGATCTCTTGTGGTAAATTCAAAATATACACCAAAAGTGGTGTAATTCCCTGACTTTTTCCTCAAAATCTGTTGCATCTTGTTCCTTATCTAATTGTTGTAAATGAAAACTGGTGGAAATAAAACTATTTATGTACAATATACAGTTGTGTTATGTTGATCAAAGGGAATCAAAATAATGCTTGAGCATTTGCCCATTGACTGGGCCTTCCTCAGTATCTGTGCCATCCAAACTCTTCAAAAAATAGGTGTTGTTACCTTGTACAGCCTGAATAATAAATGGTCCTTTCCACAGGAAATCAAATTTTCCATGCTTTCTTTGTCTTCCCTCCTAGAGTCCCACCTTAGCACTTTGTTTCCTATGAAGAAATCTTCAGCTTTTGTTCTTTTGTCAAAGATCTTCTTGAGTTTATCTTGTAGAACCTGGGTTCTCTGATATACTTCTTCTCTTGTTTGCTGCAAGTGAATAGTTTGATTGATCCTTCTCTGAATATCATTAGGCTCTGCTTGTATTTCTTGCAGCAACTTGATCACAGGGATTCCTAAGGAGGAAGGGAAAACAGCCTCTAGACCATATACCAATTCATATGGACTTGTTCCAATAGATCTTTTGGTGGTCAATCTGTCTGCCCATAGTGCATTCACAAGTTTTTTATGCCAATTCTTTTTATTTTCCTCCAAGACCTTTTTGATGATGTTGATGAGGCTTTTGTTGGATGACTCAACTAGGCCATTACCTTGAGGGTAATAGGTTGTGGAGTGGCCCAAGGTAATATGGTATTTATGGAAAAAACTGATCATTCTTTTGGATTATAAGCCTGCTGCATTGTCTATAATGATATTTTCTGGACAGCCAAATCTAGACAAGATGTTGGTTTCTAAGAATTACATGATGATTGAGTCATTGACTTGCCTACAAGGGATGGCTTCTATCCATTTGGTAAAATAGTCTGTGGCAGTCAAAATCCACCTGTGTTGGCTAGAAGAGGAAGGGTGAATTTCACCAATGAAGTCTAAACCCCATTGTTGAAATGGTCTTTCAGTTGAAATAGGCCTGAGGGGCAAAGGTAACAGCTTTCTCTTGCCTTCAAAGATCTGGCATTTGTGGCAAGACATTACAAATTTTTTTACATCAGAAAATAGGAAAGGCCAATAAAATCCGGCCCTTATGATTTTATCAGCTGTTGATTTCCAATACAAGTGTCCTCCACACTCTCCTGCATGAAATTCCTTGAGGAATTTGTCAGTTTCATCCAATGTTAGGCAATTAAGCAAAATACCTTCATGATTTTTCCAAAATAAAACATTGTCTATAATAAAAAACTTTGATTCTTTCATTTTCAAGAATCTCTTTTTAGTCCTGGACAACCCTGGAGGAGCTTGTAGGTTTAACAATACAAAACATATGTCAGCATACCAAGGTGATTGTAAAAAGTGTTAGAAAATTATATATTATGGAGCAATGGAACACATAAAATATTGCAGAAATATAAACACAGAAAACGCACAAAACAAGAGAGACACAGATATACGTGGTTGACCCAGTTTGGGCTACGTCCACCCCGAACATCCAGTCCTTTCTTTCTATTATCCAGCAAAATGAAGAGACACAACCTACAACAAATCCGCTGTAATATCCTCTGTTTTCTCTCACTGTCTCACCTCTCTGTTTCTCGCTCACATAATACACATCTATATCACAGCCTCAAATACAATACCCTCATACAAAGAGAGGGTTTGCCTTTTAGGGCAAAAAACCCTAAACTAAACATAAGTTCTACCATCAGATCATCCGCCTAATGAACGGCCCAGATTGACTAGAAATTACTATACTTTTACAAGGCAATTTTACATTTGTTTTTAGCTTCGGGGGCGCTGCCCCCGAGCCCCCGCCGGGGGACCGCTGGCCCCCAGACCCCCCAACCGGGGGGGATCGGCCCCCCCGGACCCCCGCAGGGGGACAAGTCCCCCCCGCATCCCCCCGCGTGGAGGGGTGTACAAACTTCCTGGGGTATACATCCAGCTGAAACAAAGACCTCTGAACAATCATGCTCCACACACAACAATCTCCCACTTGGAGAATGATTGTAGAAACTCCACCGCTGCTTCATTTGCTGGACAATGACTCCTCTTTAGACCTGGCTATTTTTCATCTTCATCATCATCCTTGAAGACCAATTGAAACTGAGCATATTCTCAGTTTCTCCCTAGTTACAACTTTTGTTAGCATATCTGCAAGATTATGGCTAGTGTGTATCTTTTCCAGCTTCAACTCTCCATCTTCCAACACTGATCGTATGAAATGGTACTTGAGCTGAATGTGTTTAGTCCTAGAATGAAATGATGAGTTCTTTGCAAGATGAATGGCACTTTGGCTATCACTGTATAACGTGCCCATATCATGCTCCTTACCCAATTCACCCATAAACCTTTGTAACCAAATCATTTCTTTACTAGCCTCTGTAGCAGCAACATACTCTGCTTCTGTTGTTGAAAGTGAAACAACACTTTGGATTTTTAAAACCCAACTGACAGTTGTTCCTCCAACAGTAAATACATATCCTGTAGTGCTCCTCCTGTTATCCCTGTCACCTGCCATATCTGCATCAACATATCCCTGTAGAGAAATGTTTGCACCACCAAAGCATAATGCTTGATTTGTGGTACCTTTCAAATATCTGAGAATCCATTTCACTGCCATCCATTGTTCCTTTCCTGGATTGCTCATGTACCTGCTTACAACTCCCACTGCATGTGCAATATCAGGCCTTGTGCAGACCATTGCATACATTAAGCTTCCAACTGCTGATGCATATGGAACTTTAGACATATAATCCATGTCTTCTTGGGTCTTTGGGCAAATTTCCTTACTAAGTTTGAAATGGCTAGCAAAAGGTGTACTAACTGGTTTTGCATTGTGCATATTAAATCTTTTCAACACCTTTTGTATGTACTCATTCTGAGACAATGTTAATTTGCGATTTTTTCTGTCTCTAGTGATTCTCATACCAAGGATTTGTTTTGCAACTCCCAAATCCTTCATTGCAAATGAATTTGCCAATTTTCTTTTGAGAACATTTATTTCCTGCATGTTAGATCCTGCAACAATCATGTCATCCACATACAATAACAATATAATATAGCTGCCATCATTTTGCTTTTTCAGATAAACACAATGATCAGAGTGACATCTAGTATAACCTTGTTCAGACATAAACTTGTCAAATTTTAGATACCACTGCCTTGGAGCCTATTTTAAGCCATACAAGCTCTTCTTCAACCTGCACACTAGTTTCTCCTTCCCTTTCACCTCATATCCTTGTGGCTGCTGCATATATATCTCTTCCTCCAAATCCCCATGGAGAAAGGCTGTCTTTACATCTAACTGCTCAAGATGCAAATCTTCAGCTTCTACAAGACTTAAAATAGTTCTGATTGAAGTCATTTTAACAACAGGAGAAAATATTTCATCAAAATCAATACCTTTCTTCAGTGCGAACCCCTTCACCACAAGTCTAGCTTTGTACCTCTGTTTTCCTCCATCTTCTTCCTTCAGCCTGTAAACCCATTTATTCTTCAATGTAGTTTTTCCTGCAGGCAAGCTGACTAAATCCCAAGTCTGGTTATGCATTAAGGAGTCCATCTCTTCTTCCATGGCTACCTCCCACTTCTTCCTGCTTTCAACCTACATTGCTTCTTCATAACATTCAGGTTCACCAGAATCAGTCAACAATAAATAATATAATGAAGGAGAGTATCGTTTAGGGGGTCTACTTCTCCTGGTAGATCTTCTAACACCACTTTCAGGTGTTTGGGGTGCTTTTTGCTATTGTGGTGGTTGATATTGTTGATTATTATTATTTTCAGGCACCTTTACTTTTTCAGTGATTTCATCAAGAACTGCGTATTCCTTGTTTTCCTTTTCCTATTTCTTTTCCTGCAACTGATTCTTATACAAGACCTTTTCATCGAATATTACATCTCTTCTCCTAATGATTTTGTGATTTTCATAATCATATAAGCAATAACCAAAATCATTAACACCATATCCAATAAAGGTACATTTCTTTGACTTTGCCTCAAGCTTTGTTCTATTTTCTTTATCAATATGGACAAAGGCCTCACAACCAAAAGGCTTTAAAATAGAGTAGTTTACCTTTTTACCTGTCCATGCTTCCTCTGGAACACCACCATCCAAGGAACTTGAAGGCCCTCTGTTTATTAGATAAACAGCAGTATCTACAGCATTTGCCCAAAACTGTAAAGGCAATCCTGCATGCAATCTCATGCACCTTGCACGCTCCATGATTGTTCAGTTCATCCTTTCTGACACACCATTTTCTTGTGGTGTTCTTGGAACTGTCTTCTCTCTGTGAATTCCATGCTCTGAAAAATACCTATCAAACTCTTTGCTGCAATATTCACCTCCATTTTTTGATCTAAGACACTTCAATTTCTTTCCTGTCTCAATCTCAACCAAAGCTTTCCATTTCTTGAAAGTATCAAATACATCAGATTTATTCTTAATACAATAAATCCAAGTTTTTCTAGTTGCATCATCAATAAAAGTAACATAATAACGAGATCCACCGAGAGATGATACCTGAGCAGGTCCCCATACATCTGTATGCACAAGCTCTAATTTTTCATTCTTCTTTTCTTTCCCAACTCTGAGAAATCTGACTCTCTTCTGTTTTCCATAAATGCAATTCTCACAGAAGTCCAAATCAACATTCTTCAAACCTGGCAACAAATTCCTTGAGTGAAGAATCTTCATCCCCTTTTCACTCATGTGTCCGAGCCTATGATGCCATAATGCTGCATCTGCTCCTTTGGAAGTTAAAGCATTAACAGAGTTAGAAATACCATTACATAAATACAATGTACCAACCTTTTCGCCTTTTGCTATTACCAGGGCTCCTTTGGTGACCTTCCAAGATTTATCTGTGAAAGTTGTCACACAACCTTCACCGCCTAACTACCCTGTTGAAATCAGATTTTTCTTTAGATCTGGAACATGCCTTACCTCCTTTAATAGCCATTGGTTTCCATTCTGTTGTTTTACAAGAACCTTACCCATTCCAACGATTTTACAGGGTTTATCATCACCCAGACGAACTTGTCCAAAATCTCCTTGAACATAGTCATGAAAGTATTTCTTATCAGGTGTGGCATGGAATTAAACCCCTAAATCTACCACCCAGGAATCAGTAATATTTTCGAAAGAAAGAATCAAAGCATCTTGTAACACCTCACCTGTCACATTTGCTTCATGATTGTTTTCTTGTTGTGCATCTCCTTCTTTTCCCTTCCGAGATCTACAGTCTTTCTTTAGGTGTCCTTTCTTTCCACATTTCCAACACACTATCCCCGATCTGGACTTGGATCTGCCTTTCCTTGATTTACTGTGATATCCTAAGCTCTTTCCTCCTTCCATTTTTCTTCCTCTAGACTCTGCACTCAAAGCATTTCCCGATGTCTCACCGGAGCTTTTCCGTCGCATTTCCTCGCTAAGGATAGCACCGACAACATCATCAAACTTTAAAGTACTAGATCTAGAAACGGAGTTACTAATGGCCATTACCAAACCATTCCAACTTTCTGGTAATGAGCACAAGAATAACAGAGCTCTCACTTCATCGTCAAAGTTTACCCCTACAGAACTTAACTGACTTGTAACTGTAATAAAATCATTTAAATGGTTTGCAACAGATCCACCTTCCGACATATTCATATTAAATAACCGTTTCATAATAAATACCTTGTTTGAGGCCGAGGGTTTTTCATATAGTTTCGACAACATCTGCATCAAACCCTCTGTCGTGGTTTCCTTCGAAATGTTGAAGGCGACTGACGCAGCAAGGCACAACCGTATTGTTCCGAGTGCCTTTCTATCGAGAAGGTTCCATTCTTTGTCTTTCATACCCGTCGGCATCTTTGTTTTTCCACCCAATGGTAGGTACAGATCTTTCTGATACAGATAATCTTCCATCTGCATCTTCCACAGCGAGAAGTTTTGGCCGTTAAATTTCTCGACCCTAAACTTACCATCTTCCGCCATTGCTCGCACTCGAACCAGGAACCCTTCTTTCCTGCGAGTTTATCAGCCAAATAGACCTTCGGATCTGATACCAGTTGTTAGAAAATTATATATTACGGAGCAATGGAACACATAAAATATTGCAGAAATATAAACACAGAAAACACACAAAACAAGAGAGACACAGATATACGTGGTTCACCCAGTTTGGGCTACGTCCACCCCAAACAGCCAGTCCTTTCTTTCTATTATCCAGCAAAATGAAGAGACACAACCTACAGCAAATCCGCTGTAATATCCTCTGTTTTCTCTCACAGTCTCACCTCTCTGTTTCTCGCTCACAGAATACACATCTATATCACAGCCTCAAATACAATACCCTCATACAAAGAGAGGGGTTGCCTTCTGTAGAGTCTCAAAGAAGGTATGTTTTGATGGTTATTTCAGTATCTTTTTCATTAGGATATATAAACCTTTCTGCATTTTAAACTTAGATAATAACGAAACACGTGAGGTTGATAGGCAAAACTGATAATTGTCGTTCTTACATGCAGGAAGGAGAAAAATTAGAAATTAGCCATCTCAAAGGGAAAGACAAAGAGGAGCTAACTGTTATCCCTTTGATGGGGAACCGCAAACAGACCAGATCAAAACGGACCAACCCAGAAAAGGAAGTGGAGATACCAGTTCAGAGCAGAAAAGGAAAGAAGTGACTCAGGGTTAATGATTCTGTGAATCCCTCAGGATCTTAGATCCTGAGGGATCGCTATTTTATCTATTTTTTGTATCTAGATATCTCCATCATCATCCTTATATAAGAGATAGCATTGTTGGCTATATGGGAGGTTCTGTTGTAATTCCTTTTTAACAGATCAAGGCTATGATCTTTATATCCTGTTAAGACTTACTCTGCTGTAAGTTTATTTCATGCATTAATAGAGACTTGGTTACTCTTTTATCTTTGATCCTGGATCAACTTTAAGCGGTGTACCCCTGGAGGTTAAGGGCCCGGCCCTGGAGGACACTTGCTCTTGTACCATTACGCGTGGTTTGATAATAGGCGTGATCTGGTAATCTGTTGTGTTTTATGAACATTATATTACATGCTCGGTTATGTTTAACTTGTTTAATGTTCCTGCAAATTGAAGTCTTATATTGACACTGCATTATGTTACCAATTTATTAAAGTGTTGATTAATCTCTACAGGATATTATCACTCCGGTACAGAATTCATTGTGATTGTGTTTTAGCATTATGACAAGTTATCTTGAGAAGTCTGATTTCAGATGATTATTGAATGTTACTGTTTATATCTTGAGATGCAATCGCATGCGTTTATTCAGATCAATAACAGAAGCAGATTGAGCACGTTGTGTTTCTAGGGTTGTAATTCTTTTGAGACTGCAGGATTGATGTTTTGATTGGAGTGGTTAGATAGAATCACAACTTGATGAACATGGTTATTGCTTATTCTAGTTGCTGTTCCATTTAATTGCTGTTCCATTTCTGAATTGTTGTTCCATTTAGTTGTTGTTCCATTTATGAATTGCTGTTCCATTTAGTTGTTGTTCCATTTTTGAATTTTTGTTCCATTTCAATCGCTGATCTATTTCAAGATTGCTGATTTGTTGTTTCATTTACTTGCCATTTCATTTATATTTATCAAGGACGATCTCAGGCTGTAGTGAGCCCCGACATCTGCTACCTAGCTCCCAGACCTCAGATTTTTTCTCATCAGTTATGAAAAGGATGGGTTATTGCTACCGAACCTTCGACTGATGCAATGCTTGGTGTGATTTAGCCTTTTGAAGTAGTTAAGTTGTAGACATGCAGCCATTTACTTTTGTAGCCTTTAAGTAGCTGTACTACGAGCATTACTTTGACAAGTGCTAAGCCTCATACTGAGACACTCTTTTGAAATAGCAAGACGTTCTCGGATTGAAATTCTAATGTGAGGTAACTAGAGGTGAAAGAGACCCTTTTTATAGCTCTACATTTTGGCGCCGTTGCCTGGGAAAGAGTGTAGCCATTTGTCTTTTTCAGGGTAGTGTACGAACCTGCTAGGGAAGAATTGGGTTTTGAAAAGGGAAGGTAAGAACCTACGTACAGAGCATGTAAAAGCCCTGCTCCGTTGCCCGCTTTCCTGCAGAATTTCTGTTATCTGCTTAAGAAAGATTTAGTAGTTAAATTGAGTGCATGACTAAGTAGAAAAAACCGGAGAAAAATCCCAAACCTTTGCTAAAGCCAGAAAAAGCTAAGGGGTCGGTGACCCTTGGTCGAACAACATTTATAGACGAAATCTATAAGAAAGCCGAATCTCAGCCTTCAGTAGGACCTAGGAAAGTTATTTCCAGATAGCCTACTAGCTCCCTTCAGGCCACAGGTTCACCATCTGTAGCCTTTGCTGAGGTGCATAGTCAAACTGACGAACAGGACTTTCAAGAAATTGAAAATTCTATTCCAGAGCGATTGCAAGAAGGGAATTTTTGTAATCTTTGTGAAGGAGAAGGGGAAACAGGGGAAGAGCCAAGATATCCTCCTAAGATAACTCAGCCATTGAATAGCCCAGACAAAGGAAGTGCGGTAAAAATTATTATTGAAAAGATCTAATCCCCACAGATAGAAATTCCAGATAGAGGAAGTGCTATTAAAACTAATCCTGTCAAAACCATTATCGCTCAACCAAGGAACACTCTTCTAGATATTCCAGAAGGTTATTGGCATATATTTGACCCAATGGCTCAAAATCCACCAAACACCCAAACCTCTACATTACAATACCCCATAGTCGATTCTGCAGCAAATGCCCCCATGAAAGAAATTCCCCTTCAACATATCTCTACATTTCACAGACTTACATCAGAAGACCCGGATGCATTTTTATTTGAATTTGATGTACTATGCAAGGGATATGACTACACCACTGACCCCCAGAAACTAAAACTGTTTCCCTCAACCCTGAAAGGGGCTGCTTTAAGATGGTTTATGGGATTAGGTGGTGGGGTTATAAATAATTGGGATCAAATGAAGGAATCTTTTCTAAAAAAATATCAAGATTACTGCAGGTCTAGAGAACTAAAAGATGAAATATTCCAGATGGTGGCTAGACCAAGCGAAACATTAGAAGAATATGTGGAGCATTTTCAGTATAATTTGCAAAGATCGCCCTATGCATCATCACCCTTACCCGATAATGTGTTGAAAACAACATTAATAAGAGGCATGAAAGAACAATGGATTGAAACATTAAACATTATGGGAAAAGGGGATATTTATCAGGAAAATTTTGCTGACATAATTGATCTATGCATCAGGAGTTCGAGAGGCAGTACACGGATCAAACCAGCAGAACATGATCGGTTTGCAAGAGAAAACAAAATTTCATCAGAAGGAGTAACGCGGGCTGAAATCAGAAATTTATTGGAAAACTTTAAAACTGATATACTAGGAACACTGACTACACAATTGGACGTTTTGCAGGCCAAGCAAAAGCAAATGGAGGCAGAACAGAATTTAGCTATCTTCTGCCCCAGATGTAGGAAGAAGCATAGCCATAAGGAATGCCCACTAGATGCAGTCCAAGCATGCGCCATTTGTGCAAAGGATCATTCGACAAAAAGTTGCCCCTCACTACCTAGACTAAAAGCAGTATATAAGGAAGCAGAAGAAGAACCAGAAACTGTGTACATGCTCAACTAGCGTCGTCAATGGCAGCCGCGACAAACTGGTATGTTTTCAGATCCAACTTCTTCTTTTCAATATCCCCAGTATAACGCTCAACAATATAATACATGGCAAAGCCAATTTCAGCCCCCATTCCCAAACTGGTCACCACAGTCATATCCTTCTGTTAATCCATGGCTAAATCAGACGAGCCAATCCGGTTGGTCGAATCCTCCTTATCCCCCACCATATTGGCAAAACAACCCATATCCTCCACAATGGACTCCCCCTACTTCACAAAGTTCAGCCTGGCAAAATAACTGGCAGAGACCAACAAATCAGTCAGTAGGAAATGTCCCTCTCCCTCAACCTACACTGCCAGCTTTACAGCAGAATCCCCACGCTAATCTTAGACCGCAACTCCCAGCCCAGCCCAATCCCAATCCAAATAACAGACCGGTCCAAGCACTCCAAATTTTAGAAACACCAGAAGAAGGACCCGATCTGAGGGAGTGCAATGATCTTCAGCTAAGATCTGGGCGTATTATCCAAACAGAGGGAAATAAAACAGTTCAGATTGAAGATCAGTTACCTAGAGAACATCTGTCACAAGAAGAGGATGTGAATAGACATCAAAGTCATAATCAAGTAACCACATCCTCTCCCCCATTCCCAGAACGTTTAGTCATACCTCGACCGATACAACAATCTGATTTTGACATTCTGGGAGAATTACAAAATTTGTACATAAAAATTCCATTCCTTCAGGCCATTCAAGACATTCCGATATACACAAAAACTATTAAAGAATTGTGCATAAAAAGGCCAAGGAGGAATATAATGGATAACCCAAGAGTTCAAGTAGTCAGTACTTTATCTGACCTATTGTCAGGAAAGGAAACACCTATTAAGTATGAGGACCCAGGAAACCCAATAGTAACTGTTCAAATTTATGGTCAAACCCTAACCAATGCCTTAGTTGATCTTGGAGCTGCAATCAATATATTGACAACTGCTACTTGCCAAAAGTTAGGCATTACATCTGCAGAACCTACCTCAACACTGCTAGAATTGGCCAATCGGTCTGTGGTTAGACCGGAAGGCATACTGCATGATGTCATGGTCTCGGTTGACTCCTGGGAATACCCAACTGATTTTCTGATAATAAACCCTAAAACCTGACTTGATGGACATCCACTGATCTTAGGAAGACCTTGGCTCGCTATCGCTGATGCCTATATCGGCTGTTGGCAAGGGAACATGATTATAACCAAAGGGGCGGATATCAAGAATTTAGTACTATATCCCCCAGCGCAGCCAAGTATCACTATAGTTAAAACTAATAGGCACCCTGTATCATATCTGACTGACAACATCAGATCTCCATTGACTATACAAGAAGCACTAGAGTTCAAAGACCAAACAGAAGATGATGCCATCAGTAATTTCATTAGTCAAACTGAACTCACATCTCGTACCCAGTGTCATATGATAAAAGCAACATTTGATAACGAAGTAGAAGAGGAACCTCTAAAAGATGCACATGATCACACAATCCCTATCACTTCAGTTGCACATAGTAAAATTGTGGAAATCGAACCTGGAAAGACCTTAAACATTAATGCTGACCTTACACCCAAACAAGAAACAAAACTCATCTATATTTTAAGAAAATATAAAGAAGCATTTGCATGGGATTACCCTGATATGAAAGGAATTGACCCACAGTTATGTACACACTACATCTATATAGAAAATGATGCAAGACCTGTTAGGCAGCCTCAGAGAAGACTAAACCCTCACCTAAAAGAAGTAGTAAAAGCTGATCTTCAAAAACTTTTAGATGTTAACTTCATCTACCCTATCTCTAATAGTAAATGGGTCTCCCCGCTTGTGGTGGTACCAAAAAAGAATGGGAAGTGGAGGATCTGCGTGGACTACAGGGAGCTGAATAAGGCAACACAAAAAGATCACTTTCCTCTCTCGTTCATCGATCAAGTATTGGACACTTTGGCAGGGAAGAAATTATTTTCTTTTCTCAACGGCTTCAGTGGGTATAACCAAATACAGATTGCCCCTGAAGATCAGGACAAAACTACTTTTACTTGTCCTTGGGGAACATTCGCCTACCGAGTTTTACCTTTTGGTTTATGTAATGCCCCTGCCACATTCCAAAGGGATATCCTTAGCATTTTTGTAGATCTAATAAATGAAGGACTGGAATATATGGACGACTTTACTCCATACGGAGATGAGTTTGATCCAGCATTGGAGACACTAGAAAAAGTCCTACAACGTTGCATAGCTACCAGGCTTTGTTTAAGCCATGAAAAATGTTACATGATGATGAAAGAAGGACTTATTTTAGGACATTACATTTCAGCAGCTGGCATTCAGGTAGATCCAGCCAAAATCCAAATACTTTTGCTTATTCCTACTCCTACTACTCAAACAAAGGTACGTAGCTTTCTTGGATTCTATGGTTATTACAGAAGATTTATAGAACATTATTCACGTATTGCTGCACCATTGTATGCATTAACTGGTAATATTGATTTATGTTGGACAGAAAAATGCGAACGTTCCTTCAACGATCTGAAGAAGCTCGTATCTATAGCCCCAGTTCTTCGGGGACCAAATTGGGATTTTCCATTCCAGATATCATCTGATGCCTCAGATACAGCCATTGGAGTGGTCCTTGGATAGGAGGAGGATAGAAAACCATATGCAATTTATTACATTAGCAAAAATATATCCCCTGCTGAATTGAATTGTACTGTCACTGAAAAAGAATTTCTAGCTGTTATACATGCTATCAATAAATTCAGACATTACATTACTGGATATCCTGTTATTCTGTACACAGACCATTCAGCTATAAAATATTTAGCAAATAAGCCTGTCACAAATGGCAGAATAACTAGATGGCCGATTTTATTGCAGGAATTCGATATTACAATCAAGGATCGACCCAGGAAAGAAAACCCGGTAGCTGATTTCCTCTCAAGAGTGCCAAAACCAGTCGATGCAGCAGCAGTTGAAGATCAGTTTCCAGATGAGCATCTCTTTGTTGTTGCTGTTCAAACACCCTGGTATGCGGATGTCGCCAATTACCTAGCAGTAGGTAAGTTACCAAAGCATCTAACCCCTAATGAGCGAAAACAGATCGTTCAACATAGTACCAGATTTTCCTGGATTGGGGGTTATTTGTTTCATACAGGGGCAGATATGCAAATCAGAAGATGCGTTAGACAAGATGAAATTTTTTATATATTGAAAGCATGCCATGACCAACCATGTGGTGGACATTTCGTTGATCATAGGACTGCACATAAAGTATTACAAATAGGGTATTATTGGCCCACAATTTTTAAAGATGCAAAGAAATTCGTCCAAGCATGTGACAGTTGCCAGAGAGCGGGACGCCCTAGTCACTCAGATGAGATGCCTTTGAAACCACAGTTAGTCATCGAACCATTTGAGCGTTGGGCTCTTGATTTCATGGGACCAATCAACCCGCCATCAAACCAAAAAACATACATTTTGGTGGCAACAAAGTACGTCACCAAGTGGGTTGAAGCAGAGGCCTTGCCCAGAGCTACAGAAGAATCTGTTATACAATTCCTGCTCCATCTATTTGTGTGTTATGGCCTCCCTAGAGAGATAATTATAGATGGAGGGCCACAGTTTGCTGGGAACAGAATAGCGGCAACACTCAATAATTATCATGTTCAACATAAAGTTACCACCCCATATCACCCGCAGGCAAATGGGCAAGTAGAAAGCAGTAACAAAATAATAGAGACGATTCTAACAAAAACAATTGCATCACATAGACGCGACTGGGCAGCCAAACTACCAGAAGCACTGTGGGCTTATAGAACAACATGGAGAAGCACTACTGGTCACTCACCTTATCAGCTAATGTTTGGAAAACAACCTATCTTTCCTATAGAATTTGAAATCCAGACATTACGAACAGCACAACAAGTTGGTTTAGATTTAACTGAGGCACAGACTAATCGACTACAACAGATTAATGAGCTGGATGAAATTAGGCTCTCTGCACTTCAACACACTGCTCTGATACAGCAGCAGAGAGCTAAATGGCATGATGCTCTCATTAAAAACAGAGTCTTCCATGAAGGATACTGGGCTCTTTTTTATGACTCTAGATTTCAGGACTTCCCCGGGAAACTCCAGACTCGTTGGTTGGGACCATATGAAATTCAGAAAGTACATGACAATGGGACCCTTACCTTGACTATTATCGATGGTTCTGGATATACCTTCAAGGAAAACGGCCATTGAGTCCGTCTCTATCGCAGACCACTTACTCGGGAGTCCTTCTGCCAACAACTACGCCAAGATTCAGATATGGAGATCTTAGGGGAGGAAGACAAGTCTTCCCCGCCTGTAACTCACTAAAAAATCTACTTTTCTTTATAATTTGTATATAACTTATCGAATTCTTTTTGTACATATTTTTTTGCAATATGTTTTGTTATTTCTGCTATTCATTTTCCAAAAGGAACAACACTTTTGATTTTTGTTGTTCCTTTTCCAAAGGAACAACACTGGTGATTTTTGCTGTTCCTTTTCCAAAAGGAACAACACTTGTGATTTTTGCTGTTCCTTTTCCAAAAGGAATAGCACTGGTGGTTTTTGCTGTTCCTTTTCCAAAAGGAACAACACTTTTGATTTCTGTTGTTCCTTTTCCAAAAGGAATAGCACTTTTGATTTTTGTTGTTCCTTTTCCAAAAGGAACAGCACTTTTGATTTCTGTTGTTCCTTTTCCAAAAGGAACATCACTTTTGATTTCTTTTATTTCTGTTGTTCCTTTTCCAAAAGGAACAAGCACTTTTGATTTTTGCTGTCCCTTTTCCAAAAGGAACAACACTTGCAACTTACGATTTTTTGCGGTTCCTTTTTCAAAAGGAACAGCACTTGTGTGTTTTTGCTGCTTCCAAAAGGAACAACACTTTTGATTTCTGCCGATTTTTTTTTTTTAAAGGGAATGGCATTTCCTTGAAACTATTGTTCCTTTCTCCAAACGAACAACATCTGTGAACTATTGTTATGACCTTCCTTGAAAGGAACATTACTCGTACGATTTTGAAACAGCTTGCTCCCTCTACCCCAAATTAAGGATGTTTATTGCTGATGTTCTTTCAAGTCTTTTGGAATACGGCTATACATTTATGAGATTAAAGCGAAAACGCAGCATACCAAAATCACTAAATCATAAATCGCTATATTTATAAGAAACTACCCTGACTTGGTGAAAGGATGCGGAGAAAGACATGCTTACTTATCATCTTTTGCTTCCATTGTTCTACTAACTTCGTTTTGATTGGTTATCTGTATTATGATGTTTCTTTTTCTTTAATTATCATATGGCAATAGGATCAAAAGATCTATACCTTTCTATTGGGATATTAAGACTTCTTCCACCATTCTCACTCTTAAGGAGTGTTGAACCACCCTTTGTGCATAAATAGGAAAGGCTCTCTATTAAAAAGAAGCAAAACAGAATTTCTAAAGATTGTCAAATTGCAGGATAGGAAGTCTCATTATGAGCTGGCCTACCATGATCATCAAGATGGAAGCGAAGTGGCATTCCCATTAGGGCCACCACACCTGGGAAATGGTCCAAAAGGTATATCAAACAAATAATCCTTGGAACAGGAGGTCTCACCACGAGCCGACCTGCCCACTATTCGCTCCTTCCTCGTGAATGGAATTATGACTAACTGGTCACCAAGCCAGCATAGTGGCCTACATTTTGACATTGCTCAAACGCTTCCTCGCATACACAAAGGACTATGGTTCCAGGGGTGAAACAAACAACTCTGCCAAGGTTATGGACACCTGTCAGCAGCAGAGCACTGTTAATGGTATTGAAGTCGTATGTTTACACCAATAGGTAAGAAGATTACATCCTTTTGCTTCCTATGCCGTGATAATTAAATTATATAATATTACCCAACCATATAGCGCATGACTATATATCATCACCAATCATTACGAAGCTACTGACAGTGACCGCATGAGACCTTCTATTTATGGCAAATGTCTTATCCCCGAACTTCCATCAAATCACCGCAGCCTCATAATATTAAAAGTGATCTAACTCTTTACCTCGATTTCAGTATTACGCTGTTTTTGGCGAACATGTCATATATCCATAAGTTGTTCCATAAAGACCTCGCGGCAGAACAGACGTTGCTCCTTTATTTGATGGCTGGGACAGCCTATCACTTTGCGGGGGGGGAGGTAACCTCATCATTCCCCAGAGTACGTGTCAGTCCGTTATTTGAAAAAAATTTGTACTCAAGCACGGCATGGCTCAACGGTATGATCTTTTGCTATTTTTGTTTTCTTCTGCATGAGCTGACGTTCGAAGCTATTTCCATTGCATACGTTGTTGCATTTAAATTTGAACGAGGAATATGCTACCCGCTTCTCTGCACTTCAACAAACAGCTGCTGTTCCTTTGAAAATTGGCAGTGAAACTATGGGAGGAAGGTCAGTCCGCCGAGAACCGCAAACATTAACTATTTCAGCTGCAGCCCGAAGAATCCTAAAAAGAGCAGGATGGTTGACCTATTTCAACCGTCTGAAGGAGTCTAATGAAATAGTAGCAAGAGAATTTTTACAGAACTTACAGGAAGAATACTCCATAGTAAGAGGAAGGCGAATAGAAGTCACCAACGACATAATAGCAAGAGTCACGAGACTACCGGCCATGGGACCAGTATGGACAATAAAGAAGGAAAGGCTGCAGAAGATTTTGGAAATCTTTCAGGACGAGGGTCAGAAGTTGACAATCCGAGGAAAGGGGGTGCTACCAGCAACGCTGGGAGAGCCATGGGTGGAATTGGCAAAAATCATCCAAAGCTACATCACTTGCGAAGGCAGAAAAGACATGGTAAGACCACGACATCTTAAACTCCTAGCTATCTTAAAACAAAAATGTTATGCGAATTTGCCTGCATTGTTGAATTCTCTATTGCATGATGTCGCACGAAGTATGAAGAAGGCACAGCACGTAGAATCAGTTATTAGCCACCACGGATTAATTCGCTTGATAGTAAATTACAGTCTCACCCAACAGCAGAGCAGCTGGGAAGAACTAATTGCTGTTATCAATAAAGGGACGGCCACATCTAGACGTCCGAAAAAACGAAAACGAGTTGATAACACACCCCAACATCCAGAGAAACGAAAGCAGGACACTTGCACAGAGGTGCAACCTGAAAAACAATCTGAAAAACGACCCGAAAAGCAGAAACATGACGCTAGTACACCCGAACAACCAGAAAAGCATAGAAAGTCAGCAAAGGCTCGCAGGGTTACAAGGAGGGCTGAAGAAGCCCCAGGCAAGCACAAGCCAAGCAATAGAAATCGAAGTTGAGCAGTTCGAGCAGGAGGAAGGAATGGAACAGTAGGAAGGGAGCCCATTACAAGACCCATTAGAGGAAGATGAATTGGCCAACATTTTGGCCAATATGGGCGAATATGGCCAAGCCCTGAGTCCATCAAACCTCCATGCCGAAGAGAAAACCCAGGAGAAAGATGCACCCAAGGAATTGCATGAAGAAGAGGCAGAAATAGAAAACTTGCCCATTCATAATGAGAAGATATTAGAAAATGCTGAGTAGGAACAACCCATTCCTAGTCAGAAGCCACCAGAAGAAAGTCTGGAGGAAATAAGGGCAGAAGAGGGATCAACCCAAGAAATAATGGAGCCAAGTAAGGTTCTTACCCCAGAATAGTTACCTCAGGAAGAAAATCAGGAAGCCAGCCACAATCCAAACCGCAGCAAACAGCCTGCTGTTCCTTCGGAAGAGATGATGGAAATAAGGGAATTACGAAGGGAAAAGCGGACATTGTTGAACATAATAGCCCAGCTTCACCAGCAGATTAGGATTCTAAAAGCAAGGCAAAGGGTGAAGGGGACTTCAAGGAGAAAAGGTTTGACCACACCAATAAGGCCCCTTAAGGGCAGGAGGCAGAGGACCAGAAGCCGTCCCACTGCTCAAAACCCTGACAGAAGCCAAACTGTTGTTCCAAATGAAGCTGAAAAACAAACTGTTGTTCCATTTGAAAAGGAACAGCAGTGGGCTGGAGTTCGTGTTAAAATTGAAAAGGATGATAAGATGGTTCAGATGGAGGCACCACCATTGGGAGTAATAAGGGCTCTGAACTCAAAACAGCGTAATAAGAAAGTTCAAGTAAAGCTCCCGGCCTCCACGGATGCATGGAAGAGAGACCCGAAAACAAGAACCCTCCACCAACACTTGAAGCAGTCCCAGCAAGAAGCAGAAAATCTCAGGGAGCAAATGCTCCCCCGAGAAAAATATGAAGAATTACAGCAGCAGCTAAGGAACGTCAACTTATCTGAAAGCCAAGCTTTCGAAGGATGGCAAAGGGAACAGGAGAAAGTTGCCAAGGTAACCCGTAGATTAGATGTAGTTATCAAACAAATGGATACCTTGTGTTCTTTATATAATGACGTTCTAGCATGTAGAGCCCCTGCCAAAAATTATGCCCTATTTTTAATGGAGAGGTATTTACAATTGAAAATAAAGGCTGTCAAAGCAGGCGCTCCTATACAGATTAATACTATGGATGATTTCATAAACTGTTGTAAACATTACAGGGTGAAAGTGCAGAGATTATTATGTGAATTTTACTTGCATAACCTTATACTAGAACAAGAGACTGAATTGAACCCAGGCCCTTTTGTTGGGGACATTCAATTGCAAGCATTTATCTCATTTGCAGTTAATCAAATTAAATGGCTCAAAGCTTATAATGCTTTTCAAAAACAAGAGAACGGATTAGATCTTTGGGTAAGAGCCGAGCCTAGGGATCCAGCGCAGTTGTGGAGGAGTCATAGAAACCTTATGAGGGCTCCAGGAGTGATTGAAGCGCTAGGACCCATACATGAGGCAATCATTTGGTAGGGACTTGAATACTTTTCCTCTATTAAGGACCTTGCCATTAATGCAACTAAATTTCGATATCAAGTATCTAATCCGAATATTCAGTTCAGAGAACCATTTAAATACGAGAATTTTAGACTTGCTGCTAGCCATTTTCCCCTCTATGGTGAAATTGTTTTGAGAGCCGAGCCATCCTGGTTAGGATATAGGTTCCGGAGTCCAATCATTTGGCATCCAGCACCTAGATACCAAGCCCTAGATGAGATGCCTAAGGGTCAGACAAGCCACTTCTTTGATTATTTAGTTTCGCATCACGGCTGTAGACCCTCACATGAGATTCCATCTCCAGCTTACTCACTCACTGCATTGCATATCAACTACGATGTTTTCATGAGGTCATGAAAAAGGGTAAGCTGGGGGGTGTGTAGAGTCTCAAAGAAGGTATGTTTTGATGGTTATTTCAGTATATTTTTCATTAGGATATATAAACCTTTCTGCATTTTAAACTTAGATAATAACGAAACACGTGAGGTTGATAGGCAAAACTGATAATTGTCATTCTTACGTGCAGGAAGGAGGAAAAGCAGAAATTAGCCATCTCAAAGGGAAAGACAAAGAGGAGCTAACTGCTGTCCCTTTGACGAGGAACCACAAACAGACCAGATCAAAACGGACCAACCCAGAAAAGGAAGCGGAGATACCAGTTCGGAGCAGAAAAGGAAAGAAGTGACTCAGGGTTAATGATTCTGCGAATCCCTCAGGATCTTAGATCCTGAGGGATCGCTATTTTATCTATTTTTTGTATCTAGATATCTCTGTCATCATCCTTATATAAGAGATAGCATTGTTGGCTATAGGGGAGGTTCTGTTGTAATTCCTTTTTAACAGATCAAGACTATGATCTTTATATCCTGTTAAGACTTACTCTGCTGTAAGTTTATTTCATGCATTAATACAGACTTGGTTACTCTTTTATCTTTGATCCTGGATCAACTTTAAGCGGTGTACCGCTGGAGGCTAAGGTCCCGGCCCTGGAGGACACTTGCTCTTGTACCATTACGCGTGGTTTGATAATAGGCGTGATCTGGTAATCTGTTGTGTTTTATGAACATTATATTACATGCTTTGTTATGTTTAACTTGTTTAATGTTCCTGCAAATTGAAGTCTTATATTGACACTGCATTATGTTACCAATTTATTAAAGTGTTGATTAATCTCTATAGGATATTATCACTCCGGTACAGAATTCATTGTGATTGTGTTTTAGCATCATGACAAGTTATCTTGAGAAGTCTGATTTCAGATGATTATTGAATGTTACTGTTTATATCTTGAGATGCAATCGCATGCGTTTATTCAGATCAATAACAGAAGTAGATTGAGCACATTGTGTTTCTAGGGTTGTAATTCTTTTGAGACTGTAGGATTGATGTTTTGATTGGAGTGGTTAGATAGAATCACAACTTGATGAACTTGGTTATTGCTTATTCCAGTTGCTGTTCCATTTAATTGATGTTCCATTTCTGAATTGTTGTTCCATTTAGTTGTTGTTCCATTTATGAATTGCTGTTCCATTTAGTTGTTGTTCCATTTCAATCGCTAGTCTATTTCAAGATTGTTGATTTGTTGTTTCATTTACTTGTTGTTTCATTTATATTCATCAAGGACGATCTCAGGATGTAGTGAGCCCCGACATCTGCTACCTAGCTCCCAGACCTCGGATTTGTTCTCATCAGTTATGAAAAGGATGGGTTATTGCTACCGAACCTTCGACTGATGCAATGCTTGGTGTGATTTAGCATTTTGAAGTAGTTAAGTTGTAGACATGCAGCCATTTACTTTTGTAGCCTTTAAGTAGTTGTACTACGAGCATTACTCTAACAAGTGCTAAGCCTCAGACTGAGACACTCTTTTGAAATAGCAAGACGTTCCCGGATTGACATTCTAATGTGAGGTAACTAGAGGTGAAAGAGACCCTTTTTATAGCTCTACACCTTCTAGGGCAAAAAACCCTAAACTAAACATAAGTTCTACCGTCATATCATCCGCCTAATGAACAGCCCATATTGACTAGAAATTACTATACTTTTACAAGGCAATTTTACATTTGTTTTTAGCTTCTGGGGCGTTGCCCCCGAGCCCCCGCCGGGGGACCGCTGGCCCCGAACCCCCCAGCCGGGGGGGGATAGGCCCCCCCGGACCCCCGCGGGGGGACAAGTCCCCCCCACGTGGAGGGGTGTACAAACTTCCTGGGGTATACATCTGGCTGAAACAAAGACCTCTGAACAATCATGCTCCACACACAACAAAAAGGCTTGATTGATTTGTGGATTCGCCATCTCCTGTTCGGTATCTAGTTCATTGATGTCAAGGGCTTGAAAATTGGTTTCAGTCATTAGCTTGGCTAGCCCTTGTCCTTTTATCAGTTTTGTAGGCTTGATTTCAATGTCATACTCTAAGATATTGGCTATCCATTTTCCACTTTTACCTTCAATTCCTTCTTGAGTTAAAATTTCCTTGACCACAACATTTGGGACATAAGCAATGATATGTGAGTATAAGATATAAACTCTGAAATTCTTGATAGCTTTTACAAGGGCATAAGCTTGTTTTTCCATGATCTGATATTTTAAAGGTGCGTCTCTGAGTGCTTTGCTAAAAAAGGCAATGGACTTCTCACACCCTTGATCATCCTTTTGCAATAGGATAGCAGCAATAGTATGCTTAGATGCAAAGGAAAAAATGATGAAATCTCTATCAAACTTGGGACTTGTGAGGACTGGTGTTTTTGTTAGGGTTGTTTTGATGTCCTCAAAGGCCTATTTAGCTTCCGTTGTCCATTTGACTTTAGAATCTTTCTTCAGCATATTATTTAACAGTTTTATTAGCTCGGCTAAATTGGGGATGAACCTCCTTAGGAAATTGATTTTTCCTAAAAAAGCTTGTAGTTCCTTGATGTTTCTTGGATGAGGGACTTGGAGGATAGCTTGTATTCTGTCCGGGTCAATTCTAATGCCTTCTCTTGAAATTATATGACCTAGGAGTTTGCCTTCTTCCAGGCCAAACAGTGATTTATTTGGGTTCAATGATATGCCATATTTTCTGCAAACTAGGAACACTAGTCTCAAATGCTCTAAATGCTCTTGGTCTGATTTTGAAAAAGCAGTGAGATCATCAAGGTATATGACTAAGAAATCATGGATCTCTTTGGCAAAGGCTATGTCCATCGCTCGTTGAAATGTGGCTCCTGCATTTTTTAGTCCAAAAGGCACTTTGACATATTTGAAGGTTCCCCAGGGTGTTGTGAAGGCAGTTTTATCCTGATCATCCGGGTGGACTAAAATCTGATTGAATCCTGAGAATCCATCTAGCAATGATATCCTAGAAGCTCCCACTACCCTTTGTAGGATATGATCCATTTTTGGTAAGGGGTAATGGTCTTTGAGAGAGACTTTGTTCAAATTTCTCAAGTCAACACACAGCCTGATCTCTCCCGTTTTCTTTCTAGTAGGCACTAGATTTGAAATCCACTCTGAGAACCTAATAGGTGCAATGATTCCAGCTTCATACATTCGTTTAACTTCTTTTTCAATCAGGGGAAGGAGGACAGGATTCACCCTTCTAAGCTTTTGTTTAAAAGTTTTTTGATTCTCTTTCAAGGGTATAGTATGTTGGATGACCGGAGTATCATAGGACTTGAGGTCCTCATAGCTCCAGGCAAAGACATCTTGGAACTCCTTAAACAAGTCAATGTATTTTAGCTTTTGATCAGCAGGCAATGTCTTGGATAGCTTTATCATTTTGGGATTTTCTGTAGTTCCAATGTTACAGTCCTCAATTTCTGCATTGAGAGGTCGCATCTTTGGCTTTCTAGGAATATCATTTGAATCAAATATGTCCTCTAAAGGAGTTAAGCCCGTGGGCAGAAAATTATCCTTTAGTTCAATTACTTCAGCTTCTGCCTCAGCTATTTCACCAAGATCTGTTTGCTTCAGTTCTTGTATATTCTTGTCATCAAAAGTTGTTGGGTGAAAAATGATATACTTTGCTCACTTTTGTCTACTTGTTGTTGATCATCCATGGTGCTTGTATCAATGTTTATGCTAGAGAATTCCTCTTTCAAAGTCAGGAAATTATTTATTTGTGTATCACTCTCAAAGACTTGCCAATTTTTGACATTATCTGGGATAGCAGGTCTGTGTTTAATTTCAGCAGTGAAATGGTGGTTGGGTTCAAATGGTAGCTTGCAAGTGCTAGCAAAAGTTGCCAAACTATGTGCACGTAAATTGTGCTTTCTAGGAATTTTGGTGAGTTGAGATTCTGAGAAGGTGTTAAGTATTTCAATGGCTGCCCCTCTGTAAGCTCTCAACCTAAGATAATTTGTAACAAAATTTCGCTTCATCTGTTGTATAATCAAATCTGAATCCCCTAGAATTGAAACCTTGGTTGCACCTAGACATTTATAGAGCTTGAGACCTAACAAAAGGGCTTCATACTCGGCCATATTGTTTGTGCATCTGAAATTTAACCTATATGCATGACCTTCAGCATGGTTATTTTTCATGTTGTGTGTCCAAACCCCTGCCCCTGCTCCTAATTTGTTTACCGAGCCATCAAACTCTAAGTACCATAAGATTTCTTGATTATGACTAGCCTTAAGAGTTTTAGAAGCTTGTTCAGTGGGCAGATTTGGCTCTTGTAACTCATATGATATGTCCTTTTCCTTTATTTCATTAATCATATCAGCAATTTTTTGATCTTGGGCACTGGATTTCTCATTCATGCTTTATGTTTGTGCTTCTCTTGGGAGTTTGACATCAATTTTGGGACATGCCGCAGCATTATGTAAAATGAATGAATCCATATCGAAATGTACAGAATAGATGGGGAAGTTTTGGGGTTTTTCTTGACTGCTAACCACATATTTCATTAGTGTTTCCCGGTATAATCTCTTTGGCTGTCCAAAGACTAAAATAGTGGCATAGGACATGTCTAGTTGCAAAGATCATTGGAGCTTTGCACCCCAAGATCTGGACAAAAGCATACCATACTTAGGTGGAATATCAACTATCACCACATCCATCAAGATTGTTTTTGCTGGATATTGGAATAAAGATACACAAAGGTCTTTGATTAGGCCTAGACCTCTGACCTGGCTAGAATCAAATGAGAACAAGTCTTTGTATGGCCTTGTGATATCTAGGTCTAGTCTCTCCATCACAGATTTAGGCATTAGGTTATGGGAAGCTCCCAAATCAAACATAGCATTATGCAGTACCTTGTCATGAATGTTTAAGCTCACATAGAATGGAGAAACCCCTCCATGTACTGTTTTACCATTGACTTCAGGACCAAAAATCAGTTCTGGTTGGTCATCTAAAACATTGACTGCATCCCTATTCTCTGGTATTTGTAGTGACCGATTGATTTGATGTCTGTACACTTCATGTTTAGCCAATTCAGAGAGAGGAATAGCTATTTTCAGCTTGCCTATTTCTGTTTCTAAGTTAAAAGGTTTCTCTATCTGAATTTTTGCATTATGGACAACAGACTTTTCCTTTTCAGCTGAATTTTCAGTGATTTTCTCTTCATCAGGAGTGTTGTTTTGAGGTATATCTGATTTGAAATTATTTTCAGGAGAACAATTTAGATTTTCTTTTGAAGAATGGGATGTGTATGGCTGATTTTTTGAGGGCTGTAGGTCTGATATGTCTTCCACAGTGACTTCCTTTGAGTCTAAGTCTGTTTTAGTAGAGGGTACTATCAGGACAGCTTTATCTTTTGCTTTCTTTGGCTGCTTGGTATCCTTCAGTTTGGCAGGTTCAGGGACATCTATGGTTCTGCTTCTTAATTTGTACTGTTTATGAACCTCATAGACTGCTGCATCATAGCCTTCCCTAAAATCAAATGACTCTCCGGATTTGGTTTGAAATTGATTGAAATTGTGAGCCTCTTGATCTTCTTGGGTTAAAAAGATTTGTTGCTCATTGTTTAAACCCATTAAGTTGATGTGAGGGTCCTCTGTTGGTTCACTAGAGGTTGAGGCTTCGGCATAGTTCTCTTGAAATGGAGGTCTAATGTTCTGGTCAGGGCTAGCCCTTCCAACATTTGGATTTTGATTTTTTCTAAAGTTTGGGTTTCTTGCAGTGTTACTTGGTTGACCTTCCCATGATGATTTCCTTTCAATAGTTTCCACTCTATCCCCAAGTCTGTCCATACCTTTGATGATTGCATCAAGTTTTTGTTCAAATGCTGAAGGCTCTTCTTTGAAAGTTGTTCTTCTTTTAGCTCTTGCCGATTTCGTTTAGCAATCAGGTTTGCTTCCACACTAACAGCTATATTTTGCATGTCTGCTAAGCTTGGAGGGGCTCTTTCCCTCAGTTGGTATGCCATATCAGAATCAAATCCATCAGGGAATTTGATCAAAGCTAAATCAGGTGGAGGTCTAAGGTTTTGAGGAATAGCGTTATAAACATTGTTGAACCTAGCACAATAGTCCTGGACGGTTTCCTGTGGGCCTCTTTTCAAATTGTCATATTCTGTTAAAATGTGTAGAGGATCTTTCTTCTTCTCCCATCTGTTTAAGAAGGATTGATAAAGAGCTTCTGAATCAGCTATGGGATTTGTAGCAAGCGCTCTAAACCAAATCCTTACATCACCCGTTAGACTTTGGACAAAAATCTTCATCCTCACATCATCATCATCTATTTCATAATTCTCAAAATAATCTTACATTTTCTTAGTGTGTTGCTGGGCTGTATAGGAGCCAGTACCATCAAAATATGTGATTTTTCTCTGATAATCCTAAGGCATAGCCCCTGGATTTCCAGGCAATTGAAGAGGAGCATAACGGTTTGCCATACTTACAAGGATAAATGGGACAACAAGAAGAAATAAAACAGCTGGAACAGCAGGGACAACAGTGGAAATTTGTGCAGTAGATGGGGGAGTGGAGTGGATACTTTGAGGTGTGGATGAGGAACTAGGAGAGGCTGTTGAAATTACTGTTGTTCTCCTAGGTGTAAACTCATATTTTGCAGGGTTTTGCTGAATTATATCAAGATCTGAATCAACCGATTTTTCTAGTTTTTCTTGTTTCCTAAGGGTCTTAGAAATTAAGTTGGGATTTTCAAAAATAGCTAGAGGATCTGGGTCAGGGTTTGACCTGGTGTAACGAGTTTTCTTCTTTGGAGCCAGCGTCTAAATTTGTTTTTGGTATTTTCTGGGAATGTTTTAATATCACAGTTTTTCACAATATTCTACAAGGGTTTCTTTGAAATATAAGAGGCTTTGGGCTTTCCTTTGAATATGTTGAAACAGAGGGAACTGATCAAATATTTGGAACAGTTGTTTATAGCCTAAAACTGTACTGGAGATTGACTGAAGCAGCTTTTATTTACTCCTGTAAATGCAGAGCAAAGATAGTTTCGAAGGCTACCTGGCTAACTTCAGGCTCCATCTGTAGCTTTAGAAAATAGAAAGCAGTTACAAATAGCCATTCCAGCGTCCCCAGTGGAGTCGCCAATGATGTTATCACTCAGGTTGTTCCCTGCCTCCTAAAGGGAATACGGCCGAGGTAACCACTAACCAGTCTTTTAGCTGCAGATTCTAGCCAATCTGCAACCAGAGAGGGCTCTCTCTTTGTAATTTAACTTTGTTTTTGGAGTATTTTAGGCTAGTTATGATGCACAGAGTTTGGTTTTAGTTTGTTGGTTGGTGATATCAAATTGGACTAGGGTGCAAGTCAAAAACAGTTTATACTATTGGGCAATGGAGTCAATAATGGTGTACTGCTGAAGGTGTTTCTTTGGTAAAGGCAATGCTACAGAGCAAGATAGGCAGTTTTGGAACAATTTTCAAATCTGAAATTGATGGAATGAAGTCAGGGAATGAAAGGAAATCAAGAATCTTTCATTATGCTGGCAGAGGGAAAGTGCATGAATATTATCAAGGAACAATAAAGAATTACTAGGTAATATTCAAAGTGAAAGAATCAGTGCAAACATGAGCAACTAAGAATTCATATTTATGACTAATTCTGAAGAAAACATAATTAATAGCAGAGATTGAACACAGGGTGCATTTAAACAAATCTTGGGCTATTCTTCTTCTCTGTTACCAATATTATGGAACATATATGAAATTTGCAAACACAGAAAACATAAAACACAGTTTTAGAATAACTTATTGATCCATAGAATGACACAGGAATTTTGTAGCAGGTCCCAGAACATCAAATCCACATCCAGACAGTCAGCAACAGTGAACTTCAACAGCTTTTGTATTAAAACAGTCTCAGAATTTACAGCGCAGTCTAGAGAGAAAATCACCAACCCCAAATACATTCTATGGGGAGGTATTTATACAAAAATGATATACAAAATATCTTGTAGATAAGTCTTCATGCAATAACTTTCTTCACCAACTCTTCAAAAAGAAGTAAATGAGAGAAATAAATGGCACAGTAAATGTTGGTGTGCTGGCGGTTTAGTCTGTCAGAGATTTTTGACTTTTTAGACTGAGTGAGACGGTTGGAGCTGTGTCTTTACTCTGCGTTCCTATGCTTGCTGTCTTGTTGTTTTGCTATCCTCGGTGCTTGATCCTATCTTTAATAAGCTGCAGTTTCAGTATGACTTCCTCTTTCAGTTGTCTTTCCGCTTTAACAGGTGACCCATGTATGTGGAGTTGTTGACCTGTAGCTGACTCAAAATGGGACAGAAATCAAATTACCTGGGTAGAATTTCCAGCATTGCCTGCCACCAATCCTCTGTAGGCAGCTGATGTCTTTGTATTTTAATCAGTGTTTCATCAGCTTCAGTATATCTGTAAAAGTTGGGCTGAACCTCAAACAGGTGATTTATCTCATGTTCAATGTAAAACAGATTTTCTAACTTGTCATAAAGACTCTGTCCAGAGGGAGGCCCTGTTTCTTCTAAGGTACTTGAGGATGCTGTAATCTGATTGGAAACATAGTTATTCATTCTGGTAGTATACCGTTCACAGGTTAGCAGTCTGCCACTACTAGTCAGTAAGCTGGGAAACCCTCTGCTCTGCAATGCTGCAACTTTTATCTTGAAGTCATTTATTTCTGCCTGCATTTCTTGGCACTTTCTTTCTAGAGTTTGCACAAAATCTCTCAGGGTCAGCACCTTTTTCACTGTCAGAATAGTATCTATCCTACTACTGATATCTAATGTTGCCAACTGCTCTTTGGTATGAGTGTTCAGGAACTGAATCATTCTATTGGCTTGCTCAGGCATATTTCCCAATGATGCTCTGGCCCTTTGAGTCTCAAGTTGAGCTAAGCCTATCAGTTCTATTTGTTCATGTATGGTCTGAATTGATTTCCATTGGTCAGTGATTGACTAGCCAATTTTGGCCCACAAAATTTTCTTGATTTCAGCTAGAGTTTTGTCTAGAGTAAGCTCCTTCTCTAAGGCTTTTATTTTGTTTTCCAAGGCTTTTATTTCCCTTTGTTTCTCAGCCACTGTCATCTTGGACTTTTCATAGCTTGCCTCCAGCTTGGCCAACTTTTCTTTGGCCTCTTTCACCTCTGTCACCTGAATTTCTAGCTTTTTGACTGCTTTCATCATTTCTTCCATACTCATGCTAGATTCTGGTGTTGTTGTTGTTGCTAATGCTATAGCATCTGTAGTTGATGTAGCTGTTGTGGATGCTGGAATGACAGGAGGAATTTCTGCTACAGGAAGGGTAGTGGGGACTGTTGTAGCTGTTGCCAGTGGCTGGGAGGTCGACTCTCCCTGCCTGCCTTGCAATGCTTTCTCCAACTCTTCCTCCATTTGAATTATCCTTTGATTCATCCTCATGAGAAAATCTATTGTATCTTCACCTTCTTTCTCTTGCACAAGTTCTGCAATTTGAGGGTGCATGGTTATAGGCAACCTCAATTGTTTTATGAGTGTAGCAATATCTTCCTCCTTTTTCTTTATGAGGGCCTGGATGCCTTTGGCATCCTTCTTAGGATCATGCCCTAGTTCCACAATGATTTCCTCCAATGTCTTTATTCTGTTGTCTTTGGCCGAGGAAGACATTCTCTCCAAATCCAATTGAGTGTTTGTATTTTTCAATGATTCCTTCAGTTGATGGGCCAGCATAGCCTTATCTGCTAGTGTAGCATAGACCATTTTACCTGTTTGCTTGTGTAGCTCAATTTGGTCCATCGGGTGTATGTCCTTGGAGAGGACCTCTAAGTTTGTCTTTACATAATCTGCAGCTGCCTGGAGTTGTGGTATCTTAGGCTTGAAATGACTTAGAATCATTTTCTCGTCCTTAAAGTCATAAGTTGCCATTAATCTCTGCTGTTTGGAGGGTGTTGTCTTGAGGAATTGATCATATAATTGTACTCTCAACAACTCATTTTGGGCCTTGATTTCCATGGAAGTTCCTTTAATACCAGGCGGTTGCTTGCTTTTCTGCCTTGAGGAAGACACCTCCATACCATGCTGCCTCTCTTTCTCTTGCTGGAATGAGCTAGTAGGTGTTTGCTGGCTAGTTTCTCTCTCCCTCCTTGGACTCTGTATGACTTCTTCACTGATTTCCTCCTCAACTTGGGGATCAACTCTCTGTCTTTTGGCTTCTGGTTGCTGTGTTGACCCAGTAGTAGGTGTAGTTTCTTCCCTATCCCGCTTCTTGCCTCTTTCCTCATTAAGAGGAGTCTGTAAGGCTGGCACCTGTAGTGCCTCGGTCTGCAGTGGAGGGGCTTGCCCTTGACTCTACCGCTTTGAGGTAATAGGCTATTCTGTCATTGTTTCTGGTTCTGCATCCATTACCTCCTTGCCTTTTGCTGTACCTGTTGCTGGTGTAGATCTTTCTTGGGCAGCTTGTGAAGCTACAGCAGTTGATGTGCCTTCTCCGACTTGTTGTGGTAGTTTGAATGTTACCTGCTCAAAAGAATCCAAGTCAAGAGTCTTTTCCAAATCTTTTACATTTTTCTCCATTATTTCTTCTTGGGTGAACTCTTCAACTAGAGTCCCTTGCACCCACTCATCTTGGTTAGCAAATTGTTCAATCTGTGGGATTTTGCAATGTTCATAGGCTGAGAGCCTATATTTTATTTTTCTGGCATTGATAAAGCCATATGGGTCATAAGGGACCCACCAAAAACTTATTTTTAACTTGAGTTTCTCCCCCAATATTTGGTCAACATCTTGCCACCCTTCCTTTTTGTTCATGACAAAGGGGCCTAGTTGGTCTTTGAATTTCAACCGAGCCTTTTTCTTGGCACTATGAAAGTGAGTTAAATCTGAATTGATGAGTTGCCTGTAATACTCCAAGGCAAACAGTCCCATTGGCACATATCTTGGCAGCCTGTAGGGACAGAGCTCAAAGCCATATATCCTAATGACAGTGTGATTATGGTAAAAGTACCAGTCACCTATTTTGTAGTTCTTTGAAAGCTGCAATATTTTCTGCATGTCATAGGATAGCCTATCAGGAGGAGTTCTCATCAGGAGACAAGAGACTAGATAGACAAACAGGTCAATAAACTCACAGTAAGAGTAGGGGGAGTTGTGGACTTCATGAAAGACTGAGGTCCAAAAAATCATAGACCTCTTTTCTCCTTTAGAGTCCAATCTTTTGATGGGGCATTGAAAACAGTCTGGCTGATAATACATGAGCAGATGATAGATATAAGATGAGTATTTGAAAACTCCCTCCCTATCCATCTTCAACGGTTGGTCATGTATCTTATTGGCAATAAATTTAGCATAGTTTTATTTTACAGCAGGGGGTTGTCCTGGGGTAAATGCAGACAGAAAGACCAATATAGTATGATCAATATGTTCACTTGTTTTGAAACCCAGCACATAAGATATCATATCTACTAGTAATTTTCCCACTTCATTGAAATGCACATAGAGAAAGGGAGGTGGCCTTGTAGGCTGGCGGTCTGCTCTCATGAATACTTTGGCAATTCGGGCTATCTCTGGGTTGGAGTTTAGGACCTTCATCAAGCTGGAATTTCATAGAAAAAAGAACCAAAAGCTGAGTTTGCTTGAAGTTTAGCATTTGGTTGATTCAGTCAGGATTTATATGGAAGAGGGTGCTCCCAAATGGAGACTTGACTTCTCTTTGAGTTGGGTCATAGTTTTCACAGCAGAGGCGAATAATTTCAGGGAAAACATTGACAGAAGGGAGGAAGTAGATGGGAAAATTTGATTCCAAAATGCCATAAATGTCACTGTTGTTCAGGTAATTGTTCCTCAGCTAACAGAAGGTCTACAGGTGGTTTCTATCACCAACCAAGTCTTGAATTAAGTAGTCCCTATCAGCCAAAGGTAATGCTTCAAGTTCCTTGTGAGGTGCATTGAGAGGAGTGATGTTCAAGGCTGTTGGAGTGGCCATCTTCAAATTCTCTATGTTTGTATTTGAAATTAGGATTTGTGCAACAACAGAATGGTGAAAACTTCCTCTGAGGCTTTGCTAGGGAGCTGTAGAGTGAGCTTATCTAGAACTGACCTCACTGTATACAATTTATGGTCCAAAAACAAATGTTGCAGGGTGTAGCAGGGTCTTTAAATGAATTTGCTGGATTGCAAGCTATGTGAGCAGAATGCAGAGGAAATGGTGGTCTTTGCAGAGGATTTTTTGATAAATTATCTCAATGCATGGGCAGTTTGGAGGCTCTGCCGGCAGAAACAGGCTCAAAATATGGTTTAGGGGCCTATTTGCAGAGGAAGGCACCACTCGCCGGATTGCTTTGAATCAATAGCTTACACAGTGAATACAAGGTGGTGATTGATAGGCAGGAGCACTTTTGGATTTGAATTATGGATCTTTAGGCAATTTCAACAGCGAATTTTGGAAAAAACAGGGTTTTCGGGTGAAAAATGGGTAAATACCTGTTTTTATGGCGCAGAGGATAGTTAGCAGGGGTGCCTTGAGCTGTGGAGTCGAGCTATGGAGCGCATTTGCAGGTTGATGGACTGTGCGACTTCAGGAGGTAGATTGGTCGTAAAATCGCATGCACGTTCTTCGTAGGCGCAACAATAGAAAATAAACAAAATAGTCGTTTTCACGACTTTTTAATGAATTTTGGACATTTTAGCGCTTTTGGCACTTTTCGGGGATGACATCATCATGACGTATTTTTGGCACGTAGCGGGTATGAAGGGTGACGTGGCAGCTGACGTGTATGGTGACGTGGCAGCTGACACGGTGGCAGGGCGGTGATGTCAGTGAATGATGTGGCAGTACTACAGAGGAGTGGGGGCCCGACGTGGAGGTGACGTCATCGGTGATATCAGCATGACTTCAAGGGGTAGGTGGCGGGCGATAAGCAGTTTTCCCTACACCGCCTTTGGCCCAGGGTGGTTTTGCAGGGGGGGCTCCGATCATGCCGGGAGATTGACGCGTGGCGGGGGTACGGCAGCAATACCGCCCATCCCCCGGACGTTAACCTTCGGCGGATCAAGGCATGCAATATTTGCCGCCAGCCGTTGGATCGAGGGTGCTGGACCAAATGGCGGACGGGAAGTTAAAGCTGCGGGGTTTGAAATGAGGGGGGCCCACACATTATTTAACGTTTAATAATGTTTTCAGGGAATAAAACTTTGGGTTATAGGTTTAGGTGGGTGCCACGGTTATTCGTTTAACCAGATGTTTGAATGAAACCTGATATATACAAGCGCGGAGGGTAATAAGGTATAGCTTATTTGGGAGGGGGTTTGCACAGTTATGTATTTAACCTGAAGTTAAATAAACTTCGAAGGTTTATACGTGGAAGGGTTAATATAAAGTCCTGGATGGACTTAATATTTCCCGAAAACTATATTGTATGGCTACAATTTCCAAAGGAAGGGCTATTTATATTTTTTGGGTTTTTTATATAGTTTTTTGTAGAATAGGGGTAGGAAAAATGATTGAGGGAGCTAAATAATAAAGTTAAATGTTAATATGACCTTGTGGAATGAAACAACATGAGTAAATGCTAAGTTTATAGAGTGAAAACTTAGGCATAGGGAAATGAAAGGAGTATGGAATGATGATTTTACACAAGAAATGTGGCTTCTTTCAATTGAGTAAACACAGAGTTTAACTTAGCATTTCTCGTAAAATGAAGTGAAATAGGACTATTGGGCAGATCCCAAGGTCCTTGAGGAGATGTTAGTAAAAGATTTCTGGGGGAATGATGGGGGAAATTAGTCATGCTCTACTGTTCTGCAGTCACTTTGCCATAGTACTAGTGTCATTGATGAGATAAATCTTTCTTGACAAGACAAAAAATGATCACAAACTTGCTTCTGCAACCTCAAAATGCCTACCCAGCCTAATACACCTAACATATTTTCTTCCTTTTGATTGGGTGCACTTGAACTAGCAAACCCTAAAGTTCCTCTTTTCTTTTGTCTGCCCTCCTATCTAAATCTACCCTTATCTCTTCCAAGGGCCTAGATTAAGCAGTTGGGCTCCTTATTTTCTCTACCTATCTACTCATCTGCCAAGCTTGAACTGTTTGGACAGATATTCATTCTCTATTCTACCACAGAAAATTCAAATATGGAGTGGTCTAGATTGAACTGTTGGGCCATCCATTAAGTGTGATAAACAACAATATTTGCACATTGTGAACTTGCAAATAAGATAGCAGTGGCATTTTGACTGGCCACTTTCCTGGTCTTTTGGTTTGGGGTTCATTTTTATTATTTTTTCTGACCAATTCATTTTTCTTTCCCCTTTGATTATTCTTTTAGGGCATACTCTCTTTTCATTTTTTAATTTTCTTCATTTGTATACAAAATACGGAACCTTTGCAACCTGGAAAGGATGATCATATTTGGCACTTCCATATTCAATCATGAAAAATGAAACCTATTGGTATAGGAACCTAACAGGTCAGGCGTATCAGTATAAGAAAATAGAGAATTTCCTTTATGAGTGGTTGTTGGTGAATTGGAAGAAAGAAGGAAGCCAACAGTCCAGCAGGATAGAAAGAGGCTGAAGGTCCAGTAGGATAGAAGGAAGACAAAGGTCCAGCCAGATAGGAGGAAGTCGAAGGACGAGCAACTCTGTTGATCGTGTTACCCTCTGAAAGACTCAGACCTGTGATGAATTAATCAGGTACATAATGCATATTGAAGAACAATTCTGTGATATAATAAATAAAGTTTCAATTGATATCGCTTGAAGGGAAGAGTAGCCAACACGAGTATTGAAGCATATGTGAATGTATTTCTGGGAAGTAAGAGATTGCAATAGCAAGAACAGTGCCCAGTAGTCACACTGGAAGCATTCACCATGACAGTGAGAACAGAGGCTTGAAACAGAGAGTTGGTTCTTGTGCAGATCTTAGTGCATCTAATAGTAGACTCACTAAAGCTGTCTGAAGACATTATCAGAGATCATGATGGCTATTTGATATCATCATGAGATAACTTTTGCAGACTTTGTGTGGACGTATGAAGAGTTGTAAAGACTTCTTCATATGAAGACTAGTTTCCATTGATGTTGTAGCATGGAGACTACATTGAAGCTATAAACAGACAGAATTTAGTAAAGAAGAGTTTTGGGAGCAGAACATTACTATCAAACATGCCTTGATAGTAGTGGGTTAGAGCCCTTGGGGTTGGTGCCTCAGAAGTTGGAAGGATTGGTGTCCTTGGAGTTGATGCTCCTATATCCAAGGTTGGTACCTTGACAGCAGAGGGTTGGAGCCCTTGAGGTTGGTGCCTCAGAACTGGAAGGATTGGTGTCCTGGGAGTTGGTGCTCCTAAGTCCAAGGTTGATTCCTTGACAAAACAGAGTTGATGCTCTGGAGGTTGGAGCCTCACAAAATTCCAAGTTGGTGCTTGGAAACAGATTGGAACCATATATATATTGTATCTATTTTATTGCAAATATTATATTAATAAAAGCATTTATTCTTGTTGTTCATCTTGTGTTCTGAATATAAATGTTTTAACTAGTAAAATAGCAATTGAAAAGAAATACTAATTCACCCCCCACCCCCCTCAGTATTTCCAACAATTTGACCCCATAGCCCAATGGTAAAAGATACCCCTCTGTTCATCGAAGTAATTGATCCCACCACCAAATTCAAATCAAAACCCAAGTACAATCATAACTAGCCCAAAATCAATTAACTAGACAAAGTCAAAACATAAAGAGAGAGCCCTCTCTGAGCATTAGGAAGGCTAGATCCTAATCTCCAAAGTAGGATTGTGTTTACCTCTAATTATTTCTTTCTAATCAACTCTAGAGAAATATTGGAGTGATAACACCTTCGATATCATGAATTCCTTTGTCACAAAGTCTTCATCTTTTGGAACTTCTTTATAGGTCACAAACCATCCATCACTTTCATTCATGAGTCAGTGATGTCATCATACCTTTCATCATAAAGTGATTCATTAGTATACATATGGCATTGATTCATGTTATGTTTCCTTCTTCATACCATTTTCTACGGAAGGATCTTACATCCTTCTTCATGGTTCCTGGGGAAAACATCCACATTTCTTCCTTTAACAGTACTCCATAAGCCCATCTAGATATTTACTTAAAAATAAGAAATGAACACTTAAATCAAAATTACCTTTGTGATGGTCTTTCATCATGACATCTTCCAATTTGCATCAACATCTTGCATACATGTTGACATATCTCCCAAATATATCCATTATCAAGGGTCTCCATCTATTTTAGACTTCCATCAGAGTTTTCATATCTTTCCAGGACATTTCCTAGTCAAATATTCTTGCTCTTCTGGATGTTAATTGCCTTTGTCATGGTTTCATATCTCATGATCTCTTCCTTCCTTTCTTCACAGATTTTATCCCCAAGAGCTTTCAATCAGAGTCCCTCAATTGTAGTTAACCTCCTCATACTTCTTAAGAGGACATATTATATTGATTTCATCTAGCGTGACCCATGCCTTCTGACATCATTTCATAGGAGGAGATTCCTTTCCTTTGATCATGCTTCTCAAGATAGAGCAGTTATCTATGTTATCTGCAACCAAAACAACATGAGTTTATAATAATGAATAAAAGCATACATACCTCATTTACCTCTAGGTCATCTAGGCTTCTTTTAGCAGCTTCCTTGATTAAAAAGAGCTTCAACCCCTTGATATTCTTCATCTCTTATGTCATCATAACATCAACCCATGAATTCCACAAGTTGGAGTTCCTGATGAAACATTTACTTTCTCTCTAGATTGGTGAACCTTCTGATGAAGAGTCCATTAGAGAATCTTGAGGATATTTCATATCTGTTAGGCCCCTATACTACTAGTGTAACCCCTTATTGTTATTAGTACAACCCACTTATTATATTGATGTACCCATGTAGTGCCCATATTGTTACTAATGTGCCCCATAGAAGCCCACTATTGTTATTATTGTGCCCTTACATTATTATTGTTATGTCGGCTTTGATTATGTTATGACCCCTTAGACTCCTATATATAGAAAGGAGGTATTTTCATTTGTATCATCCAAGAATTGTTCATTTATGTAATGTAAAGGAGGTTGCCCCCTCAAAGAGGCTGAATTATAAGGCGTTGATCTATTTTTTCTATCTTCTCTTGAGCTGGTTTCATAACATTTGGTATCAGAGCTTTGGATTCTAGGGTTTCGTTGCTCCAAATAGGTCATCGTGGAATTGTCGCTATAACTTTTTTTCTTTGACGTTTCATAAGTCGCAAAAAAAACCCATTTGAGACGAAATCGCGCTGAACCTTGGGTCCGAATTTTAGATCTTTTTGCGCGATATTTGCGGAGATATGATCTAAGGAAGTTGGTCTTTTTGCAGACTCCTGAATTACATTCAAAACAGGTGACTTGGGGAAAATCATCATAACTTTCTCTCTGGGGATCGGATTGAAATTTCATAAGAAGGTACAAAAAGAGGACAGACTGTAGCTTCTTGTATATCGTTTTCAGAGCCAAAGGTCGAAAAATTGACACGTGGCACTTCATACAAGTTCGCTCTTCTGGAAAGGTCTATAATCAGGTCAGCTTGGGAGATTGTGCATAACTCGTTTTTGGAGAATCCAATTTGGATCAGACTGGTGGCATTGGAAAGAGGACACAAAGGGCTACTACAGGTAGCAATTTTAGAACTTAAATACCCGCAAGTACAGAGTTACAGTCGTTTCAATTTCGAGGTCCTAAAATCAAGAAAAAGCAAGATGAGGAAGTTTGATGGCAAGGATCCGGTAAATTGGATACTTCAGATGGAGCAATATTTTGATCTACATGGTGTACCACTATTACAAAAGGTATGTATTGCATCTTCATATTTAGAACCGGATCAATTTTTATGGTATAAAGGGCTTTGTTCTCGTAAAAAACTTGTTACATGGTCAATTCTCACGGAGGAAACGATAGCACATTATGAGGATACAAAGAGCAACACCTTCTTTAGAGCAACACCACAACAATTGGAAAGAGTAAAAGGGCTTTGTGACATATTTGAAAGTAAAATTATGGAAACAAGGAAGTCTACCCCTCACAACTATAAAGATGGACGTGTTGTTCCTCCTAGCCTTCCACAACCTACAAGGGTTACACCACAACAATTGGAAGAAAAAAGAGAAAAAGGGCTTTGTTACAATTGTGATAGAAATTGCTAAAGGTCATAAGTGTGCTGAGAAGAAATTATTTTACATAGAGTATGAAGAGGAGGAAGAAAAGTATCAAGAAACATCAAAAGAAGAGGATATATTCTAGGACCCGACCCCAGAGAAAGAAGAAATGAATCAGAACATATCTTGTAAACTATTGGCAAGAATGACCACTCCTCAAACTCTCAAGATAGAAGGAAATATAAAGAAGAAAAAGGTGCAAGAAGTGAAAGACCACATCAAGAAAGAATAAATGAATCCAACCATATCTTGTAATTCACTGGTCGGAATTACCACTCCTCAAACTAGCAAGACAGAAGGACATATCAAGAAGAAAAATGTTCAAGAAGTGAAAGATCACATCGAGCGTTAAGAAATGAATCCAACCATATTTTGTAAAGGATTGGAAGAATTACCACTCCTAAAACTCTAAAGATAGAAGGACATATCAAGAAGAAAAAGGTTCAAGCAGTGAAAGATCACATCGAGCATCAACAACAAGTTCTCCAACTTTTAAAGGATAGTGCCACTTCAGTGCAAAATCAAATGAAACAATAGGTAGATCAACATCATAGTGAAAAATGTTTTGATGTAGGCGATTGGGTATTTTTACTGCTACATCTAAAGCAAGCTATTTATGAGAAGGAAATTTTGGCAATATTACATGCACTTAAAAAATGGCGACCTTACAGAATGGGAAGACTCTTCAAGGATGAGGATGTGGAAGCATTGTTTTGTGCTATTTCTATTATCCAACCAGATTAGATAAACGAAGCAAGGGATGAATGGAAGAAGGACAAAGAAGTATAGCCACTTATTCAAAAGTTGCAAAAGATCCCAATTCAAACAATATTACTAGATATTGAAAAGTAAGGAAAAATCATATTGGAACCTGGAGCAGTCACAGAAACAAGAACCCGACAGCTACGAAATCGATCAATTTCAGAGTATCTCATCAAGTGGAAGAACTTACCCGCTGAAGATTCCACATGGGAGGACAAGAATTTTATACAGAAGCATCAAGAACTACTCAAGCGTTGAGGACAACTCTTTTTTAAGGAGAGGGGCATGTTAGGCCCCTATACTACTAGTGTAACCCCTTATTGTTATTAGTACAACCCACTTATTATATTGATGTACCCATGTAGTGCCCATATTGTTACTAATGTGCCCCATAGAATCCCATTATTGTTATTATTGTGCCCTTACATTATTATTGTTATGTCGGCTTTGATTATGTTATGACCCCTTAGACTCCTATATATAGAAAGGAGGTATTTTCATTTGTATCATCCAGGAATTGTTCATCTATGTAATGTAAAGGAGGTTGCCCCCTCAAAGAGGCTGAATTCTAAGGCGTTGATCTATCTTTTCTATCTTCTCTTGAGCTGGTTTCATAAAAATATCCCTATCCAGCAGATGTTACCTTTTGACTGATGAATGATGAGCCTTGTCCTAGATGACTTCTTACTTTTTCCCATAAGTGTTTACTTGAGCTTTTAATGAGGTTCCCAAGAGCTATATTCTTCATAGTTGACTGTTATAGACTCTGTTCTAGACATCCTTAATGTTCCCTATGATGATATCATGAGCTCTTATTTCTAATTCTTTTCCTCTTTCACCTTCCTCACTTCTTTGGTGAAATGGAATTATTCTTTATCTTCCATGTTATTTCCCCTTTTGAACCTGGGACATTCTTTCCTATTGTGCTCATAGCATTGAATCTTAGCTATGCTCTTCTTTCCTTTCGAAAAATGCTTGAATATTTTTGTCCTTAACCTGGCTTCTTCTATCTTGCATAGAAATAAATTTCTTATCCTCATAAACATTTGTTACCTTGGTCACAAGTTAGTATATTTAGAACAATAAATAGTATTTCATCCCATATCTTGCAATTTAGATCTTATCAAGATAACCATTTATCCTTTGATACCTTCAATGACATTGTTTATTGCATCTTTAGAGAATATTTCTTATCATATATCTCTTTGATGTCTCCAATCCTGCTATATAGGGATGAGGGGAACTTTGATCGATTTCATAAGAATCCATTGAGCCCTTTTATCCCTTTCCATGTATTCAAATAATTCTTGGCCTTCATATGGTTTGGATGCTTTTCCATTTAAATGACTTTGCCTCCTTCGAGGAATATATCTATCCTCCTTTTCCATGCAAACAAGATCAATGGCCCAACCAGCTTATAGATATCCTTGCAAAATGAAGTCATTTTACTATATTATATTATAGAATGAAAGATGCTTACTTGACAAGTGAAGATGAAATATTCAACCTTATCAGTTTGATGGTGGTTGAATAATATGTATTAGTGCCCCTTTTGGATGATCTTCTTTCAAATGGAAATCCCTTCTTTAATAAAAGGATATTGCTCCTTTTATGATGACAATGCCTTTAAATCTAGCTCCCTTTGTTGACGGTGATTGATGAGGATGTTTTGATTCTTCCTCAAATGATATTCTGAAAGGATAAGGAAGGAATCCTTGCTTCAATGAGAGGGAATATAGCTTTTGAAGATGATGCCAATGCCTTCTAGCCTTCAATATACTTTGACTTTCTCATTGGTGAATGAGTGCATATCAGAAATGATTCTCTTGTATATTTATGCTTTGTGCTACCTTGCATTGTATATCTCTTTAGCTTGATGATGGTATTTGTGGTGTTTTGAAGATGACTAGTGGATCCAACACTTTTTCTGGTGTAGACTTCTAGTTTCCTTGATTTGTAGATCCATTTGCCTTGAGTAGAAATAAGTCTTTGGCATTGAATATTTGATTGATGATCCCAAGAATTATTTTGAAGTAAACTTTCTTCTTTGATCTAGGGTTTGATTCTTCAATTTATATCTTTAAAAAATTTCTTTGATATCCTTTGACTTGGTTTGATGCCATTCTTGAAATCTGATTCTTGATTGTCTCTTTGATTAGATTCCCTTCCTTAACTGTCATCTTAGCTCTAATACCATGTTGAGAAATATAGGGCATCATTAGGGCGATTTCTCTTAATTATTAACTATTTGTGAGTACATTTTACTCATTATATTAGGATCTTCTTGTTGCTTAATTTATTAGTTTTCTTCTTCATCAAAACGCTACCAATGCATGAATATAAATAGACAAGAGACACAAAATGTAGGCTATCATCTAGGGAAAAAACCTCTCACTCTTTGAGAGGAAAATCCACACAAATTCTTCTTATAGATATTCCAATTGACGAATACCAAGATCAAGACCCTTGACCTATTTTCCACTCCAAGACCAGGATATTAGTTCTCTTGACTCTCTTTTCTTCTTCTTAAATGCTCTTCCACTTCTACCTTCTTTGCATCAAGACATAGTTATCATCGAGATATTACCATTGTCTACACATCGATATATCCTTTATTGTGAGACCTTCTTGCTGTCATATTCTAGAGAAATTACTTCGGTGATGGTCATCCTTCGAACTATGATGGATCCATTGTTTCTAACTGTAATGGCATCCTTCTTACTGTAAGCATATTGAACCCTTAACACTGTAGAAGTATCGAGCTTACAATATTGTAATAAAATCAATGCTGAGATAGCACAAAACCTATAATCACTGTGAGGACTGAAATATATCTTCTAAGATAGCACTGAATCTGAGGCTTCCTTCATGGGACCAAAATTCATGACTATAATGCTATCCAAACTTGTCTCTTATCCTTTTTTCACTACCGCTGTGATACAAACTTCAGAGGGATCTGAATTCCCTTGATAGCACCCAATCTCCACTTATTTACCCCAGTCCAATCTCCTACTATACTCTTATCCAAACTCTATAATTGGTATCCGAAAATATCATAGATATCCAAAGTTTGGGATTGTCCTAATGTAAGGACCCTTCAAGCCTATTTATAGTTTTTGATCCATATAAATAAGTTGAACTATATTTTCGAATAGGTGTGTCTTTCATAAGGTGAGCCAACATGAGTTCTCCTTCATCTTGAGGCCGCAAAAGGAAGAGGAGGACTAGTCCTTGTCATTGGAGGGATTCAAACACTTTTATATACATTCTACATACATGACATTGACTCTATATCATTTTTATGACAAATCATAAAGGCTCTCAATTGGATCCATATAAAATAAACTCTCTTTCTCATGAAACCCATGAAGAAATCATTACAAAAATAATTTTATTTTCTTCTTTTCATCATTTACAAAAATCACAATTACATGTCATTATGAAGACTGAACCTAGTTACAATTTTCAATAGGTTCAATGTGGTCTTTGAGCTCATATACTACATAAAAAATGGCTTCAAATTATTTGTTATTCTTTGCACCTAGACCTTTCTTCTTGTGCCTACAACCTGATCTTCTAAGATATTTCCTTGAAACATGTGCCTCCTTCTTCCACATGCCATTGTTGAACACTTTGTTTCCATCACCCTCTTGCCATCATTGACAACATATCTCAACACAAACTTCATCATGAATACCCTTTCCATACTAGGTTATGATTATACTTTTCATATTTTTTTGGTTGATATTTTTGAGTGGAGGAAGATCAAAAAATTTATAGATTTTACTCGACATTTTGGAATCATATTTCAATCAAGTATCATCTCCTTAGAGGACAATTTTTCAAGCTGAATGTCAATATGAGATATATTAGCACTAAAGAACATATTTCTAACATCATTACTAAACCTCTTCCTAGAGAAACTTTTGAATCTCTCAAAAATATTTTGGGAGTCATATCTCCTTTATCTCAGTAAATGAAGCACAAACTGATGAGGAAGCCCATTTTCTATTGATTTCAAAGGGGTAGAGAATGCAAAAAGGGGGAGAAATGTAAAAGAAGTGTGAAGAGAATGCCTACAGGGGGGGAAACCATCGAAAGAAGAAGATATGAAAGTATTGTCATCAATAACAAAATGGGATATTAAATTTTTATTACTGATGTCAAAGGTTGTCCAAATTAAAGAGGAAACTAAATAGCCAAATAACCTACAAGATGACCCAACCAAAGTACAATCAAGCCCCATTTGGATACACTATATTTTAAGGCATTTTTACTCCAATTACCTAGTTCAAATGGAAGCATAACATATATGGCTAGAAATATTATTCTAATACATTTCCAATATGGCTCATATTCTAACTCCTCATGGTTGAGGAGAAATGATTTTTTGAATATTCATTATACATTCTGCGAGTTGTACTAGTTGACCCAGCTAGTGGACAAGTCATCCCTAACCCAACGTCCAAACACAATATAAATAGGCATGAGATAGAGAATTTATAACAACTCGAATCAAGAATTCAATTATGTATTTAGGATAGTGAAGGAGCAAGTTTGAATTTCATACCTCGTGAACTAAGAAGAAGTGAAGTGAAGCCAAGTTGAAGCAACTATCTATGGAAGGGTTTTGGCACATATTTTGAAGTGTTTTTTGCATTGTTATTAGGAAGGATTTCTAGTTTGTTTGAGGAGTGATTATAGGTGCCTTTGGAAGCCAATTAGGTCAAGTTCTTCTCAGGAGAAGGTCGAGCTTCGAGCATGTCTCAAGGGACAAATTTTTTCCCTATAGAGGCCAAGTTTCAATCTTGGATAAGGACATGTTGTAGTTTCTATTTGAGGGTCGAGTGATCCCTAGACTTCAATGGATATTCCATTAGACAATTTTCCACAACATATCTGCTAATACTATATTTATAAATCTGAAATATACACTATTATGGTTTATTTCTCTTTAGATTTTTGGATATGTATATTATTGTTAATTCTATATTCATGCAAATTAGAACTTATGTAGAAAATAGAGAACAACAAAACAATAACTCAAAAAAACAATGGACACAAGATATAACCAGGGAAACCCTTTTAGGAGAAATCCTAACTTGAAGGTGAGGTTGTTTTGCTCTCTTTCTCTGAATAGAAAATGATTGTGCATACAAATAAGTAAGGCATGTGGCCCATGGGATACCAAAGTGCACAAATCCTCTTTGTTTTCTCTCTCCCTATCCATCTTGGCTACTCTGCTCATCAATGGAACAAGTGTAATTGAAAACAAATGGAACCTATTTTCCTCTTAGTGGCCCAGTTATAACATAGCTTGATAGCCTATTAATGGTAAGGTTTGACTCCCTAAATTATTAACTAGAGTTACAATATGGACTCTTATAGAGTCTTCTTCATCATAATCATGTGGATATCCCATTTTCCACGAGTTATAGCAGATGGCATGGAATCCTCTTGAATTATGGTGGTGAAAACAAGAAGGTCAACTTCTGAAGCACATAAATTTTGCATACAGACTTTGATCGAGGAAATTTTTGTGTCATTGGAAAGGTCTCTATGTGTAGAAAATAAAACTAAAGTGCTACAACAAAGTGAAAAGTTTTTTTCCAAACTAGGTCCCACCAGTAAAAAATCGTCATGTTAGATGATTCCTCCAATTTTACTACTCTAAAGATATCGAGATGGATGAAAAAGAATATAATGATCCAACCCAGATCACCAACGTATATCCCTATGAAGGTTGAGTTTCAAGGCTAAGTTATGTTATTTGAAGATCTAGTTTTGGCCTACATTAAAGGCCAAGTTTTTGTGTCTTGAAGGCCAAGTTTAGTTATAATTTGAAGTCTAAGTTCTAGTGTATTGAAGGTTGAGTTCAAGTTCGAGCCTGCAACTATTGTAAGTAGGTGCTTACTAAGGATTGGTGTCCTAATTATGGGAAAGGATAAAAAAAGAAATTATTTATTAGTGAACTCCATTATAGGTTGAATTGAGGATCCCATCAAACTCTGTCAAAATGTCATGATATTTTGGAGGGAAATGGTTCAATAATTCCATCTCTTAAATCAAGGACTAAAATGGAAAATAGGGGATGATGCTTTAGATTTTATTGGAAAGGAATTGCAGATAGGTAGCAAAGATTACCACCTCCTTCCTCAATAACTAATTACTCAAATCAACGAAGGAGGATTGCTTTTCCTTAAGTACATGGATTTGTTTTTTATATTAATAGGTCCCATTGAATGGATGTCCAACGATGATTTCAATTTGGATAGGGATATGGGATGAATATGGGCCAAGTACATACATGCCCTGTAAGACTCTTAGATGAACCAAACTCCCTTATTTTGTAACTTGACCAATGGGGGAATTATTCTTATAAAGTTGGTTACATGGCCTTATTAGATGAAATTTATAATCCACTTTCTTAGTGAGGTAAGAAGCTCTGGAAGTTAAAATTCCACCCAAAATCCAAGTTTTTTATGTGGCTCCTCCTAAAAACAAAGGCCCTAACCTAGGACATTCTTCAAAAGTAGACATTCCAAGGTCTTGGGAGTTTCCTCCTTTGTAGGGAGGAACTAGAATCCATCAACCATTTTTTCATCACATGACCTTTTCTGTAGTTGTTTAGGTTAACCTTAGAGGATCTCAAGGGCCATACTAGAACTAGTAATATCCCTCCTTTTGATTTGGATATTCAACAATGGTTAAGTTATTCACAACACAAGAGGAATCATAATGTTGGCACTATGACTAATGTGTTTTCCTTGATGGAAACCTACTTAATAAAGTTGTCAACATGATGGTCATGTAGATGCTACAGGTGAGATAAACAAAGGAATATCAGTGCAGAGTTATAGGAATGATAAAGGTGAAGTTTGGGAAGTATATGTGGGTCCTATGAATAAAGGTCTCGTACATACATGGGTATGGTGAAGAAAATTCGCGTATAGTTTCTGCACCATGGTATTGTTAATACTAGAGGTCTTCGCCATGGTGTTGGCCCATAGTAATGAGTGTGAAAATGGATATTTGTTCTTATCAAAGAATACCTTTGGAATTACTAAGGGATTAGCCTAAGGTATTGGCTAAGGCCTATGTTATATAAGAAGATGGAGATGAAAGTGTTAGGTGTGCAAGTTTTATATTTTCTATGAATGAATTGATCTGAAACAAGTGTGGACCAAGGAGCAAGGAAAATACATAGATCTAAAAGATTTGAAGTATGGTATCATGTGTACTTGTTTGATTTACTTGTTGAAAATATCTAATTATGATATATTTGTGGTGTTAATAATAATAATACATGAATATGAGATAGTAACGGTTGCAAATTATATTATGTGGTTGCAGCAAAAGCATGACTCAGTGATTTCAGATTTGTATGTTGGTTTACATTTGAGAGATCACGTACATATGTGGATCTTCTTCTGACTCGTCAAGTATATATTCTACAGTATGGACAAATTTGTACGCAGTTGTCAAGTATGAAAAGCATGTACATACGTGGAAGTGATTTATAAGAGTCACGTACAACTGCTATGGTTTTGCAGTATGAGCTAATGATAATGGTTGATATGTTCTGTTATGTTTATTTTTGTCTGTTGATGATTTGGTAAAAATGTGATTAATCCGAAAGACTTACTTCTACATTATGGATCACAAAAGTGTTAGACTTGACAATACTGATTGGGCTGAATTGATTATGAAGAATACGTTGACTAAGTGGTGATGCTACTATGTGATGATCTGTATTTGTTTCAATGATTTATGTTGGCTTCAGTATCTGATTGGGTGACTGATTCAGTGGTACAGTGATTCAGATTCAGTTATCAGTGTTTTGAGATCTATACGTCGGTATTCTTAAGGAGAAGCGTGTACACATGCAGGTGTGATTAAGAATGATAATGTATACAATCTGATGCATGACTAATCAGGGTTTGTAGTGGAAGAAGTTGTTTTATGTGATGGGTAACAATGTTTGACTTGGTATATTGATGAGTGGTTATGCATTCGTATGATTTGTTCTGATATAGTTTGATATAGTTGCATTGATCACATTAGTAGATTTGATGATTCAGTATTTGAATAGTTGATTTTAGAATTGTTGGGAGTGGATCCAGTTTGAAACATTCTGAAAAGTTATCTACAAAGAGCTAAGGATAACGATCTTCATAAAGGGGATTATAGCTCCCTTCCAGTAGGAGCTGGAAAATGAGAGAAGGTTGTAGCCTTTTGTAGGTAGGATCCTATGTACTGGTTAAATTATGCGCCAGTACAAGATTGTAAGAAGATTATTTTTAATAAAAGAAGAAGACATAGATGACAACAATGGTGGTTTTCTCCCACATTGAGTTTCCACCTAAAAATATTGGTGTTCATATAGTTGTGTGTGTTAATTTTCTTTCTTCTTCTTAAATGTTCATAATTACTATCTAATTGATGAATAATGGAATAATAATGCACTTATCAATACTGTACAGGTGATTATATAATTTATATGGATATGCACAGGTTTATGTACTAATAGTCGCATACATACGCTAGTTTCATTTACAACGGTTGCGTATAAACATTAGAATAAGAAATTGAATTTGAAGTGTGTAAAATGCTGATTCATGCCACCCCCCCCTAGTATTTTTCTTAACAATTGGTTTCATATCAGGTCCTTCAAAAGAAGCTTGATCGTTTGAAGGAAGATTCATCAAGATGAGAAATCAAGAGGGAGTAGTATCTATCAGGCCACCATTGTTTAATGGAACCAACTTGATTTCTTGGAAATTCAGAATGAGAGCTTATCTACAGTCACTTGGAGCTGATGTTTGGGACATAGTTGAAGGAGGCTATCAGTATCCATCGTCCATTCCCACAAATGAAGCAGAAAAGAAAAAATATGAGACCAATGCAAAGGTTTTCAACGTTCTATGGGGAAGCTTGGAAGAATCAAAATTTATGAAGGTCATGAGGTTGAATACTGGAAAGACTATATGTGTTGGCTCGGTTGGGGTTGACCCAGGTTAGGCTTGTACTTCACACCAACAAAACCAACAGACACCAGCCCTTTCGGCAATGACTAGCAAGTAGGTTGAACTCTCACCCGAGGTGGTTATTGTAGAACTAAGCTTATGCAACCTTGAGGGACTGCGCGAAGTTGCTTTTAACTTTGCTTTTATGTACTTTAATCATGATTCTAACATTCATAACATTATTTTTAGTGTATTCTAAATACAGGCTTTTTCACATTCATTTTAATATAAATACATTTCAAAACAATAACAATTGCGCTAACATACCAATTACTTGCGGTTACTTCACATAAATAGATGTAACAGAAATAAAAGATATAGATACAAAAGACTTCACCAAAACTTCTACTTCTTTATTAAGATGGATCTTTCAACAAGTACAACTTCTCAAACTATGCACCCAGCTGCAGGTGGTCTATGCACTTAGATGTAGACTCTTCCAAGGCCTCCACGCACTCACCTGTGCAGCCTTTCCTTAAGACCCAAAACACACAACAAAAGCCTCGATGACTTGTGCTCTCTCTATGATGTGATCTAATGATGATCTTTGACAAAGAATTAGGTTGGGTGCAGGATCCCCCAAGGGCAATTTTGGGGCTTAGTGCCCATATTTTGGTCCAATGTTGTAATTCCAATGTAAAGACTCCGCATTTTGTGGGTTCGGAGTGTGTAGTTGTTAAAGAGTCATAGGGTTGTCCGCCCTTATTTTGATAATGTAATGTTAGCTGTAGAAGATCTACCCATGGTCCGCGAACCATGGGATTGTATAAATAGAGCTAAGCTCTAAGTAGATAGACATCAATCAATTAGGAGACAATGTGGAAGTAATGCGAGATAGCTCTAAAGTGTAAGTCTAAATTTTGGGTCATAGCGTAGGTAGAGGCTCTGTAGCTGAGTGCGTAGAGACCTAGTAGTCCGCAACTGACTGCGTAGAGACCTAGTAATTCGCAGCTGAGTGCGCGGACCCCTGCAGCTGAGTGCACAGGGTGAGTTGAGTCTGTAATCATTTGGAAGTATTAATAAAGAAAAGTTTCCTATCTTTTTTGTGTATTTATTTCCTGTTTATGCATCTGTTATATAGGGTATGAGTTTCACTTCTAATGCTTCTATGATGCACGAATGTGTATAACTGTATTGGTTAAGTGAACGCAAGTTAGAATATCTATTTACGCAAAGTTAATTAAGATCTGTCAATAAGATAAGTAAGATACTTAGTCTAGTTTGGAAAATAGCATAGTTTGTTGCCCTAGTAGCGTGAAAAGACTTCAGCCCCTAGTTAGGGCTGCACAGAAGCCGATTGTAACATTTCGCAAAGGTACTAAAGGGTAGAACAAAGCGCAAGGAAACCTGTGCAAAGGCAGGAATAGTTTGAATAAACCGACATCACATCCATCTCAAGGGTGTGGAAACTTGGTTCCAGCATCCCCCCATACTGCTTTGGGTGAGACTTTAGTCCGCGCTCTGTGGGCTGATGTCGAAAGGGCCAGTAGTATAGGGATTTTTTTGGCTAACTAAAGTTGAACCTGGGTCAAGCCCCCATAAGCCAACAAATGGTTCCGTTGTCGGGACCAGAATCTACATGAGTGATGTGTGATGTCATATCACTAGAATCCAACTAAGAAAGAAATCGAAGTCTGGTTAGATAGAAGGATTCATGAGTTCATGGCGCAGGAGAACAAATACTTGCGACTGTCAAAAGAACAGTGACTAGACAACTACCTGTATATGGAGATCCACGAAATCTTTTTTGTGTCCTTCCCAACTGAGCTATACGAGTGGATCGCAAATCTAGTAGATAGCCAAGGAAGGTGGAAGCTTGACAGTCCTATTGTGTGGACCCCAGAGCTAATGTGAAGGGTGGAAGCATCAGATGATAAGATTGCGCGCGTCGTCGATCATTGGCTCGATCGCATTATAGGTGGATTTGTTACTAAGTTTGCGGTCGACACCTCAGTCATCTATAGTGAGGCAGAGCGACGCTTTCTCAAAGGACTGCGACGTAAGTACATAAAATCTTTGAATACTTGAATTAAAATGTTGTTGTACGAAAAGCAAGTTATGCAATGTGATGCAGGAAAGTGTTCCCTCTGTGGACAAAGGCAACCCCTCTAGCCCTAGAGTGGATCTAGTCACAGCAAGGACAGATCAACAATAGATTTTCTTAAACAGTCATAGTTGGAGGCCTACTTCAACCAGTGGTTGATGGAGTTCCGTCGCGCTGCTCCAACTTTCGCTTCCTTCTCCTCAATGAGTGATCAACCTGAAACAATGCAAAGAAAATACAACAAAGCACGTAACCGGAAAACAACAATGACCTATTCACTCACAAAGTCAATAAATCATGAGCTATCAAGTAAATTACATACAAGGCATACGAAAACATCATTGACTGTATTAATTAATGAAATAAGAGCAAGCTTACAACCAAAGTCTTGACGTTGCAATGTTATCGGGAAATCTACTGTCCACTCGGAGCTGCTAGTCCCACTAAGACTGGTAGCTATCTTAGAAACAAACAAACTAAAACTACTTTCGCTTTCCTTTATGAGAAGTAGATAAGAGGGGAACAAAGGACACCAACCTCAGTCTTGCGCTTGGTTCTTTGCTTGGTTCCTCTCCCTTCTGACAGATCCTTGCCGCTTTTCCTTCATCTACCCGGCTTCAAAGAGCACCTGTGGAATCAAAGCAGCATAATACTATCAAAGAACAGAGATCTACGATCATAAACAATATAGGACCATATATATATTGACCACACAAATGCATATATCGTCAAACATACAAGAATGTGGAGGAAAACTTGAAAAGATTTATTAATATCAAGAATAGCAAAGAGGATTACAACCAATTGTTCTGACCCAGTGTCATCCTCAGAGCATGAAAGCCTTTCTTCACCTCATGAAAAGCTTAGATCACCCAACACTATGATATTCCACCAAGAAACCAACAGCACTTCCTTACAAGATACAAAATTCCAGCCTCTAGATCTTTGGGATGAGGGATCCATATATAGATGATTGCAAGGGGGTGAGTCAGCTTTTGGGATTTTGATTAGTGTATTCTCTCTAATAGTTCTTGATTCCACTTGGAGATTGATGATCTCTTATTCATCCCTGAGCAAATTCAGAGAGGCAAGTGTCATAGGAGAAGTTTTTGGAAGATTCCATGACGATCCACCTTGCAAACTGTCTTTGCCATTTGTCTACTCTCGCCCATCGCACCCTACAGAAGGGATTTCCAGTATGCATTGCACCCTTTACACTGGGCAGGTGAGATGCATCGCACCCTCTACATTGGGCAGTCTGTATGGTCCAGCTTTGACCAGTTCTGAGCAGTTTTCTATGGAGAACTTCTAGGAGATGATGTAATCAGCTGACCTTGTTGGGGTGTGAAGCAACACTTCTAGGGACTTAGGAGCCCTTGGTTTATGGACATGTATGATTGGGGTTGCAGTGCCCAAAAATGTCTATAACAGTTGCCCCCTAAAGCATGAGGTCGTTGATCTTTTGATGTCGGGTGAAATGCTTTATCATGAGGATCTGAAGTTTCTTCGAGCTGGAAGGCGACCTGTAATAAGATAAAATACAATACATTAACTTCATAATATTTTTAATGATCTAGCTGAGGCGGGCATCCCCATGCTCAACTTTATAAATTCATTTTCATGTACATAAGACAGACAACCGTCTGTGTGGCAGACTGATGATTCTGATAGAGCCATCATCCTTTGATTCGAATGATCATCTGTGCAGCAATGATGTACATTTGATGTCTTTATTTTCCTGAATATATCACAGCCCAGATGGATGAAACTAGATCCGAGGTCTTCAAACTCGTCCATCTTTACTCGGAGTACAAGTCAATCCATGTGAAAGATGTTTTGGAGTCGAACATGAAAAGACATTGCCTGATTACCAGCCAATGATGTAAGTTGTTAACAAGCGTGAGAGGAATCACCGATAATGATGATGACCCTCAAGGTACTGTAGTACAATTCGCGTGGAGTGAAAAGGGACTTGGCATCGAACACCACGCAAAATCTTTCGGTCGAAGGCCATTGATGTAAACCTATCGCCGGAAGTGAGAAACTTGCCATTGAGGCATGCAAGCTTCAAAGTACTAAAAGGGTTGTTCCTAAGTCGACTTCTTGGATAATGAGCTGATGTTGACAAGAAGTGACCTGTCGTAGGAGGGCCTTAATGAATCCCACATCTACGACACGGAACAGACTAAATGACTTCGGAGATGAAAACGATCTGATGATACAGGGTTCAGGGTGGCAGTCATGAAAGAATGGAGCGTGAATGTATTGCAGCGGATGAGACACAGGTGAATTATCTGAGCGACTTCTCTTGAACATATCGGCGACACTGACATGGATTGGTAGCGTTAACCCCAAATATGGATGGTGCGATGGACCAAAGGTGATATGACTGGTGAACGGAATAACCCAACCCGACTCGGATGTGGAGTGAAAGTGTCATGTTCAAGAGCAACTTGCTACCAATAAAGTTTCTTCAAGTTTTCTTCCCAATTTTTCCCCAGTCATTGCTGAATAGTACCTCTTTATTTTTGTCAAGCTTGAGGAGGATAACATATGCTTGTTCTATAATTTTCCCTTCGGGAAAACCTGTCGCTATGTTTTAATGAGCCTAGCGACAGTGAAACTCGTTCTTGTCTATATGGACAAGTTTGTCGCTATTTGGTTTTAACGAGTTTAACGACAAAGATAACTCGGTCCTTTTCAATTTTAGAGATTTTGAAAGGGACGTAAAGGAAACTCCAATAATCATTTTTCATCATATAATCCCTTAAGTCCGAAAAAGTATAAAATAATACGAAAGGGACGAATTTTCGGTAATTTTAATGAGCCGAACAAAACAAGCGCTCGATCTTTTTGTGTAATAATCCCTCAGGTCCAAAAAGATTAAAATCTAGAGGAGGGATAGAACTTCCGGTCACTTTAACGAGCTAGAGAGGCCAATCGCTCGGCAATATTTTCATATTTTACGAGTCAGGTGAAAAGAGCTTAAAGGAGACTCGTTTTTTGAGGAATGAGTGATAATTTCAGGTAGTAGCTGATTCCAGGTAAGGTTTGGAATTTTCCAATCATGGCAGTGTCACAAGGATGGCTAACAGGATCACTCTTCACAGTTGTTCCTCAAAAGGGGTAAACAATCAAATGGAGGTGAATGATCGGCTAAAACAAAGTGGAGGTGATGATGAGAACACGACCAAGGCTCAAAAGCTGATGATAATGCATTCACAATGGTTATTTACCGGGGATTGGTTTATTTTTTAATGAGCTTAAACTCTGGGGGAAACATTTTCTCATTGCTTAGGTTTAATTTTTAACGAGCTTGAACTTCGCATAAAAACTGCTCATGATAATGGTCATTGATTGTTTGATTTCACCACTAACCACTTTTTTCCTTCAAAGGTTGTACTACCTGTTCAATTTCTTCATCAAACCGATTAGAAATGAACAATATATGTTTGAAAAATGAGTTAAAACAATAATATTTTACTCGAATTACGTGAAAAGTAATTTAAAATGGTTTTTACCCGTCATTTTACCATTTTATTTGAACTTTGGTTTGTTGGAGCTCTGGAGGTGCTTTTCCCCCTTGATTTTCATCAGCTGATTCCGGGAGATTCTGTGGACAATTCTTGGCGCCATCTGGACCAGGTAGGAGCTAAACCTAAGCTCTTCAGTTGCATTCCTTCCTTTTTGAATTCTGAGCATGTTTCCCTGTTTTTCTGAGCCCCTAAGGTTTGAAAAATTCACCCTGGCTCCATCGCACCCTTCCTATATCGAAAGGTGCGATGCATACTGGCTTGGCCATTGGCCAGTCAGTATGCATCTCACCCAGTACACTGCTAGGGTGCGATGGGCGCGAGAAGGGAAACTTTTGCACTGTTTTCTCATGGAATTTTTGCCTGTTTTTTGCCAAATCAGGACCCTAACTCTTCTCTTGCTTGTTTTGAAGAGATTCATCGGACCAAAATGGTTGTTACATGGCGAGAACACGAGCATGAAGAAGAGAACATGGTTGCTTTACATGATCCGGTTATGGTAACTGCACTGCGGAACTGTGGCCTATTCAAGATTTTCTGCATCTCTAGCATGAGGCAACAAATCAACTTGTTGCAATTTCTTATTGATGCATGGGATCCTACCAACCAGGTGTTTCAGATCAGAGGCAAATCTATCCCCTTGACTGTCATGGACATCTATTTTTTGACCGGTTTATCGAGGCGTGGTGCCCCTCTTTCATTATCAGGTTCCGCCCGTGGGGGCGAATCCGTGAGAGATTATATTCATCAGTATTGCAGAGAGGGATCTCAGCCAAGTAGGGATGGCAAGATCAACATCCGAGATGTCATTGACCAGTCCTTGAGGACCATTCTATTCACTTTTGCTAGACTAGCTGGTAGTGCGGCTCTTCACATGGCTAACAAGTCCTATATGCAGTACGCCTTGGAATGCCTTGAACCAAAGGTGTTCAACTGGTGTGATGTAGTACTCCCTGTGATGAAAGAACAACTAACCAAGGTAAAAAGCGGAAAATCCAAGAACTTCAGCTATGGTTCTATTTTGACTGCTTTCGCCTTGGAAAAGATCCCACTGATGCAGCTGCAGTACATTTCACTTAGCTTACCTCCACTGACTGAGCCACAGATGTAGAGATGGGTCAACCTTATGGCCCAACATGCTGGTCAGTCCCAGGTTTCCTTCTCTGATACCTTTTTCGAGTGGTTCAACCGTCAGGAGATGGTTTTTTCCAAGTGTCCATATGGTAGATGGATTTCTGGGGTGACCCAGATTTGGTGTTGCCAGCTAGCGAGCAGTGGGGTGTTATCGGTAAATTCTCTGACCATATCTCTGTTTATTGTTTTTTATAATGTTCTCGTGCTTTCTTCTATCAAGACTAATCAAAACTCATGTGCTCATGCAAATATTGGACCAATTCAGCCAGCAGCACGTCTGAGAGCCACAGCTGCCATTCTAGTAGGAGAGGCTGTGGGGAGGGTTATCCTTCACGACCTTGATGTGGCCGAGACTCTTTCAGCATTGCAGGATCAGGTCGAGGGTCTCACTCTTGGTATTCTGGACGTGAGGACAAACGAGCTACCTTTGAGGTTGCAGCGACATACTACTGGCGTGGCGAGTCGATGGACTAGGCTTTTACGCATGATTGCAAAGGTGGTGACTTCTTATCACCAGCATCATTAGACTAGGGTGCCCCCTAGCATTTTGAGTTTTGGGTCATTTGACCGATTTTGTCTTGGTTACAGAACATTATGTATAAACCATAAACAGTTATATATATATATATATATATATATTTTATTTTCAGAGCTTTATTTTGGTTGAGTTACGTGATCTTGATGCAAATATTGATGAAATGCTTCTTTTATAAATGTTGCAAATGTCTATCTAACACGTAATTTTCTAATGAGTCTGTTAATGTGTTTAAGTTTCTGGAAATATGCTGATATTGAATAGAATCAAACTGCCTTTCCAAAATCTTAACCCTTAGGAACATGTGATAGATAGCTGGATTCTGTACGGAGTAGATACCAGTGAGCTGTAGGATGACGAGCTGTGAATCTAGCCTAACAACGAGTTGGCGTATGCCACTCATAATGGCATCAGAGACGAGCTCTATCAACGCACTGTATTCAGCAATATTTTTCATTGACCGACTAATACATACCCTTCTGAAACTCACTAACTCACCACTTGGATCGAAGATGGCCTAGGCCACAGAAGATAGGTTCCGCAAACTATGACTCGCTCCGTCGGCATATCCAACAAATGATTCCAATAGGTCTGACATCTGCAACAAATGTGAAAGCAGATCACTTAACCAAAACAATTACCCTTAGCAAAAAAAAAAAAATGTAACAAAAGCATAGGGGTTACTATCTTGAGTCAAGCATAGTAACGCTTAAGGTACAACCCGTTGCAGGGTTGCGCCAGCGAAATCCCATCATAATCCACTAACTCGTAGGCTCCTTTTGCTAATACAGGCTTAACAATATAGGGGCCCATCCATAAAGACTTGAACTTGCCTGCTCCCAATTTATCGGACTCCTGGTCGTAAAGTAAGACCAGGTCACCTTCTGAGAAGACACGGGGTTTGACATTCTTGTCAAACTGTGCCTTGACTCGTTTCTTATGGGATTCGTTAGCCAAATCGGCATCACGATGGGTTTCATCCAATTGGATTAGTTCCAAGAAATGAGCCTCCTCTTCTGAAGTTCCAGGGAGAAGGTTGACCATGAGTTTGAGGGACTAGATTTCACATTGAACTAGTAGGATTGCTTCCAGGCCATACACCAGTTGAAAATGTGTAAACCCGGTTGCATTCCTCACCGATGTCTGGTATGCCCACAAGGCTGAGTACAGCATCAGGTGCCAACTCCTTTTGCGGACTCCAATCATCCTTTGCAGCATCCGCTTCAGGACTTTGTCGATTGCCTCAACTTGTTCATTGGCCTGCGGATAATACGAAGTAGAGCTGTCATGGGACAACCCTAATTTTGCAGCCAACTCAACCATCATGTCATTGCGAAAATGTGATCCATGATCTGTGACTATGGCTTGTGGAACACCGAATCTAGAGACTACATGATTGAAAAAGAAGAGGGTAGTCGTTTCGCCACTATTGTTTAATGTAGGCATCACCTCTCCCATTTGGTAAAATAGTCCACTACGACTATGATATACCCATGCCCCCCGGCCGAGGTGGGGTTACATGTCATGAAATCTATGCCCCATTTGGCGAATGACCCAACAGCAACTACTGGTTGCAGAGGTGCGGGTGGTATTCTAGTTTTTCGATCGAAGATTTAACATGCATGGCAACTTCTGACTGTTGTTATGCAATCTTTGAACATTGTTGGCCAGAAGTATCCTACTCGTAAAATATTTTGCACCGTAGCGTAACCAGATTGATGCCCCCCACACGTGCCTAAATGGTTATCATTTAGGACTTTTTCGGCCTCCTCGTGGGTGAGGCACCTCCTCAGAACTGTATCGACACCACGACGGTAAAGTGTATCACCGACGATCATGTAGTCTTTTGCTTGGTATCGAATGCGTCGTTGTTCCGAGCGCGTGGTATTAGACCTATATGTTTTGGTTTAGAGATAGATGATTACGTCTCCATACCATGGATTGCTTGAAGATATCAGAAACAAAGATTCGTCCACGATCGCTTCTTCTGATGTTGCATCATTGGATGACGATGGGAGATCGCATAGTAATTCTGCAAAAACCAAGGATTTCTTTGATTTAGATTTTATAAATTCCAGATCAAACTCTTGTAGAATTTCTATCCATTTTGAATATTTGCCCCCCAGCAACTGTCGCAACAATATATAAGTCATGGGGTTGCAATCTGACAAAATGGTAGTTTTTCGAAAGAGGACATAGTGTTGAAATCTCTGTATCGCTTGAACAGCTACGAGAGCTAGATTTTCAACGTAGGAGTACTTGCTTTCTGTATCATTTAAGTTTCTACTTAAATAATATATACAATGTTCAATTCCATTGTCTTCTTGAACTAAAACCATTGCGATGGTCGTATCTGCTGCAACGAGATACAGGTTAAAGTCTTTTTGATAATCAGGAGCGTACATTAATGATGCTTTTATTAGGGATTCCTTTAAGGCATCAAAGGAAGCTTGCGCAACCTGATCCCAGATGAAGGGTACTTCTTTTTTTAATAGACGAGTATAACCTTTAGCAAGTTCGGCATAATTTGGAATGAACCTCCTCAGAAAGTTTGCTTTCCCTTGGAGTTTCTGAATCTGAAGCAGGTTTGAAGGTGGAGGCAAATCAATGATTTCCTGAACCTTACATGGGTCAAGACGAATCTCATTCTTTGAGACCACAAAGCCAAGTAAACGACCAGAACTGACACAGAACACACATTTGTATGGATTGAGTCGTATCTTGTAGTGTCAGCAGCGTAGAAATATTGCTCTCAAAAGTTGCGGGTGATCGGTCCACTTTCGTGAATGAGCCGGAAGATCATCGAGATATGGTTGAACGATGTTTTTGATGTCATGGAAGGCATAATTCATTGCCCTCTGAAATGTTTCCCCTACGTTCTTTAAACCAAAGGGTAGCTTGCGATATGCAAATGTGCCCCACGGACAAATAAATGCAGTCTTTGACTAGTCCTGTGGGTGGATATTTATTTGATTATACCCGGAAAATCCATCCATAAATGAAAAGATTTCACATCCAGTGCATTCATCAATTATCTGGTCAATGAAGGGTGTAGGGTAGTTGTCTTTCGAACAAGCTTGATTTACATCCCTATAATCGACGCACACTCTAATCGTTCCTTGTTTTTTCATTACAGGAACAATATTCGATACCCAATCGGTTAGAGGAACTGGGTAAATAAAACCAGCATGGAGAAGTTTTTCAACTTCTGCCTTGATGGCAGCGGCTTTCTTGGGGTGCACCTGTCGTAGCCGTTGTTGTATCGGTTTGACATATGGATACATCTTAATTTCGTGTTCAACTATGCTCAAGTCAATGCCTGGTATTTCATCATACAACCAAGCAAAGACATCTTTGAACTCGTGAAAAAGAGCATAATATATTTCCAGTTCTGAAGGAGAACAAGATTTTCCGACATGAATATTCTCTACAACATCTGTTTTGGTCAAGATATTTATGGAGATAGTCTCTTCAATATTGAACAAGTTTCGCTCGGAATCCACCGTGTTTACAGTATTTGATAGAAAATCAAAAAATGAGGGATGATGAAGGTCACTAGGAGTATCTTCCTTGTAATCGGGAAGATGGGAACGATGGTGGTAATCTTCCCATGGTGCCCCGTCAATTATCATTGACTAAACAATTCCTTCGTCTGTAGAATGTAGTTGCGACCAAGGATCTAAAGGGGTACCATATTCCTTAGACCTATCTATCCAAACGCTTGATGAGTGTTGATTTGGGTTTGCCTCCCATGCTGAAAACATTGATTGCTACAATATTTCTATTGGGCTTGGAGGCAATACCTGCAGATGATCCATGTTAATATCGTTTTCAGAGATCTTTTGAATAGAAGATATCATATTGCAGGTTCCCACCATTGCCACTTCCACCAGATTGATTGGAGGTGGTAGGGAAAAATTCCCCATTAATATAGGGTCTTTTAGTAGGCCTACTCCAATATTTTGAAGCGAATGAGGGCTTCCATGGATCATCGGAATGCATCCCATAACTTGTGAACTGTTGGCGGGAAATGTTTGCTGGTCGACGATTGTAATTCCTCCTTGAAAGGGAAATGCAATCTTCCTGAAGTAGGTCGACACAACGGCTGCAATAGCATATATCCAGGGCCTTCCCAGTAGGATGTTGTAATCGAGGTTTCCGTCGATCACTTCAACATCAATTTCTATTGTTTTTCCCCCAATTCGACTTGCAAGTTACTTAAAATCCCATATGGGGTGTATGTTCATCCATCAAATGCTTTTAATGTCGTCGAAGATCGTGACAAGGGTGGAGATCCTAAAGTTTTCCAGCAACTCATCGACATAATACATGTAGATACCCCCTCATCAATAATTGTTCGATGAACAATTTTGTTGAGGGCTTTCACTTGAATCAGGAAAGCTAGTTGAGCTGGTAACTGAGGGTCATATCCTTTGTGATTAAAGGACACAATATTGGAATCCGTTGGGTCAATCCCACCTATCGCTGATAATAAGGCCTGTTTTTGGGAGGGGCAATTTTGCAGTACCTCAAGTGTCGACATAGAAGATGGTGATTGGGATAGATCCTCCATTATATTATAATGATGTGATGCTCTGGCACAAGGATTAAATGTCGATTTGTGTACTACTCCCTTTGGTGGCTTTATCGTTAGTTCAGGAATAATGGGTGGCACAACTTCGGTCGAAGTTGTTGTCGAACTACTAGGTCGATCATTGGCCTTGTTGTCCGACAGTTGTGGATTCCCGTAATCTTTATTCCTTGTTGATATCAAAGCATCATTTTTCTGCTTCGAAACTGACAACATTAGCACTTGGGATGGGGAAGCATTATCACTAGCAACCAGATTTGTTCCTGAATTTGGAAACAGATCAGTCAATACTGCCGAGGTTTTTGAATTCTTGAAGAATTTTCTAAGCTCAGCTTTATATGGACATTCTCTTGTCCAATGATCCTCATCACATATAAGGCATGGACGATTTGGTTTCCTATCTCCAGAAGGGTTTGCAGAAGACTTTTCAGGGGACGACTCCTCCTATTTCTTCTTCTTCCCTTTATTTTTCTTCTTGCCTCCTGGTTACTTGGTTTCTTTTCCTTTGTCAATGGATACAGCATTTACCTCCAAGGCGAGAATTTATTCATTTTCATTTTGACCTGAACCCGTACGGGCCTTCTTCGACTTATCCTTTACGGTTTTCGTGCTGGTCGTTCCTATCACGCCATCCCCAGCATGAGAGTCTTTGTTTGATTTAGGAGAGGGAGGAAAGGAAAATTCTGGTCTAGGAGCATCAAGGATTTTATCGTAGAGCATGCCAGACTGAGTATAGATCAAATCTAAATATTGCACACGAGCAAATCTTGCTCTTCAGTGGCGACTCCTCCTTTTGCCACATCTTCTGTAATAGAAGGTAACAATGACTTAATAAACCATTCAGCCAACAGCTGATCAGGAACATATGTTTTTACCATTCTACGATGACGTCGCCACTCATGAATATGATCGGATATGTGAGTAGTCGTCGTTTGCTTGAAATTGGTAAGAAGTTTTGTTCCCGTTTCGTACCTTATGGGTAACTGAAAATGGGTTTAAAAGGTTGTGGCTAGGGTACTGAAGTTATCAAACGAAGCTCTAGGAAATTCGATATACCATTTTGCTACCGAACCAGTTAACATTCCCTGAAAAAGGCGAAGCCTAATCGAATCATCATTTAGAGTGTTAGACGAACACCACAGATGAAAGGTCATCACATGATTCGACAGGTCTTCACCCAGATTTCCATTAAATTTAGGAATATCTGATGGAATTTTATGAGGAATCGCTGGCCACCAAGGGGCGTAAGCAATTGGAGGTTAGCCGATTTAGATCTGGTAACTCTAAAGTTGCCACGAAGGGAAACTGTTGATTCAGGTTCGGTGAAGCATACCCAGGATAAGATGGGATTGCCTGAGCAGTGGGTCTTTGCATACCAGCATAGTGCATTTGACGTTGATAACTTTGATAAGGTTGATGGGCATTGTTACACAGCAATTTGTCACCGTTTGTCACCGTCCCTATTACCCCCTCACCCGCACACTGGAGGACTCATTCCGGGACCTGTGAGAAGTGACATGACCTAAAACACTTGCATTATATTCCTCTAAGTGTGAGCTTCATATGCCCTGAAGACATCTCCTGCAGAATACCCATAAAAAGACCTCTTTTTGCATTGGCGTGGTTCCACAGTGTACTGCTCGTGCCAATGGGGGAAATCCTCTAAAGAGGGCACGCCAGTTGGCGGTCTGTCTCAAAGTCGCACTCGCGCCAACCCAGTTGGGTAAAGTTTTTAACGAACAAAATTCCGAAGGTTCTCCCTAACCCATTCATCAACTGAATCTATGTTGAGGTAGGATGGTTTGGCTTCGAATCTCCATAGAAGGGAAAGTGGTTTGCCACCTTTCATGGAAGTTTCCAAGTGATAAAGCCAATCCCATGAATAATGTGGTTGATCCTATCTCTTTCTTCTCTATCTATAAAAGCTTGCCTCTATGCCTTGAGCAAGCTAGTCACAATAGTTACAATAGTTCTAGTTCCAGCATAGTGATAGAGAGTTTGAAGCTGCAAGAGCCTTCTTTGCACCCATAAGGCCAAACCTAAGTAAGGAGATTCTTGTCACCCAAAGAGAGAGAGGCTTGTTCCTCATCCCAACAAGCTTTGCAAGACTTGTGTAGCTGACTACCCAGCCAAAGGAGGATTTGACGTCAAAACAATGGTTGTATTCTTCTTTGTTATTTATTAATAATAGATGACTATCATTATGGTCCCACTCTCATTGTCTTATGTTTGATGATGAGTTATATCTTTTCTGACTGATATATAATTGCATCTACTAGATTTTATGCTTGTATTTGTGTTGTTCTTTGCATGTGCAGGTGTCTAATCACGGAGATCATGGGGATCGTGACCGACCGAAGCAAAGGAACGAGAGCAACGTCTCTTCTACGAATATTAGCGTTGGAATCCAAATAGGTTCTCATCATCCACTTTTTATTTGCAATTAGGAACTTGCGTGGTAGCATTGTTTGATTGTTGCAAGACCCGGTCTGGGCTAGTAGGGATCGTCTCTGTCCGCAGAGAGGATTTACCTCCACAACAATTGGTGACCATACTGGGGAGTTACCTTGTTGTTTGATTTATAAACTTTAGACGGAGCCTGAAGTACGGCCAGATAGCCTTCGAAACGCTATTTCTTTGCATTAGCGAAGTAGATCAACGCCACTTTAGTCAATCTTTGGTTTGGTTTACGAACTAAACAACTTGGAGTTTGTCTTGTCTCTTTGGTTTCTCTTGTTTCGATTGCTTAGATAGCTTTCTGGGTTGGATGCTCTGTTGTCTCTTGCTGCCTGGTCTGTCTAAATACTGTCGACCAAGCCTTGGACTGCTTGTTTTTATTTTTAAGCTAGCAAACTTGATTGGCGCTCTTTTTTGCATGACAGTCGCGCCAATTGGCGCCACTTGCCAGTGTACATCCCGCGCCAATCCTCAATTGGCGCTAGTTTTCCGCCTGACAGTCGCACCAGGCCTGTGAACTTTTCTAGTTTACTTGTTTGCAGCTTTCCAAGCTTGGGTTTTGTGTCTAGCTACACCTTTTTCAATCACTTGAGTTTGTCAGAGTCTTGTTTGATTGGTTTTGAGTTTTTTTGGAAAATTATTAATTTGATTTCCTTTGATCATTACTTGGAGGTTTGTCTCAGTCTTTTCACAATTTTGCATCTTTTTGCTTTTGTTTTGCAAAAAAAATTCCCCCTCATTCGCCGAGGGGGGCTAAATTGTGTATGAGTGTTAATCGCCTTTGAGTGTTTTTAGTTTATGATCTTTGGAACTCACACCCGTTTTTCTTGATTTACACTTGATTGGTTCTTAGATTACATTAGAATCATCGTGTGTTTGAGAATTCTCTTGCATAGATCACACTTGCATAATTAGAATTCTCATTTTCAGGATATGAATGAAAAGTGTGCATAGATTACATTTGCATACTTTGGGTGTTTGCCATTTTCCACTGATTTCACAGTTTAGCCCTAGGGCATCTAGTGGCTTTGTGCATCGAGCCTTCCTTAGGAGTTTTGGTCTTCTGTTGGTCCAGTCAACTTTTTGGTTACTCTCTTGCACTTGTTCAGTGATTGTTAAACTTTTTATTGCGTTATTCGGGTGATTCTCTTCTTTTCGCTTGGATTTCGCTTGGCTTCGTTTGGGCTTAGATCACACAGCTCATAGAGGTCTTTGTGCTTTCTTCTCAATTTGAAGGACTATTTTGGTGTTTTGGGGATTCCATTGTGTGCTCATTGAGTGAAATTGATCTTTTTCTTGGTGTTACTATCTCTCAAAATTTGTTTAGTGCACTTTTCCATTGAAAAGAAAAACGAATAATCTCTTTTGCGTTGCATTAGTTAATTGAAATTAGAAGCTTTTCATTGATTAAGCAATTTAAAACAAAGAAAAGTTTCGTTTATTTGTCATTAGCTGCATTAGAGTGGTTTTTGATTGTTTGTTGTCATTTTGTTTGAAAATTTCTCAACTCTCTCGTAGTTAGTATTCATCGAACGAAATGATATTCTTTGGCATATAGTTTGCATTTAGGGAATTGTGAGAGATTACATACGGTAGGACCTGGAAATTGAAACTTAACTAAAGATCAACCATAAAATGAACTGAATGAACTTAAAAACGCATTGGAACATAACGCTCACTAATTAGAGGTTTAGGCTAGAGACGTGCTCCGACGTCGTTAAACCTAGTCACTGTTGTTTCACACTACGGTTGGGTGATTCCTCCTTTTGTGACTCGATAGTGGTCTAGCACGGACTTGAGATCCCACGTACCATCGCGTATATAGGGGAGACCCCACTAGGTTATCATCCTTTATCCACAGGAAGCCGTGTCTACCGCCTTACAAGTCGTAACGCACCGAACACAGCATTCGGGAAGATTGACTGCCGTACGGGAAGTCCTTGGTTTTCATATGACTACCAAGGTGTATATGCAGTTTTACGGATTTGTTTGGTAAACCCTTTGCCTAGTCTCTCCAGAGTAGTCACTTTTGATCCTTTTTGGACTCCTTAAAAGAAAAGGCTCACTTGAGCAATTTGTCACTTCGGGCTCACAAAACATTCGAAGGCGACTAGAGTCACCTTTTTGTCCTTTTCTCGACTCTTAAAACATGAAAAGGTCAAGTTGTGTCCTTGCGTCTTAAAATTTATTCAGTCGCGTTCACATTTACCCAGTTAGATCTTGTTTGCGTTAGCTTGAGTAGGTTTCTTTTCATTCTTGATGGCAACTTTTCCGGGGTTCACCAACCCAGGGATCCCCTCTGACGGGAACCCTGGTCATTTCACTCCTTTTGGAAATGTTGGTGCTCCTTATATGGCGACGTTGTCCCTCCCAGGGTTAACTGTTGGGTTTCCGTTCTGGTTGTTCTCAACCTCTTTGGTCCCTGCTGCCTCACCATCTAGTCAATCCGTCCCTCCACCTGAACAACATCATGTTGATTCTAAGGTGGATCTCTCCCCTTCTACGCCCATTTCTACATCCTCATCTTCCACTTCACCTGGTGAAAGTCTCGATTCGAGTAACCAGGTGGCTAAGAAGAAGAAGATGAAGATGAAGAAGAAGAAGGCTCCTAAGGGAGAGGTTACAAGTGCAGTTACCTCCTCGAGTACACCTAAAGTCGGGCCCCCTTCCACTCCTCCGCGGAAGGTCAAGTTTCCTTGTCGATTATGCAAGGAGGACCATCTTCTTCGCGATTGTCCTGGCATTCCTAGGGTACTAGAAGTATGGTCTCACAATCTGGCCCGCCCCTCATCATCCTCTAAAGCTCACGGCAATGCTACCTTATCATTTGGGAATGGTAAGTGAAAAGGGAAGATTCGAATCCCCTGTAGACTTTGTGAAGGAAATCATCCCCTTCACCTTTGTCCACTAATGGATAAAGCCTCTGTTATCTTGGAAAGTCTTACAGCTCCTTCACCCCAACTTCCCATTGGTTATCAACGTCTCTCTGCAGCTGCAGATCGTCCTCCTGCTGACAAAGAGATTGCTTCAAATTCTTCTCTTGTCCAGGCCCCTCTTCCCGAACACGACTGTCCCCAACCTGTTCCAGACCAACCATTGGTCGGAAAGAGTGTCGACTCGAGTTCACCACCCATCGATCACTCTGTTTTGGAAGAGCATCATGCCCATGTTCTTCTCGTCTCTTCAGATTCTCCTGAGTCCCGAAATGACTCTCCTAACCCAGCTGCTCCCGAAGGTTCTCCTTCGGTTCCTTTAGCACATGGGGGCAATCATACGATTCCCCCACCAAGTAGTCTGGTCGCTTCCTTTGATTGGAATCGCCTGATCGCCGGTTGCCTTCCATCCCATATGCCTTTCCAGATCACAGTACATGCCTGTGCTAAGACAGTACCTGGCACTGTTTTGGATGAAGGGGCATCTGTCAGTCTTATGCCGTACACTACTTGGCAAGCTTTAGGTTCCCCACAGCTTGGGCCAGTCACTCAGAATCTGTTGGCCTTCGACGGAGGAGCCTGTCCATCTCTAGGAGTTCTCCCGAAGTTCCCTATTACTTTGGAAGGCAAAACCATCTATATAGACGTCTTGGTTACCCAAGTTGTTTTAGACTTTAGTCTTCTCCTTGGTCGCGACTATGTTTACACCATGGGGGCCCTCGTTTCTTCGCTTTTCCGTGTGGTTTGCTTTCCACACGATGGAAGAATTGTGACTATCGATCAAGTGTCATTCGTTAGTCCCTCGATGCCTCCTGCGCCGTTGTCGTCCCCTCCTAGTTTTCATCCACCAGTTGCATCTACCCCACCACAGATCAACTACGTGGCCACCTATCCCGTGCCTGGATTCAGTGATGTCGCCGTCGTGCATAGTGTTCTGGAGGCATTGGACCCTGACTTCCAAGATGTTGGCCTTCCATCAAGCGTGGCACTCTTGGGAGCCTCAACTTCCTATTCATTATGGTGAAGTTCCATCGGAGCACAGTTCCTTGTCTTGTGTCAAGCTCGTTAAAAAATGAAACAAAGAGTCCGGAGCATAGTTCCTTTCCGGTGTCAAGCTCCTTAAAAAATGAAACTAGGTTTGGTCGGAGCATAGTTCCTTTCCGGTGTCAAGCTCCTTAAAAAATGAAACTAGGTTTGGTCGGAGCATAGTTCCTCTCCTATGTCAAGCTCCTTAAAAAATGAAACTAGGCTTAGTCGGAGCATAGTTCCTGATCTTGTGTCAAGCGTGTTAAAAAATGAAACAAGGGTTTTGAGGATAGTTCTTTTACTGTGTCAACCTCATTAAAAAATGAAACAACTCCCTTTCCCAATCGAGCCTTTTGATTAAGATCTCGTAAAATCCATGTCGAGTCTTTCATAGATCTCGAAAGTGAACCTTCATTCCATCCACTGTGTTGAATGCAATGAAGCTTGGGGGGCATGTACCTCGTTTTGTGTCATTATGCTGGGGGCATGCGAACTTATAACAAGCATAGTTTTTCATTTCAAGCTTGTGTAAACATGAAACAGAATCCAAGCAAAGTTCTCCATGGTTCAAGCTTGTGTAAAAATGAACCCATACCCATTTTACATCTCGTGATTGCTGTCTTTATCTGCTAAATTCTGCTAGATGAGCCTTGGTTGTTTTCATTCCATCGCCGCCATCTCTTTAACCGATCATATGCTCTCACTTGGTTGTTTTTCCTTCCCTGAGGAACCGCAGCAATGAGTGGTTTTATTAGCCAGCCTCTTGACCATTACATGTTTTGAGCAGTTCCACCATTGCCAGAACCAGTTGCTACCCTTTATACCACTCGTTCCTCTAGGACGAGTCTCCTTTAAGCTCTTTTCTGACTTGTAAAAGATGAAAAGATTGCCGAGTATTTTTCCCTTTTTGACTCGTTAAAGAAAATAAAAATGGAGGTCTACTTTTAGCTCTTTTCTGACCGTCTAAATATGAAAATATTGCCGAGTTATTCCTCTTGACTCGTTAAACATAAATAAGAGGCGGTCGTCTTTAAACCCTTTTCCGACCGTGTAAAAACGAAAAGATCGTCGGACCCTTGTCGTTTCAGGTTCGTTAATGGTTACAAAACGACGTGATATTGATCGCTTTTTTACTTTTTCAGATCGATGTCACTATAAATGAAAAGTACTCCTCGATCGTAATGGTCGGGCGGTTCTTTCGGGCATTGTTTTATACTTTTTCGGGCTCGGGAGACACAACTTTACGAAAAAGGACCCCCTTGGAGTTTTCTTTTCTGCTGTCTTTTCAAACTCTCTAAACATGAAAAGACGCTGAGTTTTTCCTTTGTCAAGCTCGTTAAAACCTAATGACATTGGATTTCGTCGAAATGACGCTCACAAGCATATGCTATCCCCGTCAAGCTTGTTAAAAATAACTGGGGTACTCGCCAGAAATGGTGGGGAAAATGGACCCATAATTATTGTCGTGTTGGCAGTATGTCGCTCTTGAACATGGCACTAGTCTGCATTCGTGTCTGGGTGGGAACATCTCATCTTGTTTTACACTAGCCTCCGTGGGTTTGGGTGATCCTATTTGACCTCTCATCTGCCCATTGCCTTGTCACCATGACCTCTTCTCATTTGATGTCAGATACTGCCAAGTCCACTATCGTGCCACCGATATGTTCAAGAGAATTTGACCTCTGCAGAATTACAACCTCCCTCTGATACCTCACATAATTCTGATTCACCACAACATTCTTCCTCTGTCTTGTGTCAATGATGTGGGAAACATTATGGCCCACCTTTGATCAAGGTCACTTCCTGTCGACTTCAGCTCATTATCCAGGAAGCTGATCTAGAGACTCCCTTCGGTGCCTTGGAGCCTGCATGCCTCAATGGCAGGTTCTTCGTGTTCGACGAGAGTTTTTCATCATTGGCCTCCGATCGAATGATTCTACGGGTGTTCGATGCCAGCCCATTGATTCACACGCCGTAGATTGTACCTGTAGTACCTTGAGGGCCATTGTCATTATTGGTGGTACCTCTCACGTTTGTTAACAATTTTCATCATTGACTGGTTATCAGACGATGTTCATGCATGTTCGACTTCAACTCCTGTATTCACATGCTTGGACTTGTACTCTGTTCGAGTCGAGATGGAGCGCACGACCCTGGATTTTGTTTGTTGGAATCCAGGCTGCGATTTGTGGCTCATTATGATTGTTACATGACTCATTCACTGGATGGCTGCGACCATGCCTGAGTCTCTATATCGATCCTCACTAGATGGCTGCGCCCATACCTTGGATCTAGATTATTCTGTACTCTGTTCTGGATGGCTGCGCCCATACTGCATATATCATGTACTTGAGATATCAGTTGTACTTCTTTACGCAGGTTCTCCGGCGGCCGTGTTTTCAGTCACGCATGTTCTTGTAAAGAATTTCACCCCTCTCTCTCTCGGGCCTCATGCTTTAGGGGGCATCTGTTACACAGAAATTTGTCACCGTTTGTCACCGTCCCTATTACCCCCTCACCCGCACACTGGAGGACTCATTCCGGGACCTGTGAGAAGTGACATGACCTGAAACACTTGCATTATATTCCTCTAAGTGTGAGCTTCATATTCCCTGAAGACATCTCCTGCAGAATACCCATAAAAAGACCTCTTTTTGCATTGGCGCGGTTCCACAGTGTACTGCTCGCGCCAATGGGGGAAATCCTCTAAAGAGGGCGCGCCAGTTGGCGCTCTGTCTCAGAGTCGCACTCGCGCCAACCCAGTTGGGTAAAGTTTTTAACGAACAAACTTCCGAAGGTTCTCCCTAACCCATTCATCAACTGAATCTATGTTGAGGTAGGATGGTTTGGCTTCAAATCTCCATAGAAGGGAAAGTGGTTTGCCACCTTTCATGGAAGTTTCCAAGTGATAAAGCCAATCCCATGAATAATGTGGTTGATCCTATCTCTTTCTTCTCTATCTATAAAAGCTTGCCTCTATGCCTTGAGCAAGCTAGTCACAATAGTTCTAGTTCCAGCATAGTGATAGAGAGTTTGAAGCTGCAAGAGCCTTCTTTGCACCCATAAGGCCAAATCTAAGTAAGGAGATTCTTGTCACCCAAAGAGAGAGAGACTTGTTCCTCATCCCAACAAGCTTTGCAAGACTTGTGTAGCTGACTACCCAGCCAAAGGAGGATTTGACGTCAGAACAATGGTTGTATTCTTCTTTGTTATTTATTAATAATAGATGACTATCATTATGGTCCCACTCTCATTGTCTTATGTTTGATGTTGAGTTATATCTTTTCTGACTGATATATAATTGCATCTACTAGATTTTATGCTTGTATTTGTGTTGTTCTTTGCATGTGCAGGTGTCCAATCACGGAGATCGTGGGGATCGTGACCGGCCGAAGCAAAGGAACGAGAGCAACATCTCTTCTACGAATATTAGCGTTGGAATCCAAGTAGGTTCTCATCATCCACTTTTTATTTGCAATTAGGAACTTGCGTGGTAGCATTGTTTGATTGTTGCTAGACCCGGTCTGGGCTAGTAGGGATCGTCTCTGTCCGCAGAGAGGATTTACCTCCACAACAGGCATAACCATTATGAACTGGTTGATGTTGACTGTTTTGAATATACGGTTGCTCGTTACTTGCAAAGACTTGGTGCTCAGATCCTTGGTAAACTTGTTGGAATTGTGGTTGTTGATATTGCACTAGCCATGGTTGTGAGACCATGTGCTGTTGTCCAACATTGGTTGTTTGACCAAGATGAGGGGTAATGGTACCATTTGAGCTTGGGTCACTCCAGTTAAGGAGCCACTAATCGATGATTTTGGTGGCGTCGCATGGACAAGGGGTTGTTGGATTGCAACCTGAGAGACTTGAGGTTAGCATACAACAAGTAACACTTGTACTTGCGACACCATCACAATAACTGGTGTAGTGGGGATATTTGACATAGGTAGACTTTGTTGCATTGAATATATAACTCTTGTTTGTTGAGGCAGTATTGGCATCCAACCACTGGATGTAATTCCAGCATAACCTGAATTTTGTTGCGAACTCTCATATGTTTTTTCTCCTGGAGAAGACAATGAAAGGGCATATTTCCCCCCATATGGCGGTAATCCGGTGCTTAAGGGAATGATTTTCCTTTGAGGACCGGACTGCCCAAATTGACATTGTGAAAGATCAATTTGCTGAGACTCAACATAAGAGATTCCAGATATTATTTCGGACGAACAAACGGGAAGAGACCATACTGTCGAAACAACCCCTGGATGGGTTCCATCCAGTGATTGAGAACTAGTTGCGACAGACGGTACGCCAGTGAACATTGTTGGAGTGGCAGCAGGGAGTTCTACCGCTGCTGTGTCAAATGACACAGTCCTAGATGTCGACGGTTGTTCAGACATATCTAGTCTATCCAAAAGATTTCCTAGCGATTCTACAGCAACTTCCGATAATGGTAGACTAATTTCTAATGAAGAAGGATATAGGGTGATCCCAGCTCCAAAATGCGATGGAGTAATAGATGGGGGATCCTCCTCAATCTCTTCTATAGCAATCAACCCAGGTGGGAGAGGTAGACCGTCAGGTCCGTAAAATATTTCCGGTGCCGAAGAAGGTATAGATTCTGCAGCGACAGATGCTTGGGGAATAACACCTTCCGAATCAGCTGTAGATGGAGTCGGTTCAGGTATAGAAGTGTTTACCCTCACACTAGGATCAGTCCTAATGTCCTCTAGTGGCTGCGGAGCTTCTTCTGTAGAGGCAGGGATACCAGAAATGTTTGGAGTAACCGGAGTCTCTGAGGGTGTCAGAACACTTGTTCCAACCAGACCAGGGGACTTTGAACCAGTTAAACGAGTTCGCTTTGTCTAGAATAGTTTTGATTTTGGAGACAAAGATGGTTGACTCGTAAGCCTCTGCGAATGACGGGGTTTCAATTGACTTTCCTCCACGATTACGGATTACTCAATCAACTAAACATAAAGGGAAAATGATTCCGAATTAAATGAATTTTAGACGCTTTGACACAACTTGTTTTTTTAATTTTTAAGAGTCGAGAAAAAAAAAAGATGACTCTAGTCACCTTCGATTTTTAATGAGACTAAAGTGACAAGTGCTCAGATGGACCTTTTCCTTTAAGGAGTCTGAAAAGGAATGAAAGAGACTACTCTGAAAATCTAGATAGAGGGATTACCAAACCAATCGCAAAACTGCAGAATACTTTTTACGGTACGGCAGTCAATCTTCCCGAATGCTGTGTTCAATGCATTGTGATCGATAGGGTGGTAGACACAGCTTCCTATGGATAAAGGATATAGCCTATTGTGGTCTCCAAATATATACTCGATGGTACGTGGGAGCACAAGTCTGTACTGGCACTTGTCGTCTCAAAGAGGAGGAATCACCCTGTTAGGTTCCCATACCAAAAGGTGTCATATTTCATGATTGGCTGATGAAATGCCAAATATGTTCATCCTTTCCATGCTGCAAAGGTTCCATATTTTCAAAAAATCAAAAAAATTAAAAAATGAAAAGAGGGTATGCCCTAAAAGAAAGACCAAAGGGCAAAAAGAATGAATTGGTCAAAAAGAAAGAAAATGGACCCCAAAGAAAAGACCAAGAAAGTGTGCTAGTCCAAAATGCCACTAATGTCCTATTTTACAAAGAAGTTCAATATGTGCAATCAGTGACTTCTGTCACTTCTTGATGGATGGCCAAATAGCTTAATCTTGGCCTCTCCATGTTTAAATTTCTTCTTTTAGAGATAGAGAGTGAATTCTGTCCAAACAGTTCAAGCTTGGCAGATAAGTAGTCAGGTAGAGAAGCAAGGGTGCTCAGCAGTTAAATCTCAGCCCCTGGAGGAAATAAGGGCAAACTTAGATAGGATTGCAGTTAAAAAAAAACAAGAGAGTAAGGGTTTTCTAGTTCAAATGCACCCAATCAAAAAGGAAGAAAAATGTTAGGTGTATTAGGCAAGGTAGGCAGTTTTGATGTTGCAGAAGTAGGTTTGTGAACAATTTTGTCTTTTTAAGATGTTGCATCTCATGGATATCATAAATGCCATGGCAAGGTGGCTATGAAACAGTTGGAGCATGACTAATTTCCCTTCTCATTCCTCCAAAAAACATTTACTAACCTCCCCTCAAGGAAATTTAGATTTGCTCGGTGTTCCTAGTTCACTTCATTTCATGAAAAAGAATAAGTGAGACTCTGTTTCTACTTAGGATATCAAAGCCACATTTCTTGTGTAAAAATCATTTTCTTCCATTATGCTAAGTATTTAAAATTCATGAATTCAATCCTTTGTTCATTTCCCTAAACCTAAATTTCACTTTTCAAACTTAGAGGGTTGATTAAACCTATATTAACCTGCTAACACTATTATATAGCTCCTACATAATGTTTTCCCCGCCCCTATTATATAAATACATAAAAACCCCAACAAAACTTTTAATATCCCGCTCGGGCTTATTTATAGCCAGATATTAATATTTTAAGGGGGTCCAAGGTTTATCTGAAACCTTATGGACAACCCTCCCCGCGCACACATATAAACATTGGATTTCATTTAACATTCGGTTAAATGAATAACCAACCCACCCGACAAACCCAAAGTTTAAATACACTGAAAACCTTACAAAATGTTGAATTATATGGCGGGTCCCCATGTCGTACCTTTCCGCCATCTCCGTCCACTCTCGACCGTCCAATGCAAGGCTTTCCCATCGGACGACCCACAACGATATCAGAACCCCTCCGATGACCGAACATTAGCGCCCGGGAAAATGGTGGTTTTTCCATTTTACAAGAACCACGTGAAGCCCGCCCAGTGCTATCACGACCCCTCTACCCAAAATAGTGTTTGTCCAAAAGCGGTGCGGGATAATACCATTTACCACCCCCGCTTCCCCCCGCTGACGTCGTCACCCACGTCATCACCCACATTGTCTGCCACCTCACCTCCGCATCGTCTGTCGTGTCATCCACCATGTCACTGCCAAGTCAGCTTCCGTATCCCGCTACACGACAAATATTATGTCATGCTGACGTCACTCGACCGAAGCGCACCAAAACCCGCCAAAATCAAATTTTTGTCAAAAAGGTGTAAAATGTCATTTTTTGTTCATTTCTATTTGTTTCTTTTACGCAACCTCTACATGTTGTTTCTCATCCAAAGCAGCATTTTGACTACACAGTCCACCACCCAGCTAAATTGAGTCCACATCTCGGCCCCTCAGCTCGGTCCGCCACCTGCATTTCGCACAGGGCGCCCATTAAAACAGGTATTTACCCAAATTTTTCTCCCAAACCCCATTTTTTCTAGTTTTCTCTGTAAATTCGCCAAAAACACCCAAATTTGAATTAGAAATGTTGTGCTGCCTTCAAACCCACGCACTGTAACCTCTGTTTTTACCCATTTTACCGAGAAATCCCTCAAACTCTGTCTCCCTCTGCAAATTCGCCTACTAAACTAAATTCAAATTGGTCTCAACCTGCAAATTCTCTGAGAAAACTCCCAGAAGCTATAATTTTACCTATTGTTGCTACATAAAGCCCAAATTTCAAATTGAAAAATCACAGAAGATTGAATAATGGAGGCTCCAGTGGCCCTGAATGTTTCCCCCCTCAATGCACCACACAAAGAATTGGAATGGTTGCCCCTTGCTGACAGAGATTTCCAGATTAATGACTTAATTGGTGACAAGCCTCACCTCCAAGCAGTTTGTGAAATTAGGAATAGCTACCACAGCAATGCTGATGTCTATGGAATTTGGGAGTCCAGCATGCCCATATATTACCTCCCCTCAGTAAATGTGCTTCCTGATATCATCCACTTATGTTCTGCCAATTATGAGCCCACTCAAAGAGCAATTATGGTTCCATCTGGGACTGTCTTATTTTACATTACCCCTAAACCCATAAATGAAATGCTACATTTCAAGCCAACTCAGCCTCTGGCCCCTCTCTCCATGGGATTCTTGCTTGACCAAGGTGCCAAACTGCCCAATTCAGAGATAACCAAAATAGCTCAATTATTCATGAAACCAAATTGCCAGCCCCAGCAACCTCCTCCTTATCTGCATTCTTGGTTCACTGAAGCAGGAAGATTCATTGTAGACATGATTTCCTACATCCTGGGATTTAAAACCAGTGAGTATGTTGATGAAACTACCTTAGTTTTGTTGTCCATGTTTACTCCAGGACAGCCCCCTGCTGTCAAATATGATTATGCCACCTTCATAGCTGATAAGATCCATGAGCAATTCATGAGCCTGGATAGAGAAAGAGTGTTCAAATACACATCATACATATATCATCTGCTGCTGTACAATCAACCAGATAGTTTTCAAATTCCCCTTAGAAAATTGGATCTCAAAGGAGAGCGAAGGTCTGTAATCTTCTGGACCTCAGTCTTCCACCGTGTTAGTGACTCCCCTTATACTTATTGTGAATTCATTGACCTGTTCATACACCCAGCCTCTTCTTTATTGATGACAACTCCTCTTGCCAGACTCTCTGGTGAAATGCAGAAAATTTTACATCTCTCAAAGGGCTACAGTATAGGTGACTGGTACTTTTACCAAAATCACACTGAGATCAGGATATATGGCTGTGAGTTGTGCCCCTATAAACTGCCAAAATATGTGCCTATGAGACCATTTGTCTTCAATAAAAGGGAAGCCTAGGAGGAGGCTGACAAGATTTTAGGGGAGCAACTTAAGTTGAAACAAAGTTTTTATTGGGCACCTTATGACCCTGATCATTTCATAAGTTATAGAAAAGTGAAAAACAAGCTAACAGCATATGTTCACCACAAGATCCCTGAAATTCAACAGTATGCTAACCAACAAGAATGGGTAGAAGGCACATTAGTTGAAGAAATTACTGAGGAAGAGAAATTGGAAAAAGCCATGAAAGAGCTTGAAAAAATGCTTGACCTGGACTCTTTTGGACAGGTATCCTTCAAGCTGCCTCAGCACATAGGAGGTGATACATCTTTTGCCGGGACTTCTCAGCAGCCCACACAAAAAGCCAGTACAGGGTCAGCAAAGGGCAAAGAGGTAATAGGTTCAGAGCAGGACATAATGACAGACCAGCCAGCTACATCAAAGGAACAAGGCCAAGGGCAGGTTCCTCCAGCTCAAACAAAGGCCCCAGAAATCCCTGCACTACAAACTCCTCTAAATGAGGAAAGAGGCAAGAAAAGGGACATGCAAGAAGACACACCGATCAGTGGTCCTGAAGAGCAACCAGGGGAGAAAAGGCAGAGATTGAACCCCTATCAGAGGAGGAATTCATTGAGGAGACCACAGATAGTCTAAGGGAAGAAAGAGTAGTCAGCCAGGATACATCCCTGGTCACAGAAACATCGGCCAGTTCACACAGGCAGGAGATTGGAAGACAACATAGTGTGGAATTCTCTTCTGCCAGGCCACAAGGCAGGCAAGGCTCTGATATTAAGAGAACATTTACTGAAATAAAGGCAAAAAATGAGCCAATAAGAATTCAACTTTATAATCACTTACTGAAGATGGCCCCCACAAATCAACAAAGGTTAATGTCGGCATATGACATTCAAGAAGGAAAGATGATCCTGAGTCACTTCAAGCCCAAAATGCAGCAACCACAATCAGCTGTTGATTACATCAGGACCAATTTGGAAGTGTTAGCTGAAGACATCCAGCCAATGGACCAGATTGAATTGCATAAGAAAACCGGAGAGATGGTATACTCCACATTGGCAAATAAAGCATTGTTGGCCCACAAATTGCAGAATTATTTAAATAATACCTCTACCCAATTAGAATTGGAAAAAGATTCCTCTTTAGCCAAGGATAACAGAATCAAGTCCTTGGAAGAGATTATCATAGAGTTGGGACATGATCCCAAGGATGCCAAAGGCATCAAAGCATTAATAAAAAAGAAGGAAGAAGACATTGCAGCTCTCAGGAAGCAGCTCAAGCTGCCCATTACCATGCATCCCCAAACTACAGAGATTGTTGAACAAAAATCACAGGAAGATACGATGGACCTGCTAATGAAAATGAATGAGAGATTGGCAGAAATAGAGAAGGCATTGGAGAAAGCACTGCAAGGAAAGCAGGGAGAGTCGGCCTCCCAGCCATCTCAAATAGCTCCAATAGTTACAACTGCTCCTTCTACAGTCACAACAACAGTCCCTCCTACTGTCCCGGCATCAACAGCACCAAGTACTTCAACAACAACAGCAGCAGGCAGTAGCACTACCATGACTACTGAGGAACTGATAAAGGCTATGGAGGATCTAAGACTCCAAGTATGAGATTTAAAGGATGCTAAAGAGAAGTTGGCCAAGTTGGAAATAAGTTATGACAAATCTAAAATGACTATGGCAAAAAAAACAAGGGAGGTAAAAACATTAGAGAATAAAGTAAAGGCATTGGAAAAAGACCTCTCCTTAGACAAGCCTCTGGGAGAAATCAGGGGCATTTTGTGGGCCAACATTGGCCAATCCATCACTGATATATGGACATCAATACAAATAATTCATGAGCAGATTGATTTGGTGACAGTATCTCAAGAAGAAGTTAAAAAGGCCAGGGATTCATTGGGACACATGCCCGAGCAAGCCAATAGGCTAATACAGTTTTTGAACACCCACACCAAGGAACAACTGGCAGCACTGGATATCAGGGATAGGACCAGCACCATCCTAACAATTAAAAGAGTTTTGACCATGAGGAACTTCATACAAAATCTGGAGAGGAAGTGCCAGGACATGCAAATGGAGATAAATGCTTTCACACAGAAGTTTACAACTTTGGAGGAAAAGGGTATGCCCAGTTTATTAACTAATGACTATAGACTGATGACACATGCAGACTATGTACACAGGTTGAATACATATGTGGATAATCAAGTCACAGCATCATCAAGTTCTGCAGGAGAGAAGGCACTCCCATCTGGACAGAGCCTGTATGACAATTTAGAAAATCTGTTTTTTATTGAGCATGAAGTGAGGCATCTTTTCACAGTCCAGCCTACTTTCTTCAGGTACACGGATGCTGATGAAACTCTAATAAAAATGTGCAGACACCAATTACCAGATGACCAGTGGTGGCAGAGTATGCTGGAAATTTTGTAGGTGGATTTCAAAGTTTGGTTTATTTTTCCTAGAACACAACAGATATTATAAAGTGGAGAAAAGAGCAGATAAAAATCGTGCTGGGCAATAGTCTATTAAAGTGCTATTAAAAGCACCCAGGAAAACAAAGCCGGCAATGCGGGATTTCACTAAAGTATCCATCGGCCGACTCGCTGAGCAAATAATCAATGCATCTCACCAACTGAGCGGCCAACACAACATCTCTTACTTCTGCATTCATTTCTCTCTGTTCCCAAGATCATTTACTTCTCCTGTAGAGTAGGTAGAAGAATTTATTGCTAGATATTATCTCATTGAGATATTTTGTAAACCTTTTTGTACAAATACCTCCCCAAGCTAAGTATTAGGGGTTGGTGATACAATTCTGGGACTGCGCTGTAAATCTGAGAACTCTTCTGAATAAAAGGTTGCTGGAATGTGTTGTTGCTGAACTCTCTGGTTGTGGATTTGATGGCAGAGGACCATGTTACAGAATTCTCGAATTACTTCATGGATCAATAAGTCTTTTTAACTCATGTTTTACTGTTTCTGTGTTTTATATATCATTTATATATCATATTCTAAATTACAGGGAAAAAGAATAACTCAGAACTTACTTAACTGTACTCTGTGTTCAATCCCTATTATTTTTAAATGTTTTCTTCAGGACTAGCATAAGAAGGAATTCTTAATTTCTCTTCTTTCCCCTGGTTCTTACATCTTGAATATAGCTAAGGAATTCTTAACTACTCCGTGGTAATATTCATCCACTTTCCCTCTGTTAGCATGATGAAGGATTCTTAGTTGCCCTTCACCCCTGACCCAATCTCACCTGATGCCAGCTTACAATTTGCTTCATGGTTGATTACCTTGCTCTGTAGTACCTCCCCCTGTCAAAGAAACCATATCCAGTAGTTCATCTTCATAGACTCCATTAACCCAATGGACTGAACTTTTCATATTTGCACCCCTGTTCTATTGAAAGTCACCATCCAAAAATCAAACAAATCCTTGTACTTCATAACTAGCCTAATATACCCCAAAACAAAGCTAAATCATAAAGAGAGAGCCCTCTCCGGCTACAGATTGGCTAGAATCTGCATCTAAAAGATTGGTTATTTGTTACCTCGGCCATATTCCCCTTTCTTACAAATTTTGGGGAACAACCTGAGTGATAACATCATTGGTGACTCCACTGGGGATCTGAATGACTGTTTGTTACTGCTGTCTATTTTCTAAAGCTACAGATGGAGCCTGAAGTTAGCCAAGCAGCCTTGGAAACTGTTTTTGCTATGCAATTACAGGAGTAAATAAAAGCTGCTTCAATCTATCTCTAGTCTAGTTTTAGGCTTTAAACAGCTGTCTCAAAAATTTGATCAGTTTCCTTTTTTGATTTCAAAAGATCTTCAGGAAAATTCAAGGCTCTCACAATTCATAATTTCCTAGAAAGATATTGTCAAAAGCAGTGTTCTTCAAATACTTCCAGAAAATACCAAAAACAGATTTAGAAGCTGGCTCCAAAGAAGAAAATCTGTTACACTAGATCAAATCCAGATCTGAATCCTCCAGCTATCTTTGAAAATCCTAACTTGATCTCTAAGAACCTTAGAAGCCAAGATAATCAAGAAAATTCTGCTGATTTAAACCTTGACACACCTCAGCAAAACTCCATCCAAACTGAGCTTACTCCCAGAAAAGCAGCAGTCCTTTCTACTGTTGTTGCAGCTTCTTCTAGTTCACCATCATCACTTCAAATCATCTTTTCCACTCCCCCATCCACAGCACATATTTCCACTGTTATCCCTATCCTTCCAGCTGTTCCATTTATCCCTGTTAATATGGCAAATCGATATGCCCCCCTGCAGTTGCCTGCAAATCCAGGGGCTATGCCTCAAGATTATCAAAGCAAGATTACCTATTTTGATGGTACTGGCACCTACACAGCACAACAACATACTAAGAAAATGATGGATTATTTCGAGAACTATGAGATTGATGATAATGATGTCAGAATGAAATTTTTTGTTCAGAGTTTAACCGTTGAGGTTAGGACTTGGTTTAGGGCACTTCCTGTAAACACTATTGCCAATCCAGATGCCCTTTATCAAACTTTTTTGAACAGATGGGAAAAGAAGAAGGACCCATTACACATCCTATCAGAATATGAAAGCCTAAAAAGCGGCCCACAAGAAACTGTTCAAGATTACTCTGCCAAATTTAATAATGTCTACAATGTTATTCCTTAGAACCTTAGACCTCGACCTGACTTGGCCTTGATCAAATTCCCTAATGGATTTGATTATGATATGGCTTACCAGCTCAGGGAAAGAGCTCCTCCAAGCTTAGAAGACATGCAGAGCATAGCTGTCTGTGTAGAGGCCAATCTTATCTCTAAAAGAGCTCAAGCTAGAGTTGCAAGAAGGACTCCCTTCAAAGAAGAACCTTCTGCATTTGAGCAAAAACTAGATGCAATTATCAAAGGAATGGATAGGCTGGGTGATAGAGTAGAAACAATTGAAAGGAAATCCTCTTGGGAGGGTCAACCAAGCAACACCGGAAGAAATCCAAACTTCAGGAAAAATCAGAATCCTAATGCTAGAAAGGTTGGTCCTAACCAAAACCTTAGACCTCCATTCCAAGAAAACTATGTTGAAGCTTCAACCTCTAGTGAGCCAACAGAGGATACTCAAATCAACCTAATGGGTCTAAACAGTGAACAACAAATCTTTTTAACCCAGGATGACCAAGAAGCTCACACCTTTAATCAATTTCAAACCAAATCCGGAGAATCATTTGATTTTAGAGAGGGATATGATGCGGTTGTCTATGAGGTTCATAAACAATATAAACTGAGAAGCAGAACGGTAGATGTTCCTGAAACCAACAAGCAGAAAGATACCAAGCAGCCTAAAAAAGCAAAGGATAAAACTTCCCCTATAGAACTCCCTGCTAGAAAAGACCTCAACCCAAAAGAGCCCACGATTGAGGACATATCAGACTTACAGCCATCAAACAATCAGCCATCCACCTCCTTTCCTCCAAAAGAAAATGCAAACAAATCTCCTGAAATTGATTTTAAAGTAGATTTAGTTCATAACAGCACTCCTGATAGAGAAAAACCACTGAAAACACAACAGAAAAAAGAAAATCTTGCTGCCCGGAATGCAAAAATTCAAGTGGAAAAACCTTTCAACCTAGAAACCAAAATAGGAAAGTTAAAAATAGCCATTCCACTGTCCGAATTGGCTAAACATGAGGTCTATAGAGAACAAATCAGCAGGACACTTCAAATTTCCGAAAACAGAGATGCAGTGAATGTCCTAGATGACCAGCCAGAGTTAATTTTTGGCCCTGAAGTAAATGGTAAATCATTAGATGGAGGAGTTCCTCCATTCTATGTAAGCCTAAACATTCATGACAAAGTACTTCACAATGCAATGTTTGATTCGGGAGCTTCCCATAATCTAATGCCTAAGTCTGTGATGGAGAAGTTGGACCTAGATATCACAAGGCCATATAAAGACTTGTTTTTGTTTGATTCTAGCCAAGTCAGGTGTCTAGGCCTAATCAAAGATTTGTGTGCATCTCTAGTGCAATACCCTGCCAAGACAATTTTAATGGATGTGGTGGTAGCTGATATCCCACCAAAATATGGAATGCTTTTGTCCAGATCTTGGGGTGCAAAGCTCCAAGGATCTTTGCATCTAGACATGTCTTATGCTACCATCTCAGTCTTTGGCCAGCCAAAGAGATTGTACCGGGAAACTTTAATGAAATATGTGGTTAGCAGTCAAGAGAAACCCCAAAATTTCCCCATTTATTCCATGCATTCTGATATGGACTCTTTCATACTATACAATGCTGAAATTTGTCCCAAAACTGATGACAAGGGTCTAAAATCAGCACAAGAAAGAAGCATAAATGAAGAATCCATTGCTCAAGATCTAGAAATCGCTGAAATAATTGATGCAACAAACACACAAGGCAAACCATATGAGTTACAAAATCCAAATCTGCCCACTAAGAGAGTTTCTAAAACTCCTGATGCTGGTTGTCATCAAGAAATCCTATGGTATCTAGAATTTGATGGGTCAGTTAATAAACTAGGAGCAGGGGCAGGGGTTTGGATACATAACATGCAAAATGATCATGCTGAAGGACATGCATATAGGCTGAATTTTAGATGTACAAATAACATGGCTGAATATGAAGCCCTCCTGCTAGGTCTCAAATTGATTAAAAGTCTAGAGGCAGCTAGGATATCAATTTTAGGAGACTCTGATTTGATTATTCAACAGATGAAAGGAAACTTTGTCACAAATGATCTTAGGCTAAGAGCTTATAGAGGGGTAGCAATTGAAATACTCAATACCTTTCTAGAATCACAGCTTACCAAAATTCCAGGAGATCACAATTTTCATGCTCACAGTTTGGCAACATTTTTCAGCACTTGTAAGGTGCCATTTGAGCCTAATCATCACTTTATTGCTGAAATTAAACACAGACCTGCTATTCTAGACAACGTTAAAAATTGGCAGGTCTTTGAAAATGACACTCAGATCAATAATTTCTTGACTTTAAAAGAGGAATTCGCCAGCACAAATATAGACACCAGCACCATTTATCAAGAACAGAAAATAGACAGAATTGAAACTAATATTTCAGCCGAAACAACAAATTAGATTTTAAATCCAACAATATTTACTAGCAAAAATTTACAAGAGCTGAAAGAAACAAACTTTAATGAAATTGCTGAAGGAGAGTCTGAAGTAATTGAGTTAAAAGATAATTTTTTACCCACAGGCTTGACTCCTTTGGGGGATATTTTCGACTCTAATGATATTCCAAGAAAGCCAAAAATGCAGCCATTAAACGCAGAAATTGAGGACTACAACATAGGCACTGAACAGAAGCCTAAAATGATAAAATTGTCCAAAGTAATGCCTCCTGACCAAAAACTGAAATATATTGAACTGTTCAAATAATTTCAAGATGTTTTTGCATGGAGCTATGAAGACCTTAAGTCCTATGATACTTCTGTAATCTAGCATACAATACCCCTAAAAGAAAATCAAAAACCTTTCAAACAAAAACTTATAAGGGTCAATCATGTCCTCCTTCCTCTCATTGAAAAAGAAGTCAAGAGAATGTATGAAGCTGGAATAATTGCACCCATTAGATTCTCATAATGGATCTCAAATATAGTGCCCACCAGGAAGAAAATGAGAGAAATAAGACTGTGTGTCGATTTGAGAAATCTGAATAAAGTATCTTTAAAAGATCACTACCCCTTACCCAAGATGGATCACATTTTACAAAGAGTAGTGGGAGCCTATAGAATTTCACTGCTAGATGGATTCTCGGGCTTTAATCAGATCCTAGTTCACCCTAATGATCAAGATAAAACTGCTTTTACAACACCTTGAGGAACCTTCAAGTATGTAAAAATGTCTTTTGAACTTAAAAATGCAGGGGCAACATTTCAACGAGCCATGGACATAGCCTTTGCAAAAGAGATTCATGATTTTCTAGTCATATATCTTGATGATCTCACTGCTTTTTCCAAATCGGACCAAGAACATTTAGAACATTTGAGACAGGTGTTTTTAATATGCAGAAAATATGGCATATCACTGAACCCAAAGAAATCATTAACTGTTAGGTCACATAATCTCAAGAGATGGCATTAGAATTGACCGAGATAGAATACAAGCCATTCTCCAAGTTCCTCACCCTAGGAATATCAAAGAACTGCAAGCTTTCCTAGGAAAAATCAATTTTCTAAGAAGATTCATACCCAACTTGGCTGAACTGATAAGATTGTTGACCAACATGCTGAAGAAATATTCCAAAGTCAAGTGGACAATATAAGCCAAGCAAGCTTTTGAAGGAATTAAAATAGCTTTAACTAAAACACCAGTGCTCACAAGCCCGAAATTTGATAGAGATTTTATAATCTTTTCCTTTGCATCTGAACATACTATTGTTGTTGTTCTATTACAAAAGGATGATCAGGGATGTGAAAAACCCATTGCTTTTTTCAGCAAAGCACTTATAGATGCACCACTTAAATATCAAATCATGGAAAAACAAGCTTATGCCCTTGTAAAGGCCATCAAGGATTTCAGAGTTTATATCTTATACTCTCATGTAATAGCTTATGTCCCAAATGTTGTGGTCAAAGATATCCTAACTCAAGAAGGACTTGAAGGCAAGAGAGGCAAATGGATAGCTAACATTTTGGAATATGACATTGAAATTAAACCAACAAAGCTGATAAAAGGACAAGGATTAGCTAAATTGATGACTGAAACCAACTTTCAAGCCCTTGACATCAATGAACTGGATAACAAACAGGAGATGGCGACTCCACAAATGAATCAAGCCTTTTTACAATCACCTTGGTATGTTGATATAGCCTATGTATTGTTAAACCTGCAGGCTCCTCTAGGGTTATCTAGAACTAAAAAGAGATTCCTGAAAATGAAAGCTTCAAAATTCTGTATTATAGATAATGTTTTATTTTGGAAAAATCATGAAGGCATTTTACTGAATTGCTTAACAAAGGATGAAACTGACAAAGTGCTTAAAGAATTTCATGCAAGGGACTGTGGTGGACATTTGTATTGGAAGTCAACTGCTGATAAAATCTTAAGAGCTGGATTTTATTGGCCCTCCCTGTTTGCTGATGTAAAGAAATTTGTAGTTTCTTGCCATAAATGTCAAATCTTTGAAGGCAAGAGAAAGTTGTTACCTTTACCCCTGAAGCCAATTTCCACTGAGAGACCATTTCAACAATGGGGTTTAGATTTCATTGGAGAAATTCACCCTCCCTCTTCTGGCCAACATAAGTGGATTTTGACTGCCACCAACTACTTCACCAAGTGGATAGAAGCCATCCCTTGTAGACTAGCTAATGACTCAGCGATCATAAAATTCCTAGAAACCAATATCCTCTCTAGGTTTGGCTGTCCAGAAAAGATTATAACTGACAATGCTGCTGCCTTTAAATCCAAAAGAATGATCAATTTTTGTCACAAATACCATATTACCCTAGGCCACTCCACGGCCTATTACCCTCAAGGTAATGGTTTGGCTGAATCATCCAATAAAAGCCTCATCAGTATCATTAAGAAATTATTGGAGGAAAACAAGAAAAACTGGCATAAGAAGCTTATCAATGCACTTTGGGCAGACAGATTGACTACAAAGAGATCTATTGGAACAAGCCCCTATGAGTTGGTTTATGGCATGGAGGCAGTATTCCCTTCATCTTTGGGAATCCCTGTGATAAAATTGCTGCAAGAAATACAAGTAGAACCCAATGACACTTAGAGGAGAATCAATCAAACAAATCGTTTACAACATACTAGAGAAGAAGTGTATCAAAGATCTCAAGTTCTACAAGAAAAACTTAAGAAGATATTTGACAAGAGGACAAAGGCAGAGGATTTTTTCATAGGGGACAAAGTACTCAAATGGGATTCCAGAAGGGAAGATAAAGGAAAACATGGGAAATTTGACTTCCTATGGAAAGGACCTTTTGTTATTCACGTTGTACAAGGAAACAACACGTACTTTTTGAGAAGCCTGAATGGTAAAGAAGCAAAAGATGGGCCAGTCAATGGTCGGATGCTCAAGCATTATTTTGATCCACTTTCTTAAGATGACAGGACTGTAATTTGTACATAATAGTGTCTATTTTCTGCAATTTATTACAGCGATAAGATAGGGAATAGGATGCAGCAAATTTTGAGAAAAAATCAAGGAACTGTGCTACCTTTTGATATTACCTTTTAGTTTATCAGAAAAATTGAAGAAGAAGACTTGGGAGCTATAAAAATGATGGCAAAAATTCAGACAAACTATCAAAGACAGAGTTGTAACTGTTCAAACCAGGTTATGATAAATGTATATATGTTACAAAGATACAGTTTTGTTTATTTACAACAAAGGGAAATTTCAGGTTGCAGCAAGGGTTGAATGTAAGGCCATCTGACCTACTGTTCTTGACTTGTCACCTGGAAAAGCCATCTCCATGTGGAGCCACTGTTAGGTTCCTATACCAATAGGTGTCATATTTCATGATTGGCTGATGAAATGCCAAATATGTTCATCCTTTCCATGCTGCAAAGGTTCCATATTTTCAAAAAATAAAAAAAATTAAAAAAGGGTATGCCCTAAAAGAAAGACCAAAGGGAAAAAAGAATGAATTAGTCAAAAAGAAAGAAAATGAACCCCAAAGAAAAGACCAGGAAAGTGTGCTAGTCCAAAATGCCACTACTGTCCTATTTTGCAAAGAAGTTCAATATGTGCAATCAGTGACTTCTGTCACACTTGATGGATGGCCAAACAGCTTAATCTTGGCCTCTCCATGTTTAAATTTCTTGTTTTAGAGATAGAGAGTGAATTCTGTCCAAACAGTTCAAGCTTGGTAGATAAGTAGTCAGGTAGAGAAGCAAGGGTGCTCAATAGTTAAATCTGAGCCCCTGGAGGAAATAAGGGCAAACTTAGATAGGATTGCAGTTAAAAGAAAACAAGAGAGTAAGGGTTTGCTAGTTCAAATGCACCCAATCAAAAAGGAAGAAAAAATGTTAGGTGTATTAGGCTGGGTAGGTAGTTTTGATGTTGCAAAAGCAGGTTTGTGAACAACTTTGTCTTGTTAAGATGTTGCATCTCATGGATATCATAAATGCCATGGCAAGGTGGCTACGAAACAATTGGAGCATGACTAATTTCCCTTCTCATTCCTCCAAAAAACATTTACTAACCTCCCCTCAAGGACATTGAGATCTGCTCAGTGTTCCTAGTTCACTTCATTTCATGAAAAAGACTAAGTGAGACTCTGTTTCTACTTAGGATATCAAAGCCACATTTCTTGTGTAAAAATCATTTTCTTCCATTATGCTAAGTATCTAAAATTCATGACTTCAATCCTTTGTTCATTTCCCTAAACCTAAATTTCACTTTTCAAACTTAGAGTTTTGATTAAACCTATATTAACATGCTAACACTATTATATAGCTCCTACATAATGTTTTCCCCGCCCCTATTATATAAATACATAAAAACCCCAACAAAACTTTTAATATCCCGCCCCGGGCTTATTTATAGCCATATATTAATATTTTAAGGGGGTCCAAGGTTTATCTGAAACCTTATGGACAACCCTCCCCACGCGCGCATATAAACATTGGATTTCATTTAACATTCAGTTAAATGAATAACCAACCCGCCCAACAAACCCAAAGTTGAAATACACTGCAAAACCTTACAAAACATTGAATTATATGGCAGGTCCCCACGTCGTACCTTTCCGCCATCTCCGTCCACTCTCGACCGTCCGATCTGGACTTTCCCATCGGACGACCCACAATGATATCGGAACCCCTCCGATGACCGAACATTAGCGCCCGGGAAAATGGCGGTTTTGTCGTCGTACAAGAACCACATGGCACCTGCCCAGTGCTATCGCGACCCCTCCACCCAAAACAACGTTTGTCCAAAAGCGGTGCGGGATAATACCATTTACCACCCCCGCTTCCCCCCACTGATGTCGTCACCCACGTCATCACCCACGTCGTCTGCCACCTCACCTCTGCATCATCCGCCATGTCATCCACCACATCACCGCCAAGTCAGCTTCCGTATCCTGCTACACGACAAATATTACGTCATGCTGACGTCACCCGACCGAAGCACGCCAAAACCCGCCAAAATCAATTTTTTGTCAAAAAGGTGTAAAATGTCGTTTTTTGTTCATTTATATTTGTTTCTTCTGCGCAACCTCTGCATGATGTTTCACGTCCAAAGTAGCATTTTGACTACACAGTCCGCCACCCAACTAAATTGAGTCCACAGCTCGGCCCCTCAGCTCGGTCCGCCACCTGCATTTCGCACAGGGCGTCCATTAAAACAGGTATTTACCCAAATTTTTCTCCCAAACCCCGTTTTTTCTAGTTTTCTCTGTAAATTCGCCAAAAACACCCAAATTTGAATTAGAAACGTTGTGCTGCCTTCAAACCCGTGCACTGTAACCTCTTTTTTTACCCATTTTACCGAGAAATCCCTCAAACTCTGTCTCCCTCTGCAAATTCGCCCACTAAACTAAATTCAAATCGGTCTCGGCCTGCAAATTCTCTGAGAAAACTCCCAGAAGCTATAATTTTACCTACTGTTGCTACATCAAGCCCAAATTTCAAATTGAAAAATCACAAAATATTGAATAATGGAGGCTCCAGTGGCCCTGAATGTTGCCCCCCTCAATGCACCACACAAAGAATTGGAATGGTTGCCCCTTACTAACAGAGATTTCCAGATTAATGACTTAATTGGTGACAAGCCTCACCTCCAAGCAGTTTGTGAAATTAGGAATAGCTACCACAGCAATGTTGATGTCTATGGAATTTGGGAGTCCAACATGCCCATATATTACCTCCCCTCAGTAAATGTGCTTCCTAATATCATCCACTTATGTTGTGCCAATTATGAGCCCACTCAAAGAGCAGAAGAGGTCTTTTCTGATCAGCGCACCTGCAACACAGGGAAAGTGCGATGCAACGCACCTACTGCACACGGGAGGTGCGATGTATCCAGATTCCCAAGAGGAGAAAGTGTGATGGTTCAGGAAAGAGACTTCAACTTGGTTCTGGGTCATAATTTGCAGCTCAATTCAGGGATTTAGGCCGAGCAAGTGATGTTTAGTAAATATAAATCACAGGGGTTGATCTAATGAGGTTACTAGAGCCACCACTAGGGCAATTAGAAGGTTTGCAAATTGATTGTTCAGTTTATAAACAAAACCCAGAGATAGACTGAAGCAGCATTGATCTACTTTGCACTTGCATAGAAAACGCAGTTTGAAGGCTAGCTGGCTTGACTTTAGGCTCCGTTTGTAAGTTTATGAAACAAACAAATATAGACAAGCAAACAATCTATTCGCTGCCCAGTGGAGTCGCCATTTTATTATCGGGAAATCTAGTGTCCACTCAGAGCTACTAGTCCCACTAAGACTAGTAGCTATCTTAGAAACAAACAAACTAAAACTACTTTCACTTTCCTTTATGAGAAGTAGATAAGAGGGGAACAAAGGACACCAACCTCAGTCTTGCGCTTGGTTCTTTGCTTGGTTCCTCTCCCTTCTGACAGATCCTTGCCGCTTTTCCTTCGTTTACCCAACTTCAAAGAGCACCTATGGAATCAAAGCAACATAATACTATCGAAGAACAAAGATCTACGATCATAAACAATATAGGACCAGATATATATTGACCACACAAATGCATATATCATCAAACATACAAGAATGTGGAGGAAAACTTGAATAGCTTTATTAATATCAAGAATAGAAAAAAGGATTACAACCATTTTTTCTGAACCAGCATCATCCTCCGAGCATGAAAGCCCTTCTTCACCTCATGAAAAGCTTAGATCACCCAACACTATGATATTCCACCAAGAAACCAACAGCACTTCCTTACAAGATACAAAATTCCAGCCTCTGGATCTCTGGGATGAGGGATCCATATATAGATGATTGCAGGGGGGTGAGTCAGCTTCTGGGATTTTGATTAGTGTCTTCTCTCTGATAGTTCTTGATTCCACTTGGAGATTGATAATCTCTTACTCATCCCTAGGCGAATTCAGAGAGGCAAGTGTCATAGGAGAAATTTCTGGAAGTTTCCATGACGATCCACCTTGCAAACTGTCTCTGCCATTTGTCTACTCTCACCCATCGCACCCTACAGAAGGGCTTTCCAGTATGCATTGCACCGTTTACACTGGGCAGGTGAGATGCATCACACCCTTTGCACTGGGCCGTCTGTATGGTCCAGCTTTGACCAGTTCTAAGCAGTTTTCTGTGGAGAACTTCTGGGAGATGATGTAATCAGCTGACCTTGTTCCTTTAGGGTGTGAAGCAACACTTTTAGGGACTTAGGAGCCCTTGGTTTATGGACATGTATGATTGGGGTTGTAGTGCCCAAAAATGTCTATAAAACGCAAGCCTTCTCAGAGGGTCCAACCAATGTATTTCTCAAGCATTCACTCTTTGAAGATGGATCTCCCAACATAAAAAGTTCTCTCTCACTCATAAGTTTTAGCACAAAGTTAAGGGAACTTCACAACCTTCCATAAGCTATCAAAAATCCCACACTTGTCACACCCACACCAGTTATCTATCAAACTCGAAAGCACTAACAACACTGCTCAATCCAAGAATTTACCAACTAGCTGATCATAGCAATGGTGAGTGTTTAAATAGGAGAATGAGTCTCCATAAAAGGTGGAAGAGTGAGCTTATCCCTAAGGAAGGTAGCACAAATGATGGAACTGCCATACCAGAGGAGGAAGGGCGACACAAACTATGCCAACAACTAGGTTTGGAGACATCCAGAAGGTCGACTATTGGAACGAATTCGCCCAATTTGGATCATCGATTCATCGCGAGTTTATAACTAAGATTTAGCGCTGACATCGCTAGTAGGAAATGTAGCGAGTTAGACCGTCGCTAAAGATAGCACGTAGCCCCGCACCGGAGCATGAAATCAGACCATCGTGGGAAACAAATGTACTTCCACACTGGAAGCGTGGCTAGACTATTTACAACCACTATTCATCATGTATATTAAGTCCAGAGTCACGATGAGGTAGAAAACTTAGGAAAAGTGGGTCACTTGGCATCATTAGAGAGCATTTTTTCAGTATGAGCATGTTTCATTGGGACACATGACACAGTAAAAGGACTGGGGTGAAGGCAGTGACAAATTACTGTGTAACAGATGCCCCCTAAAGTATGAAGCCCAAGAGAGTGGGAGGGGTGAAATGCTTTACGAAATGGACTGAGCTAGAACACCATCTGGAAGAACTTGCAGGTGCAAGTACAACTGATATCTCTGATAGTGAAATACATGTAGTCTAGGCACAGGCACAGCCATCCAAAAGACATACGAACTAGGTTTGTGGTATGGACGTAGCCATCCAACTAATAAGAACATGATAATGATAAAGGTATGGTTCCAGCCATCCATGAAGACTCAGGTATGGTCGTAGCCATCCATCAATGAGTCATGCAATCACAAACCAATCCACGCAGCCTGAACATGTGTAATCTAAGTTCGAGGTCTTGAAACTAACTGATCATAGTACAAATTCTAGCATGTGAATAGATGTGCTAAGGTCGAGCATGATAGAAAGTCGCTTGAGTACCGGTCAATGATGAAAAGCGTTAACAATCACGACATAAACTATCAATAAAGCCAATGGTTCTCAAGGTACTATCTAGTACAATCCACGAAGTGTGAAGAAGTAGCTGAGGTCGAACACTCATGGAATCACCCAATCGATGACTAATGATGAAAGTCGACCGTCAAGTGCGAAGAACTTGCCATTGAGGCATGCAAGATCCAAGGTACCAAAGGGAATCTCTAGATCAATTTCCTGGATAATGAGCTGATGTCGACAAGAGACGATCCATCACAGGAGGGCCATAATGTTTCCCCCATCAACGACACGAGATCAGGAACAAGCGGTAGATGGCGAAATAGATTATTAGAAGAGGAGGCAAGGATGTAAACTGTAGAAGGATTATACTCTTGAACATGTCAGCGACACGACTCCAGAGGGTGGCAGCATTCAGGTACCAAGGGATCAGAGGCTCGATGGAGATAGCATGGATCAGATGGAATGAGGCTAAATGGAAACCCAAACCCACGGAAGGCCAAATGACGATGTGTGGATATCCCAACCCGACAAGAAGCAAAAGTGTCGATGTTCAAGAGTGACTAGCTGCCATGATGATTTCCAAATTTCCCCCACCATTGCTGGCGAGTACCCTAATTATTTTTGAAAACAAGCTTGAAGGGGATAGCATATGCTTGTAATATAAGTTCGACCTTCGGTCGAATCCAACCTAGTAATAGATTAACGAGCCCGAGGGAGGATAAGCTTGAGTCTCATTATGGTGACGAGTCCAATGTCGTCAGCGTTTAACGAGTCTAACATAGGTAAAACTCGGAGTCTTTTTCATGTTTAGGGAGTTTGAAAAAGACACGGAAAAAAAAACTCTAGGGGGGTCCTTTTTTGTAGATTTGTGTCTCTCGAGCCCGAAAAAGTATAAAACGATACCTAAGAGAACCGCTTGACCATTTACGATCAAGGAGTACTTTTCGTGATTAGTGACTTCGACCTGAAAAAGTAGAAAATTGATCGAAACCACATTGTTCCGTAAGCAATAACGAACCCGAAACAACAAAAGCCCGGCAATCTTTCGTGTTTACACAGTCAGAAAAGAGATTAAAGCAGATCGCCTCTTATTTCATTTAACGAGTCGAAAGGGACAACTTGGCTATCTTTTCGTCTTTTAAGTCGGAAAAGAGTGTTAAAGAGGACTTTATGGATCAAGTGCAGACAAAATATGACATAACCTCGCCACCTTTAGCTCTACACAAAACACATCAAACATAAAACCCATTCGACATAAAATGATTAATATATGTAGAAACATAGTTAAAAAGCCAAAACTTTAATTAACCATGTGATAAAAATGAGAAAAACCCACATTCTAAAGTATAATTTTTTAATTTTCAAAAATTACTATAAAAGGGGTGGGGTAATTCATTTGTTTTTACCATTTTCACTGTTCATTTTACCTTGGAGCATTTGGAGCACCAACCTGAGCAAAGTACTTAAGCTGATTTCGGCCTCATTCGTCCACGGTTTGTCCTGAAACCTTCACCAAGTAAGTACATTTCGTCCTGCGCTGCATTTTAGTAGTTTTTTTATGTAATTTGGTGCTAGGTAGGTGGCAGTCGGCAAATTTTTTGAATTGGAGTCTGCCTCTCGATCATCGCGGGAAAGCCGCTCAGGTCCGCAATGACCGAGCGTGATTTACGTGTAACACTTTTGGATCGTCGCAAGAAACTAATGTATTCTCATGATGATCGCATGAAAAATGAATCGTGAACTGAGCGCCATCACGTCTGTTTTAAAAACAGTCGTGATGGCGACGCAGAATTAATTTTTCGTGCGAATTATGGATTTAAATTTGTAGAAGGAGTTTTAATTCATTTTTTCTTGTCATGCAGGGCATCATGGCTTTTGTTTGGTAGGAACGAATTCACGATGTCAACTATGAGGAAGCCTTTGCCAATGCTGGGTGCTGAAATGCTTTACGTGCATGTGGGTTGCTAAAATTCTTCCTTACTCCGCACCTTCGGGCCCAACCTGATTTGTTAGAGTTGCTATCTCGTGCCTGGAACCCAACAGACAGAAAATTCATCATCCATGGCAGAGACATTGAGTTTAGTGCTACAGACATATATTTCCTGACTGGATTATCCCGTCGAGGCGAGAGGCCAATTCTAGAGGGCCAATGGGTCGTGGGTGCATCACTAGACATGCTGATGGCATGAGTGTGCCCATGGGCACACAAATCAAAAAGTGGGAAGGTGGAAATTCCGATGGTGGAAGACTCAGTTCTTCGTTCAGTTCTATTTATGGTGATGAGTGATGCGGGCTCCCAAGCCCAACATGAAGCAACAAAGACCCAATTGTGGTTGGCTCTTGACTACCTCAATCCGACCATGTTCAACTGGGCGGAAGCAATGACGGCCAACATGAAAAGACAGCTAACCAACTGTCGCCACGGGGAGGCGAAGTAGTTTGGCTACGGGTCCATCTTGGTTCCGCTCATGCTGGAGTGGGTGCCAATTCTATAGTTACAGGATATGGACTTGGACGTGAACAGACCACGGGAGACCAGGATCACAGGGTGGGCACATGTTATTCCATGAGGAGGTGGCAGACGACCAATGTCATGGGGGACACTATTCTGTGAGTGGTTGGATCGCTAGACAGTCTTCGTTGAGGACTAGCCATATGCTGGTATGGACTTTTGTGGAGACCTTGACATGCAACTGCCCGCTGGTGAGCAGTGGGACGATGGCAGTAAAACACTTGATCACACTACTTTTGTATTTTATCTTTTATGATTTTTTTTTTAGATTTTTTCATGCATATGTCCTAATGATGTACTCTATGGTGTTTACAGATGTGGGACCAGTGAAACCTGTAGGACTGGATCCAAAGGCACGGAGGGATCCACAGGGCATCAGAGAGCAGGCCTTGGCTCCCCTAGCTGGCGATTTGGTGGAGATAGTGGCCCAAAATCTTGAGGGCCTGACGGCAGGGATCCCTGATTACATGGGGGTCAAGGAGGTCCCCATAGAGTTCCAGATACATACAATAGGAGTGGTATCCAAGGTGCACCACCTATTGAGGTGAGTCACACGAGCAATGGTGTGCTATAGGGAGCATAACCCACCGCAGTAGATGCTTAAGTTTTATTTCCTGCTGATTTTTTGAGAGACATGTGTCTCAAATGTACGAAGAACATAGACTCTCTTTGGACATATACACTTATTTTTTGAGCGCCTCGGTACGCCACACGAGATATATATATATCTATATATATCTATATATATATATATATATATATATATATGCATATTCCTATGGTTCATTATTGTGTTCTGAATGCTTCTATATGCTGTTTTGATTACATGTTACGCAAATGTCTGTCTAATACATGGTTTGCTAATGCATCAGTTAACGTGTTTAATCTTCTTGGAATGTGTTGATATGTAATAAAATCAAAATTCCTTTCTAACAATTTAACATGTAAATACAACCTTAGAATCCGATGATCTTTGACGGAATAACGCCCATTAAGCTGGTGGGCAACAAGCTGAGAATCTAGATTCACAACCAATGTATGAATACCGAGGTTGATAGCCTCAGTCAATAATTCAATAACAGCACTATATTCAGCGACATTGTTTATGGTACAACCCAGACAAACACCTTGAAGGTATACTAACTCACCGTGAGGATTGTAGATCACCCATGTCGCAGAAGAAAGGTTGCGAGTACTGCGGCAAGCACCAGTAAGGTCTTAGGTGTACCAGACATCTGCACAAGAATCAAAAGACACAATAAGCGGCAATTATGCCTATACACCAAGCCAAACATGAAAACACACACACAACACACTTGCTGAAAACACACGTATGTACAAATCTTGGGGTTCATGCATAATATTTTTTCAGATAAAGCCCATTTCGGGGCTTATCTAGAGGGTTCCCTTCATAATCAATCAGCTCATAGGCCCCTTTTTGCAAAACTCAGTTTACAATATAAGGCCCATGCCACATAGGCTCGAATTTTCCTGCCCCTAGCTTATCATTTGCTTGATCATAAAGCAGGACTAAATCTCGTTCAACAAAAGAATGAGGATGGACAATATGATTGAAGTGATTTTTCATTCTCTTCTTCTATGCTTCAATGGCTAGAGAGGCTAGTCGATGGGTCTCGTCTAGTCACTCTAGATAGAGAATACGTTCTTCTACCGGAGTAGTGTTGGGGAGTAATTCGACGGCTAATTTCAGAGAAGGGATCTCACATTCAATCAAAAGGGTAGCCTCCAGACCGTAAACTGATTGGAACGGGGTGAACTTGGTGGCATCCTCCACTGAAGTTCGGTAGGCCCATAAGGCGGAGAATAACATCAAGTGCCAGTTGGATTTGTGCATGCCGATGGTGCGTTGAAGCATTGTAACTAGAACTTTGTTGACGGCTTCTACTTGGCCATTGGCCTGAGGATAGTATGGTGTCGAGCTATCATGCCGCAAGCCTAGCTGAGTTGTTAACTCAGTCATCATATGATTACGGAAGTGTTTACCGTGATCAGTGACGATAGCCTGAGGGACTCCGAATCGTGAAATAACATGATTGAATAAAAAATTCGTTGCTGTGTGATCATCCTCGGATAGTGTAGGCATCACCTCAACCCATTTAGTGAAATAATCAACAGCAACGATGATATACCCATGCCCCCCAGCCGAGTGAGGGTTATAGGTTATATAATCAATGCCCCATTTGGCAAAAGGGCCAACGGTAACGACAGGGTGCAATGGAGCGAAAGGCGCACGCATCTTCCATTGGTAGATCTGGCACTCATGACAAGAGCGGATGGCAAGAATGAAATCCTTGAAGATAGAGGGCCAAAAATAACCAGCACATAGGATCTTCTGAGTAGTAGCATACCCGGACATGTGACCACCACAAGCACCAGAATGGCAATCATTTAGAACTCGTTCGACTTCCTCGAATGTTAAGCATCAGCAGAGAACAGATTCGACACCAAGACGGTACAGGGTGTCCCCGATAATGAGATAGGGTTGAGAATGATGGCAAATCTGTCGTTGAGCATCCTTGGAAAAATCAGGAAGAAAAGAGGATGTTTGAAGATAGACAATAATATCCCCGTACCAAGGATCGAGGGTATTAATCAAGAACAGAGGTTCATTCGGAATACAGTCCTCTAACCGAGAGGGTGCGGTAACAAATGGCAGAGAGCAAAGCAACTTAGCAAAGATGAGGGACTTCTTAGACTTGGTAGTGGTGAACTCCAAGTCGAACTCTTGGAGGATGACAATCCACTTTGAGTATTTGTCCCCCAGTAACTGACGTGACAAGATGTATATCATTGGGTTGCAATCAGAAACCACCATCGTGGTGCGCAATAATATATAATGGAGGAAACATTGGACGACAAAAACGACGGCCAATGCCAACTTCTCGACATAGGCATATCGAGTCTCCGTATCTAGTAAATTGCGGCTGAGATAGTAAACGACATGCTCAGTGCCATCATCATCATCTTGAACTAGAACCATGCCAATAGTGGTATCAGCAGCGGCTAAATACAGAGTGTAGTCATGGTGATAATCAGGGGGATGCAACAATAGAGCAGAAACAAGGAGAGCCATGAGGCACTCGAATGACTCTTGTGCAGCGGCTTCCCAAAGAAAAGGGGTATCCCGCTTTAATAACTGCGTATAGCCTTTGGCCACTTCGGCATAATTCGAAATGAATCATCGTAAAAAATTTGCTTTACCCTACAAACTCTGCAATTGCTACAAAGAAGCAGGGGGAAGGAGATTCAAGATGGCTTCGACTTTAAGGGGATCGAGATGAATACCCTCTCGGGAGATGATGAATTCGAGAAGTTTGCTTGACTCAACACAGAAGACACACTTATGCGGATTCAGCCAGATACAATAGTGTCGACAGTGGAGAAAAATTTCGCAAAGGTGGGTCGGATGGTCTTGGCGTTTCACTGAATGAGCCGAAAGGTCATCCAGGTAAGGTTGCACAATGTGTCGAATATCATGAAACGCGTAAGACATGGCACGTTGGAAGGTGGCACCAACATTTTTTAAACCGAAGGGGAGCTTTTTATAAGAGAAAGTCCCCCACAGATAGATAAAGGCAGTCTTGTGTTGATCTACAGGTGCAATATTAATCTGGTTATAACCAAAAAAACCGTCCATGAATGAGTATATTTCACTCCCAGCACACTCATCAATGAGCTGGTCAATGAAGGGTGTAGGGTAGTTATGTTTGGGATAGGCACGATTAATATCACAATAATCAACACATACCCTGATAGTGCCCTATTTTTAGTCACAGGGACAATATTAGAGATGCAATCTGTGAGTGGGATGGGGTAAATAAAACTAGCTTTAAGAAGCTTTTCAACTTCTGCTTTAATTGTTGTATCCTTTTGAGGGTGCACGGGGTGTAGATGTTGCCGAGCAAGTTTAGCACCCGGATATGTAGGTATCTCATGCACCAAAATGCTAGGATTGATGCCAGGCATCTCTTCATAAGACCAAGCAAACACATCACAAAATTCACAAAAAAGATCAGTATAAAGCTGAATCTTCTCCAGAGTACAAGTTACTCTAACATAGATGTGCTCGACAATCCCTGGTTTAATAGAGATGTCAATTGGCTGAGTTTGCGTGATGTTTCCTATGTTCCCTTCAGAAGACACCTGATGAACTTGGATGGGTGTCTGAAGGGGTTGGGATGGGAGACAAGGAGCAAACCACTCGAGACAAGTAAGCATTTCCCGATGGGCAGGGAGAAACAAGGAACGATGGTGATGATCAGACCAAGGGGGTTCCTCGAAAGACATGGTCTGAATAATCACTTCATCAGAAGGAAAATTTTCCTTTACAGGGTCTAAATAAGTGCCATTTCCAAGCCAAGGGGATTGAACGTACGAGTCGAGAGCTCTACTCGAAGGAGCAGATTCAGAGGAGGGAGCCGATGCAGAAAAAATTTCAACGTAGTTGAGCTCGGCAGGACTCAATGGCATCTCATCGCCCCAGGATTCTATCTGATCAGTGGGGGGAAGAACCCAAGGATCAAAGCAAACAGAAATCATATTAATGGGAGCGATGTTGGGAGGTGGGAGTGAAAAAACACCCATAAGGGCAGGATCTTTAAAGAGCCCAGCACCCACACTCTCACACGAAATGGAGGTATGCTCCACAAAAGGCACATTGCCATCAGAGGAGGAGGAGGCAAAGAAGGACAACTAGTCTACTATGATGATCTTCCCCTGATGAGGAAAACGAATGACACAAAATAGAGATGAAGCCATGGCTCGCATGGCATATGTCCAGTTTCGTCCTAAAAGGAGGTTGTAAGTTAAATTGGCATCAAAAACTTCAACCTCCACTTCAATCGTCTTCCCTTCCAAAGTAATAGGCAAGCGTTGGAGGATACCATAAGGACGAGACTCTCTCCCATCAAAGGCTTCTAAGGTCGTAGGAGACTGGCTCAGAGTCAGAGAACTAATAGCCTTCCAACAAGCAACAGACATTATGCAAGTAGAAGCGCCTTCATCAATGATAGTATGATGAATCGTTTTAGAATTGATGATGACCTGGATAAGGAAGGCAATTTGGTGAGGCAGTCTCGGTATATGACTATCTAGGTCAAAAGTGATCAAATTCGAGTTGGCTGGGTCAATGCCACCGATGGCCGATAGCAAAGACTTCCTCTGAGAGGGGCAGCTCTGGAGAACTTCCAATGCAGACATAGCTAACGGAGCCTGGGCTAAGTCCTCAACGATGCTATAGTGCTGAGCAGCACGAGCATTAGGGTTGTATGAAGATTTCCGGAGCACGCCTTTAGGAGGAGGTCGGATGACCGCTTCAGTGCTAGGTCGCTCAATATGAAGGGGACCAGAACTGGATGGAGGAGCACTAGAGGGGACCTCAGGCTCCTTCCCGGTAGGCGATGGATACTCTTTTTCCCAAGTACTAATGTGGATGGGAATCATCCCAACCATAAATACTTGAGAACCAAAGGGAGAAGAGGATCGAGATGGATCAGCCACCATTTGAGTTTGTTGTGAGGGAAAAGGCTCTTTGAGTATGGCAGGAGTCCCGGGTGAACCTTTCAATAGACGACTAACTTCAGACCGCCTAGGGCAGTCTTTGATATAGTGATCCTCATCACAGATAAGGCAAGGATACTTAGGCTTGCATTTGGCACCTTCCTCAGGTGGAGGTTTAGGGGAATCTTGCTTCGGTTGATCAGCCTTTTTCTTTCCTTTTCCCTTCCTTTTCCCTTTCGAGGCTTTATCCGTCGTGGTGGACTAAATGGCGTTAACCTCAGAAGTGTTACCAGAATTAGATACAGCTTGAGAAGTGTTTTCATTCGAAGCATTCGACTTTTGCTTCCCAGGGTTCATGGAAGATTTCTTAGAGGACGTATTAACAGAACCAATGATGCCGTCAACAGATGGTGTTGGCGGGGCTCTGGTAGTTCTGGGCCTCTGAGCATCAGGCAAATAATCATATAGTGTACTAAACTGGGAGTAAACCAAGTCAAGGTATTGAGCACGCACAATAGCCTGCTCTTCAGTTACACATGCCCCCATAGCAATGTCCCAGGCTATCGGACCAACAAATGAAGTTGTGAACCAGTCAATCAGAAGTGATTGGGAATCCAAAACTTAATCAAACGGCGGCACCATCTCCATTCATGGATATGATCGGAGATATGCGTGGTCGTTGTTTGTTTTAAGGATGTTAGGAGATGTGTGTCTGTCTCATATCAAATCAGCAACTGAAAATGAGTTAAAAATGCCATAGCCAACGAGTTAAAGTCCTGAAAAGATCCGTGAGCTAACTCAATATACCATTTAGCAGCAGAGCCAGTGAGGGTCCATTGAAAAAGGTGGAGCCGAATTGAATCGTCAAGCCACGAGTTTGAAAAGCACCATAGGTGATAAGTTATGACATGGGCTTGGGAATCTTCTCCAGCTTTACCGTCAAACTTGGGACAATCATTGAGAATCTTAGTTGGAACCGGTGGCCAATACGGATTATGAAGAATAGAATCATTTTTCAATTTTGACACATCTGGTAACTCCAACGTTGCTAAAAATGGTAATTGATGGTTAAAGAACATTTGAGGCCACAGGTAGGAGGTAGCACCAGAGTTCCACCCAGCTACTTGTTGCCCCCACTGATTTTGTCTGGAAGGATTTGGCCCAGAAGGGTTTTGTCCATAGGGATTTTGTCCATAGGGGTTATAACTGTAACTGGATGGTTGACCCTAGATTTTCCCCCCAACATTCCACTGATTACCAACTTGGCCTGCAGGAGCAACATATGGTTGCTAGAAATTCTAGTAAGGATTCACCTAAAGTTGTTGATAATTTTTGTACAAGGCAAATTGGGTTTACCATTGGGATTACTGAATACCACAAGGCGGCTGGGCTCCAAACTGAGCCTGGGAGCCAAGCTGCATTTGATAAGCAGGTTGAGATTGGGATCCAACCTAAATTTGAGGACCGGATTGGGTCTGGAACCCAGACTGGGGCTGAAAACCGGGTGGAGCTTGAGAAGAAACAATGATTTGAGTGCCCGGTTGAGCAGGCCCAAACAGATGTCCTTGAGAGAACTGAGGCTGAGCCATCTAGCTAGAAGGTTGACCTAGTTCAGATTGAGGTTGACCCATTTGCCCAGAAGGTTGAGCTTGCTGGGTACTGGGTTGTCCTTATTGGCTGGATGGCTGAGCAGACTGGACAGTTGGTTGGCCTAGTTGGATTTGAAGCTAACTAATTTTTCTAGATGGTTGACTAGACTGGACAGTGGGTTGGCCTTGCTGAATGTAAGGCTGAACGACTTGCCCAGAAGGGTAGCCTTGCTGGACACCAGGTTGGCCTTGTTGTATGTAAGGTTGTCCCGAATTACCAGAAGGTTGCCCGAAATAGGTAAAGGAGGAACCACCAAAGGCCAAAGGTTGTCCCTGGAAGGGTTGTCCTTGTGGGCCTCCAGGTTGCCCTGGATAAGGTTGTCCGTAAGACGGCTGACCTTGATAGGGTGGTCCTTGAAAATTTGTGGGTGGTGCTTGGCCACCATGATAAGTGGTGGTACCCCAAGTAATGGACAATGGAACCAAGACCTCAACCACAGGTTGAGATGGCATAGGTCCGGGGTAATAAATATGAGCTCCTCGAGAATCGTAATAATGAAATGGATTTTGGGGATCTAGATTCTGAAGAGCTTGTAAATACTGATCATATGCCCCCCTTGCTGGAATGGAACCAGAAGAAGGTGGGGTACTTAGTGTAGGATCAACAACTCCGGATGTAGATGCCAATGGGCCACTATTAGCAGGTCTAGATGAAGGTGCAGTAACAGTGGTCACAATTGAAGATGCAGTAACGACACTAACAACAAGGGCTGAAGAAGCCACATAAACAGTTCGAATATTCGGGACTGAGGTGATAGACAAATTGTGAATTTGAGGGGTAAAAGGCTCCGAAGTCGAAGTGATGGTACGAGACCACATGGAACTCGTAAGGGGAGATCTAAAACCCATAATATCCTTCAAAGCCTTATACCGTAAAGGCAGCGTGACACCGAGAGGAGTGATACGGAAGGGTGAAGTTTCCGTCGGGATAGGAATTTCACCGCTCATCACAAAGGATTCTTCACTAGGAGGAGTAACGGGAATATCTTCTTCGGAAGGCTCCCAAATGGGGTTCCAACGCATATCATAAGACTCGTCCTCTAGAGTGCGAGAGTTAAGTGGTTGGATACTCTGGATGACAGGAAGAGTATTGCTAACAACCGGTACCTCAAGAGCGACAGAAGATGGAGACCCTTGGTCACTTGGAACAGGAGATGGGATCAATGATTCCGCCAGGATGATTTAATTCAAAATCCTAGGAAAACTAACGAGAAAGAACCCTAAACAAGCTAAAATGAAAACAAGATCTAACAGGGTAAATGTGATCATGGCCAAATAAATTTTAAGACACAGGAACAGAACTTGACCTTTTCATCTTTAAAGAATCGAGAAAAGGACGAAAAGATGACTCTAGTCACCTTCGAATATTTAATGAGCCTAAAGTGACAAGTGATCAGATAGACCTTTTCTTTTAGGGAGTGTGAAAAGGAACGAAAGTGACTACTCTGGAGAACTAGGCAAAAGGTTTACCAGACAACCCGTAAAACTGCATATACACCTTGGCAGTCATATGAAAACCAAGTACTTTCTGTACGGCAGTCAATCTTCTCGAATGCTGTGTTCGGTGCATTACAATTTGCAAGGTGGCAGACACGGCTTCCTAAGGATAAATAATGATAACCTAGTGGGGTCTCCCAACACATACTCGACGGTACATGGGAGGACAATTCCGTACTAGACCGCTATTGAGTCACAAAAGGAGGAATCACCCAACCTTGAGTGAAAACAATATTGACTAAGCTTAACAACGTCGGAGCACGTCTCTAGCCTAGACCTCTAAATAGTGTGCGTTATGTTCCAATGCGTTGTTAGGTTTATTCAGTTCATTTTAAAGTTGATCTTGAATTATGTTTCAGTTTTCAGGCCTTACCGTATGTATACAACAAATCCTAGGATGCAGCTAGAATGAGCAAAATATCATTTTACTTCAATGAACACCTACCTACAGGAGGGTAGAGAGATCATTACCAAACCAAGAAAACCAAGAAAAACCAAATGCAGTCACAGTGCAAAAACACATCAATCCTACAGTGCACGAATACTACTAATGAGAGGTTTTATCATTTGCTTTCCAATATTCAAACTTGAAATACAAATTCACTTTCACTTTTGTATACTAAATGAATTCAATCTTGATGATGGATCCCTGTTGGGGTTTGAAACGTTCACAGCAAAATGGTTTTTACTGTGGGTTCTCCGGTCACAAAGTTAGAATAATGCAATCTTTTGATTTTGATGTCTTTAAATCTAAAAGAAACAAATAAGCAAACAAGCAAGTGTGGAAAAAACCTGATTGATCCAAACAATCATGATCTATGTTTGGTAGTAAAAAGAAATCGAATCAATACCAAAGAATGGTTCAATAATTGTCACTAAAAATCAACCAGAGACAAGCAATGGAGAAGGCTTAATCAAACCAACAAGAAAGTTGCAAACGAACCTTGGGCAAACCAGCAACCAAGCCAATTGATTTCAAGAAGTTGAAAGAATGAACTCCAAGAGAGACCAAATCAAAATCAAAACAAAAGCAAACAAGAGAAGAACATAGGACAAACTCCCTAGCGGAGTCGCCAACTTGTGATGCAGGAAAGTGTTCCCTCTATGGACAGAGGCAACCCCTCTAGCCCTAGAGTGGGTCTAGTCAAAGCAAGGATAGATCAACAATAGATTTCCTCAAACAACCATAGTTGGAGGCCTACCTCAACTGGTGGTCGATGGAGTTCCGTTGTGCTACTCCAACTTTCACTTCCTTCTCCTCAATGAGTGATCAACATGAAACAATGCAAAGGAAATATAACAAAGCACGTAACCGGAAAACAACAATGATCTATTCGCTCACGAAGTCAAGAAATCATGAGCTATCAAGTAAATTACATAGAAGACATAGGAAAACATCATTGATTGTATTAATTAATGAAATAAGAGAAAGCTTACAACCAAAGTCTTAACGTCGCAAGCCTTCTCAGAGGGTCCAACCAGTGTATTTTTCAAGCATTCACTCTTTGAAGATGGATCTCCCAACATACAAAGTTCTCTCTCACTCATAAGTTTTAGCACAAAGTTAAGGGCACTTCACAACCTTCCACAAGCTATCAACAATCCCACACTTGTCACACCCACACCAGCTATCTATCAAACTCAAAAGCACTAACAACACTGCTCAATCCAAGAATTTACCAACTAGTTGATCATACCAATGGTGAGTGTTTAAATAGGAGAAGGAGTCTCCATGAAAGGTGGAAGAATGAGATTATCCCCAGGAAGGTAACACAAATGACGGAACTGCCATACCAGAGGAGGAAGGGCGACACAAACTATGCCAACAACCAGGTCTGGAGACATCCAGAAGGCCGACTGTTGGAACGAATTCACCCAATCTGGATCATCGCGAGTTTATAACTAAGCTTTAGCGCTGACATCGCTAGTAGGCAATGTAGCCAGTCAGACCATCACTAAAGATAGCACGTAGCCCTACACAGGAGCATGAAATAAAACCGTCACGGGAAACAGATGTACTTCCATGCTGGAAGCGCAACTGGACTATTTACAACCATTGTTCATTGCGTATATTAAGTCTAGAGTCACGATGAGGTAGAAAACTTAGGAAAAGTGGGTCACTTGGCATCATTAGAGAGCATTTGTTCAGTATGAGCATGTTTCATTGGGACACATGACACACTAGAAGGACTGGGGTGAAGGCAGTGACAAATTACTGTGTAACATGCAATTCCCTTGATGTTCGGGGATATGCAAAGCGGAAAGGTTTACAGGAACGAAGGAAATAAGGTTCCAAAAAATACCCCCTGGATTTCACATCCGTGAGGGGACGAGGAAGAGCTCGTAAAGGTCTCTCCGCGAAGTGCTATTCATCTGATAAGACAAAGAATTCCACAAATACCACTTCCACCCACACCACCTCCATCTTCACCACCATCACCTCCAACTTCACCCATACCAACTCCACCACCACTATGATTCAGTATGGAAAACACAGTGAAGTTGTCTGTGTTCAAAGGTTTGGGAAATGAGGATCCAGACCAATTCTGGTTCGTTGTAAGAGCTGTATGGGAAGCGCAAGGTGTTACAGATGACCATATAAAGAAAGCGACACTAGTTAGCGCTCTACAAGATCACGCACTAACTTGGTATATTAATTACTCCAATGATAACCTAAATGCGAGAGTCGCGGATATCCAAACAACGCTAAATAGGGAATTTAGTAGGCCTAAATCCAAAGCGCGATCAATTCTGGGATTCAAAGAGATCACGATGCTACCAAGCGAGACTCCTTAGGATCTAGATTAGAGGCTGAAATGTATGATCCGTGAAGCCAATATGAATTTGATGGATGGACATCATCGTTAGTGGTTTGTAGCTTCGCTACTACCACATTTAAGGAGTGCATTGTCATAACAGAAGATAACAACTCAGGCAGAGGCCTTTGAGATTACTATGAGGCTACATGAGATCCCGATGCAAGATCATAAACTAGGAGTTCAGCAGATCCATGTGCAGCTGAAGAATTTGTGCCTTGAAATGTAGAGCCTGAAACAGGACAGGACGATTCGACTAGAAGTGCGCAAAGAAGTATGGTGCGTGAAATGCAAAAGTCAAGGTCATGACAAAGACCACTACCTGGTTTTTACAAATTACCTTGCAGGACGAGGACCGATGCCTTTAAGGCTGGAAGCTCAAGCAAGACCTAACGTGGAGCCTGATTTGTGGTGCAATATCTATCAAATAGCAGGAAAATATGCCATGGATATCTGGCACTTGTTACAGAAGTATACGCAAAATCCGCAACAGTTGTTCTGCAACTTTTGTAGTTCGGTGGGACATGACAAGCGTACTTGCAGAAGCTATGAATTAATGATGGATAGAACTCCTGCCTACAAGGTTCAAGCTGAAACATGACCCCTTGACCATAAAGCAGGAATGGTGTGGACAAGATTTCAAGGGCTTGGACGAGGCTGAGGCAGAGGAGGACCTAGTAGAGGTCGTGGACAATTGATTTTCTACAATTGCGGAGGGCCAAGACATTATGCCCACGATTGCACTAATCCAATGCACCCGTCGTGCAAGTATTCAATGTTGTTTGATCATGAGACAGAAGATTACCCTACGCTGATAGCCAGGATACGTGACAAAGGAGCACTACTGCCTCCCCCGACTTAGAACCTATAGATGATGAGGTCTGAGCCGCATGATGAAGATCCGAACATAAACATAGTGCTCCGAAGTGGAATCACGATGGGAGATGACAAAGGAAAACAGCTGGAAGATAGTACATGGGTTCGCAAAGCCCCGGTGAAAGAAGCTGATTTTGATTTGGAGCATGCTCGAGAAACCTTCATGGAAGCTAAGAAGAGCTTCACTGAGGCCTCGATTTTAGGAAGCAAGGATAAACGGGAGCCAGAGATGGACCCATCCATGCTCACAACTTTCCTAGAAACACGTATGAATTTATTGCATGATAGTAAGGTTGTGAAAGGGTTACAAGAACTTATCAATAGGTGTGTTAGGACCACGCTAGGTGAGTCGCACATAGTCCACAAGATTGGAAAGCATAAGACAAGGACAGGGCGTGAAATGAGACTCACCGCATAGATCAGAGAATATGAAATGGATCAATTCATCCTGGATTTGGGATCAAATGTGAATGTTCTGCCAAAACAGACATGGGAGCGAATGGGGAGACCTATGCTTCAATGGTATCTGATTCAGCTGAGGATGGCGAATCAGCAGAAAATCATACCCATGAGGTGATTGTAGGGGATAACTGTGGATATTGAGGGAGCGAGCGCGCTAGCGGATTTTGATGTAATAGAGATTGTTGATGACAACAATCCCTACCTCGCGCTCTTGGGAATTTACTGGGCTACCGATGTGAATGGGGTAATCAGTCTGAAGAAGCAAAAAATGATCTTTGAGAAGAAATCATTGTGCGTAATAATACCCCTAGACCCTGCTGAAGGATCGCGCTATACAGATCTGATCCGCAACTATGAGAGTGATGATGATCTAGATTGCATATACAAGATAACAATGCAAGACCAAAACTAGGTGAATCCCACCGTGGATGGGAGAATTACATGGGAGCATGAGAGCTCCTGCACTTTGGATTTCGACGAGGAAATAGAGCGCTAGAAGAATCGGTTACATGAAGTAACTACGTTAAATTGCAATATGATGACCAGGTCATTGTGTTGCGTGTCGACAAAAGTAACAAATCTGACTATTTATGATGGTCTAAATGAGGTAGATGTATTTTTGGATGCATTTGAAAGGGAAGTGCCAAAAAAACAATGCTTCCAAGCCTTGGATCGGGTACTGCGTGCTACGCCTGCAAGATGGTTGGGTATGCACAAAGGGAGTTTTGATGATTGGTGCGAATATAGGAAAATGATACGAACATGATTTTGGAAGCCTACAATGCGACTGAAAAACAAGTACAATGGACAAGATGATCCGCGCACACATCTGGCCAAGTGGATGTAGGCTTATGGAGAAAAGCCACAACATGAGTGAGTTCACCTATTCTGTCATACCCTGGATGTTATCCCAATGAATTGGTATATAGAAATGGACCTTCACCATGGGACAAGTGAATGGGATATCCTACGCGAAGGGTTCATAATGACATTTAGTTTTGAGGACGGGTTTGACGGTATTGAGGAAGCACTACAAGAGTTGAAAGCAACCATCTTCAGGATCCTGCAGGATCCTTTAGACCTGAGGCAGGCTGAATGGGCTACTCAGTTGAGTTGCGTGTTGGAATGTTATAATGTAATTGCTGAAGAAGAGGATGAAGATCCACAAAAAATTAACATTCCAGAGACGAAAGGCCACTGCAAGGTTCAAGGATCACAGATTGAGAACCCTGATATAGCTGCATTGGTGAGAACTAGACAGGTGAACATTGGTACGGAGGTAGAGCCCAAGTTCACGAAAATTAGAGACTATTGGGACGATGCAATGGTGGATAAGATCGTTGAATTAATCTATGAATATCAGGACTTATTCCTAACCAAGTTTACGGATTTGAAAGGAATAATCGGAGATCTAGGAGTGATGAAGATCACGTTAAAGCTCGACGTGAAGCCAGTTAAGCAGAGGCCTTACCGCTTAAATCTGAAATACAAGGAGAAGGTCCACGTACAACAAGACAAAATGCTCGCAGCAAGCATCATTGAGCCTATGTAAGAATCTGATTGGCTAAGCCCAATGGTGATGCAAGAGAAGAAGCAGAAGGACGAGATAAGGAAATGTGTGGATCTCAGAAAATTGAATGACGCTTGTGTGCATGATCCTTTCCCAACTCCAATCATAGATGAAGTGTTGGACAATGTAGGTGGCCAAGAAGCATACTCCTTCAGTGATGGGTTATCTAGGTACCACCAAATCAAAATCGCGCCGGAGGATAGGAGTAAGACAACCTTCGCAACTGAGTGGGGTTGTTTTCAAAACATTGTAATGTCGTTTGGGCTGAAGAATACGCTGGCTATCTTTTCGTGTGTGTTTTTTGCGACATTCAAGGAATATATTCATAAGTTCCTGGAAGTTTATTTTGATGACTGGACTGTATTTCGACTATTTAAGCGCCATGTAGTGAGCTTGTGCTTCTAGCTGGATACCTATCGAAGATACCAGATCGTGCTCAACCTCAAGAAGTGTCTATTTTTCGTTCCTTTTGGGAACCTCTTGGGGCATGTGGTTTGCAGATAAGGGCTGATGGTAGACCCCGCAAAGATTGCGGTGATTCTGAACTTGGAAGTGCCGCGGAGTGTGAAACAGCTGCACACTACCCTGGGACGTACGAGATATTATAGAAAGTTCATCAAAGGCTATGCCCAGATCACCGCGCCGATGGAAAAATTGTTGAAGAAGGATGTCACGTTCTGCTAGAACAATCACTGTAAGAAAATCCTAGATATATTGAAATAAAAAATGGTTACCGCATCGATTCTAGTCTTCCCAGACTAGAAGAAAGAATTTCATGTGCATGTTGATGCGTCATGTATAGCGTTGGGGGCAGTACTAACACAGGATGGCAGTGAAGGCTTGGACCACCCTATCACGTTCACAAGTCGTAGATTATCCAAAGCAGAGAAGAACTATTCCACTACTGAACACGAGGGACTGGCTATGGTGTATGCACTCCAGAAGTATCGACACTACTTGCTAGCAGGCCACTTTAAGATGTATACATATCACTCCACGTTGAAGTACTTGGTCAATAAGCCTGTGTTGGGGGGAAACATCTGCAGATGGATTTTATTATTCCAAGAATGCAATTTTGAAGTTGTTGTGAAGCTTGGACGATTGAACGCGGGACCAGATCACCTGTTATGCATTGAGACTGGGGAGGAACCTACTAATTTGGAGGAAGGATTACCCGACGCGTAGCTCTTTGATGTGCACATAGCGGATGGACATTTTGAAGATATAATACACTTTCTAACAACTGGAACTGTGTTGGAAGGATACTCTGCCTAGCAAAATAAGGAGTTAGTGGTGCGCACAGCAAATTTCTCTGTCATTGTTGGGCATCTATACAAGATGGGGAATGATGAAATACTGCGAAGGTATGTACCTGAGTTTGAAAGAAGCAACATCCTCACGAACACTCATGGGGGCACCGTGGGAGGATATTATGTAGTGAGAGCAACCGCACAGAAGATTCTATGCACAGGGTTATGGTGGCCAACCCTTCATTAGGATTCAAAAGCATATTGCAAGGCATGCGACATATGTCAGAGAATAGGTAGGCCCTCGCGAAGGGATGAGATGCCTTTGAATCCACAAATGGCATTGCAACCTTTCCAAAAGTGGGAAATAGATTTTGTAGGTCCTATTTAGCCTCAATGGAAGACAAGCATGAGGTATATTATCACTGTGACAGAGTATCTAACTCGATGGGAAAGAGCACAGCCAGTGAAGGATTGAACGGGCACGACTATCGCGAAGTTTCTCTTTGAGAATGTACTGATGTGATTTGGATGCCTGAAGATCTTGATGAGTGATTGTGGTACGCACTTTTTGAATGAAACGATCAGTGCACTGATGGAATAGTTTCAGGTGTATCATCAAAAGAGCACACCTTATCACCCACAGGCTAACGGGACAATAGAAGCATTCAACAAAGTACTGGAAACTGCGCTAAACAAGGTATTCAATGCTCAGCGAAGTGATTTGGACCTGCTCATACCTGTAGTGTTATGGGCTTATCAGATGACATGTAAGAAATTAATAGGACAGACACCTTTTAGGCTTGTCTATGGTGTGGAAGCCATAATGCCTATGGAATACATCATGCCTAGTCTATGCATAGCAGTGCTCACAGGTATGACAAATCACGGAGCCTTGGAAGAGAGGCTCACGCAGTTGGATGAGCTCAAAGAAGAGAGATTTTTGGTTGGATTTCACTAGCAAGTCCAAAAGCAGCGCAAAAAGGCATCGCACAATCGACATATTAAGTTGCGCACCTTTAGGGTTAATGATTTGGTGGGGCCGTATGTTATTAAGGAGATTATCTATGGTGGCGTGATCCAGCTAGTTAAGTTGAATGGAGATCCCTTCCTAGGAAAAGTGAATGGCAGTCGTTTGAAGCCATACACAAGTGGCCTGGCCATTTGACTACCGACAGAAGCACAGTCTTAGCGCTCCAGGCAACTGAAAGGAGGCGCGAGTCTATAAACTACACTACCTGGGAGCTACACGATGTCAAGACTGCACGAAGTAGTGAAGTGTCACAGGGTCCGCGACAGTGTGAAGACAACTGTGTTGGTGTGCAACTCAGCCAGAAAGTGACCGTTAAAATCGCTATTCACGATTTGATGCTTGGTTTGAGACCAAATGGAGCGGGAAACAAGCATTTAAGGTGAACTTTATGGGATAGATTCTTGAAAATCTGCTATCAATCTAGCAATAATGGACCGAATGTGGGGGGAATAGTCGAATTCAAATTCAAAAGGCGCTATAAATTACAAGTGGTTGTCCAGCAAACAACACTTGGCTTTTTGAGAACTGAGTTGTTGCGTGCTCAAGTATTCATGAACTGAGACTTATTCGAGACTTTGAAAGTGAATTCGTTGTTTGAGCAACTACCCGAGACATTGAAAGAACTGTGGAATAGCAATATGTCAGCACTCGAAGAAGCCATGGACACGGGAATAGTGACAACCGAGGAAGCCGCATAGGAAATTGTGGAAGTAGAAGCTCCAGAGAGTGTCAGAATAATCCTTGAGGTCCCTAAATCACCCTGCACACCGAGAGCTAAGAAGGACAAGCAGGCTATGATACCAGTGTGTGTCTCACCCAGAAATCCACTGAGGACCAAGCTCTCATTGCAGGAAAAAGGGAAGGCCATTAATCTAGAGGCCGATGAGGAGGAAGAGTTTGAAGAAATCCTAGTGGAGGAGGAGGATGTAGAGATGGACGTTGAAACCCCGGGTGTGGACCCTATGACATGGTTACCTGAATATGTTCTGCCACGAAAGGGTAAAGACAAGGTTCAAAATAATATAGATGAGAGCAAGAGCTCTCTGCAAACTCCCTTGCTCCCAGAGGATATTATTTTTTAGGGAGTGCACTTGGGATGGGTTCTCGTGTTGAAATTTGAATATTGGGACCACGCGGACCACGAGAATTTCCCTCATTTAGTGACTGCGAAGCTAATGCACCAGAAGATGGCTGCAACAGCTAAAATGATTGAATTGGAGCCGCAAAAATGAATCAAAGGTGTCGAGAAAGCAAGTTTCTAAACCTTCTCTGGGTGCCGCATTACCACCGCGCCCTAGTGACCGTTTTCCTCATTAGGAAACTTCTCTGCTTGGTGCATGATGGGTGCTTGTGGCTGGAGGAGCCCATACCCATCACAGACCATCTGATTCACCGGATTACACGCTACCCTACTCAGGGGAGGATCCAGCCAACATTTCAGAGGGAAAAGGTGGCGAGTTGGCCCTTGCGGAGGCAATGAAAAAGAAGTTTAAGTTGGAGAAGAAGAAGTGAGGGTATGCCATCTCCAACATCAACAACCCTATAGTCAAGGTCGCGACACAGATATTGGAAGGAAAGGTGATGTGGAAGTGCCACACGGATGAGGTGCCCTGGCCAGTGGTTGCACTAGCAACGCAATGCATAAAAGGGGTCCAGTCCAACTGGGCGAACTATCTATGTGGTGAGTTTCTTGCGAACTGCCGCGAGGCACAGGAGCAGGGAAAACATTTCATTACGCATGGCTCCTGTTTTCGATCGTACTGGTGGCATGGGAACTACCCGAAGATAGCCAGTTCCCTTCGGTCACACCAGACCTTCTAGAGGCAGTGAAGTATGCTTCGCTATGGGCGACCCAGGACGCACAGCGGATCAGAGAAAGAAAGATATTTTGGGTGCTAATGGAAATGAACATCCGGATGGGGATCAATTGCAAGTCGCGGTTATTGTCCACAGTCTATAATAGTTTTAGAGCTTTGCGGAGTTCAAAGCTGACTTCCACCATGTCTTCATCAGGGCATGGAAGGACCCTCTAAAGACGTGGCATGATTTACCATACTTGGTAACCGACGATGTAATTTTTGTAGTCCTTGAGTCTTGGTCGCGGGAGTGGAGCACTTGACCTGACTCCGCAGTGGAAATAGAGAAGTCCATTGCGTAGCGCAAGAAAGAAGAGACAAAACATTAGATGGCACAACTGGCGGAAAAGAGTAGAAGAGAAGAAGCAACGGCTAAGGCCCAGGCAATGCACAACGCCGCGAAGTTGGCCAAGCAATAGTAGAAAATGGGAGAAGAAGAGTGCAAAGGACATAAGTCACCTTCGCCTGAACCAAAGACAGACACAGAACAAGGTGGCACGAACCCACAGAAGACATTGACCCAACTCAAACGTTCGCGACCACGAGAGCAGGTAGGGTCGCGAAAGAAAATAAAGGCCTCGAGGACATCTTCGACCCTATCACCCTCACTGAAGGGGATTTTCATGATATCGGCGAAATAGTGAGCGATGTCACCGCGGAGGCCCTCTAGCAATTTGAGGAACTACAACAGTTGGAATTGGAGACTCTCTTGACAGAAATACAGGAGTTTTAGGTGCTCACTCCACAGGCTGGCACAGTGTCCACCAGCCTCGCAGTCGACACTTCAGCTGTCGAGGAAATGTTGCGCGCCAGGGTGACCAATACAATAGTGCTACCAGATGGGGCACTTACTACAAAAAAGGAAGCGAATAGATCCATGGTGAGAAATTTGAAAGGGGTAGGGTTGAACATGTTCGTGTTTGCTCGGGAGACGCTCTACCTCTTACAGGATGGAGTCACCGCAGAACTTCGGGCCAGGGAGAGTCACGTTATACAGGTAATGAGCGAGCAGTGCATCAACATTGAGCAGTTGAGCCTGCAGCGCAATGAGGTAGTGGAGCAGAACAAACAGATAATGCAGGTTGTGGAGGAATCCTACCAAATGGTCCCAGAGTTGGTCATTCAAGCAAAGGAACTAGTGGAGGCGCGCATCCGTAAGTTAGCCACAGGGGTGCGCGACGCAAGAGCAGAAATGGCTAGGGTTCAGCTGGAGCTAAACCTGTAAATCGCAGAACTACAGTTGAAGGCTCAGCCTTCAACTCCGCTGAAGGTTAAGGAACAATGTACCACTGCGGTTACGATAATGATCGTGGCGGTTGACAATGCAGTGACAGACTACAGGAAACTATTCGAACAGTCATTCGAGGTCCTAACCACCCTGCAGGAGGACCCAAACATAGAGCTCCTAGAGACAGAGGCACACGAGCTGCAACATAAATATGATGAGATAAAAGGGACCGCACAGATGGTTGCTCTTACACAAAGGCTTGCATGAATGCAACAGGAAAATGTGCTCAAGGAACAGGTGGATGCCGCTCGGCACAAATAAGTGGTCTTGAAAGCGCGCCTATAGCCATGGATCAGTGAGGCTTATACAATTACAACCTCAATTGAAGCAAAGCTCATGCAACTTCAAGAAAATCGGGAGAGGATTCAGGCCAATAGTTCAACAGTAGTGGTCACCGAATAGGACATGGAGGAAGTCCAGTAGGTAGCCACTCAATGCTCTGCCAAACTTGCAGCAATCCAAACAGAGATGTGAGGTCTTCGCGCTAAGATCTCCACACCTGCAGAGTGACTTGAGGGCGAGTCACAATGTTTGTGTTGGGGGCCTGTTGGGCACGGGATCCCTACCCTGCTCTCTTGGGAATTGACTAGGCTACCGATATGAATGGGGTAATCAATCTGAAGAAGAAAAAAATGATCTCTGAGAAGAAATCACTGCGTGTAATAATACCCCTGGACCTTGTTGAAGTATTGCGCCATACGGAGCCGGTCCATGACTATGAGAGTGATGATGATCTGGACTGCATCTACAAGATAACAACACAAGACTAAGATTGGGTGAATCCCACCGCGGATGGGCGGATTACATGGGATTGCGAGAGCTCCTGCACTTTAGATTTCGACGAGGAAATAGAGCACTAGCAAAATTAGTTACATGAAGTAACTACGCTAAATTGCAATATAATGACCAGGTCATTGTACTGTGTGTCAACAGAAGTAAGAAATCTACCTATTTATGATGGTCTAAATGAGGTAGATGTCTTTTTGGATGCATTTGAAAGGGAAGTGCCAGAAAAACAATGCTTCCAAGCCTTGGACTGGGTACTATGCGCTACGCCCGCAAGATTGTGGGTTACGCATAAAGGGAGTTTTGATGATTGGCGCGAATATAGGAAAATGATGTGAACACGATTTGGGAAGCCTAAGATGCGACTGAAAAACAAGTACAATGGACAGGATGATCCACGCATGCATCTGGCTAAGTGGACGCAGGCTTATGGAGAAAAGCCACAACCTGAGTGGGTTCACATATTCTGCCATACCCTGGATGTTATCCCAATGAACTAGTATGTAGAAACGAAGCTTCTCCATGGGACAGGTGAATGGGATATCCTACGCGAAGGGTTCATAATGGCATTTAGTTTTGGGGACAGGTTTGATGGTATTGAGGAAGCGCTACAAGAGGTGAAAGTAGCCATCTTTAGGATCCCACGGGATCCTTTAGACATGACGCAGCTTGAATGGGCTACTCAGCTAAGTTGCACACTGGAATTTTATAATGTAACTACTAAAGAAGAGGATGAAGATCCGCGGAAAATTAACATTCCAGAGACGAAAGGTCACCGCAAGGTTCAAGGACCACAGATTGAGAACATTGATATAACCGCGCCGATGAGAACTAGACAGGTGAACATTGGTACAAAGGTAGAGCCCAAGATCACGAAAATTGGAGATTATTGGGATGACGCGACAGTGGATAAGGTCGTTGAATTACTCCGTGAATATCAGGACTTATTCCCGACCAAGTTTACGGATTTGAAAGGAATAATTGGAGATTTAGGAGTGATGAAGATCATGTTAAAGCCCTACACGAAGCCAGTTAAGCAGAGGCCTTACCACTTAAATTTGAAATACAAGGAGAAGGTCTATGAAGAACTAGACAAAATGCTCACAGCAGGCATCATTTAGCCTGTGGAAGAATCCGATTGGGTAAGCCCAATGGTGGTGCAAGAGAAGAAGCAGAAGAACGAGATAAGGAAATGTGTGGATCTTAGAAAATTGAATGACGCTTGTGTGCATGATCCTTTCCCAACTTCGTTCATAGACAAAGTGTTAGACAATGTAGGTGGCCAAGAAGCATACTCCTTCACTGATGGGTTCTCTGGGTACCACCAAATCAAAATCGCATTAGAGGATAGGAGCAAGACAACCTTCGCGACTGAGTGGGGTTGTTTTCAATACACTGTAATGCTGTTTGGGCTGAAGAATGCGCTGGCTATATTTTCGCACGTGGTTGTTACAGCATTCAAGGAATATATTCATAAGTTCCTAGAAGTTTATTTTGATGACTGGACTATATCTGGACTGGTTAAGCGCCATGTAGCGAGGTTGTGCTTGATGCTAGATACCTATCAAAGATACCAAACCGCGCTCAACTTCAAGAAGTGTCTGTTTTTCATTCCTTTTGGGAACCTATTGGGGCATGTGGTTTGCGGACAAGGGCTGATGGTAGACCCCACAAAGATAGCAGTGATTCTGAACTTGGAAGCGTCGCAGAGTGTGAAATAGTTGCGCACTACCCTGGGACATACATGATATTATAGGAAGTTTATCAAAGGCTATGCCCATATCACCGTGCCAATGGAAAAATTGTTGAAGAAGGATGTCACGTTCTACTGGAATGATGACTATAAGAAAAGCCTGGAGATATTGAAAGAAAAATGGTTACCACGTCGATTCTAGTCTTCCCAGACTGGAAGAAAGAATTTCATGTACATGTTGATGTGTCATGTATAGTGCTGGGGGCAGTACTAACACAAGATAGTGGAGAAAACTTGGACCACCTTATCGCCTTCGCAACTCACAGATTATCCAAAGCAGAGAAGAATTATTCCACTACTAAACATGAGGGACTGGCTATGGTGTATGCACTCCAGAAGTATCGGCACTACTTGCTAGGAGGCGACTTTAAGATGTATACAGATCACTCCACACTGAAGTACTTGGTTAATAAGCCTGTGTTGGGGGGTGCACATTTGTAGATGGATTGTATTATTCCAAGAATACGATTTTGAAGTTGTTGTGAAGCCTGGACGATTGAATGCAGGACCAGGTCACGTGTCGCGCATTGAGAATGGAGAGGAACCTACTAATTTGGAGGAAGGATTACTTGATGCGTATCTCTTTGCTGTGCGCGTAGTGGATGGACATTTTGAAGATATAATACACTTTCTAACAACTGGAACTGCACTGGAAGGATACTCTGTCCAGCAAAAGAAGGAATTAGTGGTGCGCGCGATAGATTTCTCTGTCATTGTTGGGCATCTATACAAGATGGGGAATGATGAAATACTGCAAAGGTATGTACCTGAGTTTGAAAGAATAAGCATCCTCATGGACTCTCATGGGGGCGCCGCAGGAGGAAATTATGCAGGGAGAGAACCCGCTTAGAAGATTCTACGTGCAGGGTTGTGGTGGCCAACCCTTCATCAGGATTCAAAAACATATTGCAAGGCATGCGATGTATGTCAAAGAATAGGTAGGACTTCGTGGAGGGACGATATGCCTTTGAATCCGCAAATGGTGTTGCAACCTTTCGAAAAGTGGGCAATAGATTTTGTAGGACCTATTCAGCGTCAAGGGAAGACAGGCGCGAGGTATATTATCACTGTGATGGAGTATCTGACTCATTTGGCAGAAGCGCAGCTAGTGAAGGATTCCATAGGTGCGACTGCCATGAAGTTTCTCTTTGAGCATGTACTGGTGTGATTTGGATGCCCGAAGATCTTAACGAGTGATCGTGGTATGCACTTTCTGAACGAAACGATCAGCACGTTGATGGAAGAGTTTCAGGTGTATCATCAAAAGAGCACACCTTATCACCCACAAGTTAACAAGACAATAGAAGCATTCAACAAAGTACTGGAAACCACATTGACCAGGGTATGAAATGCTCAACGAAGTGATTGGGACCTGTGCATACCTGCTGTATTATGGGCTTATCAAATGATGTGTAAGAAGTTAACAGGACAGACACCTTTTAGGCTTGTCTATGGAGTGGAATCCGTAATGCCTATGGAATACATTGTGCCTAGTTTGCGCATAGCAGCGCTCACAGGTATGACAGATTGCGAAGCCCTGAAGGAGAGGCTCACGCGATTGGATGAGCTCGAAGAAGAGAGATTTTTTGCTGGATTTCACTAGCAAGTCCAAAAGCAGCACGAAAAGGCATGGCACGATTGACATATTAAGTTGCGCACCTTTAGGGTGAATGATTTGGTGGGGTCATATGTTATTAAGGAGATTACTGATGGTGGCGTAGTCCAACTAGTTAAGCTGAATGGATATCCCTTCCCAGGAAAAGTGAATGGTAGTCATCTAAAGCCATACACGGGTGGCCCAGACATCTGACTAACTGACAAAAGCACAGTCTTAGTGCTCCAGGTAGCTGAAAGGAGGCGCGGGTCTATAAACTACACTGCCCGGGAGTTGCACGATGTAAGGACTGCATGAAGCAGCAAAGTGTCACAGGGTCCGCGACAGTGCGAAGATAGTTGCGCTGGCACGCAGGTCGGCTTGAAGGTGACTATTAAAGTCACTATTCATGATTTGGTGCTTGGTTTGAGACCAAATGGAACGGGCGACAGGCATTTAAGTCATACTTTATGGGCTAGATTCTTGAAAATATGCCACCAATCTAGCATTAATGGACCGAATGTGGGGGGAACTGTCGAATTCAAATTCAAAAGGTGCTATAAATTACAATTGGTTGTCCAGCAAACAACACTTGGCATTTTGAGAATTGAGTTGTTGCGTGCTCAATTATTCATGAACCGAGACTTATTTGAGACTCTGAAAGCGAATTCGTTGTCTGAGCAACTACCCGAGACACTGCAAGAACTATGGAATAGCACTATGTCAGCACCCGAAGAAGACATGGACACGGGATAGTGACAGTCGAGGAAGCGGCGCAAGAAATTGCAGAAGTAGAAGCTCCAGAGAGTGCCATAATAATCGTTGAGGTCCCTAAATCACCCCGCACGCTGAGACCTAAGAAGGACAAGCAGGCTATGATACCGGTGCGTGTCTCGCCCACAAATCCACTGAGGACCAATCTCACATTGCAGGAAAAAGGGAAGGCCATTAATCTAGAGGCCGATGAGGAGGAGGAGTTTCAAGAAATCCTAGTGGAGGAGGAGGATGTAGAGATGGACGTTGAATCCACGGAAGCCGTGCAGGAAATTGCGGAAGTAGAAGCTCCAGAGAGTGTTGGAATAATCGTTGAGGTTCTTAAATCACCCGGCACACCAAGACCTAAGAATGACAAGCAGACTATGATACTGGTGCGTGTCTCGCCCAGAAATCCACTAAGGACCAAGCTCACATTGCAGGAAAAAGGGAAGGCCATTAATCTATAGGTCGATGAGGAGGACGAGTTTGAAGAAATCCTGGTGGAGGAGGAGGATGTAGAGATGGACGTTGAAACCCAGGGTGCGAACCCTATGACACAATCACCTAAATATCTTCCACCGCAAAAGGGTAAAGCCAAGGTTCCAAATGATTTATATGAGAGCAAGAGCTCTCTGCAAACTCCGTTGCTCCCAGATGATATTATTTTTGAGGGATCGCACTTGGGAGGGGTTTCTGTGTTGAAATTTGAATATTGGGACCACGCGGACCACAAGAAGTTCCCTCATTTAGTGAGTACGAAGCTAATGCACCATAAGATGGTTGTGACGGCTAGAATGATTAAATTGGAGCCATGCAAATGGCTCAAAGGTGTCGAGAAAGAAAGGATGCTAAACCTTCTCTGCATGCCGCATTACCACCACGCCCTAGTGACAATTTTCCTCATAGACCATCTAATTCACTGGATTACACGGCTGCCCTACTCAGGGGAGGATCTAGCCAACATTTCAGAGGGAAAAGGTGGTGAGTTGGCCCTCGCGAAGGCAATGAAAAAGAAGTTTAAGTTGGAGAAGAAGAAGCGAGGGTATGCCATCTCCAACATCAAAAACCCTATAGTCAAGTTCGTGACACAGATATTGGCAAGAAAGGTGATGTGGAAGTGCCACGCAGATGAGATTCCCTGGCCAGTGGTTGCACTAGCGGCGCAATGCGTAAAAGGGTTCTAGTTCAACTAGGCGAACTGTCTATGCAGTGAGTTCCTTGCGAACTTCCGCGAGGCACAGGAGTAGGGAAAAATGTTTCATTACGCATGGCTCTTGCTGTCGATCGTACTGGTGGCATGGGAACTGCTCGAAGATAGCCAGTTCCCTTCGGTCGCACCGAACCTTCCAGAGGCAGTGAAGTACGCTTCGTTGTGGGAAACCTAGGATGCACAGCAGATCAGAGAAAGCAAGATATTTTGGAGGTTAATGGAAATGAACATCGGATGGGGATCAATCACAAGCCACAGTTATCAGCCATAGTCTATAATAGTTTACTGAGATTTGTGGAGTTCAAATCTGACTTCGACCATGTCTTCATTAGGGCGTGGAAGGATCCTCTAAAGATGTGGCATGATTTACTGTACTTGGTGACCCATGATGTAATTGTTGCAGTCCTTGAGTCTTGGCTTCCAGAGTGGCGTGCTCCAGTTGACTCTGCAGTGGAAACAAAGATGTCCGTTGTGCAGTGCAAGAAAGAAGAGACAAAAATTCAGATGGCGCAACTGGTGGAAAAGTGCAGAAGAGAAGAAGCAATGCCTAAGGCCGAGGCAGCGAGCGACACTGCAAAGTTGGCCGAGCAACAGCAGAAAATGGGAGAAGAAGAGCGCGAAGGACTGAAGTCACCTTCGCCTAAACTAGAGACAGACACAGCACAAGGTGGTGCGGACCCGCAGGTGATGTCCACCCAACTCAGACATCTATGACCATGAGAGCAGGTAGGGCTGTGAAAGAAAACAAAGGCCTCGAAGACATCTTTCGACCCTATCACCCTCACTAAAGGGGTTTTGCATGATATCGGTGAAACAGTGAGGGATGTCACTGTGTAGGCCCTCCAGTAGTTTGACGAACTACAACAGTTGGCATTGGGGGCTCTCCGGACAAAAATACAGGATTTACAGGTGTGCACTCCATAGGCTAGCACAGTGTCCACCAGCCTCGCAGTCGAAAGTTTACCTGCCAAGGAAATGTTGCGTGCCATTGTGACCAATACGATAGTGCTACCAAATGGGGCACTTACTATAGAAAAGGAAGCCGACAAACCCATGGTGAGTAGTTTGAAAGGGGTAAGGTTGAACATGGTCGCGCTCCCTCGAGAGACACTCTACCTCTTACAGTGATCCAAAAATGGATCCTAGATAATCCTCTAAGTATAAAAGACTTCATGCAAGAGGTAAAAGGTGCCAAATGGCACAAATCCTTTGTAAATCAGAGGAAAATGAAAATCACAGGTTTCTTTCAGAAATAGTCTCATTGCAGGGATCCTCCCATTCTGAATCCAACGCAACTTAAATGGGTGAAAACGGACTTCAAATGGGAAAGCTATCATAAAATGAAGCTACCCTATTCAAAGGAAAAAGAGGCAAAAATCCCTTGAATAATGGGTCTAAAAACCCTCTAAGTCTTCCAAATCTCCCAAAAGGGAAAGACCACCGAAAAAGGAGAAGTTATGGAGAAGGCGGATAACACTATCGGAGGCTGAAAACATGAAGAAAAACCATGAAAATGAGCCTATCGAAGGTCAAAGGAACAGTGAACAGGGACCGTTGGATCTGGCCGATCAACGGTCCAGATCCGATCAGCAATCGCAATTGGTAGTGGCTATTAGAGGATATCGGAGCACAATCTATGGTTATTGCAATCGCAATCGGCGATTGCAATGGAGCGATATCGCAATCGGCGAACATAACGGAGTGCTACACAGGCCCGAGGCATGAGCGATTTGCGATTGCGACTTGTCGCATCACAGTATTGCATCGGCACATTACCGTGGAGCGGGGCTATATATATATGGATATGCGATGCGATATTACAGACCCAAAAGAGTTCTGAAATGCCCTTGTATAATATTTCAAGTTTGACAAGTGGGGCTTTTTTCATGTTTTATATGTATTTTCACAGTTTTAATGTATTAAAAAATACAAAGGGGCAGGCCAATTGCGATATGTGATAGCGATTCCCAGGCAGACTCGATAGGGATATAAAGCGGGATTATGGAAATTTGAAGTCCGGGAACATTGTTTTCTACAGATTTTTCCATGTATTTCAGCGTTTTCCTGTGTTAGCACAAAATGACTGTTTCTAGAGAATTTAAAGTGTCGATAGCTCCTTCCATTGTGGAATAGGTGGCATTCATCCCTGAGGGCATTTAGCAATGATTGCTAACGCCCAGAGACGGGATTTGAATGGACTATGAGAAGAAGACAGAGGGCCAGTCGAAGAGTAGCAGAGCCGCCAAAAGAATGATTCCTCATGATTGCAAGAAGAGGAATGGACAGGGAGCCGCAGAGCTGGGAGGATTCCTCAAAGGCCAAGAGCCTGCAGTGCAGAGAGCAGGAGGGCTGACAAAAATGTAGCAGCCAGACTGCTGGACCAAAAGCAGAGAGCGAGAGCTCATGCTGTCCCATCCCTAGCTGCAAAGAGCCAAGTAGAAGCAGAAGCCACCAGAGGTTGGGGCGATTGCAAAGGATGTGTCCTTAGGATGAGGAAGGGACAACAAGCAAAGGGACAAGAGCCCGAGAGCTTGAAGGCTGGAGAGCCAGAGAGCGATAACTGCAAAGAGCCGATGGCCGCAGAGAGCTAGAGAGCGATGGCTACAGAGAGCTCAATTGAGAGGAAGCAGAATGTTGGAAGCAGTAGCAGAGCTGAGAGGGCCGAAGAGCTACTGTGCTAAGCAGCTGAGGGAGCCTTTGGGGTCACTTGAAGTTCAAGTGAAAAGCCAGGGAGCTGAAGGTTGCAAAGGGCCAAGAAGCCAGAGCCAAAGAGCTAAGAGCCAAGAGCCAGAGTTAGAGCCAAGAGCCAGAACTAGAGCCAAAGAGCCAGAGTCAGAGCCAAGAGCCAGAACCAAGAGCCAAAAGCCAAAAGCCAGAGCCAAGAGCCAAGAGCCGGAGCCAAGACCCAAAGCTTCAAGATCCAGGGGATAAAATGGTGTCTGAACCCATTGTTTCTATTTAAACAATAGGAATTGTGTCAAAGACTTGTAAAAGAAATACTTATACCATAATCCCAGAGAGCCTAGTTGAATTAACTAGAGCTCACGGAGATGTAGCCCAAGAGTTGTGGGTGAAATCCAAATTAAATCGTTGTTTCTGTGTGTGTTTTTACTGCTGCATTATTCATTGTTATATGCATTTATATATCAGTTTGAGCACATTCACATATCAGGAAAAACAACAAATTTTAAAGCAAATAATTAGCTGAAAACAACTACAAGCATACACCTATATTTATGAGAGATTTTTCGGCGAAAATCACATGGAATACCATTTGTCGACGTGTTTCGAACCAACTAGTGTGGTTCATCGTCAGGACAAGTTGAAGAAACAGATCCAGCTTAGCATGATAAATAGTCTGAGCAGAGTCTCCAATGGCTAAATTGACTAACGGTTAATCTTGACCTTAGGACCCAGGTCAAATTCTTATTAATTTAATGTTATTATTATAATTATTATTATTATTTTTCTTATGGAAATAAGTTAAATAATAATAATAATTATAATAATAACATTAAATTAATAAATAAGAATTTGACCTGGGTCCTAAGGTCAAGATTAACCGTTAGTCAATTTAGCCGTTGGAGACTCTGCTCAGACTATTTATCATGCTAAGTCGGATCTGTTTCTTCAACTTGTCCTGACGATGAACCACACTAGTTGGTTCGAAACGCGTCGACAAATGGTATTCCATGTGATTTTCGCCGAAAAATCTCTCATAAACTTGATATGGATCACAGAAGCCTGAACTCTATAATTGAATCCCTGCACGGAAAAGCCATACACCTATATTTTCAAGAATTTCTTAATTCCGCATTCATTAATCATTAAAGACTTGGGAATATTCAAGCTTTGGAAGTGGGAGAGGTTCTTGTAAGTTATACAAGAAGCCTAAGAGTCCATTTTCATATTAGGTGGTATTAGAGCTTAAGTTTGGTTAACTCCACCTTCAATGAAGGTTATATCAGAATGCTTGTCTGAAAGGTGTTTGAATAGTCAGAGGTTGATTTTATGCTTGTTGCAGACTGACTATTTACTGATTTTGCAGAGGTGAAGGGAAAGATATTGATAGCTCAGTCCAGGAGAGGACAAGAAGGAAGAAGGGCTGAAGGCATTCTCCTTATCCCGAAGGACCTCAAGACAATCATTGAAGCACAAGAGGTTTGTTGCAAAAGGATGCTTGTCTTTTGATTTATTGCATTTCTTTGCTAATGAGATGCAAGTTGCATAATGAAAAAGTTGAGTAGGCAGAATCACTTTATTTTTGCAACATTATGTTTGTTTCAGCTTCGAAAATACAGTGTGCTTAAGTGAAAGTTGAAGGATGAAACATTATATTTCATTTCAGCTTCGAAAGTACAGTGTACTTAAGCGAAAGTTGAAGGATGAAATGCATGCATGAGATGCATGAACACAGGGATGTTGATGATTTCCTTGTTTTTGAACATGTATGTGTAATTAACTTGCAGGGTTGACTGCTTTGACATGCATGTGATTCCATGTTTACTTGGGAGAAGTTAACTTGGTCTCCAAATGGAGATAATGATGAAAGTTTCATCTTTTGAAAAAGAGTCCTAATGGTCTTTTTCTACATGCTTGACTAGAAGGGTCATCTATTTAAAGCCATGTTTTGTGGGCTTGTTAACTAGTCCATCATTTGTATACAGATATAAGACATGGAGGTGTTCACAAGATGTGAAATCTATTTCTTTTGTTGAAGCAGGAGTTATTCCATCCAGTTGTTGTCTGTATGCCTGTTGTTGTTAACAGTTGTTGTTGGCAGCTTGTCAAACAGGTACAAATGAAAGTTTTGTGGAGTAGATGTACTTCACATTTGTTGAGCCACCTTGGATCAATGATCAAGGCAAAGAAGCTCAAACTACCTTCTATGGCCATTTCAGTAGAAGTTCTTTAGGAAGGCAAGGAGGAAGACAGTTCTTCCCAGGAAAACCAACCCATCCAGAGAAGGGAAGTGGTCAGAAACTTTGGTTCAGAGGCACTATGCAAAGACAAGTGCAGGGAGGCTGAAAGAAGAGGGTGAGTCACTCTCATTTACTGTTTAGATCAGTATATCAGTTGTTTGGAGACCAAAAGTTCTTTTAGTGGGAAGGCGTCATCCAAAAATGGATCCTGGATAAACCTCTAAGTCTAAAAGACTTCATGCAAGAGGTAAAAGGTGCCAAATGGCACAAATCCTTTGTAAATCATAGGAAAATGAAAATCGAAGGCTGCTCTCAGAAATAGTCTCATTGCAGGGATCCCTCCATTCTGAATCTAACGTAACTTAAATGGGTGAAAACGAACTTCAGATGGGAAAGCTATCATAAAATGAAGCTACCCTTTTTCAAAGGAAAAAGAGGAAAAAATCCCTTGAATAATGGGTCTAAAAACCCTCTAACTCTTCCAAATCTCCCAAAAGGGCAAGACCACCAAAAAAGGAGAAGTTATGGAGAAGGTAGATAACACTATCGAAGGCTGAAAACATGAAGAAAAACCATGAAAATGAGCCTATCAAAGGTCAAAGGATAGTGAACAGCGACCGTCGAATCTGGCCGATCAACGGTCCAAATCCAATCGGTAATCACAATCGGCAGTGGCTGTCAGAGGATATTGGAGCACAATCTATGGTTATTGTGATCGCGATCAGCAATTGCAACAGAGCGATATCGCAATCGGTGACCATAATGGAGCGCTACACAGGCCCGGGGCATGAGCGATTTGCGATTGCGACTTATCACATCGCAGTATCACATCGGCACATTATCGTGGAGCGGGGCTATATATATATGGATATGCAATGCGATATTATGGACCCGAAAGGGTTCTGAAATTCCCCTGTATAATATTTCAAGTCTGGCAAGTGGGGTTTTTTTCATGTTTTATATGTATTTTCACAGTTTTAATGTATTGCGAAATACAAAGGGGTAGGAAAATTGCAATATGCGATAACAATTCCCAAGCAGACCCGATAGGGATATAAAGTGGGATTATGGAAATTTGAAGTCCGAGAACATTATTTTCTACGAATTTTTCTGTGTATTTCAACGTTTTTGTTATGAAACCAGCTCAAGAAAAGATAGAAAAGATAGATCAACGCCTTAGAATTCAGCCTCTTCGAGGGGGCAACCTCCTTTACATTACATAAATGAACAATTCTTGGATGATTCAAATGACAAAACCTCCTTTCTATATATAAGAGTCTAAGGAGTCACAATATAATCCATCCGACCTAACAATAATAATATAAAGCCACAAAAATAACAATAGAGGGATTCTATGGGGCACAGAAATAACAATATGGGGGTAATAGGGGCACAACAATATAAATAAGGGGTATAACTATAATAGTAATGGGGTAATCACTAGTATTATAGGGACCCAACATGCCCCTCTCCTTCAAAAAAGTGTTGTCCTCAACGCTTGAGTAATTCTGGATACTTCTGCATAAAATTCTCATCCTCCCATGTGGAATCTTCAGCGGATAAGTTCTTCCACTTGATAAGATACTCTGAAATTGATCGATTTCGTAGCTGTCGAGTTCTTGTTTCTGTGACTGCTTCCGGTTCCAATATAATTTTTCCTTCCTCGTCAAGTTCTGGAAATATTGTTTGAATTGGGAGCTTGTCGCCTATAACCTTCTTTAAACATGAAACATGGAAAACTGGGTGCAATCGAGAAGCTGCAGGAAGCTCCAATTTGTATGCCATAGTACCAATCTTTTGCAACACCTTGTACGGACCATAATACTTTGGTGATAGTTTATTATCCTTCTTAGCTTGCTTTAGGGACATTTGCTTATATGGTTGTAGCTGTAGGAATACCCAATCACCTACATCAAAACTTCTTTCACTGCGATGTTGATCTGCCTGTTGTTTCATTCTATTTTGTGCCAACACGAGGTTATCCTTTAAGAGTTGGAGGACTTGTTGTTGATGTTCGATGTGATGTTCCACTGCCTGAACCTTATAATTTTCTCTTAAATATGATGTGATGGATGGTGGTTGATACCCATAAAGTGCCATAAATGGGGTCATTTTTGTTGCTGTATGGAAGGAAGTGTTATACCACCATTCAGCCAGAGGCAACCATTTGACCCATTGTGTCTGTTTATCAGATACAAAGCAACGAAGATATCCTTCCAAACATTTGTTTACTATCTCAGTTTTCCCATCAGATTGAGGATGATAAGATGAGCTATGAGCTAACTGAGTACCAAGACAAGAAAATAATTTTGTCCAAAAATTTCCAGTGAAAATGGGATCTCTGTCACTTACAATAATCTTTGGGTTTCCATGTAGCTTTTGAACTGTTTCCATAAATGCAGTAGAAACTGTACTGGCTTTAAATGGATGTGATAATGCACAAAAGTGTGCATACTTGGTAAGTTTGTCAACTACCACCATGATGACACTCTTTCCCTCAGACTTGGGTAAACCTGTGATAAAATCCATTGAAACCTCCTCCCAACGTTGGCTTGGAATGGATAAAGGTTGTAATAGACCCGGTGTCTTAATTGTTTCAACTTTATTTTGTTGGCAAACCAAACATTCCGCCACAAACTTTTGAATATCTGATTTAAGGCCATCCCAAAAAAATTCCTTCTTAACCCTGTGGTAAGTTTTTAAAAATCCTGAGTGCCCTCCTAAGGGAGAAGTGTGCAATTCCATAAGAATCTTTTGTTTTAGCTGGGAATTCTTACAGAGGTATAAGCGATCTTTGTACCATAACGAATCATTTTGCCAGCTAAATGTATCAGAAGTACTGGAATCTTGTTGTAGCTTTCGAATAAGTGCCCACACTTCTTCGTCATTCTTCCATTCCTCCCTTGCTTCATTTATCCAATCTGGTTGGATAATAGAAATGGCACACAACAATGCTTCCACATCCTCATCCTTTCTTGAGAGTGCATCTGCCACCACATTTTGCTTCCCTTTTTTGTAGATGATTTCAAAGTCATAACCCAACATCTTTGTGACCCACTTTTTTTGCTCTTCAGAGGATAATCTTTGTTCTAAAAAGTATTTAAGGCTATCATGATCCGTTTTTACCTTGAAGTGTCTTCCCATTAGGTAGGGTCGCCATTTCTTAAGTGCATGGAGTATTGCCAACATTTCCTTCTCATAAATAGCTTTGCTTAAAAACTTTCCCTTGATTGGACGACTTTCAAAAGCAATGGGTCTTTCATCTTGCATTAGAACAGCACCAATTCCATTTCCTGAAGCATCACATTCCACAATAAAGTTTTTTGTGAAGTCCGGTGTAGCTAAGACCGGTGCTTGGCACATTGCCTCTTTAAGATGTTCAAAGGCCTTTGTTGCTTCCGAAGTCCATGAAAATGAATCTTTCTTCAATAATGTTGTTAGAGGTGCTGCTATTCTCCCATAATTCTTAACAAACTTGCGATAATACCCTGTCAACCCAAGAAATCCTCGCAGATGCTTTATGGATGTGGGGATTTTCCATTCCTTAATGGCTTTAATTTTGCTAGGGTCTACCTTAACTCCTTCATGAGATACAATATGACCCAAATATTCCACCTCCTGGACTCCAAAGAAACATTTTGATCTTTTTGCATATAATTGTTTCTCCTCCAATAGTTGTAGCACCCTGTCAACATGTTCAACATGATCCTTCCAAGACTTGCTGTAGATTAGTATATCATCAAAAAATACTAACACAAATTTTCTAAGGAATGGTTTGAAAATTGAATTCATCAAACCTTGAAATGTTGAAGGTGCATTGGTAAGGCCAAAAGGCATGACCAAAAATTCATAATGACCCTCATGAGTTCTAAATGTCGTTTTCGGAATGTCTTCAATCTTCATTCTGATTTGATGATATCCCGAACGAAGATCCAACTTGGTGAAGTAAATTGATCCATGCAATTCATCCAGTAATTCATCAATGACAGGAATGGGGAACTTATCTTTAATAGTGAGCTTGTTGAGCTCCCTATAATCTGGACACATGCGCCATGATCCATCCTTCTTGTGCACCAATACTACTGGAGCTGAGAAAGAACTTTGACTCGGTTGAATTATACCAGCCTCTAGCATTTCTGCAACCATACGTTCAATTTCACTTTTTTGGACATAGGGATATCTGTACGGCCTGATGTTTGGAGGAACACTTCCTGGAATCAGATGAATAGCATGATCATGATCACGCATAGGTGGGAGACCTTTGGGAGTCTCAAATACCTTGGAATGATTGTCCAGGACTTTTTGGAGATCTGGAGAAATAGATGATTCCAATGTGGAAACATCTAGCGAACATAATTGTGCAATTACACCTCTTTGCTCCTTTTTTAGAAGCTTATTCATGCCATTAGAGCTGATTATCTTTCCTGGTTTCCCTGCAATACCCCTTAATTCAACTTCCTTTCCTTCCATAGAAAATTTCATGAAAAGTTCTTGAAAATTAAAAGCTATTGTACCCAAGGATTGTAGCCATTGGACTCCTAGTACAACATCGGCACCTCCCATTGGAATGGAAAGCATTGGGCTAGTCATTACATATTCTCCCATGGATAGCTTGATATTATGGCACTTTCCAGAGAAATTTATTGTTCCTCCATTTGCAATCATCACTTGACACTCTGGTGTTGGATATAGGAAGCAATTCAATTCTTTTGCTACCCTACAATGAATAAAATTGTGGGTGCTTCCTGAATCAATCAACACTATTACCTTTTTATTCTTGATTTGTCCTTCTATCTTGATGGTTTGAGGAGTGGTAATTCCCGCCAATGCATTACAAGATATGGTCGGATTTATTTGTTCTTCATCTAGGCTTTGTTCCTGGAATATATCCTCTTCTTTTGACCTTTCTTGCTCCTTTTCTTCTTCCTCTTCACAATCTATGTAGAATAATTTCTTCTCAGCACACTTATGACCTTTTGTGTATTTTCTATCACAATTGTAACAAATCCCTTTTTCTCTTTTTTCTTCCAATTGTTGTGGTGTCAACCTTGTAGGTTGTGGAAGACTAGGGGAAACAACACTTCCATCTTTATAGTTGTGAGTGGTATGCTTCCTAGTTGCCATAATTTTGCTTTCCATTTTTCTTGCTAACCTGAATACCTTCTCTAATGAATCAGGTTCCCAAAGGCGAACATCATGTTGGATATTATCCTTTAAAGACCCTATGAACACATCAATCCTATGCTCCTCTGGAATATCTTTTACCCTTATGTTCAATTTTTGGAACTCCTCAATGTGCTCCATTATTGAACCCTTTTGTTTGAGACTTATCAATTGGCTAAAAAAAGTGTTGCTTTTTGTGTCCTCATAATGTGCTATCAATTCTTCCGTAAAAATTGCCCAAATGATAAATTGTTTACGAGAACAAAGCCATTGATACCATACAAACTGATTTGGTTCCAAATATACAGTTGCCATACGTACCTTTTGTGCGTTTTGCACATTATTGAGATCGAAGAATTGCTCCATCTGTAATATCCATGTGGCGGGATCCTTGCCATCAAACTTCCTCATATCGATTTTTGGAATATGGTGATTCTTCGATCCAACATTAGCATCTATGGAATCATGATTAACATTTCTTTTGTTCTCATCATGAGTTTCCTTTACTACCTTTTCACCATTAGTAAGTATTTCTTGTAGAAAATTTGTCAAATCTGTCTTCAAATCTGCCATGCCTGTCTTCAAATTTGTGTTCAAATCTATCTTCAAATTGTCCATCTTAGCTTCCACGCCATTTATCTTAGCTTCCACGCCATGTATCTTAGCATCTGTTAACTTTTGTGAGTATGACATTTGTTGCACTTGTTCTTGTAATTTTGATATATCATGTAGCATTTCTTCCTCTTCTTCATGAGTCATGCTAGAGCTTTCAGGTTCCTTACTAGGTGTTTGCATTTTCTTTCCTCGGGGCATCAGTTACCGATAATAATGCTCTACTATGCCCTTTGAATTCCTTCAACATAAATTTTCAAACCAAGCTTAAGCAAAAATTTAAAAAAATCTACACACCTTTTTTCACTTTGTAGGAGCTCGATATTGCCTCTGATGTATCTCTATACTTTCCAATCATCCAGTTCTAAATTTGTGATCTGTAGTAGCTCTCTGTGTCCTCTTTCCAATGCCACCAATCTGATCCAAATTGGATTCTCCAAGAAAGAGTTATGCACAATCTCCCAAGATGACCTAATTATAGACCTTTCCAGAAGAGCGAAGTTGTATGAAGTGCCACATGTACAATTTTTGATATTTGGTTCTGAAAATGATATACAAGAAACTAAAGTCCATCCTCTTTCTGTATCTTCTTACTAAATTTCAATCTGATTCCCAGAGAGAAATTTATGACAATGTTCCCCAGGTCACCTGTTTTGAATGTAATTCAGGAGTCTGCAAAAAGACCAACTTCCTCAGATCATATCTCCGAAAATATCAAGCGAAAAGCTCTGAAATTCGGATCCAAGGTTCAGCGCGATTTATTCTCAAATGGGTTTTTTTTGCGACTTCTGAAATGTAACAGAAAAAAAGGTATAGCGAAAATTCCACGATGACCTGTTTGGAGCAGCGAAACCCTAGAATCCAAAGCTCTGATACCAAATGTTATGAAACCAGCTCAAGAAAAGATAGAAAAGATATATCAACGCCTTAGAATTCAGCCTCTTCGAGGGGGCAACCTCCTTTACATTACATAAATGAACAATTCTTGGATGATTCAAATGACAAAACCTCCTTTCTATATATAAGAGTCTAAGGAGTCACAATATAATCCAGCCGACCTAACAATAATAATATAAAGCCACAAAAATAACAATAGAGGGATTCTATGGGGCACAGAAATAACAATAAGGGGGTAATAGGGGCACAACAATATAAATAAGGGGTATAACTATAATAGTAATGGGGTAATCACTAATATTATAGGGACCCAATAGTTTTCCTGTGTTAGCACAAAATGATTGTTTCTAGAGAATTTAAATCGTCGATAGCTCCTTCCATTGTTGAATAGGTGGCATTCATCCCTGAGGGCGTTTAGCAATGATTGCTAACGCCTAGATATGGGATTTGAATGGACTGTGAGAAGAAGACAGAGGGCCAATCGAAGAGTAGCAGAGCCTCCAAAATAATGATTCCTCATGATTGCGAGAAGAGGAACGGAAAGGGTGCCACAGAACTAGGAGAATTCCTCAAAGGCCGAGAGCCAACAGTGCAGAGAGAAGGAGGGCTAACAAAAATGTAGCGGTAGACTGCTGGACCGAAAGCAGAGAGCGAGAGTTCATGCTATCCCATCCCTAGTTGTAGAGAGCCGAGTAGAAGCAGAAGTGTTACCAGGAAAACTAGTGTCTATTCATAACTGCTAGTCCCACTAAGATGGGTAGCTATCTTAGAAACAAACAAACTAAAGTTACTTGTATTTTCCTTTACGATAGATAGATGAGAAAGAAGCAGATAGTACCAACCTCAGTCTTTCGCTTGGTTCCTTGCTTGTTTCCTTTCCCCTTTGACAGAATCTTGCCACTGCTTCCTTACTTATCCCGCTTCAAAGAACACTTGTAGAATCACAGCAACATAATACCATAAAAGCATAGAGATCTATCACTGTAAACAATATAAGATTAGATATATATTCACCATACAAATGCATATATCAACACAATATTCAGAGATACACAAGAATATGGAGGAAAACTCAAATAGCTTTATTGATAAAAGTAGTAGAAGAGAGGATTACAACCACTTGGTTTGACCCAGCGCCATCCTCCCAGCTTGAAAGCCCTCTTCACCTCATACAAAGCAAGATCACCCAACAATGTCTTCAAAGAGAAACCAATAGCACTTCTTTGCAAATTACCAAATTCCAACCTTTGGATCTCTAAGATGAGGGATCCATATATAGATATTTGCAGGGGGGTGAGTCAGCTTCTAGGATTTTGATTAGTGTCATCTCTCTGATAGTTCTTGGTTCCACTTAGAGATTTCATGATCTCTTACTCATCCTTGGGCGAATTCAGGGAGGAAAATGTCAAATGAGTAGCTTCTAGAAGATTCTCAGGGTCTCCACCTAGCAAACTGCTTGTGCCATTTGTCTACTCTCACTCATCGCACCCTACAGAAGGGCTTTCCAGTATGCATTGCACTTTTTGCATGTGGCAGGTGAGATGCATCGCACCCTTAGCACTAGGAAGTTTGTATGGTCCTACTTTGACCAATTCTGAGTAGTTTTTCATGGAGAACTTCTGGGAGATGATGTAATCAGCTGACCTTGATCCTTTAGGGTATGAAACAACACTTTTAGGGACTTAGAAGCCCTTGGTTTATGGACATATGTGATTGGGGTTGCAGTGCCCAAATATGTCTATAACAGTTGCCCCCTAAAGCATGAGGTCATAAATCTTTTGATGTCGGGTGAAGTGCTTTATAATGAGGATCCAAGGTTTTTTGAACTGGAAGGTGACCTGTAATAAGATACAATACAATACATTATCTTCATAATATTTTCATGATCTGGCTAAGGCAGGCATTCCCATGCTCAGCTTGATAAATTCTTTTTCATGTACATAGGACAGACAACCGTCTGTGTGCAGACCGATGATTCTGGTAGATCCATCATCCCTTAGTTTGGATGATTATCTGTGCAGCAATGATGTACATTTTATGTCTTTATCTTCCTGAATATATCGCAGCCCAGATGGATGAAACTAATTCCGAGGTCTTCAAAACCTGTTCAATCTTTGCCCAAAAGTACAAGTCAATCCATGTGAAAAGATGTTCTGATGTTGAACATGGAATGACATCGCCTGATCACCATCCAATGATGTAAGCTATTAACAGGTGCGAGAGGAATCACTGATGATGATGATGATCCTCAAGGTACTGCAGTAAAATTCACATGGTGTGAATACATGAGTCGATGTCGAACACCACGCAAAATCTTTTGGTCGAAGGCCATTAATGTAAACTTGTCACCGGAAGTGAGAAACTTGCCATTGAGGCATGCAAGCTTCAAAGTACTGAAAGGGTTGTTCCTAGGTCAGCTTCTTGGTTAATGAGCTGATGTCGACAAGAAGTGAGCCATTGTAGGAGGGCATTGATGGATCCCACATCTACGACACGGAATGGAGCAAATGATTTTGTAGAGGTGAAAACGATCTGACGATACAAGGTTCAAGGTGGCAGTCATGAAAGAATGAAGCGTGAAGGTATTGCAGCGGATGAGACACAAGCTGGATAGGTGAATTCTCTGAGCAACTTCTCTTGAACATATTGGCTACACTGAAATGGATTGGTAGCGTTAACCCCAAAAGTGGATGGTATGGTGGACCAATGGTGATATGACCGGTGAACGGAATAACCCAACCCGACTCAATCATGGTGATGGAGTGAAAGTGTCATGTTCAAGAACGACCTGCTACCAGTAAAGTTTCTTCAAGTTTTCTTCCCAATTTTCTCCAGTCATTTCTGACCAATACCTATTTATTTTTGTCAAGCTTGAGGAGGATAACATATGCTTTTTCTATAATTTTCCCTTTGGGAAAACCTGTCGCTATGTTTTAACGAGCCTAGCGACAGTGAAACTCGCTCTTGTCTGAATGGACAAGTTTGTCACTATTGTTTTAATGAGTTTAATGATAAGAATAACTCAGTCCTTTTCAATTTTAGAGAGTCTAAAAAGAGATGAAAAGGAAACTCCAATATTCCTTTTTCATAGTATAATCCCTTAAGTCCGAAAAAGTATAAAACAATGCGAAAGAGATGACTTTTTGATAGTTTTAACGAGCCGAACAAGACAAACGCTCAATATTTTTGTGTAATAATCCTTCAAGTCCAAAAAGATTAAAATCTAGAGGAGGGATGGCACTTCCAATCACTTTAACGAGCTAGAGAGGCCAATTGCTCAACAATATTTTCATATTTTACGAGTCAGATGAAAAGAGCTTAAAGGAGACTCGTTTTTTAGGAACGAGTGATATTTCGGGTAGCAGATGGTTCTAGGTGAGGGTTGGAACTTTCTAATCATGGCAGTGTTAAGAAGATGGCTAACAGAATCACTCACCGCAGTTGTTCCTCAAAAGGGGTAAACAATCAAATGGAGGCATATGATCAGCTAAAATAGAGTGGAGGTGATGGTAAGAACCCGACCAAGGCTCAAAAGCTGATGATAATGTGTTCACAAAGGTTATTTACCGGAGATGGGTTCATTTTTTAATGAGCTTAAACTCTGGTGGAACATATGCTCATTGCTAGGTTTAATTTTTAACGAGCTTGAACTTTGCGTAAAACTACTCATTGCTAGGTTTATTTTTTAACGAGCTTGAACTTCACGTAAAACTGCTCATGGCCTGGTTCATTTTTTAATGAGCTTGAACCATGCGACAACATATGCTCAGATTCGGTTTCATGTTTACACAAGCTTGAAACGAGAAACTATGCTTGTTATAAGTTCGCATGCCCCCAGCATAGTGACGCAAATCGAGATGCATGCCCCCCAAGCTTCATTGCATTCAACGAGGTGGTTGGAATGAAGGTTTACCTTTGAGATCTTTGAAAGACTCGACTTGGATTTTACGAGATCGTAATCAAAGACTCGATTTGGAAAGGGAGTTGTTTCAATTTTTAATGAGGTTGACACAGTAAAAGAACTATCCTCATAATCCATCGTATTTACAGTATTTGATAGAAAATCAAAAACTGAAGGATGATTAAGGTTGTTGGAATAATCTTCGTGGTGATCTGGAAGATGGGAATGATGGTGGTAATCTTCCCATGGTGCCTCTCCTATCATCATTGACTAAATGATTCCTTCATCTGTAGAATGTACATGCGACCAAGGATCTGAAGAGGTGCCATATTCCTTAGACCTATATATCCAAACACTCAATGAGTGTTGATTTGGGTTTTCCCCTAGGCCAAGAAAATTGATTGCTACAATATATCTAAAATGGCTATGATCCATGCTGACAAAATGTTCGGGAATCTTCTGAATCTTTTAGATATAGAAGATATCATATTGCAAGTTTCCACTGTGGCCACTTCCACCAGATTACTCTGAGGCAGTAGGGCAAAAGTACCCATAAATGTAGGGTCTTTTAGCAGGCCTACTCTGATGTTATGAAGCGAATGAGAGCTTCCATGGATCATCGGGATGCTTCCCGTAACTTGTGAACTGTTGGGGAGAAAGGTTTGTTGGTCGACGATTGTAATTCCTCCTTGAAAAGGAAATGCAATCTTTCTGAAGTATGTCGACACAACAGTGGCCATAGCATAAATCCAAGGCCTTCCCAGTAGGATGTTATAATCGAGGTTTCCATCGATAACTTCAACATCAATTTCTATTGTTTTGCCCCCCAATTCAACTTGTAAGTTACTCAAAATCCCGTATGGAGTGTATGTTCATCCATCAAATGCTTTTAACGTCGTTGACGATTGCGACAAGGGTGGTGAGCCTAAAGTTTTCCAGCAACTCATTGACATAATACATGTAGATGCCCCCTCATCAATAATTGTTCGATGAACAGTTTTGTTGAGGGCTTTCACTTGAATGAGGAAAGCGAGTTGAGCTGGTAACTGAGGTTCATATCCTTTATGATTAAAGGCCACAAGATTGGTATTCGCTCGGTCAATCCCACCTATTGCTGATAATAGAGCCTGCTTTTGGGAGAGGAAATGTTGCAGTACTTCAAGTGTCGACATAGCAGACGGCGATTGGGCCATGTCCTCTACTATATTATAATTATGTGTTGCTCTGACACGAGGATTAAATGTCGATTTGTGTACTACTCCCTTTGGCAGTTTTACTGTTAGCTCAGGAATGATGGGTGGCACAACTTCGGTCGAAGTTGTTTCGAACTACTAGGTTGATCAGTAGCATTGTTTTTCAACAGTTGTGGATTCCCATAATCGTTATTCCTTGTCGATATCAAAGCATCATTTTGTTGTTTTGAAATGGACAACATAAGCACTTGGGATGGGGAAGCATTGTCGCTAGCAACCAAATTGGTTCCTGGGTTCGGAAATGGGTCAATCAATACTACTGAAGTTCTTGAATTCTTAAAGATTTTCTTAACTTCAGCTTTATATGGACAATCTCTCGTCCAATGATCCTCATCACATATGAGGCATGGCTGACTAGGTTTCTTTTGCCCAGAAGGGTTTGCAGAAGATTTTTTAGGAGACGAATCATCTTGTTTCTTCTTTTTGCTCTTCCCTTTCTTCTTGCCCCCTGGTTGCTTTGGTTTTTTGCCTTTGTTGGTCGACACGGCGTTAACCTCCGAGGCTAGAAGTTCTTCATTTTCATTTTGACCAGAAACCTTACGGGCTTTCTTAGATGTAGCCTTTGTCGATTTCGTGCTTGTTGTACCTATCACGCCATCGCCATCATGAGAGTCTTTGTTTAACTTAGGAGGAGGAGGAATGGAAAATTCTGGTCTAGGAGCATCAGGGATTTTGTCATAGAGTGTGCCAGACTGAGTATAGATCAGGACTAGATATTGCACATGAGCAATGACTTGCTCTTCGATGACGACTCCTCCCTTTGCCACATCTTCTGTAATACAAGGCAGCGATGACTTAATAAACCATTCAGCTAGTAGCTGATCAGGAACATATGTTTTTACCATTCTACGACGACATTGCCACTCATGAATATGATCAGATATGTGAGTAACCATCGTCTGCTTGAAATTGGTAAGAATCTCTATTCCTGTTTCGTACCTTATTGGTAACTAAAAATGGGTTAAAAAGGTGGTGGCAAGGGTGCTGAAGTTATCATACGAAGCTCTAGGAAATTCGATGTACCATTTTGCTGCCAGACCAGTTAACGTTCGCTGAAAAAGGCGAAGCCTAATCGAATCATCATTTAGAGTGTTAGAGGAACACCATAGATGAAAGGTCATCACATGATTTGATGAATATTCACCCGAATTTCCATTAAATTTAGGAATATCTAACGGAAGTTTATGAGGAATCGCTGGCCACCAAGGGGCATAAGCAATTGGATTGTTTGTTAGTTGATTTAGATCTGGTAACTCTAAAGTCACCACGAAAGGAAACTGTTGATTCAGGTTCGGCGAAGCATACCCAGGATAAGATGGGATTTCCTAAGCATTGGGTCTTTGCATACCAGCATAATGCATTTGATGCTGATAACTTTGATAAGGTTGCTGGGCATAACCAATTTGGGATGATTGATGATAACCATTTTGAATATATGGCTGCCCATTACTGGCAAAGTTTTGTTGCTTAGGTCCTCGATAAGCTTGTTGGAATTTCGGTTGTTGATGTTGCACCAGCCATGGTTGTGAAACCATTTGTTGTTGCCCAATATTGGATGTTTAACCAAGATGAGGGGTAATGGTATCCGTTTGAGCCTGAGTCGCTCCAGTTAAGGAGCCACCAATCGGCGATTGTGGTTGCGTCATGGAGACAAGAGGTTGTTGTATTACGACCTGAGAAACTTAAGGTTGGCATACAATAGGCAACCCTTGTACTTGTGACACCATCACAATAGCCAGTGTAGTGGGAATATTTGACATAGGTAGACTTGGTTGCATTGAGTATACAACTCTTGGTTGTCGAGGCAATATTGGCACCCAACCACTAGATGTGATTCCAACTTGACCTGAATTCAGTTGTGAACTCTCATATGGTTATTCTCCCAGAGTGAACAATGAAAGGGCATACTACCCCCCATACAGTAGTAATCCAGTACTCAAAGGAAAGATTGGCCTTTGGAGACCGAACTGCCCAAATTTACATTGTTGCGAAGGATCAATTTGCTGAGATTCAACATAAGAAATTCCAAATACTATTCTGGACTAACAAACGGGAACAGACCATACTATCAAAACAGTCCCTGGGTGGACTCCCTCTAGCGGTTGAGAGCTAGTTGGGACAGATGGTATACCAGCGAACATTGTCGGAGTGGTGGCAAGAGGTTTCGCTATTGTTGTATTGGATGACACAGTCCTAGATGTCGATGGTTTCCCAGACATATTGAGTCTACCAAAAGACTTCCTAGCGATTCTACAAGAACTTGCAATGAAGAGGTACTGACTTCTGAAGTAGAAGGATATAGGTGGATCCCAGTTCCAAAATGCGATGGAGTACTGGATGGAAGATCCTCTGTAATCTCTTCTATAGCAGTCAATCTAGCTGGAAGAGGTAGATCGTCAGGTTCGTAAAATATTTCTGGTGCTGAAGAAGGCATAGATTCTGCAGCGACAGATGCGGGAGGGGTAACACCTTCCAAATCAACCCTAGATGGAGCTGCTTCAGGAATAGAAGTGTTTACTATTACACTAGTATCAGTTCTAATGTCCTCTTGTAATTGCGGAACTTCTTCTGTAGAGGCAGGGATACTAGAAACAGTTGGAGTAACTGGAGTCTCTGAGGATGTTGAAACACAAGTTTCAAACAAATCAGGAGACTTTGAGCCAGTTAAATGAGTCTGCTTGGCCCGGAATGGTTTCGTTTCCAGAGTCAAAGATGGCTGACTCGTTAGTCTCCGCGAACGATGGGGTTTTGATTGACTTTCTTCCACGATTGTGGATTACTTGATCAACTCAAAATAAAAGGGGATAATGTTATTCCAAATTAAATGAATTTTAGATGCTTTGACACAACTTGCTTTTTTAATTTTTAAGAGTCGAGAAAAAGCTAAAGATGACTCTAGTCGCCTTCGATTTTTAATGAGCCTAAAGTGACAAGTACTCAGATGGACCTTTTCCTTTAAGGAGTCTAAAAAGGAACAAAATAGACTACTCTGGAAATCTAGATAGAGGGATTACCAAACCAATCACAAAACTGCAGAATATTTTTTATAGTATGGCAGTTAATCTTCCCGAATGCTGTGTTTAGTACATTGCGATTGATAGGGCGGTAGACACAGCTTCCTAAGGATAAAGGATATAGCCTATTGTGGTCTCCCAATATATACTCAATGGTACATGGGAGCAGAAGTCCGTACTGGCACTTGTCATCTCAAAGAGGAGGAATCACCCAACCTACAATGAAAGCGACAGTTACCAGGCTTTACGATGTCGGAATACGTCTCTAGCCTAGACTTCTAGATGTTGTGCATTAGGTTCCAAAGCATTTTTATCTTCATTGAATTTATTTTACAGTTGATATTTCTTAAGAAGTTTGCCTTTAAGGTTCACCGCGTGATGTAGATATACAACTCCTAAATATGCAATCTAAGATGATAAACAATTGTTTACTCTTCTTTTTGCAATGAAAATCCTAGCTACTAAGGAAAGAGAAACGAAATCCTTTCAACATAGAGCAAAGAGCACACACTAGATGCACTGTCCTAAATCAAAATCAACAAGCAGTCTAAATGCAAATGCACATGCATGTATTTGTTTTCCGCTTTCTTAATGTGTGAATGACAAAAAGAATGCTAAGTACAAATCTGAATTATATCTTCTTTCAAAGCGACAATACTAACGATTTTCTTTTCAAAAAATGAAAGGGAGACAAGATGACACTTTGTGATTTTGAATTGAAAACTACTTTCGACACTTGAAATACTATTAATTCAGATCAAATACAAGAGTAATAGTGTGATCGACTATCAAAAAGACAAGGATTCTTTTCTTTGACTGAAAATGACACTTGTGACACTTTCAAATCAAAAGACGATAGTTCGATTAAGCTACCATTTTGTAAATGAGAACTGTGAATGGCAAAAAATACATAAGAAACATCCACAAATCTTTGTACAATTGAGGCTGGATGATGCAAAGGAAGGGGGTTCCAATAGTGGTCTACTGATCACAGACAGCAAAACTCCTGAATAAAGCTAAAGACAGTGAAGAAAAAACCAAAATTTGTAGGTAGAAACAGTCGTATCTGATCATCGCACCTGTAACACAGGGAAAAAGGGATGCATCTCACCTACTGCACACGGGAGGTGCGATGCATCCATATTTCCAAGAGGAGAAGGTGCAATGGTCCAGGGACGAGACTTTAACTTGGTTTTTGGTCACAGTTTGCAGCTTAGTTCAGGGATTTAGGCCAAGCTAATGATAGTCAATAAGTACAAAGTATAGGGGCTGATCTAATGAGGTTAGTTGAGCTACCTCTAGGGCACTTAGGATGTTTTCAAGTAAATTGTTCAGTTCATAAAAAAACCTGGAGATTGACTGAAGCAGTGTTGATCTACTTTGTACTTGCTTAGCAAATGCAATTCGAAGGCTAGCTGGCTTAACTACAGGCTCCGTCTGTGGTTTATGAATCCAAAAAATAGAGACAATCAATCAAAATAATTGCTCCCCAGTGGAGTCGCCATTTTGTTACCGGGAAAACTAGTGTCTATTCAGAACTGCTAGTCCCACTAAGACGGGTAGCTATCTTAGAAACAAACAAACTAAAGTTACTTGTATTTTCCTTTACGAGAGATAGATGAGAAAGAAGCAGAGAGTACCAACCTCAGTCTTTCGCTTGGCTCCTTGCTTGTTTCCTTTCCCCTTTGACAGAATCTCGCCACTACTTCCTTACTTGTCCCACTTCAAAGAACACCTGTAGAATCACAGCAACATAATACCATCAAAGCATAGAGATCTATCACTGTAAACAATATAGGATCAGATATATATTGACCATACAAATGCATATATCAACACAATATTCAGAGATACACAAGAATATGGAGGAAAACTCAAATAGCTTTATTGATAAAAGTAGTAGAAGAGAGGATTACAACCACTTGATTTGACCCAGTGCCATCCTCCTAGCTTGAAAGCCCTCTTCACCTCATACAAAGAAAGATCACTCAACAATGTCTTCAAAGAGAAACCAATAGCACTTCTTTGCAAATTACCAAATTCCTACCTTTGGATCTCTGGGATGAGGGATCCATATATAGATATTTCCAGGGGGGTGAGTCAGCTTCTGGGATTTTGATTAGTGTCATCTCTCTAATAGTGCTTGGTTCCACTTAGAGATTTCATGATCTATTACTCATCCTTGGGTGAATTTGGGTAGGAAAGTGTCAAATGAGCAGCTTCTAGAAGATTCTTAGGGTCTCCACCTAGCAAACTGCTTGTGAGGTTTGTCTGCTCTCGCTCATTGCACCCTACAAAAGTGCTTTCCAGTATGCATCACACTTTTTGCATGTGGCAGGTGAGATGCATCGCACCCTTAGCACTGGGTAGTCTGTATGGTCCTGCTTTGACTAGTACTGAGTAGTTTTTCATGGATAACTTCTGGGAGATGATGTAATCAGCTGACCTTGCTCCTTTAGGGTATGAAACAACAATTTTAGGGACTTATAAGCCCTTGGTTTATGGACATATGTGATTGGGGTTGCAGTGCCTAAATATTTCTATAACAAGAAGCCACCAGAGTTTGAGGTGATTGCAAAGGATGTGTCCTCAAGATGAGTGTTATCGAGAAATCTAGTGTCCACTCGGAGCTGTTAGTCCCACTAAGACTGGTATTTATCTTAGAAACAAACGAACTAAAACCACTTTCATTTTCCTTTATGAGAAGTAGATAAGAGGGGAATGAAGGACACCAACCTCAGTCTTGCGCTTGGTTCCTTGCTCGGTTCCTCTCCCTTCTGACAGATCCTTGCCGCTTCTCCTTCGTCTACCCAGCTTCAAAGAGCACCTGTGGAATCAAAGCAGCATAATACTATCAAAGAACAGAGATCTATAATCATAAACAATATAGGACCAGATATATATTGACCACACAAATGCATATATCATCAAACATACAAGAATGTGGAGGAAAACTTGAATAGATTTATTAATATCAAGAATAGCAAACAGGATTACAACCAATTGTTCTGACCCAGCGTCATCCTCCAGCATGAAATCCCTTCTTTCACCTCATGAAAAGCTTAGATCACCCAACACTATGGTGTTCCACCAAGAAACCAACAGCACTTCCTTACAAGATACAAAATTCCATCCTCTGGATCTTTGGGATGAGGAATCCATATATAGATGATTGCAGGGGGGTGAGTCAGCTTCTGGGATTTTGATTAGTGTCCTATCTCTGATAGTTCTTGATTCCACTTGGAGATTGATGATCTCTTACTCATCCGTGGGTGAATTCAGAGAGGCAAGTGTCATAGGAGAAGTTTCTGGAAGATTCTATGATCATCCATGGTTGAAGGGAAAGTACCCCTAGGGTCCTTTGGGCTAAGACTCTACCAGACTGAAAATTGCTTATTCAAAGAAACACACACACACAGCCATCATTTTTACTTTTAAGCGAATTCTAATGTTTAGGGTACATACCTAAGGTCCTACGTTCGAGAAGACCGTTAGGGTGCAAACCCTTCTTGGAGTTCCCTTCTTCTTTCTTTGACCTGCAAGACAAACAAATCAAAGAACACAATAGTACATGTATAGAAGTTTATATATAAATCATCTTTATGCTATAAAGTTAGTTATAAAAAATCTTTAAGTAACCACTTTCATAAGAATTCAACACAAGAATCTCATAAGCATAAAGAAAGATTATTCGGGAACAAAGACGTGTTTCTTTATATATAAAGGCAAATAAAGTACATATATCGGAAAGATATCACCTGAACACCTTCAGCAGGCTCCAAGAAAGCTTCCTCCCGGATTCGTTCCAGCCTCAAGCCTCCAACGAGAGCTCCTTCCAAGTCTTACTCAATGATGATGTCAAGGATGAATGATCACCAATACACATGGAAACAAGGGTTTCCTATGCAAAATGGGGGAAGTGCAGAATGCACCAAGGACTTCAGACCTGGTCTAAGGGAAAAAATCTCAGCATAATAATCTTGCTCTCCTTTCTCTCTCCTTGGCCTTCCCTTTGATGTCTTCTTATACCCTCTCCAAAGTAGTTTTTTAGTTAGGAGTTGGTTGGGAACAGTTGGGCCACGGGCACTAACAGGTGATCCAGCAGGTAAACCCGCGATCACCGCCCGAAAAAGAGGAAATTATATTTTTTTAAGTGTTTTAATAGATACACGCGGGTTGGGTATGACAGACCCGCGTGTACACACGTTTAACACAGGGCAAAGTCGCGTATAGGGAATAAAACACTGTTTTTTAAATTTTTGGACCAGGTCTGGAAGGAGGGGTTGCCCTAAGCCATAAGTGCAGCATCACAAACCATAAGAGTGAGATTTGGAGCTATAACAGATGCCCCCTAATGTATGAGGTCAGAAGGGGAACATGATGGCCGAAATATATTAAGTAAGTACAAGGAAAGGAACTCTGCCGAAAAACCGAGGAGGACTTCACCAGAATTCAGCCTGCCAAGCCACCGAAAGGAGATCAGAAAGAAACACTGTCTGAGGCGGGCATACCCATGCTCAGGAAAAGTAAAGCATGTCCGCATATCAAGTACAAGCGGATCCACTAAGTATACAAGTATAAATGACTGTAAAATACATAATGGATCATCTGATCATAATGAGTAAGGACATGTCTGAATATCACATATAAAACTGTCAATGATGCTGAAAGATGCAACGGATCACTGAAATCAAAGACTGATCCCATAAGGTACCAACTGAACATGATGGAATAGGATGGTACTACACTGCAAACTCAGGTGCCAGCATATAGAATGTCGCCATGACTGACTGCAACATATAAGGTGGAGTGGTATCAACTAGCAGCAACAGGAGCAACTGTCAAGTGAACCAATGAATGCTGATACAACCTGAGGTCTTCACCGACCGCCGTGGTACATTTCTACACCATGGGAATAAATGATCTGAAGTCGACCATGTGAGAAATCGTTTGATTACCGGTCATTGATGTATACCGTTAACAAACGCGAGACTACTCACCGATAATGATAATGAGCGTCAAGGTACCCAGTACAATCTAACAAGTGTGAATAGATGAGCTGAAGTCGAACACCTGTAAGAATCTATCAATCAGGAGACAATGATGGTTTCCCACTGTCGATAGCGAGGAATCTGCCACTAATGACTGCAAACCCCAAGGTACTGCCAAATGGACTCTAGATCTTTGCCCCAGAGCAATGAGTCGGAGTCGATAGGGAAAGATCCGCTAGAAGGAAGGCATTAAGGCATCCTCCATCAATCTAGCGCGAGTGTAACCCGTAGGCCAATAATGTGGAAGGAATCGGACGAAAAAGATGTAGTAACCCAACCGAAGTACGTTTCCGGCGTACACAAGATGTGGCTAGCGCACGGCAGAAACCCTCTGAACCAACCAATAATGAAAGCTGACACAGAGGCGAGGTATCCACCAATAGGGTCAAATGGAAACCAAGGTACTGCACGAATCCCAATGTGTGATAATGTATGCTGATGTCGAACACAAGGGAAACCACTCAGTCAAAGACCCATGATACTGATCGATGCTGAGCACAAGGTGACCTATCAATAATGAAAATAGGGCCAGGGTGCGGTCTCTAGGTCTGCCCTCAGAGCAATGTGTCGTCGTCGATAAGGACAAGACCCGCCAGCAAGAAGTCAGTGGGGACCTTCTCAAACCGGCACGAGTGAAGGACCAATATACTGATGTGATGATAGACATGACACTGACAACCAGGGATGGCCGACTGAAAAAATGAGTCAAGAGACACCGCAGAAAGGCCGACTCAGGCTAACTTCCCTTGAACAAAAGCACGACTCAATGTGACTATGTGGCAGCATATAATGAATCTGTATAAGTTTGTCATGCAGGAGGCACGAACGAACCCTCCATATGATTGGAAGAGATAACCAATCGGGGGAGAACTGACTCGATAACAAGGTTATGGCTTACCTAAGTCAAACTAAATCCCACCCATGCGGAGGAGACTTTGTTTTGAGTGCTTTGTTCAAGGGCGACACGACTGACTCTAGCTGCCAACAATAAATGGAAATAATGTCCCTGTTCCCGCTCTTTTTGGAATATTTAATTTTTTTTGTCTTTTTCTGATAAGCCGGAAAAAGAATAAAAGAATGCTATGGTATAGTGGAAAGAACGAGTGTCGGTGAAACAGATGATCTAGTTCCTGGGAAAGGAACGTTCCTATGCTCAATGCAGGGAGGTGAAAAACTGGTCAGTGACACTCAGAGGTATGTCCCTTCCACGGATCTGGGTATGTCAAGCTGCAGAGGTCAAGGGTATGCAAGGTTGATTTTTGCAGACGTCATGGTCAAAAGTGGGCTTAAACACGAGTCCAAGTGAAGCCGGCTATAGGCCAAAAGGTGCAAATGGTCAACATGCAATGCAGAAGTACAACTCAACACACATAGGAGCCTTTAGGGTATAAGGCCAGAACGAAACGAAGAAGCAAAGAAGAATGAGTCTTCAACGCATAAGTCATGGCGGGACTACAGAGGACTCCCGAGCCTACTCAAAACGAAGCAGCATGGGCAACAAATGTCAGTGAGGTGCTAACTAGGATGCCCATGTAAAAGGATGGCTCTACCATCATGTCATGATTTAAAGAATCGGCGAGTGAAAATGGCTTGCTAACCATAACATGATGGGGTCGACCCTACGGCAGATGTATCGGTCAAATGGAGGCTAGTATGCATAATGCAACGGAAAAATGGTGTCCCTAACCTATATGCCAGTGAGAACACGATACCTGCCATGACGGGTCAGCAGTCATGGAACCGTCTCGAACCGTCAAAAAATGTCCAAAATGTCCTGAAAAACCACTCAATCTCGACATTCCAAGCTCCCAAGTTAAAAGTGACATGAAACCAAACAAAATAAAATTTTGAAAAAATTTTGCATTTTCAAAACTTATAAAAAGAAATTTTGGACTTACCATTTTCACCGTTTGACTTGGAGAGCAAATTGTGGAGCAAAAGGAGCAAACTTTCCCCGTGACTTATTCAACCGTTCAAACTTGCCGAAAACTTCCAGGTAAGCACTAAACTTGTCTTGCAATCAATTGTGATAGTTTTTAGGAAGTTTAATTAGTGTTTCACCGTTAGATTTTTGCAAAAAATCGTTCTGCGGCGTACACGCGGGTTGGATGTATATAAATCGCGTATACGACGGACCTACATGCGACTGTGTATAGGGTAAACCGCGTGTGCGCAGCGAAAAATTTTTATACATAAAACTAATGGATGAAAATGATTTTTTCTTCCAGGATGACTCTCACATGGCGTGAAAGAGAGCACTCAGCTGTAGATAATGAAGTCATGGACAATGATGAGGCATTAGATGCCTTACGGGGATGCGGATTGTTAAAATTCTTCAAGTTGCCGAATATGAAAGCAAATTTGCGTCTGCTCGAGAGACTTATTGATTATTGGGATGTCGAGGAAGAAGCTTTTATGATTGATCAGATGCCACTCAGGATAGAAGTGGAAGATATATATTTCATCACGGGCCTTTCCCGAAGGGGAGAGGTAGTACAGTCCCGGGGCAGGACCCGGAATAGTCTCAGTGTAGACGACTATGTACAACTTTACTGCCCAGGTCATCGGAAGGTCGGGAGTCAGATCTCGATCCCACACGTGGCGAGTTTGTCACTGCGGATAATCTTGTTCACCATAGCTCGAGTGAACGGATCATCTTCGCTACATCAGGCATCACGGGTAAACATGAGCGTAGCAGTGGACTGTCTCACCATGGTGTTTGACTGGTGTACTCCTCTACTTGCCAACATGAAGGAGCAGCTTGCTTCTATCAGGAGGGGACAGACCAAGAACTTTGGGTACGGAACCATTTTATGCACTTTTTTCTTCGAGAAGGTTCCTGCACTCCGCCCCAGGGTAGCAATTTCCATCAGTAGTCCACGTGATCCACGCATGGGCCGGTGGGCTGACTTGATGAAACGTCTGGGGGGTGGGGAAGTGCCCAGGAATGCATTCGACGACGACTTTTTTGCTTGGTGGGAGCAACAGATCATCGCCATAGACGACTACCCCTATGCTGGACTGGATTTCCGAGGAGATCCTGACCTAGTGTTACCACCAGACGCAGCATGGGGCGAGATCGGTAAGATTGATTTTTATGATTTTATGATTTTTAGGATTTTTCAAGTATAATGATGAACTTTGAAAAATATATTTTTTTTTATGAGATTCAAATGACTGATATGATGATCATGTTCCAGACATTGGGCCCGTGCGACCAGATGGATTCCCACGGCATGGACGGCGTGGCCGAGGAGCCGAAGAGGAGGCTGCGAATGCGGAAAGGACCCTCAACAACGTCCAGCGACACTTGGCGAGATTGAGCTACCAAGTACCGATGGCTGAGATAGAGGACCTTCCTCCAGATATGCAGCGTCATGTGGTTGGGATGCCACGTGACTGGGTTCGCGTCTTTCGGCACGTGGCCACTGCTATAGTTAGTTATTTAGCTGCTCATCCAGAGCCGAGGCATTAGATATGCCTGACATGATTATGGGCATTTGAGTCCCAATTTTGTATATTTTGGACACACATATGTACACTCGAGACGCTTTGCGATATATATATATATATATACAGTTTGACTTTTTGATGTATGATTTTATGATGATGCATGATTGATATGCCAGTCTAATGCTTGATTAGCGATAGAATCAGCTAACCAATTTTGAGATCTTGGAATGTGCAAATAATTAATGTAAGTAAATGATCTTTGCAACAACCTCACCCTTAAATATTGGCGATATAATGATGGATCTCTAACCCGATAAATGTTATTTAACTGAGACACTATCAATTGAGAATCAAGATACACTACCAATGAGTCGATCCCATAAGAGATTGCCTCGGATAATAAATTGATAACAGCTGTATACTCGGCCATATTGTTTGACGCAGGACCGATACACACGCCTCTCGATGTCATCAACTGACCAGTTGGGTAATAAAGTACCCAAGCTGCGGAAGCAAGATTCCGAGTGTGCCGACTAGCACCATCGGCGAATCCAAAATAAACCAAATCATCCATCAACACCTGCCAAAGCAGACCAAAAAGTGCTGATATCAGAAAACGCTCGATAAGATATGTACAAATATACATAAAATACAAAGAAGCCATTGCCTAGCCAAAGCTAAGCAAAGAACTTCCTGAGGTAGGGCCCGTCAGGGGGCTCCGCCAACTGACTCCTAGGGATGTTTATAGGTACGACGATCGAACCAATCAATATACTCTCTTCGGCAAATAAATGTGTTGGAGCCAAAGGGACCGTACAAACATCACTAGTCGAACCGGAGGACCGAGATTCTACTTCATGCACAGGGGAATGAAAGTGTAACCGACGATGTAAATCTTCCAAAGGTCGATCTACGGCCGTCATTGCTTCGAATACCGCTTCATCCGATGGAAAAACAATATCTGAGCAATCCAATGCAGTGGTGGAATCAAGGGTCCTAAAATGAGCCACATCACCATCTATTTGTTTCCCAAAGGAAATAGTAGAATGGTTATCTACAGAGTTGTCGATAGATTCACATCTAGGTTCTGCTGCAGACATAAGAGATTCTATTTCACCCACCTTGTCGTCACCTGATGTGGTCACAGATGAAGCTAAGGTTCCAGGATTCGATGAATAAGGAGTTTGAACAAACTCTCTCCGTAAAGGATCCCTGGAGGATGAAATTGTATCTATACCAGCTGTAGGAGGGGGAAGATTAAACGTACCCATCAATGAAGAGTACATCCCAACTCCTAGACTCTCAATAGGCGGACGGGGGTTACCCACTAAAGGAATGGTAGAGTCAGAGTTTGCTTGAGGATCAGCTGGACAATAGTCCAATTGGTCAACCTTAACGATTTTCCCCTCATAAGGAAAGCAAATGACACGAAATAGAGTCGAAACAACGGCTTCCATCTCGTATACCCAGTTCCTTCCTAATAGGAGATTATAATCTAGGTTAGCGTCTATGACTTCTACTTCAATATTAACGACCTTTCCTCCAACACATATAGGAAAAGCCGGGATAATCCCGTACGGTCTATGAGAGTGACCATCAAATGCTGTCAATAGGGTGGGCGAAGGAACAACCGTCGGTGATCCAATGGCCTTCCAGCATGACATAGACATGACACACGTGGAAGCTCCCTCATCTACAACCGTCCGGAAAATATTCGTTTTCTGGTAGGTAGACTTTATCTGGAAAGCCATGTGATGAGGAAGTCTCTTTTTGACATTACTCATATCAAAAGAGAGAGCTAAGGAATTACTTGGATCGACTGCCCCCATTGCCGATAGCAAGGCACTTCGTTGAGTAGGACATGTCTGGAGAACCTCTAACGCAGACATAGCACATGGACTCCGAGCCAGATCCTCGACAATGGAGTAATTCTGGGCTGCCCTAATATTAGGGTTGATAGTCGCGCGTTTAGCTGAACCTTTCAGTACCCGAGGTATAGTCTCAACAGAAGGTCGCTCAATATGAAGTGGGTTGTTAGTTTCGGGAACTGATTTACCCTTAGAATTTTCACCTTCACCATAATCGCGTGACCGCGTGGCCACATTAGCGTGAGCACCCATCATGAATACATTTGAAGACTTGTCCCCTTCCTGGTTGCCCCCTGCGGAGGTACCAGGGTTTGAACTTGCGCCAGCAAGAAGTTGCTGCCCTTGGGGAAACAGGTTAGTTAACACAGCTTGCGAACTAGAAGTCCCTTGCTGTCCTAACAAGCGCTGAGCGTCTTCAATTCTATGGCAGAGATGAGTTAGATGGTCTCCTTTGCATAACTTGCAAGGAAACTTAACTTTCTTTCTCGACTCATTTCCACCACCACCAACGTTGTTGCCGGATTTATTTGCATCGGGCTTCCCATCCTGATTCTTCTTCTTACCACGTCCTTTCTTTTTTCCATCGGAATTTTGATTTCCTTTGGGGTTATCGGATTGGACGGCATTAATGGAAGAATTTTGGGAAGCTTGAGGATTAGACATTGTGACTTGGTTGTTAGGAGCAGTTTGTAATGACAACTGCTGCAATTGATTCAACAAGTTCACTGTAGTCGAGTCTACTGACCCCACGATACCATCCGCGTGAGGACCTGGCTTTGGCTTAGCTAAATCAACCTTAGATCCAGGAGCATCTGGCAAGTACTTTTGGAGGATCCCAGACTAAGAATAGATCAGTTCTAATTGCTGGGCCCTGAAAATGGCTTGCTCCTCAGAATAGACCCCAGACATGGAGACATCCTTGGAGATCTCAAGTTGCAAAGACTTCAAAACCACTCTAGACGGTACTCCGGAGGGATTTCGGCTTTAATGAGCCTTTTTCTCCGTCTCCATTCCTGTATGTGATCAGAAATGTGGGTTGCCTTATCCTGACGAAAGGTAGCCAGAAGTTCAGTTCCGGCATCATAGCGGACAGGCAACTGGAAGTGATTCAAGAAGATATTGGCTAAGTCAGCGAACGATGTAAAGCTGCCCCCTGGCAACTCTATGTACCATTTAGCCGCATTACCAGTCAAGGTGCGCTGAAAGAGTCTCAACCTAACCGAATCTTCGATGAGGGAGTTAGATGAGCACCACAAATGGAATGTGGTTACATGATCGCCCGGATCTTCACCACTCTTCCCTTCGAATTTTGGGATGTCCGAAGGGAGTTTGGTTGGGACCGGAGGCCAGGCCGGATTGTATCTGATAGGGTCGTTCGTTAGCTTAGTGAGATCTGGCAAGTTTAACATTGCCAGAAATGGAAGCCTAGGAGGACCTAGGGGATTCCACCCAGACTGGGCAGAACTCCCAAAGTTCTGAAAAGATTGTCCTGGGATTTGAAAGGCACCAGGCTGCCCCAAGTGACCAGTAGAACCAGCTGAACCAAAAGGCAAGCCTTGTGGTCCAGCAAAATTCGGAGTTTGACCAACTCCTGCCGTATAAGCTCCATAGCTTGCAAAGTTTCCTCCTAAAGAATTGTAAGGAGTCGATAACCCCTGATATGGGTTCCAAGCCGAAGTGAGGGGAGGAATACTTTGAAACATGCTAACCGTGGAATACGACCTACTTCCTTGTTGGCCAATGAATGGATTCGCAGTTCCTGCGTTACTAACCCCAGGGTTATTCCAACCTTGGAAAGGATTGCTGCTTTGTCCTATTGAAGAAAAAGGCATGGATCCTACCGTTGGGTTGGAATGTGGAATATGACCACTTCCAAACGGAAAACCCTGAAATGAAGCCGATCCGCCCATCATGGACGTAGCGGCACTGAACGGAACTGACGGAATACCCTGTGATTGGGTGCCAAAAAGGAAGGAACCAGTACTAAAAGCATTGGTTTGGGCATTTCCACTCGTGGACGGAATGGAGGTAGACCCAACCAAAGATATGCTAGCAAACGATCCGAACAAGGAAGCGGAGGGGATGGAAATGGTTCCTCCCCCTTGCACCGATGTTGGGGTTTGCATAGTCGCAGCACTCGTGGAAGCCATGCTTCCAGTAGTGATCATAAATGGTAAGCGCGTAGCGTAACCTGGACTCGTTGGTCTATATAATGGAGGCCCAACGTATTGCAATACGTCTGGGTAACTAGATGGTAGTGGAGAATTTGGAATCGCTAATGATTCTGAAAGTTCTTCTACCTCTACGTTATTCTCTGCTTGAAATCGAACTTGAGAAAAGACTGGAGCGTCCCTCTCTTGTTCAAAAGTACCAGGCCTTGCTTGGCTGCTAATATCCCCGAGAGGAGGATCAATCCCCGATGCGTCAACCGGCGTGGGACGGACCCCACTGGTAGTATTCCCTCTGCGCCTTCTAGGAGAAGGCTCTAAACTAGGTGGCGAGAGACCACGAAGTCTTCGAGACCGTCTTGGAGACCGGTCAACCACTTTGAATTTTTTGTTAAGATCTAACTAAAGACTCAAAAAATTAAAAGCTAAGCCGACTAGGAGCACAGAGCACACAGTATAAAGTTCCTAAAGATACAGCCAGTCAAACAACTTTCAAGTATTTCCGCTCCGGGTGATTGAGACCGGACACCAAAATACGAGAAAGTGAATCAAAGGGCCTTCCAAGGATAGTCTGGGATGATGAGGGCCCAGTCCTATCAGCGAAGGTATCAGAGGAAGTTACGCTGACCTCCTAACAACAGCCTGCGCCGGTGCAAGCCCCCAAGCTTCGCAAGGGTGCCCTCCGGAAGTACTGTCGAGAGTGATACAACGTCGACCTCAGGTGCCACGGGATTCCCCTCTGCAGCCACCTATGCAGATCCCTAGGAGAGGCAACTATGGGTACCAACTCGTCGCAGAAGCCAGGCGGAACAGTCGTGAGGTAAGTTCGGACAAGTAGGAGAGGGGGTATCTCTCTTCCCTGTCTTCACAGACCCTCGTGCTTAACTCCCAGATCCGGAGCTTTCCTGGTCTTCCTAACGCTATTGGATTTACTCTCTTTAATTAGACTCTTATGTTTGACGTTTTGTGTGGCCTTGGAGAGTTAACTCTCCACTCGCCTAATCCAAGGCCCTAAAATCCTAAACTTGTTGGTGTAATAACTAAAACAAAAAGTTCTAGTGGATTTTAATTAAGCGCTTGATTTTATTAGGCTGTTCTTTAAGTCAAAGGTAATGGAGGTGAAACTTGTGGTGTTTTATGGACGCAAAATAAATTAATAAAACTTAGCTACATGCATATGCACTTTTGTTTTCGATGAATAGCAATTTCTATGAGGTTCAGAAGGCACTTGTAATATAAAAAAAAAATTCTTTTTCTTTTCAGACTCCACACTCACAAAAACTATCAAAACTAAATATGCCTAAAAAGAGATGCAAATCTTACCCTAATGCAAGAACTAAATGTGGATGCACGATTCAAAGACTACTCTAAAAACAAAGAAGGAAAGTTGTTGCTTTACCAAATTTTGTCTTGCCACTGAAATGCTTAGATAGAAGATGATTTGTTACTAATCATTTCGTCCAAACAATAAAAACAAGTTTTAAGATAAAAAACAAAGCACTTTCACTTCGCAAAAAAGGAAATCAAATGAGAAGCAAGTTTAAGAAAGCGAAACTCAAAAACTTTCAAAAGATTTTCTTTCAATCAAACCAAAAAGTCTTTTTCAAAGGAAAACTCTCAAAAATACTGACACTAATGATTGATAAACAAGCCACCAAACACTTTTGTGAATTGACACCTTTCAAATGATGAAAACTCAACAAAAATAAAATGTGTTCGAAAACGCTTTTGACAATCAAAAGCAGCAATGAAAGTCCAAAATATCAAAAGACAAGTTTCAAGAAACTGGTAACAAACAAATTTCCCGAAACAAAGGAGTAAATGGTCATAAAAATGATTTCGTTAAGCAAACACAAATGTCATGAAAACAAAATGGACACAAATATTTGAAGACAATCTTCCCACTCTGCCGAAACAGAGCAATCAAGATTCTTAAACAGAAATCTTGTGTGTCAAAAATCAATGACGCTTGCAATCAACGAAAAACAAGACTAGCACTCCTTATAACTAGAGAGAGTTCGAAACAAGATGCCCCCTGTTAAACAGAGAACTGTCACTGGGAATTGACTGTTTTAAACTGACCCAAACCACCAGACAGACATTCAGCAAAAGAAAAATTATAAATCTTGAAAATTATGTGATATACGCGCCTGCAATTATTTGCAGAATGCGTGTATACGCGACTGTAACTAAGGAAACCTGCGCATACGCGGGTTTACTTAGTGCAACTTGCGTATATACGCTTCTGTAATCCAGAAAAAGTGCGTATCTGAAGTCTTTCAAGAAAAATAAAAAAACAAAAACTGGAAAACTGGAAAAGCTTGGAGTTCAAGAAAATATCAGACAGTCAGAACCAACAAACAGAGGGACTGAGCCTTGATTGGCTTGAGGACTACCCAAACTAGGAACAACAAGAGTGTTGTCCCCAGTGGAGTCGCCAATTCTGGTTGAAGGGAAAGTACCCCTAGGGTCCTTTGGGCTAAGACTCTACCAGACTGAAAATTGCTTATTCAAAGAAACACACACACACAGCCATCATTTTTACTTTTAAGCGAATTCTAATGTTTAGGGTACATACCTAAGGTCCTACGTTCGAGAAGACCGTTAGGGTGCAAACCCTTCTTGGAGTTCCCTTCTTCTTTCTTTGACCTACAAGACAAACAAATCAAAGAACACAACAGTACATGTATAGAAGTTTATATATAAATCATCTTTATGCTATAAAGTTAGTTATAAAAAATCTTTAAGTAACCACTTTCATAAGAATTCAACACAAGAATCTCATAAGCATAAAGAAAGATTATTCGGGAACAAAGACGTGTTTCTTTATATATAAAGGCAAATAAAGTACATATATCGGAAAGATATCACCTGAACACCTTCAGCAGGCTCCAAGCAAGCTTCCTCCCGGATTCGTTCCAGCCTCAAGCCTCCAACGAGAGCTCCTTCCAAGTCTTACTCAATGATGATGTCAAGGATGAATGATCACCAATACACATGGAAACAAGGGTTTCCTATGTGTTGAGGCCTCGAAATTCGTAGCAACAACATCGGGGAAACCACCCGGTCCGGAACTTAGTGCAGCTCCTTTTCCGTTTGGAATAGTGGCTCCGACTGGGGATAACGGGACCAGTTTCCCAAAGATTATAAGTGAACGGGATGGATGGATGATTTAAGATATGAAATGATAATAAACAAAATAACTAAACTATAAAAGAAATGCAAAAAACTATAAGCTAATCCCGGGACTTATCAATTCGGACAGTACAGCGTTTAATAAACTATGCTTAATGACAGGCATATAGATGACACTAACAACAAGCATAGATGTTTAATCATTTGAGATTGCTCTGCGTAAGTAGTTACGCAGAGCTAAAATAGCGAATTACTGTACTCAGTCATTTATATCATTGATACATACATGGGTGAAAGATAACAAATCTCAAAACATTCAATAGTGATATGAAATGAAGACCTGTTGTTGTATTACATACATGTATTCAATAATAGCAAAGTAATAACACAGCAATTCATATAACTGAAAAGAGAACAGATACAGATAATAGTACCATGCAAGCTGTTTGATCAATCCAATGTATTAATCGCTATGTAGTAGTCCTTCCTTCCAACCAGAAAGCATTCCAAGCAAACGACAATAGTGCACAATTTACTTAAACAGCATTCCAAGTAAAATTAAGGACCAGTGGTCGAGTTTCAAAAAGAATATGGACTGAAGCACAATAGTGCAAACTTCAGCCTTTTAGTCTTTTACAAAATTTTACGACCCTTTCCAAAACAATGAAAGGGTCTATAAATACTATTCTAATCTAACTATTAAATATCTAAAAACTGAAAACTAAGAAATCGGCATCAACAAATATCATCTTGCAATTTGGGTGAATCGGCAGTCGGCGGCAATGCTTCAGTCAGCTGTCTCTTTGCCTTTACTCTTTCGCTGACATATAGCCAGCATTGGCTCTACTTCAGGTGGAGTATTGAGGCGAGAAGTCAGCTGTGCATCATATGTGGCATCTTGGAAATCGGCAATCAGGTATTGGAGAGCGTCGGTTAGACAGTTGAGAGCCGACCTTTGAGAATGTGGTTTAATCAAGAAGAGCCAGTATGCATCGGAGGTCAAGGTATTTACTCCAGCAATTAACCGCCCTTGTTCTTCCAGCTTAAGATAATTCTTATGCTCCAGCATATTTGCGGTTGTTATATTTCCAGGTGTGCATTGTGAAATCATATTAGCCAGATACAATGTATCATTGACTATATTGATCATGTTCGTGGAAATTGTTTTGCATCTGGATGCTGCCCTCTCTGCCTTCATTACCTGTGTTTCCCATTCCATGAAAAGTATGTTCTTGTATGTTTCACTGATTCGGGCTAAATTAGCAGCTTGCCCTTCTGGAGTATCTTGCCATTCAATATATTCTATTATTTCATCTTCGGCCTGATCCAAGTTAGTCCTGGCTTTCTCGATTTGCTTACATACTGCTGTAGATATATCACAAAGTGACTCAGCCTCAACTAGCTGTCGGCACAAAAGTCTAATCTGGGATATTAAAGCGCCGTTTATCAGAGTTGCCTCTGTTCTGAAATCTTCAATGCTCTTGGCGCCTTTAATACCTTCAAGTTGTGCTGAGAGCTGAACTATTTGATCTTCTTTAGATTTCATTAACAGCGCATTTGATGCTTCCAACTGTGATAATGCCTCTGCTAACTCTCGTGCTTTAATGTCACTTTGGTCTATCCTTAGTTTTTCAATTTGCTGGATTAACAAATGATTCTCTTGTTGTTGAGCCAGCAATTGTTCTTCCGCCTGTGTCGTTTTATTCTTTGCCTCTATCACTTCTGCTTGTAATGCATATACCTCATGCTCTTTAGTCTTCAAAAGAAGACTCACTTCGGATGCTTTGTCAATGGTTGCTGCTGAATAAGCTCCCGCGAATTGCGACAGCTTTGTTAAATCTTCAGAGGGACTTAATTCTCCCTTCCAGACGACATTGCCCGTGACTGTTTGCTCATTTGAGACAGAAAGTTGATCAAGCCTTCGTCTCTTCCTTGAGCGTCTTACAACGGCTTTATGTTTAGGGCTGTAGAAAATGTCTAGAGGAGGAATTTCCTCTACCTGAAGATCAACTTGATCAGATGGATTCTGAGTAACTTCTTCAACATTCTGTACTGTGGGTGGGCCGCTGGTTCCTTCAAGAACCGGAGAAACAGTAATATCGGGAGTCTTTAAGGCATCTGAGTCTTTGGAGGCTTCTTTACCACTTATAATGGAATCAAATTGGTTCCATTCCTCAATTAATTCAGTATCGACAGAGATTTGCTTACTCTGTTCTTTTTCTTTTTCAATTTTCTGCTGTTCTTCGAATGCCTTCCACTGTTGCTCCTCTTGTATTCTCTGTTGCTGTTCCTCCAATTCCTTTTTCTGCCTATCTTCCAGTTCTTTCCTAATTTTTTCTTCTTCCTCTCGTTTCCTTTGTTCTTCTATCTCCCTTTGCCTTCTCTGTTCTTCTATCTCCCTTTGCCTTCTCTGTTCTTGTTCAATTTGTGCTTTTTGCTGCTTTTCTGCCTGCAGTTTTCTTTGACTTTCCTCCTGTTCTCTAATTGTAACGGGAGGTAAATTTATTTCTGGCTGATCAGGCTCGCTTGAGGATGAAGTTGGGGTTGTAGATAATAACTTTAGAGGCAAAGTTTGCAACCTTTTCTTTCTAAGTTTATTAAATTCAGTTAATTCCATATCTCCATATCTCATTGCAGCAAATTGTTTGACTTGGCTTATTGAATCAGCACCCATGAACAGGTCGTCAAACTGGTCTTCTTGATGAACCACCTTTGTCAGCTTAGCCTGTTCCAAGGCAGTGAAAGCAGCCTTGTTCGGGTCATAGAGTCTGTTGGGAATAGAAACTAGAGATAGCATTTGGAGTTTTGCTGCTTCCTTTTCTGCATGTTTATAATTTAGCAGCGTATAAACTCCAATTCTTAAGGGAAACGATGGCCATCCTCTCTTCTTCTCCTCTTTGAGAGTTTGGGTAACACCTTCAGACATTATCTGATAAGAGATTTCTCGGGCCAACAGTTTGTCTGGGATGTATACAGGAAGAACATGTGGCCTGGCCTTGCTTCCAAAAACTCTGATATAAGAAAAACATTCTTCGCCGAACCAATGGGCTACGGCTGGCAGGTCAAAAGAGGCTTCATAGGAAATCCTAGGGATAGGTCTGTCAAAAATAGAATAGTGAACGGGAACCATAAAACCATTGCAAATTTGGTACAAATGGTCTTTGTGAGAAGGTTTCCACAATTTACGATGATACAAATGAATAGGTGTTGGGTCATGGGTTGTCCATCTCCAACCAAGGACAGGAAACTCAGAATTAAAACAAAGGGCATCCATAATGTATGCAGAGTAATAAAAAGGTGGGATTTTCCTCTCACTGACTCTGGTTTTGGCCCTAAACTCACGAATAGCTAAGACCAACTTATCAGACAGGATAGTGGCCCAATCCATAATTATACTATTAATGGCCGCTTCCATTAAGGGAACCATATCAACATGGATATTTGCTGAATCATGAAATCCCCACAATCTACACATCATAATTCCAGCATAGCAGTAAGGTGAAGCCAGAGAAGCATTGGAGTACTTACCCGACATATCTTGTTTGTGTTTTGCTGGATTTTGCCTCCACTCTCGTAGAGGTTCGACTGGTGATTCATTCTCTCTGGCAAATTTTTCCACAAATGCTCTGTTATAGACTTGCTCGGGATTGGGCAGATGATACATTTGTCTTAAGTCTTCAGGCTTGAAGGAGCCGAAAATCCTTCTATCCTTAGAAACGAAGGTTCTGTTAGTGAGAGGAACTTCTTCAATTGCCCAACGTACCACATCAGTATAAGGCAGGACTTGTTCCCTGGCTGCTATTCTGTGCAGAAAAGAGTCCGCCAAATCTTTAAGGGTTGCCTCAGACTTTCTTAATTCATCCACACTTGCCTCCGTTACTGTCACTTCTGGTTGTTCTCCTTCTAGCAAATTGTATGTCCCTTGCCATGTAGTACCAGTAAGACCAGTGCATGTAGTATCTGAGATTAAGCCCTTCCTTGAAGGTGTAGCAGCTTGGCCTGAGGCGGGTGTTGCAGTAGAACCTGCCATCTTCTTAGACTTTTTTCCCATCATATTCAGACTTCTCTCGTTAGTTGAATTCTACACAAGTGCAAGAGAAATCGTAACAAAGAAATAACAATGACAATCCATAACGGGATAAATATATGATTTGAAGCGTGGCGAGATTACTCTAAAAAGAGGCTGCGGATTTAATGATTTGAGCAGGCGCTGTAGATGTAATGATGGTGATTTTACGGCCTACAGCTTCATAAATGACCATTACTTAAGTTATTAAACCGAATGACTCCTTAAAGCGTGTAATAGATCTTTGAAAGGTCTAATCGTAGTTGTTCGTTAATTCGAAGGGGCAAAGCTTTTAAATACGCATGCATTACCTTATCCCTTTACTTAACGGCTTTTTGAAATCTGTGATTTTGTCAAATCGATTTAAATATAACTTTAATGCTTTGAAATAATCACCTTTTGGAACTGAGGTCATCATTAAGCGTCATCATATCGCATCGGAAGTGTGTGTGTGGCGTTATTACTTGGGAAAGTTTTTAGCGAAAGCCGATTGCGATATCGCATTCGGCACGCGAACATACCCCCAGATGTGTATCAATTGCTTTTAGCGAATGCCGATAGCCGATATCGCATCGGTCCGGAGTGTTAAAACATTTTCCACACGACATAGTGGAATGCCGATAGCCGATCGCCGATATCGCGTCGCATCGGGGAAAGGTATGTGCCCTTTTGTGTGTGTATTTGCTATTGCCGATGGCCGATAGCGATATCGCATCGGGAAAAACCAAGATGGCAACCGAACTTGCGATTACTTCTTTGGACTTAACCAAAAAAATTGCTTACCACTTGCTCAATAAGGGTTTTTTTGCATAAATTCATTTGATTATCATACCTTATTTGAACAAGTTTATTAATGCCAATTAAAAATTTAAAAGGGACCCATTTCATATGTAAATTGTTTGTGATAAAATTGTTATGAAATGGGGGGTTGTTGTAGGGCACAACAATTGGCGATTCGCTGGCAGAACCAGTTATCTCTGAACTAATAATTATATTTACATTTTCTCAAATAGAATCTTCATAAAAGAAAGGAAATTTCTAATATAACTAGATATCTATTGATTCTAAATAAAACAGGTTTCTTCATTAAACTTCCTCTTTTTATAAATGCACTTCGAGTATTAAAATAAGTCCTTATTGGTTTGTAAGAGTAAAAATAGAAAACTTTTCCATATCAGCTTTTAAAATAAACTCCTCTGTCACAGGTAGAGCCTCTGCTGCCAGCAAACGTTCATAGTCTCGGCAGGGTTACCTTTTAACCATGTTCTTGTCCATTGTTCCATTCACCTTAGAGTGTGACTAAACAGAATGAATTCAAAAGATATTCTCGTATTTTTTGAATTTCAATTTCTTTTTTCCGTTTAAGATAAAAGCCATTGTCCTGGTTTGGTGGCCAGATAGGTGACAATGCCATTCACGAGTAGTAATTAAACTGAACAAGCTGGCTCGCGATGAGACCCCTTGTCTTGAGATTTCAAGCCATTACCCTGTTTGGTATGCAGTTTTGGTAATGTCAGTTAAATTATTTTCCTATGAACATGGTAAGCAGGCTTGTGATAAGACCTCTTATCTTTAATCTTTTATATTTTAGAATTACACTCTGAGTCATCAACAACTGTTGGTGAATGGGATGAACAATTATCTTATTAAGAATAAATGGATGACAGGTTCAAGAGTTGAAGATGCTGAAGATGAATTAGCTCCTATTTTTGTATAGATAACCTTTGGGGACTAATTTCAACCACTCAAGATGATTCATAGATCTTTGTTCAGAGTGAAATTTACAAAGGTGAGTCTGTAATGCTTAGAATAAAAAGACATCTAATTTCCTAGAAATGATCTCTCTTGGTTCAGGATGCTATTTTTAAAAAAAAAAAAAAATATTAATATTACTATGGCGAGACAGCTTTTATTTACAGCGAAAGGTCAATGGGAATGTCCCACATTCTTATTCCTACAAATCCTACAAACTATGAAAAACTAATAAGCTAGAAAGAGAAGGGGTTACCTCCTCAGTTAAAGAATTTCTTCAGAATTAGACCATTGACAGGGAGAGAATCTCTCACCCCTGATAGATTTTGAAGTATGAATGTAGAATGGCCTACTTTTTCACAGATTTGAAATGGTCCCAGCCACAGTTTTTGGAATTTGGAATGTTTACCTTTGTCTTCGTGGGCTTTGTCCCATTTCAGGACTAGATCTCCGACTTCAAATTGTCTAGGGCTGGATGAGGCTAGATCGAAAGCTGCTTTAATGACTTGCTGATGTCTTGCATGTGTAACCTTGGCTTTGTCCCTTTCTTCTTCCAGTTTGAGTATTTGATCATGTCTAAACTGTATGGAAGAAGAAGGAGTTTCGTCTATAAATTGCACTAGGGCTAAAGATGGGAGAAGAAGATTGGTTGGTACAACTGCTTCTTTTCCATAAACAAGATTAAAAGGAGAGGTCCCTATGGAAGCTTTCTGTGTAATTCTATCGGCCCATAATGCAAATACCAAGGATTTATGCCAGTTCTTATGATTTTCTTCAATTGTTCGCTTAATGATTTTGATTAGATTTTTATTAGTTGATTCTGCTAGGCCGTTACCCTGAGGGTAATAGTTGGCAGAATATTTTAATTTGAATCCTCTTTTGATAGCGAAATCAATCATTGCATTGCCTGAGAAGTAAGAAGCATTATCAAAGACAAGAGCGTTTGGAACACCAAACCTGGTTACGATGAACTGATCTATAAATTCGATGATTGCTTCCGAGTTTGTTGTCTTTAATGGAACTGCTTCTACCCACTTTGTAAAGTAATCAGTTGCTGTAAGGATATACTTGTGTTGCTTGGAAGATGAAGGATTAATTTCTCCAATGATATCCAATCCCCATTGTTCAAAAGGTTGTTCAATGTTGATTGGTTGTAAAGGGAAAGCTGGCTTTCGTTGTCTTCCACTGGCAGCTTGGCACTTAATGCATTTCCTTACATATTCATGAGCATCCTTAAACAAAGTAGGCCAGTAATATCCGGCATGAATTACTTTATGAGCTGTTGTATCAGCTCCAAAATGTCCTCCTGCCGGTCCATCGTGTAGCTCCTGCAAAACCTTTTGAGCTTCAGGTTTCTCAAGGCATCTTAGTAATACAGAATCATAGTTTCTCCTGAAGAGCACATCGTTAATAAGAGAAAAACTTTTAGCTTTCAACCTAATGGCTCTCTTATTCTTGTAGGACAAATTGGTAGGTGCATAACCATTCTTTAAATAAAAGATTAGATCTGAATATTGAGATTCGGAATCCGGTATACTTAGCTGATTGACTTCTTGATTTTGCTCTGTATCACCTGATTCAGGAATGTTTGATGCTCCTGCTAAGATCCTGCAAAAACCTTGACCTTTAACAAATTTTGCTGGCTTTATTTCTAGATCATATTCTTGGAGAGCTGCGACCCAGTTTGCCCTCTTTTCTCCCAATTCCTTTTGAATTAATAGTTGCCTAACTGCGGAGAAAGGAACTATTACTTTAGTATGGGTTTTAAGGAGAAAGGGTCGATAATGTTTGACTGCTTTAAAGACAGCAAAAGCTTGTTTCTCAATTTCTGAATAATTCAATTCGGCGCCTTGGAAGTTAGAACTGAAGAACGAAATGGGCGCTTCCAAATTGTCATCATTCAATTGAGTTAGTACTGCTGCGTAAGATAAGTCGGATGCAATAGTATATAATGTAAAATGATTAGAAAGATTTGGAGTATTCAGGGCTGGGACATTGATTATGGATTGTTTAATATCATGAAAAGCTTGCTTTTCTTCTAGTCCCCATCTGAAGGTTGAATTCTTTTTAATCATCTTTTGCAGTGGTAGTACAATCTGTGAAAAATCTGGAACAAATCTCTTAACGAAATTAATTTGTCCTAAAAACGACTGCATCGATTTTTTATTGTGTGGAAAAGGAATTTCAGAAATTTCCGTAATTCGCTCAGGATCTACATAAATGCCATCCTTAGATACAATAAACCCTAAGAGCTTGCCTTGATTGAGAGCGAAAAAAGACTTTTTCGGGTTAAGAGAGATACCATATGTTTTGCATCGTTGAAAAATCTGATTCAAATCATGCAAGTGATTATATCTCTTTTTAGAATATACAGTAATGTCATCGAGGTAGACAACTACTGTTCGGTTAATTAACCCTCTAAAGGCTGTATCCATAGCTCTTTGAAATGTCGCCCCTGCATTTATGAGTCCGAAAGGCATCTTTTGGTATGCGTAAGTTCCCCATTTTGTTCTGAATGTAGTTTTTAATTGGTCATCGGGATGGACCAGTACTTGATTGTATCCTGAGAAACCATCAAGAAAAGACATCAATTCAGATCCTGCTACCGATTGAAGGATTTGCTCCATGGTAGGCAGAGGGAAGTTATCCTTTAAACTTGCCTTATTTAAATTTCTGAAATCAATACAGATTCTGATGTCGCCGTTTTTCTTCCTGACGGGTACCATATTGGAGACCCAGTTTGAGTGTCGGACAGGAAAGATAATCTTAGCTTTTAAAAGCTTATTAAGTTCTGACTTTATCTGGCTCTCCAAATTTGGATGGATTTTTCTTAACTTCTGCTGGACTGGTTTTTGATCGGGGAGCATAGGAATAGTGTGTTGTATGATAGATGTATCATATGTTTTAAGGTCATCATACTTCCAAGCAAAAACTTGTTTGTTTTTTCTTAAAAGTTTGATAAATGCTTCCTTTTCTATTGTAGAAAGTCCTAATCCTAAATTTACATTCTGAGGAGTTTGAGCCGTTCCTAAATTAATCAATTCAAACCTAAGAGTAGAGCTCTGGAGTTTAGCATTAATTACAGGTTTAAATCTATCTTTAATGTCATAAAGATCTTCAAGCTTTACCACAGGTTTAGGAATAACGTTATCTTGAGATGTTTGCTTCATTTGAGAATCATGCTCATCCTTTTCAATGACTTGATTGTCATAGGACTTTTCAGAGGTCAAAAATTGCAGAATATCCTCGTCATGGTTGAAAACCCTCCAGCTAGTGATGTTATCAGGAACTGAAGGTCTAAAAATTAACTCTACAGAAAATCTATCAAGACTATAGTCTTCGGAAGGGAGAAGCTTGGAAGCTACGTTGGCTAGTAAATCAGCTGCTGAGTTTTGCGATCTTGGGATTGATAAAATATTGAATGCTGAGAAATGTGAAGTGAGATCTTGCACTAACGTTTGATAATGCTTAAGGTGGCTTGAGAGGCAATGGATTGTATTCCTTACCTGTTTAACAATGATCTCACTATCGCCGAATACTTTTAAATATTGGACTTTAAGGTCAATTGCCTTATATAATCCCTGAAGTAATGCTTCGTATTCGGCTGTATTGTTGGTGCATTCAAATTCTAATCTACAAGAAAGCATTGTCTTTTCGCCTTTTGGACTAACCAAGATGCAACCTGCTCCTGAGCCCTCGCTGGACTTAGAGCCATCAAAATACAAAGACCAAAATAAAGAAGAATCAGAAATATTTACATCCTTTTGATCTACATTAAAGCATTTGGATAAATTTGATTGTGAAAAATTTTCTACTTGAGATGTACAATGATTAACTTGAAAAGGGGAAGATTGGGCAATAAAATTGCCAAAGAATGATTGTGAAGAATAATTTCCCAAAATGTTATTGTTGAAAGCCACCGGCTGGTTTTCTTGTTCGAAATCGGTTACTGTATGAGTCATATGCTTCTCACGGTCGATCCTTATTTGATTTGGCTTACCCTTGTAGGGGAGCCACATATGTGACCAATCGGTGGAAATGTATCCATGTAGTTTCTCAGACCAGTCTCTGCTCAAAATTAAACCGTAAAATTCAGGTATGTCGGCTATCAAAATGTCTATTCTCTGTACTATTCTGGGATCAGCAGACAACCTGATAGTCACGGAATTAATTTCTCCTATGACCTGAACTTTGGTTCTGTCTAACTGTACAATGTGGATGGCTGACTTCTGGGGTTCTATGTTCAGCTTAGAACAAACTGAAGCTGGCATAATATTGGATGAAGCCCCTGAATCAATTAAACAGTTATGCAGATTTCGATTATAGATTTCATAGGTGAGCAAAAAAGGTGGGGTATGAGAATTGGATCTATCTCCAATCAGAACCGAATCGGTAGCCTCGACCATATCTGGAGGGGGTTGTCCTGAATCATTAGCAGCTTTTGAACTGGGAAGAGGGGAAGAAGGAACAGCGTTAAATTCCCTTAGGAGCAGTTTTTGCTGATGTTTTAATTTACCTAGCTCAAACATAGTTATGTTTGCCTTGGTCTTTTTCATGTCATCGACAATATTATACTCCATATGGTCAGATACCACTAGTGTTTTGGATGTTGAAGGAGAATTAGAAATTGGAGGCTGGTTTTGAGGGGCTGCTACCGGAGATTTCTTTGGAAGAACTTTTTCTTTTGGTGTGGCAGCACCTGCGCTCCTCTTTTTTGTTTGAGTAGGTTCAGAAGTGCTTCTACTTCTTGTAGTAACCGGAAAGGCTTCTTCTTCATTCTCAGTATCAGAATTTGGGAGTATAAAATCCCACATTCCATGGCACTCAACTACTTCTTCTTCATCATGGGTCTGTTCAGTTGTTTCACCTTCCTCTTCTTCTTGGTCTGAGTCTGCATTTGATATAACATTGGGTGGCTTTGACTCTGTTTTCTTGAAAGTTCTAAATGGTCTTTTATTTGAGGTTTCAGCCACCTGTTTCTTGATATCAACCATTTCATTAGACAATGTTTTAAGGACCTTTTGTAAGCCCTCCATATCATAGGGGTCCTTTGGGGTTTTTTTCTTGGAATCATCTTTAAACGAGACTTTTTTAGCTTTTCGGTCTTCAAGAGCAGCTTTCTTCTCAAGAGCATTAATGCGCTTTTCAACAGCAAGTGCTTCTTTCATGTTTTCAGCTAAGGTAGGTTTGCCAGCCCTGTCTACAAAAATAGCTATGTTGGCAGGTAAGGCAGTAATATACCATTCGCTTCTGATTTGTTCACTTGGTTTAGAGTCAGTAGGGATTTTATTCAGGAGTTTATTAAATCTAGCATTAAACTCTTTTATTAGTTCCCTATGCTCTATTCTTAAGTTGGAGAGATCATTTATTAAGGTAGCTAAGGACCTATCATCTCCATACTTAGTAAGAAACTCCTCTTGGCATGTGTTCCAACTGGTAATTAAACCAGAAGGTAAGGAAAAATACCAGGATCCTGCCGATCCTTGTAAAGTGTAGGGAAACAGTCTGACAACAACATCCTGCTCTGTCACTCCTTTCAAGTTGACTGCTAACATAAAATTGTTAATATGTTCTTCAGCTTGGGTTCCGTTATCTGGATTAAATTTAGGCAACCATTTTTCGGGAGTGTCTGGTAGATCATGTAATGGTCCAGGCATGTTGACTGCACCTGGCCTAGTCCATGGATCTGCCATTGTGCTAGCAACAGGGGTTGGCACTACTTTCGGGGTTCCAGATATTTGAGGAGGCATCAAAAATGAAGAGTGAACAGGTTGGGATATTGAGGCTCCTATTCCCTGATGAACAACAATCTGTAATGGAGGAGTGGATGGTCGACTTTGCAGATGAGGAGATGAAATGGAAGATGTGGAAGAAAAATCTCCACTATCAGATCCTTCAGTGTTTTTCTTTGGCCTTTTCCTTTTGGGTAAAGGAAACTCAGTGGGTTCAATACCAAGTTTTTCGCTCTGAAGTCTGGTGAGAGGATGAGTGAGGTTGAACTGCGAAGTCGCACTGCTTTCTGATATCTCAGATTTCTGTGGTGAGATGGAGAAGGTCTGAAGTTTCTGGATTAGAGACTGGACTTCAGGGGATTCAAGACTCAGTTGTTCTGAAACATTATGGGTATGAGCAGTGGTGGTTGATTCTTCTTTTCTTTGATCATGTGCTGGTAAACCAGCATGTGATCGAGAAGGAGAAGATGGTTTGGAGGGGGAATTACTCTTAGAATGGTTTGTGGGGTTGGACCTACTTGCCATTCACAGTTGATGGCCCTCCTTCTAGCGCCAAAAATGTTGAGGCCTCGAAATTCGTAGCAACAACATCGGGGAAACCACCCGGTCCGGAACTTAGTGCAGCTCCTTTTCCGTTTGGAATAGTGGCTCCGACTGGGGATAACGGGACCAGTTTCCCAAAGATTATAAGTGAACGGGATGGATGGATGATTTAAGATATGAAATGATAATAAACAAAATAACTAAACTATAAAAGAAATGCAAAAAACTATAAGCTAATCCCGGGACTTATCAATTCGGACAGTACAGCGTTTAATAAACTATGCTTAATGACAGGCATATAGATGACACTAACAACAAGCATAGATGTTTAATCATTTGAGATTGCTCTGCGTAAGTAGTTACGCAGAGCTAAAATAGCGAATTACTGTACTCAGTCATTTATATCATTGATACATACATGGGTGAAAGATAACAAATCTCAAAACATTCAATAGTGATATGAAATGAAGACCTGTTGTTGTATTACATACATGTATTCAATAATAGCAAAGTAATAACACAACAATTCATATAACTGAAAAGAGAACAGATACAGATAATAGTACCATGCAAGCTGTTTGATCAATCCAATGTATTAATCGCTATGTAGTAGTCCTTCCTTCCAACCAGAAAGCATTCCAAGCAAACGACAATAGTGCACAATTTACTTAAACAGCATTCCAAGTAAAATTAAGGACCAGTGGTCGAGTTTCAAAAAGAATATGGACTGAAGCACAATAGTGCAAACTTCAGCCTTTTAGTCTTTTACAAAATTTTACGACCCTTTCCAAAACAATGAAAGGGTCTATAAATACTATTCTAATCTAACTATTAAATATCTAAAAACTGAAAACTAAGAAATCGGCATCAACAAATATCATCTTGCAATTTGGGTGAATCGGCAGTCGGCGGCGATGCTTCAGTCAGCTGTCTCTTTGCCTTTACTCTTTCGCTGACATATAGCCAGCATTGGCTCTACTTCAGGTGGAGTATTGAGGCGAGAAGTCAGCTGTGCATCATATGTGGCATCTTGGAAATCGGCAATCAGGTATTGGAGAGCGTCGGTTAGACAGTTGAGAGCCGACCTTTGAGAATGTGGTTTAATCAAGAAGAGCCAGTATGCATCGGAGGTCAAGGTATTTACTCCAGCAATTAACCGCCCTTGTTCTTCCAGCTTAAGATAATTCTTATGCTCCAGCATATTTGCGGTTGTTATATTTCCAGGTGTGCATTGTGAAATCATATTAGCCAGATACAATGTATCATTGACTATATTGATCATGTTTGTGGAAATTGTTTTGCATCTGGATGCTGCCCTCTCTGCCTTCATTACCTGTGTTTCCCATTCCATGAAAAGTATGGTCTTGTATGTTTCACTGATTCGGGCTAAATTAGCAGCTTGCCCTTCTGGAGTATCTTGCCATTCAATATATTCTATTATTTCATCTTCGGCCTGATCCAAGTTAGTCCTGGCTTTCTCGATTTGCTTACATACTGCTGTAGATATATCACAAAGTGACTCAGCCTCAACTAGCTGTCGGCACAAAAGTCTAATCTGGGATATTAAAGCGCCGTTTATCAGAGTTGCCTCTGTTCTGAAATCTTCAATGCTCTTGGCGCCTTTAATACCTTCAAGTTGTGCTGAGAGCTGAACTATTTGATCTTCTTTAGATTTCATTAACAGCGCATTTGATGCTTCCAACTGTGATAATGCCTCTGCTAACTCTCGTGCTTTAATGTCACTTTGGTCTATCCTTAGTTTTTCAATTTGCTGGATTAACAAATGATTCTCTTGTTGTTGAGCCAGCAATTGTTCTTCCGCCTGTGTCGTTTTATTCTTTGCCTCTATCACTTCTGCTTGTAATGCATATACCTCATGCTCTTTAGTCTTCAAAAGAAGACTCACTTCGGATGCTTTGTCAATGGTTGCTGCTGAATAAGCTCCCGTGAATTGCGACAGCTTTGTTAAATCTTCAGAGGGACTTAATTCTCCCTTCCAGACGACATTGCCCGTGACTGTTTGCTCATTTGAGACAGAAAGTTGATCAAGCCTTCGTCTCTTCCTTGAGCGTCTTACAACGGCTTTATGTTTAGGGCTGTAGAAAATGTCTAGAGGAGGAATTTCCTCTACCTGAAGATCAACTTGATCAGATGGATTCTGAGTAACTTCTTCAACATTCTGTACTGTGGGTGGGCCGCTGGTTCCTTCAAGAACCGGAGAAACAGTAATATCGGGAGTCTTTAAGGCATCTGAGTCTTTGGAGGCTTCTTTACCACTTATAATGGAATCAAATTGGTTCCATTCCTCAATTAATTCAGTATCGATAGAGATTTGCTTACTCTGTTCTTTTTCTTTTTCAATTTTCTGCTGTTCTTCGAATGCCTTCCGCTGTTGCTCCTCTTGTATTCTCCGTTGCTATTCCTCCAATTCCTTTTTCTGCCTATCTTCCAGTTCTTTCCTAATTTTTTCTTCTTCCTCTCGTTTCCTTTGTTCTTCTATCTCCCTTTGCCTTCTCTGTTCTTCTATCTCCCTTTGCCTTCTCTGTTCTTGTTCAATTTGTGCTTTTTGCTGCTTTTCTGCCTGCAGTTTTCTTTGACTTTCCTCCTGTTCTCTAATTGTAACGGGAGGTAAATTTATTTCTGGCTGATCAGGCTCGCTTGAGGATGAAGTTGGGGTTGTAGATAATAACTTTAGAGGCAAAGTTTGCAACCTTTGCTTTCTAAGTTTATTAAATTCAGTTAATTCCATATCTCCATATCTCATTGCAGCAAATTGTTTGACTTGGCTTATTGAATCAGCACCCATGAACAGGTCGTCAAACTGGTCTTCTTGATGAACCACCTTTGTCAGCTTAGCCTGTTCCAAGGCAGTGAAAGCAGCCTTGTTCGGGTCATAGAGTCTGTTGGGAATAGAAACTAGAGATAGCATTTGGAGTTTTGCTGCTTCCTTTTCTGCATGTTTATAATTTAGCAGCGTATAAACTCCAATTCTTAAGGGAAACGATGGCCATCCTCTCTTCTTCTCCTCTTTGAGAGTTTGGGTAACACCTTCAGACATTATCTGATAAGAGATTTCTCGGGCCAACAGTTTGTCTGGGATGTATACGGGAAGAACATGTGGCCTGGCCTTGCTTCCAAAAACTCTGATATAAGAAAAACATTCTTCGCCGAACCAATGGGCTACGGCTGGCAGGTCAAAAGAGGCTTCATAGGAAATCCTAGGGATAGGTCTGTCAAAAATAGAATAGTGAACGGGAACCATAAAACCATTGCAAATTTGGTACAAATGGTCTTTGTGAGAAGGTTTCCACAATTTACGATGATACAAATGAATAGGTGTTGGGTCATGGGTTGTCCATCTCCAACCAAGGACAGGAAACTCAGAATTAAAACAAAGGGCATCCATAATGTATGCAGAGTAATAAAAAGGTGGGATTTTCCTCTCACTGACTCTGGTTTTGGCCCTAAACTCACGAATAGCTAAGACCAACTTATCAGACAGGATAGTGGCCCAATCCATAATTATACTATTAATGGCCGCTTCCATTAAGGGAACCATATCAACATGGATATTTGCTGAATCATGAAATCCCCACAATCTACACATCATAATTCCAGCATAGCAGTAAGGTGAAGCCAGAGAAGCATTGGAGTACTTACCCGACATATCTTGTTTGTGTTTTGCTGGATTTTGCCTCCACTCTCGTAGAGGTTCGACTGGTGATTCATTCTCTCTGGCAAATTTTTCCACAAATGCTCTGTTATAGACTTGCTCGGGATTGGGCAGATGATACATTTGTCTTAAGTCTTCAGGCTTGAAGGAGCCGAAAATCCTTCTATCCTTAGAAACGAAGGTTCTGTTAGTGAGAGGAACTTCTTCAATTGCCCAACGTACCACATCAGTATAAGGCAGGACTTGTTCCCTGGCTGCTATTCTGTGCAGAAAAGAGTCCGCCAAATCTTTAAGGGTTGCCTCAGACTTTCTTAATTCATCCACACTTGCCTCCGTTACTGTCACTTCTGGTTGTTCTCCTTCTAGCAAATTGTATGTCCCTTGCCATGTAGTACCAGTAAGACCAGTGCATGTAGTATCTGAGATTAAGCCCTTCCTTGAAGGTGTAGCAGCTTGGCCTGAGGCGGGTGTTGCAGTAGAACCTGCCATCTTCTTAGACTTTTTTCCCATCATATTCAGACTTCTCTCGTTAGTTGAATTCTACACAAGTGCAAGAGAAATCGTAACAAAGAAATAACAATGACAATCCATAACGGGATAAATATATGATTTGAAGCGTGGCGAGATTACTCTAAAAAGAGGCTGCGGATTTAATGATTTGAGCAGGCGCCGTAGATGTAATGATGGTGATTTTACGGCCTACAGCTTCATAAATGACCATTACTTAAGTTATTAAACCGAATGACTCCTTAAAGCGTGTAATAGATCTTTGAAAGGTCTAATCGTAGTTGTTCGTTAATTCGAAGGGGCAAAGCTTTTAAATACGCATGCATTACCTTATCCCTTTACTTAACGGCTTTTTGAAATCTGTGATTTTGTCAAATCGATTTAAATATAACTTTAATGCTTTGAAATAATCACCTTTTGGAACTGAGGTCATCATTAAGCGTCATCATATCGCATCGGAAGTGTGTGTGTGGCGTTATTACTTGGGAAAGTTTTTAGCGAAAGCCGATTGCGATATCGCATTCGGCACGCGAACATACCCCCAGATGTGTATCAATTGCTTTTAGCGAATGCCGATAGCCGATATCGCATCGGGCCGGAGTGTTAAAACATTTTCCACACGACATAGTGGAATGCCGATAGCCGATCGCCGATATCGCGTCGCATCGGGGAAAGGTATGTGCCCTTTTGTGTGTGTATTTGCTATTGCCGATGGCCGATAGCGATATCGCATCGGGAAAAACCAAGATGGCAACCGAACTTGCGATTACTTCTTTGGACTTAACCAAAAAAATTGCTTACCACTTGCTCAATAAGGGTTTTTTTGCATAAATTCATTTGATTATCATACCTTATTTGAACAAGTTTATTAATGCCAATTAAAAATTTAAAAGGGACCCATTTCATATGTAAATTGTTTGTGATAAAATTGTTATGAAATGGGGGGTTGTTGTAGGGCACAACACTATGCAAAATGGGGGAAGTGCAGAATGCACCAAGGACTTCAGACCTGGTCTAAGGGAAAAAATCTCAGCATAATAATCTTGCTCTCCTTTCTCTCTCCTTGGCCTTCCCTTTGATGTCTTCTTATACCCTCTCCAAAGTAGTTTTTTAGTTAGGAGTTGGTTGGGAACAGTTGGGCCACGGGCACTAATAGGTGATCCAGCAGGTAAACCCGCGATCACCGCCCGAAAAAGAGGAAATTATATTTTTTTAAGTGTTTTAATAGATACACGCGGGTTGGGTATGACAGACCCGCGTGTACACACGTTTAACACAGGGCAAAGTCGCGTATAGGGAATAAAACACTGTTTTTTAAATTTTTGGACCAGGTCTGGAAGGAGGGGTTGCCCTAAGCCATAAGTGCAGCATCACAAACCATAAGAGTGAGATTTGGAGCTATAACAATCCACCTCGCAAATTGTCTCTGCCATTTGTCCACTCTCGCCCATCGCACCCTACAGAAGGGATTTTTAGTATGCATCACACCCTTAGCACTGAGCAACCTGTATGGTCCAGTTTTGACTAGTTCTGATCAGTTTCCTGTGGAGAACTTCTGGGAGATGATGTAATCAGCTGACCTTGTTCCTTTAAGGTATGAAACAACACTTTTAGGGACTTAGGAGCCCTTGGTTTATGGACATGTATGATTGGGGTTACAGTGCCCAAAAATGTCTATAACAGTTTCCCCCTAAAGCATGAGGTCGTTAATCTTTTGATGTCGAGGGAAATGCTTTATCATGAGGATCTGAAGTTTTTTCGAGCTGGAAGGTGACCTGTAATAAGATACAATACAATACATTATCTTCATAATATTTTTCATTATCTAGCTGAGGTAGGCATTCCCATGATCAGCTTTATAAATTCATTTCATGTACATAAGACAGACAACCGTCTGTCCGGGAGACTGATGGTTCTAATAGAATCATCATCCTTTGATTCAGATGATCATCTGTCCAGCAACAATGTACATTTGATGTCTTTATTTTCTTGAATATATCGCAGCCTGGATGGATGAAACTAGATCCGGTGTCTTCAAACTCGTCCAATCTTCACTCGGAGTATTGTTGGCATTATGATGCATGTGTTGTACTTGATGGCAACCAACTCGTAGAATATAAACTCACTTATATATATCTAGATGAATCTATGGAAAAGATATCATATGTGACAGAACACATAGGATGCAGGACAGCTCAAAGTATGACAAATCTTAGATGATAAATTATAGTGCAACAAAGCTCACACACTTTCATGAAGATAAAAGTTTATTTCATGTAGAGAAAAGTTCATGCACTTTCATGAAGATAAAAGTTTCTTTCATGTAGAGAAAAGTTCACGCACTTTCATGCAGAGAAAAGTTTCTTTCATGTAGATAAAAGTTTACGCACTTTCATGCAGAGAAAAGTTTCTTTCATATAGAGAAAAGTTCACGCACTTTCATGCAAGAGAAAAGTTCACGCACTTTCATGGTTGGTTCATGGTATTAGTCCGACAGTTTTTGATCCTATGGTTTTGGTCCGTGGTATTGCATCCAAAAGTGTTGATCTCACGCACTTTCATGGTTGGTTCATGGTATTAGTCCGACAGCTTTTGATCCTATGGTTTTGGTCCGTGGTATTGCATCCAAAAGTGTTGATCCCAAGTATTGGGTCTATGGTATTGTGTTATTATGGTTTTGGACCGTGGTATTGTGAAAGGCATAAGACTATAAAAGAGGAAGGAGATCATTTGGCAAAGCATCATCTGAATTATTGAATATCTGATAAAGTGCCAGATCTGGAATACTATGATTGGGTTATGGTGCAGATCTGGATCTGAGCTAAAGAGGGATCTCACTGGGTGATGGAGAACAAGATCTAAGGATTAATCGGGATCAAATGGTTTGAAATGAACTATCTCTATATAGTTGATTATGCTTATTCTAGATCTGTATACTGACGCTTGTAATGATTTGAAGTTTGAAATCGCTGCAAGTCATGATTGAATATTTATAGATCTGTACGCGGGTTGGCTTTGGTGAAAGCGCGTATGTACGCAGGTTTGGTTCATTGTAGTAGCGTATACCATTTGAGCTATGATGTTTAAAGTTACAGGTGGTTCAGGTTGTTGATGTGTTCTGATGACTGTTTAATGGTGTCAAAATTCTACATATTCAGTTTGATTGATTGTGTTTAGCCTCAGTGTTGATGGATGAGATCTAATAATGGATCAGGATCATAATGACTCATATTTATGTGATCTAATGGACTAGATCGGGTTGCTAACACACATATTATCCTTGTACAAGTAATAATCTGGATATGTCTGAAGTCAGAAAGTGCATCAAGTTATAAGTAAGTAATTGATGACATATATGCTGGTTCAATTTGGTGAAGTTGCGTATACACGCAGGTTCAGCACTTCCAAGTAGCGTATGCTCTCGGATGCATATTTTTGATGATACAGTTGGATCTGGTTATTATTGCAGAGTTCTGTTGTCTGTTATGTGACTGTGTTGATTAACAGTGTTACAGTATTGGATAAATCAGAGATTGATGATGCAAGTGTAGTTGATGAGTTTTGAAGTAGTGATTGTTCTTGTGCTTCAATGTTGTTGTTGGGTCTAGTATGAAAATTGGATGAAACGTGGCCTTTCAGATTATGATATTGTGCTTCAGTGTATCCAGTCTGAAAATTGATGAAACGTGGTACCTAGAGGAAGAAAGAGAAGGTTGTAGCCTTTGGTAGGTTGGCACCTACGTACTAGTACATCAACTAGTACAAGAGCCAAGGGGGTGGTAGCTCCCTTCTAGTAGTAGCTGGAAAACAAGTAAAGGTTAGAGCATTTCAGCAGGTAGCAGCCTGCGTACTATTAAATGGATCAGCTAGTACAAGAGCAAAGGGGGTTGTAGCTCCCTTCCAGGAGAGTCTGGAGAACGAGAGAAGGTTGTAGCCTTCTGCAGGTAGAAGCCTGTGTACTGGTATAAGTCTTCACCAGTACAGAACTATTGTAAAAGGTATTTCTTATTAAAGAAGATTGAGATGACTTGCAGCAGGTGGTTTTCACCCACATTGGGTTTCCACCTTACATCATGGTATTCATGTGTGCTTCTTGTGTGTGATGATCTATTCTATTTTACTGCTCCAGTTTACTGCTCATATGGTTAATAATGTTCTGATGCACTCATTAGAGATCAACTATCTGAATCATATGTTTACTGATATATACTTGTTACATCACATATGAATCTTAATATGGAAAGTGAAAAGTTATATTGATCTGATAATACTGATTCCCCCCCCCCCTCTCAGTATTATTTCCAACAATTGGTATCAGAGCAGGTCCTTTTGTAGAAGCTTGATCGCTTGAAGGAGATCCGTGGAACAATGGGAAAGAATCTTAAGAAGAAAACACCTAAGAAGAAGAAGGCATCTCAGAAAGTCTATGACAGTGGGAGCATCGATTGGGGATTATGTGGAAGAAGCACTTCAGATTCATAATCACTTCAGAATGAAGATAAACAAGATCTATCATGTATGAATTTGTTATCCTCTGGTGATACAGGTATCTATCCATTTGGAAAAGATGAAAGTGATAGCGAAACAACTGAATTTTCTTTTATGGGTGAGCAAGAAAGATATCAAATAGAGGCAGAATTTAAAAGGCTTGCAAACAAAATTAGAGATCAACAAGATCTATTGAACAAAAGGGAATGTGTCTTCAAAGAAGAAGCTACCAAACTAAAAGCTCAACTAGAGGAAGGAAACAAGGTAAGGAAGTTATTCAAGGACAAATATCAAAAGTTGCAGGATGAAGTAACATCACTAAGAGATGAAGTCACTGAAAGAAGCACAACCATCAAGAAACTCAAAGATAGATCTAGTTACTATGAAAGTCTTGAAGCCACGATCCACTCGCTAAAAGAAGATCTTGAAGAATCAAAGAAGCAGAATAAAGAACTACTCCAAGCTCATGAAAATGAAGTTCTTGAACTAAGACATCAGTTGGAAGAAGAAAGAAATGTTGAAGAAAACGTGAAGAAGTAGTATCTTGAAAAGGAAGAGCAACATCAAGTTGAGGTAAATATTCTAAAAGATAAATTAGAAGAAAAGGATAAACTGTTATGATTTCAAAATAGTACTAAAGTCTTGGATGATATTCTTAATAGTCAAAGGTCTCATGCTATCAAAACTGGTCTTGGTTTTCATGAATCTATTGAAGGTGAATCTAGTTCACAAAGTAAGACAAGGGACTCGACTGCAAAATCTGAAATGCAAGGTCAATCTCATCATCAACCAAGGAAAGAAATTCTTCAAAGAAAATCTTTTACTCCTCCTATGAATAATGTTGAATGTTATGTATGTCATAATCTTGGACATGTTGCAGCCAGATGTAGAAGAAGAAGGGTTCAAGACCATCATGCAGAAAGATCATCACATTCAAGGTACCTTAATGGATATTTCTTTGCTTGCAATATGTTTGGTCGCAGAGTTGTTTATTTCTATAGAAGAAATATGAGACATTTAAGATGTTACACATGTAACAAGCTTGGACATATAGCTAAGGAATGCAGGAACAAAGTATGGGCACCATACCAAAAGGAGAAAACATCATCATCACACTTGAAGATGTGGAAGAAGAAAGAAGTACAGTCAGAAAGAGGTGGCACAGCACAACATACAGACATAACGAAATCAGAGGGAGCTGGAAGTGTAAAACTTCAGTGTCCTAAATCTCATATGCAAATTTCTTAAAGAGAAGTCACGTATATACGCGAGTTGGTTATGGCATAGTCACGTATATGATTGTTTGAGGAAAGGCAGTATGGACTGGTTCAGGAAAAGGATCAGTTATAATTCGGTTTATTAGTTGCGATGTTTGATAATGGTTACAATTTGCTGATGATGTGTGAAAATGACTTGATGGTTAGAAGTGTTTTGTTTCTAACTTGATAATGATGATGTCTTAGTACTTCTTGCTGATATGCATGATCAGATCTGACAGTAAACAAGATGGCACAGGTTTAGGGGGAGCATATGCTTTTAATCCATTGTTGGCATTATGGTTAATAGTCCTTGGTGATGATGCTTAAATGATTCATCTTGCTATGATATGGTTATGAATTGTTTAGATGATTCTTGGGGTTACATAGGTGATATTTAGATCAGATTTGTGGTTGATTCTCTAATGGTGCTAACATGGTGATCTTCATAAGGATAAGGATAAGTACATATCTTGAATTCACATCTTCTTTACTTGATGATGAGTCACTCATATGTTGTTGTCGTCATATGCATAAAGATCATATTTTACAGTTATGATGCCCAATTCCTATTGTTCTTGGCACATATATGGATGAGGATTGTTGGTTGGATACATGGATGATTATTCAAAGTTGCATTGTTGGAGACATGATGATGATGAGTTCTTACCTATATGATGATAGGTTGTTTCGTACATATGTTGATTGATGCAGATATTCCCAATTGATGATACTTGGTCCATGCAGATCTGGATGGCTATGGTGTTTCTCACATATGATAGAATGATTCTGTATATACAGAACTCTGTTCAAAAGGTTGAGTTGATACAGACATACCTTGATGATTCATGCACTAATACAAGTTTCTGATCTAGTTGTTGTTGACAGATGCTATGGAGTAGATCATACAGTGTCGTTGCTGATGTTTATCATGATCTTATTTAGGTGTTTGGTCTCTGTTATAAATGTCATGTATATCATTCGATGTAAAGGTCATATCAAGACTCATGAAGTAATAGTGTGTCTCTATCTGTTGTAGTCATTTGATGAGATCTCTTCAGGTCATGTAACGGCCTATGTTGGTTTCCCCACTATGCCTGGGATGAATGATGTTATTCTCTTATGTTATCATATGTAAACTTTTGGTATATCACCATTGTGATGGGAGATAGATGTATGTATGAGTCTTTGGAGATAGGAAGGTCATTTATGATGTATAGAATCATATTCTTCTTGTAGAACATCTTTTTGCAGACCTTGCTTACAGTCAGGGGAAGCATGAACATCATATTTTAGCAGAGCAGAGATTTCAACATGTTCTCAGAAAGAGCATGGACAGAGTGGTGCACCATGACATATACAAAGGGGGAGCTCATTCAGAGATTTCAGCAGGTATTCAGGGGGAGTATGGACAGCAAAGGAAGAGAATATCTTGGTCCGACCTTTGCCCTTGATGTCAAAGGGGGAGAGTGATTTGGTATTGTTGCCATCAAGTCCAAAGGGGGAGATTGCTGGCATTATGATGCATGTGTTGTACTTGATGGCAACCAACTCGTAGAAGATCAACTCACTTATATATATCTAGATGAATCTACGAAAAAGATATCAGATGTGACAGAACACATAGGATGCAGGACAGCTCAAAGTATGACAAATCTCAGATGATAAATTATAGTGCAACAAAGTTCACACACTTTCATGAAGATAAAAGTTTCTTTCATGTAGAGAAAAGTTCACGCACTTTCATGAAGATAAAAGTTTCTTTCATGTAGAGAAAAGTTCACGCACTTTCATGAAGATAAAAGTTTCTTTCATGTAGAGAAAAGTTCACGCACTTTCATGCAGAGAAAAGTTTCTTTCATTAGAGAAACGTTCACACACTTTCATGCAGAGAAAAGTTTCTTTCATATAGAGAAAAGTTCACGCACTTTCATGCAGAGAAAAGTTCCCTTCATGCAAGAGAAAAGTTCACACACTTTCATGGTTGGTTCATGGTATTAGTCCGATAGTTTTTGATCCTATGGTTTTGGTCCATGGTATTGCATCCAAAAGTGTTTATCTCACGCACTTTCATGGTTGGTTCATGGTATTAGTCCGACAGTTTTTGATCCTATGGTTTTGGTCCGTGGTATTGCATCCAAAAGTGTTGATCCCAAGTATTGGGTCTGTGGTATTGTGTTATTATGGTTTTGGACCGTGGTATTGTGAAAGGCCTAAGACTATAAAAGAGGAAGGAGATAATTTGGCAAAGCATCATTTGAATTATTGAATATCTGATAAAATGCTATATCTAGAATACTGTGATTGGGTTATGGTGCAGATCTGGATCTGAGCTAAAGAGGGATCTCACTGGGTGATGGAGAACAAGATCTAAGGATAGATCGGGATCAAATGGTTTGAAATGAACTATCTCTATATAGTTGATTATGCTTATTCTAGATCTATATATTGATGCTTGTAATGATCTGAAGTTTGAAATCGCTGCAAGTCATGATTGAATATTTATAGATCTGTACGTAGATTGGCTTTGGTGAAAGCGTGTATGTATGCAGGTTTGGTTCATTTTAGTAGCGTATACCATTTGAGCTATGATGTTTAAAGTTACAGGTGGTTCAGGTTGTTGATGTGTTCTTATGATTGTTTAATGGTGTCAGAATTCTACATATTCAGTTTGATTGATTGTGTTTAGCCTCAGTGTTGATGGATGAGATCTAATAATGGATCAGGATCATAATGACTCATATTTATGTGATCTAATGGACTAGATCGGGTTGCTAACACACATATTATCCTTGTACAAGTAATAATCTGGATATGTCTGAAGTCAGGAAGTGCATCAAGTTATAAGTAAGTAATTGATGACATATACACTGGTTCACTTTGGTGAAGTTGCGTATACACGCAGGTTCAGCACTTCCAAGTAGCGTATGCACTCTGATGCATATTTTTGATGATACAGTTGGATCTGGTTATTATTGCAGAGTTCTGTTGTCTGTTATGTGACTGTGTTGATTAACAGTGTTACAGTATTGGATAAATCAGAGATTGATGATGCAAGTGTAGTTGATGGGTTTTGCAATAGTGATTGTTCTTGTGCTTCAATGTTGTTGTTGGGTCCAGTATGAAAATTGGATGAAATGTGGCCTTTCAGATTATGATGTTGTGCTTCAGTGTATCCAGTCTGAAAATTGATGAAACGTGGTACCTGGAGGAAGAAAGAGAAGGTTATAGCCTTCGGTAGGTCAGCACCTACGTACTAGTACATCAACTAGTACAAGAGCCAAGGGGGTGGTAGCTCCCTTCTAGTAGCAGCTGGAAAACAAGTAAAGGTTGGAGCATTTCAGCAGGTAGCAGCCTGCGTACTAGTAAATGGATCGGCTAGTACAAGAGAAAAGGGGGTTGTAGCTCCCTTCTAGGAGAGTCTGGGGAACGAGAGAAGGTTGTAGCCTTCTGCAGGTAGAAGCCTGTGTACTGGTATAAGTCTACACCATTACAGAACTATTGTAAAAGGTATTTCTTATTAGAGAGGATTGAGACGACTTGTAGCAGGTGGTTTTCACCCACATTGGGTTTCCACCTTACATCATGGTGTTCATGTGTGCTTCTTGTGTGTGATGATCTGTTCTATTTCACTACTTCAGTTTACTGCTCATATGGTTAATAATGTTCTGATGCACTCATTAGAGATCAACTATCTGAATCATATGTTTACTGATATATACTTGTTACATCACATATGAATCTTAATATGGAAAGAGAAAAGTTATATTGATCTGATAATATTGATTCACCCCCCCCCCCCTCTCAGTATTATTTCCAACAAGTACAAGTCGATCCATGTGAAAGATGTTCTGGAGTCGAACATGGAAAGACATCACCTGATTACCAGCCAATGATGTAACTTGTTAACAGGTGCAAGAGGAATCACCGATAAAGATGATGACCCTCAAGGTACTACAGTACAATTCGCGTGGTGTGAAAAGGGACTTGGTGTCGAACACCACGCAAAATCTTTTGGTCGAAGGCCAATGATGTAAACCTGTCGCTGGAAGTGAGAAACTTGCCATTGAGGCATGCAAGCTTCAAAGTACTGAAAGGGTTGTTCCTAAGTCGACTTCTTGGATAATGAGCTGATGTTGACAAGAAGCGACCCGTCGTAGGAGGGTCTTAATGAATCCCACATCTATGACACGGAACGGAGTAAATGATTTTGGAGGTGAAAACAATCTGATGATACAGGGTTCAAGGTGGCAATCATGAAAGAATGGAGCATGAATGTATTGCAGCGGATGAGACATAGGTGAATTCTCTTAGTGACTTCTCTTGAACATATCGGCGACACTGACATGGATTGGTAGCGTTAACCCCAAATATGGATGGTGTGGTGGACCAATGGTGATATGACCGGTGAACGGAACAACCCAACCCGACTCGGATGCGAAGTGAAAGTGTCATGTTCAAGAGCGACTTGCTACCAATAAAGTTTCTTCAAGTTTTCTTCCCAATTTTTCCCCAGTCATTGCTAACTAGTACCTCTTTATTTTTGTCAAGCTTGAGGAGGATAACATATGCTTGTTCTATAATTTTCCCTTTGGGCAAACTCGTCGCTATGTTTTAACGAGCCTAGCGACAGTGAAACTCATTCTTGTCTGTATGGACAAGTTTGTCGCTATTTGGTTTTAATGAGTTTAACGACAAAGATAACTCGGTCCTTTTCAATTTTAGAGAGTCTGAAAGGGACGTAAAGGAAACTCCAATAATCCTTTTTCATCATATAATCCCTTAAGTCTGAAAAAGTATAAAATAATACAAAAGGGATGAATTTTTGGTAATTTTAACGAGCCAAACAAAACAAGTGCTCGATCTTTTTGTGTAATAATCCCTCAGGTCCAAAAAGATTAAATCTAGAGGAGGGATAGCACTTCCGGTCACTTTAACGAGCTAGAGAGGCCAATCTCTCGGCAATCTTTTCATATTTTATGAGTCGGGTGAAAAGAGCTTAAAGGAGACTTGTTTTTGAAGAACGGGTGATAATTTCGGGTAGCAGTTGATTCCAGGTAAGGTTTGGAAGTTTCCAATCACGGCAGTGTCACAAAGATGGCTAACAGGATCACTCTTTGCAGCTATTCCTCAAAAGGGGTAAACAATCAAATGGAGGTGAATGATTGGCTAAAACAGAGTGGAGGTGATGATGAGAACACGACCAGGGCTCCAAAGCTGATGATAATGCATTCACAATGGTTATTTACCGGAAATTGGTTCATTTTTTAATGAGCTTAAACTCTGGGGGAAACATTTGCTCATTGCTTAGGTTTAATTTTTAACGAGCTTGAACTCCACATAAAAACTGCTCGTGATAATGGTCATCGATTTAATTTCACCTCTAATCACTTTGTTCCTTCAAAGGTTGTACTGCCTGTTCAATTGCTTCATCAAACCGATTAGAAATGAACAATATATGTTTCAAAAATGAGTTAAAACACTAATATTTTACTCGAATTACATGAAAAGTAATTTAAAAGTGGTTTTTACCCCTCATTTTACCATTTCATTTGAAATTTGGTTTGTTGGAGCTCTGGAGGTGCTTTTCCCCCTTGATTTTCACCAGCTAATTTCGGGAGATTCTGTGGACGATTCCTGGCACCGTCTGGACCAGGTAGGAGCTAAACCTGAGCTCTTCAGTTGCATTCCTTCCTTTTTGAATTCTGTGCATGCTTCCCTATTTTTTTGAGCCTCTAGGGTTTGAAAAATTTTCCCTGGCTCCATCATACCCTTCCTACATCGAAAGGTACAATGCATATTGGCTTGGCCATTGGCCAATTAGTATGCATCTCACCCAGAACACTGTTGGGGGTGCGATGGGCACGAGAAGGGAAATTTTTGCACTATTTTCTCATGGAATTTTTCCCTGTTTTTTCCCAAATCAGGATCCTGACTCTTCTCTTGCTTGTTTTGCAGAGATTCATCGGAGCAAAATGGTTGTTACATGGCGAGAACGCAAGCATGAAGAAGAGGACATGCTTGCTTTACATGATCTGGTTACAGTAACTGCACTGCGGAACTATGGCCTGTTCAAGTTTTTCCGCATCTCTAGCATGAGGCAACAAATCAACTTGTTGCAATATCTTCTCGATGGATGGGATCCTACCAACTAGGTGTTTCAGATTAGAGGCAAATCTATCCCCTTGAATGTCGTAGACATCTATTTTTTGACCGGTTTATCGAGGCGTGGTGCCCCTCTTTCATTATTGGTTCTACCCGTGGGGGCGAATCTGTGAGAGATTATATTCTTCGGTATTGCAGAGAGGGATCTCAGCCAAGTAGGGATGGCAAGATCAACATCTGAGATGTCAATGACCGGTCCTTGAGGACCATTCTGTTCACTTTTTCTAGACTGGCTGGTAGTGCGGCTCTTCACGTGGCTAACAGGTCCTATATGCAGTACGCCTTGGAATGCCTTGAACCAAAGGTGTTCAACTAGTGTGACGCAGTACTCCCTATGATGAAAGAACAACTGACCAAGGTAAAAAGTGGAAAATCCAAGAACTTTGGCTATGGTTCTATTTTGACCACTTTCGCCTTGGAAAAGATCCCACTGATGCAGCCGCAGTACATTTCACTTGGCTTACCTCCACCGACTGAGCCACGGATGCAGAGATGGGTCGACCTTATGGCCCGACATGCTGGTCAGTCCTAGGTTTCCTTCTCTGATACCTTCTTCGAGTGGTTCAACCGTCAGGAGATGGTTTTTTCCGAGTATCCATATGCTGGTATGGATTTCCGGGGTGACCCAGATTTGGTGTTGCCAGCTGGTGAGCAGTGGGGTGCTATTGGTAAATTATTTGACCATATCTCTGTTTATCATTTATTTTTATAATTTTCTTATGCTTTCTTCTATCAGAACTAATCAAAACTCATGTGCTTATGCAGATATTGGACCAGTTCGGCCAGTCGTACGTCTGAGAGTACCAGCTGCCGCTCCAGCAGGAGAGGTTGTGGGGAGGGCTATCCTTCGCGACCTTGATGTGGCCGAGACTCTTTCAGCATTGCAGGATCAGATCGAAGGCCTCACTCTCGGTATTCCAGACGTGAGGATCGACGAGCTACCTCTGAGGTTGTAGCGACATACTACTGGCGTGCCGAGTCGATGGACTAGGATTTTACGCATGATTGCACAGGTGGTGACTTGTTATCACCAGCATCATTAGACTAGGGTGCCCCCTAGCATTTTGAGTTTTGGGTCATTTGATCGATTTTGTCCTGGTTACAGAACATTATGTATAAACCATAAACAGTTATATATATATATTTTTGATTTTCGGAGCTTTATTTTGGTTGAGTTACGTGATCTTGATGCAAATATTGATGAAATGCTTCTTTTATAAATGTTGCAAATGTTTATCTAACACATAATTTGCCAATGAGTCTGTTAATGTGTTTAAGTTTCTGGAAATATGCTGATATTGAATACAATCAAACTGCCTTTCCAAAATCTTGACCCTTAGGAACATGCGATAGATAGCTGGATTCTGTACAGAGTAGATACCATTGAGCTGTAGGATGACGAGTTGTGAGTCTAGCCTGATGACGAGTCGGCATATGCCACACGTAATGGCATCAGAGAGGAGCTCTATCAACGCATTGTATTCAGCAATATTTTTCGTTGACTGACAAATACATACCCCTCTGAAACTTACTAACTCACCACTTGGATCAAAGATGGCCCAGGCCGCAGAAGATAGGTTCCACGAACTACGACTCACTCCGTCGGCATATCCAACAAATGATTCCAATGGGTCTGACATCTGCAACAAACGTAAAAGTGGATCACTTAACCAAAACAATTACCCTTAGCGAAAACAAAAATGTAACAAAAGCATAGGGGTTACTATCTTGAGTCAAGCATAGTAACGCTTAAGGTACAACCTGTTGCGAGGTTGTGCCAGTGGAATCCCATCATAATCTACTAACTCGTAGGCTCCTTTTGCTAATACACGTTTAACAATATAGGGGCCCATCCATAAGGACTTGAACTTACCTGCTCCCAATTTGTCGAATTCCTGGTCGTAAAGTAAGACCATGTCACCTTCTGAGAAGAAACGGGGTTTGACATTCTTTTCGAACTACGCCTTGACTCGTTTCTTATGGGCTTCGTTAGCCAAAGCGGCATCACGACGGGTTTCATCCAATCGGATTAGTTCCAAGAAACGACCCTCTTCTTCTGAAGTTCCGGGGAGAAGGTCGACCGCGCTCGAAAGGGAGATGAACGAACAGGGGTCGGGAGCCAGAAAGCCCGAGGAGGGAAAGCGAATAGGCAGCGCCGATAAGCTTAAAATCCATTCAATGGCAGAGGCGGGAGAGGCAGTTACTCAGAGGGGCAGTTGCTCAGAGACAAAGAGTCAGATAAAACGCAGCTACGAACAGTGGATCAGAGGCACTAAGAGGGAGAGTCTGTGTACTCTTTAAACTCGAGGTTTTCGAGTGAAATCCCTATGTAATATCACTATTGTTGTGTTATAGCTCTGCTTGAGCTCACACTTGTAATATTCTGCTCTTAAAGACTTAATATAGAGGTCAACATTGAAAGTTGGACCAGGAGACGTAGCCAGGAAGTCTGGTGAACTCCTTGATTATTGTTGTGTTGATGTGTGTGACTGTTATGTTTTCTAACTGCTCATTGTCTATATTATTCACAATCTTTTCGATCTGTTGCACTAAGTAATATAGGCATTCCTACACATGATTCTATAATACCTTAATATTGATTTAAGATCTCCTTTTTAGATCAAGTGGTATCAGAGCATTTGGTTTTGTTAAGGTTAGACAAGCTTGTGCTGGATTTTGAATGCTAACTAGATTAAAGCTCAGACTAGGAGAAGGAGAACTTGTTGAGGCTAATCCAGAGATTGGAAGAGTCTATTCTCAGAGGAGAATGGCAGAAGAAACTCCATTGGGATCATAATCTTAATTTATGGAAGGTTTTAGGGCACTCCAAGCCATGGTGGAAGAGATGTATCTAGAATTTAAGAAGGGTTGAGGTGAAAGCCCCTCAACACCTAAACCAGACAAAGGAGCAGAGGAACCTTTTCTAGTTGCCCATCTAGAAGGCAAAGGAAAAGGAGAAATTCCTTCTCCACCAACTCCTCCATCATCACCTTCATCATCCTCATCATCTTCTTCGCATAAACCTAGCCCTGATAACAAAAAGAAGAAAACTTCTTTGATTAAATTAGATGTGAAGTTTGATTTTCCAATTTATGATGGAGAACTCAATGCAGAAAAGCTATATAATTGGATAAGACAAAATTGATGTATATTGCAGGGTATAGAACATTGATTCAGAAAGGAAAAAGATTCAGCTAGCTAGCCTTTGACTTAGAGGAACTGCACTAGTATGGTGGGAAGGCAAGACACAAGCTAATATGCAAAAACATGGTAAAATCATTTCTACCTGGAATGAATTTTTTTATGCTATCAAAAAGCAATTCCTTCCTTTAGCTTATATGCAGCAGGCAATGATGAGTTGGCAAACTCTTCTCCAGTTGAAGGGTCCAAGTGTATAGAGTTATACTCAGGAATTCAGAAAGAGAGCTTTAACTCTAGGTATATCATTAGATTCACTTGAGACTTTATTGAAGTATATAGGTGGTCTTCATAGCTATTTAAAGCATACTATTCTCATGTTTAATCCCACTAGCTTAGATGATGTATCAATTCAAGCCACACATCTAGAGGCTAGAGGTAAGAATGTAAACCCAAAAGTTGGGGGGACATCTAAATATTCTATAAGCAAGAACAAGGAAAAGAAGAAACTGAAATGGAAGGAGAGGAAAGAAAACAATGTAAAGAAGTATAAACCTTCATGCACTCATTGCAAGAAAGAAGGACACGATGAGGCACACTGTTGGCTTTTGCATCCAGAACGGAGACCTAAAAAGTTCAGTGGAAGGAAGAAAAATAATGTTGCATCTATTCAGCAGGACTTGGGATCAGATTCATGCGATGAAGCAACAGTTATAGCCACAGGTATTAAAGGTAAAGATTCTGAAGCATCCACAAGTAATTCTGCACAATCTGTTGATGATGAAAATAATGAGAGGGAAAGAAATGAGCTTTTTTGTATTAGAGTAATTTCCAAGCATAATAAGATTGATACTTTGTTTGATAGTGGATCACAAGTAAATTTGATTTCTGAAACAATTGTAAAGAAGTTGGGATTACAAACAAAACCTCATGAGAAGCCATATCCATTAGGTTGAGTGTGTGATAAAACAAAGCTACAAGTAACGAGACAATGTAAACTTAGGTTTGCTAATGGATCAAAATTTGTAGATGAGGTTAAGTTAGATATAGTTCCATTGGATATATGTGGTATTTTTTTGGGAATTCCATACCTGTATGATGGGAAAGCTATTTTCTATAGAGCTGAAAATAAGTATCAAATCACTAAAGATGGAATGGAATATATTGTAAGAGCTCATAAACTCAAAGGTAACTATTCTCTCATAAACTCAAGACAGATGAAAAGAATTGTGAATTCAAGTAAGCAATTTTTACTCATGGTTGTAAAGGCAAAGGATCCTGAAAAATCCAATGCATTTGAAGGCTATGATTCTAAACAGAAAGCTGATTTAGTTAAATTTGTTTCAGAGTATGATGTTCTATTTCAAGAACCAAAAGGTCTGCCACCCAAGCGAGAAATAGTACATGATATTTGTTTGCAGCAAGATGCTCCATTACCTAACATTGGAATGTACAGGTTGTCAGCTTTAGAGAATGTAGAGATAAAGAAGCAGGTATAGGAGTTGCTCGATAAAGGGTTTATACGACCAAGCACATCACCATGTGGATCTCCAATCGTGCTGGTGAGAAAGAAAGATGGTTCGTGGAGAATGTGCATTGATTATAGAGCACTAAATAAAATAACGATCAAGAATCGTTATCCTCTTCCTCGTATTGATGACTTATTAGATCAATTGAAAGAAGCAGTTTACTTTTCTAAGTTAGACTTGCGAAGTGGTTATCATCAAGTCAGAGTTGCAGAACAAGATGCATGGAAGACTGCTTTCAAGACAAAGCAAGGACTTTATGAATGGTTGGTTATGCCTTTTGGCTTAACTAATGCTCTTGCTACATTTATGAGAGTTATGAATGATGTACTCAGACCATTTATTGATGATTTTGTAATTGTTTATTTAGATGACATTCTTGTTTTTAGAAAGACATGGGAATACCATGTAAAGCAGACTTTAGATGTCTTAAAAAGAGAAAATATCTATGTAAAACTATCAAAATGTGAATTTGGCAGAACATCTTTAAATTATTTGGGTCATATTGTAGGGGGTGGTGAATTGAAGATAGATCCCTCTAAGGTTGAAGTCATTGTGAACTGGCCTAAACCAAAATGTGCTACATAGGTTAGGAGTTTCCTAGGGGCAGCACAATACTGGAGAAAGTTTATTGCTAACTTTTCTTTGATTGCAGCTCCATTACATGCTTTAAAAGGATTGAAACAGATGTTTCAGTGGGGAGGCAAACAGCAGAAAGCCTTCGACACCTTAAAAGAAAAAATTAGTACAGCACCAGTACTAGCATTGCCAGATCTTCAACATCCATTTGAGATTGAGATAGATGCCAGTGACTATGCCATGGGAGCAGTGTTGATGCAACATGGAAAACCCATATGTTATCATTCTGGGACATTTACTTCTACAGTAGTTAATTATCCCACATATGATAAAGAATTGTATGCATTAGTACAAAGGGTGAAAAAGTGGAAATATTACCTAATGGGTAAAGAAACAATCATACATATAGATCATCAACCACTTCAATATTTGCACTCACAAAGTAAATTGCAGCAATCAAGACATTATAGATGGATTGGTTTTCTACAGCAATTTCATCTTGTCATCAGATATAAGAAGGGCATACATAATAAGGTTGCAAACATGTTATTAATACAAATCATAAATGCATCTACAATACTTAATCATAACTCAGTAATGCATGAAAGTTACATTGAACAATATGCTCAAGATGTAGATTTTAAAGATGTATATGCAACTTTAAGTCATGGTAAGCAAGTAGAAGAATTGGATTATTATGTAAAGGACCAACTCTTATATCATTTGGGAAAGTTATATATTCCACAGACTGAAAGAGTTAACATAATCCGAGAAGTACATACTTCTCTTATATTAGGTCATTTTGGTGTAAGTAAAATAGTTGCACAATTGCAAAGGTTCTGTTATTGGCCGAGAATGCATGAGACAGTTTCTAGATATATCAAAGGGTGTACTATGAGAGCTACAAGCAAGCCTAGTAATAGAAAATTAGGCTTGTACACTCCACTTCCAATTCCTTCTCGTCCTTGGGAAAGTGTTTCCATGGACTTTGTTGGGGGATTGCCAAAATCTAGAAAAGGTCATGATTATTTGTATGTTGTTGTGGATAGGTTCAGTAAAATGTGTATTTTGATACCTTGTAACAAGCAAGTTATAACTGAACAAACAGCAAAGTTGTTCTTTCATAATGTATGGGTTCATTTTGGTTTACCCACTTCTATTATATCTGATCAAGAATCTCGATTTATTGGGAAGTATTGGTAAAATCTATGGGATTTGATGGACACCATGGTGAAGAAGAGTACAGCATTTCATCCACAAACAGATGGTCAAATAGATGTGGTCAACAGGACAGTGATCTAGTTTCTCAGAGGCTATTGCAACAAACATCCCAAGCTTTGGGATGAGCATTTGTGTTATGTGCAGCATGCTTACAACCATGCTAAGCACTCTTCTACTCAGAGATCTCCTTTTGAGACTTGTTTTGGTTTTATACCAAAGTCTCCCTTGGATTTTGTCTTTGGTAAAGACATAACAGTTGATGGACACAGTGATGTGGACAAAGCAACCAAGTTCATTGAAAAAATCCAGGAAATTCACCAGGCAGTACAGGAACAGCTGGAAAGAAGTCAAGCCAAGTACAAGGAAAGACATGACAAGCATCAAGTTGAGCATAGTTTTCAAGTTGGTGATCAAGTCTGGCTGTACATCAGCAAAGACAGAATGCAAGGTGAAGGTAAGAAGCTAAAACCAATAAGGTATGGACCTTTCAAGATACTTGATAAAATTGGTGAAAATGCTTTTTGCCTTGATTTACCAGCTTATATGCAGATCTATTCAGTCGTTAATGCAGAAAACTTGAGATTGTATGAACCTTCATTGATTGAAGATCCTGAAGAGCAAAGTCAATTGCCTTCTATTGGGGATCTGTTGCCTGAATATCTCAATGAGTTACAGGAAGACACAGTTCTGGACAGGAAGGTGAGAACTATGCGTCAAGGGGATGTTGAGTACCTGAGAGTAGGGCTCAAAGGTTCAAATCCAAGCAAAGCACGATGGATAGAAGTTAAACAAGTGAGGGAGTTGTATCCTCACTTGATCGATGCCTAAAAACCAACTTTTGGTGGTCCAAAATCTTTTCAATGGGAAGGCGTGATCCAAAATGGATCCTAAAACCTCTAATTCTTCATGTATATTAACTATCGGAAACACTATCGCAAGGGAAAACAGTGAAAGAATGGCAGAAAACAGACCTGTTGGAGGTTCAAATGCCGATGCACCAGAGCCGTTGGATTGGACAGATCAATAGTCCATATTGAATCGGGATATCGCAATCGGGAGAGGCAACGGAGTATATCAGAAGCGGCCTTATGGAAATTGCGATAGCAATCAACGCGATTTAATGAGGACCATAGATCGAGCGCGCAGATCAATGGTCCATATCAACTCGCAATATCGCATCGCTATAACACAAAGGAAGGACTTACCAAAGGCCCGAAGACCATGCAATATGCAATTGCGATATATCGCATCGCAAAATACAAAGGGGTAATGTCAATGGACCATGAAACAGCGATACGTCGATGTGCCGATAGCCAATAAGGCCGATTGGAGCAATCAGTGATCGGAGATCGGGGAAGTGAAGTGGCATGCACAATGAGCAGACCCGACAGGTTTATAAATGTGGCTCTATAATATTTGAGTTCCGATATAAAAGTGTTTGTTGGGCTTTTTCTGTGTATTGATGCATTTCCATCATAAAACCGAAATACAAAGGGAAATGACCAGAAGCGATAAAGCCGGACCCGAAAGGTTTATAGATGTGGCTTTATGTTATTTGAGTTCTGTGGTAAGTGGGATTTTGGGTGGACTTCAGGAAGTAAGCGATATTGGAGAGGCTCCATCCAATTCCATACACTGGCCGACACGTAGCACCCCACAGGAGAGAGAAAACCGCCTTTTCAAGCAGGTAATCTTCGTGCAAGTGGGCCACCCGAAATCGTTGTCATCCGTTGGATTGGAAGGTCGCAGATCAACGGTGGGCTTACAACAACAATATAGCATAGACCCGATAGGGATTATAGACGCGACTGGATATTATTTGAAGTCCGATAGAAAGTGTTTTGTGGCATTTTCCATTGTTTTTAGTGTATTTCTATTTTTGAACAAGAAACGTATTCCCGGGGATTTCACTCGCACCAGTGGTCCTTTCCGTTACAAACAGGTGGCCACCATACCTTAAGTGTTTTACAATGATTGTTTAATGCTCGAAAGGGAGATGAACGAACAGGGGCCAGGAGCCAGAAAGCTCAAGGAGGGAAAGCGAACAGACAGCTCCGATAGGCTTAAAAGCCATTCAATGGCAGAGGCAGAAGAGGCGGTTACTTAGAGGGGCAGTTGCTTAGAGACAGAGAGTCAGAGAAAATGTAGCTACGAATAGTGGATCAGAGGCACTAAAAGGGAGAGTCTGTGTACTCTTTAAACTCGAGGTTTTTGAGTGAAATCCCTGTGTAATATCACTGTTGTTGTGTTATAGCTCTGCTTGAGCTCACACTTGTAATATTCTTCTCTTAAAGACTTAATATAGAGGTCGGCATTGAAAGCTGAACTAGGAGATGTAGCCAGGAAGTCTGGTGAACTCCTTGATTATTTGTTGTGTTGATGTGTGTGACTGTTATGTTTTCTAACTACTCATTTTCTATATTATTCGCAATCTCTTGGATCCATTGCACTAAGTAATATAGGCATTCCTGCACATGAGTCTGTAATACCTTAATATTGATTTAAGATCTCATTTTCAGATCAAAGAGACTTAAAACTATTATTGTTAAGACCATCATGGAATGCTAGCAGAAGTGTGTGGGAACCTTTTTTTGTCGGAGGAGAAAAGAAACGTCAAAACAATGGTTGTAATCTCTTCTTGATTCAATATATGTATGCAACTATCGATTGATTTCCTACATGATGTGTCATCTTATATGCAACTATCGATTGATTTCCTACATGATGTGTCATCTTACATGTTCATGGCTTAATGTTTCTTGACTTGTTAAGTAGGTTGAATTACAATTTGTCTATTATCACGGTTGTTGTTTGTTTTTGTTTACTTGTTTCAAGTGTTTGAAGAAGGAAGCAAAAGATAGCTGGAGTGAGCAAGCAAGGACATCATCAAACGAGATAAATGTACTAAGAGTTAGGCCCTCTTAATTGGTTCTAACCTAAGGAAATCTTCTATAGAATGTATCAGTTGTGGCTAGACCCATTATCGGGCTAGAGGAATTGTTTGTGTCTACACTCATAATTTTACTTGACCACAAGACCCTAGGTCTATTAAAACCTTTATCCATTCCAAGGCAATGTTGGGAGGAGGTTTCAATGGATCTTATCACAAGTTTACCCAAGTCCGAAGGAAAGAGTGTTATCATGGTGATAGTTGACAGACTTTCCAAGTATGCACACTTTGTGCATTATCTCATCCATTTAAAGTGAGTACAATTTCTACTACATTTATGGAAACAATTCAAAAGTTACATGGAAACCCAAAGATTATTGTAAGCGACAGAGATCCCATTTTCACTGGAAAATTTTGGACAGAATTATTTTCTTGTCTTGGTACTCAGTTAGCTCGTAGCTCATCTTATCATCCTCAATCTGATGGGAAAACTGAGATAGTAAACAAATGTTTGGAAGGATATCTTCGTTGCTTTGTATTTGATAAACAGACACAATAGGTCAAATGGTTGCCTCTGGTTGAATGGTGGTATAACACTTCCTTCCATACTGCAACAAAAATGACCCCATTTATGGCACTTTATGGATATCATCCACCATCCAGCACATCATATTTAAGAGAAAATTCTAAGGTTCAAGCAATGGAAGATCACATCGAGCATCAACAACAAGTTCTCCAACTCTTAAAGGATAACCTCACCTTGCTGCAGAATAGAATGAAACAGCAGGCAGATCAACATCGTAGTGAAAGAAGTTTTGATGTAAGTGATTGGGTATTCCTATGGCTACAACCATATAAATAAATGTCCCTCAAGCAATCTAAGAAGGATAATAAATTATCACTAAAGTATTATGGTCCATACAAGGTGTTGCAAAATATAGGTACTATGGCATACAAATTGGAGCTTCCTGCAACTTCCCGAGTGCTCCCATTTCAAACAATATTGCCAGAACTTGATGAGGAAGGAAAAATCATATTGGAACCTAAAGCAGTTAAAGAAATAAGAACTCGACAGCTATGAAATAGATCAATTTCAGAGTATCTCATCAAGTGGAAGAACTTACCCATTGAAGATTCCACATGGGAGGATGAGAATTTTATACAGAAGCATCCAGAACTACTCAAGCATTGAGGAAAACACTTTTTTGAAGGAGAGGGGCATGTTAGGTCCCTATAATACTAGTGATTCGCACATTACTATTTTCATTATATCCCTTATTGCTATTGTTGTGCCCCTATTGTCCCCATATTGTTATTATTGTGCCACATAGAAGCCCAATATTGTTATTTTCGTGCCCTTATATTATTATTGTTAGGTCGGCTTTGGTTATATTGTGACCCCTTAGACTCCTATATATAGAAAGTAATTGTTCATTTGTGTAATGTAAAGGAGGTTGCCCCCTTGAAGAGGTTGATTTCTAAGTCGTTGGTCTATCTTTTCTTTCTTTTTGTGAGCTGGTTTCGTAACACAGTATGACGAAGTCATGGCAACGGCACACTCCATTGCACCAGCGCAGCGCCTAGCCAAATTGCAGGAGGGGAGGCAGCTCCTCGTGCAGGTAAAGGTGTAACAAAAGGAGGAGGCATTTCTTAAGGCCAGGCTGTAGCCTTGGTTAGAGGAGGCTTATTAGGTCACAACCAATATTCAGGAGAAGCTAATGGGCTTGCACCAGATGCAGTAGACAATGAGGTTGGCCGCAAAAGGACCAGCTACAGAGAAGGTACTTGAAGAGGTGAAGCAGGCAGCCACTCAAAGCACCGTCGAAGTTGTCGTGATCCAGGTAGAGCGGGGGGATCTTTGCAACAATATCGCATCACCAGCCGAGTGACTCGAGGGTGAGTCATGATCTTTGTGTTGGGGGCCTATTGGGATGGGCTCCCCTGGGTTAGTTTTGGGGTTAAAATAACCCAAGTTTTGATGTATATTTTGTAACCAATGTAAAGTCTCCATGATTTGTGGATGCAGAGCATGTAGATGGTTAGGAGTCAAAGGGATTTTAGCCCCTTGTTTATGTAAATTTTGAGTCGGCTTTGAGACCCACCCATGGTCCACGGACCATGGGATTGTATGTAAAAGGCTATAAATAGGTGTGTCTTAAAGAGTCTAAGGCATAATATTGGATGTAATGGGTCAGTAAGAGAAAATTGATAGCGCAGAGAGTGGGTCAGATAGGAGAGAAAGGCTCTGTAGCTGAGTGCACAGAGTCATAGGTAGAGTTTGCAGCTGAGTGCGCGGACCCCTACAGTTGAGTACGCAGGGTAGTTTTGAGTTTGTAATACCATATTGAAGATCAATAAAGAAGATTATCGAATAAATATTGTGTATATCTATTTATTTATGTTTACTTTTGTTTACGATATATGTTGTGGATGAATAATGAATTTATCAAATATTGATCTAATGATGTGTGATTCACTTGATTAAGTCTTAATATATGTATGCAATGCATGTTAAGTACTTTCGCGAAGACTGTGATGAATTCTGTTATGTTTTCTAATTAACCTAAGTAGATCTGCGAGAACCCTAATCTAGAATTGTTCTCTAATGCACGTAAGTCGATAAATCAACTAATAAAGGTCTGCAAAAGCTTATCATAGACCTTCGCGAAGGTCTAAGGGCCGTTTAGATAGATTGTCAGTATCGAGCCCTAGGGGCTTATAGATATACGCAAAGGCAGACCTAGGGCACTAAAAGACATCGCACTGATCTCTGGATGTGGAAACTTGGTTCCAACATCCCCCCATACTGCTTCAGGTGAGACTACAACCTACACTACGCAAGTTGTTGCCGAAAAGGCCAATAGTGCAGGGATTTGTTGGTTGGTGCAACTAACTTTGAACCTGGGTCAGGACCCCCTAACCCAGCAACACGTGGGATTAATACTGGTAAGTTGCCTATATATTCATAGTTTTACATGGGTTTATTTCCTGAAAAGCATGTATACACATGGAAATGCCTTGAGGAAAGCACGTATACAATCTATAGTTTTGATGGAAAAGAATATTGATCAATTTAATCAGTCTTACTGTGTTTCTATTGTTTGTCAATGAAGTCTCGCTTGATGATCTAGGCTTAATAATGATGTTTTGATTGAGGATTGGTTTATTGAAGAATGATGAAGCTACTAGATGTTTGTGATTGAAGATTAGTAATGGTTCTATGATTATTTCAGAATGATGCAATGGATTTGTGTGTGATTTAGTGTTTGTTTCAGAGTGACAATGGTTCAGTTTCGAGGTTCAATGCTTTGAGATCTGTATGCAGGTATGCTTCAAGGAAGTCGCATATACACGTAGTTTTGCTACAACAAAGTAGCATATATATTCTGACAGTTTATTGATTATGGATTTCAGTTGATTTGGTAAGATGATGTAGTGTTTGGGTTCAGTATTAGTACTCTAGTTATAGTGATCATTATGAATGTTTGAGAATAAGTTGATTGAGTTGGGTTTAATTTGATTCAGTGATTGGTTGATTCAATTGATTCATAGATTGGTTGTTTTAATTGATGATTGAGTGATTTGTTGCAGTGATCAATTTTAGCTTTGATGTTTGATTTTGGGATTAAATTATGGTAGTGGGTCAAGTCTAAAAATTTGATGAAACGTGGCCTACAATTGTGATGTGTTGTATCAGGTGGATCCAGTATGAAAATTTATGAAACATTGTCCATGGAGGTGTTAAGAGTTGGAGCCTTCAATGAGGAATTTGAAGCTTCCTTCCATTGGTATCTCCGGTAAATGATATCAAGGGGTTGGAGCTCCCTTCTAATGGGTACTGGAGAATGAAAGAAGGTTGTAGCCTTCTGCAGGTGGGTTCTTGCATGCTGGTATGAGTCTACGCCAGTACAATATTATAATAAGTTTTCTTTATAATAAAATGAATATAGAGACGACAGCAGCAGTGGTTTTTTCCCACATTGGGTTTCCACCTAAAAAATATTGGTGTTCATGTGTTTTGATGTGTTTCTTATGTGTGGTGGTTTATTTTTTTCTTACTGCACATGGTTACTATTTATTTAATTTCTAATGAAGTACTGATGTACTGGATAAAGATAATAAAAAAAAATGATGAATATACTAAAAAGTAAGTTTACTGGATGTATGCTAGTTGTCTGAATAACAATCGCATACATAAGCCAGTTCCCTTTAGTAAAGTCGTGTACAGAAATCTGGATATAAAATTGAAAATTTTAATGATTTGAAAATGTTGGTTCACCACCCCCCCCCCCTCAATATTTTTCCCAATAGAGATTGGCCATTCCTTGTTCCGAGTCACCTCTCAGATCATACCATTTGCCAAAATATCATAAAGGTATTCATCTGCGACAAATGAATAATCATGTAAAATAATGGGTAATACAAAAAATGAAGAAAGCTTTCTTCGAGAGCGATAAACTAGCCGGGAGGATACTAGATGGAAAGAAACCAGATGAGAGGAGATTAATCAAGAAGAAACCAGATGAGAGGAAACTAACCGGGAATAAATTCCATACTTTTGTACCTAATATACTTTTGTACGTGCTTGATATACTAGTCAAGGAATGCCCAATACCTATGCTACCATTGATCTATGTATATGTGGGATGTTGGGTCTGTTTTTCACAGACATGACGTTATATTAATAGGTATAAGTATAAGAAGAAACAAACTATAATTACCTTATAAAAAATGATTATAATTTAACTTTATTAATTATAAAGTTATATTATGATAATTTTTTAAAAAACTACTTTAATAATAAAAATAATAATAACAATAATAATTAATATTTATATAAAAATAAATAAAAATCGAGAGGATAATCTCAATAGTAACCCTTATCGAAATGGGTGGGCAAGATGAAAGAACCTCTCAGCGATTAAGCTTTGAGGACAAATCTTTTGAAGAAAGGGGCAATGTTATGAATATAATTCATATCAAATATAATAAATGTAAATAATAAATAGGCAAAGTAGTCATTATTTTAATAGTCATTAGTTTAATGAAAATACATGTCTAAAAAGATATGCCCAGTCATGAAGGAGCACCTACCTAGGTATATAAGTGGGCCCTCATTGTAACATTCATCATCCTCGTACATTTCAAATTATTAATAAAAATATTAATTATAAATACATTTTTGTATTTTACATTTAAAGTCAACAAGATACATTTTTTTTTCTTCATGGATTATTCAATACATATTATCCCATGGTTAACTTGATATTATGGCACTTTCCAAAGTAATTTATAGTTCCTCCATTTGTAACCATCACTTGACACTAGCGCTAGATATAGAAAGAAACTCAATTCCCTGGCTATCTTACAATGAATGAAATTATGGGTACTACCTGAATCAATCAACACTATTACATTTTTCTTCTTGATATATACTTTTATCTTAAGAGTTAGAGGAGTGGTAATTCCCACCAATACATTACAAGATATCGTCAGATTCATTTCTTGTTTTTCTGGGGTTGATTCCTGGTGTATTTCCTATTCTTTTGATGCTTCTTGTTCCTTTTCTTCATCCTCTTCAGAATCTATGTAAAATAATTTCTTCTCAGCACACTTATGACCTTTAGCATATTTTCTGTCACAACTGTAACAAAGCCCTTTTGTTCTTTTTCCCTCCAATTGTTGTGGTGTCAACCTTGTAAGTTGTGGAAGACTAGTAGTAGCAACACTTCCATATTTATAGTTATGAGTGGTAGACTTCCTTGTTGCCATAATTTTTCTTTCAACGTTTCTTACCACCTTGAATGCCTACTCCAATAAATCGGGTTCCCAAACGTGAACCTCATGTTGGATGTTATGCTTTAATGTCCCTATGAAGACATCAATCTTATACTCCTTTGGAATATCATTTACCTTGATATTCAATCTTTGGAAGTCCTCAATGTGCTCTACCATTGAACCCTTTTGTTTGATATTTATTAATTGGCTAAAAAAGGTGTTGCTTCTTGTATCCTCATAATGTGCTACCAATTCTTCTGCAAAAATTGTCCAAGTGACAATTGATTTATGATAGAAAATCCATCGATACCACACAAACTGATTTTGTTCTAAATATAAAGATGCAAAGCATACCTTTTGTGTGTTCACCACATCATGTGGATCAAAGAATTGCTCCATATGTAGTATCCATGTCACTGTATCCTTGCCATAAAAATTCCTCATATCGATATTTGAAATATGGTTAATATTCAACCCACTATGGGAATCTCTAAAATCATAATTTTTATTCCTTTTATCATCATCATGATTTTTGTGGAGTACCTTGTCACCACTAGGAAGCATTTCTTGTAGCAATTTTTTCAAAACTTCCGTCAAACCTTCCAGGTCCTTTTTCAAATATGTTTTTAAGCCATCCTTCAAACCTTCCATATTCACATTCATCATTTCTTCTATGTCAGGTTTCAAACCATCCAACTTAGCTTCCAGTTCATTTTTGGTTTATAGATTTTAACCTTGTACAGAAATTACCTACATACAAATTCTAAAACACAAAAAATAAACAATGCGATAGCATAACACATAAAACACATATACATAGATTTTTTCCTCTGGATCCCAAGACTGGGACTACCAGCTTGATTTCTCATTATTTTCCTTTCAATGTTACAATACATATTTATACATGTCAAAGCATCCAATACCATGGACCGAAAACCATCGCATCCAAAACCATGTGCGAAAACCATGCACAAAACCATAGGTAGGCCCGCCCGTAGAGGGGGGTTACCCACCCCCTTCAAATCCCCTGGACAGGGGGGGTTTCAACCCCCCACCCCGTGACCCCCCCGCTACGCAATCGGTGCAATGAAGGGGGGGCTCCACCCCCCCTCTAACCCCCGGGTTAACTAGGGGAGGTAGTTGTGGAAAGAATATAACACAACCCAACATTCTCCCACTTCTTGTTTTCTTTCCAAAGTGGGCCACAAGAGAGCTTAGTCATTTATCCAGACCTGCAATGCCCATTGTTTCTCTACACCAAGAGAACTTCTCATAGCTCACATATTTTGTTAATGCATCTGTAGTATTCTTCAAAGTGTCTACCTTTACCAGCAACACCTTTTTTTCTTCTATCACATCACTCACAAAGTGATACTGAACATCAATGTGCTTTCTAATTGAATGATAAGCAGGGTTCTTTGCCAATAAAAATGCACTTTGGCTATCACAATCTATCCTTATAGCTCCCTGTACTAACCCCATACTTGAACACAATATCTGTAACCAAACTGCTTCCTCACTTGCATGAGTGGCTGCCATGTATTCTGCCTCTGTAGTTGATAGTGCCACTATAGATTGTTTCTTACTCATCCAACTGACTGCACCTCTAAATAGGTTAAACACATACCCAGTTGTAGATATTCTTTGATCCAGATCTCCAGCCCAGTCTACATCAACAAAGCCATGAATATCCAACACTTTGTCCAATCTTGGTCTTCCTTGGTAGCACAAACCATAATCACTAGTGCCACGTAAATACCTGAAAACCTGCTTCACTTTTGTCTAGTTCTCCCTCCCTCGTTTTGACGTAAACCTGCTCAATACTCCCACTACATGTGCAATGTCTGGTCTAGTACAGACCATTGCATACATTAGGCTACCGACTGCACTCTCATATGGAACACGGGACATGTCCTCTTCCTCTTCTTGTATCTTGGGACACTGTTCAGCAGATAAATTCACACCTACAAGAATAGGAACCTTCACCGGTTTACTATCCTACATATTAAACCTCTGCAGAATTGTCTCGACATACTTCCTCTGGTTTAACGAGAGCTTCATCTTTCCCTATCTCTTTTAATTTCCATGCCTAAAATATAGTTTGCATTACCAAGATCTTTCATGTCGAATTTGGAGCACAATTGGGTCTTCAAATCCTGGATAATTTCTTTGTCATTTCCAACCAGCAACGTATCATCCACATACAAGACCAGATAAATAACATGGTCCCCAATTAATTAAAAATACACACAGTGATCTGCTTTGCTTCTGGTGAAGCCAAGTCCTCGTATTAATGTATCAAATTTCTAATACCACATCCTTGATGACTGTTTTAACCCATACAGAGACTTTTGTAACTTGCATACCAGTTCTTTCTTACCCTTCACTGCAAAGCCTTCAGGTTGCTTCATGTAGATCTCCTCTTCCAGATCCCTGTAAAGAAATGTTGTCTTCACATCCATCTATTCTACCTCAAAATCAAAAAGCAACAGCAACAGATAAAAGTAATCTAATAGAAGCCACCTTAGCAACAGGAGAAAAAATATCACCAAAATCAATTCTCGGAACTTGGAAATAACCTTTTTCTACCAACCGAGCTTTTTATTTCTCCACCTTTCCTTCTACATTTGTCTTCTTCTTGAAAACCTATTTTCTATTAATGGGTTTCCTTCCAGATGGCAACTCCAACAGATCTCAAGACTCATTTTTGTGCAAAGATGCCATTTCATCAACCATGGCCTCTTTCTAGAGTTTGCCATCCTCTGAATCTACTAATTCCTTCATAGTTCTGGGATCGTCATCAGTAATAGATAAAGAAAAATTTGAATAGAAAGAAGATGGACTATAGCTTTCTGGTTGCCTTCTTTCTCGAACTGATCTTCTCACAACCAGAGTTTGTGGCTCTTCATCTTCTGATTCCTCTTCTGCTGTAGAGTCTGATTCTTCCTCCTTTAGCTCAAACTCTATCTTCTCAGGTTCCTTTGATGGGACTTCATGTTTAATAAAAAAATTCACCTCTCTGAACACCACATCTCAGTTGTACATAACCTTCCTTGTTATTGGGTTCCAAAGCTTATAACCCTTTAAATCAACCTTATACCCAATAAAGATGCACTTTTCAGATTTACTATCCAACTTTGTTCTTTTCTCCTTTGGAACATGTACATATGCATCACATCCAAATACCCTTAGATGTGAAAGAGAGGGTTTCTTACCAGTCCATACCTCTTGTGGAGTCTTATCCTCCAACGCTGATGAAAGTGATCTATTGAGCAGGTAACATGTTGTCTCCATCGCCTCTACCCAGAATTCCTGTCCTAACCCGACACCACTGAACATGTTTCTTGCCCTTTCCATCAACTTCTTGTTCATTCTTTCTGCAACTCCATTTTTCTCAGGTGTGTATGGAGTAGTCTTATGCCGTGCTATACCACACTTATTACATAATTCTTCAAATTCTTTATTGCAAAACACTCCATCGTTATCTATCCTTAGCACCTTTATCTTCTTCTCTGTCTAGTTTTCCACCAGAGACTTAAATTCTTGAAACCGGTCAAAGACTCAGATTTCTTCTTAAGGAAATATATCCATGTATTCCTTGAGAAGTCATTTATAAATGATACATAGTACATAGACTTACCTAGTAATGGAATTTTCACAGGTCCAAACACATCACTATGCACAAGCTCTAATATATGTTTCACCCTCTTACCACCAGAGGGGAAACTCACTCGATTCTACTTCCCATATACACAATTTTCATAGAAATCAAAATCCAGAGAGCTATTACTCATACCTTCTACCATACCTTTACCATGAAGTATTTGAAGGCCCTTCTCTTCAATATGTCCAAGCCTTTGATGCCATAGCATGATCTTCTCTCCAGAGACCACTAGATTTTCTGCTCCACTTTCAGGAACCATAGAACTGTTGCACCCATCAACAACAGTGCTACCTTACAACTTGTACAAAGTTCCAATCGAAACTCCCCGCATCAATACCAGTGCTCCCCAAACCATCTTGCAAGTATCCTTCTCAAACACTGTTTTTACACTTGCATCATCCAGCTTACTTACAGAAATCAAATTTCTGGCCAATGCAGGAATATGCAGAACACCTGGAAGTGTTCTAACCCTTCCACCTTGCAACTTCAACTTTACTTTTCCATGACCAACGATTCTAGCCTTCCTATCATCCCCTAAGAAGACATCACCACCATTGTATTTTTCATACTTGCAGAACCACTCTCTATGGGGAGTTGTTACCAGGAAAACTAGTGTCTATTTAGAACTGCTAGTCCCACTAAGACGAGTAGCTATCTTAGAAACAAACAAACTAAAGTTACTTGTATTTTCCTTTACGAGAGATATATGAGAAAGAAGCAGAGAGTACCAACCTTAGTCTTTCACTTGGCTCCTTGCTTGTTTCCTTTCCCCTTTGACAGAATCTCGCCACTACTTCCTTACTTGTCCCGCTTCAAAGAACACCTGTAGAATCACAGCAACATAATACCGTCAAAGCTTAGAGATCTATCACTGTAAACAATATAGGATCAGATATATATTGACCATACAAATGCATATATCAACACAATATTCAGAGATACACAATAATATGGACGAAAACTCAAATAGCTTTATTGATAAAAGTAGTAGAAGAGAGGATTACAACCACTTGGTCTGACGACAGTGAAACTCGCTCTTGTCTGAATGGACAAGTTTGTCGCTATTGTTTTAACGAGTTTAGCGACAAGGATAACTTAGTCCTTTTAAATTTTAGAGATTCTGAAAAGAGATGAAAATGAAACTCCAATATTCCTTTTTCGTAGTATAATCCCTTAAGTCCAAAAAAGTATAAAACAATGCGAAAGGGATGACTTTTCGATAGTTTTAACGAGTCGAACAAGAAAAACGCTCGATCTTTTTGTGTAATAATCCCTCAGGTCCAAAAATATTAAAATCTAGAGGAGGGATGGCACTTCCTATCACTTTAACGAGCTGGAGAGGCCAATTGTTCAGCAATCTTTTCATATTTTACGAGTCAGAAGAAAAGAGCTTAAAGGAGACTCGTTTTTGAGGAAATAGTGATATTTCGGGTAGCAGCTGGTTCCAGGTGAGGGTTGGAACTTTCTAATCACGGAATTGTTAAGAATATGGCTAAAAGAATCACTCGTCGTAGCTATTCCTCAAAGGGGGTAAACAATCAAATGGAGGTGTATGATCGGATAAAAGAGAGTGGAGGTGATGGTAAGAACACGACCAAGGCTCAAAAGCTGATGATAATGCGTTCACAACGGTTATTTACCGGAGGTGGGTTCATTTTTTAACGAGCTTAAACTCTAGTGGAACATATGCTCATTGCTAGGTTTAATTTTTAACGAGCTTGAACTTTGCGTAAAATTGCTCGTTGCTAGGTTTATTTTTTAACGAGCTTGAACTTCACGTAAAATTTCTCATTGCCTGATTCATTTTTTAATGAGCTTGAACCATGCGAGAACATATGCTCATATTCGGATTCATGTTTACACAAGCTTGAAATGAGAAACTATGCTTGTTATAAGTTCACATGCCCCCAGCATAGTGATGCAAATCGAGATGCATGCCCCCCAAGCTTCATTGCATTCAACGAGGTGGTTGGAATGAAGGTTTACCTTCGAGATCTTTGAAAGACTCGACTTGGATTTTACGAGATCATAATCAAAGACTCGATTTGGAAAGGGATTTGTTTCAATTTTTAATGAGGTTGACACAGTAAAAGAACTATCCTCATAATCCATCGTATTTACAGTATTTGATAGAAAATCAAAAACTAAAGGATGATTAAGGTTGCTGGAATAATCTTCGTAGTGATCCGGAAGATGGGAATGATGGCAGTAATCTTCCCATGGTGCCTCTCCTATCATCATTGACTGAATGATTCCTTCATCTGTAAAATGTACACGCGACCAAGGATCTGAAGAGGTGCCATATTCCTTAGACCTATCTATCCAAACACTCGATGAGTGTTGATTTGGGTTTTCCCCCCAAGCGAAGAAAATTGATTTCTACAATATTTCTAAAATGGCGATGATCCATGCTAACAAAATGTTCGGGAATCTTCTGAATCTTTTAGATATAGAAGATATCATATTGCAGGTTTCCACCGTGGCCACTTCGGCTAGATTACTCTGAGGTGGTAGGGCAAAAGAACCCATCAATGTAAGGTCTTTTAGCAGGCCTACTTCGATATTTTGAAGTGAATGAGAGCTTCCATGGATCATCGAGATGCTTCTTGTAACTTATGAACTGTTGGGGAGAAAGGTTTGTTGGTCGACGATTGTAATTCCTCCTTGAAAAGGAAATGCAATCTTTCTGAAGTATGTCGACACAATAGCGGCCATAGCATAAATCCAAGGCCTTCCCAGTAGGATGTTATAATCGAGGTTTCCATCGATAACTTCAACATCAATTTCTATTGTTTTTCCCCCCAATTCAGCTTGTAAGTTACTCAAAATCCCGTATGGAGTGTATGTTCGTCCATTGAATGATTTTAACGTTGTTGACGATTGCGACAAGGGTGGTGAGCCTAAAGTTTTCCAGCAACTCATTAACATAATACATGTAGATGCCCCCTCATCAATAATTGTTCGATGAATAGTTTTGTTGAGGGCTTTCACTTGAATGAGGAAAGTGAGTTGAGCTGGTAACTGAGGTTCATATCCTTTATGATTAAAGGCCACAAGATTGGTATACGTTGGGTCAATCCCACCTATTTCTGATAATAGAGCCTGCTTTTGGGAGGGGCAATTTTTCAGTACTTCAAGTGTCGACATAGCAGACGGCGATTGGGCCAGGTCCTCAACTATATTATAATTCTGTGCCACTCTGGCACGAGGATTAAATGTCAATTTGTGTACTACTCCCTTTGGCGGCTTTATCTTTAGCTCAAGATCGACGAGTGGCACAACTTCGATCGAAGTTGTTGTCGAACTACTAGGTTGATCAGTAGCCTTGTTGTTCGACAGTTGTGGATTCTCGTAATCTTTATTCCTTATCGATATTAAAGCATCATTTTGCTGTTTTGAAATGGACAACATAAGAACTTTGGAAGGGGAAGCATTTTTGCTAGCAACCAAATTGGTTCCTGGGTTTGGAAATGGGTCAGTCAATACTGCTGGAGTCACCATTTTGTTACCGGGAAAACTAGTCTCTATTTGGAACTGCTAGTCCCACTAAGATGAGTAGCTATCTTAGAAACAAACTAACTAAAGTTAGTTGTATTTTCCTTTACGAGAGATAGATGAGAAAGAAGTAGAGAGTACCAACCTCAGTCTTTTTCTTGGCTCCTTTCTTGTTTCCTTTCCCCTTTGATAGAATCTCACCACTGCTTCCTTACTTGTCCCGCTTCAAAGAACACCTGTACAATCATAGCAACATAATACCATCAAAGCATAGAGATCTATCACTGTAAACAATATAGGATCAGATATATATTGACCATACAAATGCATATATCAACACAATATTCAGAGATACACAATAATATGGAGGAAAACTCAAATAGCTTTATTAATAAAAGTAGTAGAAGAGAGGATTACAACCACTTGGTCTGACCCAGCGTCATCCTCCCAGCTTGAAAGCCCTCTTCACCTCATACAAAGCAAGATCACCCAATAATGTCTTTAAAGAGAAACCAACAGCACTTCTTTGCAAATTACCAAATTCCAACCTTTGGATCTCTAGGATGAGGGATCCATATATAGATATTTGCAGGGGGGTGAGTCAGCTTCTGGGATTTTGATTAGTGTCATCTCTCTAATAGTTCTTGGTTCCACTTGGAGATTTCATGATCTCTTACTCATCCTTGGGCGAATTTAGGGAGGCAAGTGTCAAATGAGCAGCTTCTAGAAGATTCTCAGGGTCTCCACCTAGCAAACTGCTTGTGCCATTTGTCTTCTCTTGCTCATCGCACCCTACAAAAGGGCTTTCTAGTATGCATCGCACTTTTTTCATGTGGCAGGTGAGATGCATCGCACCCTTAGCACTGGGCAGTCTGTATGGTCCTGCTTTGACCAGTTATGAGTAGTTTTTCATGGAGAACTTCTGGGAGATGATGTAATCAGCTGACCTTGCTCCTTTAGGGTATGAAACAACACTTTTAGGGACTTAGAAACCCTTGGTTTATGGACATATGTGATTGGGTTGTAGTGCCCAAATATGTCTATAACAAGAGTGAAGTGAAAGGATGCACCTAAGTCAATCAACCATGCCTCATGATCTACATGTGTACTTGAAGAAGCCAAGTACACATCCCCACCTTCATCTGAGGTGGTTTTCACCTCTACAAAAGGAGCATCATCAGATTCCTTTCCTTTCTCAGGAGCTTTAGATTTATAGTCCCTTTTGTAGCGCCCTTCCTTTTTGCATTTGTAGCACACCACCTTTATAGGTTTTCCTGGAGATTTAGATCTCCCTCTAGATTTAGATATCCCACTCGATGACTTATTTTAGTTTCTATTCTGTGACCATCCTCGTACAAACAAGGCATCACCATTCTGGCTCTCCATATTTTTCCATCTCATCTCCTCCGTCAGCAAGGATGAGACTATTTCATCAAACTGCAAGGTAGTTGCATTGCTACCTATTGCAATAACTAGACTATCCCATGAATCTTGTAGAGAACACAACAAACAAATCCACTTATCTTCATCTGAAATTTTAATATCAACAGATAATAACTATCTTACCACAGTACTAAATGCGTTCAGATGTTTTGTCACCGAGTCACCATCTTTCATCCTCAGGTTATACATATTTTTCCGTAGGAACAGTTTATTGACCAGAGACTTAGATTGGTACAAAGTCCCGAACTTGTCCCACAAAGCCTTCTTCGTAGCTTCCCCTGATACATTCAACAATACTGAATCTAAGACACACAATCATATTGTGCTCTTTTCCTTCCGATCCAACTTCTTCCATTCTTCATCGAACACTCTCATTGGTTTAGTACCCGAATCTACAACAGTGCACTTATCTTTATCCACTAACAAATCCTCCATCTTGAGTTTCCACAACTCAAAACTCTAACCATTAAATTTCTCGATCTCTATCTTTCCACTGCTCATCATCTTCTTTCACCACCAGAATTGATCTCACAAATCTCCCACTAAACAAGGTCTACCACAGGCCCGACCGAAACCCCTCAGCAACAAAGGCATCCCCTTGAAGCCAAAATAGCTCTAATACCAAATATAGGTTTTAACCTCGTACATAAATTACTCGCATACGAATTCTAAAACACAAAAAATAAACAATGCGAGAGCATAACACATAAAACACATATACATAGAGGTTTTCCTCTGGATCCCAAGACCGAGACTACCAGCTTGATTTTTCATTATTTTCCTTTCAATGTTACAATACATATTTATACATGCCCAAGCATCCAATACCATGGACCGAAAACCATCGCATCCAAAACCATGTGCGAAAACCATGCACAAAACCATAGGTAGGTCCACTCGTAGAGCGGGGCTACCCGCCCCCTCAAACCCCCTGGATAGGGGGTTTGCCGGCTCCTGTGAGCCCCCCCGTTGTGCAATCGGCACAACGAAGACGAGGCTCAGCCTCCTCTCTAACCCCCCGATTAACTAGGGTAGGTAGTCGTGGAAAGAATATAACACAACCCAACATGTTTACTCTTTGTGAAAGTGAAATTTGTTGCACTTGGTCTCACAATTTTGATATATCATGTTGCATTTCTTCCTCTTCTTCATGTGCCATAGAAGAGTTTTATGTTTGTTGACTTTTTGGGCCCTGACTGAGGTTCAGCGTTAGTCAGCCAAACAAATCCATACACTATTGGCCCTTTCAGCATCAACCCACGAAGTACAGACCGAAGTCTCACCCGAAGCAGTATGGGGGGATGTTGGAACTAAGATCCACACCCTGAGATGGTCGTGATGTCAGTTTATAACCCCTAATCCTGACTTCGCGCAAATTGCTAAGCCTTAGGGCTTGTCGATCTGCCCTCTATCTCGCCCTTCAGTACCTTCATGAAGCTGTACGATTGACCTTCGCACAGCCCTAACTAGCGATTCAAGTACCTTCGCTCTCCTATGACAATGTATTGTATTCCCAAGTTATCTCAAGTGTTTTACTTATTCTACCAATCAATTACAGTTATCGTCGTTTAGACTGATATTATTACTTGTGTTCAATTAATAGATATAATAACATACATTCTCGCATCAAATAAACATTGTAATATAAACCCAGGTCGTAATGCAATATAATCAGACGCATTAACAGAGACTAAATACATAGTAATTGTAGAATACTTCTCTTTATTGATATCTTCTAGTTTAATACAGACTCTATCCACCCTACGCACATAGTCGTAGGGGTCCGCGCACTCAGCTGTAGACTTCTACCCTAGGCCTCTGCGCACTCAGCTGTAGAGCCTCTACCTACGCTAAGACCCAAGAACACTTAGAACTTCTTCACTCTACTTCGCTACTTACTTTTCACTTAACTAACTACTTAGAGCTTAGTTACTTAGCTCATTTTTATACAATCCCATGGTCCGTGGACCATGGGTAGATCTTTACAGCCGACTTGACAGTTTACAAAATAAGGGTGGAAAAACCTTTATGACTCTTGACACCTTCACGCTCCGCGACCACAAAATGCGAATAATTTACAACTTTATTACAAAAATTGTTCCAAAACATGGGCTTTTAGCCCCAAAACTGCTCTTAGGGAAATCTATTCCCAACATGCCCCCTAACACAAACATGGTGACTCACCCTCGAGTCACTCTGTGGCCGCAGAGATCTTGGTGCGAAGACCTCCCAGCTTGACCTATATGACTGCCACCTCGGCGATGCACTGCGCAGCCACCTGCTTCACTTCTTCGACTGGTTGCTCTATTGTTGGTCCTGAACTGTCAGCCTGAAGATTCTGTTGAGTCGCCTGTAGACTAGCAAGCTTACCTTCAATGGAGGTGATGGCCAAATAGGCCTCGTACAACAAATGCTTCAAATGTGCCTTCAGCACTGCCTCTTTGTGTTGAGTTGACTACTTGTTCCTTCAGTGTTTTGGCCTCCTGTAGCTTCGCAAGTCTCTATGTGTGGCATCGTGCTCTTCCTGGGCCTTGTCATCAGCCTCCTTCCTCCTCTTCTCGGCTAGCTACACCATCTTGAGCTTGGCCTCCTCCTTTTTGCACTGCGTGGTGGACTTGCTCGATCCCACCACCGAATCTAGTCAGTGTGCCACTCTGTTGGCCAGAGATCAAGAACTGCATCGATTGCGTCATCAGTTGCCAAGTAAGGCAAGTCATGCCACTTCTACTTAGGGTCCTTTTGTGCCCTTATCGATAGGCATTGAAAGTCTTCCTTGAACTCCGCATACTCCTGCAGGTTTGGAAAAAACATTAGGCGACAATCGCAGCTTCCAGTTGATAGCCATGCGTATATTCATTTCCATCAAGATCCAAAAGATCTTGGTATCCTTGATGCGCTGATCATCCTTGGTCACCCACAGTGAAGCGTACTTCGTCACTTCTTCTAGGACTGGTGCAACCGAGGGGAATTGACTTTCTTCAAGAAGCTCCTAGGCTACCAGCACAATGGACAGCAACAACCACGCATAGTGGAAGGTCCTGTTGAGCTCCTGTGCCTCACAGTAGTTCGCGAGGAACTCATCGCAGAGATAGCGCACCCAATTAAACTGAACTCCTTGTGCGCATTGGGCCGCTAGAGCGACGACGGGTGCTGGCACTTCATCTACACGACACTTCCACATAAATTTTCCTATCAAAATCCATGTAGCCACCTTGACCATAGGATCACAGATACTCGAGATGGCATAGCCTTGTGGCTTCTTCGCGAGTTTGAATTTCTCCTTCATGGTCTCCGCGAGGTTATGCTTTCCACCTTTTCCGCTAAACATCATGGTCGTATTTTCCCCTGTATATGGTCGTGTGATCCTATGGATCAACATGTCGGTGATGGGTATCGGCTCCTCCAGCCACAGACACCCAATGTGCACCAAATATAGCAGCTACTTGATTACCAATAATGTAATGGGTGTGCGATTGTAGTGCGGCACCCATAGCAGGTTGAGTAGACCTGCCTTGTCTACACTCTTGAGCCACTTCTGCGGTTCCAACGCAGTCATCCCAGTGGTTGTATGAACAACGCGGTGCATTATCTGGTCTGTCGCCAAGTGAGGGAACTTCTCAGTGTCAGCTAAGTCCCAGTCTTCATAGAAAATTTTAGGGGCGAATGTTCGCCCTTTGGCGAAATTAAGGGGTTTTAAATTTTTAGTGGGCGAATATTTTGTATCATAGTACATTTTTACAAATCACCTCAAATAGCCCACCTTATTTTAAGGGAGAGGGTAAAAAAGGTAAATTTAGCCCTTGAAATTAGGAGTTACAACCTTCCATTCGCCCATTTTCAAGAATAGATTTTATTTAAGTGAATCCATTCGCCCATTTTCAAGAATAGGTTTTATTTAAGTGAATTCTATGGGCCAAATACCATATTTATAAAAGAGGTATGGTAAATTAATAAAAATATAAATAAATAAGAGGTATGGTAAATAAATAAAACATTTTTTATATTTACTCCATAAGTCACCTTATATACATGCAAGGGTGTAAACAAATAAAAATATAAGTAAACTGGAGGTATGGTAAATAAATAAAATGCCTTTTTATACTTATAAATAAATAAAAATATAAATAAACTAGACGTATGGTAAATAAATAAAACCTCTTTTTATATTTAGTCCATAACCCTCATTCTATTTATCAAGGCTCAAGAAAGAGGTTTTATTTAAGTGAATCCTATGGGCCAATACCATATTTGTAAAAGAGGTATGGTAAATTAATAAAAATATAAATAAATGAGAGGTATGGTAAACAAATAAAACATTTTTTTATATTTACTCCATAAGTCACCTTATATTTAAGAACACCAAAAAATGTGTTATATTTAGGTGAAACCTATGGGCAAAATACTATGGGACAAATACCATGTACTAGATTGTTATTAATACCATGCCAAAAAACATTATTAACCCTAATATTAGTATTAATAAAAATAAAAATGGCACATGGTATTGACCCATGGTATTCACCAAAATGGCACATGGTATTGACCCATGGTATTCACCAAAATGGCACATGGTATTCACATAGAATGTAGCCTATTTAAATGGGGGAATTAAACCAACATAGATCCATCTTTACTCTGGATCTACTAACCCCCGAGAGGTATCAAATATCATGATATGCAAACTAGCATAGAGTGAAAAAATATTTGATCCCTCTCGGGGCTTTGTAAATCAAGTGTAAAAATGGATGTTGTAATTTAATGTATGTTAAACATTTTAGCTTGGTTAAAATAAAAATTAACTGTTAATTTTATTAATTTTTATAAATTACTAATAGTAATTTTTAAGCTCCAGGTTTATGATAACCCATGGTAATACCAAGATCTTACAAGATTTTATAATTGAGTAAAATATTCGCCATGCCTGGTGAGAGATTCGCCAAAATATTATATATACATATTATATTATTGATAAAATCACCTTCCATTTTTCCTATATACCATGGAGATTCACCCATTTATTATATATATAAATTTAGGGGGGGTTCTTAAAATTTTCCCTGCCAGTCTTCCAATTTCAACAGCGGAACCCGCCCCAAGCACGGTCCTTCAAAGACAATCTCATTCAGCAGCAGAGGTATGTGCAATGTGACCTTTCTTTTGTCAATGTCCTTCAGCACCTTGGTCTTGCCCTTGCGTGAAGGGATGTATTCAGGAAACTTAGTAATAGGGTCAGAACCCTCGACATCAATGTCCTCCACTTCCACCCCCATATCCTCATCATCCAACAGGATGTCCTCAATCTCTTCCTCCTCCGATTCCAAATTAATAGTTTTTCCCTTTTCCTGTGCAGTGGGCTTGTCCTTTTGTGGATTTCTTCTAGGTGACAGGTGCACCGGTGTTGCAATCTGCTTGCCTTTCTTATCCTTTGCACTCTCCTTGGTCGGGGTAAGCATCGGTCTAGGCATCTGTGGTGAGTTGGGGACTTCAGCTAGTACCTCTGCAACCTATGGAGCAGCTCCTTCTACCTCCATAACAACTTTCGGCATAGCCCCCTCGGTTGTCACTGCTTCAGCGTCCATAGCTTCTGATCCTGGGATAACGTCACAGATGCTATTGCAGTCGGACTCTGGAAATCGATCAAATGTTGGCTAGTGAAGCAATTCTTCAAAAAATGCGTGGTTCATGCACGTCTGAGAGCTCACCAACTTAATGCTCAAAATGCCAAGTGTTTTTCATTGGGCAGCCACATGTAATTTATAAGCCATTTTGAATTCAAATCCGACCGTTTCTCCCAAATTTAGTTCATTAATGCCAGTTTGGCGATAGATTTTCAACGATTTTACCCATAAATTTCGTCTTAAATGTCACCCCCCGGCTCCATTTGGTCGCATTCTCATCGTAAAATCATGAATAGTGACTTTAATGGTCACTTTCCGACTGACCTCCACGGTTTTTCCCTGGGTAGCGCAGCTCTCTCCGCGTTTTTGTGAACCCTGTGACATCTCCTTGTTCCGTGCAATCCCCCGATCATGCAGTGTCCCAACCTGGGCAGTGTAGTTTATAGTCCCGCACCTCCTTTCAATTACCTAGAGTGCTAATACTATGCTACCTTCATATAGTCACCTAGCCGGATCACTGTTGTATGGCTTCAATCGACTACCATTCACCTTTCTTGGGAAGGGATCTCCATTCAATTTAACCAACTGAACTGCTCCACCATCGGTAATCTCCTTAATAACATAGGGCCCTAGCCAGTGTATCCTGAATTTCCCAGTTAATTTATCAAACTTGTTGTCATATAACAAAACCAGATCATTTACCTTAAAGGTGTGCACTTTAATGTGTCGATCATGCCATGCTTTTTCGTGCTGCTTTTGGACCTATTGGTGAAATCCAGCCAGAAACCTTTCTTCCTCAAGCTTGGCAAGTTGTACGAGCCTCTCTTCAGGGGCTCCATGGTCTGCCATACTCGTGAGTGCCGCTATGCGCAGACTAGGCACAATGTATTCCATTCGCATCATTGCTTCAACACCATAAACAAGCCTAAAGGGTGTATGTCCAGTCAAATTTTTGCATGTCATTCGATAAGCCCATAGTACTGCGGGTATGCGCAAGTCCCAATCATTTCGCTGAGCATTTCAAACCTTGGTTAGTGCGTTCTCCAGTACCTTATTGAATGCTTCCACCATCCCATTAGCTTGTGGGTGATAAGGCGTGCTTTTCTGGTGATATACCTGAAATTCTTCGGTTAGCGTGCTGATCGTTTTGTTCAGAAAGTGTGTACCGCGATCGCTCATCAAAATATTTGGACACCCAAATCATGTCATTACATATTCAAAGAGAAACTTTCCAGCAGTCGTGCATGTGCAGTCCTTCACAGGCTGTGCCTTCCCTCATCGAGTCAAATACTCAGTTGCGGTGATAATGTACTGCACACCCGTCTTCTTTCCTTGAGGCTAAATGGGTCCCACAAAATCTATTTCCCATTTCTCGAAAGGTTGTAATGTCATCTACGAGTTCAAAGGAAACTCATCTCTCCACAATGGCCTACCAGTCCTTTCACACACGCCACACGCCCTATAGTAGGCTTTTGAATCCTTATGGAGGGTTTGCCACCACAACCCTGCATGTAGAATATTCTGTGTGGTCGCCCTTCCTACGTAATGCCCTCCCGCAGCACCCCCATGAGCATCCGTGAGGATACTACTTCTTTCAAACGCCGATACATATCGTTGCAATACTTCATCAGACCCCATTTTGTATAGATGTACGGCAATGACAGAAAAGTCTGTTGTGCGCACCACTAACTCCTTTTTCTACTGGGTGGTGTAGCCTTCTGGGACAATTCTTGTTGTTAGGAAGTGTATGATGTCTTCAAAGTGACCATTCGTGATGCGCACTGCAAATAGCTGTGTGTCAGGCAATCCCTCCTCCAAATTAGTGGGCTCTTTTCTCATTTCAATGAGCGACAGATGATCTAGTCTCACGTTCAGTCGTCCAGGCTTCACAATAAATTCAAAACCATACTCCTTGAACAATAACAACCACCTGCATATTCTCCCCCCTAACACAGGCTTATTGACCAGGTATTTCAATGCAGAATGATCTGTATACATCTTAAAATGTCCACCGAGCAAATAGTGTCTAAACTTCTGGAGCGTGTATACCATGGCTAATCCTTCGTGCTCAGTGGTGGAATAGTTCTTCTCAGCCTTGGATAACCTCCTCCTTGCAAATGCTATAGAATGGTCCCATTCTCCTTCCCCAGCCTGTGTCAGTACTGCTCCCAGTGCTATATTTAACGCATCTACATGTACATGAAACTCCTTCTTCCAATCTGGGAAGACTAAAATCGACGTAGTGACCATTTTTCCTTTTAATACATCCAAGCTTTTTTGATAGTCCTCGTCTGAACAGAACGTGACATCCTTTTTTAACAACTTCTCCATAGGCGCGATGATCTAGGCATAGCCCTTGATAAAATTCCTATAAAACCCAGTATGTCCCAAGGTTGCGTGTATCTTTTTCACACTCCTTGGTGCCTTCAGGTTAATTATCATTGCAATCTTCACGGGGTCTACCATCAATCCTTGTCTGCATACCACATGACCCAGTAGAGTCCCAAAAGGGACACAAAACAAACATTTCTTCAGATTGAGTGCAATTTGGTACCTTCGACAAGTATCTAGCATTAAGTGCAAACTTGCCACATGGTGTTTTACCAACCCAAACATAGTCCAGTCATCAAAGTACACCTCCATAAACTTATGAATGAAGTCTTTGAATGCAGCAATGACTACGTGCGAAAAAATCGCAGGCGCATTCTTTAATCTGAAAGGCATTACGATGTACTAAAAACATCCCCATTCAGTCATGAAGGTCATCTTGCTTCTATCTTCAGGCACGATTTTGATCTAATGGTAGCTAGAGAACCCATCAATGAAGGAGTACGATTCCTAGCCACCTACATTATCCAATACCTCATTAGTGAATGGAGTCAGGAAAGGATCATGCACGCAAGCGTCATTCAACTTCCTGAGATCTACGCATATCCTTATTTCATCCTTCTGCTTCTTTTCTTGTACCACCATTGGGCTCACCCAATCAGATTCTTCTACGGGCTCAATGATGCCTGCCGCGAGCATCTTATCTAACTCTAAGTGGACCTTCTCCTTATACTTTGGATTGAGACAGTAAGGTCTTTGCTTAACCGACTTCGCGTCAGGTTTTAACGTGATCTTCATAACACCTAGGTCTCTTATTATCCCTTTTAACTCTGTAAACTTGGTAGGGAACAAATCCTGGTATTCGTGGAGCAATTCGGCAACCTTATCTACCGCCGTGTCATCCTAGTAATCTCCAATATTCACGAATTTTGGTTCTACCTCCGTGCCAATATTTATCTGTTTAGTTTTCAGCGGCGCGGTTATATCAGGATTCTCGATCGGTGGTCCCTCAACCTCGCGGTGACCCTCATTTTCATAGATATTAATATTTCAGGAGTCCTCGTCTTCTCCTTCAATAGTCACATTATAGCATTCCAGTGCATGGCTCAGCTGAGTAGTCCAATTGGGTTGAATCAGATCCAAAGGATCCTGCAATATCCTAAAGATCGATGCTTTAACTTCTTGCGGCGATTCGTCAATACAGTCAAACCCATCTTTGAATCTGAACGTCATTATGAACCCTTCGTGCAAAATATCCCATTCTCCTATGCCATGGCAGAGCTCTGTCTCCAAGTACCAGTTCATCGGGATGACATCCAGGGTATGACAAAACAAGTGCACCCATTTAGGTTGGGGCTCCACTCCATAGGCCTTAGCCCATTTGGCCAAGTGTGCACATGGATCATCCTTCCCATCATACTTGTTTGTCACTCATACCTTCAGCTTCCCAAAGCGTGTTCTCATCATCCTCCTATACTCGCGCCAATCATCAAAACTACCCTTGTGCGTACCCCACCATATTGCGGGCGTAGAGCGCAGTTCCCAGTCCAAAGCCTAGAAGCGTTGCTTCTTTGGTTCCTTCTCAAATGCATCAAAAAACACATCCACATCATTCAAGCCATCATAAGTGGGCAGATTTATTACCTCTGATGACACAGCGCAGCGACTAGGTCATCATGTTACAGCTCAGTGTAGTTACTTCATGTAGCCAATTCTGCCAGTGCTCTAATTCTTCGTCCAAGTCTGAGGTGCAGGAACTCTCGCGATCCCATGTAATTCATCCATCCACTGTCAGATTCACCCAATCTTGGTCTCGTGTTGTTATCTTATATATGCAGTCCAAATCATCATCGCTTTTGTAATCGCGGACTGGTTCAGTGTAGCATGATCCTTTTGTAGGATCTAGGGGTACTATTACGTGAAGCGATTTCTTTTCAAATATCATATTTTGCTTTTTTAGGTTGATTACCCCATTCATGTCAGTAGCCCAATCAATGCCAATGAGTGCAAGGTAGGGGTTGTTGTCATCCATAATTTATATTACTTCAAAATTAGCCAATGTGCTCGTGCCTTCAATATCTATAGTTACTCCATGCAACTGTTCCGTGGGGATGATCTTTTGCTGATTTTCCATCCTTAACTAAATCGGAGACCACTGCAGTGTGGGTCTCCCCATCTTCTCCCAAGTCTGCTTTGGCAAAACGTTCGCATCTGACCCTAGATATAGAATAACTTGATCCATTTCATATTCTCCTATCTACGCGGTGAGTCTCATCTCACATCCTGTCCTTGCCTTATGCTTACCAATATTCCGTACCACACGCGGTTCACCCAGAGTGTTTCTGGTGCATCTATTTATAAGTTCCTGTAACCCCTTCATAGCCTTTCTATTGCACAACAGCTTCATGTAGGTCTCTAGAAAGGTCGTAAGAAGAGAAGGGTCCATTTCCTGAACAGGATTATCCCGGCTCCCTGAGGTAGAGGCCTCAGCGAATCTCTCCTTTTCTTCCATGAATGTTTCGCGTGCGCGCTCCAAATCAAATTCAGCCTCCTTCTCTGGAGCTTTGCAAACCCACACGTTGTCTTCAGGTTGTTTCCCCTTATCGTCGCCCATTGCAATTTCACTTTGGTGCACTATATTCACATTCAGATCTTCTTTGCGAGGGTCAGCCCTCATCATTTGTAGGTTCTAAGTCGGCTGCGGAGGTAGCACCGCTTTGTCGTCTATCCTTGCTATCAGTGTAGGACAGTCCTCAGTCTCATGATCAAACTAAGTACAATATTTTCACGACGGACACATTGGGTTAGTGCATTTGCAGAAATAGTGTCCTGGTCCTCCAGAATTGTAACATATCAGCTGTCCCCAACCTCTGTCAGGTCCTCCTCCACCTCGGCTTCATTTACACCCCTGAAAGCCGATCCTCGCCATCCCAGTGCCCTGGTCAGGAGGTCGCGTTTCTGCCTGAACTCTATAGGTGGGTGTTCTATCCATCATCAATTCATAACTTCAGAAATTACGCTCATCATGCCCTACCGACCTATAGAAGTTGTAGAACAGTTGTTTCGGTGTTTGTACAAACTTCTATAGCAAATGAAAATTATCAATCGTATGTTTCCCTGCTACCTAACATATAGCGCAACAAAACACATGCCTCGTGCTCAGCCCTGCTTGGGCTTCTGGCCACAAAGGCATCAGTCCTCCTCCTGCAATAGAGTTCGCAAAGACTGGGTAGTGGTCTTCGTCATGCCCCTGACCTTTACATTTCAGGCACCATATCTCTTCGCACACCTCTGGCCGAACTATTCTAAACTGTTTTGTCCTACAACTGCACATGGATCTGTTGAACCCCCAGATACGGATCTTGCATCAATATTTCATGCAGTCTTATTGTAATCACCAAGGCCTCTACCTGAGTTGCAATCTTCTGTTGTGACAGCTCAACCCTTAGGTGAGGCAGGAGTGAAGCCACGAACCATTCGTGGTGCTACCCATTCGTTAAATTCATGTTGGCTTCACGGATTGTACACTTTAACCTCTGATCCAACTCCCAAGGTGTCTCACCTAGTTTCATCGCGATTTCGTTGAACCCCGCAATTGACTACGCTTTGGATTTAGGCATACTGAACTATTTATACAGTGATTTAGATCTCTACCAACGCATCGTTTAGGTTATCATTAGAGTACTTGATATACAAAGTTAGTGCACGATCTTGCAAAACACTAACCAACACTGTCTTCTTCATGTGATCGTTTGTGACGCCCTGAGCTTCCCATACCAATTTTACGACGAACTAGAACTGATCCGGGTCCTCATTTCCTAAGCCCTTAAAAAATGGCAGCTTCACTGAATTCGCCATGTTGAACTATGGTGGAGGTGGTGGTGGTGTGGGTGAAGTCGTAGGTGATGGTGGTGAAGGTGGAGGTGGTGTAGGTGGAGGTGGTAATCACAGGAACCCTTGTTTTATCAACTGAACTGCACTTCCCGGAGAAGCCTGCGCTACTCCCTTGTCATCACTCAAAGGAGGTGAAATCAGTGGGCTATATTCAGGACCCTTTCTTCCTTCATTCCTGTATTTTTTTCCACTTCGCGAAGCTCCAAACATCAAGGTAGTTGCATAACCTGTTATTCACACAATAACATCTTAATCCAAGTATTTAAAGACTTCAAGTATTTACCTCACGGAACTTTAGAAAACAATTGCTCCGCCTCGCTGTAACTAACTAAGGTATCGATAGCGAATTCAGTCACAAACCCTCCTATGATGCGATTGAGCAAATGATCGACAGTGAGGGAAATCTTATCCTCAGAGGCTTCCAGTCTCTGCACTAACTGCGGGGTCCAGAAAATAGGACCGTCAAGCCTCCACCTTCCTTGGCTATCTGCTAGCTTCGCGGTCCACTCGTATAACTCAACTGGAAAGGAACAGAAAAAAAATCTCATGGATTTCTGCATATAGGTACTTGCCTAGCCATTGTTCCTTCATTAGTCACGGATTTTGGTTTCCTGCTCCGCGAATTCGTGGATCTTCCTATCCAACCAGCCTTCGATCTATTTCTTATTTTGATTCCAGCGATACGACATCACACATCTCTCATGCAGATTCCTTGTCTCGGCAACAGAACCATTTGTTGGCTTTGTGAGCCCTGACCCAGGTTCAGCATTAATTAGCCAAACAAATCCCTACACTACTGGCCCTTTCGGAATCAGCCCGCGGAGCACAGACCGAAGTCTCACCCGAAGCAGTATGGGGGGATGCTAGAACCAATTTTCGTACCCTAAGATGGTCGTGATGTCAGTTTATACCCCCTGCTCCTGCCTTCACGTAGGTCACTAAGCCTTAGGGCTTATCGATCTGCCCTCTATCTCACCCTTTAGTACCTTCGTGAAGGTGTACGATTAACCTTCGCATAACCCTAACTAGTGGTTGAGGTACCTTTGCACTCCTGTGACAATGTATTGTATAGGTTCCCAATTTATCTCAAATATTTTATTTATTCTACCAATCAATTACAGTTATCGTCGCGTAAACTGATATTCTTACTTGTATTCAATTAATAGATATAATCACATACAGTCGCGCATCAAATAAACATTGTAATATAAACCCAGATCGTAACGTAATATAACCATATGCATTAACAGAGACTAAATACACAGTAATTGCAGAATACATCTCTTTATTGATATCTTCCAGTTTAATATAGACTATATCTACCCTGCGCACATAGATGCAGGGGTTCGCACACTCAGCTACGGACTTCTACCCTAGGCCTCTGCGCACTCAGCTGCAAATCCTCTACCTATGTTAAGGCCCAAGAACACTTATAACTTCTTCACTCTACTTCGCTACTTACTTTTCACTTAACTTAACTACTTAGAGCTTACTTACTTAGCTGGGTAGATCTTTACAGCCGACTTGACACTTTACAAAATAAGGGCGGACAACCCTTTATGACTATTGAAACCTTCATGCTCCACGACCACAAAATGCGGAGACTTTACAAATTTATTACAAAAATTGTCCCAAAACATGGGCTTTTAGCCCCAAAACTACTCTTGGGGGAACCCGTTCCCAACAATTGTTTCTTACTATGTGTGTCCATTTTTTTGTTTTGAGACATTTTGGAATCAAACAATGATATCTATGCTTCACTATCCTATTTGATTCACTTAAAACTGATTTTTCAAACAAAATTTAAAAAATACACACCTTTTTCTTTCTTTTTAGGAGCTCAATATTGAAACTGTTGTATCTTTATAATTACGAATCTCCAAGGTCTGAAATTTCATCCTACAGCAGCCCTCTAAGTCTTCTATCTAACCCCATAAGTCATATCGAGATTGGATTCTTCAAGAAATATTTATACCCAATCTCCCATGATGTCCTAATTATATAATGCTTCAGTAGAGCGAACTTGTACGTAGTTCCATTTGTCATTGTTTCAACCTTCAACCCTAGTTCACCTGTTTGAGATGGAATTATGGAACCTGCAAAAACCCTAACTTCATCAGATCATATCTTTGAAAATATAGTGAACCAAGATTTGAAATTCTTACATGGCGTTCACCAATATTTTGACTCCACATGGTTGCAATTTAAACTTCTGAAGCCTCATAGAAAAAAAGATAGTGAAAATTCTAAGATGACCTGGTTGAAGAAGCGAAACCCTAGAATCCAAAACTCTAATACCAAATTTTATGAAACCAACTCATAAAAAAGATACATCAACGACTTAAAAATTATCCTCTTCGAGGGGCAAACCTCCTTTACATTACATAAATGAAAAATTCGTGGATGAGACAAATGACAATACCTCCTTGGTATATATATGAGTCTAAGGGGTCATAATATAATCAAAGCCTACATAACAATAATGATGTAAGGGCACAACAAAACAATAGTGTGCTTCTATGGGGCACAACAATAACAATATGGGGCTACATGGGAACAACAATAACACTAGGGGGATACATTAACAATAGCAATAAGGGGGCTACATTGGTATTATAGAGACCTAAAAAAGAGGAAGACAGTTGCTCAAACTGCTGAAGAAGTTGTGTGCCTTTCATAGAAAGAAAATAATCATACACAAGGTTCTTCTAGAGGAAGAGGTGGCATAAGAGGACATGGAAAGAACAATAACAGAGGCAGGGGGGAAAACATTACCAAGGAGGAAGACTTGGTCTTCGTTGCATACGTTGCAACAGAAATGGACATGATGCATCCACGTGCAAGATCTCTTGGGACATAATCAAGAAAATAAATGAAGAGAAATGTATAACACCAGACCCAAGGAGAGGTAAACCACTTGAATCTTCTCATTATGTGTGGCACGTTGCAATATTGGAGTAACTGAAGACTTATTTAATACTTCATTTTCTTCATGGAAATGTGCATGGTTTCTTGATATAGGTGAAACCTGCCACATGACCTTTCGCAAAGATTCCTTTGAAGATTTTATTGACAATGTAGATGGAGTAGTCTACTTTATAGACAAGTCAAAACTCAAGCCATATAGACTTGGCACCATTACGCTCAAACTTCCTAGCCTAACATTTTTTATAAATGTATAATGTGATATGTAATATGTACTCACTTTAGATGACAACACCTAACTAAATATGATTCTACATGAACAAATTATAGACAACAATCCCTTACAGGGTGCCATGTCAGCACCTCCTTATGTAATTTTTTCTTATATATAAAGAAAAATTAGCATTTATTTTTTCCAAAAAAAAGAAGAACATAAAAACATTCTAAGTTAACTTCATATTTTTTGTTACCTACTGTAAAATATGTTTTCAGTTGTCAAACGAGTACAAAAGAGTAGATAAGTTCGCAGTCATCTTCCAAGCCTTAAATGGACTCAAAATCTAAATTAGACCTTCTCCATTGGAAAGTTCTTTGAACATGCTTTCCAGCGATATGTGGAAGTCAAAAAATGGGCTCTTAGATCAAAAGTTATTTTCTTCTCAAGTTCAAATATTAAAGCCTCAAGGAAAGCAGGAATGTTAAAAGTTTGATATCGGAGATCGTATATTAGCGGTTCAACAACATGGCACATTAGTGCCTCACATGTCACAGGTTCTATATCGAATATCTGCAATCAGAAGTCCCAACAGTCACGCATATCAATGATCAGCGATCGCACATCAAAATTGCAAGTGCATCGGTGCATCACATATCAGAGCAGCATGGAATATCAACGACCACATGTCAGTGATCGCACATCGCAATGTCAAAGGTTGAGATACATCAACGATCTCAAATCAGGACTTTTGATAGGTGGCATCCTTTTTAACGTTGTGACAAGGGAAATACGACGATAGTGTAAAATCACTGAGGGACTAAAAAAAAAATTACAAAGTATTTCCCTCGCAAAATCAAGGGAGGATAGGCCCTTTTCTCTCTCTTTCAGAAGGACGTGTGGAAGCATCTAGTTTGTCGCGATAAGATACACGTGGCAGCACAGGAAGGGCTCCAATAAGGACACGTGGCAGATAATGTTAGCATGACGTGGCAGTACAGAGTGCCATGTGGTAGTCTATTTTGGAATTTTTAGGGGGCCTATGGGGGCATATGCGAGTGACACGTGTCACCACTCAGGAAGTTCCACATGGTAGTGATGAAATGACATTGACAAACGCATATTAGAGTTTGATGGATATCGGAACTTTAAAGAAATGCACACTTGAAGATGTTGATAAGGGTGCTTCGATATAAGGGCTGACACACAGTCATGAGAAGAGCCAAAGAAATAAGGGTGCGAGGTTGGGGAAAAGCATAGAGGTCTATCAGTGATTGGACAAACCTAAAAACTATGACTCCAAAGGAAAAACCCCGATTGGAAATCGTCGATAAGGAGGCTCTGGTATATTGGGCTAGCGCATGGTCACTAGAGTAACTCAAAGAAAATGGGCGCTAAGATCTTTACAAAGGAAAAGGGCCCCCGAACAGAAACAAAAGGCGCTAGTGCCATAAGGCTAAGCAGTCAATCATGGCCCTCGGTCCTATGGAGGAAAATTATTATAGGGTCTAAACATAACGAGCCCAAAGGATCCCAGAACTCGCCTGTTTTGTAATGTTTTTAAGTATAAAGTGCCAATAATGAGAATCTCTTATATAGCATTACAGTAGAGTTATTGGTTACATCAGGCTCCGAGAGTGTTATACAAGAATTTTAGAGGGATGGATGAGTTGGAAGCTTCAATTCCAAAGCAACACAAAGGCCATCACCATTGATCGCTCCCAGCTCCAAAAAATGGGAAATTCATTCAATTCAGGTGGAAAGCGGTAGGGAAACCGGTTGAGTAACAGAAAGAGGTTCATTTTGGAAGATACATGGCTTAATTGGAGGCCATCACATGAAGTGGCATGGAGATATTTATCCAGAATCATCATTTAGTTTTTCCCCATGATTTTGTTGTTATGTTGTTTTGTTATTTTGTTATGTTGTATTTTAAAGAAAGGAATCATGTTGTTGCAACGATTTGGGTGACAGAGCCTTAACACGCCGAGACAAATAGTTGATGAGACAGTTGGGCTTAGGCTAAGATATTTTTGTAACCGTTTTCAAATATTCCTCTCTCCTTATAAAAAGAGGGAAGAAACAATTAAGAAAGGTTCCTGAATTCTGCAAGCAAGAGGCTCGAATTCTGTGGTTCCACATTGGTTCTATTTTCCTGTTCATGATGGATTCGAGCGATAAGTATTGTATGTATATAGACTGGTGATTTGGAAAGATCTTTGAAGATTAATGAAACTATTCTATTGATTCCTATCAGAGAAATGAGAAGTATGTTTTCCTCTTTGTATTTCACTTCATTTATGTTTTTCTTCTCCTAAAATTGTGTAATGAAGTTGTCGGTTTCACTTTCTCATGGTTATATGTATGCTGCTCAGGAGTAATATTCCCTATGTTAATTAAATATTTACATGTGTTATTTGATAACTTATAGTACCTTTATGATCACATATTTACTTATGTTTATTAGTGACAAGTGTGTCCATGAGATATAGAGTATGAGATCTTAATTTGCACTCCATAATTTCTGCCAATTCACCTCCTCATTCTTTCATACTTTTGTTGGAGCTTGATGTCTAGGGTTGTTCTTTGTACCCAGCCCTCTACATCGAATTCCCTTCTTTTTGTCCTCCTCTTCATGTTACTACAATTCCAATCTTAAGGCTACCTATTGTTGTGTGTCAGCCACCAGAATGAGTCATTTCTATTTGAGGTTAACTAGATCTACCCCCTGTGTATTCAGATCCATATATTTGCTCGAGTCTATCTTGATAAAGGAATATTGAACCAAGCCAAATTTACTATCATTTTCAAACAAATTGATAATTGGAGTGTAGCAGAAAGCCCTACTCATAATATTCAAAAGCACTCCTCTCTTAATATTTCCTAGGCATTGGTCTACAATCAACCCAGAGGTTGTCTCTAAGGGGCTTCCATATTTCCTGAAGCACTTGTGTTACAGGTGACAGAAAAACTACAACATATTTTTGGCACTGTTGTTGTGGAACGGATTAGAGAATTTTTCCCCTAGTTACGACAAATCTTTACCTTCCCTCTATTAAGTGATCAAGGGAAGTGTGGGTTGACTATCTCTCACCTTGGTAACTCAACTGTCTCAATTTCATTATAAACACCTTGGCGAATCGACTGTCCACATTTTTCTCTGATCATTCGAGCTTATAAGAGGTCTCATACCCACTCAAATAGTTCTCAGCAAAGAAAACCAGCCATATCTGACCTCCAGAAGAAAATATTCAGAAGGATTTGGAAGGAAAAAACCCTAAATAATGGTGCTACCATCTCTTCGTTTCCTGAAACATCCTCATCCAGTTCACAGAATGACATATTCATTGCTCTACTTTTCCTCCTAGAGTTTTGGTATATCCTTCAAAAAGTGATCAGTTACTCAATACCACCTCCCTAGAGGTCAAAGAAGAATAATTTTTAGTTAACACCCCTTCTCTCTCATTTCCTCTCCTCCCTGAAGTTGAGGAGGTAAAATATATACTCGAGAGAAACCCTACCCAAAATGTGAATAGTTTCTCATTCCACATCATTCAGTTGTCTCACTATTGGTCATACCTCAGAGACCCCTAATAAATCAAACACCACCACCTCTGATCCAAATGGTTGCCCCAGGTTCTCCCTTGGACCTAACTCAACCTCTAAATTTTATGCCATAGGACTATCTTAAGCTCCTTCTAACGTTTAATGAAGAAGTTGACATATCGGCCTAGAGACACATAGAAATTTTATGTTCGTTCGCAGAAAATTTGAATGTCAAGCACTAGGACGTAGTGTTGAGGATCTTCGTCCAATCTTTAGATGGGGAAGTCAGGAAATGGTTCAAATCCTTATGGAATGATTTTATTACCACTTGGGAAGAAATGGGTAATTCTTTTTTGCATAAATGGGGAGAGAAGAGATATCATGGATACATTCTAATTGAGTTCAATGCTATGAAGAAGAAACCTGATGAGGATATCTCGAATTTTATAAAAAGGTTTAATAAATTGTACAATAATCTACCTGCTAAGATTAAATCTCCACAAGTGGCTACCTGAGTAGTTTTTTCTGGGGCCTTTGAATCAAAGTTTGGCTTCACACTCAAAGAGAGGAAGTCCCATTCCTTAGACCAGATTCAAATTGATGCTCTTGAGGTAGAAGAAAATTTTACCTCAACAGGGAAGTCAAGAGGAAGAAATGAACCTGGAGAGAAGAAAAAGGGAAAAGAGGAGGAAGGTTCCTCAAGTGGGAGAGAATCCCAAGAACAGAGGATAGAGGAGATGGATAAGTTGATAAAGAAATTATCAAATAAACTAACAAAGATGGAACTGAAAAATAAAAGCCTTCAACGACAGAACTTTTTGACTGCCAATTAGGGTTTTGATCCCCAATACATAAGGCCTCCCCTATAGATACTGCAAAGGGAGAGGAAAGAGAAACAATATCACATTCATCCTCCACTATATATAGAAGATGATATGGAGGAACAAACACCAAATGCAAATGAAGTTCATGGGAGCTTGCATTCCTCTTTCTCCAATGAGGAACAAGAACTCGAAACATATGAAGAAGAGGAGGAGGAGATTGATGCAACAATGAATGATGACGAGATCGATGACTACTGTAAGAAGTTCACTGATTTCATGCAAGCTCAACTGCACAATAAATATGATTTGTGATCATCTAGAAATAGATCAAGGGGGCAAGATCAAAACGAAGGCAATTCCTCCCTAGAGCCTACTAAGTTAACTGGTAAGGGAAAGGGACTTTTAGAGCCAGTTATTCAAAAGAAGAAGGGGTCCCCAGACCCAAACTGCGATAAGCCCAAAGCCCTCCAAGAAGAGAAATCATCTCCCCCTTCCAGTATGAAAAAGAAAATTAGTTTTTAGAAGCTAGCATTGCAGAAAAAGGCCCTGCCATATTCAATCTTAAAAAAGAGCTTAAGAAATTCAAGGTCTTGGTCCTGCTATTTGGGCTCCTAAAACAACCCACCTATAAGGCCCAACTTTCTCAGTTCATGTTTCCATCTGCTTCAGGCCAACCTTATGATAGTTTAAACCTCCAGGAAGAAAGGCCAATGGTCGTATTTGGACCTCATGTTGAAGAACAGGATCCCTCCACACCACCTTTCTATGTCACTCTAGTGGTAAATGACCTCGTGCTCCATAGCTGTATGTTGGACTCATGTGCTTCTCATAATTTTATGCCACTATCAATAATGGATAAATTAGGTCTGGAGATAATTAAACCTTACAAATATATCTGCTCTTTTGACTCTAAAACGGTAAGGTGCTTGGGTATGATAAAGGGCTTGGTGGTGAATTTGGCCCAGATCCCAGTGAAAAGTGTAGTGATGGACATTTTACTATTCGATATCCCTGCAAGGTTTAGTATGCTTTTTTCCAGATCTTGGGGATGATTGGAGGTTCCATCAAACTGGATCTTACTTATGCTACCATTCCTATCTTTGGTGGAGAAGAAAGGTGACTATATAGGGAATCAAGATTCGTTAAAACAGTCACAAGAGTTGATTTCCCAAACAATGCTCCAGTGTATGGGAACGAGAGGGACCTCTCTTGCTTAATGCTAGAAGAGGATGATTTTATTCTAGAAGAAACACAAGTACATCCTACAACCAGATTAGATCAGTAGCTCAGAGATTTTAGCAGAGTCTGGAAAGCGTATTTTTACGGTGTGAATTCTAAAGAAGGAAATGGAGTAGGATTATTGTTGATAAATCCAAACGGTAGCATGATTCCCCTCTCATTCAAATTGGAATTTGAGGCAACAAAATAATATGGTTGAGTATGAGGCATTGCTACTAGGCCAGCAAGCAGCAAATAATTTTAACAATGAATTCTCGACTGTGTTTGGAGACTCAAAATGGGTGGTAAAGAAAATCAAAGACCAATGTCAAACTAAGAACCCCCAGATAAGGGCTTACAAAAATAAGGTTTGGGACATAATTGACAACTTATTCCTAGATTTTAATGTCCAATTCTTGCACAGGGAAGGAAATCGAATGGTCGATTCCTTGGCTATAGATGTCAGTAATTTCAAGCCACTGCAAAATCCACTTCTTCAATATGAAATTGAAGTTAGGTATAGACCTTCAGTTCCTGACAATATGAAACACTGGCAAGTGTTCGAAGATGATGAACAAACCAAGTGTTTCATGGAAGTCATCGGGGAATTCTCAAATTCGTTGATTGACCAAGAAGAAGAAGAAGTAATAGAGGAACAACTAGTCGCTTAGGATGAAACTATCATAGGGCACTAATTTATGCAGCTAAAGGGAAATACCATTCCCTGTGGTCTAGTTCCTTTGGAGAGGATATTCAAATCTAATGACGTGGCTTCAAAACTTGCTGAACAGGAAGCTGATGAACAAGTGGAGGATTGCAACATCGGCTCGGAGAATGAACCTCTGATGATCAAGTTGTCAAAAGGGAGCCCCCATCTATATAAACAAAGGTACTTAAATCTCTTAAAAACCTATAAAGATGTTTTTACTTGGTCATATGAATATTTAAACACTTTTGATACTAATTTTATTCAACATAAGGCTCCCTTAACGAATTATATGAATCCTTGTAAGTAGAAAATTAGACAGATCAATCCCCTTTTACTCCCATCCATTGATAAGGAAGTGATAAAGTTGCTTCAGGCCAAGATCATTGTACCATTTAGGTACTCAAAGTGGGTGGAAAACTTGGTTCCTGTCAGGAAGAAGAACAGAGAGATAAGATTATGGGTAGATTTTAGAAACCTCAATAGAGCTTCATTGAAAGACAATTACCCATTGAAGACAATGGATTATATATTACATAAGGTAGTTAGCTCAGCTCAGATGTCCATGATGGACAGATTTTTAGGTTATAATCAGGTAGCAGTCCATATTGATGATCAGAAAAAATTGCATTCACTACATCTTGGGGGACCTTCATGTATGCGAGAATGTCATTTAGCCTTATAAATGCAGGGGCAACCTTCCAGAGGGCAATGGATATAGATTTCATGGGAGAACAGGACAAATTCATAGTAGTCTACCTGGATGATATCACAGTTTTCTCTAAAATAAATGAGGAGCGTATTGAACATTTGAAACTCACTTTTGAGAAATACAGGAAGTATGGGTTGTCTCTAAATACAAATAAATCCCAGTTCGCTCTAAATGAAAGAAAATTGTTGCAGCATATAGTAGCATAGGAGGGGGTGAAGATCGATCCTAAGTGGGTGGAAGCCATTAGTCACATTTCCCTACCAAGAAATAAAAAGGTGGTCCAAGTGTTCTTGGGAAGGATTAACTTCTTGAGAAGATTTATACCTAATTATGTAGAGATAGTGAAAGACATCATGGAGGTGTTGAAGAAGGAGAATGAAGTAAAGTGGAGCCCAGATTCCTGAGAATCCTTCTCTAGGATCAAGAGAGCTTTTGCAGAAGCTGATGTGCTATTCATCCTAGATTATTCAATACAATTTTACATATTTTATTTTTCCTACCCTAATACTATAGACATTGTGTTATTCCAAAAGAATAAGGAAGGTCATGAGCAGCGTATAGTGTTACACTAAAAAATGTCACCATGACTATTCACAGTTAGGATGGCTCTATCAACAGTCATGCTACCCTCTTAGGCAAGTCTTATGCCTCTGCTTTCCATGTCAAACTCCAAAAAAGAGAGAAAGTCTTTCTAAATGTATTTATCTCTGGGGACGCAGGTTCTCTCAACCTTACCTGCGGGGACGCACCCAATGTTCACAAAAGCTGCGTCTTTGGACGCTCTGTATGTAAAGGTGCAGGTGCGTCCCCCTGAAAAGGTTAAAATGTGCAAGTTTCATCTTTAAAAAGTCACTTGTGGTCATTTCTAGAGCATTCTAGAAGGTTGTTCGACGTGTATTGAGCGCCTCCAGATGGTTCATGCACTCCTACCAAAGAGGAACTTATCCCATCAATAGGGGAGCTATCTCATCCAAAGAGGAGATTATCCCATTGATGGTGGACCTGATTAACTTCCTCTTGAGCACTATAAGTACAGGAATTGGGCCAGAAGGAGGGGAGGTTGAAAGATATACATCTCTAAGGGTAAATGTTGCAGGAATTAGGACTCTCATTTAGAAGCTTGTGAGGAGAGATTTCCATCTTTGCTTGTTCTATTTGGAAGTGGGTGAGCTTTGTCAAAGTAAAGGAGAACTCTTGATGGACCCTGGGAGGGACTTGCACAACACCAAGGCTCAGGTTGTATTTGTTCCTTTTGTTACCTATTAATGCAAATGAGTCCATTCTTCTCAATAACTTGTTATTTATGAGTTGTTTCATGTACTCCTTGGTCTATGTGTTAAATATGTTTTATTCTATGAGATTATCAAGTGCTATTTAATCGTTTGATTGTTAGTGTATGCAGGTTTCAAAGTGAAGGAGGAGCTCATCCGGATCAGTGGAGCTGGACTGCTACAACAGCGTTGGATTACAGGTAGGATCTAAACACTTGATTTCTCGTATAGTAAATGCATGTTTAGAGAAGGATTGCTCTTGTTTGTCTTGTTTGTCACTAGAGAGTCTTAGGCTCCTAGGGAGGTTGGTTGTGTCCGCATAATCGACTCTTTCCGCCTGACAAATTGGCGACTCCGCTAGGGATTCCATTGATGTGAAAAGTCTTTTCCTTTGTGTGAACTTTGCTCTGAGAAAATTGGTTTATTTTTCTGGTTTTGGCTCTGTGACTTTGTATTTGGGTGGGTTAGCTTAGGATTAGATTCATTTTGGTTTTTCTTGAGTTTTTCAGTACGACGCACCCTCTGAGTGTTGCACAGTGCGTCCCTGGACGCACTTGCACAGTGTGTCCCTGGACGCACTGTCGCTGTGTGCACAGAGCGGGCCCGCACCTGTGCTAACGGGTCGCCTGCGTCCCCTGCTAAAATTTGAGAAAATTCCATTTTTTGCATTTTTGCTCTTAGATTTTGTTTTTTTTTCTTAGTTTTACTGCCCAGATTCATTAGTCCCTTGTCAAAGATCTTCACCTGAACTTGTTTCGATAGCATTGAGTGTTTTAGTGGATTTCATCGAAGTGTAAGCCCTAGGGTTTGATTTTGAGTAGGTCTTGTAGTGACTTTGGCGGTAGAAGTTGTCAAGCCTTAGATCTCTCTGGTTTTGTCAGCATTCTAAGAAGTCAGACCTATCATAAAATCTACCTATGAGAGCAACTTACCATTGAGTTGTCTTTTTGGGTAAATTTCGAAGTGCTTGTTGTTTAAGTCTTGAATTCCATTTTACAAAAAGAACAAAAAGATTTGAGTTTTGTTTTGACTAGTCTTTTGATTTTGCATTAGCTGGTCCTTGATTTGATTTTGGTCAAGTAAAACAACCTAGAATCATCTTTGTGAGCTTTTGCCTTGTTAGGTTTGCTTAGAGTAATTTCCCTTTTGATTTGCTTGTGAGTCAAGTTTTCATAGATTTTATAGCTTTTAAGATTGTTTTTTGTTAAGATAGGTTTATATGCTTTATTAAAAAGAGAAAATACAAAAACATCTCCTTTGAAAAGTTTTGTTTCAAGTAGCTTTGAAAAGTTTTGAAAGAAAAAGAGTTTTTCGTGCACGTAAGGAGTGGTCATGTTTGTATGCTTGAAAAGATAAAGAGAATTGTTTCTTTGATTGTCTTTTCTAAGGAAGTGGTTTTCTATAAAATTTGCATCTCTCAACTCTCTTAGTTAAGAATTTCATTGAAAAAGGAAAGTAGCGTAAATCATCTTAGGTGCATCTTTGTAGTGGTTTGAGTCGAGTCTACACACCATTGGTTTCACTTCCGCTACCTTTTGTCTTTAAGAAAAACCATAAAATTAACGCTTAAAGTAAAATCGACGTAGTAACTTTTATTTACTAGGGCTCTGAAACACCAATTTAGATCAGGCTAGTGTCTTGGAGTAGGTGAGTAATTAACTCTCCAAGACAACAAAACCAAACAAGTAGCTTATCTTGTGATAGAATAAATCCAATTGTCTCACTTGTACTCTGGGAAAGCTCCTCTTAAAGGAGAAGCACGAGCTCGTGTCCGAACCAGTGAGGGGATCAATCCCCCCTCGTTGGGAACGACGCCAGACACGCACGTATTACAAACGGTAAACCTCGGATTAACCATTGTCGAGGAGCCAGGGGTCACTTGTCGGTAAAACTTGGATTATTGTCAAGGAGCCGGCAAGGGGATTGAGCTTGCTACTCTGCCCTTGCGTGCTGTCGGAGTTTAGACTGTTCCCCCAGGTGCATTTGTTGCGGTTGGTAACCTTAGTGACCATTATCTTTAGGATTCTACCGAGGTGACGGTGGAGGGAAGGTCCCACTGTACCTGGAGCAGACGTCGGCTAGACTCACTTGGATTTTCTGGGGGGTTCACTTCACTCGAGACGGTTAAAGTGGAGGAACTTGGTCCAGTCTATTCATTAAGCAGGTTGTCGGGGTAACTGTTCCACCCGCCACTTCTGTACTGAATCCAGCGATGTTGGTCTTCATCACCAACTAGCGCTTTCGGTCTGGAAGGCTACTGTTTGTGTTTGGTTTGACGCTCTAGATTCTTTAGGCGTGTGATTCAAATTTGTTTGGTTCTTTAGAGACTTTAGGTGGTTTGATTTGAAATTTTAATTTGTTTTCGTGTGTAGTAGTTAAAAGTTTTTAGCTGTGGCGGAATTACCGAGACAGTCCCGTAGACTTCGGGGCCAGTCTCCTGAAGTTGTTTCTGTGGCCGAATTGTTGAGAAGATCCCGTAGGCTTAGGGGATCACCTCCTCGAGACGACCCAGGTAATCTAGAAGGTTTAAAGGTCCTTGTAACTCCTCCTAGTGGCAGTAGAGTAGGTTCACCTGAAGAAGGGAATCTTCCTTGGTAGTCCATTCAGATTACCAAGGCTTAGAGACAGGTTATAATCCCGAAGCTGTTACAGTTTCTGAGCTTGTTGGTAGTTTTTCGTCTGCTAGTGATACAGGCGAAGAACCAGAAATATCTGAACCTGTTACTCCGACTTCTAGTGTTCCTGATTCACCGAGAATAGAAAGAATTATCACCGAAAATCTTCCTACTGGTTTGATTGCTATCGAAGAACTTGCTCCAGAGGAAGAAATAGGCGTCTCTAATCCTGAAGATCAACTTACTATTGATCTAAGGGAGCGTGAATCTATCTTTTACAGTCCTCCTAGAAGTACTACTTGGTACCTTTCGTTAACCAATTATTTAGACAACTTTGGGCTAGGTTTTTCTACACCTCGTACTCCTTTTCCACCTGGAGGTATTCATACTCCTGTAAATATGGCTGGTCCGTCGTCCGTGTTTTCTCAAAGTCCTGAATCTTTTTACATGGCGGTCCTTCTGTTCCCACTGGGTATCAATCTCTTTCTGGTACCTTTGCGGGGGCATCTCCTCAACCCGTTGATCATGGGTTATTAGTTGGAAACAGTGGTAATGTACCATTGGGTGTAGGAGACATTTACATGATGTCAGGTTCAGTTCCCGTTTCCCAACCTCAAGGTGGCCAATTACCGCCTGGGGGGCAGCCTCAGTTAATGCCTGGGGGGCAACCTCAAGGTACATCATTTGTGTCTGGGGGGCAACCTCAAGGTCAGTACGCGCCTATGGGGCAATACATACCTCAAGGTCAACCCCAGCCTCAATATGTACCCCAAGGTCAACCTCAGTATCAATATCAACCTCAAGGATGGCAACCTCAAGGATGGCAACCCCAAGGGTATCAACCCCAAGGGTATCAACCTCAAGGGTACCAACCTCAAGGTCAAGGTCAACCCCAGTATCAGTATTTACCTCAAGGTTATCAACCTCAAGGTCAATACTCAGGTCAAGGTTATCAACCACCTCAAGGTCAATCATATGGTCAAGGTATGGGAACTGCACCTTACAATTATCAATCCTATCCTCAATCCGGCTATGGATCTCAGTATCCTCAACCTGTTACGGGTCAATACCCTGGAATGTTAGTGTGGGATCCGTCACAGGGTCAACAGGTGTTGCAGCCAAGTATACAGTTGGTACCTCAAGCTGGACAACCCGTAGTTTCTGGTCCACCCCAGCAACCGCAACCTGTCCAGTCAAATGTTCAAACTTCTGTAACTTCGGTAGTTACTCAGCCGCCAATTGCACCTAGTACTCCATCTCAAACGGCTGCTGCAACTACCGCCACATCTACCATACTCACTTCTGGAGTATCGACGGCTCCGGTTTCTACTGTCTCTGTAACCACTCCTCAGACATCTTTACCGTTGTCTGGATCTACAATTCAAACCACGGTCCAGATGCCTGCAGGCCAACCTGGTATAAGTACGGTTGTCACTACTCAACCTCAATTTGTTCACCAACCGTACCAGGGACAGTACCAACCTGGGCAAGCTGTCCAACAACCGGTTTACCAGTATCAACCGTATCCTGGGTACACTTATCAACAACCTCAACAACCCCAGTACGGTCCGGTTAATCCTGGTTTTCCAGGAGGATATAATATCCCAAATGCGACTCCTGTTCCTAGTTATCCTGGATATCCTCCTCCTGGGGCCGGTATTGTGACCCAGAGTTTTAGAGATCCTAACCGGCAGTTACCGTTTATCGCAACTTTGGATTTACCAGACTTGACGCGCCTAACGAACGATCCAATTCAATATCTTCTGTTCTGGCCGCCAATGCCAAATAAGTTGCCCAACGATATACCCAAGTTCGAAGGTAAGTCTGGAGAGGATCCGTCCAATCACGTGATGACTTACCACCTCTGGTGTGCTTCAAATTCTATCTCGGATGATTCGATCCGCTTACGTCTTTTCCAGCGTACACTCATTGGTCTCGCGGCCAAGTGGTACATTGAGTTACCACGGGCCTCTTTTTACAATTTTAGCCAGTTAGCTACCTCGTTCTTAACTCACTTTCAGTTGCCGGTCAGATACGATAACGGCACGGAGTTATTAACTTCACTAAAACAATCAACGTCCACGTATATTTCTGATCACATTCATGAGTGGAGACGTCGAAGAAGGCTAGTGAAATTTTTTATCCCGGACCAAATCTTAGCTGAATGGTTTGTTAAATCATTATTACCGAAGATTACTGAAGATGTAGCTAAGGCCGGAGTAGTTACTGAGGAGCAAGTCATTGCTCAGGCGCAATACCTTGACTTAGTTTACACTCAGTCGGGTACGTTACACGAGAAGATTCTGGATCTTCCAAAGTCGAATCAAATCGTTGCTGCTCCTTCGGGATCTCATGCCGCTGATGGTATGATTGGTATCGTGAATACAAAGAGCAAGAAGAAGTCTTCCAAGGCTTCAACTACTCCTATTATCACTTTGCCCGATTCCCCGACAGGAGAGTCTTCTCCTGAACTTACCGCCGATATTCACGCTGTAGAGTCATCTACGGCCAAATCAAAAAATGGCGGAAAGAAGAAAGGAAAGAAGAAGGCTAAAGCAGACAAGGCTCCGAAGGAGAAAACGGAAAAGTCGGAAACCAATGACGAAAAGCGCAAACCTCGATATCCTTGTCTTATTTGTGAAGAGGATCATTTTACGAGAGATTGCCCTCATCGGGCCGAGGTTGTGAAAATAGTCAAAGGTTCTCCCACTCCTGCTGTGTTAAAAAATCCATTTCCGGAGCAGGAGAATAAGATGATAGGTTCTTCCTCGAATGCCAGTGAAGAACCCATTTTGATGATGTCTCATGTGAGGATTGCGACTCGATCGCAAGATTATGGTAGTAAGAATCCTGTTGATGGTAAGGAAGCAGAATCTTCTCACTCTAACCCATCAACCTCAGCTCCTGGTTCCGATCCACTACAGATCGAGAAACCTAACCCGGACTTAGTAATTAAACCGCCCGCCAAGGGTGTACTTCGAAGGTCTGCTTTCAATCCACATGCGAGAGCGGCCCAGAATTACAACATTGTTGAGGACTTAGCTGTTTCACCCTCAGCAATGTCGGCGTTAGAAGTGCTGCAATCATGCCCAGCACAACGAAAATTACTTTTGTCGGCTATAGGAGCTGTTGATGTTCAGGACCCGAATCTAATAATCTTCGATCTAGAAAATAGTACACCACGTCTCCCCCATCAAATGGCTTTCCAAATTCCAGTGATAGTCAAAAACAGGCCTATTCATAGGACTGTGATTGATGAGGGAGCTTCTACGTGTATTATGTCGATTCAATGTTGGAGATCCCTTGGTTCTCCTTCGTTGAACCAATCCCCCACCATCCTTAAGGCCTTTGATGGCCGTGGGTTCCGTCCGTTTGGTATTCTACAGGAATTGCCTATAGGGGTAGAAGGTAAAACCGTTAGTCTGGATGTGGAAGTGGTTGATGCCCCTCTAGACTACAACCTTCTTTTGGGTCGAAGTTGGTCATATGCTATGACGGCGGTCGTTTCATCGGTCTTCAGAGTAATTAAGTTTCCACATAACGGTAAGATCGTGACTATTGATCAGCTGACATACTTTTCATCCGACCCAGCCTCTTCAGAGAGTATCCAGCATGTCGGTAAGACGACAATCCCTTATAGGGACGTTGGTGTAGGTTTAGTTAAGGATTCCGGTTTACTGGGAACTTTTCCTCTCCCTCCACTCAACGTAGAACCTTCATTTGCAACAATTCATATGATTACATCAGAAAACATTATTTATGATGATCCTTGGATTGTCCCATCTGACTCTGAGATAGACTCATTCGGTGATGCTATGCCTTTGAGTCCATATGAAATTGCTTATGAAGCTGTCATGTCTTTTACCGACTCTCGTTCAACCGAGATCGACCAAATGAATGTGGTCAGTGAAGAATCACTTTTCACCTCAACCTTAGAACGGATAGCGTTTCCCGAAGTCGTGTCATCTGACGAACAACTTCGCGAAATCCTAAGTGTAGACGATCTACCATGGGAGGATCTCCATCACAGATCTTCGTTTTTACCTAAGGATGATGCATTTGAAAATGATTTTTCATCTATCTTTACCGCTGAATATGTCAAAGACGCTCAGGATCCAACGAAACATTCTGATTCAGAGTTGAATTTAGGGAATATTTCTCGTACTATTCCCATTGATATTTCAGTGAAGCCCGGAATTGAGGAGAACATTCATATAGGTGCCGCATGTACAGAAGATGAAATCCAAACTTACAAGGCCCTATTCCAAGAATTCCGCGATGTGTTTGCCTGGTCTTACGAGGAAATGCCGGGAATCGATCCTGCCATTGTTGTTCATGAAATAAAGACCTACCCGGATGCTAAACCCGTCCGGCAACGGTTGCGTCAGATTCACCCTCGAAAAGCGGCTGCGATTAAAGCAGAAGTCGAAAAGCTGTTGAAAGCAGGTTTCATTTATCCGATCCCGTTAACGGATTGGGTATCGAATATTGTTCCGGTCAACAAGAAACAAGGAACAATAAGAATCTGTATCGACTATAGGGATATCAATCGAGCTTGTCCAAAAGACAACTATCCTACGCCTTATATCGATCAAATTATTGATGATTGTGCCGGAAGTGAAATGTTTTCCTTCATGGATGGTTTTTCGGGCTATAATCAAATCAATATTCTACCTGCCGACCAACCAAAAACGGCATTCATTTGTCCATGGGGGACATTTGCTTATTGCAAATTACCTTTTGGGCTTAAGAATGCCGGGGCCACTTTTCAACGGGCGATGTCTTACGCATTTCATGACATCAAGCACATTGTGCAACCGTATCTCGATGATTTGCCTGCTCATTCTTTACATCGAGCTGATCACCTTGTCCACTTACGAGCAATCTTTATGAGGTGTAGGCATTATCGAATTCGGTTGAATCCCCACAAGTGTGTTTTCTGTATAGAAACAGGTCGATTGCTGGGATTTGTTGTTTCAAAAGCCGGCATTCGCGTCGATCCCTCGAAAGTCGAAGCTATCATCAAATTGCCTCCTCCTTCGAGTTTGCGCCAACTCCAAAGTTTGCAAGGGAAAGCGAACTTTTTACGCCGATTCATCCCAAACTACGCCGAGGTCACTAAAGGTTTTACACGGTTGTTGAAACAGAACGTTCAATTCTTTTGGGACGAGATTGCCCAACAATCTTTTGATGCACTTAAACACGCGTTGACCCATGCACCGTTGTTGCATCCTCCCAACTACAACCAGGACTACTTCTTATACCTCGCAGCTTCGCATTCCACCATTGGAATGGTGTTAGTTCAAGAAGATGAATTCGGAGCGGAACATGTGATATATTATCTCAGTAGGACCTTAAATCCCACTGAGCTAAAATATTCGCATGTGGAGAAATTGGCCCTGGCAGCCGTTCAAGCTGTCCAGCGTTTTCGTCACTACATTCTTCTCCGTAAAACTACAGTTATTTCGGATTGCAACCCTATGATTTACATTTTGACAAAACAACTGCTAGGGGGCAAGTACTCTAAATGGATCGTTATCCTGCAAGAGTTCGACTTGGAGTTCGAGAAGTCCAAGTCTAAGAAATCCTTAGTTTTTGCGGAATTGATGTGTGATTTCCCGCGTGCTGACACAGAGACTGTGGCAGAGGAGTCCATTGCGGACGAATCTTTGTTTCTTATCAGTACTTTAGATCCGTGGTACGGGGATATAATCATCTATCTCCAAACCCAAACCTTTCGGCCTGAAGCTTCAAAGGCGGAACGTCGAAAAATTCGGTTTCAATCCCAGCAATACAAAATTATTGGAGATACACTTTATCGCCGGGGGGCAGACTTAGTTTTTCGACGTTGTTTAACTCACGAAGAGGCTGAGAGGGTTTTGAATGATTGTCACTCTGGAGCATGTGGCGGTCATATGTCTGGGTATGCCACAGCTCAGAAGGTGTTGCGCGCTGGTTACTTCTGGCCATCTATGTTTAAAGATTGTATCATTGCAGTCCGGAAGTGCCACAACTGCCAAGTGTTTGATCGAAAGATGCGCGCACCACCTGCTCCTCTCCACCCTATAATTGCCGTTGGTCCATTCGCCAAATGGGGTATCGACTTTATTACTTGTAACCCTCACTCGGCCGGGGGGCATGCGTATATCATCCTCGCGGTTGATTATTTCACTAAATGGGCCGAGGCGATGCCTACATTCGACGCAAGCGGCAAAACAGCTGCAGTTTTCGTATTCAATCATATTATAACTAGGTTTGGTGTCCCACAAGCAATCATTACTGACCATGGGAGCCATTTTCGAAACATCATGATGACTGAGCTTACAAGCCAGCTTGGTTTGCGCCACGATAGCTCTACTCCTTATTATCCGCAAGCCAACGGTTTGGTTGAGTCTATCAACAAAGTTCTGGTTATCATGATCCGACGAACCATTGGTATTCATCGGTCGAATTGGCACAACATGTTATTTTCGGCGCTATGGGCATACCGAACCTCAGTGAAAACTTCAACAGGGTTCACTCCTTTCCAGCTAGTTTATGGCTTGGAAGCTGTGTTACCCATTGAATGCGAAATCCCATCACTTCAAATGGCTGTCGAATTACTCCCAGCTACTTCCGAAGAGGAGAAACGTTTATTGTACTTAGCTAAATTAGATGAGACTCGACGTGACGCTACATTGGCAATCGAGACTCACGCGAAGCGAATGAAAGCTCAGTATGATAGAAATGTGACCCCTCGAAGTTTTTCGGAGGGAGACCTAGTGCTATTATATGATCAAGCTAACGATAAGCTAGGTGCTGGAAAATTCGTTCCTATGTGGCATGGACCCTATATTGTAAAGCGAAAGCTAGCAAAAGGGGCTTATGAGCTGGTAGATTTTGATGGGGACTCTTTGGGTAAACCCAGAAATGGACTTTACCTAAAGAGGTATTATGCTTAAATGGTGGGTATGGAGAAGTTTTAGTTAGGTTAGGTTTTCTTTCTAGCTAGTATGTTTGTTAGTTAGTCAGTGTGCTTAGCTTAGCGAGTGTGTTTTTCGTCGTTATTCTGGCTTATCTTGGTTTTACTCTTGATATTGCAGATGTCGACGCCTCTCCAAACATACATTGGATTTGCTGATGGTGCTTGTCGTAGTACACGGAATATCTCTTCCGCAGCTTGGGTTATCTATTCACCCTCTGACGAGTTAGTTTCTATGCATGGGGTAAGCCTCGGTCAAACAACGAACAACATTGCAGAATACAGTGCAGTGGTTGAATTATTATCCGAATCTATTTCATTTGGAATTCGACGTTTGATAGTGAGGTTAGATTCTGAACTTGTTGTATTACAGCTTAATAGAGTTTATGCCATTAGAAATCCTGTGTTATTAAGGTTGTTTTTGAGAGTGCGTCTCTTGGAACGTGAATTTGATTACATTGAATATCAGCATATTCCAAGGTCTTTAAATACATTAGCAGATGCAATTGCTTCTCGAGTGTTGGACAGACATTTACGATAATCATGCAAGTAAATTTAAAAACATTTCATCACATATGTTAAACAAGATAAGCCGGTAATAGTGATATATATATAGATAGGAGTGTGTCAAAAAATATACATCGTCTTCGATCATAGGTTGAAAAACACCTTATGATCGGCAAAAATGATAAAGTACAAAAAGTCAAAAATGTCACATGTGTCTACAAAGTGACTAGCCAATCACTGGTGGTGCTCCCTATACGACACCACTGCACGGGCTACCTTACGCAAAAATCTCCTAAACGGTCCAGGGACTGCGACTACATAGCGCTGAAGTCTGATAGGAATATCATCCATAGTAGTCTCAGGCATATCCGCCGTCAGACGCTCTAGATCATGCTCCAACTCAGCTAGTACCTCTGCAGCCGCCGCGTCCTGTGGGGCCGGTACCGGTGCAACTGGATGTCTCCTCTCAAAAGGCCGGAGGTTGGCTGGGCGCTGTGGACCAACATCTGCATTTTGAAAATTTTTACTGTCAGTTTTGAGACGATATATATAAAAACAAAAAAAATACATAATTTGAAAACTTGTGAAAAATAAAGTACCTCTGTCATCCCATTGTTCTCCCTGTGGAAGAACCATGTCCGGATCACCTCGAAAATCTACTCCGGCATACGGAAAGTCCTGGATCGAGAAAACCTGGTCCTCCAACCAGTGAAAGTAACTATCAGAAAATCGAACAACTGCCGCGCCCTCGTCAGGATGCCGGGCCATCACCGCAACCCATCGTACCAGCTTTGGCTCCCGAGGACCCAAGATATCAACAGTGAGTTGCTGAGGGATCAGCATCGGAACTCTCTCTAAGGCAAAGCTCACGACTAAAGGCCCATATCCAAAAGTTTTCAGTCGTCCGTTCTTTGCCTTAGTCAGTTGGCTCTTCACATTAGCCGACACAGCATCACACCAGTTGAAAATGGTGCCTTGGTAACAGTCAATTGCCATCCGCATTTGGGACCCGGAAGCAATGTGTAAAGCGGCTGCGCCGCAAATTCTGGTAACCGTGAACGCTATAACTTTGAGTTCACGCAGAGAGATGTGTTTGATCTCCACGCCTTTCGAATGGTGTGCACCAGGTGTGCACCAATCTTCCCGGAGACTAACAAGGGATTGGCCACCCGGCCTAGTCCCGGCTAGATTGAGTTGCTCGCCTCTATTTGGCAAGCCAGTGAGAAAGTATACATCAGAGGGCTCTATCTCGAGCTGGTGCCCTCCTATGTAAAAGCATTGCTCTTGAACGTTCCATCTCTCAACCAGCCATTCTAAGAATCTCACCTGAGCCCTCATGCCAGGTATGGCCCAGTATTTATATAGCCCGCATTCTTTTAGGGCATCAATGGAAGGTTGATGTTCAATTGCAGCTAAATCAACGTCCTCGTGCTCTCTTTCTCTCCAATCCAACATGGTGAGTGCCCTACACACCAAGAAACAATGATTAGAACTGATTTGGGGAAATTTGAATGGTTATTTGTGGAGATTGGGGTTTCAAAATCCGCCTTTCACGGAGGACGCACCCCGCGTTTAGAACACAGGGCGTCCGGACGCAGCTGGCCTGAAGGTGGGCTGCGTCCCCCGACCATTTTCCTGTATAGGAAAAAGTCGGGGGACGCAGGTCACCCGAAGGGCACCTGCGTCCACCGAGGAGCGCATTTTGAAACCTAAACCCCCCCAAAAAACAAAACTAAAACCTAAAATGCAATTTTAATCGGATGAAATTGAAGAGTAGGATGTTGTAAAATACCTGGAAGAGACGGCGTTCGATTCTGACGGTCGGATTTTCCGCAGCGACCACGGGAAGTTTCTTGCCAAAAGCCCTTTTTTCAACCTCAACAGTAAAATGGTAAAAATGACATGGTAAAAAGTCTTTTTATAGGTTTTTTGGATGAATTTGTTCATTTTTCACCATGGAAAGATGTTTTTCGATGTATTTTTGCCTATCTTAAACAGGTATGAGTAATGTGTTGCTTTTGTGCAGGACAAAGGGACTTAGAGGGAAAATTGTCATTTTTCACAAACCAAAATATCAGAGTCATCTTTTAAGCCCTTTTCTGACTCCTAAAAAATGAAAAGATTGCCGAGCGTTTCTTTTACACTCGTTAAAACGGAATTAAAAGACGGTCCCCTTATAGCTCTTTTCTGACCGTAAAATCAGGAAAAGATTGCCGGGTTTTTGTCGTTTCAAACTCGATACGGAAATAAAACGACGTGTCCTTGATCGCTTTTTACTTTTCAGGTCAGTGACACTAATTATGAAAGTACTCCTTGGTCGCAAGATCAAGCGGTTCCCCCAGGTATTATTTTATACTTTTTCGGGCTTGAGGGACACAAATCTACGAAAAAGTTCAACTTGGAGTCTTCTTAAGTTTTTCAGACTCTCTAAAATTGAAAAACGCCGAGTTTCTCCTATACTGGGCTCGTTAAACATTTCACAGTAAAGGACCTGTTCAATTACAAACAGGAACGAACCACTCCTTCCTAGGGTTCGAATCAAAACTAGGTTGGACTCATCCGAAGGATGAGCTTATAATCAAGCATATGTTATCCTCCTCAAGCTTGTTAAAAATAAAGAGGTACTTGCCAGAAATGGTGGGGGAAAAGAGAGAAGAATGAGCCTATTTGTTACCTTTTGTCTCAGAAGAAACTTTATTACCACTCTTGAACACGACACTTTTCATTCACCTGGGTTGGGAAATCCTTTACCTCACAGTTGATCAAACCACTTTGAAAGTCTTCAGCCGGGTTCCGGGGATTAACTTTGAGTTATTCAACACCAAGCCATCTGTCGTGTCGTTATGTGTTCAAGAGGTCTGCAAGCAAAACTTTCATCTGCAAAATACTTGTCATCCATTTGACCATCCCTGAGTCAGTCCTTACAGCAACATTTCTTCAACTTGAACAATGATTTCGTGTTGCGGGCTTGCCTGCAACGGGTCGCTTTCTATCGACATCAGCACATTATCTAGAGAGATGACTTAGAAATCGTCAGTACCTTGAAGTCTGCATGCATCAATGGCAGGTTTCTCGCCTTTGACGTCAGTTTACATCATTGACTTTCGATCGAAGGATTCCGTGAAATGTTCGACATCAACTCATTCATTCACATCTCATGGATTGTACTGGGTACTTTGAGAACCATTGACATTACTGGTGGTCTCTCTCACACTTGTTAACAGTTTACATCATCGACTGGTAATCAAGTGGTTTCTACCATGTTCGACATCAACTCATTTATTCGCATGGCTAGAATCGTACCAATTCGAGAAGTAGAAATGAAGACCCTGGATCTAGTTTCCACCATCCAGGCTGCGAGGAGTTTTGTATTCATTATCTAAGTAGACTAATCATAAACAGATGGCTGCACCCATACTGTGTCTACAAAAGTCTATGATTATGATGTACTGCAAGATCATTCCTGTATCAGAGTAGTTAGTCTATTAGTTAAAGTTTTAATCTGAGTATGGGAATGCCTACCTCAGTGATGATATAATCTTATACATGTATTTTGTGTTGAAAATTGCAGGTTCTGACCAGGCTCTCCACGAGATAATCCTTGAAATGATAAAGCGCTTCACCCTTCCTAGATAATACAAAACCCTAATCTATTTCAGGCTTTGCACTTTAGGGGGCAATCTGTTACACTAAAAAATGTCACCATGACTATTCACAGTTAGGATGGCTCTATCAACAGTCATGCTACCCTCTTAGGCAAGTCTTATGCCTCTGCTTTCCATGTCAAACTCCAAAAAAGAGAGAAAGTCTTTCTAAATGTATTTATCTCTGGGGACGCAGGTTCTCTCAACCTTACCTGCGGGGACGCACCCAATGTTCACAAAAGCTGCGTCTTTGGACGCTCTGTATGTAAAGGTGCAGGTGCGTCCCCCTGAAAAGGTTAAAATGCGCAAGTTTCATCTTTAAAAAGTCACTTGTGGTCATTTCTAGAGCATTCTAGAAGGTTGTTCGACATGTATTGAACGCCTCCAGATGGTTCATGCACTCCTACCAAAGAGGAACTTATCCCATCAATAGGGGAGCTATCCCATCCAAAGAGGGGATTATCCCATTGATGGTGGACCTGATTAACTTCCTCTTGAGCACTATAAGTACAGGCATTGGGCCAGAAGGAGGGGAGGTTGAAAGCTATACATTTCTAAGGGTAAATGCTGCAGGAATTAGGACTCCCATTTAGAAGCTTGTGAGGAGAGATTGCCATCTTTGCTTGTTCTATTTGGAAGTGGGTGAGCTTTGTCAAAGTAAAGGAGAACTCTTGATGGACCCTGGGAGGGACTTGCACAACACCAAGGCTCAGGTTGTATTTGTTCCTTTTGTTACCTATTAATGCAAATGAGTCCATTCTTCTCAATAACTTGTTATTTATGAGTTGTTTCATGTACTCCTTGGTCTATGTGTTAAATATGTTTTATTCTATGAGATTATCAAGTGCTATTTAATCGTTTGATTGTTAGTGTATGCAGGTTTCAAAGTGAAGGAGGAGCTCATCCGGATCAGTGGAGCTGGACTGCTACGACAGCGTTGGATTACAGGTAGGATCTAAACACTTGATTTCCCGTATAGTAAATGCATGTTTAGAGAAGGATTGCTCTTGTTTGTCTTGTTTGTCACTAGAGAGTCTTAGGCTCCTAGGGAGGTTGGTTGTGTCCGCATAATCGACTCTTTCCGCCTGACATATAGCATTCTTCAGCCAGATGTTGCAGGAGGCCAAACTAAAATATAAAATCTTGGAAAAATAGACTTATGCCCTAATCAAAGCTTTGAAGGCCTTCATATTTTATGTTCTACACTCTAACATTGTGGCTTATGTTCCAACAGTTGTTGTTAAAGACATCCTAGTGCAAGGGGACAGTGATGGAAAAAGAGCTAAATGGATTGAAAAAATCTAAGAGTATGACATGGATATCAACCCACTAAACTTTTAAAAGGATAGGGATTGGCCAAAATATTATCAGATTCCAACTATCAAGCCTTTGGGATTAACCTATTGACAAAATAAGATGAAGAGGGGACACAACAACTACCGATCAAGACATCGGTCCAAAAGATTCATATCAAATATAAAACCTCTACTTGGTATAAGGATGTCATCCACTATCTTCTATTCTTGAGGTGCCCATTAAACATGGATAAATCCAAGTACAGAGCGTTAAGGTTACAAGCCCGTAAGTTTTTTATATCCAATGGGCAGCTATATTGGAAAGACCTAGTGGGAATTCTACTTTTGTGTTTGGTAGAAATAAAGACTCAAAGGGTGATTGATGATTTCCATAGTGGCATTTGTGGGGGGGGAATATAATTGGAAGACCACCACACATAAGATATTGTAAGCAAGATTCTATTGGGCTAAAATATACAAAGAAGTTCACTCTTATGTTCGATTCTGCCAACAATGTCAAGTGTTCACTATGAAGCAGAAATTAGACCCACTCCCCTTAATCCCTCTTTTTATAGAAGATCCTTTCACGCAATGGGGACTGGACTTTATCAGAGAGATACACCCCCCTTCCAAAATCCATCACAAGTGGATACGCACAGCCACAGACTACTTCACAAAATCGGTGGAAGCAATACCAACCAAAAATGCAACTGACATTGTGGTCATACAAGTTTTGGAGGAAAATATCCTAGCCAGGTTTGGGTGTCCTGTGAAAATCGTGAATGATAACACTCAAGCTTTTAAGTCTACAAAATTTACCAACTTTTGTCAGAAATTCAATATTATAGTTGGCCACTCTACTACCTACTATCCTCAAGGAAATGGACTAGCTGATTCTTATAACAAAATGATAGTGAGGATCCTGAAGAAAACAATTGTAGAAAGCCAGAGAACTTGGGACTCCCATTTAAAATTTTCCCTATGGGCTAACAGGATCACTCTAAAAAGTCCACGGGGAAATCTCCTTTTGAATTGGTCTATGGGAAATCAGTTAGATTCCCTATAAAACTCACTATGCCAGTTCCCAAGATGCTACAATATGTGGAAGAAGAACCAAACTCCCTCACTCGAAGGATTAATCAACTAGTGGAGCTCCAGGAGAACAGAGAGCAGGTAAACCACAGGTTAATCAGCTACCAGTAGAAGATGAAATATTTGTTCGATAAGAAGGCTAAAGACAAACCTCTCCAACTAGGAGATCTAGTTTTGAGGTGGGATGTGAGAAGAGAAGATAAAGGGAAACATGCCAAATTTGATCCCTTATGGTTTGGACCCTTCAAGATTGCTGAGACAAAGGGCAACAATACTTTTTTGCTGGAAAACTTGGAGGGTGAGATGCTTGAGCTGCCTATAAATGGGAAATTCCTCAAGCTTTACTTCTAGCACTAAGAGGTCCATTTCTCACCCATTGTACATCGATGATCCATTGTAAGTTATCAATAATACTTCTCGTTCTTTATGTTTCTATTTTTTTTATATATACTTGAATAAAATGGCTCCATGCCCAATGGATAGAAGGCTACTAGTCTGCAAGTTCTCAGCACCTTTCTAACAAGGCATTGTCCCCAGGTGGAACCATTGTTGTCACCTACTGCAAAATATGTTTTCAGCTATCAAAAGAGTGCAAATGAACATATAATTTTGGATTCATCTTCCAAGCCTCAAAGGGACTCAAAATATAAATTGGACCCTCTCCATTGGAAAGTGCTCTGAACATGCCTTCCAACGATATGTGGAAGTTAAAAAATGGACTCCTAGATCAAACGTTATGTTATTCTGAAGTTCAAATATTAAATCCTCGAGGAAAGAATGAATGTCAGAAGTCTGATATCGGAGATAGCATATCGGTGGTTTAGAAACATGGCACATCGGTGTGTCACATGTCAGAGGTGCGTTATCGGAGATCGGCAATCAGAAGTCCTAGAGATCAGGCATATAGGCAATGGGTAATTGTACATCAGAACTTCAAGCACATCGACGCATCACATATCAGAGTAGCATGGCATATCGACGACCATAGGTCAGCGATCACACATCGCAATGTCGGAGATCAGGGCACATCGATGATTGCAAATTAGGACTTCTGGTAGGTCGCAACCTTTTTAACTTTGTGACAGGGGAAATATGTCAAAAGTGTAAAATCATAGGGGGGCTAAAAAATAAATTTACAAAGGATTTCCCCACAAAACCAAGGGAGGACGAGCCCTTTTCCCTCTCCTCCAGAAGGACGCATGGCAGCATCTGGTTGGTCCGGATAAGCTACAAGTGGTGGCACAGAATTGGCTCTGATAAGGACACGTGGCAGATGATGTCAACATGACGTGGTGGTACAGAGTGCCACGTGGCAATCTATTTTGGCATTTTGAGGGGGCCTATGGGGGCATATCTGGGTGATTGATGGGTAGGGGTCCCCTAGGTATAATTTTTGTCTAAGTCATGTAAAGTCTGCACATTTTGAGGAGTGGAGTGTGATTCGAGTAGAGTTCTAGGAGTCAAAGGGGTTTTAAGGCAGGTCAAAGCCCCTTATTTTGAAAAGGGAAGGGATTAATTAGAATATTTTGAGCTCCACCCATGGATTATGGACCATTGTATTGTAAGGGTAAAGTATATATAAAGGGATGTCTTAGAAATTCTAAGGAAATTATTTCATGAGATGATATGTTTTTGAGTCTGAAATTATGAGATCTTTCTATATTCAGGTGAAGCGGAAGGCTCTTGTAGCTATGTGCATGGAGACCTTGGTAAGTCTACAGTTGTGTGCACAGGCCCCTGCAAATGTGTGCACAGGGTCATAAGGATTGTATCTATGAAGACTTGAACTAATAAAGAAAAATTTGAGATAGATCTATGTATTTTCTTATGTTCACATAGTTCCAGTATTTTAGCCTGTTTATGGTTTATTTTTTTTCATTTCATCTGCATTGCATCGCGAAGGTTCAAATATTGTTTTAGATGATGAATAATACATGTTAGACTAGTTATGCATAGCTCTCAAGTTTGTTTAGTAGGGAAACACTTTACGACTGTAACAATAAGGTTAACGGTTCGCGAAGGTCGGATTAAGCCCTAAATTGATAGAAACCTTATAGCCACACTACATAACTATTATAGACATTTTTGGGCACTACAACACCAAGCATGAAATTTCCATAAACCAAGGGCTCCTAAGTCCCTAAAAGTGTTGTTCTAACCCCTAAAGGAGCAAGGTCAACTGATTACAGCTTCTCCCAGAAGTTCTCCATGAAAAACTGCTCAGAATTGGTCAAAACAAGATCATTTCAGCGGATACATAGGCAAAGTGCGTTGCATCTCACCTAAATACACTGTGTGGGTGCGTTTCATTTCAAAAAGCCCTTCTATGGGGTGCGATGGGTGAGAAGTGACAAATGGCAGTGTCATTCCGCGAGGTGGAGAGGCATGGAAACTTCCAGAAACTTCTCCTGTGACACTTGCCTCTCTGAATTCGACCAAGGATGAGTAAGAGATCATCAATCTCCAAGTGGAAGCAAGAACTATCAGAGGGAAGACACTAATCAAATCACAAGTTGACTCATCTCCCTTACAGATATCTATATATGGATCCCTCATCCCAGAGATCCAGAGGCTGGAATTTTGCATATTGTAAGGAATTGTTGTTGGTTTCTTGAGACAACATCAGATTGTTGGGTGATCTAAGCTTTGTATGAGGTGAAGAGGGGCTTCCTTGCTAAGAGGATGATGCTGGGTCAGAACAAATGGTTGTAACTCCCCTTGGCTCTTTCTTGTTTATCAATAAAAGCTATTCAAGTTTTCCTCCATACTCTTGTGTCATTCATGTTTGCTGCATTTGTATGGTCAATTTACATCTGATCCTAGATTGTTTATGATTATAGATCCATGTTCTTGTATAGTGCTATGCTACTGTGATCTTACAGGTACTTTGTGAAGCTGGGCGTGCAAGGGAACAAGTAGCGAAAGACTATCAAGAGAGAGAGGAATCAGACTAGGAGATTAGCGCAAGACAGAGGTTGGTCTTCTTCGTTCTTCTCTCATCTATACTTCATAAAGGAAAAACGAAAGTAGCTTTGCTTTGTTTGTTTCTAAGGTAGCTATCACACCTTAGTGGGATAAGCAGTTCTGTGTAGACACTTTCACTGCGCATCCAAGTCGGGTTGGGTTGTTTCATTCACCGGTCACATCACCATGGTCCCATCACACCATCCACATTTGGGGTTAATGCTACCAATCCATCACGTCAGTGTCGTCGATATGTTCAAGAGAAGTCATTTAGAGAATTCACCTGTGTCTCACCCACTACAATACATTCATGCTCCATTCTTTATGACCACCACCCTGAACCTTATATCACCAGATCATTTTCACGTCCATTAAAATCATTTGCTTCGTTCCGTGTCATTGATGTGGGATTCATTAAGGCCCTCCTATGACGGATCGCTTCTTGTCGACATCAGCTCATTATCCACGAAGCGATCTAGGAACACCCCATTCAGTACTTTGAATCTTGCATGCCTCAATGGCAAGTTTCTCACTTCCGTCGACAGGTTTACATCAATGACCTTCGACCAAAAGATTTTGCGTGGTGTTCGACGCCAAGTCCTTTATTCACACCACGTGAATTGTACTGCAGTACCTTGAGGGTCATTATCATTATCGGTGATTCCTCTTGCGCCTGTTAACAGCTTACATCATTGGCTGGTAATTAGGCGATGTCTTTCCATGTTCGACTCCAGAACATCTCTCACATGGATCGACTTGTACTTCGAGTGAAGATTGAACGAGATTGAAGACCCTGGATCTAGTTTCATCCATCCGGGCTACGATATATATTCAGGGAAATAAAGACATTAAATGTACATCATTGCTGCACAGATAGTCATCCAATCAAAGGGATGATGGCTCTACCAGAATCATCAGTCTACACTCAGACAATTGTCTGTCCTATGTCATGAAAATGAATTTATAAAGCTGAGCATGGGAATGCCCGCCTCAGCTATATCATGAAAATATTATGAAGATAATGTATTGTATTGTATCAGGTCTCCTCCTAGCTTGAAATAACTTCGGATCCTCATAATAAAGCATTTCACTCGACATCAAAAGATTAATGACCTCATGCTTTAGGGGGCAACTGTTATAGACATTTTTGGGAACTACAACCCCAAGCATGAAATTTCCATAAACCAAGGGCTCCTAAGTCCCTAAAAGTGTTGTTCTAACCCCCAAAGGAGCAAGGTCAACTGATTACAGCTTCTCCCAAAAGTTCTCCATGAAAAACTGCTCAGAATTGGTCAAAACAGGATCATTTCAGCTGCTCCATAAGCAAAGTGCATTGCATCTCACCTAAATACACTGTGTGGGTGCGTTGCATTTCAAAAATCCCTTCTATGGGTTGCGATGGGCGAGAAGTGACAAATGGCAGTGTCATTCCGCGAGGTGGAGAGGCATGGAAACTTCCAGAAACTTCTCCTGTGACACTTGCCTCTCTGAATTCGACCAAGGATGAGTAAGAGATCATCAATCTCCAAGTGGAAGCAAGAACTATCAGAGGGAAGACACTAATCAAATCACAAGCTGACTCATCTCCCTTACAGATATCTATATATGGATCCCTCATCCCAGAGATATAGAGGCTGGAATTTTGCATATTGTAAGGAATTACTGTTGGTTTCTTGAGACAACATCAGATTGTTGTGTGATCTAAGCTTTGTATGAGGTGAATAGGGGCTTCCTTGCTGAGAGGATGATGCTGGGTCAGAACAACTGGTTGTAACTCCCCTTGGCTCTTTCTTGTTTATCAATAAAAGCTATTCAAGTTTTCCTCCATACTCTTGTGTCATTCATGTTTGCTGCATTTGTATGGTCAATTTACATCTGATCCTAGATTGTTTATGATTATAGATCCATGTTCTTGTATAGTGCTATGCTACTATGATCTTACAGGTACTTTGTGAAGCTGGGCGTGCAAGGGAACAAGTAGCGAAAGACTATCAAGAGAGAGAGGAATCGGACTAGGAGATTAGCGCAAGACAGAGGTTGGTCTTCTTCGTTCTTCTCTCATCTATACTTCATAAAGGAAAAACGAAAGTAGCTTTGCTTTGTTTGTTTCTAAGGTAGCTATCACACCTTAGTGGGATAAGCAGTTCTGTGTAGACACTTTTCCCTGTAACAATAACCCCTCTGGATGGAGAAACCTTGTTCTATCATCCCAAATATTGCCTCAAGTGAGACTGCAGTCTGCACTACACAGATCATTTCTAAAAGGGCCAGTAGTATAGGGTTTAGTTGGTTAGCACAGCTAACTATGAACCTGAGTCAAAGCCTCTAAAGCCAACAAATGATTATGTTGTTAGGACCGGGATGTATTTGAGGGATGTGTAATGTGGTGACTGACTAGAAAAGAGATCCAAAATTGGGTAGATCAGACGTTGCACAAATTTTCCACACAGGAAAGAATAAATTTGCACCAGTCGACAAAAAGGTGGTTACAAAGGTATATATATACGAAACAACACGAGATCTTTTTCACATCGTTTGCTAATGAGATGCACGAGTGGATTTCAAAGCTAGCTGCAAACGAGCCCTATTGGAAACATGATGATCGTATTGTGTGGACCCTAAAGCTGATTAAGCAACTTAAGGACTCTGAAAATAAGTTCGCAAGAGTTTTGACTACTGGATCAATAGCATCCTCGGAGGCTTTATTACTGAATTTGCAATTAACACAACAGTGTTATGCATCGTAATTCTAATCACGAGCGTAATTTTATGGATTTACTTCGCCTTTACTAGACTATACGCATTATATCCTATTAATTCCTTGAGAGTGAACTGATAAGGTGTAATTCATGGATCGACAACAAGAAAAATGTTCATTTCCATGTTACTACTAAGCTTACCACGCGGTTAATTCATTTATTTATAATTAATCTATTTAAGAAAATATCACCTATATCTATTCACTTTTTATGTACTCTCATAGGGGGGCTGGGTGGGCAATTACCTGATCTACAACTTCGTTTGTTAATCCATTTTATTCATTTCCTTTCTTATTTCACAGTATCCTATGACGAAGTTAAACGTTGATTTTTCAAAGGTCCACAAGGTAAGTATCTGAATTCTTTGAAGCTCTAGATTAAGATGTTGTTATGTGAAAAGGGTGTTATGCCTATAGATTGATGTTTAAAAGAAGCCAGACTAGATCTACGCGAAGCGGAAAAAGATTTAAAGTAGACCGTGACAAATTTATTGAGGGTGAGTACAGTCCATTATTGGGTGAATCAGAAAGCGAAGAAGAAAGGAGAAACCCTAGTACACCTAGAGGTGTGGTGCAGTCAAAAACTCAAGGCACTTTTGGGATTCCTCATCCATCCACTCCACCTCCACCTTCGCCTCCACCTCATACACCTACACCTCCACCTCCACCTCCACCTCCACCTCCACCACCACTATTTGACATGGCTAACGCAGTGAAGATGTCTATTTTTAAGGGTCGGGGATCAAAGGATCCTGATCAATTTTGGTTTGTCGCAAAAGTTGTGTGGAAAGCGCAACAGATCAATGACGAAGATATGAAGAAAGAACATCTTGTTATAGCACTGTAGGATAGAGCATTATCGTGGTATATCAAGTACAGTATGATGAATCCAACTGCTTCACTAGTTGTGACGAAGAACAAACTAAACGCGGAGTTTAAAAATCCCAAGTCGCAATCACAATGCATTACAGAAATAAAAGAAATTAAGCAAGTCGTCAATGAGACTACTCGGGATGTAGATCAAAGGTTAAAATGTTTGTTGGGACAAGTCAACTTCCAGATCTATGATGAACAGTACAAAGAGTGGTCTATAGTTGCACTATTGCCACACCTCAAATTACCACTATCACAGCAAAAGATGGGGACGCAGGATGAAGCATTGGAAATCGTGATGAAGTTAGAAGATTCACGGTACAAGACACTCACATATGGGTTCAATAGATACAATCCAAACTAGAAATATTTCATATGGAACTACAAGATTTGGAGAAAGGTAAGGAAGGTCGGTCTGAGATATGTTCAAAATTTTGGTGTCTAAAGTGTAAAGTGGAAGGTCACTATAAGGACCAATGTCCTGTCTATCCTGATTATTTGGCTAGCGGAGGTCCCAATCCTTTGAAGCCGAAGCCTAGTGCTAGACCAAGTACCAGACCAAGCATATGTTGTAGTATTTTCTGAGTTGCAGAATAGCACCCGACCGATAACTGTTATTTGTTACAAAAATATCTGTAGTCGCCAAGGAAATTATATTGTAACTTTTGTCGATCAGTAGGACATGATGAGAAGAATTGTCGCAGCTATGATTTGATGATGGATCGAACTCTGACATACATAATGCAAGATGAATTCCACGCACATGAAGATCATTGTTCACCTGCAGCCCGCGGAGGATTTCAAGGTCAAGGACGTGGTTGAGGAGGAGGTGTTGCATGAGGTTGGGGTCAAATCATATGCTATAACTGTGGTGAAGCTGGACATTTTGTGCGGGATTGTCAGAACCCTTCTCACCCTTCCTGTAAGTATTGTAGAAAATTTGAACATGTGATAGAGGATTTCCCTGTTTTAATGGCTAAGATGCGAGAAAATAAGAATCAGCAGCCTTCGCAAAATTTACAAATGATGAGATCTGAACCATGTGAGGATGATCTAAGCATTAATATAGTGACACGAAGTGGTGTAGCTACCGAAGAATATAGAGTAGAGGGTAAAAAGCTTGTGGCAGATACATGGGTTAGGAAGGCAGGAGAGAAGAGCATTGGGTTCGATCTGCAGAAGGAGAAGGCAACTTTCATTGAGGAAAAGACGAGTTTCATGGACCCAGAAGCTTTGACATCAAGGACACAGATGCAACTAGTACCAAGGAATAACGCTCCTGAAGTAGTTACTACAATGGAGACCCTAATTCGACCATTCTGAAGTCCATTCTGTAAACATGTATGAAGTTGCTATGGGACCAGAAAGTAGTGGAAGGATTGTAAGAATTGAACGATAACTGTGCTAGTAAATAGAAGCCACATCCTGAACAATGCGCAATACAAGGTCAACAAAAATAAAAAGAGAATTGGCCAGGAAATGTGATTAAGTGCGCAGAATGGTGAATTTGAAATGGATCAAGTAATTCTGGACTTGGGATCAAATGTGAATGTATTACCAAAGCAGACTTGGGAGTGGATGGGGCAACCAAAGCTACAATGGTCACCAATTTAGCTGCACATGGCCAATCAGCAGAAGATTATCCCGATGGGTCACTTGCAGGGTGTTGTTGTAGACATTGAAGGAGCAAGCGTGCTGGAGGACTTTGAAGTTATTGATATTGTGGATGACAGTAATATGTATCCAGCTTTACTCATAATTGATTGGGATTTTGATATGGACACCATAATCAATCTAAAAAGGAGAAGTATGGTATTTGAAAAGAATAGTACCAGGGTCGTTGTTCCTTTAGATCCCTCTGAAGGAGCACGATATACAGAACCTGTCCGTGAAGAATACGGTGATGAAGATATTGACCACATCTACAAGTTAACTGCGCAAGATGAGGATTGGATCAACCCCATCGCAGATGGACGGATAAGCTGGGAGAAGGATAGTTCATGTCATTCAGACTCGGATGAAGAATTGGAGAACTGGAAGAATCGGTTTCATGAAGTTTCTACTCTGCATTATAATAGAATGACAAAATCTCTTCGCTGCATATCAAAAGAGGTACGTAATTTTCCATATTATGATGGTATATGTGATGGCAGCTTATTTCTAGACAAATTTGAAAGGGATGTACCAAAAGAATAGCAATTTTAGGCCTTGGATATAGCTTTGAGGGCTACACCTGCACGCTAGTGGGGCACACATAAGGATAATGTAAGAGATTGGAGGGAGTACCGAAGGTTGATGAGGCTCAGGTTTGGTCATGCAAACACAAGGATCACTGAGAAGTAAAATGGAAAGGATGATCCTCGAGATCATTTGTCTTGTTGGACTAAGGCATGGGTTGAAGAACCTTGACCAGAATGGGTACATGTATTTTTTCACACTTTGGATGTGATACTGATGAATTGGTATCTTGAAATAGATCTGCGCTATGGCACCACCAATTGGAATGATCTAAAGGAAATTTTTATATTAACCTTTAGCTTTGAAGATGGTTTTCAGTGTATCGATGATGTCCTTTAAGAAATTAGAGCTACAATTTTCCGTACACCTAATGAGCCAATGACTTGGGTATAGCCTGACTAGGACATGCAGTTGCAGCACACACTCAAATGCTATAATATGACTGCTAAGGAGGGAGAGGAAGATCCATGTAGCATTAATATCCCTAAGTCAGAAGGATAACATGAAGTGGCAGGACCAGATGTTGAAATACTTGATGTAACACAGCCTATTAAGATGAATTAGGTCAATATAAGCTCGAAGGCAGAGCCCAAGTTCATGTGCATAGGAGATTACTAGGATGAGGATACAGTAGGAAAGGTTGTCAAATTATTGCATGAGTATCAGGAGTTGTTTCCAACTAAATTCACGCAGTTAAAAGGCATTGTGGGAGACCTGGGCGTCATGAAAATCACTTAGAAGCTAGATGTGAAGCCTATAAAACAGCGCCCGTATAGGCTCAACCCTAAATATAAGCAGAAGGTAAAGGAGGAACTTGAGAAGATGGTCACATATGGCATAATCGAACCTATGGAAGAATCTGAATGGGTGAGCCCAATTGTAGTGCAGGAGAAAAATACTAAGAGAGAAATAAGGATCTATGTTGATTTAAGGAAGCTAAATGACGCATGCATGCATGACCTATTCCCAACACTGTTTAGGGATGAAGTTTTGGAAAATGTAGGAGGAAAAGAGGCCTACTCCTTTACAGATGGGTTTTCAAGGTACCATCATATTAAGATAGAGACAGAAGATAAAAGTAAGACCACTTTTGCTATTGAATGGGGATCCTTTCAATATACAGTCATGTCGTTTGGGTTGAAGAATGCACTAGCAATATTTTCAAGAGTTATCGTCGCATCGTTTAAAGAATTCATTCACAAGTTTCTGGAGGTTTACTTTGATGACTAGAAAGTCTTTAGACTGTTGAAAAATCATGTCTCAAGCCTACACTTGATGTTTGATATCTGCGGAAAGTATCAAATCTCATTGAATTTGAAGAAGTGTATTTTTTGCGTACCTTGTGGAATTTTACTAGGGCATGTCGTTTGTAAGTAAGGGTTGATGGTGGACCCTGCAAAAATCGTTGTTATTATCAATTTGGATTCATCGAAGAATGTGAAGTAGTTATGCGCCACTCTTGGACACACTAGGTGTTACCGAAAATTCATTAAGGCATATGTGCAGATCATTGCGTCGATGGAGAAATTACTAAAGAAATATGCCACCTTTTGTTGGGATGATGTGTGTTAAAAGAGTCTTGACATCCTGAAGGAAAAAATGGTCACTACGCTGATCTTGGTGTTTCCAGATTGGAATATGGAGTTCCACGTTCATGTGGATGCATCGTGCATAGCTTTGGGAGTTGTCTTAATGCATCCAAGAGAAGGGGGTCTTGATCACCCCATTGCATTTGCGAGTCAGAAATTGTCTGAGGAGAGGAATTATTCCATGATGGAGCGAGAAGGCTTGGCTATGGTGAACAAGCCTGTGTTGGTGGGGAATATATGTTAATCTAGGTTGTCATTGATGTCAATATAGTAGTGTTTGTGATGGAAAATTATTTGATACATGATGTTGTCTATTAATTCCCATTGATCATAATGATCATAGTGATGAATGTTTGATATATGATGATATTATGAGATGGAAGATCCAAGTGGATTAAATACATATATACAAACATAATAAAAGTAGTAGAGCTATCGGAGCTTATTGGAAGCCATCAAAGAAGAGTTATCGGAAGAGAAGCCATAACAGACGAGTTCACAGTAAAGACCAAAAAACACATCGGTGGCTTATATCGGCGCTTTATCGACAACTTTATTATATGCCACCGCACGAAACCTGTGATTGCGATATTACTACAGACCCGAAACAAGTTATGGTAAAAACCCTATACAATATCGCATCCACCACGTCACAAGCCTTAAAGCCTTGTTACATTCAAATCCTCTGATTGCGATATGTATTGTGGACCCGATGGTTCCATTTCAATATGCCTTAATACAATATCGCATCTATCGCAAATCATAAACCATAAAAGTTTATTATGTATCACCACCCCAAATCCGCCAATTGTGATATGTGTATTGTAGACCCGCCCAACCATTACAATGCACCGTTATGTTATATTGTGTCTGCCTCATTGGGAGTCATATCACAAATCTTAAGAGTTGACACGGCCAAACTATCGATTGCGATAGTATTGCGGACCACCGATTGCGATAAGGGCGTGGACCCCAAACCACCGATTGTGATAGACCTGATGGATCGTAGATTGTGATGAAGCTATGGACCCGAAAAATTTATTAACTGTTGTTTAATATTATATCATGTATGTTTCATCGAAAGTATGAATATCAGCCGTGTTACATCAATGATTTTAAGAGTTTCGATTATGGGATTTCAAATAGTTGTGATTGCGATTAATAACGTGGCATGTGAGACCTCCATATGGGCCTTGTGAATATTAAAAAGGGCCTCTTTGATATATTGTGTAGTAAGAGACCTCTGAAAAGTTGGGATTACGATTAGCGATGATGTGGCATATGGGGACCGCCAGACTTCTATTATAATATGGGTATAGCCTCTTCTATAATGCGATTTCTGTAGAAAGGCTAAGTTATAATTGATTGAATATTAACAAAAGGCCCTACGATATATTTTAATATACCACCTCATGCATAAGTCATCCCCTCCATGAATGAACGGGTCATTTCATTTATTTGCAAAACTCATATATATATACAAGTTGAAATGCTTCACTTGAGGTATGCATTCGAGCATCAATTATAGAGAGAAGAAGTAATAGTTCACAACTCGTGAACTTGAAGGAACAGAGGAAGTTGAAGATCGAGTAAGAAGGAATAAAGTCGAAGGTCCAGTAGGAAATAAGTCGAATGACGAGAAATTCTATTTGATTAATCTTTGAAACAATTGGACCTGTGATGAATTAATCAAGTACAGAACAGTTCTATGAAGGGAAAATAAAGTTTCATCTGCCATCGTTTGAAGGGAGCAGTAGATAGCACCAGCATTGAAGTGCTTGTGAGTTTGTTTCTTGGAAGTAAGATATCGTGATAGTAAGAACAGTGAGAAGCGGTCACTCTTGAAACAGTTACCACAACAGTAAAGAACAGAGGGTTGAAAACAGAGAATTATCTTTATGCAAACATTGATGGCTTAGCGCAACCTATCAAAGATATCCTGTTAAAAAGAATCAGCAGATCTTGGAGAAATTGTTGGAAATCATGATGGCTATTTAAAATCATCATGATGTAACTTCTGTAGACTATGTTTGGGACATATGAAGAGTTGTGAAGACTCCTTCATATGAAGACAGGTTTTCATGAATATAGCAGTGAAGTTGTAGGTTGACAGAATTCAATGAAGAAGATTTTGGGAGCAGATAATTACTATCAAACATATCTAGACAAAATATAACAGTGGGTTGGAGCCCAGAGGGTTAGTGCCCTGAACGTTGGAGCCTCAAACAAACAAGGTAGGTGCCTTGAAGGATAGGGTTGGAGCCCTAGAGGATCGGTGTCCTCAAGAAACCAGGTCAAAGCCTATACCAGAGAAGGGTTGGAGCTCTAAGGGTTAGAGTTGCTAAACACAAGGTTGGTGGCTTGAGAAGATAGGGTCAGTTCCCTAGAGGTTGAAGCCTCCCAAAAGACCAAGTTGGTGCTTCGCAACAGGTTGGAGCCTGGAAGATTGAAGATCGGTGTCTTCATCAAGGGTTGGATCCCAAGGATATATTGTACCTAGTTTATTATAAATATTATATTAATAAAATCATTTATTCCTATTGTTCATTTTGTGTTCCCAACATAATTGATGTAACTGGTAAAAGTAACAATTGAAAAGGAATATTGATTCACCCCCCCCCCCCAATATTTCCAACAATTGTTATTAGAGTCAGTACCTTCACTCAAAGCCTAACATCTTGAAGGTTGATCATTACAACACAAATGGCGAAGCCAAGAAAGAAATTCTCCAATCCTCCTAAAAATGTGTCTCCCTCAACCAACGAAATTGAAGTCAATCAATTTTTGAAGGCTCCATTGTTCAATGGAAACTTTGATATATGGGAAGCAAGAATGAGGTATTTCTTAAAGACTCAAAGCATTGAATTCTAGAAATCAGTGGTTTCTAATAGCATGATGGATGGATAATCCATGGAACATAATACATGAGAAATGAAAGCAATCTTGAATGGGCTACCTGATTCTATGAAGGGCAATTTTGAAAAATGTTCGTCAAAAAAAGGCATATGGGATAAAATTCATGATATTCACTCAAAAGGAGCATTGACAATGATCTCTAGTCAAGAAAATGATGGAAAACAAGAAGGAAACCCAAAGCCCATCAAGGAAGCTAAAGATAAGAGTGATAACTTCAAGGCTAAAGAAGATCTAGAAGATGAAGAAAATGAAGAAGATTTTGAAGAAAATCTCCTCACTAAACTTATGGCTTCCATAGAAGAGATTAGCAAGTTGAGAAACGAAAATCAGGAACTTAAGAAGAAAGCGTAAGTTGGTGACCAGGACAAGACAAGGAAGGAATTTGACCTTGTGAAGCTTCAAGTACAAGAAAGAGATGAGGAGCTCGCCAAGATTAAGGAATAATTTCATCAAAACAAGAGAAAGCATCATGAAGAAGTCATATCTATGACAAATCAATTGTATAAGGCAAAGAAATGGGAAGATACCTTGTCAAGACACCTTGAACAAAGGCACAAGAGCTTGAACAAACTTGAAGCAGAGATTGGTCAATACAAGGGAGAGGTCTCCTCCCTTAGATATCAACTAGAACAAGGAAGGAAACAAGCGTAAGGAGTTGAGAAGGTGATGGAAACTTTGACATTCATAGAAGGATAAGTTGATGAAGCAGAAAAGGAGAGAAACACCATGATATGCCAACTAGAATAAAAGGATGATGACCTCACCAAGTTAAAATTAGAAATCACTTCCCTTAAGGCCTAATCATGTGAAGCAACCAAGATGAAGGAAGAAATGGAGATCATTCTATCAAAGAAGGATGAAGAGTGCAATAAAATGAAGGAAGAAATTGTCTTTCTTAAAAAGTAAGTTCACTTTCTATATAAGAACTTGAAAAGTTATCAAACCCTAGATGACATCCTATGTCATCAAAGGTCTCCCCTTGATAAATCAGGTCTTGGATATGAAGGAGAATCCTCAAACAAGAATGATAATGCTTCAAACAACAAATATGTGAGAAATCCAGAAAGAAATATTGATGCTCCCAGTTCCAGCAAAGGCAAAGATAAGAGTCAAGGCAACAATGAAGGAAGTCCCATTCCAAGAAGAAATGTAGATGATGTCACGGATGCAAGAAGAAATGATTATAATCAAAGAATCTCAAGGCAAAAAGACTTCAGAAGTACATCAAGGAAACCTTCTTCTCCCAGGTACAAAAGTATATTTTTTGGTTATTGTTATGCTTGTACAAACTTTGGACACATGGAAAAATAATGTAGGGCATGTCACAAAGATAGACATTATGGTCCCCGACAATATTCGAGAAGCAATTTTTCAGGAAGAAATCATGAATTCTTACTCATGAAAAACATAGAATGCTTCAAGTGTCATAACATTGGTCATATGGCACATGATTTTAACTTGACTTGGGCTCCTACACAAGCTAGAACCATGCCAGAGAAGAGAATTACAAAAGTATGGAGAAGAAAGCAAATATAATACAAAAATACCCTAAACTCTCCAGCCAACAACACATGTTGTTGACTTGATGAAGATGTCCTTGATATTCTGAGTGTTTGATGATGGGATTCTTCCAAAAAGAGACCATGCATACAGTTAGGGGGAGCTTTTGACTCTTGATCATTATTGTAGAAGCTATCCATGAAAGGGTCCTTATGAAATCCTTAATGAGCTATATTAGCAATCATTCTTTGATAGATCATTTCTCAGGAACACTCCTTTGAAATAACATGATCTCCTATCTATCCAATGGATTTTTTTTTAAGATGTTTTCCACTTGATCACTAAGCAAGAATTAGAGAAGAAAAATGCCATCTAATGCTAATAAGCAAATAACTGTGTTTTTTTTTATTATAGAAGTTGAATATTTCAACTCAGGGATTTCATGTGAGAACAGGTAAATTATGGACACAAATAGAGGCAACCTTCAAACAAACAGATACATCTGGGAATGAAGCTTGAAGCAAGAGCAGTTAGAAGCATATAAAAAAACTGAAGCATTTCAAAAATCTACCAATCAGTAAAAAGAATTCAAAAGACAGTCACAGATTGGATGTCAAATCTTCTAGTAGAAATAACTTGCAGAAACTTTTACTAGAACACAAGGGAAAATGGCTCATCAAAAGTACTATAGAAAGAAGAATGTTGCACAGTCGAATATAAGCTCAGTTTAATGCTGGTCACTTTGGAAAATAGCAACAGTGAGGCACAATCTCTCACCATCTCATTCGAATGCAATAATGTTAAAATATTGAATGGCAGTGACTTAAGGAGAAGCACAGAAATACAAAGGAACTCGGATTTGAAGAAAGATAGTGAGAAAGACAATTTCAGTGGTTTTCTCTCTTGTTTTGGACTATGAAGACCTCTTAAATATGACTATGGAGACAACAGAATACGGACAGCAATCCTTCTATCTTGAGAAATAAGAAGAGCACCATGACAGGGGGAGCAGTTTGACAAGAGGAGCAGTTCAACAGGGGGAGTCCTTGTGCACACCTTTGCCATTGTTGTTAAAGGGGGAGAGAAGAAGAATATTGCCATCAATGAAAATGGGGGAGATTGTTAATCTAGGTTGTCATTGATGTCAATATAACAAAGTTTTTTATGGCAAATGCTTTGATACATGATGTTTCCTATTGATTCCCATTGATCATATGCTCATAGTGATGAATGTTTGATATATGATGATATGGAAGATCCAAGTGGATTAAATACATATATACAGACATAATAAAATTAGTAGAGCCATTAGAGCATTTTATCGGAAGCCATCAAAGAAGAGATATCAGAAGAGAAGCCATAACGGAGGAGTTAATAGTAAATACCACAAAACACATCAACAGCTTATATCAGTGCTTTATCGGCAACTTTATTATATGCCACCACACAAAACCTGCGATTTCGATATTACTGTGGACCCAAAACAGGTTATGGTAACAACCTTATACAATATCGCATCCACTGCGTCGCAAGTCTTAAAGCCTTCTTACATTCAAATCCTCTGATTGTGATATGTATTGCGGACCCGATGGTTCCATCGCGATATGCCTTAATACAATATTGCATCTATCACAAATCGCAAACCATAAATTTTATTATGTATCACCACCCCAAATCTGTCGATTGCGATATGTCTATTGCGGACCCACTGGACCATTGCAATACACCATTATGTTATATCAAGTCTACCTCGTCGCGAATCATATCATAAATCTTAAGAGTTGACACGGCCAAACCATAAATTGCGATAGTATTGCAGACCACTGATTGTGATAAGGGCGTGGACCCCGAACCCTCGATTTTGATAGACCCAACGAATCACCGATTGCGATGAAGTTGTGGATCTGACAGATTTATGAACTGTTGTTTAATATTATATCACGTCCATTTCATCAGTAGTATGAATATCAGCCGTGTTACATCGGTGATGTTAAGAGTTGCAATTGTGGGATTTCGTATAATTATTATTTTAATTAATAATGTGGCATGTGGGACCTCCATATGGGTCTTGTGAATATTAAAAAGGGCCTCTCTGATATATTGCGTAGTAAGAGACCTCCAAAAAGTTGCAATTGCGATTAGCGGTGACATGGCATATGGGGACCACCATACTTCTATTATAATATTGGTATAGCCTCTCCTATAATGTGATTTATGTAAAAAAGCTAAGTTATAATTGATTGAATATTAACAAAAGGCCCTCCGATATATTTTAATATACCACCTCATGCACAAGTTGGCCCCTCCACCAATGAACTTGTTTCGTTTATTTGCAAAACTCATATATATATATATAGATATATATATCTATATATATATATATATATACAAGTTGAAATGGTTCACTTGAGGTATGTATTCAAGCATCGATTACAGAGAGAAGAAGTAACAGTTCACAACTCATGAACTTGAAGGAACAGAGGAAGCTGGAGATCGAGAAAGAAGGAAGAATGTCAAAGGTCCAACAGGAAACAAGCCGAAGGACTAGTAATTATGTTGATTGGGTTAATATTTGAAAGGCTCGGACCTGTGATGAATTAATCAAGTATAGAAAAGTTCTGTGAAGGGAAAATAAAGTTTCATCTGTCATCGTTTGAAGGGAGCAGTAGACAACACCAGCATTGAAGCACTTGTGAGTTTGTTTCTTGGAAGTAAGATATTGTGACAGTAAGAATAGTGAGAAGCAGTCACTCCTGAAACAGAGTTTACAGGTGTGATCTCAATCAGAGCCATAACACAACAACAGTGATATTACACAGGGATTTCACTCGAAAACCTCGAGTCTAAAGAGTGCACAGACTCTCCCTCTCAGTGCCTTTGATCAACTGTTCATAGCTGTGTGGTTTCTCTGACTCTCTGTCTCCCCTCTGTCTCTAACCAACTGCCTTTCTCTCTGTGCTGCCATAGAAAGGCTTTTAAGCCTATCGGCACTGTCAATTCAATCCCCTTCTTGGGCACTCTGGCTCCCCAGCCACTATCCGTTCAAATCTCTATTGAGCGTTAAACAATCATTGCAAAACACTCTAAGGTATGGTGGCCACCTGTTTTCAAACGGAAAGGACCAACATGGGTGAAAATCCCCGAAAATACACTTTTTGTTCATACACAACAATACACAGAAATACATTGAAAACCAATAGAAAAACCTGACCGCAACATTAAATCTAGACTTCAAATGATATAAAGACCGCCCTATAATCCTCTCGAGTCCGCCTTTTCGCAAGCCCACCATTGATCTGCCTTCAATCCGATAGTTTCTATCCAACCTGAAACATCAAGTAGTCTGCTTGATCTCCACCGTTGATCCACGATCTTCCAATCCAACGGCTAACAGCGATTTCGGGCGGCCTATGTGCACGGAGATTACCCGCCCAAAAAAGCGTTTTTCTCTCTCCTGCGGTGTGTTACGTGTCAACCAGTGTATGGAATCGGGCGGAGCCTCTCCAATACTGCTTACCGCCTGAAGCCTGCCTGAAATACCGCTTACCATGGAATTCAAATAACACAAGGCCATGTTTATAAACCTTTCGGGTCCATGTATATCACATAGTCTTCAGGTCATTCCCCTTTGTTGTTTTGCGATGCAATAAGTCGCATATCGCATGGTCTTCGGGATTGCGGGTTAAGTCCTCCCCTTTGGAATTTGCGATGCGATAAATGTTATCTCCACCGTTGATCTGCGCACTTGATCAATGGTCCACGTTAAGTTGCTGGATTGCGATCGCAATTCCCATAAGGCTGCCTCCGATACACTCCCCTGGGCTGCTCCGATGTGATATCTCCGATTCAATCTGGCCAGTTCGACGGCTCTGGTGCAACAAGACGTCATTATTTGTTTAACTCTATTTTCCACCATTCCTTAATGTTTTTCCATGTGATAGTGTTTTCCGATATTTGAAGACTTAGAGGTTTAGAGGGTTTAAGATCCATTTTGGATCACGCCTTCCCAGTGAAAAGCTTTTGGACCACCAAAAGTTGGTTTTTAGGCATCGATCAAGTGAGGATACAGCTCCCTCACTTGTTTAACTTCTATCCATCATGCTTTTCTTGGATTTGAACCTTTGAGCCCTGCTCTCAGGTACTCAACATCCAAGCCCATCATCAGACCTTGGGAAGAGCTTGTCCACAACAAACACAAAACTGGTCTCGGATATGAGAAGGACTTGTCCTTTCATATTCCAGACTACTCAAAGCCCATTCAGTTTCAGAGTGTTGGATTCCTTCATGACAGTTCACCTCCAGCTGTTCCAAATTCTGCCCCTCTTCCATAGCAATAGCAACAACAGTAGATTGTGAAATGCCAACACTGTGACCGAGTTGGCCATTTGAAAGATCATTGTTTTGATATTCATCCATGTAAGCATTGTCATAAAACCACTCATTCTTCACACAGATGCTTCAGAAACAAACATCCTGCAAGAACAAAGATTCATCTTGGATGGGTCGCTTCTTGGCAATGGGCATCAATAGCCAATAAGATATTCCAATCACATGTCTGAACTTGTTCTAGAGTATTGAACAGTCTTTCAGTTGAGTTTTCTCCATCATCTCACCTTGTATCTGACAGGGGGGAAATGATGGTCATATACAAGCTTCAAAGCCACATCAAGCGAGCCTGAGCCACAACCTGTCACACCAGTTTCAAAATTGTAATCAGAGACAAAGATGCCCCTGAGCATGCCTTCGGTTGGTAATCTGGGACACTTCCTCTAGCAGAAGACTTTAGCTTCTTGCTAGTTTCAAAAGAATTCTAGAAATATAATTGGGGACACTTCCTCTAACAGAAGACTTCAGCTTCTTGCTAGTTTTGGAAGAGTTCCAGGAATTGCATTAAGCATTCCAGAGTTGTTGGTCATCCTTAAACCATCACAGGTTGAGACTTCCCTTTTCAGGTTGAAGTTCTCCCTTATATGTGGGGTGAGACCTCCCTTTCATGGTTGAAGGTTTCCCTCTTCAAAACAATAGGAGCACTTCTCTAGTAGAATACTTCAGCGTCTTTCCAGTTTTGGAAGAGTTATAGGAATTGCACTAAGCATTCCAGTGTTGGTGGTCATCTGTAAACCATCGCCCTTTATACCAACATTTCAGAGAGCACATTCAGCCTAGTGCTGCCATGCATTTTTGCACATTTTGTATTACAGCTCTCTTCTTAGACTCATACATAACCCTTTGGATTAAGGGGGGAATGTCGGACACCTAATCCTCAATGGGTTAGTGTCGAAGCCGAATAGACAAAAGGAATTCCAAGAGACCTTGGGATGTGAAACCCAACGGTCAAAACATGTACTATAAATGTCTATGATTTGTTAATAAAATTGTATTCTCATGTTTTATCTTTCAGATTATGTTGCTGCCATGTGTGTGTTTAACAAAATACATTGGATTTTTCAAGATCATTTGCCTTTACAACCATTAGTAAAAATTGCTTACTCGAATTCATAATTCCTTTCAACTGTCCTGAGTTTATGAGAGAATAGTTACCCTTGAGTTTATGACCTCTTACAATATATTCCATTCCATCTTTAGTGAGTTGATACTTATTTTCAGCTCTATAGAAAATAGCTTTCCTATCATACAATTATGGACTTCCCAAAACAATACCACATATATCCAATGGAACTATATCTAACTCAACCTCATCTACAAATGTTGATCCAATAGCAAACCTAAGTTTACATTGTCTTGTGACTTGTAGCTTCGTTTTATCACACACCCAACCTAATGGATATGGCTTCTCATGAGGTTTTGTTTGTAATCCCAACTTCTCTACAATTGTTTCAGAAATCAAATTTACTTGTGATCCACTATCAAACAAATTATCAATCTTCTTGTGCTTGGAAATTACTCAAATACGAAAAAGCTCATTTCTTTCCCTCTCATTATTTTCATTATCAACAAATTGTGCAAAATTACTAGTGGATGCTTCAAAATCTTTAGCTTTAATACATGTGGTTGTAACTGTTGTTTCATCGCTTGAATCTGATCCCAAGTCCTGCTGAATAGCTGCAGCATTCTTTTTCTTCTTTCCACCGAAATTCTGTGGTTTCAGTTCTGGATGCAAAAACCTGCAGTGTGCCTCATCATGTCCTTCTTTCTTGCAATGAGTGCATGAAGGTTTATCCTTCTTTACAGTGTTTTCTTTCCTCTCCTTCCATTTCAGTTTCTTATTTTCCTTACTCTTGCTTACAGAATATTTAGATGATCCCCCAACCTCTGGGTTACATTCTTACCTCTAGCTTCTAGATGAGTGGCTTGAACTGATACATCATCTAAGCTAGTGGGATTAAACATGAGAATAGTATGCTTTAAATAGCTATGAAGACCACCTATATACTTCAATAAAGTCTCAGGTGAGTCTAATGATATTCCTAGAGTTAAAGCTCTCTTTCTGAATTCCTAAGTATAACTCTGTACACTCTGACCCTTCAACTGATGAAGAGTTTGCCAACTCATCATTGCCTGTTGCATGTAAGCTAAAGGATAGAATTGCTTTTTGATAGCAGAAACAAATTCATTCCAGGTAGAAATTATTTTACCATGTTTTTGCAGATCAGCTTGTGTCTTGCCTTCCCACCATACTAGTGCAGTTCCTCCAAGTCGAAGGCTAGCCAGCTGAATCTTCTTCCTTTCTGAATTAACGATCTGTACCCTACAGTATACATCAATTTGTCTTATCCAATTATCTAGCTTTTCTACATTAAGTTCTCCATCATAAATTGGCAAATCAAACATCACATCTAATTTGATTAAGGAAGTTTTCTTTTTTTCTTAGAAGAGCTAGAAGATGATGAGGATGATGAAGGTGATGATGGAGGAGATGGTGGAGAAGGCATTTCTCCTTTTCCTTTTCCTTCTGGAGGGGAAACTAGAAAAGGTTCCTCTGCTCCTTTGTCTGGTTTAGGTGTTGAAGTGCTTTCACCTCGACCCTTCTTAAATTCCAGATACATCTCTTCCACCATGGCTTGGAGTACCTTAAAACTTTCTATAAATTGAGATTTTGATCCCAATGGAGTTTCTTCTACCATTCTCCTCTGAGAATAGACTCTTCCAATCTCTGGATTAGCCTCAACAAGTTCTCCTTCTCCTAGTTTGAGCTTTAATCTAGTTAGCATTCAAAATCCAGCACAATGTGCAGGAATTAATCAATATTAAGGTATTACAGACTCGTGTAGGAATGCCTATATTATTTAGTGCAACAGATCAAAAATATTGCGAATAATATAGACAATGGATAGTTATAAAACATAATAAACACACACATCAACACAGCAAAATAATCAAAGAGTTCACCAGACTTCCTGGCTATATCTCCTGGTCCAGCTTTCAGTGTCGACCTCTATATTATGTCTTCAAGAACATAGTTTACAGGTGTGAGCTCAATCAGAGCCATAACACAACAATAGTGATATTACACAGGGATTTCACTCGAAAACCTAGAGTATAAAGAGTGCACAGACTCTCCCTCTTAGTGCCTCTGATCAACTGTTCGTAGTTGTGTGGTTTCTCTGACTCTCTGTCTCCCCTCTGTCTCTAACCAACTACCTTTCTCTCTGTGCTGCCATAGAATGGCTTTTAACCCTATCGGCACTGTCGATTCAATCCCCTTCTTGGGCTCTCTAGCTCCTCGGCTGTTGTTCATTCAAATCCTTGTTGAGAGTTAAACAATCATTGCAAAATGCTCTAAGGTATGGTGGCCACCTGTTTTCAAACGGAAAGGACCAGCGCGGGTGAAAATCCCCGAAAATACACTTTTCGTTCATACACAACAATACACAGAAATACATTGAAAACCAATGAAAAACCTGACTGCAACATTAAATCCGGACTTCAAATGATATAAATTCCACCCTATAATCCTCTCAAGTCCACCTTTTATTGTTGTCGCAAGCCCACCGTTGATCTGCCTTCAATCCGACAGTTCATATCCAACCCAAAACATCAAGTAGTTTGCTCGATCTCCACCGTTGATCCACGATCTTCCAATCCAACGACTGACAGCCATTTCGAGCGGCCTACATGCACGGAGATTACCCACCCGAAAAAGTGGTTTTCTCTCTCCTGCGGTTTGCTATGTTTCGGCCGGTGTATGGAATCGGGCGGAGCCTCTCCAATACTACTTACCGCCTGAAGCCCGCCCGAAATACTGCTTACCACGGAACTCAAATAACATAAGGTCGTGTTTATAAACCTTTTGGGTCCATGTATATCACATAATCTTTGGTTCATTCCCCTTTGTTGTTTTGCGATGCGATAAATCGCATATCGCATGGTCCTCAGGCCTGTGGGTTAAGTCCTCCCCTTTGGAATTTGTGATGCGATAAATGTTATCTCCGCCGCTGATCTGCGCGCTCGATCAACGGTCCACATTAAGTCATTGGATCGCGATCACAATTCCCATAAGGTTCCTCCGATACACTCCGCTGGCCTATTCCGATGCGATATCGCCGATTCAATTTGGTCCGTTGATTTGGCCAATCCGACGGCTCCTGTGCAACGAGACTTCATTCTTTGTTTAACTCTGTTTTTCACCATTCCTTAGTGTTTTTCCATGTGATAGTGTTTTCCGATATTTCAAGACTTAGAGGTTTAGAAGGTTTAATATCCATTTTGGATCAAGACCAATTTGGTGCTTCGCAACAAGTTGGAGCCTGGAAGATTCAAGATCGGTGTTTCATCAAGGGTTGGAGCCCTATATATATTGTGCCTGATTTATTATAAAGATTATATTAATAAAAGCATTTATTCCTATTTATCATTTTGTGTTCTCAACATAATTGATTTAACTAGTAAAAGTAACAATTGAAAAGGAATACTAATTCATGCCCCCTCTCAGTATTTCCAACAAGATCTACAGGTGGCTCTTGTTGTTCCAAGAATATGATTTTGAAGTAATAGTCAATCCAGGATGACTGAACGTTGGGTCGGATCATCAATCCAGAATTGAGACCAGTGAAGAACTAACCAACACTGAAGAAGGATTTCCAGATGTGCAGCTCTTTGCAGTAAGGGTTGTTGATGAGAGTTTTGTAGATATTATCTACTTTTTTACTACCGGGGTAGCCCCAGCAGATTATACAATGCAACAGAAGAAATAACTAGTAGTCTGAGCCACGGATTTTTCTCTGATTACTGGGAATTTGTATAAAATGGGCCCTGATTAGATATTGTGTAGATATGTCCCTGAGAATGAACGACACAGTGTTTTGGTAGAAGCACATGGTGGTGTCGCAGGAGGACACTATGTAGGAAAAGACACTGCAGAGAATATTTTGAGAGCATGACTATGGTGGCCCATGATGCACGAGGATTCTAAATATTATTGTAGTGCTTGTGATGTTTGTCAGAGGATAGGAATACCATCGAGAAGAGATGAATTTTCGTTGAAACCACAAGTTACTTTGCAGCCTTTTGATAAGTGGGATATTGATTTTGTTGGTCCGATCAACCTGTCGGGCAAGAAAATGGGTGCATGATACATTATTACTTCGATGGATTATCTAACCAGGTGGGTTAAGGCACAACCGGTAAAGGATTGCAACGCAGACACTACTGTGCACTTCATCTTTGAGTATATACTATCAAGGTTTGGGTGCCCAAAGATCCTAATGAGTGACAGGGGATCACACTTCCTAAACAACACTATTGAAGCATTATCAGAGGAGTTTCAGGTACATGATTAGAAGAGCACGCGTTATCATCATCAGGCGAATGGTACAATCAACACTTTCAACAAAATTTTGGAGAATGCTCTGACTAAGGTGTGCAACATCAACAAGAATGATTGGGATGTGTGCATACCAGCAGTTTTATGGGCATACAGGACTACTTGCAAGAAGTTGACTAGGCAGACTCCGTTTAGACTGGTGTATGGACAGGAAGTTGTAATGTCAATGGAATATATAGTACCAAGTCTTAGAATCACAGCAGTCACGAATATGGCAGACAATGATATTATGGAAAAAATATTGGAACAACTTCTCATGCTAGAAGAAGATTGTTTTCTTGCATGATTTCAACAACAAGTACAGAAAGCCAAAGAAAAGGCATGGCACGATTGACATATTAAGCAGCGAACTTTTAAGAATGGAGACTTGGTTTTGTTGTACGATAGTAAGTTCGCGCAGTTCCCTAGTAATTTCAAGATGCATTGGCTAGGCCCGTACGTTATCATGGATATCTCAGATGGTGGTGTAGTTCAACTCGTGAAGCTGAATGGAGAATTATTTTTTGGGTGAGTAAATGGGAGTAGGTTGAAACTCTACAGGGACGATTCCATCCCTAGGGTTGTACGATGACTATATGAATGTAGGACAGTCTTAGTACTACAGGAAATTGGAAGGAAGCACAAGACTACAAAGTACTCTGCCAATGATGGACCTTGTCAAAGGAGGGTTGCACGGCATTCAGGAGGATGGCGCAGGTGGAGGAAGATGCAACGAAGAAGGGGTAACTGCATTGCAGGGAAGGCTCTGATGGAGTTTGTCTAGAATATGATCGTTTGGGTTGCTACAGTTGATTTGATAGGGAAATTTTTGTTAAAAGGAGTGGGGGAAACACATTGAAGGAGCATATCTAGGAATATCTACAACAAAAATAACATTTATGAGGAGGATCTGCAGGAGATTGAAGGGTTTGAATTTGAAAAATACTATAAATATGGTACCCTGCTCCACAGTCGAACACTTTTATTGTTCATAACTCGAAGTGTGATTTTTCGCCTAAGTGTGAGCCAAGCATTTCATTGGATGTCTAGTAGGAGTTGGGAAGAGATTGAGCAATATTTTCTTAGGAAAGGGCTAGGATTCATTATGACTACTACACTGCCAGTACATGCCCCTATGCTAAGATCGCGAAGAGAAAAACCTACTTCCGCAGCAGCAGCGCTAAGAAGTAGAAGAAGCCCCAAAAGGCTCCAGTTAGGCCATCACAAAGGAAAATCCCCACAGAACAACAGAGCAAGGAGAGAATGGATAAACTGAAGCAATCAGTGAATCCCGAAGATTTTGATGAGGAAGAAGTGGCTATCGTAATAGAGGATATTAGTGTAGACGAGGTGGACCCAATCTCTAGGTTTCCACCCTATATGTCACTGCGGAAGCCAACCTCAAAGGTGACCAAGGACCCAAACGCGATCAAATTTAAGGTCTTTACACCCCTATTACCAGAGGATATACCAATTGAGGGACACTTGCTAGCAAGGGTGCCACAGTTGTGCATGCAGGACTGGAATCTTAATGATTGAAGCAAGTATCCCCAATTCGAGCCCACCGAGTATCTGAACATCGTATACTATGAGGAAGTTGTAGTGACAAGGGTTGAGCTGATGAAATGGGTGGTAGGCCTTCAACGTGCTGGATTGTTGAATATGTTATGTGTTCCACACTCCGGGCGTAGTAACATCAATACAATTTATGTGCACCAGCTATTAGCATTAGTGCATAATGAGTGTCTGCGGCTCGGGACACCGATCCTGATTGATGATATGTTAATTCGAAGGATTACTACGCTGCCTTACTAAGGAGCAAACCCCACTGACACATTTGTCAAGAAATATCAGGAGAAAAAGTTGGCTGATCAAATGAAGAAATACTTCCGCTTAATCAAGAAATCGCGGGGATATTACATTAGCTCCATTAATGATGAAGTTGTGCATTTTTCTGCACACATTCTGGCTGGTAAAACAATGAGGAAGTGTCGGGCAGACGAAGTATCAGCCCCAGTTGTATCCTTGGTTGCGCAATGCAGCAAGGGGGTCTAGTTTAAATGGGCAAGGTATTTATCTCATGAGTTTTTGGAGGACTGTCACAAAGCGCAAGAATATGGGAAGCAATTCCACTACGTGTGGTTATTGCTCTTAATTGCACTAACAGAATGGAAGACATCGGACGAGACACAGTTCCCCACTGTCGACCCTGACGTGTGCGATATTTTGAAGTATGTCTCGTTGTGGGCATCTAAGGAAATGACTTGAATTACAGAGAAAAAATGTTCTAGGTATTATTAGAGATGGACCTACGGACGGTGATCAACCAGAAGTCGTGGTTATCACCGAGTTTGTTTCAGGAATATCGTAGCATTACCAACTTCAAAGCATATTTTCACCATGTGTACATTCGCGCGAAGAAAGATTTGGAGGTGGTATGGTATGAGCTACTATTTTTAGTTACTGAGGAGGACATCCTTCTCGTGATAAGAAAGTGGTCTAGTAATTATCTCACTCCCACTATAGAGGATCCAAAGTAGGAAGGTACAAGTAAGACACAGCAAGCCACTTCAGGTGCGCAGACCAAAAAGTTGGCGGTGCAGGAGAAGGTGCCTCAGAAGGTCACAATTGACCTTGAGAAGAACACCGGGCAGGAAACAGAGCGCGAAGTTGAGCAGGAGACTGACGAGGGTGACCAGGGTGGTGAAGACTCTTTTGTGGACACTGAGGACATTTATTCCCCGTTTATAGTGAAAATACGAAAGAAGCAAAGTGTTGGAGGCATGCAGAAGAAGCAGAAGTCCAACAAATCCACTGGCTTAGATCCGATGGTCCTCACTGAGTGGGACATCGATGAGATAGGAGACACAGTCTAGTTTGTGATGGAGGAGTTTTGGGGAAACATTGAGGACCAGTACAAAGCAGTGTTGACATAGGTCCAATAAGGCGTCAAGAAGCTAGAAGTTCAAGCGAGCATGGTTCAAGTGAGCATTACTCAGGTGAGCATGGGTCAAGCAAGCGTGTCAAAGTTTAGTACCACTACCGAAATCACATCTGAGCTCCGAGCAATGCAACTCCCATGGGGCTCTCTCCATTTTGAGACAATCGAAGACTAGAAGCACGTGCAGTACTAGAATAATCTAAGTCTCAATCTCGCATCATTCCCCATTCAGGTATTGCACGATTTATACCAAGGAGTCTTTAACGAATTGAAGATATGGGAGAAACAAGCTATGTTGGTCATAAAAGAAGTGAAAAATGACAAACAATAGATGTTCTAAGAAAAGAATAAAGCAATGCAGGATCCCAATGAGGTAGTTGCTCACAGCTAGTAGTTGGAAGAGGCTATAACCAGAGTTTGCAGTGAGCTTCCAGATATCTAATCCCAGCAGAGGTAGAATCAACAAAAAAGCTTCAAAAGTTGGCAACAACGGTCAAGGAGTCAAAGGAAGAGGTGGGAAAAGTCTGATTTGAGCTGTAGATGCAAATTACAGAACTCCAAATGAAGTTGCAGCCTACAACATCACCAGAAGTTCGAGAGCAATGTGAAGTTGCAATAAAAGATGATATGGAAAATATAGCCACTACAGTCAAGGACTGTGGCCAACATTTTAAGGATACAATGGAAATATGGGCCTCGCTACAGGAGGACCCCCATGTGTAGAATATCAAGATAGAAATCAAGGACAAGCAACTACAGTTTGATGAGCTAAAAGCCATAGCACAGACCTTAGCACCTGTGAAACGCATCACCCATCTTCAAGAAGGAACACTTCTGCAGAGACAGATTGATGAGTTGCAGTGGAAGGCAAATATAATCTCTGACTGGACACAACCTTGGGTAGATGAGGCCTACCAGCTCTTGCAAAAAGTAGAGAGAAAGTTGAAGAGCATGCAGCAAACACAACGAACAATTGGTCTAGCAACAGAAGGATCGGCGACATAGAAGTTTGTAGAAGAAGTTCGCCATGCCATAGCACAATGAATAGAGACACTTCATCCATTGAAGTCTATGTACAGTGGCCTCAAAGAAAATATAAAGGACGTACCCACTGAGTGACTCAAGGACGAGTCACATCTTTGTGTTGGGGGCTTGTTGGGTAGGGGTTCCCTAGGTCTAAGTTTTGTCTAGGTCATGTAAAGTCCCTGCATTTTGAGGAGAGGAGTGTGCTTCGCGCAAAGTTCTAGGATTCAAAGGGGATTTAGGGTGGGTCAAAGCCCCTTATTTTGGATTATTTAGAATATTTTGAGCTCTGCCCATGGATTACAAACCATGGTATTATAAGGGTAAAGGATATATAAAGGGATGTCTTAGCAAGTCTAAGGAAATTAATTCATGAGATGATATGTTTTTGAGTCTGTAATTGTGAGATATTTCAGTATTTGTGTGAAGGGGAAGGCTCTTGTAGAGGTGTGTACGGAGACCTTGGTAAGTCTGCACCTTTGTGTGCAAGCCCCTTCAGCTGTGTGCACAGGGTCCGAAGGATTGTATCTATGAAGACTTGAACTAATAAAGAAGAATTTGAGACAGATCTGTGTATTTTATTGTGTTTCCGTAGTTCCTGTGTTTTGGCATGTTTATGGTTCTTTTTTGTACATTTCTTCTGCAATTGTATCGCAAAGGTTCAAATATTGGTTTATATTGTAGAAATTTCCCACTATAGATCACCTAATAATGCAATATACTAAAGCAAAATACTTGATCTACTTCTACAAACAAACTTGTGGAAGCTTAATCGATTTTGAGCAAGATCAAATATAACACATATAACAGATCAAGAGAAATCAATCACACATGAACACAGAAGAATACTTTGGGGAAAGCCTCAGCTAAAAACCCCGATCTCTGTATTATCATACAAGTGGAAATATCTTCGGATTACACAAAAACTTAGCTCACAAGCTATCCAGCTCTCAGTACAATCCCTCAATGCTGCTCACAGACTGAATAGATAACACATATGCCTTCCTTCAGTCCTCCAAGCCTCCTATTTCCTTGTGCAGTTTCTCCTGGGTCCTCTGGCTGCCACTTGTGTGAATTTACCTCTCACCAAACTCAGAAGTAACTGTGCAATCTCCAAGGAATGAATTCCTTCTGCATGCAAGAGATATCCTCAATGGAATATTCCTACAACTGATAGTACATTGTCCCATCATCTGATCTCAACTGGGTATCTGACTAAACTGACATGCATGAGTTATTTATGAGAGAATATTCAGTTATCTAAAGTACAGTAGTTACATGCATGCATTTATTAACTAACTGAACTCACAATCAGTTCCACAAACTATTGGAACTAATCTAACTGGACTTAACTCAGTTAACTGAGCTAACTAATTACAACTCATCCCGATCACTTTAATTAAGGAATAACTTCCTCAATCAAAGGGAAAACTGTTGCATGTCTTCACATAGACTTCTTGTTTGATTTTCTCCAACTAATTAACTCAATATGAATTAATTAATTATTTTTCAAACAGCTGCTAAGATCAAATTCGAATTTTAATTCTCAATTTTAGTTTAGGGACTAACTAAAATTGGAATGTATACCGAAATGATATTTATAGCAATGCTATCTTTAGCACTTCTATATTTAGAATTTATTGTTGCTATTTTAAACACTCCCTCTCAACATGTTAAGTTATGTTATGTTCTATGCTTATATCAGTTTACTTCTTTTTCTTATTATATTCCACCGATTAGCAATCACATGTACATAAAGTAAAGTGCAGATAGAACATTAAATGATCGACAGAAAACAAGCCAAGACAAGAGACACAAGATGTGGCGACTAGCCAGGGACAAACCCCACAATGTGTGGGGAAACCCTTTGATCAAATCTTCTTTTATCTTCAATAATTCAGCAGAGAGAAATAGTACAATAAATCTAATTCATATCAGCAATAGCAAACCCTAGATCAGTAGCATCAGCATTAGCGGCTTCATTATCAAACTAGGGCAGACCATATCTCACAAACTGAAAGTCGGATTGACTTCATTCCACCACCAAAAGTTTCGGCTTCTAGAGGAGGTTCAGATGAACCTACAACGCAGTTTAGATGAGGAGATCTTCTAGGTCACGCAAGTCAATCTTTACTTCTGCAGTTGCAGCTTCAGTTTCAGCAGTTTCCGGCTTCAAACTAGGGCAGTCGATATCTTGTAAACCGTTCGTCGGATTGACTTCATTCCACCACCAAAAGTTTCGGCTTTCAAAGGAGGTTCAGATGAACCTACAGTGCAGTTCCAAAGAGGAGATCTTCTAGGTCACGCAAGTCAATCTTTACTTCTGCAGTTGCAGCTTCAGTTTCAACAGCTTCCGGCTTCACATGTGTGAGAGAGAGAGACCCATTTCAGCGCAGTAGAGAAGAGACTCATATCTGTGCAGTAGAGAGAGAGAGAGAGATGTGATGAGATGAGTGAGTCCAAATGAGGAAAATTCCTCTTATATTTATACACAACGTTGGTGGGTGAATAGATGCGATTGTTGGGCTTCTGAGCCTACATGAGTTGTAGGTCGGCTTGATAATAATTCCATAATCAAAATAAATTCATATCTCCTTGAATACTTATCGGAATTGGATTATCTTTATATCAATCCTACACCTCTCAATGAGAGGAACCTAATAAAAATATTATTAGCCATGAATAAGATGACCCACATGAATTTTTGCCCTGGTTTCCAATTTTAACACTCCCTCTCAACCATGGAGAACTTCATCTGCAATCTGTCAATAGGTCGTTACTATTCATCCATCAAATGCACTGCCTTGTATAGCCTGACCCTTGCCCTGCTCTGCTCTATTTTTCCTGTTCTGCTTTATCTTGTTCTACCCTGCACTGATCTGTACTGTTTTTTTCTGTTCAGCTCTGCTCTTGCATTGTTCTGTTCTACTCTGCTTTTGTCCGAATTATGAAGAAGAAGAAATGATCGAGGATGTATCATATTGACTCAAAGTTAGTCTCAGAGTATGTACCACTGGTCCCAGACCAGTCTCAACCAACCCAAAGTCAGCGTCATAGTGAGTACAACTCCAATGGTCCCAGACCAATATCATCCTCCACTGACTCAAAGTCAGTCTCAGAGTATGTACCACTGATCCCAGACCAATCTCAACCGACCTGAAGTCAGCGTCATAGTATGGTACAACTCCTACCACTGGTCCCAGACCAGTATCATTGATCCCAGATCAATGGAGGACATCCTAGTGTAGGGAGTACGGTAGTTACAACGATGCGTCCATCGGTATTACTATGGTCCCTAACTTCATTTCCTTGCTCATTGATCAGATGAGAGGTACTTCCCATGAGTCCCAGACTGCATGGGAGGATGCCTCGACAGGAGAACTAATCAATCCTGTCCTCACAGGAGAACACATCAATCCTGCTACAATTTCCATGGAGAACACATCAATCCAGGCCTCACAGGAGAACACATCAATCCTGCTACAATTGCCATGGAGAACACATCAATCCAAGCCTCACAGGAGAACTAATCATCCTGCTACATAGGAGAGCGAGTCATCCTATTCCACAAGAGAGCGAATCATCTTGTCCCACAAGAGAGTGAATCATCTTGTTCCAGTGCGCACCACCAGGGGAGGGTGAGTCACCCTGTGGTCGTATGTTGCTCCAGTAATAACCGCAAGCCCTCAGAGCTCCCAGAGCTCAATGTATGCAACATGCAGGACCCTTGTACAAGGGTTTCTCGCTGACTCCAAGTCGTTTGGGAAAATCACAGATTAGATCTTTCCTCGGGGCTTTGACAAGGTGTATCAACCTGTACATCATCTTAATGCGATGGAGCATCCTTGCTCATCAAATTACCATATCCCAGATGATGTCTATCTGCTGGAGCAATCGACGAATACGAGATTCCTCAATAATCGAATCCCACCTCTGGTTGTTATAGAGAATCACAGTGGTATCCAATGTAAATCCAAATAGCTCACTGAAGAGCTTTCGCAACCAGACTGCCTCAGACGAGGTCATGCTAGCAACAATATATCTTGCTTTGGTGGTGCTCAAAGCCACCGACTTCTGCTTCCTGCTCATCCAGGATATCGAAGTAGATCCCAAGGTGAAATAGCACCCAGAAGTGCTCTTATGTTCCACCACACTGCCTGCCCAATCAACATCATTATATCCAAGTAGTCTCACATCTCCGGCAGTTTATCTTAATCCATGAGAGATTGTGTCCTGAAGACATCTCAGAAGATTCCTGGCATCAATCCAGTGAGGCTCAACCAAATATGAGCTCACAATGCTAACTGCAAAACATATGTTCGGACGGAGGTTCACCAAGAACATCAATGCGAATGAGTTTTTGAAACTCAGAGGCATTTCCCAAGTTTGGTCTAACATCACTACCATATAACCTCGAGGTAGTCACAGGCTTGCAGTCCATCATACCGAATCTTTCCAATATCTTTACCACATATTTTCCTTGAGATAGGAAAATTTCCCTTGGCTTCTGCCACACTTCAAGTCCTTGGTCCTTCATTTCAAATTCAGAAGCCATCTCCCTCTTACATTTGTGAATGAGAGGGTTTACACTTGTTAGAAAGAGGTCATCCACATACAAAACCAGTATGAGAGGCTTTTCATCTTCAACCTTAAAGTAAAGGTTAGGATCAGCTTCACTCCTAGTGAATCCCAGCTTCATCAAGTAGCTATCAATCCTCTCATACCATGCTTGGGGTGCTTGCTTCAGCCCATAGAGAGCTTTCTTCAACCTGCATACATGAGATTTTCGATCATAAATCTCAAATCCTTCGGGTTGCTCCACGTAGACCTCTTCTTTGATCGAGCCATGCAAGAACGCAGCCTTGACATCCATCTGATGTAGGTTCCATCCTTGTGAAGCGGCAAGGGCTATGATCGAGCGGATGGTCGTATATCTGGCAACAGGTGCAAATGTCTCATCATAGTCTATACCTTCCTTTTGGGAGAAACCTCGAGCAACAAAACGAGCCTTATACTTTTACGTGCTTCCATATGCTGCATGCTTTATCTTGTAAATCCATTTGGAAGTAACAACAGTCTTGTCCTGGGGTCTGGGAACTACTTCCCAAACATCATTCTTTATGATAGAATCATATTCTTCGGTCATAGCATCCTTCCATACTTGATGCTTGATGGCATCTGAGAATGACGAAGGCTCATTTTGTATGATCGTGCTCATGATGGTCAGGTATCCTTGATACCTATCAGGTTTCTTACTTTCACGAAAGGTCCCTCAGGGTGCAGCATGTCCTTCAGCATCATCAAGTAACCCCTTAAGCCATGAAGGCCTCTTCCTAGAAGAGGAAGGCTCATATGGAGGAGGATCAATCGGATCCATGGGTTCTTCTACATCAGGCATTGATTCATCATCCTTTTCTTTCGGTTCCCTGGTGTCGGCTTCTTGAGAGCTCCTCAAAGTCGGAAGATTGATCACCTTGCTGAGAGCCATATCTTCGTCAAAGGTGACATCATGACTAATTATGACTTCCCTTTGACCGGCTACATAGATTCTATAGCCTTTAGTATTTTCACCATAGCCCACGAAAAATTCCCTTCTTTCCAAATGCTCCCAATTTATTTCTTTTCTCTTTCGGCACATGAAAGTATACAGGGCTTCCAAAAATTTTAAAATGAGAAACATCAGGTCTCTTACCAGTGAATTTTTCTTCAGGAGTCTTGGAACCCAATGCTTGATGAGGGCATCGATTTTGTACATATACAGCAGTGTTTGCAGCTTTAGCCCATAGAAACTTAGGAAGACTTTGATCATGTAGCATGGCCCGGACAGCTTCCATAATTGTGCGGTTCTTCCTTTCTGCCACACCATTTTGTTCAAGAGTATATGGTGTAGTAGTCTCCCTCTTGATGCCAGCCTCTTTACAAAAATCATGGAACTCATTAGATTCATATTCAGTCCCATTGTCAGTTCTTAAGATCTTGATCTTATTTTCGGTTTGATTCTCAATTAGGGCTTTGAAATGTCGGAACCAAGGGCACACTTCATCCTTCTTTTTCAAGAAGTATATCCAAGTCTTTCGAGAATGGTCATCTGTAAAAGTGAGATAATATGAGTATCCTCCCGAGGAGTTCACAGACATCATACCTGATATGTATGAGTGAACTAGTTGTAATATATCGGAGGTCTTGCTTTGACTTGAAGGGAATGGTCCCCTTTTGAGCTTTCCTTCGGCACATCCCAGACATACACCTTCTTTCTCTACTTGGAATTTAGGCATCCCTGTTACCATCTGTCTTACATCGGGTAGAGCTTTGTAATGAAGGTGGGCAAACCTCCGATGCCAAAGTTTGGACTAAAGCGATGTGTCACAAGACATGACACCTAGCGGACTTCCATCGACTTGATATAATGAATCAACACTAAACCCAAGAGTAAAGGCATCTTTAACATTATTTTTCCATATACATACCTTGCCATTTCTGAAGGTTACCTTGTAGCCTCTGTCTTCCATTGCCAAGATGGACACTAGGTTCCTTTTGAGGTCAGGTGCATTTAATACATCCTAGAATTTCTAGCCTTCTTGAATGGTTGTCCTCTTCCTCGATCTCCAGCTCTCCTCTTACCTTTGCTGTTGAATTTGTCATTCCTTTGATTTTCCATCAAAGGGATTTTGATCATCGTCCTGGTGTGAGTCATTTCTTCTCTTTGCATGAGAAGAAAAGGCAGCAAGAGGACCTTTAAGCATGGGCATTTCTTGCACTTCTTCCCTTGTTTCTTCTTGAATGCATCTAGCCATTAATTCCTCGAAACCAAGAATTACATTATAGTTCAGAAGAGTAGTCTTGAACACGTACCATTCGGATGGTAATCCTCCAAGAGTTGTGAGTGCCATTTCTCTGTCAGTAATAGTTTCCCCAATAGATAGGAGATCGTTCTTGATCTCGGTGATTCTTAAGAAGTATGCTTGCATACTTTCATCTTTACCCTTCTTGATTTCCCTCAACTTATTTCTAAGAAACAAAACTTGATTTGCATCATTAACTTTAAATAAACTCACCAGTCTGTCGTAGATTTCCTTGGAGGTGTCTAGATCAGAGATGTAGGGCACCAAGCGCTTGTCGATAGAGTCCCAGATGATCTTCTTTGTTTTGACTTCTCCATTTTTCCATTTGTTCCAGGCATCAGCAGATGCATTTGATGAAGGTTCAACAATATTGCCTCTTACATGGTCTAGCACTCCTTGATATTCAAGGGTTAGATCGATAGACATCTTCCATCCGTGATAGTCAGCTTTCTCACGGAGCTTGTCTTCGGCAGGAAAGAGTGTTGAGGACCCCATAGTTCTTTTAGGATAGCCTTGCCAATCTTCTCTTCAATGATTTCTCTTGCTCTTGCTCGGGCTTTGTCTTCACCTCAGCTCTGATACCATGTTAAGTTATGGTATGTTCTATGCTTATAACAGTTTAATTCTTTTTCTTATTATATTCCACCGATTAGCAATCACATGTACATAAAGTAAAGTGCAAATAGAACATTAAATGATCGACAGAAAACAAGCCAAGACAAGAGACACAAGATGTGGCGGCTAGCCAGGGACAAACCCCACAATGTGTGGGTAAACCCTTTGATCAAATCTTCTTTTATCTTCAATAATTCAGCATAGAGAAATAGTACAATAAATCTGATTCATATCAGCAGTAGCAAACCCTAGATCAGTAGCATCAACATTAGCGGCTTCATTATCAAACTAGGGCAGACCATATCTCACAAACCGACAGTCGGATTGACTTCATTCCACCACCAAAAGTTTCAGCTTCTAGAGGAGGTTCAGATGAACCTACATCGCAGTTTAGATGAGGAGATCTTCTAGGTCACGCAAGTCAATCTTTACTTCTGCAGTTGCAGCTTCAGTTTCAGCAGTTTCCGGCTTCAAACTAGGGCAGTCGATATCTTGCAAACTATTCGTCAGATTGACTTCATTCCACCACCAAAAGTTTTGGCTTTCAAAGGAGGTTCAGATGAACCTATAGCGTAGTTCCAAAGAGGAGATATTCTAGGTCACGCAAGTCAATCTTTACTTCTGCAGTTGCAGCTTCAGTTTCAACAGCTTCTGGCTTCACATGTGTGAGAGAGAGAGACCCATTTCAGCGCAGTAGAGAAGAGACTCATATCTGCGTAGTAGAGAGAGAGAGATGTGATGAGATGAGTGAGTCCAAATGAGGAAAAGTCCTCTTATATTTATACACAACGTTGGTGGGTGAATAGATGCGACTGTTGGGCTTCTGAGCCTACATGAATTGTAGGTCGGCTTGATAATAATTCCATAATCAAAATAAATTCATATCTCCATGAATACTTATCGGAATTGGATGATCTTTATATCAATCCTACACCTCTCAACGAGAAGAATCTAATAAAGATATTATTAGCCATGAATAAGATGACCCACATGAAGTTTTGCCCTGGTTGCCAATTTTAACACAACAAGAAAGGGATTATCTATCACCCCCAATCCTGTCTCTGTATAACTCGAACTTGAATTTTGACAATGCCTTAGTCAAAATATCTGCATCCTGCTCCTCGGTCGAAACATACATCAACAACATGATCCTCTTCACCACACAGTCTCGAAGATGATGATACCGGATATCGATGTGCTTGGACCTGTCATGAAATATTGGATTCTTAGAGAGTTTGATACAACTTTGATTATCGCAATAGATCACAGTTGGATCCATCCTCTGACCAAACAATCCAACTATAATTTTTCGCATCCAAATGGCCTCACATGCTGCCTAACTGGCAGCCATGTATTCAGCCTCTGTTGAGCTAAGTGCAACTGACCTCTGTTTCCTGCTGTACCAAGAAACTGCAGCTGAACCAAGGTTGAAAATTCCTCCATAAGTGCTCTTCCGATCTGATGGACTCCTTTCCCAATCTGCATCTGTGAAACCCTGAAGCTTCACTCCCTCTGTCCATCTGTACCATAATCCATACTAAGATGTGCCTCTGAGGTATCTCAGCACATGCTTCACTGCCTTCCAAAACAGCTTGGTAGGCTGAACCATAGCTTGACTCAACTAGTTCACCACAAAGCACAAATCTGGTCATGTGTTCACTAGATACATCAATGAACCCATAAGCTACCGATAAACAGTAGCAGCTACTACCTCACCTAAAGTAGCATCCTCCTTCTTCCAGTTACCTGCTAGAGGAGTCTGCATGGGCTTGCACTTCTCCATGTAGAATCTCCTGAGTATCTCATTGGCATACTTGCCTTAAGACACAAACACTTCCCCATCCTTCTGCCACACTTCCATGCCTAGGAAGTAGTGCATAAGACCCATGTCTTTCATCTCGAACTCTCTTGCAAGTTCCTCCTTGCAAGACTTGATCAACTGATCATCACCTATCAATATCAGATCATCAACATAAAGAGCAATGATCAATGGCTTACCTTCTACGATGATGTGGTAAAGGTTCGCATCCGCTTCACTCTTTTTGAAGCCCAACCCGGTGAAATAGTTGTCGATCTTGGTGTACCAAGCACGAGGTGCTTGCTTCAGCCCATACAAAGCCCTCTTGAGTCGGAACACATGCGACTCACGATCGAAGGTCTCAAATCCTTCCGGCTGCTCTATGTACCCCTCTTCCTCAATCTTGCCATTGACGAACGCAGTCTTCACATCCATCTGATGGATCTTCCAACCCATTTGTGCTGATAGTGCCAACATCGATCTGATAGATGAGTACCTTGCTACAGGAGCAAAAGTCTCATCATAGTCAATCCCCTCGACCTGTGAGAAACCACGGGCAACAAAACTTGTCTTATGTTTCTCAACACTCCAATCAGTTGCTTGCTTTACCTTGTAAAGCCATCCGGAACTCACCACTGAATTGTCCTCTGGTCTTGGGACAACATCCCAAACACTATTCCAAACTATGGAGTCGTATTCCTCCACCATAGCATCAACCCAGACTAGTTGCTGCACTGCTTCCTCAAAGGAAGATGGTTCGGTCTCTACACACTCCCCAACCAGGGCCATGTAACCAGTGTACCGCTCGGGTGATCTCCTCTGTCTGCGCTAAGAGGATGGTTGTCCCACATTCTCTCTCGCATCTATCACCAATCTGTCAGCTTCCCTTGAGTGTTTCTTCCCATCTCTGGAAGACTCTGCATGAGTGGATGTCTCCACTCCTAGATCCTCTGCATGCGGCTGCTCCGCATCAGTCTGAGGCTCCTCCTCCTTAGGAACCAAAAGTTCCTCCTCTGCATGCAACTTGAGCTCCCTCTCAAGGGATACTTGTATGGATTTTTGTTCATCGAACTTCAAATCTATGCGTACCACTGTCCTATGACTGGTAGGAAAGAACACCCGATAGTTGTGGGGTGTATCAGTGTACCCCACAAGTATCCCCAACTCAGTTGTGGGCTCTAGCTTCTTCTGGGCATATTTGGTCACATGGAAATAAACCGATGATCCAAAGATCCTAAAGTGACTCACATCTGGTCTCTTCCCGGAGAAGGCCTCCATTGGTGTCTTCATCCCCTGTATACGATGCACGCTTCTATTCTGCAAGTATACTATTGTCTTGCATGCCTCAGCCCACAAATGAAGTGGTAGGCTTTGGTCATGCAGCATCGCCTGAGCTGCTCCCACAATCGATATGTTCTTCCTTTCGGCCACCCCATTCTGCTGTGGGTTATGGGGTGTCATCAACTCCCGTTTAATTCCTTCTGCTGCACAGAAGTCCTTAAACTGTTGGGAGACATACTCTCCACCATTGTCACTTCACAAGGCTCTTATTTTCTTTCCAGATTCTTTCTCAACCAAGGCTTTGAACTCACAAAACCTTGAGAAGGTTTGATCCTTCTTCTGCATGAAATAGATCCAACATCTATGAGAGAAATCATTAATAAAAATAACATAGTACCTTTGTTTAGCAGTGGAGGCTGTAGAGAATGGTCCACACACATCTGTATGAACTCGCTCCAGGACTTCTCCAGCTCTACTGTCTCGATCCTGAAAGGAATATTTTGCATACTTACCCAAGGTATAACCTTTGCATGTATCCACTTGCTCCAGTTTGCCTTTGGGAAGTTCGGTAGAAATCTGATGCATGGTCTTCAAGGCCCCATGGTGCAAGTGGACCAATCTTCTATGCCATAGCTCACCAACATCTTGGCTTTGCACCAACTCTGCTTTGGAACTCAATGCAGCACAGTCGTCTACCTCCAGCTTGTAGAGATTCTTTACTCGAATCCCAATCCTCTTGGTCTGTCTAGTGCCGATATGCCTCAGGAATGCCTTTCCTTTACTAAAGACTACATCATAGCCTTTGTCTTCCAGCATAGCAACGGACACAAGGTTCTTCTTCAGACCAAGCACATACTTTACATCAGTCATGGTGAGAGGAGCTCCATGCTCCCTCTGAAACACAACCGTACCTACACCTGAAACACAGTACTTTCCATCATCGCCCATCTCTATGCGCATCTGGAGGTCCTTCTCCTCCAAGGTACTGAATAAATTTGCAGCTGGTCATGTGGAATGAGGTTCCACTGTCCAGGTACCAAACACATCCCACCATCAATGAAACCATGCATGCGATGAGGGTGAAATCCAATTAAAACTGTGAGGCCAGTGCCTCACCATCTGATCCTTTTGAGGATCCCTTCTTGGATTTCTTTTGTGGACAATTTGTAGCATAATGGCCCACCTCATGACAATGAAAGCATCTCACTTTCGATTTGTCAATCTTCTTCCCACCAAGGGAAGAACTCGATTTAGAATGGGAAGCCTTCCCCTTCCCTTTCCTCGCCTTACTCATTAAGGCTAGATTTTCTTCATCATCTTTCTTTGATGAAGATCCATCTCTGGTGCTTTTTCTTATCTCCTCCTACATCAAATCCGACCAAAGTCATTCCCAATCTGGCAGTTTCTCTCTTCCATTTACTGAGTCTTGGTAGCTATGCTAGCTCTTAGGAAGACTGAAGAGAGCAAGACTCACCATGTCATCATCAGTTGTCATGATCCCTACACTTCCAAGCTCATCCTTGCAGGTGGTGAGCTTGTTCAGATATGTAGAGATCGCGTCGCCCTTTTCACACTTGATTTTCCAAAGCTTGTCTTTCAGCGCCAGCTTCCTCTGATCGTTTTTGTTCTGATATAGATCCTTCAATGTTTTCCACATTGAAAATGATGTCTCCTTCCCATGGAGACTAGAGATAATGTGGTCTCGAACTCCCTCTAGAAGAATCCTCCTCGCTCTAGCCACACATTTCTTCCATTACACCAATTCATGGGCACTAGCAGTTGGCTTGGGTACTTCTTGATCAATGAAGTCCTTCAAATTGTTGTCCTATAATACCACTTCCATGCAATCCTTCCAGGCTATATAATTCGAGCTACCATCCAAGGCATACTCGAGTCTCAAACCGTTGAACGCCATTGGTGAAATTTGAGATGTGATAAGAATTTGATTTCTATAATCAGGAACTTCAACCTTCAAACTTCTCCCTTCTTTCTATACTGTTCTCCGCTTTGATCACCTTTGCTCTGATACCATGTAGAAATTTCCCACTATAGATCCCCTGATAATGCAATATACTAAAGCAAAATACTTGATCTACTTCTACAAACAAACTTGTGGAAGCTTAATCGATTTTGAGCAAGATAAAATAGAACACATATAACAGATGAAGAGAAATCAATCACACATGAACACAGAAGAATACTCTCAGGCAAGCCTCAGCTAAAAACCCCGATCTCTATATTATCATACAAGTGGAAATATCTTCGGATTACACAAAGCTTTAGCTCACAAGATATCCAGCTCTCAGTAAAATCCCTCAATGTTTCTCATAGACTGAATAGATAACACATATGCCTTCCTTCAGTCCTCCAGGCCTCCTATTTCCTTGTGTAGTTTCTCCTGGGTCCTCTGGCTACCACCTGTGTGAATTTACCTCTCACCAAACTCAGAAGTAACTGCGCAATCTCCAAGGAATGAATTCCTTTTGCATGCAAGAGATATCCTTAATGGAATATTCCTGCAACTGATAGTACATTGTCCCATCATCTGATCTCAACTGGTCTCTAACTGAACTAACATGCATGAGTTATTTATGAGAGAATATTCAGTTATCTGAAATACAGTAGTTACATGCATGCATGCATTAACTAACTGAACTCACAATCAGTTCCACAAACTATTGGAACTAATCTAACTAGACTTAACTCAGTTAACTGAGCTAACTAATTACAACTCAAAGCACAACTCATCATGATCACTTTAATTAAGGGATAACTTCCTCAATTAAAGGGAAAATTGTTGCATGTCTTCGCATAGACTTCATGTTTGATTTTCTCCAACTAATTAACTCAAGATGAATTAATTAATTATTTTTCAAACAGCTGCTAAGATCAAATTTGAATTTTAATTCTCAGTTTTAGTTCAGGGATTAACTAAAATTGGAATGTATCCCAAAATGTTATTTCTAGCAATGATATTTTTAGCACTTCTATATTTAGATTAGTTACGCGCAGCTTGTAAGTCTATTAAGTAGGGAAACGCTTTACAACTGTAACAATAAGGTTAATGGTTCACGAAGGTCAGATTAAGCCCTAAATAGATAGAAACCTTACAGCCACACTGCATAACCCCTCTAGAGGTAGAAACCTAGTTCTAGCATCCCCTAATATTTCCTCGAGTGAGACTATGGTCTGCACTATGCAGATTAAAGGGTCGATAGTATAGGGTTTTGTTGATTAGTGCAACAACTCTGAACTTGGGTCTAACCCCTTGAAGCCAACAGTGACACATGTCACCACTTAGGAACTGCCACGTGGTAGTGATGACGTCACATCGACAATCTCATATCAGAGGTTGATGGATATCGACACTTTAAAGCAGTGCACACTTGAAAATGTCGATAAGGGGGCTCTAATATAAGGGTTGACACACAGTCATGAGAAGAGCCAAAGAACCAAGGGTGCAGGGCTGGAAGAAAAACATAGAGGACTCTCGGCAATCAAAGAAACCTAAACACCATGTCTCTAGAGTAAAAACCCCAATTGGAAAACGTTGATAAGGGGGCTCTGATATATTGGGCTAGTGCATGGTCTTTAGAGAAACTCAAATAAAATGGGCACTAAGCTATTTACAAAGGAAAAATGCCCCTGAACAGGAACAAAAGGCCCTAGTGCCTTAAGGCTAAGCACTCTATCACAACCCTCGGTCCTATGGAGGAAAATGATGAAATGGTCTAAACATAAGGGGGCCAAAGAATCCCAGAATTGACCTGTTTTGTAATGTTTTTAAGTATAAAGTGTTAATAATGAGAATCTCTTATATAGTGTTACGGTAGTGTTATTGGGTACATCAGGCTTCAAGATTTTTATACAGGAATTTTAGAGGGATGGATGAGTCGAAAGCTTCAATTCCTGAGCAACACAGAGGTCATCAGCATTAATCGCTCCTAGCTTGAGAAAATGAGAAATTCATTCAGTTCAGGCGGAAAGCGATAGGGAGACCGGCCAACTAACAAAAAGAGGCACATTGTGGTAGATATGTGGCTTGATCGGATGCCATCACAAGAAGTGGCGTGGAGATATTTAGCCAGAATCATCATTCAGTGTTTTCCCATGATTTTTTTTCTCTGCTGTTTTTTAATTCTGTTATACTATATTTTAAAGAAAGGAATCATTATGTTGCAATGATTTGGGCGACGGAGCCTTAACATGCCGAGAAAGCTAGTTGATGAGACAATTGGATCTCATGCTAATATATTTTTGTAACCATTTTCAAATCTTCCTCTATCCTTATAAAAAGGGGGAAGAAACAATTAAGAAAGGTTCTCGAATTCTTCAAACAAGAGGCTCGAATTCCTTGCTTCCACATTGGTTCTATTTGCTTGTTCATGAGGGATTTGAGCAATAAGTGTTGTATGTATATGGATTGGTGATTTGTAACGATATTCAAAGATTAATGAAACTATTTTTTTGATTCCTATCAGAGCAATGAGCAGTATGTTTTCCGCTTTGTATTTCACTTCATGTATGTTTTTCTTCTCCTGAAATTGGGTAATGAAGCTGTCGGTTTCACTTTCTCATGGTTATATGTATGCTGGTGAGGAGTAATATTCCCTTTGTTAATTAAAAATTTACACGTGTTAGTTGATAGCTTACATCACCTTTATGATCAGAAATTTACTTATGTTGATTAGTAACAAGTGTGTCCATGAGATATAGAGTATGAGATCTTAGTTTGTGCTCCACGATTTCTACCAATTCACCTCCTCATTCTTTCATACTTCTGTTGGAGCTTGATGTCCTAGATTCTACTTTGTACCCAACCATTTGCATCGAATTCCATTCTTTATATTCTCCTCTTCATGTTACTATAATGCCAATATTAAGGCTTCCTATTGTTGTGCATCGACCACTAAAATCAGTCATTTCTCTTTGAGATTAACTAGATCTACTCCCTGTGTATTCAGATCCATGTATTTTCTTGAGTCTACCTTGATAAAGGACTATTGAACCAAGACCCTTTTATTATCTTTTTCAAACTAAGTGAAAATTGGAGTGCAGTAGAAAACCGGACTCATAATATTCAAAAACACTCATCTCTTAAGATGTACTAGGCACTGGTCTACAATCAACCCAAAGGTTGTCTCTAGGAGGCTTCCATATTTCCTGAAGCACTTGTGGTACAAGTGACAGAAAAATCTACAACATTTATGAGATATGGAAAGAGAAAATATAATGAACATAATCTCTCTCTCTCTCTCTTCTCTCTCACCATTGAGATTTAGATAAATTTATGTCAATTAATTCATTACTTTTTTATATTTATTTTTCTTGTTTCTTTTAATATTAAATATTTAATGTTTTTTTTTTCTTATTATATATATTACATTACTTTACATTATTGCGTATGTGTTGTATTTTTTTGCATGATGAACTTCATGTAGGCTCCATTTCATATATATTGTTTGTGGATTCAAAGGCATAACCCTAAAAAAAAAGGATGATTGTTTTTTGTTGGTTTTTTGCCTTTTTTGTGTTTTCAAACAATTGTATTGTATTTCCAGTAACAGATTATGGATTGTATTGTAAATGATGAAGCTAATTGATGATGAAAGTTAGCGGTGCATCTCTAAACATTTTGTTGGCTTTTCAGTTAAGAGTTTCTTGAATAAATCTATAAATATTATGTGTCATTACAATTTTTTATTTCTATATTTACATAGAAATAAACTCTTATACATTATGAGACACCGTGTTATGAAACCAACTCACAAAAAGATAGAAAAGAAAGATAAACATCTTACAATTCATCCTCTTCGACGTGGAAACCTCCTTTACATTACACAAATGAACAATTCTTGGATGATATAAATGACAAGACCTCCTTTCTATATATAGGAATTTAAGGGGTTATAATATAATCAGAGCCGACATAACAATAATAATGTAAGGGCACAATAATAACAATAGTGGGCTTCTATGGGGCACAATAATAACAATATGGGGACTACATGAGCACAAAAATATAATAAGGGGGTTGTACTAATAACAATAAGGGGTTACACTAGTAGTATAAGGACCTAACATGCCCCTCTCCTTCAAAAAGTGTTGTCCTCAACGCTTGAGTATTTCTTGATGCTTCTGTATAAAATTCTTGTCCTCCCATGTCGAATCTTCAGTGGGTAAGTTCTTCCACTTAATGAAATACTCTGAAATTGATCGATTTCGTAGCTCTCGGGTTCTTGTTTCTGTGACTTCTCCAAGCTCCAATATTATTTTTCTTCCTCGTCAAGTTCTGGCAATATTGTTTGAATTGGGATCTTCTGCAACTTTTGAATGAGTGGCTACACTTCTTCGTCCTTCTTCTATTCATCCCTTGCTTCGTTTATCCAATCTGGTTGGATAATAGAAATAGCACAAAACAATGCTTCCACATCCTCATCCTTTCTTGAGAGTGCATCTGCAACAACATTTCGCTTCCTTTTTTTGTAAATGATTTCAAAGTCATAACCCAACGTATTTGTGACCCATTTTTTTGTTCTTATAAAGATAATATTTGTTCTAAAACATATTTAAGACTATCATGATCCATTTTTACCTTGAAGTGTCTTCCCTTTAGGTAAGGTCTCTATTTCTTAAGTGCATGTAGTATTGCCAACATTTCCTTCTCATAAATAGCTTGCTTGAGATGTAGCCATAAAAATACCCAATAGCCTACATCAAAACTTCTTTCATTGCGATGTTGATCTACCTGTTGTTTCATTTGATTCTGCACCAAAGTGACATTATCCTTTAAAAGTTGGAGAACTTGTTGTTGATGCTCGATGTGATCTTTCATTGCTTGAATATTTTTCTTCTTGATATGTCATTCTATCTTGAGAGTTTGAGGAGTGCTAATTTCTTCCAATGAATTACAAGATATGGTCGGATTCATTTCTTGATGCTCGATGTGATCTTTCACTTCTTGAACATTTTTCTTCTTAATATGTCCTTCTATCTTGTGTCGAAAATCTGTGTAGGTTAACCCGATAATGCAATAAAAATCAAAGCACAATATTATAACCTACTTCTACTATCAATTTGCGGAAGCTTAAATATCGAGCTGAACAATATAACCAGAAGAAAAAGAATCAATGGCACAATACACATGAAAATACTTTGGGGAAATCCTCAGATAAAACCTCACACTATTGTATTATCATACATGGTGAAAATACATAGGAATTATACAAAGCCTTAGCTCTCACAGCTAGCCAGCTCTCAGTAGAATCCTCACAGATGCTCACAAGCAATCTTATATTCTCTCTAGCCTTCCTCTCTGCCCTCCAAGCTCTTATTTCCTTGTGATGTTCCTTGTGGATGATTCTCCTATTACCAAGTGGAAAACCCATCCTCCAAAACTGCGTAATCTTCAAAGATAAATCCTTGACTGCATGCATGAGTTTTCTCCATGAGAAAACACATGCAACTGATAGTACACTATCCTTGAAAATTAATCTCAAATGGGTCTTTCTAAAAATAGACATGAATGAGTTTTTGATGAGGGAATCTTCAATTAACTGGAGTAGCACTAGTTGAGTGCGTTAATGCATCAACTGACTGTTAACTCACTATTAGTTCCTCAAACAGTTTGGAACTAATTTAACTGGACTTAACTCAGTAAATTGAGTTAACTAATTACAACTCAAATATAACTCAATCTTATCTCCTTAATTTAAGGGATAACTCTTGCATGACTTCAGAAAGACTTCTAACTTGAATTTCTCCAACTAATTAATCTAAAATAAATTAGTTAATTATTTCCAAGTAGATGTTAAGACTAAATTCGATTTTAATTCACAATTTAATTCAAGGATAAATTGAATTGGAATATTCTTGTTTCCATATTTCAACACCCCCTCTCAACAAGAAAGGGATTATCCACCACCCCGAGCCTGTCTCTATGGAACTCAAATTTACACTTTGACAATGCCTTTGTCAAAATGTCAGCATCTTGCTCCTCTTAATGGCAAAAGTGTCCTCAGACACGTAATTTTATTAATCAGAAAAAAACAATTACATCTGGAATTTTCCAAGAGTTTACACCCAAACAACCAAACACTCTTGCAATCAGCGATTTATAATCTCAATGTCCTAACTACCTCTAATAATGGATCACTTATGCAATAACAAGTGTCCACTTACAATAAAAGCTATTCAAACAATCTTACTAACAATTCTCCTAAAATAGAGCTTAAGATACGACACATTTGTAGAGTCATATCTTTTACAACAATATACTAATTCTAAATGTCTCTATTAAATAATTTAATATTCTAGATTAATAATTATTAATTTAATATCTTAAATTAATAATTATTTTATTATAACTTAATAACCTATGATAATATTTATTTTTGGATCATCTAACATTCCCCCCTATGATCCAAAGATACATTACAACAAATACCAAGGTCATCCCTGAACTTAGTAAATTTTATTCTACCAAGCGGTTTCATGAAAATGTCAGAGATATGATCTTCTGAAGGACAATAAATTGGTTTGAGGACATATTTGGAAATGAGAGATCTGATATGATGATACTTGGTGTCCACATGCTTTGTCTCTGAATGAAAAACTGGGTTCTTGGCAAGTTTGATGGCTGATTGGTTGTCAATGAATAATGATGTATCTTTTGCCTTAGAAATGCCCAAGTTTTGCAAAATTCTTCGCAACCAAACAATTTCACATGCTGCTTCCCATGCTGAAATGTACTCTGCTTTCGCTGAAGAAGTGGCCACTGTAGCTTGTTTCTTACAACTCCAAGATACTGTTGCTGACCCCATATTCATTAAATAACCTGATGTTGATGCTCGATCATCAATACTTCTAGCAAAGTCAGCATCTGAATATCCACCAAGTACAAAGTTTTTAGTCTTTGTGTAAAGAAGACCAAAATCTTTTGTTCCTTGGATATATCGAAGAACTGTTTTGGCTGCATTCCAGTGGCTGTCTCATGGTTCCTACATAAAACATGAAATAATACTAACTGCATAAGATAGATCACGGCGAGTGTTTATTAAATAAATCAAGCTTCCAATCAACTGTCTGTAAGTAGTGTTGTCCGCCTTTCCCCCCCTTCAAATTTTGAAAGTCTCAAGTTTTGCTCCAGGAGGGTAAGAATAGGCTTGCAATCCTGAATACCAAATCGCTAAAGAACCTTTGCTGCATACTTACTCTGAGAAATGAAAATATGATGTATACGTTGGAAGACTTCAACTCCAAAATAGTAGTGAAGTAATCCTAAATCTATCATCTTAAAACGTGCATGTAACTCCTTTTTCACCTGTGCAATATGATCATCATTGTTTCCAGTAATGATCAAATCATCTACATACATAACAAGAATCACCAGATATTTTCCCTGTTGTTGCACATACAAAGTATCATCAAATTCACTTCATTGAAAACCAACTTTCCTAAGGTATTCATCCATTTTTGCATACCAAGCTCGGGGAGCTTGTTTTAACCCATATAAAGCCTTGATCAATTTGCAGACTTTATGTTCTTTCCCTTCAATTTCAAAACCTGGTGGTTGTGTCATATACACTTCTTCCTGTAAATCCCCGTTGAGAAAAGCACTTTTCACATCCATTTGATGAACTTTCCATCCTTTCTAAGTGGCCAATGCAAGTGTTAATTGGATGGTGTTCCATTTAGCTGTAGGAGCAAAAGTTTCCTCATAATCAATGCCTTCCTATTGCGCAAAACCTTCAGCGACAAGTCTTGCTTTATACTTTTCAAGTTCGCCCTTTTGGTTGTACTTAATTCTGTAAGCCCATTTTCATCCTATGGGTTTAACATTTTGAGGACAATCAACAAGTTTCCAAATGTTGTTATCAATTACTGCTCGATATTCTTCAATCATACCCTGTTGCCATTCTTTATGTTTTACTACTTCGTTGTATGTGGAAGGTTTAGTAAAATCATGTGCTATCAATGCAAAATTGCCTTCACTTCTATGTGACTTCCTTGTTCCTGTTTTATTCTGCTCATCAGGCCTTACATCTTTCAAAAGTTGAACTGCCCATTTTGGTAGTTGATGCTCACTTGTTTGAGATTCTGAAAAGTCACCATCATTGTAAAGTGGATTAATATAAACTGACGTTCGTCGATCAGTTGAAGACTCTGGAGGTGGAGAATCACTATCTGAAGAACTGCTGCTGCTTGAAGATGTGGATGAACTACTAGAAGATCCTGATGGTGTTGTTGAAGTAGATGGACTGGAGGAATCATCTTCAGATGAAGGAAAATCAAGTTCATACCAATTTGGTGAATTTGGTTGACTTTGTATATTTCCTTTTCTTTGACTGCCTTTAATTTCTAACTTTTGAAGAAGACTTTCGATTTCTTCAGCACTCTTACTCTCTGTTTCATCAAAATTACATCCCTGCTCACAATAAATTTTCCATTGGTCAAAAGATGGTACCCTTTCTTCTCATCAGAATAGCCAATCATTGTGCATTTCAAACTTCTTGAGTCAAGCTTAGTTCGTTTTTCTTTCGGAACTAAGGCATAACATACTGATCCAAAAACTCTAAGATGTTTAACTCGAGGTTTGAAACCAAACCAAGCTTCATAAGGTGTGATTCCGTCTAAAGAATCAATTAGAGATCTGTTTCTTAATTAGGCAGCTGTATGAATTGCTTCTGCCCAATATGTTGGACTTAACCTTTTGAAAGTTAACATAGATCTCGCCATTCCTAACAAGGTGCGATTCATTCTTTCTACTACTCCATTTTGTTATGGAGTGTAAACATTTGTAAGATGTCTTTTTATGCCATTATCACTGCAATAAGTTTTGAATTCATTTGAAGTGAATTCTCCCCCATTATCTGTCCTGAGAGTACCTATCTTTTCTTTGGCTTCATTTTCAACAAGTTGGCAAAAAATTTTAAACTTTTCAAATGCTTCTAACTTTTGCTTTAAGAAATAAATTGAAGTCATTCTACTGAAATCATCAATGAATAGTAAGAAATATTTGCAACCACCGAATGAAATCTGTAGTGGTCCACAAACATCACTGTGAACTAGTTGCAGCAGCCTGGTTGCACACCATGAACTTGTTGGAAAGATTTCTTGACTTTGTTTTCCATAAATTCAAGCTTCACATTTTGTATTTTCCTTTTTGAAAGTGGGAAGTCCTTTAACTATCCCTTGTTTCTGCAATTGAGAAATACTATCAAAATTTAAATGTTCATATGTTACATGCCATAATCTTATAGGTGAAATTCCTGTAGTCACTGCCCTTTCAAAATCAGAATGCCTTGGAATAACTGTCCCTTTCATCCTTAACAATTTTCCATCTTCATAACCTGTCATCACAGTTTTCAAGATCTGTTTGACTAAACTAATCTTAACTAGGCCATCTTCCATAATTACCTGATGTCCTGCTTGTCGAATCATGACTAAAGATAGAAAAAATTTCTTAAAGGTTGGTACATACCATACATTTGAAATCATTTTTTCTCCAATGCCAGGGAGAAAAACTTTAACTGCTCCTTTTCCATAAGGAGTATGTTTTGTATCATTTGCAATAAAAATGGAATTAAGTTGGTAATCTTGAAAATTCCAAAAAAAGTCACGTCGACAAGTCATGTGTTGAGTTGCCCCTGAATCCAAGATCCAAGCATCTTCATAATCACTTCTAAGATGAGATGAAAGTTGTAATACCGGCAAAGAAGTAAAAGCATATTCTGAGTCATTATCATCTTGATCATTTGCAAATTGTGCTGAGGGCTGATGAAACTTGGAAATTTTATTGATAGATGTTCGACAATCTTCAGCATAATGTCCAACTTTGTTACATCGTCGACACACAATTTGACTTAAGTCTCTTCCTCTTCCTGGAGACTGTCCTCTGCCTCTGCTTTGACTTCTATTATAAGGTTGTCCTCTACCTTGATTATTATTTCCTCTTCCTTGAAAATATCCTCGTCCTTGATTGTTTCCTCTTCCTTGAAAATTACTCCTGCCTGAACTGTTGCCACTGTTAAAGTTGTTTCCTCTGCTTTGGCTTCGACCTCGACTTTGTACATTATGTGCTAATTGATTTTGATTGAAATTCCCTCTGCCTTTGTTTCTAGAACTGTCAGTTGATGATTTACTAGTGCTGGCATCTGTGAAAAAAACATCTTCACCAACTTTCTTTTTCTTCCCAAAGGTTTTATCATGTTGGGTCAACATTTCGCAGAGCTCATCAAACTTTAGCTTCTCTAACTTTCCAGTGAATTATAGAGTCTCTAAAAAATGTGTGTAGGAAGAAGGAAGTCCAGCGATTAAAATTGTGACCATAAAACTACCATCTACTGCTTGAAAACCATCATTAATGATTTCGTGCCTAATATTCTTAAGTCTGGAGATATATTCAAGAACATCACCTCCTTCAGTCAATTTTTGTTGCAACAATTTTAATTGTAGATCAACTTTCTTTGATTTAGGCTGAGTATCAAAGAATTCTTTAAAAGTTCTCAAAGCAGACCATGCATCTGTAGCATTTTCTATATGGACATACATTTCATCATTAACAAAAGATTTAATGAGAGCTAATGCTTTGGCATTCTTAACTTCCCATTTTGCTAGTGCAGCTGCATCTGTGGGTTTATTTGGCTTAATATCACCATCACATATACCCTGCCACAATTCATTATAAATGAGAGTGCTTTCGATGAGGCGTTGCCATGCTTTATAAGATTTTGTACCTTCAAGTTTATTGAAATCAGAAAACAAATTAATCAACTTTGACATTGTGGTGTTGAAGCTTCGCACCAAGAATCAGGCTCAGAAAAAAATATGAAGATGGGCAACACAACACGTAACACACTACGCAAAAAATGATCTATCGAGGCTTGGCCTTGACCCTCTTATAGTCGTTGAAACAGGAGAAAAATGACTGAGCTTTGCACTTGGCTCTAGTCAATTTCTCAAATATTTACAAGGTAACTTTCAAAATTTGACTTTTACAATGATGCTCTTGCAAAACCTAGTAAAAAAATGTTACCCCCCCTCAAAGTAAAATTGCTTTGAGTTACAATGTCACACTTATCTCTCCATATATAAAAATAATTACAAATAAAATCACCTTATTACTCCAAAAAATTTACTGCCCTAAACATTTACAAATAATAATTCCCAAAATACAAAAAAAAAATAATCACTCCAAGGAAAAAATACCCCACCCACCTTATTACTCCATTACAACAAAATCAATGTCAATAATACTTATCTCTCCATTTAAAAAATTACCAGTCTTCCTTATCTCTCCAAAACAATCCTCACTCTATTAATAAATTTTAATTCTTTTTAAACTCACGTTAAAAATGTGAGTTAACCTCATATCCAATATGGACTTTCGCTCCCCTTGTGTCAATAGTTTTCTAGCTGGTCACAACGAGGGGCATATTAAGGTTGATGTTCATATCCTCAGCAAAAAACAATCCACAATGGATTAGTATGTGTCACCCCATATCTCAAACTGCCTGCTGGTGGATTTGCGGCATCATCCACGGGGGTGGTGACTATGTAGATTTGTCCTTATTTTCTGCAGTGAGATGCTGCCAAATTAAAAAAAAACTCAAAACCATAAACTCATATTCAAGAGGGCTAAGAAATATATCAAAGAGTACAGGGACCAGGGTGGAATCTCGTCAGACGGAAGCGAGAAACCAAACTGAGTGCAGGTTTCTATGTTGATTCAGAAGCCAAGATGGAGGTTTCTATGTTGATTCAGCTACTGCGTTTGAGGCAGATCTTCAATGGCGTCTTCCTTATCACCAGGTCCTGGGATCGAGTCCAGGGCACAAAAAAAATGATGGGTCATTATTTTGTTGAGTACGCTAGCTTCACGGACGAGAGCAAGAGGGTTGTCCCAACTACATGAGGAGAGCTTAAGTGTCGCGGGTTCTGCTTTCAGAACTGAAGTGATTCACATTGTTTGCTTGAGATCTTCGGGGCCGAAAATGGCGGGTTCTCTGGCTCTGTCCATAGTCATTATTATCTGCGTTTGCAAATATTCCGCCACAGTCACAGGGCGACAGATTCCTTGGAGTAATCAGGAGCCAAAGGCCTGGAGCATATTATACAGCAATTCTAATTATGGAAAGTCTCAGCTTAACAATGGAGTTGGCCAAACATTGCAGATGCGATGCAGAGTTGATTCTTTGATCTCATTTTGGGGTGGATGAAGTGGCATAATAACAAAAATTTAAGAAACAGAGGCAGATTTTTTTAATAATAATAATAAATGATTTTCAGATTTAAAAATCTAAATCAATAATAAAATTTATTTTCCTTCAAAAAAACTAGACAATTTCCATACCAATCATTTGTTGATCAATTCAATGGAGTTTTCTAAGAACTTGTAGAGCTAGAATCTCCTCCTCACATCAGATGCAGCATTACTAGAGCTCTGATACCACAATAATGGCAGAAGTGTCCTCAGACACGTAATTTTATTAATAAAAAAAAAACAATTACATCTGGAATTTTGCAAGAGTTTACACCCGAACAACCAAACACTCTTGCAATGAGCTATTTATAAGCTCAATGTCCTAACTACCTCTAATTATGGATCACTTATGCAATAACAAGTGTCCACTTACAATAAAAGCTATTCAAACAATCTTACTAACAATTCTCCTAAAATAGAGCTTAAGATACAACACATTTGTAGAGTCATATCTTTTACAACAATATACTAATTCTAAATGTCTCCACTAAATAATTAAATATTCTAGATTAATAATTATTAATTTAATATCTTAAATTAATAATTATTTTATTATAACTTAATAACCTATGATAATATTTATTTTTGGATCATCTAACACCTCTGTCGAAATACACTGCAGCAACATGATCCTCTCGACCTATGAAAAGCCACAGGCAACAAATCTTGCCTTATGCTTCTCCACACTACCATCAGCAGCTTGCTTTACCTTGTAAAGCCAACGGGAACTCACAACTGACTTGTTCTCCGATCTCGGAACCACGTCCCAAACACTGTTACGAACTATGGAGTCATACTCCTCCACCATAGCATCAACCCAAATCAGCTGTTGCACTGCTTCCTCAAAGGAAGATGGCTCGGTCTCAACACATTCCCCAGCAAGGGCCATGTATCCAATGTACCTCTCAGGTGACCTCCTATGTCTACGCTGAGAAGATGGTGCTCCCACATTCTCTCTCGCATCCTCCAACAATTTTTCAACTTCTTTTGTGTGCTTCCGTCCATCTCCTAAAGACTCTGATTGAGTGGATGTCTCCACTCCTGGAACCTCTACATGTGGCTGCTTCGCATCAGTCTAAGGCTCCTCCTCCTTAGGAACCAATAGTTCCTCCACAGCCTGTAGTTGGAGCTCCCTCTCAAGGGAAACTCGCATGGCCTTCTGCTCATCAAACTTGAGATCTTTGTGAACCACTGTCCTTCGACTGGTAGGCAAGTACACCTGATAGTTGTGAGGTGTATCAGTGTACCCCACAAATATCCCCAACTTTGATGTTGGCTCAAGCTTCTTCCGTTCATCCTTTGTCACATGGCAATATACCGATGAGCCAAAGATCCTGAAGTGACCCACATATGGTCTCTTACGGGAGAAGGCTTCCTCTGGTGTTTTCATCCCAAGTATGCGATGCGGGCTTCTATTCTGCAAATAGACTGTTGTGTTGCATGCCTCAGCCCACAAGTGAAGTGGTAGGCCTTGGTCATGCAGCATTGCCCGTGCTACCCCTACAATAGTTCTATTCTTCCTCTCAGCCACCCCATTCTGCTGTGGGTTATGAGGTGTTATCAACTCTCGTTTAATTCCTTCCACTGAACAGAAGTACTTAAACTCTTGAGAGACATATTCTCCGCCGTTTTCGCTTCTCAAGGCCTTGATCTTCTTCCCTGGCTCTTTCTCGACCAAAGCTTTGAACTCACAAAACTTTGTGAAAGTTTGGTCCTTCTTCTGCATGAAATAAATCGAGCATTTACGAGAATAGTCATCAATGAAAATAACATAATACCTTTGCTTCACTGTGGATGCCATCAAGAATGGTCCACACAAATCAGTATGAACTCGCTCTAAGATAGCCTCTTCTCGACTGTCTTGATCATGAAAGGAAGACTTGGTGTACTTTCCCAAGGTACAACCTTTGCATGTTTCAACTTGCTCAAGTTTACCTTTGGGAAGTCCTGTAGATTTCTACTGCATTATCTTCAAAGCCTGATGATGCAAATGGCCCAACCACCTGCGCCACAACTCACCAATGTCTTGGCTTTGCACCAATTGTAATTTCGTACTCAATGCCACACAATCATCTACCTCTAGTTTATAGAGATTCTTCACATGAATCCCTATGCTCTTGGTCTAACCCATGGCTATGTGTCTTAGGAACGCCTTTCCTTTACTAAATACAACATCGTATTCTTTGTCCTCCAACATCACGACCGATACCAAGTTATTTTTCAGTCCAGTGATCTGAAATTCACTCTTGAGTGATCTCAGTTAAATAATTATTGAATGAAGGTATTACATACTCATGTGCTGGTGTGTGTCTATGTTATTTTAGGCAACGAATTGAACAGATTGCAAAATACACAGACACTGGTGTTGGAGAGGTAAATCCCCTCTACGGATAGAGGCGATCCCTACTAGCCCAGAATGGGTCTAGCAACAATCAATCAATGCTACTATGCAAGTTCCTAATTGCAAATAAAAGATAGGCAATGAACACCTACTTGGATTCCAACGCTATTGTTTGATGGAGAGATGTCGTTCTCGCTCCTTCGCTTTGGCCGGTTACGATCTTCCACGATCCTCGTAGACAGATACCTGCACACACGAAGAGAAACACAAACACAAGCATGAAATCTAATAAATGCAATTATACATCAGTCAGAAAGGATGTAATTCACATTAACCATTACAAAGACAAATGAGAATGGAACCATAACAGTAGTCATCTATTATTAATCAATAACAGAGAAAGGTACAACCAAAGTTCTAACGTTGAGTCCTTCTCAAGAGGGTCCAGCCAGCAAGTCTCTTAAGCATTGACCCTTGGAGGTAGATCTCCCAAGACAAAAACTCTCTCTCACACAAGCAATACTCACAACCTTCCTTAAGCTCTCTCTAGCAAATCCACACTTGTCACACCAACTACCTACTAGCAGCAGCACTCTAAGCACTATGAATTCCACACTATCCAAAAAACTAGCTGCTCATGGCAATGGTAGAGGCTTAAATAGGAGAAGGAGTCTCCATGAATGGTGGGAGGATGAGCTTATCCCCAAGGAAGGTGGCTCAAATGACGAAACAGACATGCCAGAGAAGGGAGGGCGACATTTACAAGGCCAACAACCAGGTCTGGAGTCATCTGGAAGGCCGGCTGTTAGAACAAACTCGCCCAAACTGGATCAGCGCGGGTCCATAACTGCACTGGAGCGCTGACATCGCATCTGAATAACGGAGAAGGTTGTGTCAGCGCGACTCAATACAAACATAGGATGCGCTGGCTCATGAAATTCGACTAGCGCGGAAAACACATGTGCTTCCGCGCTGGCAGCACATTCGTTGCACTATGAGGCGCCAGTCAGCGCGGTTATTTTGATAACAGTCATGATGATGGAAAAAACTTTGGCAAAGTGGGTCATTTGGCCAGATTAGAGAGCATGAGCATGATTGATTTGAATTCATGACACAGTAGGGAGACTGACAGAGAGACAGTGACAAATTACTGTGTAACAGATGCCCCCTAAAGCATGAAGCCCGAGAGAGTGGGAGGGGTGAAATTCTTTACAAAACTCGCTACACTGGAACACCACCAGGAAGAACCTGCACGTATGTACAACCGATATCTCTATTACATGTAGTCTAGGCATGGGCGCAGCCATCCAAAAGACATACGAAAAGGTCTGTGGTATGGACGCAGCCACCCAGCTGAAGAGACCATGGTGATAAAAAGGTATGGTCGCAGCCATCCCAAAAGACTCAGGTATGGGCGCAGCCATCCATCAATGAGTCATGTAATAATAATCCACAAAATCGCAACCTGGTTTGCAACAGACAAAAACCAGGGTCTTGCACTCCATCCTAACCTGAACAAAGTATAAGTCCAAGCATGTGAATACATGAGCTGAAGTCGAACATGCATGAACATTGTCTGATTACCAGCAAATAATGAAAACTGTTAACAGACACGAGAGGTACCACCAATAATGACAATGGTCCTTAAGGTACTTATAGGTACAATCCGCGGTGTGTGAATCAATGAGATGGTGTCGAACACCCGCAGAATCATTCGATCGGAGGCCAATGATGAAAACCCCGCGTCGAACACGAAGAACCTGCCATTGAGGCATGCAAGCTCTAAGGAACCTGAAGGGAGTCTCTAGGTCACTTTCCTAGATAATGAGCTAAAGTCGACAGGAAGTAACCTTGATCGAAGGTGGGCCATAATGTTTCCCACATCATTGACACGAGACAAAGAAGGATAAAATATTTTGTGTGAGACATCAGAGGGAGGTGGTAAGTTTGCGGAGGTCAACTTCTCTTGAACATATCGGCGACACGACAGTGGATTTGGCAGTATCTGACATCAAATGAGCAGAGGTCATGGTGACAAGGCAATGAGCAGATGAGAGGTCAAATAGGATAACCCAGACCCACGGAGGCTAGTGTAAAACAAGATGAGAAATTCCCACCCAGACACGAATGCAGACTAGTGCCATGTTCAAGAGTGACATACTGCCGACACGACAATTATTACAGTTCCATTTTCCCCACCATTTCTGGCAGGTACCCCGATTATTTTTGGATGACAAGCTTGACGGGGATAGCATATGCTTGGAAAGCGTCATTTTGACGGTGTCCGATGTCATTAAGTTTTAACGAGTCTGACAAAGGAAGAACTCGGCGTCTTTTCCCGTTTAGAGAGTCTGAAAAGACAGCGGAAAAGAAAACTCCAGGGGGGTCCTTTTTCATAAAGTTGTGTCTCTCGAGCCCGAAAAAGTATAAAACAATGCTCGAAAGAACCGCCCGACCGATACGATCGAGGAGTACTTTTCGTAAGTAGTAACTTTGACCCGAAAAAGTAAAAAAGAGGTCAGAAGTACGTCGTTTTGGAGCCAATAACGAGTGCGAAACGACAAACACCCAGCAATCTTTTTAAGTTAAACAGTCGAAAAAAGAGCTTTAAAGGCGACCGCCTCTTATTTCTTTAACGAGTCGAGAGGGGGACTCGGCAATCTTTTCGTCTTTAAACGGTCAGAAAAGCGCTGAAAGCAGACCTCCATTTTTATTCTCTTTAACGAGTCGAAAAGGGAAAAATACTCGGCAATCTTTTCACATTTTACGAGTCAGAAAAGAGCTTAAAGGTGACTCGTCCTAGAGGAACGAGTGGTATAAAAGGTAGCAACTGGTTCCAGCAATGGTGGAACTGCTCAAACATATAATGGTCAAGAGGCTGGCTAATAAAACCACTCATCGCTGCGGTCCCTCAGGAAAGGATAAACAACCAAGTGAGAGCATATGATTGGCCAAAGAGATGGTAGCAATGGAATGAAACAACCAAGGCTCATCTAGCAGAACTCAGCGGATAAAAATGGCAATCACGAGATGTAAATCGGGTATGGGTTCATTTTTACACAAGCTTGAACCATGGAGAACTCTGCTTGGATTTGGTTTCATGTTTACACAAGCTTGAAACGAAAAACTATGCTTGTTATAAGTTCGCATGCCCCCAGCATAATAACGCAAATCGAGGTACATGAAATTGTTGGAGAGGTAAATCCCCTCTACGGATAGAGGCGATCCCTTCTAGCCCAGAATGGGTCTAGAAACAATCAGTCAATGCTACTATGCAAGTTCCTAATTGCAAATAAGAGATAGGCAATGAACACCTACTTGGATTCCAACGCTATTGTTTGATGAAGAGATGTCGTTCTCGCTCCTTCGCTTTGGCCAGTCACGATCTTCCACGATCCCCGTATATAGATACCTGCACACACGAAGAGAAACACAAACACAAGCGTGAAATCTAATAAATGCAACTATACATCAGTCAGAAAGGATGTAATTCACATTAACCATTACAAAGACAAATGAGAATGGAACCATAACAGTAGTCATCTATTATTAATCAATAACAGAGAAAGGTACAACCAAAGTTCTAACGTTGAGTCCTTCTCAAGAGGGTCCAGCCAGAAAGTCTCTTAAGCATTCACCCTTGGAGGTAGATCTCCCAAGAAAAAAACTCTCTCTCACACAAGCAATACTCACAACCTTCCTTAAGCTCTCTAGCAAATCCACACTTGTCACACCAACTACCTACTAGCAGCAGCACTCTAAGCACTATGAATTCCACACTATCCAAAACTAGCTGCTCATGGCCATGGTAGAGGCTTAAATAGGAGAAGGAGTCTCCATGAATGGTGGGAGGATGAGCTTATCTCCAAGGAAGGTGGCTCAAATGACGAACAGACATGCCATAGAAGGGAGGGCGACATTCACAAGGCCAACAACCAGGTCTGGAGTCATCTGGAAGGCTGGCTGGACCCTCTTGAGAAGGACTCAATGTCAGAACTTTGGTTGTACCTTTCTCTGTTATTGATTAATAATAGATGACTACTGTTATGGTTCCATTCTCATTTGTCTTTGTAATGGTTAATGTGAATTACATCCTTTCTGACTAATGTATAGTTGCATTTATTAGATTTCGCGCTTGTGTTTGTGTTTCTCTTCGTGTGTGCAGGTATCTATATACGGGGATCGTGGAAGATCGTGACAGGCCAAAGCGAAGGAGCGAGAATGACATCTCTTCATCAAACAATAGCGTTGGAATCCAAGTAGGTGTTCATTGCCTATCTCTTATTTGCAATTAGGAACTTGCATAGTAGCATTGACTGATTGTTGCTAGACCCATTCTGGGCTAGTAGGGATCGCCTCTATCCGTAGAGGGGATTTACCTCTCCAACAATCTGGCGACTCCGCTGGGGAGCTGACCTTTGTCTCTTTTTGTTCATTCTTGTTTTTGAGTTTGATTTTTACTCTCTTTTCAAAGATTGGGGATTAGTCCTCTGCTTTTAGACTTCCTGGTTCAATCTGGGAGGTGTCTTGATTGTTTAAAGAGTTATCGCCTTGGTTTGGGAGCTTTTGGCTTGATTCTGCCTGTTTTTTAGCCTCAGCGCGGTTTATATCAAAACAGTCGCACTGACAGCGCATAGTTGTTTCTTTGACTTCGTGGTCATCGCGCTTGTACGTTAAACAGTCGCGACAGTTCCGAAATCAAACCAGCGCGCTTAAGCCGTGTACTTCCGCGCTGACAGCGCTTTGTTGCTACACGTGGTTTCTGGTCAGCGCATTGTTGCTGCGGGTCACCCGCGCTGATCCTGTAGAATTGAATTTGTTTCAATTTTGCCTCCTGAGCCTGTTGGTTTGACTATCTCCTACTCTTTCCACCTAGTTTATGACTTGATTTCTATTGTTTGAACTATGAAGCACTCGCTTGCGAAGTCTTGTCGGACGGATCTTGTTTTGTGTCCTGTGACCTGGTGTTATCATCCTGTTTTCGCTGGATTGACTTTGTTTTACCACTCGTTCACAAAGATTCGTTACTACTTGCCTTTGCCTTTACGAAAACCTTCCTCTTTTTTCTTTCCTTGCTTGGTTGTTTAGGTGATTATCATTGAACCAGTCCTCGGATTGTTTCAATTACTTCTCACTACCCAGACACGGATCACAGTTGCTTGGGTTCAATCGGCTCTTTTCACGCTTGTTGTGTTTTTCATTGAGTGATTTGATTTCTCTTTAATCAGTGTTGTTGTCTCTTAAAATTCATTTTAAGTGCATCGTGCCATTGGAAAAAGAAATCGAACTAATATCTTTTGCATTCAATAGTTAATGGGAAAAGAGCATTTCATTGATTTGTGTTCTCAAAAGAAAAAGTTTCATTTCTTTGCCATTAGCTGCATTAGATTGTTTGATTGATTGAGTTCATTTTGTTTGGTTGAAAACTCTTAACCCTCTCATAGTTAGAATTCATCGAATGAAATGATATTCTTTGGCATGTAGTTTGCATCTAGGTAATTGTGAGAGACCACACGATAGGGCCTGAAACCAAAACTTAATTCAAGATCAACCATAAAATAAACTGAATAAACCTAAAAACGCATTGGAACTTAAGCAAACATCTAGAGGTCTAGGCTAGAGACGTGTTCCGACGTCTTTAAACATAGTCACTATTGTTTCACATTACGGTTGGGTGATTCCTCCTTCTATGACTCGATAGTGGTCTAACACGGATTGTGCTCCCACGTACTGTCGCGTATATAGGGAGACCCCACTAGGCTTTTATCGTTGATCCATAGGAAGCCGAGTCTGCCGCCTTGCGAGCCGTAACGCACCGAACACAGCATTCGGGAAGATTGACTGCAGTACGGAAAGTCCTTGGTTCTCGTACGATTGCCAAGGTGTATAAGCAGTTTTACGGATTGCTTGGTAAACCCTTTGCCTAGAGTCTCCAGAGTAGTCACTTTTGATCCTTTTCGGACTCCTTAAAAGAAAAGGTGTCAGTGAGCATCTTGTCACTTCGTGCTCATTAAACATTCGAAGGAGACTAGAGTCATCTTTTCGTCCTTTTCTCGACTCTTGAAACATGAAAAGGTCAAGTTTAGTTCCTGTGTCTTAAAATTTATTTGGCCACGATTAACGTTACCTGGTTAGATCTTGTGTGCGTTAGCTTGAGTAGGCTTCTTTTGTTTGCCATGGCAACTTTTCCGGGGTTCACCAACCCAAGTTCCCCTCCTGACTGGAATCCTGGTCATTTCCCTCCTCTTGGGAATGTTGGTGCTCCTTATATGGCAACGTTATCCCTTCCGGGGTTAACTGTCGGGTTGCCTGTTTGGTTGTTTTCAACCTCTTTGGTCCCTACCGTATCGGCTGCTAGTCCATCAGTCCCTCCACCTGAACAACATCATGTTGATCCTAAGGTGGATCTCTCCCCTTCAACGCCTACTTCTACGTCTTCCTCTTGTACTTCGCCTGGTGAAAGTCTCGATTCGAATAACCAGGTGGCTAAGAAGAAGAAGAAGAAGACCAAGAAGAAGAAGGCTCCCAAGGGAGAGGCTAGAAGTACAGCTCTTACTCCGAGTACACCTGAAGTCGGGCCACCTTCTGCTCCTCCGCGGAAGGTCAAGTTTCCTTGTCGATTATGCAAGGAGGACCATCTTCTTCGCGATTGTCCTGGCATTCCCAGGGTACTAGAAGTATGGTCTCACGATCCGGCCCGCCCCTCATCATCCTCTGAAGCTCACGGTGATGATACCTTATCAGTTGGGAATGGTAAGGGAAAAGGGAAGATTCGAATCCCCTATAGACTTTGTGAAGGAAATCATCCCCTTCACCTTTGTCCACTAATGGATAAAGCCTCTGTTGTCTTGGAAAGTCTTACAGCTCCTTCACCCCAACTCCCCGTTGGATATCAACATCTTTCTGCAGCTGCAGATCATCCGCCTCCCGACCATGAGATTGGTTCACATTCTTCTCTTCCCGAACCCGACTGTGTCCCGCCTGTTCCAGACCAACCATTGGTCGGAAAGAGTGTCGACTCGAGTCTGCCGCTCGCTCACTATGTTTCGGAAGAGAATCACGCCCATGTTCTTTTCGTCTCTTCAGATTCTCCTGAGTCTCGAAATGACTCTCCTAACCCAGCTGCTCCCGAAGGTTCTCCTTCGGTTCCTTTAGCACATGGGGGCAGTCATATGATTCCCCCACCAAGTAGTCTGGTCGCTTCCTTTGATTGGAATCGCCTGATCGTCGGTCGCCTTCCATCCCATATGCCTTTCCAGATCACAGTACACGCCTGTGCTAAGGCAGTACCTGGCACTGTTTTGGATGAAGGGGAGTCTGTCAGTCTTATGCCGTACACTACTTGGCAAGCTTTAGGTTCCCCGCAGCTTGGGCCAGTCACCCAGAATCTGTTGGCCTTCGACGGAGGAACCTGTCCATCTCTAGGAGTTCTCCCGAAGTTCCCTATTACCTTGGGAGGAAAAACCATCTATATAGACGTCTTGGTTACCCAAGGTGTTTTAGACTTTAGTCTTCTCCTTGGTCGCGACTATGTTTATGCCATGGGGGCCCTCATTTCTTCGCTTTTCCGTGTGGTTTGTTTTCCACACGATGGAAGAATTGTGACTATCGATCAAGTGTCATTCGTTAGTCCCCCGATGCCTCCTGCGCAGTTGTCGTCCCCTCCTAGTTTTTATCCACCAGTTGTATCTGCCCCACCACAGATCAACTACGTGGCCACCTATCCCGTGCCTTTATCTAGTGATGACGCCGTCGTGCATAGTGTCCTGGGGGCATTGGGTCCTGACTTCCAAGATGTGGTCCTTCCACCGGGAGTGGCAATCTTGGAAGCCCCTACTTTCTATTCATTATGATGAAGTTCGGTTGGAGCATAGTTCGCTTTCCTATGTCAAGCTCCCTAAAAAATGAAATTGGGTCTGGTGGAGCATAGTTCGCTTTCCTATGTCAAGCTCCCTAAAAAATGAAATTGGGTCTGGTCGGAGCATAGTTCGCTTTCCTATGTCAAGCTCCTTAAAAAATGAAATTGGGTCTAGTTGGAGCATAGTTCGTTTCCCTGTGTCAAGCTCCTTAAACAATGAAACTAGGTGTTGGAGCACAGTTCCTTGTTTTGTGTCAAGCTCGTTAAAAAATGAAACAAAGTGTCCCGAGCATAGTTCCTGATCGTGTGTCATGCTCATTAAAAAATGAAACAAGGGTTATGAGGATAGTTCTTTTACTGTGTCAACCTCATTAAAAAATGAAACACCTCCCTTTCCAAATCGAGTCTTTTGATTAAGATCTCGTAAAATACAAGTCGAGTCTTTCATCGATCTCGAGAGTGAACCTTCATTCCATCCACTTTGTTGAATGCAATGAAGCTTGGGGGGCATGTACCTCGATTTGCGTTATTATGCTGGGGGCATGCGAACTTATAACAAGCATAGTTTTTCGTTTCAAGCTTGTGTAAACATGAAACCAAATCCAAGAAGAGTTCTCCATGGTTCAAGCTTGTGTAAAAATGAACCCATACCCGATTTACATCTCGTGATTGCCATTTTTATCCGCTGAGTTCTGCTAGATGAGCCTTGGTTGTTTCATTCCATTACTACCATCTCTTTGGCCAATCATATGCTCTCACTTGGTTGTTTATCCTTTCCTGAGGGACCGCAGCGATGAGTGGTTTTATTAGCCAGCCTCTTGACCATTATATGTTTGAGCAGTTCCACCATTGCTGGAACCCGTTGCTACCTTTTATACCACTCGTTCCTCTAGGACGAGTCACCTTTAAGCTCTTTTTTGACTCGTAAAATGTGAAAAGATTGCCGAGTATTTTTCCCTTTTCAACTCGTTAAAGAGAATAAAAATGGAGGTCTGCTTTCAGCTCTTTTCTGACCGTTTAAAGACGAAAAGATTGCCGAGTCCCCCTCTCGACTCGTTAAAGAAATAAGAGGCGGTTGCCTTTAAAGCTCTTTTTTCGACCGTTTAACTTAAAAAGATTGCTGGGTGTTTGTCGTTTCGCACTCGTTATTGGCTCCAAAACGACGTACTTCTGACCGCTTTTTTACTTTTTCGGGTCAAAGTTACTACTTACGAAAAGTACTCCTCGATCGTATCGGTCGGGCGGTTCTTTCGAGCATTGTTTTATACTTTTTCGGGCTCGAGAGACACAACTTTACGAAAAAGGACCCCCCTGGAGTTTCTTTTCCGCTGTCTTTTCAGACTCTCTAAATGGGAAAAGACGTCGAGTTCTTCCTTTGTCAGACTCGTTAAAACTTAATGACATCAGACACCGTCAAAATGACGCTTTCCAAGCATATGCTATCCCCGTCAAGCTTGTCATCCAAAAATAATCGGGGTACCTGCCAGAAATGGTGGGGAAAATGGAACTGTAATAATTGTCGTGTCGGCAGTATGTCACTCTTGAACATGGCACTAGTCTGCATTCGTGTCTGGGTGGGGATTTCTCATCTTGTTTTACACTAGCCTCCGTGGGTCTGGGTTATCCTATTTGACCTCTCATCTGCTCATTGCCTTGTCACCATGACCTCTGCTCATTTGACGTCAGATACTGCCAAATCCACTGTCATGCCGCCGATATGTTCAAGAGAAGTTGACCTCCGCAAACTTACCACCTCCCTCTGATGTCTCACACAAAATATTTTATCCTTCTTTGTCTCATGTCAATGATGTGGGAAAAATTATGGCCCACCTTCGATCAAGGTTACTTCCTGTCGACTTCAGCTCATTATCCAGGAAAGTGACCTAGAGACTCCCTTCAGGTGCCTTAGAGCCTGCATGCCTCAATGGCAGGTTCTTCATGTTCGACGCGGGGTTTTCATCATTGGCCTCCGATCGAATGATTCTGCGGGTGTTCGACACCAGCTCATTGATTCACACGCCACGGATTGTACCTATAAGTACCTTGAGGACCATTGTCATTATTGGTGGTACCTCTCGCGTCTGTTAACAGTTTTCATTATTTGCCGGTAATCAGACGATGTTCATGCATGTTCGACTTCAGCTCATGTATTCACATGCTTGGACTTGTACTTTGTTCGGGTTAGGATGGAGCGCAAGACCCTTGTTTTTGTCTGTTGCAAACCAGGTTGCGATTTTGTGGATTATTATTACATGACTCATTGATGGATGGCTGCGCCCACACCTAAGTCTTTTGGGATGGCTATGACCATACCTTTTTATCACCATGGTCTCTTCAGCTGGGTGGTTGCGTCCATACCACAGACCTTTTCGTATGTCTTTTGGATGGCTGCGCCCATGCCTAGACTACATGTAATAGAGATATCGGTTGTACATACGTGCAGGTTCTTCCTGGTGGTGTTCCAGTGCAGCGAGTTTTGTAAAGCATTTCACCCCTCCCACTCTCTCGAGCTTCATGCTTTAGGGGGCATCTGTTACACAGTAATTTGTCACTGTCTCTCTGTCATTCTCCCTACTGTGTCATGAATTCAAATCAATCATGCTCATGCTCTCTAATCTGGCCAAATGACCCACTTTGCCAAAGTTTTTTCCATCATCGCGACTGTTATCAAAATAACCGCGCTGACTGGCGCCTCATAGTGCAACGAATGCGCTGCCAGCGTGGAAGCACACGTGTTTTCCGCGCTGGTCGAATTTCATGAGCCAGTGCATCTTATGTTTGTATTGAGTCACGCTGACACAACCTTCTCTGTTATTCAGATGTGATGTCAGCGCTCCAGTGCAGTTATGGACCCGCGCTGATAGAGTTTGTTCTAACAGCCGGCCTTCCAGATGACTCCAGACCTGGTTGTTGGCCTTGTAAATGTCGCCCTCCCTTCTCTGGCATGTCTGTTTTGTCATTTGAGCCACCCTCCTTGGGGATAAGCTCATCCTCCCACCATTCATGGAGACTCCTTCTCCTATTTAAGCCTCTACCATTGCCATGAGCAGCTAGTTTTTTGGATAGTTTTTGGATAGTGTGGAATTCATAGTGCTTAGAGTGCTGCTGCTAGTAGGTAGTTGGTGTGACAAGTGTGGATTTGCTAGAGAGAGCTTAAGGAAGGTTGTGAGTATTGCTTGTGTGAGAGAGAGTTTTTGTCTTGGGAGATCTACCTCCAAGGGTGAATGCTTAAGAGACTTGCTGGCTGGACCCTCTTGAGAAGGACTCAACGTCAGAACTTTGGTTGTACCTTTCTCTGTTATTGATTAATAATAGATGACTATTGTTATGGTTCCATTCTCATTTGTCTTTGTAATGGTTAATGTGAATTACATCCTTTCTGACTGATGTATAATTGCATTTATTAGATTTCACGCTTGTGTTTGTGTTTCTCTTCGTGTGTGCAGGTATCTATCTACGGGGATCGTGGAAGATCGTGACCGGCCAAAGCGAAGGAGCGAGAACGACATCTCTCCATCAAAAAATAGCGTTGGAATCCAAGTAGGTGTTCATTGCCTATCTTTTATTTGCAATTAGGAACTTGCATAGTAGCATTGATTGATTGTTGCTAGACCCATTCTGGGCTAGTAGGGATCGCCTCTATCCGTAGAGGGGATTTACCTCTCCAACAACTGGAAAATGGAAAAAAGTAAGAGAAACACAGTGAGCAAAGACAAGAACACAAAAAATTAATAAGGAGTTCACCCTATTCTCCAGGGCTACATCTCTGATTCAGCTTTCATTGGTGGCCTTATTTTATTGTGTCTTTAAAGCAGAGATTTACAATGAGTAGCTCAATTTGAGTCTCCTAAAACAGAAATGATGCTTGGTAGGGTCGTTCTTGGATCCCCCAAGCCACTAGAGTGCACAGACTCTTTTCTTATCCAAGTCTTGACCTCTCTGGTCTTCAATGGGAGGAGCCCAATGTGGTTCTCAATTCCCGACAAATCCTCTCAAGGATTGCTTGAACCTCTCAAGCTTTCTATCTGCTCGATGCTACCTTATGCTGCAGGTCAGCTCGGCCCTCTGTCTTTATGCTTCTTGCTTCACTGTCTTTTCTTCACCCTCGCTTTCTCTATCCTCGTTCCTTTTTCCTCTGTGTGTTCTATTTGGCGTCTGTTCATGGCTTAAAGCCACTTTGTCCCCGACTATTTGCTTCCTCTTCCGCCCCTTTGGTTCACCTGCTGCTGTTCGTTTAGAGTTCCCTGTCTCTGCGTCATCATTAATGGCTCACAGGGAGTGGCCACTTGTCCTCTTATGAACTGCGCCAGCTCTTCCTCGTCAATTCAGTTTTCCAGTTACACTGTGGTATGACTCATCCGCCATCTCAGCGTCAAATCGGACTTTAGAATTTCTTTATGTCATGGCTTAATCCCCTGTCAAATCTAGTTTCTCCGTCGAGCGCAATCTCAGCCGTCAGATCTGGAGCCCCCAGATCCTACGACATTCACTCATTTCGCGCGGTTGACTTGCTCGACCATTAGCGCGCGATGAGCGGCGGTTTTCTCTCTCATCCGCCGGACATGCATCGAGCGCTGAATGGAATCACTCATTTTTCTCCAAATCCGCTTACCGCCCAAGGATGCCCCCGATATACTGCCGGTTTTGGAGCATGGGACCTGCCTTTCGCCTTAGCGCTTTTCCCACGGTTTCCTGGCTTCCATGCGACCGAGCGCTTCGGGGCTCTCTCCTTCTCGAGGGGTTTTGCCCAGTGATGCGTGATTAGCGCTAATCGCGCGTCAGAAATTCCCTCTATTTCCTGATCTGGGCTTCCCAATGGCCAGTTTTGTCTCCTGCGCGGTCTCCATGGGCCTCGGTCAACGTGCTTTGACCGAGGTCCTAGTCGTTCCTCCCTGGCTACCAACTGCCACTATCCAAAGGTCTTCCTGATCATTCTACGTTCATAAATTCAAAGTTTTTGTCCTGATTTGATACAGTCACGGTACTGTGATAATCTTCATGGATCCAATTTGGATCATCCAGGCACATACATCACATCTATCAAGGTGAGAGGAGCTCCATGCTCCCTTTGAAAAGCAACCGTGCCCACTCCTGAAACACTATACCTTCTATCATCACCCATCTCTATGTGCATCTTGAGGTCTTTCTCCTCCAAGGCACTCAATAAATTTTTGTCATCGGTCATGTGGAATGAGGCTCCACTGTCAAGATACCAAATACAACCCATCATCGATGACACCATGCATGCGATGAGGGTAAAGTCCATTTCGAACTGAGAGGCTAATGCCTCACCTTCCAATCCTTTCGAGGATCCCTTCTTGGACTTCTTCGATGGGCAATTAGTCGCATAATGTCCCATCTTGTGACAATTAAAGCATCTTACTTCAGACATGTCACCCTTCTTCCCTCCATGAGAAGAATTCGATTTGTAATAGGAAGCCTTCCCCTTCCCTTTCCTTGCCTTACTTGCTAAGACCAGATTTTCTTGATCATCATTCTTAGATGAATAACCATCTCGTGTGCTCCTACTGATCTCCTCCTGCATAAGATCCAACCACAGTCGTTCTCAATCAGACTCAGTCAGGGATAATCTCATTATAATAACTCTATCTCTCCTCCTCCTTAAGGCCTTCCCATAGAGGTGTATTTATACCTCTCCCAATTAGTTTTTTAGTTGGGAAATAGTTGGGCCACAGGAAATAGGAGGTAATCAAGAGGTAAAAACCGTGAACTCCACCCATAATTAAGGAAATTTAATTTTTTCAAGTGTTTTAATACATATACGCGGGTTGGGTATTGACTAACCCGCATGTACATGCTTTTATCTGAGGGCAAAGTAGCATACAGGAAATAAAACACTGTTTTTTATATATTTGGACCAAGTCTAGAAGGAGGGGTTGCTCTAGGCCATAAACCAAGCATCACAAATACCAAGGGTGATAAATGGTGCTATAACATATGCCCCCTAATATATGAGGTCAAAAGGGGTACATAATGGCCGAAATGTATTAAGTGTGGAAAAAATCTTGTCGAGACTGAGAAAGACTTCACCAGAATTCAGCCTACCAAGCCATCAAAAGAGATCAAAAAGAAATTGTTGTCTGAGGCGGGCATACCCATGCTCAGAGAAAGTAAAGCATGTTTGCATATCAAGTACAAACGGATCCAACATGTATACAAGTATAAAGAAAATGAAAGTACATAATGGATCATCTAATCGTGATTGAAAAAAGTACATGTCTAAATATCACATATAAAAAGACGATCAATGAGGTTGAAGGATGAAATTGATCACTGATGTCAAAAACTGATCCCAATAGTACCAAATGAAAATGATGGAATAAAATGATACTACATCGCAACTCGGATGCCAGCATATAAGATGTCACTGTGAAAAACTACAACATATAAGGTGGATGGTGTCAACTAGCAGCAACAGGAGCAACTGACAAGTGAACCAAAAGATGTTGATGCAACCCAAGGTATCCACCGACCACCGTGGTACATTTCTACACAATGGGAATAAATGATCTGAGGTCAACCACGTGAGAAATCATTTGATTACTAGTCATTGGCGTATACCATTAACAAACGCGAGAATACTCACCGATAATGATAATGAGAGTCAAGGTACCCAGTACAATCTAACAAGTGTGAATGAATGAGCTGAAGTCGAACACCTGGAAGAATCTATCAATCAGGGGACAATGATGGTTTCCCACTGTTGATAGCGAAGGAATCTGCCACTGATGATTGTAAACCCCAAGGTACTGCCAAATGGACTCTAGATCTTTTTCCCAGAGCAAATGAGTTGTATTCGATAGGAAAAGATTCGCTACAAGGAAGGCATTAAGGCATCCTTCATCAGTCTAGCACGAGTGTAACCCATAGGCCAATAATGTGGGAGGAATCGGATGAAAAAGATGTAGTAACCCAACCGAATGTTGGCATTATGACACAGATTTGGCACTATGACATAGGTGTTGTCCTTGATGGCAACTCACTCAGATGACAGATCACAGTTCAGACTCACAGAATGAAGAAAGAGAGGTATACGAAGGTTCCTCATTGACCAAGCCACATGTACACGCAAGTTATCAGACCAAAAGGAGCGTATAACGTACATATGCACTTTCACAAAAGGAAATGCACGTACATGTTGGAAAACTAAGTTTTGCTCTGTGGTATTTGGTCCATGGTATTTTGATCCATGGTATTGGTCCAAGGTATCTGGTCTGAAGTGTTGACCCCGGGTATTTGGTCCAAGGTATTGGTCCTAAGTGGTTTTGGTCCATGGTATTGAGTAAGGCCTAAGACTATAAAAGGAGGAGGAGATCATTAGGCAAATGTACTCAAGTATTGAATATCTGACGACGAGAAAGATCTAGTATACAGGTTATTGGGTTATGGTGCATAGCTAGATCTGAACCAAGCCTGATGAACCTTAGCACTTGATGAAGGATAAGATCTAATGATGGGTCAAGATATTAAGGCTTGAAGTGAAGTATCTTTATGTGGTTTTGATCATTTATCTGAATAACTAGCGCATGTTGTAGTCTGTAAATATGATGATCTGGGTATAACTAAAGTCTGAAATTGTTCTAAAGTTTAAATCATCATTTATATATCTGTACGCAGGTTCACTTTAAAAAAGGCGCGTATACACGCTGGTTATGCATATCAAAACAGCGTATACATCTTAAATTTAATTTGCAGATCTATACGCAGGTTCACCTTGAGAAAAGAGCATATGCATGCAGGTTCGACACATTGACGTATTGTATACCTCATAAAATATGTTTTATCTATTTATGTTTGTCGTTGCAGTGTTCTAGGTTCTAGCTTAGGTTCTGGTCATTGTATTCTAGTTACTGTATTCTGGTTACAGCATTCTGAATGATCAGATTGAAGGGTTGTCAAAGTGATTGGTTGATTCAGTTGTGGTTGGTGTAAAGGAGATTGGTTAATGCAGATATATTTGATGATTGAATGATGCTATTGATGGATCCAGTCTGAAAATTTATGAAACGTGGTCCCTGAAAGAAAAGAGAAGGTTGTAGCCTTCTGTAGGCCGACACTTACGTACTAATAAACATATCAGCTAGTACAAGAGCTAGGGGGTTGTAGCTCCCTTCCAGGAGAAGCTGGAGAACGAGAGAAGGTTGTAGCCTTCTGCAGGTAGAAGCCTGCGTACAGGTATAAGACTACACCAGTACAAAAATTGTAAAAGGAGGTTTCTAATTTAAAAAGAATATAGAGATAATTTCAGCAGGTGGTTTTCACCCACATTGGGTTTTCTCCTTATATCTTGTGTTTTTGTGTGTGATTGTCTGTTCTGTTTTTACTACACTTGATTACTGTTTATATGGTTCTAATGCACTGATTAAAGATCAACATATGATGAATTAACTAAATCATAAGTCTGCAGGATATACGCTAGTTGCCTTAAACATAGTTGTGTATACATGCGAGTTCCATTAACTGAAGTAGCGTATATGAATCTGATTATGGAAATGAAAAATTATTGACTTGCTAATACTAATTCACCCCCCTCTCAGTATTATTTCCAACAATTGGTATCAGAGTAGGTCCTTCAAAAGAAGCTTGATCGCTTGAAGGAAGATCCATCAACATGAGTAACCACGAAAGAGAGGGACCCATCAGACCACCAATATTTGATGGGAGCAACTTTGTTTATTGGAAGGTAAGAACCACAGCCTATCTTCAATCTCTTGGAACAGATGTCTGGGAAATAGTGGAAAGAGGATATACATTTCCATCAGCAATTCCTACAGATCCAGCAGGTAAAAAGCAATATGAAACCAATGCCAAGGCTATCAATACATTATTGGGGAGTCTGTCACAATCAGAATTTTTCAAAGTTATGCAGCTCAAATCCACCAAAGAAATATGGAACAATATCATTCTACGCTATGAAGGAGACACTCAGGTAAAATGTGCAAAAATGCAAACTCTTAGAATTCAATATGAAACTCTCAAAATGCACAATGATGAAAATATAGCTAGTTACTTCTTACATATAGGTGAGATTGTTAATTGCATGAAGAATTTGGGTGAAGAGATAAAAGAAGTTACTTTAGTTGAAAAGGTTTTAAGATCCTTGTATACTAAGTTTGAATCAAAAGTATCTGCCATAGAAGAAAAGTAGGATCTTCAGACTATTACTATGACGCAGCTGCACGGAATCTTAACTGCTTTTGAAATGAGAAAATGAGGTCCATCAGATATGAGAGAAGTCATATTTGAAGCTTCAGGAAGAGAAGAACTCAATGAATTAGGACATATTTCAGAAGGAGAGAAAGAAGCAAACTTTGTCAAGAACCTTCAACGGGGTTCTGGAAGATTTAGAGGTAAACTACCTTTCAAATGTTCTGCTTGTGGAAGAGTCAGTCATTATGCTGCCAAATTTCCTCATAAAGATAAGCTTGATAAAGGTAAAGAATCAGAAAAATGGAATAGAAAACAAAGTGCAAGTAAGAAGAGCTACTATATGCATGAAGATAGCGATGGTTTATCAATTGGTGATGAAGATGAAAATAGTAATGACTATAGACTTCTGATGGCTTTTGAAGATGATGATTTCTTGGATGTTTTAGACGAAGATGACCTTTATGAAGAAATATCTAAACTCAAAATCTGTTTAGAAGAAAATAATATGATTATAGATACTCTGACATTCCAACTTGCTGAAAGATAAAAACACAACGAAAAACTAGAATGTGAAATTGTGGGTCTAAGAAAGGATGTTGAGAAAACAAAAGCTCTCAATCTTAGTTTTGCTAAAGGATCAGAAACCTTAAATGAAATTATCAAAGTGTAGCATTCTCCTCTGATAAAGACAGGTCTTGGATATACTGAAGAAGCATCTCAAGCACAGAAGTCGTCAACCTCCACTAAAAGCTATCTTGATGCAACAAAGAGCAGTGAACAGTTTGACAATCGTCAGCAAAGGCATAAAGTAGATCACCAGGTAAATCAGCCGCAATTTACCTCAAGGATGAACAGAAGCTACAACCAACCTCAGGTAAATCATACTCAATTTGTTTCAAGAATGAATATCAATAGAAACTACAATCACCAGGTTAGTAGATTCGATAATCGCAGGAACTTCTTTAATGGCCAATTTTTTTCATGTCATAACTTTGGACAGAAAGTTGTTCAATGTGTTGCTTACAAGACCATCATGACTAGAGGAGCACGAAATCAAAGGAATGTGACAGGGATCATGAAACGGACCTACAATAACTTTTCTCTTCTTGAAAATGAAATAGAATGCTCTGTCTGCAACAACTACGGTCATGAAGAATCTAAATGCAGGAGTAAATTTTGGCAAACATCTCAGAAGGAGAAAACTTCACTAAGTCCCAAAATATGGAGAAAGAAAGAACCGCAAATAGAAAGATGTGGTATAGCCTTGTATGCAGAAGGATAAGAAAATCAGTGGTACATCGACAATGGATGCTCAAAACACATGACAGGAGACAAAGAAAAAATTTAGTCATATAATGCCTTAGAAAAGGAAAAGAAGGTCTCATTTGGAAATGACACTCCTACTATCATAAAAGGTAAAGGTTTTGTTCTCTTAAAGCTGGGAATGTTATGTATGTTGATGGTCTAAAGAATACCCTGTTGAGTGTCAGTCAAATGTGTGATCAAGGAAATGAAGTAGTATTTCGATCAAATGGATGCGTTGTTCATGAGCTTGATATAGGAGAGACCGTGATCAAAGGTATAAGAACTCCAAACAGCTTATACATACTCAAGGGAGGACAACAACAATGCTATCTAAGCAAAAATGATGAGCACTGGCTATCCCACAGAAGATTGGGACATCTAAGCTTCTCTCAAATAAGAAAAGCATGCAGATTCCAGGTTGTTCGTGATCTTCCTGATATCAGCGTCCCAGAAAATACAATATGAAAATCATGTCAATTTGGTAAGCAAACCAGAGCGCACTTCCCTGAAAAGGAAGGATCAGCTAGTAAGCCTCTTGAACTTGTTCATACTGATTTATGTGGACCATCAAGGAAAAAGTCACCTTGTGGAGAAGAATACTTTATATTGTTCATTGATGATTTTCCCAGAATGTGTTGGATAAGACTTCTAAAGCATAAAGATGAAGCATTTGAAAAATTCAAAGCCTTCAAAGCTTTGGTTGAAAATGAATCAGATCGTAAAATCAAATGCCTCAGATCTGATCGAGGAGGGGAATTTACCTCAAATGAATTCTTTGACTTTTGTGAAGAACATGGAATAAAAAGGCAATTCTCCACTGCAAGGACTCCTCAGCAAAATGGAGTGGTAGAAAGGATGAACAGAATTGTTCAATAAATGGCTCGTGCTATGCTAGATGAGTCTGGAACTCTGTTACGGGAAAAGTGTCTATTTAGAACTGCTCTATCCCACTAAGGTGTCACAGCTGCCTTAGAAACAAACAGAGAAAAACTACTTTTGTATTTCCTTTATGAACTATAGACAAAGAGGAATAGAAAGAACCAACCTGTGTCTTGCGCTAATCCTTTGATCCAATCCCTCTCTTCTTTGACAGCTCCCTACTCCCTTACTTGCCCAGCTTCACCAAGTACCTATAAGATCATAGAAGGAGAACACTATACAAAGACATGGATCTATATTCATAAACAACTTAGGATCAGATTTAAGTTAACCATATAAATGTAACAAGCATCAATGATACAAAAGCATGGAGGAAAAACTCAAATAGTTTTTATTGATAAACAAGAAGATCCAGGAGGAGTTACAACCAATGGTTCCTGACCCAGCATCAACCTCCCAGCAAAGAAGCCCCTCTTCACCTCCAACAAAGCATAAATCACCCAATACTCTTATATTTGTCTCAAAACCAACAACAATTCCTTACAATGTGCAAAATTCCAGCCTCTGGATCTCTGGGATGAGGGATCCATATATAGATGTACGTAAGGAGGATGAGTCAGCTTATGATTTGATTAGTGTCTTCTCTCTGTCAGTTCTTGCTTCCACTTGGAGACTGAAGGCCTCTTACTCATCCTTGGTCGAATTCAGTGAGGCAAGTGTCATAGGAGAAGATTCTGGAAGCTTCCATTGTCTTTCCACCTCGCGGAATGGCACTGTCATTTGTCATTTCTCGCCCAACGCACCCTCATAGTGCATTTAGGTGCGTTGCAACGCACCCAGCTAGTGTGTTTAGGTGCTATGCAACGCACCTAGCCAGTGTAGCAGCTGAAATGATCCTGTTTTGACTTATTCTGAGCAGTTTCTGGTGGAGAACCTCTGGGAGAAGCTGTAATTTGTTGACCTTGTTCCTTTAGGGGTTAGAACAACACTTTTAGGGACTTAGGAGCCCTTGGTTTATGGACATCTCATGCTTGGAGTTGTAAGGCACAAAAATGTCTATAACAGTTGCCCCCTAAAGTGTCAGGCCGTTAATCGGGTGAAATGCTTTATTATTAGGATCTGAAGTTCTTTCAATGCTGGGAGGAGACCTGTAATACGATACAATACAATACATTATCTTCATACTGTTTTCATGATCTAGCTGAGGCAGGCATTCCCATGCTCAGCTTTATAAATTCATTTTCATGTACATAGGACAGACAATCGTCTGATTGTAGACTGATGATTCTGATAGAGCCATCATCCTTTTGGTAGGATGATTATCTGTGCTGCAATGCTGTACATTTTAATGTCTTTATTTCCCTGAATATATATCGCAGCCCGGATGTATGAAACTAGATCCGGGGTCTTCAATCTCGTCCGATCTTCACTCGAAGTACAAGTCGATCCATGTGAGAAATGTTCTGAAGTCGAACATGGAAAGACATCGCTTGATTACCAGTCAATGATGTAAATTGTTAACAAGCGCGAGAGGAATCACCGATAATGATAATGATACTCAAGGTACTGCAGTACAATTCACGTGGTGTGAATAAAGGACTTGGCGTCGAACACCATGCAAAATCTTTCGGTCGAAGGTCATTGATGTAAACCTGTCGCTGGAAGTGAGAAACTTGCCATTGAGGCATGCAAGCTTCAAAGTACTGAATGGGGTGTTCCTAGACCAACTTCTTGGATAATGAGCTGATGTCGACAAGAAGTGATCCGTCAAAGGAGAGCCTTAATGAATCCCACATCAATGACACGGAACAGAGCAAATGATTTTGATGGAGGTGAAAACGATCTAATGATATATGGTTCAGGGTGGTGGTCATGAAAGTATGGAGTATAATGTATGGTAGTGGGTGGGACACAGGTGACTTCTCTGGATGACTTCTCTTGAACATGTCGGCGACACTGATGTGATGGATTGGTAGCATTAACCCCAAATGTGGATGGTATGGTGTGACCGGTGAATGAAACAACCCAACCCAACTCGGACACGGAGTGGAAGTGTCATGTTCAAGAGCGACTTGCTACCAATAAAGATTCTTTGAGTTTTCTTCCCAATTTTTTCCCCAGTCATTGCTGACCAGTACCTCTTTATTTTTGTCAAGCTTGAGGAGGATAACATATGCTTGTTCTATAATTTGCCCTTCGGGCAAACCCATCGCTATGTTTTAACGAGCCTAGCAATAGTGAAACTCGTTCTCATCTAAAGACAAGTTTGTCGCTATTAATCTTTTTAACGAGTTTAACGACAAGGATAACTCGGTCCTTTTCATTTTTAGAGAGTCTGAAAAGGTATGTAAAGGTAACTCCAAAATTCCTTTTTCGTCATCTAATCCCTTAAGTCCGAAAAAGTATAAAATAATACAGAAGGGATGAATTTTCGATAGTTTTAACGAGCCGAACAAAACAAGCGCTCGATCTTTTTGTGCAATAATCCCTCAGGTCCAAAAAGATTAAAATCTAGAGGAGGGATAGCACTTCCTGTCCCTTTAACGAGATGGAAGGCCAAGGACTCGGCAATCTTTTCATATTTTACGAGTCAGTTGAAAAGAGCTTAAAGAAGACTTGTCTTTTGAAGAACGAGTGATAAAACGGGTAGCAGCTGATTCCAAGTAAGGTTTGGAATTTTCCAATCACGGCAGTGTCATAAGGATGGCTAATGAAATCACTCTTCGCAGCTGTTCCTCAAAATGGGTAAACAATCAAGTGGAGGTGAATGATCAGCCAATGAAAAAGTGGAGGTGATGGTGCAAACATGACCAAGGCTTTAATGGCTGAAGTACTACATTCACGGTGGTTATTTACCGGGGAATAGTTCATTTTTTAACGAGCTTAAACGCGGGTGGAAACATTTGCTCGGTGCGGGTTTATTTTTTAACGAGCTTGAACCTTGCGGTAACACTGCTCGATTAATCCAGTCGTATGATAAGAATGTCTCATATAAAACGGCAATTTTTAGAGTTTTTCCCCACATCCTTTCTTTATGCAAGTTAGGAAACGACTAATCCAAAAAACAGATAAATAATCGCTCTTTGCTTGCACTCCAAAAGGTTTGCATGCCCCCAGGTATAAAACAGAGTTTCAAGGTTACCTCTACTTCTCTCCGCCAAAACATTTGTTTTACCGAGAGAGGCCTACCTCTTACAGGTTACCCAAAGATTGTTCTATTCGCAGCGCAAACAAAACACTTCTTCGGCGATGTCTACTGAGATAAACAAAGGTGAGTGGTGGTGCTCGCCAACTCACATAACTTTGACAAGAGAATCCTGTACTAGAATAACCCCCTCTTCCAATCACAGACAGGGGTACAGACTAGGCATATTCTCCAACGGAAACCTACTCTATACCCGAAGTTTTCCTGCCGAAGTAGACCAGGATGCATTCCCCCTGGGTTTCAGTCATATCCCTCTGAATTACTCGCGCTCATCGGGAGGATGGACTGGAGATTGAGACATTTCTTGCGCGAAAAGACCATTCAGGGATGGTATATGACTATTTGCTCTGTATGATCCGGGAAATGAAAGCTGGTCCACGAGCTTGACCACTCTTCCTTCGTGCGGAAAACACATTACTCTAAAGAGTGAGGAGACAATGGCTCCCATGCAATAAATATAGTCTCGTCCAAGGAGTAGATTGTAATCAAGGGATCCTTAAACTACCATTACGTTCATGTGAACGGTTTTCCCTCTCAATGTTATGGGCACATCGGGAAGGATCCCTAACGGTCGACTGGTTCCTTTATCAAAGCCTGTCAGATTTCTCATCTCAGGCAAAAGCGATGGCGAACCAAGCACTTTCCAAGCAGTTGAGGAAAGGATACTCACAGAAGCCCCCTCATCTACGATGGTACCAGCCATTATATATTTGGACGATAATTCGGAATGGTATGCTCGCTGGTAAACGGGGTCTGCCTAGTTGATTCCAGTCGAAGGAGACAACTAGGTTGCTTGGAGGTGGGACCGAATAGACGGTCGGGTACGACTCTGATGAACTTCCTTCCTGCGGTAAAGGAACGGGTAAATTGCCCCCATGTTCGTTGGAGTCTGTGCTTATGAAAAGAATTTGGACGGTGTCATCCTTGTTCTCTTCAGTGATTGTATCATCTGAAGATGAAACCTCTGGAGGCAAGACCGGGTCAACTGCCGCCTCGACCTTTTGACATTCGTCTGGTATGGATCCAGATGGTTTATCTTCAATGATAGGTGCTTTAGCCGGCCACCTGAGCGGGCTAGCCGGATTTTCAACTAGTGACGGACTCGGCAAGAGTCTTTTATATCCAGGAGGAAGTCGTAACGGTGAAACCGGACAATCATCCAAAACTCTTTTAGCTTCGTCTAAGAAGGGACAACGGTGGACAGCATGATCGCCTTCACACAGTTTACAAGGAAATCTATATTTCCCTTTTTGTCCTGGGGCTTCACTTTCACTAGTTGACGGTGTGCTTTCAACATGATCATCAGAGGTTGACGACACTTGGTTGTGCAAACGAGGAGACCAGTCCCTTAATATCCGAGGGATGCAAGGACAATCTCTGTGAAAGTGGTCTCCTTTGAAAATGACACATGGCGATTTAGGCCTGGTCGGTGCAGTGTGTGGATTTTCGTTAGACAACACTCGCTTTCCCCCATTTGCCTTTGGCTCCTTCTTCTTCTTCTCTTTCTTCTTCTTTTCCTTCTTCTCCTTAGGAACTTGACTTTTGGCTTTACCAGCCCCATCAAGCGAAGAGAAAGGAGGAGAGGAAGAATTAGAGGAAGTAGAAGGCTGGTGGGCAACTCTGGACTCGTTTAATTGCTGATTCGATTGTTCAGGAATAGTGGTGTTCTGAACGACAGAGGTTGAGAAGAGCCATACAGGCAAACCAATTGTCAGCCCTGGAAGCGACAATGTGGCCATATGGGGTGCACCAACATCTCCCCAAGAGGAAAAGGGACTAGGATTTCCTCCAAGAGGAATTCCTTGGTTGGTAGACTCCATTTTCTCAACCCAAGATCAACGAAGGAAAGGGGTAATGAATATTCCGTTTAAAATAAATTTTTATACGCTTTGACACAACTTGTTTTTTCAGTTTTTAAGAGTCGAGAAAAAACAAAAGATGACTCTAGTCTCCTTCGAATTTTAATGAGCCTGAAGTGATAAGTGCTCAGATGGACCTTTTCCGTTAAGGAGTCTAAAAAGGAACGAAAGGGACTGCTCTGGAGATCTAGGTAGAGGGAGTACCAAACCAATCGCAAAACTGCAGAATACTTTTTACGGTACGGCAGTCAATCTTCCCAAATGTTGTGTTCAGTGCATTGCGATCGATAGGGCGGTAGACACGGCTTCCTATGGATAAAGGATTTAAGCCTATATGGGTCTCCCAAAATATACTTGACGGTACGTGGGAGCACAAGTCCGTACTGGCACTTGTCATCTCAAAGTGGAGGAATCACCCAACCATCAATGAGGACAACAGTTACCAGGCTTTACGACGCCGGAATACGTCTCTAGCCTAGACCTCTAAATGTTGTGCGTTAAGTTCCAAAGCGTTGTTAGATTCATTGAATTTATTTTAAGTTGATCTTGCTTATGAAGTTTGCCTTTTCGGTTCACCACGAGATGTCGATGTAATTCCTAAAATGAAATCTAAAGATGATAAACAAACTTTTATCTCTTTTGTGCAATGAAAATCCTAGCTACTGAAGGAAAAGAAAGACACAATATTTTCACAAAGAGCAAAGAGCACACTGTAAATGAACTTTCCTAAATCAAGCCAAACAGACTGTCAATATGCAAATGCACATGCATGTATTTGTTTTCGACTTTCTTAGTATTGATGCTAAAAAGAAAGTTGATGTACAAATCTGAATTTGCTTTCAAGCGACAAACACAAACGAGCTTCTTTTTGAAATCAAAAGATAGAGACGATTACGACACCTTGCGATTTTGAAATGAACACTTGTTCTTGACACTAGAAACTCACAAATTCAAACCAAAGCAATAGTAACAGTATAATCGACCACCAACAGCAATCAAACTTTCTCCTATGATCTAAATCGACACTTGCGACAGATCTAAATCAAAGGACAATAGTATGACTATTCTACTTTTGCAATGGAAAACTGTAAACGACTCAACAAACACACAAAAACATCTATAGTTCTTTTGTACAAAAGAGGCAGAATAACAACAAGGAAAAAGGGGTTTTTAAACAGACATATACTGATCACAGGCTGCAAAATTCAGAGACAAAACTGGAAAGAATGAAGCACAAGAACCTCAGCTGTATAGGGCTAGTCTGAGCAGCGCACCTGTAACACAGAGAAACTGGATTGCAGCGCAGGTTGCCCTTTCGAGAAGTGCGCTGAAATGTAGGAACTCTTAACAGTACCTGCGCTGGGCCAGAAACGAGAATCTGTCCGGGTTCTGGGTCACGGTTTGCAGTTCAGTCTTTGGTTTTTGGCCGAGTAAAAGCAATCAGTAATGCACAATCAGGGGTAGATCTAAGGAGGGTCTAAGAGCTATCACAAGGGCAATCAGATCATTTGTGAATCAGCTGTTCAAATCATAAACAAATCCAGTGAATGGATTGAAGCAGCAGATGTCTACTTTGCATTTGTTATGGAAAATGCAGTTCAAATGCTACTTATAAGTTTATGAAACAAACAATAAAGAGATACACAAACAAACTAATTAGACAAACGTCCCCAGTGGAGTCGCCATTTTGTTACCGGGAAAAGTGTCTATTTAGAACTGCTCTATCCCACTAAGGTGTGACCACTGCGTTAGAAACAAACAGAGAAAAACTACTTTTGTATTTCCTTTATGAACTATAGACAGAGAGGAATAGAAAGAACCAACTTGTGTCTTGCGCTAATCCTTTGATCCAATCCCTCTCTTCTTTGACAGCTTCCAGCTCCCTGCTCCCTTACTTGCCCAGCTTCACCAAGTACCTGTAAGATCACAGAAGGAGAACACTATACAAAGACATGGATCTATATTCATAAACAACTTAGGATCAGATTTAAGTTAACCATATAAATGTAACAAGCATCAATGATACAAAAGCATGGAGGAAAAACTCAAATAGTTTTTATTGATAAACAAGAAGATCCAGGAGGAGTTACAACCGATGGTTCCTGACCCAGCATCAACCTCCCAGCAAAGAAGCCCCTCTTCACCTCCAACAAAGCATAAATCACCCAATACTCTGATATTTGTCTCAAAACCAACAGCAATTCCTTACAATGTGCAAAATTCCAGCCTCTGGATCTCTGGGATGAGGGATCCATATATAGATGTACGTAAGGAGGATGAGTCAGCTTGTGATTTGATTAGTGTCTTCTCTCTGTCAGTTCTTGCTTCCACTTGGAGACTGAAGGCCTCTTACTCATTCTTGGTCGAATTCAATGAGGCAAGTGTCATAGGAGAAGATTCTGGAAGCTTCCATTGTCTTTCCACCTCGCGGAATGGCACTGCCATTTGTCATTTCTTGCCCAACGCACCCTCATAGTGCATTTAGGTGCATTGCAATGCACCCAGCTAGTGTGTTTAGGTGCTATGCAACGCACCTAGCCAGTGTAGCAGCTGAAATGATCATGTTTTGACTTATTATGAGCAGTTTCTGGTGGAGAACCTCTGGGAGAAGCTGTAATTTGTTGACCTTGTTCCTTTAGGGGTTATAACAACACTTTTAGGGACTTAGGAGCCCTTGGTTTATGGACATCTCATGCTTGGAGCTGTAAGGCACAAAAATGTCTATAACAAACTCCTGCAACCTTCTGGGGTGAATCTGCATTCGCTGCCATCATTATTCTCAACCAAGCAAATGTTCGGGTAAACAACACTCAAACTCCACATGAACTTTGGTATGGTAAGACTCCTACTGTAAAATACTTCAAAGTTTTTGGAAGCAAATGTTACATCAAAAGGAATGATGAAAAACTTGGTAAGTTTGAACCCGGAGTAGATGAAGGCATTCTCCTTGGTTACTCTTCCCGAAGTAAAGGATATAAATGTTATAATAAAAGACTTACGAAAATTATTGAAAGTATTGATGTTGTGGTTGATGAAGCATGCAAAAATCCAAAGCAAGTAAAAGCCGAAGATTGTGAAGAAGATGAGGATTATCCTCCCACATCAAATAAAACTAATTCTGAAGAAGAAACCAATGAAGCACCAGAAGAATAGATAACGGTAGAAAAAAAGACTCCATCCAGGTATGTTCAGAAAAATCATCCAGAGACTCATATTTTGGGACAGAAAGAGGCAGGTGTGCAGACAAGAAGAACTATTACAGAAGCTTCAAGTTATCTAGCATTGCTTTCCTCCACCGAACTTTAGAATGTAAATGAAGCATGCAAAGATGAATGTTGGGTCAAGTCCATGAATGAAGAACTTGAGCAAATTGAAAAGAATAATACTTGGGAATTAGTTCCTAGACCTGTTGATAAGAATATCATAGGAACTAAATGGATATTCAAAAACAAACTGAATGAAAATGGAGAAGTTATTAGAAACAAGGCCAGACTTGTTTGTAAAGGATATACTCAACAAGAAGGTATAGATTTTGAAGAAACTTTTGCACCTGTTACTAGACTTGAATCCATAAGAATGTTCCTTGCTCTTTCTAGTTTTCAGAAATTCAAAGTATATCAAATGGATATAGAATCTGCCTTTCTTAATGGAGACTTAAAAGAAGAAGTCTATATTGAGCAACCAGATGGATTCATTCTTGGAAATGATGCAAAACTTGTATGCAGACTCAGAAAGGCTCTCTATGGTCTAAAACAAGCTCCAAGGGCCTGGTATTACTGTCTTGACAAATATCTCCATCAACAAGGTTTTTCAAAAGGATCAATTGATAGCAATCTATATACAAAGATTGATAATAATAAATTGCTAATACTTGTTGTGTATGTTGATGATATCATTTTTGGTAGCAATGAAGAAGCCATGAGTCAGAATTTTGCTTCGGTAATGCAGCAAGAATTTGAAATGTCCCTGCTTGGTGAGCTTACATATTTTCTTGGTCTACAAGTTCAACAAAGTAAAGATGGTATTTTTTTGTCACAAACCAAATATCTCAAGCAAATCTTGAAAAAATACGGCATGGAAGATTCTAAACCAGTATGTACCCCAATGGTAACAGGATGCAGTCTTAGCTCAAATGATGAATCAGCAGCAGTACTTCAACCAACCTACATATCCATGATTGGCAGTCTACTTTATCTAACAGGTACCCGACCAGACATCATGCATGCAGTGGGAATAGTTGGAAAATTCTAAGCAAATCCAAAGGAATCACACCTTCAGGCAGTCAAAAGGATTTTCAAATATCTTCAAGGAACACAGACTTTTGGTTTATGGTATCCTAGAGATACAGATCTTACACTTCATGCATATACAGATGGATATTGGGCAGGAAGCATTGATGACAGAAAAATCACTAGTGGTGGTGCATTCTATATGGGTTCCAAATTAGTGTCTTGGTTCAGCAAGAAACAAAGTTCAATTTCATTATCTACAGCTGAAGCAGAATATGTGGTTGTTGCATCTTGTTGCACACAACTCCTTTGGATGATGCAAACATTGCAAGACATTCAGATCACATGTACTCCACCCATCTCCATTCTATGTGATAATACAAGTGCCATCAGTATTTCAAAGAATCCAGTCATGCATTCCAAGACCAAGCACATACCCATCAAATATCATTTTCTACGTGAACAAGTGCTTGAACAAAAGTTCAAATTGGAGTATGTTCCCTCCAAAGAACAAGTTGTTGATATATTCACCAAACCACTGCCCAGAGAGACATTTGAATATCTCAGACAGAAGTTGGGTGTAGTTGATGCATCATCTTGCTATTAAAACTTATTTGTTTCAAAGAAAAGTGGTTATACGCAAGTTTCATGAAACGTAATCACGTAGATACGCTGGTTTCTATGGATATAGTCGTGTATATGCTGATTTGAAGAAAAGCAGTGGGCCGGACTCAGAATGAAAGGAGTTTGATATGGGTTTGGCAGTGATCATCTAGCACAGGTTCAGGGAGAGCTTATACTTCTAATAATGCATTGTTGGCATTATCTTAGAAGATCTTGGTACAAATTCACACAAATGTTTTTTATTCAGGTAGAACAGGTTTAGGAGGAGAACATGGTTGCTGGTCTAGATGCTGATTGACAGATGTTGCTGATGATAGTTGATGATGACTATCATGGTCTTGTTTCAGATATTTGGTCTCTGTTATATATGTCATGTATATCTTTTAATGTAAAGGTCATGAAATGACATATTTTGTTACCCCACTATGCATGGGATGGATGAGGTAATGTTCTTGTTTTGACATGTATAAACACTTGGTATATCCACACTTGGTTGGGAGATGGATGTATGTATGAGCCATTGGTGATAGGAAGGTCATTTACGATGTATGTATAGAGTCATGTTCTATAACATCTTTTTTTAGAACTTGCTTATATTCAGGGGGAGCATGGAGCTCAATCAACACACTTCAGCATATCATAGAATTCAGCATGAACTCAGGGGGAGCATAACCCTTTGCCCTTAATGACAAAAGGGGAGAGTGACTTGGAGTTGCCATCAGGTCCAAAGGGCGATATTGTTGGCATTATGACATAGATTTGGCACTATGAAACAGATGTTGTCCTTGATGGCAACTCACTCAGATGACAGATCACAGTTCAGACTCACAGAATGAAGAAAGAGAGGTATATGTAGGTTCCTCATTGACCAAGCTACGTGTACACACGGGTTATCAGACCAAAAGGAGTGTATAATGTACACACGCACTTTCACAAAAGGAAAGGCGCGTACATGTTGGAAAACTAAGTTTTGGTCCGTGGTATTTGGTCCATGGTATTTTGATCCATGGTATTGGTCCAAGGTATCTGGTCCAAAGTGTTGACCCCAGGTATTTGGTCCAAGGTATTGGTCCTAAGTGGTTTTGGTCCATGGTATTGAGTAAGGCCTAAGACTATAAAAGGAGGAGAAGATCATTAGGAAAATGTACTCAAGTATTGAATATCTGATGAAGAGCAAGATCTAGTATACAGGTTATTGGGTTATGGTGCATAGCTGGATCTGAACCAAGGATGAACCTTAGCGCTTAATGAAGGATAAGATCTAATGATGGGTCAAGATATTAAGGCTTGAAGTGAAGTATCTTTATGTGGTTTTGATCATTTATCTGAATAACTGGCGCATGTTGTAGTCTGTAAATATGATGATTTGGGTATAACTGAAGTCTGAAATTGTTGTAAAGTTTAAATCATCATTTACAGATCTGTACGTAGGTTCACTTTAGAAAAGGCATGTATACACGCTGGTTATGCATATCAAAACAGTGTATACATCTTAAATTTGATTTGCAGATCTGTACGCAGGTTCGCCTTGAGAAAAGAGCGTATGCACGCAGGTTTGACACATTGAAGTAGCGTATACCTCATAAAATATGTTTTAGCTACTTCTGTTTGCTGTTGCAGTGTTCTGGGTTCTGGCTTGGGTTCTGGTTACTGTGTTCTGGTTACAGTATTCTGAAAGATCAGATTGAAGGGTTGTCAAAGTGATTGGTTGATTCAGTTGTGGTTGGTGCAAAGGAGATTGGTTGATGCAGATATATTTGATGATTGAATGATGCTATTGATGGATCCAGTCTGAAAATTTATGAAACGTGGTCCCTGAAAGAAAAGAGAAGGTTGTAGCCTTCTGTAGGTCGACACCTACATACTAGTAAACATATCAGCTAGTACAAGAGCTAGGGGGTTGTAGCTCCCTTCGAGGAGAAGCTGGAGAACGAGACAAGGTTGTAGCGTTCTACAGGTAGAACCCTGCGTACTGGTATAAGACTGTACCATTACAAAAAATGTAAAAAGAGGTTTCTAATTCAAAAATAAGATAGAGACGATTGCAGCAGGTGGTTTTCACCCACATTGGGTTTCCACCTTATATCTTGTGTTCTTGTGTGTGATTGTTTGTTCTGTTTTTACTGCACTTGGTTACTATTTATATGGTTCTGATGCACTGATTGAAGATCAACATATGATGAATTAACTAAATCATAAGTGTTACACAGTAATTTGTCACAGTTGGTCACCGTCCCTATCGCCCAGTTTCCATACATTGGAGGACGCATTCCGGGACCTGTGAGCAGTGACATAACCCAAAAACACTTGCATTATGTTCCCCTAAGTATGTACTTCATGTTCCTTCAAGACACCTTCTGCAAATTATCCCTGAAAAGTGCCCTTTTCCCATTGGCGCAGGTACCCAATGTCTGACCCGCGCCAATAACTCAGATCCTCAAAAAGGGGCGCGACCATTGGCGCTCTGTCTTAGAACAATGCCCGCGCCAGTCAAGTTTAGTAATGTTTTTTGCCAAAAGCACGACTGTATGATTTTTCCTCCCAGATCATGAGCTCTTTTGAGGGAAAAATCCATCTGATAAAGCTCGAGAGTCATCATATCTATCCACAATAGCTTTTCATGGATGTTGCCAATTCACAATGGGTGTCCTGGTGCATTGAATCTTTCTCCCTTCTTCATCTATAAAAGCTTGTCCTCATGCATTAGACAAGCTAGTGCTAGTTCCAAGTTTATGAGTTCCGAAGTGTTGTAGTTTTGAGTTCTTGAGTTGTTGGAGTAATGCTAGAGAGGTTATGCTGCCGGAAGTCCGAGAGAGAGGTAGTCTACTGCAAGGCATATAGCTGCTCGCCCAGCCAGAGGAAAGGTTCAGCGTCAGAACCTTGGTTGTAACTTTTCCTGTCTATTATTAATTAATGAGCGACTTTTATTATAGTTCCAATCTCATTGTCTATTATGGTGATGTTGATTTATTTCCTTTCTGACTGAAATATAGTTGTGCCTTGGTGGATTTTATGCTTGTATCTGTTTCTTCCTCTGCATGTGCAGGTGTCCATTTATGATCTGCTGGAGCGAGGGAGCGGGAATATCAACTTTGCTTCGACTACAGCGTTGGATTCCAGGTTGGTCTTCTTAATTCACCTTTGATGCATAACTAGGAACTTGCGTGGCAGCGTGGTTTGATTGTGGCTAGTTCTGTTTTAGGCTAGTGGGATCGCCTCTGTCCGCAGAGGGGATTTACCTCACCAACAATTTGGCGACTCCACTGGGGAGAAGCTATTTGGAGTTTGTTTTGCATGATTAGTTTTCTCTCGCTTGCCTGAGTTAATGAACTTTCTAGGTCAGCTTTGAAATTGCTATCTATTGTTTGGTTCTTCTGGGCACTGTCAGTCAGACCCTAGGTAGTTATATTTTTTTTTTTGGGTCGGTCAACGCGGCTGGCGCGTTTTTTCTTCTGAAAGTCGCGCCAGTTGGCGCATGTTGCTCCATAGGAACCCGCGCCAATTAATTGTTAGCGCGAGTTGCAGTTTCACAGTCGCGCCATCTCTGTGAATTTTACCAGTTTGATAGTTGAAAGCTCCTTAAACTCGGATTTTTTGTTTTTCCATATCTTTTGCTGCTTCTGGAAGTGTGTTGGACCTCTGTGTGACTGGTTGTTATTTTCATCCTTCAGTTGTTTGCTTATTTCTATCGATTTTGTATCCCAGCCCTAGAATACCTAGTGGCTGTGCATGTCGAGCCTTCTGTGGGACGTTGTGGTTTGATCATCCAGTCAGCTTCTTGATTGTTTTCCGCACTCATCTAGTGATTCACTTCTAGCTTGCTTGGATCTTGCTTGACTTCATTTGAACTTAGATCACATGGTTCATTGAACGTCTTTGTGTTTTCCTTTGCTTTGACAGTTCATCTTCATGTTTCTGAATTGGTTCTATGTCCATTGAGTCAATTGTGTTTGTACTCGTGGATATCTCTTGAGGTTTGTTTACATGCATTATGCCATCTTAAAAATCAAAAAACAAAAGAGATTTTTGCATTACATTAGTTAGCATTTATTGCTATTTGTCGCTTTTAAAAAGAAAAGGAAAAAACTTTTATTTCTTGTTATTAGCTGCATTAGGATCTTTGTTACTTGCTTGATAATCATTTTGTTTGTGTGAAAAACAAATATCTCTACTCTTCTGTAGGTAGAATTCATCGAATGAAATGATATAATTTTGGCATATAGATTGCATTTAGGAAGTTTGAAGAGACCACATACGGTAGGACCAAAAAACTGAAACATAATTGAAGATAAACTATAAAATAAACTCAATGAACATAACAACGCATTGGAACATAACGCAAACACTCTAGAGGTCTAGGTTAGAGACATGTTCCGGCGTCGTTAAACCTGGTAGCTTACCGTCGAGTGGTTGGGTGATTCCTCCACGGTGAAATGATAAGTGCCAATACGGACTGTGCTCCCACGTACCGTCTCGTATATATTGGGAGACCCCTATAGGAATAAAACCTTTATCCATAGGAAGCCGTGTCAGCCGCCCTACGATTCGCAATGTAGTGAACACAGCATTCACGAAGATCGACCACCCGTACCCTAAAAAGTATTATGTGGTTTTGCGAAAAGTTTGGCACACCCTCTACCTAGAATTCCAGAGCAGTCACTTTTGATCCTTTTCGGACTCCTTAAACGAAAAGGTGCCTGTGAGCGTCTTGTCACTTCGTGCTCATTAAATATTCGAAGGAGACTAGAGTCATCTTTTCGTCCTTTTCTCGACTCTTAAAAAGTGAAAAGGTCAAGTTCAAAGTTCAGTGTCTTAAAATTTATTTGACCACGATCACATATAACCCGGTTAAATTTTGTTTGCATCAGTCGGAGTAGGGTTTGGTCTCGTTAGACTCTCTAGGATTTTGTCAAGTCCCATCCTGGCGGAATTACCAATCTCGTCTCCCGAGATACCGGTTGGGAGTAAAACCCTCACTATTGTTCTAAGTATACAACCGCTTAATTCTCGTGCTCCAGGCGACGAGAATTACCAATTCTATTCGAATCATATTTGGGAACCTTCTCAAAACGGTGTCCCTTTTTGGGAATACACTCCTCCTCGACAACCATTTCCTCCCGATATGGAAAATCCATCCCCTACTACGACTGACGAATCCGGTGTGCCAGGGGAAGAGATTCCCACCACAATGGAATCTACCCCTGTTAGTAGGGCTTCTGTTACTGCAGGACTACCCCCTGGCTATAAAGCATTGCGTAATGTTCTATCGTCTCCTTTTCCGACTTCTATTTGGTCGACACCCATTTTTTCCAATACAACTGTTACCTCAGTCACAACCCCTCCAACAGTGTCCCACTAGCCTAAAACAGAACTAGCCACAATCAAACCACGCTGCCACGCAAGTTCCTAGTTATGCATCAAAGGTGAATTAAGAAGACCAACCTGGAATCCAACGTTGTAGTCGAAGCAAAGTTGATATTCCCGCTCCCTCGCTCCAGCAGATCATAAACAGACACCTGCACATGCAAAGGAAGAAACAGATACAAGCATAAAATCCACCAAGGCACAACTATATTTCAGTTAGAAAGGAAATAAATCAACATCACCATAATAGACAATGAGATTGGAACTATAATAACAGTCGCTCATTAATTAATAATAGACAGGAAAAGTTACAACCAAGGTTCTGACGCTGAACCTTTCCTCTGGCTGGGCGAGCAGCTATATGCCTTGCAGTAGACTACCTCTCTCTTTGACTTCCGGCAGCATAACCTCTCTAGCATTACTCCAACAACTCAAGAACTCAAACTACAGCACTTCGGAACTCATAAACTTGGAAATAGCACTCCATGACTAGCTTGTCAAATGCATAAGGACAAGCTTATATAGATGAAGAAGGGAGAAAGATTCAATGCACCAGGACACCCATTGTGAATTGGCAACATCCATGAAAAGCTACTGTGGATAGATATGATGACTCTCGAGCTTTATCAGATGGATTTTTCCCTCAAAGGAGCTCATGATCTGGGAGGAAAAATCATACAGTCGTGCTTTTGGCAAAAAACATTACTAAACTTGACTGGCGCGGGCATTGTTCTAAGACAGAGCGCCAATGGTCGCGCCCCTTTTTGAGGATCTGAGTTATTGGCGCGGGTCAGACATTGGGTACCTGCGCCAATGGGAAAAGGGCACTTTTCAGGGATAATTTGCAGAAGGTGTCTTGAAGGAACATGAAGTACATACTCAGGGGAACATAATGCAAGTGTTTTTGGGTTATGTCACTGCTCACAGGTCCCGGAATGCGTCCTCCAATGTATGGAAACGGGGCGATAGGGACGGTGACCAACGGTGACAAATTACTGTGTAACAGATGCCCCCCAAAGCATGAGGCCCGAGCGAGAGAGAGGGGTGAAATTCTTTGCAAGAACACATATAGCTGCCGCCGAGAACCTGCATTGAGAAATACTATTGATAGCTCAAATACATGATGTACGTGGTATGGTCGCAGCCATCCATAAGAGAGTACATGATAATTTAGATCCATAGTATGGACGCAGCCATCTGGTTAGGATCAATGAATTGACTCAGGTATGGTCGCAGCCATCCAGTGAATGAGTCAAGTATCAAGAATCACGCCTGGATTACAATAGACACAATCCAGGGTCTTGCGCTCCATCTCGACCCGAACAAGAGTACAAGTTCAAGCATGTGAATATATGAGCTGAAGTCGAACACGCATGAACATCGTCTGATTACCAGTCAATAGTGGAAACTGTTAACAGACGCGAGAGGTACCACCAATAATGACAATGGCCCTCAAGGTACTATAGGTACAATATACGGCGTGTGAATTAATGATCTGAAGTCGAACACCCGTAGAATCATTCGATCGGAGGCCAATGATGAAAACCTCACGTCGAACACGAAGAACCTGCCATTGAGGCATGCAGGCTCCAAGGCACCGGAAGGGAGTCTCTAGATCAACTTCCTGGATAATGAGTTGAAGTCGACAAGAAGTGACCTTGATCGAAGGTAGGCCATAATGTTTCCCACATCATCGACACGAGACAGAGAGATGATGTTGTGAATCAAAATTGTATGAGCTATCAGAGGGAGTTTGTTTCTTTGCAGAGGTCAACTTCTCTTGAACATATCGGCGGCACTAGAGTGGAGTTGGTAGTATTTGACATCGATAGATTAGAGGTCATAGTGACGAGGCAATGAGCAGATGAGAGGTCAAATGGGATTACCCAATCCCACGGAGGCAAGTGAAAAATAAGATGAGATGTCCCCACCCAGACACGAAAGCAGAGGAGTGCCATGTTCAAGAGCGACATACTGCTGACACAACAATAATTATGGTTCCAAAATTTTCTTTTCCCCCCGCCATTTCTGGCAAGTACCCCAGTTATTTTTAACAAGCTTGATGGGGATAGCATATGCTTGTGGTGTGACAAAATCTGACGTCATTAAGTTTTAACGAGTCTGACAAAGGAAGAACTCGGCGTCTTTTCATGTTTAGAGAGTTTGAAAAAACAGCAGAAAAGGAAACTCCAGGGATGTCCTTTTTCGTAAAGTTGTGTCTCTCGGGCCCGAAAAAGTATAAAATAATACCCGAAAGAACCGCCCGATCATTACGATCGAGGAGTACTTTTCATAATTAGTGATTTCGACCTGAAAAAGTAAAAAAGTGATCAAAACCACGTCGTTTCGTAACCATTAACGAGTCCGAAACGACAAAAACCCGGTAATCTTTTTAAGTTTTAACGGTCGACAAAAAGAACTTAAAACGACCGCCCCTTATTAACATTTAACGAGTCAAGAGGAGCGACTCGGCAATCTTTTCCTCTTTAAATGGTCAGAAAAGAGCTGAAAGAAGACCTTCAATTTTATTCTTTTTAACGAGTCAAAAAGGGAAAAAATGCTCGGCAATCTTTTCATATTTTACGAGTCAGAAAAGAGCTTAAAGGCGACTCGTCCTAGAGGAACGAGTGGTATAAAGGGTAGCAACTGGTTCCGGTAATGGTGGAACTGCTCAAAATATGTAATGGTCAAGAGGCTGGCTAATAAAACCACTCATTGCTGCGGTTCCTTAGGAAAGGAAAACAACCACGTGAAAGCATATGACCGGCCAAAGAGATGGTGGCGATGGAATGAAACAACCAAGGCTCATCTGGCAGAATTTAGTAGATAAATGGCAATCACGAAATGTAAATCAAATATGGGTTCATTTTTACACAAGCTTGAACCATGGAGAACTCTGCTTGGATTCGGTTTCATGTTTACACAAGCTTGAAACGAAAAAACTATGTTGTTATAAATTTGCATGCCCCCAACATGATAATGCAAATCGAGGTACATGCCCCCCAAGCTTCATGGCATTCACGGAGTGGATGGAATGAAGGTTCACTTGGAAAGACTCGATTTTGAAAAGGAGGATGCATGCCCCCCGGGCTTCAATCACGCGCCCGGGTCAGCTGCCGTCATCAGGATGACGGACTGGGTGTTGCATTTTCTGTGGAAATAAGACCATTTAGGAATGGTAGATGACTATATGTGAAGTGTGAACCGGGGAACGAAAATTGGTCTACGATCTTGATTGTCCTTCCTTCGTGCGGAAAACACATCACTCTGAAGAGTGAGGACACAATTGCACGTATGCGATAAATATAGTCTCGCCCAAGGAGTAAATTGTAATCTAACGGGCCTTGGACTACCATGACGCCCATTTGAATCGTCTTCCCTTCTAATGTGATAGGTACATGGGGAAGAATTCCTAAAGGTCGACTGGTTTCTCGATGAAAACCTGTAAGGTTTCTTATCTCAGGCAGAAGCAGTGGCGAACCAAGTGCTTCCCAGGCTGTTGAAGAAAGGATGCTCACGGGCGATCCCTCATCAATAATGGTACCGGCCATAACCATTCGGTAGACTTGGACTATAATTCGAAATGGTCTGGAAGGTGGTAGTCGGGGACTGCCTAGTTGATCCCAATTGAAGGAAACAACGAGGTTACTCGGAGGTGGGACCGGATAAACGGCCGGATATGGCTCTGATGGACTTCCTTCCTGCTGCGAAGGAATGAGAGGGATGCTCACTTGATCATTAGAGTCTATGTTTATGTATAGAATTTGGACGGTGTGATCTTCATCCTTTACAGTGATAACATCATCTGAGGATGGAACTTCTGAAGGCAAAACCGGGTCACTTGTTATCTGGACCTTTGGAAAGGCCGGGTCACTTGTCATCTGGACCTTTGGACTTTCATCTGGTTTGGATTCAGGTGGTTCATCTTTGATGACAAACGTTTCCGGAACAAAGTGGTGTGTGGACGACGAGGGTAAATCAAGAGCGTTTCCGACCAGGGACTGGTCTGGAACAGGCTGTAAATCAACACTCTTTCCGACCAGGGACTGGTCTGGAACAGGCCGTAAAGCAACACTCTTTCCGACCAGGGACTGGTCTGGAACAGGCTGAGCAACACTCTTTCCGACCAGGTACTGGTCTGGAACAGGCTGAGCACAGCCAGGTTCGGGAAGAGAAAGCTGGACCAAAGAGGAATCAGGCTTGATTTCATGGTCAGCAGGGAAACGTTCTGTAATTGCAGAGAGACGTCGATAACCAGTAGGAAGTTGAGTTGAGGGAGCTGTAAGACTTCCCAATACAATAGAGGCTCTATCCATGAATGGACAAAGGTGAAGGGGATGATTGCCTTCACAAAGTCTACAGGGGATTCGAATCTTCCCTTTTCCCTTAACATTTTCAGCTGATAGGGTAGCATCACCATGATCTCCAGAGGACGATGCAGGGCGGTCCCGATCGTGAGCCCATACTTCTAAGACCCTGGGGATGCCAGGACAATCGCGAAGAAGATGGTCTTCCTTGCATAATCTACAAGGAAATTTAGCCTTCCGCTGCGGAGCAGGAGGAGACTTTACTTCAGTTATATTCGGGGTAGATGGGACCTTTGTTTTGGGAGACTTCTTCTTTTTGGTCTTCTTCTTCTTCTTAGCCACCTGGTTACTTAAATCCAGAGTTTCACCAGGCGAAGTAGAAGATGAGGACGCAGCAGTAGGCGAAGAAGGACAGGGGTCCACCTTGGAATCAAAACGATGTTGCTCGGGTGGAGGAGGTGGTGGTGGAACAGGAGTTATCACACTCGAGACCACTGAGTTTGAGAACACCCATACGGGTAAACCGATGGTGAACCCAGGCAAAGACAAAGTTGCTATATACTGGACACCAACATTTCCGACAGAAGGAATCGGACCAGCCGGGGGACCACCTTGGCCGGTGGGCTCAGGGAAGGATGCCATTGAGCTAGAAAGAATCCGACTTCCTACCGCAAGCGAAATTTAACCGGGTTATATGTGATCGTGGTCAAATAAATTTTAAGACACTGAACTTTGAACTTGACCTTTTCACTTTTTAAGAGTCGAGAAAAGGACGAAAAGATGACTCTATTCTCCTTCGAATATTTAATGAGCATGAAGTGACAAGACGCTCACAGGCACCTTTTCGTTTAAGGAGTCCGAAAAGGATCAAAAGTGACTGCTCTGGAATTCTAGGTAGAGGGTGTGCCAAACTTTTCGCAAAACCACAGAATACTTTTTAGGGTACGGGTGGTCGATCTTCGTGAATGCTGTGTTCACTGCATTGCGAATCGTAGGGCAGCTGACACGGCTTCCTATGGATAAAGGCTTTATTCCTATAGGGGTCTCCCAATATATACGCGACGGTACGTGGGAGCACAGTCCGTATTGGCACTTATCGTTTCACCGTGGAGGAATCACCCAACCACTCGATGGTAAGCTACCAGGTTTAACGACGCCGGAACACGTCTCTAACCTAGACCTCTAGAGTGTTTGCGTTATGTTCCAATGCGTTGTTATGTTCATTGAGTTTATTTTATAGTTTATCTTCAATTATGTTTCAGTTTTTTGGTCCTACCGTATGTGGTCTCTTCAAACTTCCTAAATGCAATCTATATGCCAAAATTATATCGTTTCATTCGATGAATTCTACCTACAGAAGAGTAGAGATATTTTTTTTTCACACAAACAAAATGATTATCAAGCAAGTAACAAAGATCCTAATGCAGCTAATAACAAGAAATAAAAGTTTTTTCCTTTTCTTTTTAAAAGCGACAAATAGCAATAAATGCTAACTAATATAATGCAAAAAGCTCTTTTGTTTTTTTATTTTTAAGATGGCATAATGCATGTAAACAAACCTCAAGAGATATCCACGAGTACAAACACAATTCACTCAATGGACATAGAACCAATTCAGAAACATGAAGATGAACTGTCAAAGCAAAGGAAAACACAAAGACGTTCAGTGAACCATGTGATCTAAGTTCAAATGAAGTCAAGCAAGATCCAAGCAAGCTAGAAGTGAATCACTAGATGAGTGCGGAAAACAATCAAGAAGCTGACTGGATGATCAAACCACAACGTCCCACAGAAGGCTCGACATGCACAGCCACTAGGTATTCTAGGGCTGGGATACAAAATCGATAGAAATAAGCAAACAACTGAAGGATGAAAATAACAACCAGTTACACGGAGGTCCAACACACTTCCAGAAGCAGCAAAAGATATGGAAAAACGAAAAATCCGAGTTTAAGGAGCTTTCAACTATCAAACTGGTAAAATTCACAGAGATGGCGCGACTGTGAAACTGCAACTCGCGCTAACAATTAATTGGCGCGGGTTCCTATGGAGCAACATGCGCCAACTGGAGCGACTGTCAAAAGAAAAAACGCGCCAGCCGCGTTTACTGACCCAAAAAAAAAATATAACTACCCAGGGTCTGACTGACAGTGACCAGAAGAACCAAACAGCAGATAGCAATTTCAAAGCTGACCCAGAAAGTTCATTAACTCAGGCAAGCGAGAGAAAACTAATCATGCAAAACAAATTCCAAATAGCTTCTCCCCAGTGGAGTCGCCAAATTGTTGGTGAGGTAAATCCCCTCTGCGGACAGAGGCGATCCCACTAGCCTAAAACAGAACTAGCCACAATCAAACCACGCTGCCACGCAAGTTCCTAGTTATGCATCAAAGGTGAATTAAGAAGACCAACCTGGAATCCAACGCTGTAGTCGAAGCAAAGTTGATATTCCCGCTCCCTCGCTCCAGTAGATCATAAACGGACACCTGCACATGCAAAGGAAGAAACAGATACAAGCATAAAATCCACCAAGGCACAACTATATTTCAGTCAGAAAGGAAATAAATCAACATCACCATAATAGAAAATGAGATTGGAACTATAATAACAGTCGCTCATTAATTAATAATAGACAGGAAAAGTTACAACCAAGGTTCTGACGCTGAACCTTTCCTCTGGCTAGGCGAGCAGCTATATGCCTTGCAGTAGACTACCTCTCTCTCGGACTTCCGGCAGCATAACCTCTCTAGCATTACTCCAACAACTCAAGAACTCAAACTACAGCACTTCGGAACTCATAAACTTGGAACTAGCACTCCAAGACTAGCTTGTCAAATGCATAAGGACAAGCTTATATAGATGAAGGAGGGAGAAAGATTCAATGCACCAGGACACCCATTGTGAATTGGCAACATCCATGAAAAGCTACTGTGGATAGATATGATGACTCTCGAGCTTTATCAGATGGATTTTTCCCTCAAAGGAGCTCATGATCTGGGAGGAAAAATCATACAGTCGTGCTTTTGGCAAAAAACATTACTAAACTTGACTGGCGCGGGCATTGTTCTAAGACAAAGCGCCAATGGTCGCGCCCCTTTTTGAGGATCTGAGTTATTGGCGCGGGTCAGACATTGGGTACCTGCGCCAATGGGAAAAGGGCACTTTTCAGGGATAATTTGCAGAAGGTGTCTTGAAGGAACATGAAGTACATACTCAGGGGAACATAATGCAAGTGTTTTTGGGTTATGTCACTGCTCACAGGTCCCGGAATGCGTCCTCCAATGTATGGAAACGGGGCGATAGGGACGGTGACCAACGGTGACAAAACACATCCATTGGTAATCCAAATGCTGGGGGGCAAAACACAAATCCCTACGGCCAATACGCCATGGCGCCAAAACCGTCAGGGCAAAGCCCGTGGGGGCAACCTCCACCTGGTTGGAACCCGAGTGCTCCATCCTACCAGCAGCCCCAAATGCCGGTCAATCCTCAATTACCATTCTTAGCAACTTTAGAATTACCGGATGTGTCCAAATTGACTAATGACCCAATTCTTCATAATCCTTATTGGCCCCCGGTTCCGACCAAAATTCCTGGTGACTGTCCAAAATTTGATGGTAAAGCTAATGAAGATCCACAAGCTCATGTTATGACCTACCATCTCTGGTGTTCATCCAATTCATGGCTTGATGATTCAATTCGGCTTCGTCTTTTTCATAGGACTCTCACCGGCTCTGCCGCTAAGTGGTATATTGAGTTGAATCGCGGATCCTTTCAGGATTTCAACTCATTTGCTATGGCATTCCTCACTCATTTTCAGTTGCCCATTCGATATGAAACGGGCACACACCTTCTCACCTCCCTCAGACAGACAACGGCTACGCATATCTCCGATCACATCCACGAATGGAGAAGGCGTAGACGTATGATTAAATTTTGGATTCCCGACCAGCTTCTTACGGATTGGTTCACGACTTCATTCGTTCCTCCGATAGCCCGGGACATCGCTATGGGAGCGTGTGTTACTGAAGAGCAAGCTATCGCGCGTGCTCAGTACCTTGATTTGGTTTATTCTCAATCAGGTACACTATATGATTATTTTCCTGATGCCCCTAGACCAGGGACATCCAAAGCCCCGCCAACGCCTACTGTTGACGGCATTATTGGGTCTATTAGTTCATCCTCTAAGAAAAATTCCATGAATCCTGGGAAGCAGAAGTCAAATACTCCAATTGAAACTACTTCTCAGGTAACACCTACTTCTAAAACTACTTCCGAGGTCAATGCCGTTCAATCCACCACGGCAGACAAAGCCTCGAAAGCAAAGAAGAAAAGGAAAGAGAAAAATAAGCCAGAGCAACCTAAACAGGAACCCCCTAAAACTCAACCAGAAGAGAGTACCAAGCGCAAACCCAAGTATCCTTGTCTTATCTGTGATGAGGACCACTTCACCAAAGACTGCCCTCGGCAGTCCGAGGTTAGTCGTTTGTTGAAAAGTGCTCCCAGGGTCCCTGCAGTGCTTAAAGAACCCTTCCCTTCACAGCAAACTCAAATGGTTGCTGACCCCTCTCAACCTCCCTCTTCCTTCGGTTCCCAAGTATTTATGGCGGGAACAATCCCTGTTCATATCAGTACTCGAACAAAGGATTATCCATCTGCCGGAAAAGAGCCTGAGGCTCCCCCCAATGCTCCCCCGTTCAGTTCAAGCCCTCTCCGTATCGAAAGACCTAGTACTGAAACGCCTCTTCGACCCCCTCCAAAAGGAGTACTCCAGAAATCTTCTTAAAACCCAAATGCTCGTGCTGCCCAGCACTACAATATCGTTGAGGATTTAGCACAGACTCCGTCGGCTATGTCTGCTTTAGAAGTTCTCCAGAGCTGCCCTTCTCAGAGGAAGTCCTTCCTATCCGCCATCGGCGGCATAGACCCGGCTGACTCGGATTTAATTACGTTCGATTTAGAACGCCATACACAGAGACTGCCTCCCCAAATTGCATTCCTTATACAGGTCATTATTGATAAGAAAACTATCCATCGTACAGTCATTGATGAAGGTGCTTCAACTTGCATCATGTCTGTTGCCTGTTGGAGAGCTATTGGATCCCCGACGCTGAGTCAGTCTCCCACTACCTTGGAAGCTTTTGATGGCAGAGCATCCCGTCCTTATGGTATACTCCCACGTTTACCCATCTCTTTGGAAGGGAAAACGGTCGAGATGGAGGTTGAAGTCGTTGATGCTACTTTAACCTACAACCTCCTTCTCGGGCGCAGTTGGATATACGCGATGCAAGCTGTTGCTTCATCTTTCTTTTGTATCCTTCGTTTCCCTCACCAAGGGAAGATTGTTACTGTGGACCAGCTGTCCTTCTTCGCTTCCTCTTCGGAAGGGAATATCCCTTTCGTGGAGCATACCTCCAAATCACCTGAGAGTCTGGGTCACGGGCTTTTCAAAGATCCCGCCCTCATGGGTATTTTTCCAGCCCAGCCTCCTAATGTCGCTTCCGTCAATACGATTTCTACTTATTCTGATCCCTGGATTCTCCCTCCCATCGATCAAGTGGATTCTTGGGGCGACCAGATGCCGTTGAGTCCTGCCGAACTCAACTACGTCGAAATCATAGCTGCATCGGCTCCTCCTTCTGAACTTGCTCTATTAAGCAATATTCTCCACACGTTCGCTCCATCCTTAGGGCTTGTAGATCAAACTTCTTTGGATCCTTTAAAAGAAACATTTTCTTCCGACGAAGCTATTATTGAGACTATGTCTCTCGAGGAACCTCCTTGGCATGATACCCACCATCGTTCCTCGTTTCTCCCTGTCCCTCAGGATACGCCGACTTGTATCCAGCGGTTTGATCCCAGTTTCCCATTTCCAATCCTTCAGTCACCTGTTCAAATTTATCAGGCATCGTCTGAGGGAAATATGGCAAACATTACGCAAACCCAGCCAATCGACATTTCTATCAAACCAGGGATTGTCGAACACATTCACATTGGAGTCACTTGTACTCCCGAGGAGATTCGACTTTATACAAACCTTTTTCGCGAATTTCGTGATGTTTTTGCTTGGTCCTATGAAGAAATGCCCGGCATTGATCCTAGCATAGTGGTGCATGAAATCATCACGTACCCAGATGCTAAGCCTGTTCGTCAACGTTTACGCCCGGTACACCCCCGAAAGGCTGCAGCGATCAAGGCCGAAGTAGAGAAGCTTCTTAACGCTGGTTTTATTTATCCTATCCCACTCACAGATTGGGTTTCTAATATTGTACCTGTCACTAAGAAACAAGGTACGATCCGCGTTTGTGTTGATTATCGCGATATTAATCGGGCTTGTCCTAAAGATAATTTCCCCACACCATTTATTGATCAAATTATTGATGAGTGTGCGGGAAGTGAGATGTATTCTTTTATGGACGGTTTTTCTGGCTACAACCAGATCAATATTGCTCCCGCTGATCAACACAAAACTGCCTTCATCTGTCCATGGGGTACTTTTGCCTATAAGAAACTCCCTTTCGGTCTAAAAAATGTCGGCGCTACCTTCCAACGTGCAATGTCCTATGCTTTTCATGACATACGACACATTGTACAGCCATACCTGGATGATCTTCCCGCTCATTCGGCAAAGCGTCACGACCACCCTGCTCACCTTCGCGAGATATTTCTTCGCTGTCGACACTACCGAATTAGACTTAATCCTCACAAGTGTGTCTTCTGCGTAGAATCGGGTCGACTTCTAGGATTTGTCGTCTCCCGCGAGGGCATCCGACTGGATCCCCTTAAAGTCGAAGCCATAGTCAATCTTCCTCCCCCTGCTACCTTACATCAATTACAAAGCCTGCAAGGTAAAGCGAATTTTTTACGTCGTTTCGTTCCAAACTATGTCGAGGTGGCTAAAGGTTTTACACGATTACTTAAAAAAGATATCCCTTTTCATTGGGATACCATGGCTCAAGAATCTTTTGAGCGACTCAAGGGTCTCCTTGTTTCTGCTCCATTGCTTCGCCCTCCAAACTATCATCGTGACTATACCCTGTACTTAGCTGCCTCCGACACTACTATCGGCATGGTCCTAGTTCAAACCAACGACGATAACACTGAGCATGTTATCTATTATCTGAATAGAAACCTTTTAGACACGGAAGCTCGATACGCTTATGTCGAGAAGTTGGCATTAGTCGTCGTTTGCGCTGTCCAACGGTTCCGACACTATATTCTGCTCCGCACTACTACTGTGATTTCCGATTGCAACCCCATGACGTATATCCTGTCACGCCAGTTGCTGGGGGGCAAATACTCAAAGTGGATTGTCATCCTCCAAGAGTTCGACTTGGAATTCACTACTGCCAAGTCAAAGAAATCGCTCGTTTTTGCTGAGTTAATTTGCTCTTTGCCATCTTCTTCTTTGCCTCCTCATACAGAGGATCAAATTCCGGATGAGACTTTGTTCCTCATCAGCACCCTCGACCCCTGGTACGGGGATATTGTTTTATATCTCCAAACGTCTTCCTTCCGCCCGGGTGTGTCTAAAGACGCTCGGCGAAGGATTCGTCATCAATCTCAACCATACCGTATCATTGGAGATACATTATATCGTCTTGGTGCAGACTCTGTTCTCCGCCGTTGTCTTACTCTAGAGGAAGCTGAACGGGTTCTAAATGACTGCCACTCTGGTGCTTGTGGCGGACATATGTCCGGATATGCTACAGCCCAAAAAATCCTTCATGCTAGCTATTTTTGGCCCTCTATTTTCAAGGATTGCATCCTTGCCATCCGCTCTTGTCATGAGTGCTAGATATACCAACGGAAAATGCGAGTGCCTTCTGCTCCATTGCACCCTGTGGTTTCCGTCGGCCCTTTTGCAAAATGGGGCATTGATTATATGACCTGTAAACCTCGCTCAGCCGGGGGGCATGGGTTTTTCATCGTTGCCGTCGATTACTTTACTAAATGGGCCGAGGCGGTGCCTACATTAACTGAAGACGGTCACACTGCGGCGCAATTTTTATTCAATCATGTTATTTCGCGATTCGGCGTCCCTCAAACCATTGTCACTGATCACGGAAAGCATTTCCGTAATCATATGATGTCGGAATTAACAACCCAGCTAGGCTTGCAACACAATAGTTCAACTCCATACTACCCTCAGTCCAATGGTCAAGTTGAAGCTGTCAATAAGATCTTGGTTACAATGCTTCAACGTATCGTTGGTGTGCATAAGTCTAACTGGCATTTGATGTTATTCCCTGCCTTGTGGGCTTACCGAACCTCCGTGAAGGATGCCACTGGTTTCACTCCATTTCAACTAGTTTATGGACTAGAGGCTACCCTTCCAATTGAATGTGAGATCCCTTCATTGAAGTTAGCTGTCGAGCTACTTCCCAACACCACTCCGTTAGAAGAACGCCTTCTTTACTTAGAACGGTTAGATGAGACTCGTCGCCTGGCCTCTTTGGCCATCGAAACGCAAAAGAAGCGAGTCAAGACTCACTTCGATCAGACCGTCCGTCCACGTTCTTTCGTTGAGGGAGACTTAGTCCTACTCTATGATCAAGCAAAAGATAAGCTAGGCACAGGAAAGCTCGAGTCTATGTGGCTAGGCCCTTATATTGTCAAGAAAGTCCTGCAGAAAGGGGCCTACGAGCTGATTGATTATGAAGGAAACCCTCTTGGGAAGCCCCGAAATGGGCTTTATTTGAAAAAGTACTATGCGTGATGCTGGTACATTTTATTGTGTACATACATGTACTTTAGTGTATTGTGTGTCGGTTTTCAAGACATAGCTACCACTTATTGTGTTTTTCGCTTCTTGTGCAGATGCCGGATGCACCTTATGTTGGTTTCGCTGATGGTGCCTGCCGCAGTACCCGCGATTTGTCTTCTGCGGCATGGGTAATCTACGATCCTCGTAGCGAACTAATAGATTGCCAGGGTGTGTGTTTAGGCCGTACTACTAACAATGTCGCTGAATACTGTGCTGTAATCGAGCTACTTGCTAGAGCAATTAATTTCGGTATTCGTGCATTGATAGTGAACCTGGACTCTCAACTTGTTGTCCACCAACTCAACGGGCAATATTCCGTCAGAAACCATCATATTCTAAGGTTGTATTTACGTGTAAGGTTGTTAGAAACGCATTTTGATTTTATTACCTATCAACATGTCCCGAGACAATTAAACACATTATCTGATGCATTAGCCAATCATGTATTAGATAGACATTTGCATAATTTGTAATTAAAATAGTATATAAGAAAGCACATGAAAACACAATAATGAACCATAAACATATGTATATATATATACGTGTGTGTCATAATGTTTGCGCCGCGCGCATTACATAACCCAAAAATAATACATGTCCAAGTCCCATACAGCCGCTGACAACATGTCTCTCAAAATGTACAAAAATGAAACCTAGGCGTCTAAGCACGGTGATGCTCATGATAGCATGTCACCGCCCGCACCAAACGTCTCAACAGACGATGGACGCGAGTGGATACTCCCACCGTGTGTCTCTGATACGCTCTAGGCACGTCGGCCAATCTGCCATAATCTGGTATTCCTCGAGTAAGGGCCTCAAGGTTCTGAACTAGATCATCCTCACCCTCTACCTGAGGGTCTGCTGCAGGTTGTGCTCTCCGTACATTATGAGGCAAGTCGGCTGGTCGCTCTGCACCAACATCTGCATACATATAGGTGCTGTAAGAAACAGACATGTATTACAAAAACTTGAATATGTAAAAATATTAAAAACATAAAGGGTTCTTACCTAGCTCCTCGTCCCAGTCCTCTCCCTCAGGCAACGGGAGGTCTGGATCTCCAGTAAAATCAGTGCCCGCATAGGGCCAGTCTTCCACGACGATCATCTGGTGTTGGAGCCAAATGAAGAACTCGGGCCTCCAGGCCATCTGCTGGCCCCCACCTCCTCTAGGCATAAGCGACGCCCATCGAGCCAATCTCGGCTCCCGTGGCACTGGGTCTGCCACTATGCCTCCTGGGATCCGGAATATCGGTAACCGCTCCAGGAAAAACGACACTATAATGGATCCATATCCAAACTGCTTATTGCCATCACGCTTACACTTGGTAAGTTGCCTCTTTATATTTGTTGTCACTGCCGATGCCCAATCAAACAGTGTCGGTTGCAGACACTCAGTTGCCAGCAGTAAGAGATTCTTGCTGGCCTCGTGGGGTGCCTGTATCCTAGCCGTCCGGGTGATAGTAAATAGTACCACTCGTAGCAACAAATCTGGGATAGTGACAATGTCCACCTTGGCACTGTTGGATCCAAAATGGGCCCTAGGACAAACCCTTTCCATTACCTCACCCATCTTTTCCCCGGAAGGCCTGCTACCGGACAAGATGGGCCGTACACCCCGCCGAGATAGTCCAGTAATAAAATAGACATCAAAGACATCCAACTCCAATGTCTGGTCCTTCAGGCGGAATACCTGATCCTCAATATCCCAGGCGTCCACGATAAACCTTAGTAACTCGGGTTGTGCACGTAGGTATGAGGTAAGGAAGAATTTTTTCAAGCCACAATCTCGCAACGCGTCCATGCATGCGTCATCTTCCATTGCCATGGCATCTATGGCCTCGTGTTCCCTTTCTCTCCATTCTATTGACATTTTGACCAATACCTGCAACCAAAAACCGAAGATGTCATCAATAAATCAATGATGAAATCAAATATCAAAGAAAATTGCAAATCCAACGGTGAAAAGAGGGTAAAATTTAGTTCGCGCGATTGGCGCGACTGTTTTCAAAACAGTCGCGCCAATGGCGCGTCTCCTTTAGAGAAAATTGCCCATTGGCGCGGACCCGTGAAGGAAACTCGCGCCAATGGGCGCAACCCTAATTTTTGCAATCCCCCTTGCAGAGGATCATTCTGTGGAGGGAAAACTAAATAAATGGAATAGAAATGGAGCTAAAGATGAGGCCTCTTACCTATCTCAAACGGCGGCTCGAATGGTCTCCTGGATTGGTAGCAATCAGCAGTTGAAATTTGCACCCAAAACCCTCCAACGGTAAACTCACAAGGTAAAAAGTGAAAAGTAATTTTATTTTTTACCATTTCACTATTTATAACTTCTTTTGGCTTAAAAATACATTAAAATAACGTTTTTGTGGAATATTTTTATGTCAAAGTAGGGTTTTACGCTGTTTTTGGATGTTGACAAGGTTTAGTGCCACTCAAGCAACATAACGAGCTCCTTTTTTTACTTTTTCAAGCTCGGTAAAACACGAGAAAAGGTTACTTTAAGGTCTGCTTTCAGCTCTTTTCTGACCATTTAAAGAGGAAAAGATTGCCGAGTCGCTCCTCTTGACTCGTTAAATGTTAATAAGGGGCGGTTGTTTTAAGTTCTTTTTGTCGACCGTTAAAACTTAAAAAGATTACCAGGTTTTTGTCGTTTCGGACTCGTTAATGGTTACGAAACGATGTGGTTTTGATCACTTTTTTACTTTTTCAGGTCAAAATCACTAATTATGAAAATTACTCCTCGATCGTAATGATCGGGCGGTTCTTTCGGGTATTATTTTATACTTTTTCGGGTCCGAGAGACACAACTTTACGAAAAAGGACATCCCTGGAGTTTCCTTTTCTGCTGTTTTTTCAAACTCTCTAAACATGAAAAGACGCCGAGTTCTTCCTTTGTCAGACTCGTTAAAACTTAATGACGTCGGATTTTGTCACACCACAAGCATATGCTATCCCCATCAAGCTTGTTAAAAATAACTGGGGTACTCGCCAGAAATGGCGGGGGGAAAAGAAAATTTTGGAACCATAATTATTGTTGTGTCGGCAGTATGTCGCTCTTGAACATGGCACTCCTCTGCTTTCGTGTCTGGGTGGGGACATCTCATCTTATTTTTCACTTGCCTCCGTGGGATTGGGTAATCCTATTTGACCTCTCATCTGCTCATTGCCTCGTCACTATGACCTCTGATCTATCGATGTCAAATACTGCCAACTCCACTCTAGTGCCGCCGATATGTTCAAGAGAAGTTGACCTCTGCAAAGAAACAACCTCCCTCTGATAGCTCATACAATTTTGATTCACAACATCATCTCTCTGTCTCGTGTCGATGATGTGGGAAACATTATGGCCCACCTTCGATCAAGGTCACTTCCTGTCGACTTCAACTCATTATCCAGGAAGTTGATCTAGAGACTCCCTTCCGATGCCTTGGAGCCTGCATGCCTCAATGGCAGGTTCTTCGTGTTCGACGTGAGGTTTTCATCATTGGCCTCTGATCGAATGATTCTACGGGTGTTCGACTTCAGATCATTAATTCACACGCCGTAGATTGTACCTATAGTACCTTGAGGTCCATTGTCATTATTGGTGGTACCTCTCGCGTCTGTTAACAGTTTCCACTATTGACTGGTAATCAGACGATGTTCATGCATGTTCGACTTCAGCTCATATATTCACATGCTTGAACTTGTACTCTTGTTCGGGTCGAGATGGAGCGCAAGACCCTGGATTGTGTCTGTTGTAATCCAGTCGTGATTCTTGATACTTGACTCATTCACTGGATGGTTGCGACCATACCTGAGTCAATTCATTGATCCTAACCAGATCGCTGCGTCCATACTATGGATCTAAATTATCATGTACTCTCTTATGGATGGCTGCGACCATACCACGTACATCATGTATTTGAGCTATCAATAGTATTTCTCAATGCAGGTTCTCGGCGGCAGCTATATGTGTTCTTGCAAAGCATTTCACCCCTCTCTCTCGCTTGGGCCTCATGCTTTGGGGGGCATCTGTTACACAGTAATTTGTCACCGTTGGTCACCGTCCCTATCGCCCCGTTTCCATACATTGGAGGACGCATTCCGGGACCTGTGAGCAGTGACATAACCCAAAAACACATGCATTATGTTCCCCTAAGTATGTACTTCATGTTCCTTCAAGACACCTTCTGCAAATTATCCCTGAAAAGTGCCCTTTTCCCATTAGCGCAGGTACCCAATGTCTGACCCGCGCCAATAACTCAGATCCTCAAAAAGGGGCGCGACCATTGGCGCTCTGTCTTATAACAATGCCCACGCCAGTCAAGTTTAGTAATGTTTTTTGCCAAAAGCACGACTGTATGATTTTTCCTCCCAGATCATGAGCTCCTTTGAGGGAAAAATCCATCTGATAAAGCTCGAGAGTCATCATATCTATCCACAGTAGCTTTTCATGGATGTTGCCAATTCACAATGGGTGTCCTGGTGCATTGAATCTTTCTCCCTTCTTCATCTATAAAAGCTTGTCCTCATGCATTAGACAAGCTAGTGCTAGTTCCAAGTTTATGAGTTCCGAAGTGCTGTAGTTTTGAGTTCTTGAGTTGTTGGAGTAATGCTAGAGAGGTTATGCTGCCGGAAGTCCGAGAGAGAGGTAGTCTACTGCAAGTCATATAGCCGCTCGCCCAGCCAGAGGAAAGGTTCAGCGTCAGAACCTTGGTTGTAACTTTTCCTGTCTATTATTAATTAATGAGCGACTGTTATTATAGTTCCAATCTCATTGTCTATTATGGTGATGTTGATTTATTTCCTTTCTGACTGAAATATAGTTGTGCCTTGGTGGATTTTATGCTTGTATCTGTTTCTTCCTCTGCATGTGCAGGTGTCCGTTTATGATCTGCTGGAGCGAGGGAGCGGGAATATCAACTTTGCTTCGACTACAGCGTTGGATTCCAGGTTGGTCTTCTTAATTCACCTTTGATGCATAACTAGGAACTTGTGTGGCATCGTGGTTTGATTGTGGCTAGTTCTGTTTTAGGCTAGTGGGATCGCCTCTGTCCGCAGAGGGGATTTACCTCACCAACAATAAGTCTGCAGGATATACGGTAGTTGCCTTAAATACAGTTGCGTATACACACGAGTTCCATTAACTGAAGTAGCTTATATGAATCTGATTATGGAAATGAAAAATTATTGACTTGCTAACACTGATTCACCCCCCTCTCAGTATTATTTCCAACACTAAAGCACGTTGTTGGTGTACACAAGATGTTGCTAGCGCACGATAGAAACCCTCTGAACGAACCAATAATTAAAGCTGACACAAAGGTGAGGAATCCACCAATAGGGTTAAATGGAAACCAAGGCATTGCACGAATCCCAATGTGTGATAATGAAAGTTGATGTCGAACACAAGGGAAACCACTCAGTGAAAGACCCATGATACTGATCGATGTTGAGCACAAGGTGACCTATCAATAATGAAAATAGGGCAAGGGTGCAGCTCTAGGTTTTCCCTCAGAGTAATATGTCGTAGTCAATAAGGACAGGACCTGCCAGCAAAAAGTCAATGGAGACCTTCTCAAACCAGCACAAGCAAAGGACCAATATAACTGATGTGATGACAAACATGACTCTGACAACTAGGGATGGCCGATTGAAAAATAGGGCAAGAGACACCGCAGAGAGGCCGACTCAGGCTTACTTCCCTTGAACAAAAGCATGACTCAATGATGACTATATGGCAGTATATGATAACTCTGTATAAGTTTGTCATGCAAGAGGCATAAGAAAAATCTCCATATGCTTGGAAGAGGTAACCAATCGGAGGAGTACTGACTCAATAACAAGGTTAAGGCACACCTAAGTCAAACTAAATCCTGCCCAAATGGAGGAGAGACTTTCTTTTGAGTGCTTGGTTCAAGGGCGACACGACTAACTCTAAATGCCAACAAAATATGGAAATGTTGTCATGTTCCCGCTCTTTTTGGAATATATAATTTTTTTATCTTTTTCTTTAAGCTGGAAAAAGAATAAAAGAATGCTATGGTACAGTGGAAAGAAAAAGTGCCAGAGAAATAGATGATCTAGTTCCTGGGAGGGGAACATTCCTATGCTCAATGCAGGGAGGCAAAACTGGTCAAGGACACTCAAAGGGATACACTTTCCATGGGTAAAAGGATGCGTCAAGTTGCAGAAGCTAAGTGATTGCATAATTGATTTTGCAGAAGACATGGTCAAATAAGTGACTTAAACACGAGTCAAGTGAAGCCGGCTCAAGGCCAAAAAGGTGCAAATAGTCAAAACGCAATGCAGCAGTACAACTCAACACAAAGGAGCCTCTAGGGTATAAGTCATGGTGGGACTAAAGAGGACTCCCGAGCCTACTCAGCAACCAATGTCAGCAAGGTTCTAACTAAGATGCCCATGTAAAGGATCGCTCCACCATCGCATCATGATTTCAAAATCGGCAAGTGAAAATGCTTTTCTAACCAAGATACGATGGGGTCAACCCTATGGCTAATGTATCGTTGAATGGAGGCTAGTATGCAAGATGCAGCGGAAAATGGTTTTCCTTAACCTAAATGCCAGTAAGTCAATGATACCTACCATGACGGGTCAACGGTGTTGGAAATACTGGGGGGGGGTGAATCAATGTTTCTTTTTAATTGTTCTTGTTATTACCAAAAACACATATACATATGTAGCACAGAAATAGATAGTTGGAATTAAAGCTTTTATTAACACAAATAGTGCAATGAAATAAATACAATATATATAACTGGTTTCAAGTAGTTGCCAAGCTCCAACTTGGACTTCAGTGAGGCTCCAACCTCCAGAGCACCAATTGTCTTGCAATAGTTATGCACTTAGGAGCACCAACTCCCAAGGATTTTAATCATGTTCAGTTATGAGGCTCCAACCTCTTGGGCTCCAACCCAAATCTGGTATCACTTGTTTTGTTGTTTTTCTTTGCTCCCAAGCTTGCTGAGCTTAAGCTTTACTCTTGTTCTCCTGCTTCTCATGCTTCTCCTGCCTCTTCTGCCTCTACTTTGGCTTCCTCTCGCTCTGATTATCTGCACCCACAACTTCGTTGTTTTTCCTATTTTTGTATTCCTGTTGCCTCAGACTGTTCGTTTCTGCTTCCCACTGACTCTTTAGCTTCTTCAATGCTCGCTTCAGCTTCCTCTCCGCTGGCTTGTCCTTTGGCTTCGCTCTTCTCCATTGATTTGGCTTTTTGGTCTCCTTTGTGTTGGCTTTCCATTTAGCCTCTTGGCTTTTCGATAGTTGTATGTTCAAAACTGTAACAAAGCCCCGTTTTTCAATGATAACAGGCATACATAGAGACAACATTGTTTAACGGACATGCCACGTCCCAATCGCAATCACAATCGGCGTTAGTTCAGCCTCCTGAACTATCGGGAGCATTTCTTAAAGCATTTTTGCCTTCAAACCGCATGCAAAGCCAATATTCAAATACACAGGAAATATGAGAAAAACCGGCGAAACTGTTAAAGGGGCGGACTTCAAATTTTATTGTACCCTCATCTATACCTGCATCGGGTCCGCAATGAAATCGCAATCGGCAGTCGCAGCATATCACGCCATCCCTTTATAACTTGCAATGGTCACTTCTGACATGGCAAACGCGACAGAGCATTAAATCAATTGTAATGTTGCATCGGGTCCGCAACATTCATCGCAATCGGCGCTTGCCTTTGGCGGAGGTCCGATGCGATATCGTTAATCGCTATCGGTGATTGCAATGGGCCGCTTAACATGTTGTAACTCCCGCTCCCGAAGTGTCGATGTGATATATGTCGGCAATCGCAAATTGCAAAGGTTCAGGTCTAGACCTTAATGTAGACCACTCACTTATAGCGATGTGATATTATGTGCCGGACCCGATAAGACTTAACACTCCTGTGCATAAAATTTCAAGTCCGCTTTCTGCCTCCGATAGTGTATTTGCAATATATATGTTTTGGCCTCTGTTTGCGCCTCCGATAGTGTATTCTGTGCATACTTATATAAATTCTTCCTTTTCCGCTCCGATAGTGTATTTGCATATAACTAAGTCTTTTTGCCCCCGATAGTGTATATGCAATCCAACTAAGTCTTTCTGCCTCCGATAGTGTAAATGCATGTATATATATGTTTTTGCCGCCGATAGTGTTAAATGCATATATAGATGGGTTTTGGCCTCTAATAGCTCCCGATAGTGTAAATGCATCCTTTGCTCTTCGATAGCTCTGTTTGCTTCCTCCATTGCTTTGATGGCTCTGTTTGCCTCCTCCAATGGCTTTGTCTACTCTTTCCTCTGTTTGCTCCTCTGGTGGCTGTCTGCTCCTCTTGGTTCCTCCGATGGCTCTGTTTGCTTCCTCCAATGGCTATGTCTGCTCTTTGCTCTGTTTTCTCCTCTGGTGGCTCTCTCTACTCCTCTTGGCTCCTCAAATATTGCCATATTGACATCAATGACAATCTGTGTCCAACAAGTAGTCATGGGACCAAAATAACATCTCGAAGAAATCTCCAAATTATCCTGAAAAAACAACCCACTCTCAACAATCCAAGCCCACAGGTCAAAAAAATCATGAGACAAAAATCAATTTTTGAAAAAATATTTTGCAATTTAAAAGTTATATAATGACTTTTGGACTCACAGTTTTTTCATTTCTATTTCAAGCAAAGCTCTGTGGAGAAAAATGAAGCAAGCTTTCCTCTGAACAATTGGACTGTTCAAATCACCCCAAAGTTACCAGGTAGTCCTCAAATCATACTTGTAATGTTTTATGATAGTTTTTAGAAGTTTTCTCAAAGTTCTGACCGTGGAAAATTATGTCCAAAAATCCAACTCTGCGTACACATGGGTTGGATGTGATCAACCTGTATATACGACAGCCCTACACGCAATTGTGTGTAAAGGGAACCCGCGTGTACGCGAGTTAAAGCTTTAACATAAAAACTAACGGTTGAAACTCCAATTTTTTGCAAGATGACTATCACTTGGAGGGAAAGAGAGCACACCGCTATTGATAATGAGGTAATGAATGACCAAGCTACATTAGATGCACTGAGAGACTGTGGCTTATTGAAATTCTTCAAAATGCCAAACATGAAATCCAATACGTGCTTGCTCGAACTACTGATCCACTACTGGAGTGCAGAGGATGATGCCTTCATGATAGACTAGATGCCTCTATGGATTGAGGTCGAAGACATCTATTTTATTACTGGTCTCTCCCGAAGAGGGGAGGTCGTGCATTCGACTGGCAGGACAAGAAGTAGTCTTTCAGTAGAAGACTATGTCCATATATACTGTCCTGGACATCCAGAGAAGATTGGAAGTCAAATTCCAATCAAACATGTGGAAAGCTTATCTCTGAGGATTTTGCTATTTACCATTGCACAGGTAAATGGGTCAACTTCATTGCATCAGGCATCACGAGTATCTATGAGCCTGGCAGTGGAATGTCTTACCACGGTATTTGACTGGTGCACGCCTCTTCTAACTAACATGAAGAGCCAATTGACCTCTATATAGAAGGGTCAAACGAAGAATTTTGGATACGGGACTATCTTGTGCTCATTCTTCTTCGGTACCTGGGCTACGACCCAAAGTATCAGTGTCCATCAGCAACGCTAGAGATCCACGAATGGGTAGATGGGCGAACTTGATAAAACGCCTTGGAAGCGGGGACGTGCCTAGAACGACTTTTGATGGTGATTTTTTTCCCCTGGTGGAACCAATAGATCATCACAGTCGATGACTACCCGTATGCCGGTATGGATTTACGAGGAGATCCAGACTTAGTATTACCACCAAATGCGGCATGGGGAGACATAGGTAACAATTTTTTAAGTTTTTGTGAATTTTTTAATATGAAAAGAACTTAGAAATATTTTTGATGAGACAAAATACTGACAAAATGACCATGTTCTAAATGTGGGTCCAGTGAGACCAGATGGATTTCTGAGGCACAGGTGTCACGAAAGAGGGGCCGAAGAGACAATAGCTGAGACAGAGAGATTCCTATATGCAGTTTAGAGAAACTTGGTGAGAGCCAAGAGCCAAGGGCCAGAGTCGAGGGACAGAGCCGAGAGCCAGAGCCGAGGGCCAGTGCTGAGAGCCAAAGCTGAGAGCCGAGAGCCAAGACCTAGAGAGCCAAATAGTCAGGGATAAAAATGGCATTCTAAGCCCATTGGTTCAGTTGCAAACCATTGGAGTTGAGTGTGGAACTTGTAAAAGAATTCAAGCCATAATTCCAAAGAGCCTAGCTGAGTTGACTAGAGCTCACGGAGACATAGCCCAAGAGGTTTGGGTGAACTCCTAATTATATTGTTGTTATGTGTGTTGGTTATTATTTGAATTATTTGTTATTATATGTTTTTATACAGTTTAAGAAAATCAATTTAAAGCACTTAACAGTTAAAGGCAAACACAAGCATACACCTACTTCAAGTTCTTTTAATTCCGCATTGTCAATATAAGCCTAGATCATGGGAATATATAAGCTTTGGAGTGGGAGAGGTTCTTGTAAGCATGACAAGAAGCCTTTAGGTCCCCATTTCAGTTCAGGCGGTATCAGAGCATTAGGTTGATTAACCCCACCTTCAAAGAAGGTTATATCAGAGCTAAGTTATACCAGAGCAGGTTGTATCATGATGCAAGTGGTATCAAATCTAAATGCTTTATTGAGAGAGAAATTTATATGCTTGGTTAACTTGAAAGGTGTTTAAACAGTCGAGGATTGATTGTTTGATTGTTGTAAACTGGCTGTTGTTTGAGTTTGCATAGGTGAAGGGAAAGCTATTGATAGCTAAGTCCAGGAGAGGACAAGAAGGAAGAAGGGCTGAAGGCATTCTTCTTATCCAAAGGACCTCAAAGCAATCCTTGAAGCACAAGAGGTTTGTTTCAAAAGGTTGCTTGAATAAGCTCTTTGTTAATCTTGTTTGAAGTTCTTTTTTTCATTTTGATAATGACTACTTCTACGAGTCCTCAAATTCTTCCTTCATCACAAGATTCTTTGATGAAGACATGAAGCAAGACTTGTTCATCATGATAGATATGGTGAGAGAAATGAGTGTTGGGCTTCAAGAGCAGTTGAATTCCATGAAGTGTTGTGGGGAAAAATGCCTATGCAGGACGATCCTATCCACCTAAGTTGTGACAATGCCTTAGCAACAAACAGAAACAGCTATTCTAGTATTATTCCTTTATGAATTAAGAATGAAGAGAGATGGATGGACTAACCAGTGTCTTCCGTTTGTCCCTCGATCCGGTTTCTCTTCTCTTTGAGAGTTCCCAGCTACTTGCCTTCTCGCTCGCCCAGCTTCAACAAGTTCCTGCAAGATCACAAGAAGGGAACACTACACAAAGACATAGATTCATATTCATAACTAGTTCAGGATTAGAAATAAACCAAATACACTAATGCAATCATACATCAAAGACACATCAGCATATAGGAGAAACCAAGATAGCTTTATTGATGAATAACAAGGTTCAGGAGGAGATACAACCAAGAGAGTTCCAATCCAGCATCTCCTTCCCAGCAAATAAAATTCCTATCTTCACCTCCCTTCAAAGCATTAAGCACCCAATGATTCCAATCTCAAACCAACAGCAATTCTTTGCAATAACAAAATTCCAGCCTCCTGGATCTCATGGAGGAGAGATCCATATATAGATGTTTGGAGAGAGGATGAGTCAGCTTGAGATCTGACTAGTGTCCTCTCCCTCTGTCAGTTCTTGCTTCCACTTGGAGACTAAGAGCCTCTTACTCATCACTAGTCGAATTCATTGAGGCAAGTGTCATTGGAGAAGATTCTGGAAGCTTCCAGGGTCTTTCCACCTCGTTGAATGAGCTTGCCATTTGTCATTTCCCACTCAGCGCACCCTGGTAGTGCTTCTACCTGCATTGCAGTGCACCTAGCCAGTGTAATCTCTGCATTTCAGTGCAGACAGCTAGTGGAGCCTCTGAATTGATCCTGAATTGACTTGTTTTTTAGCAGTTTCTGGTGGAGAACTTCTGTGAATTGCTGTGGTTTGTTAGCCTTGTTCCTCTAGGGGTAGGAACAACATGTTTAGGGACTTTGGATCCCTTAGATTATGGACATTTCATGCTTATAGCTGTAAGGCACAAAAATGTCTATAACAGTTGCCCCCTAAAGTATGAGGCCGTTTATCGGGTGAAATGCTTTATTAGGAGGATCCGAAGTTCATCCAATGCTGGGAGGAGACCTGTAATAAGATACAATACAATACATTATTTTTCATACTGCTTTCATGATCTAGCTGAGGCGGGCATTCCCATGCTTAGCTTTATAAATTCATTTTTCTGTACATAGAACAGACAATCGTCTGATGGTAGACTGATAATTTTGATGAAATTATCATCCTTTGGGTAGGATGATTATCTGCTACAATGATGTACATGTCAATGTCTTTATCTTTCCTGAATATATATCGCAGCCCGGATGGATGAAACTAGATCCGGGGTCTTCAAACTCGTTCGATCTTCACTCTAAGTACAAGTCGATCCATGTGAGAAATGTTCTGAATTCGAACATGGAAAGACATCGCTTGATTACCGGTCAATGAGGTAAACCGTTAACAAGCGCGAAAGGAATCACCGATAATGATAATGACCCTCAAGGTACTGTAGTACAATTCACGTGGTGTGAATAAAGGACTTGGCGTTGAACACCACGCAAAATCTTTCGGTCGAAGGTCATTAATTTATACCTCTCGTCGGAAGTGAGAAACTTGCCATTGAGGCATGCAAGCTTCAAAGTACTGAAGGGGGTGTTCCTAGATCAACTTCTTGGATAATGAGCTGATGTCAACAAGAAGCGATCCGTCAAAGGAGGTCCTTAATGTATCCCACATCAGTGACACGGAACGGAGCAAATGATTTTGATGGAGGTGAAAACGATCTGATGATATATGATTCAGGGTGGCGGTCATGAAAAGAATGAAGGATAATGTATGGTAGTGGATGGGACACGGGTGACTTCTCTGAACGACTTCTCTTGAACATATGGCGACACTTATGCGATGGATCGGTAGCATTACCCCAAATATGGATGGTATGGCGAGACCATGGTGATGTGACCGGTGAATGAAACAACCCAACCCGATTGTGGTACGGAGGAAAAGTGTCATGTTCAAGAGCGACTTGCTACAATCAAAGTTTTCTTGAGTTTCTCCCAATTTTTCCCCAGTCATTGCTGACCAGTACCTCTTTATTTTTGTCAAGCTTGAGGAGGATAACATATGCTTGTTCTATAACTTGCCCTTCGGGCAAGCCCATCGCTATGTTTTAACGAGCCTAGCGATAGTGAAACTCGTTCTCGTCTAAAGACAAGTTTGTCGCTATTTAATGCTTTTAACGAGTCTAATGACAAAGATAACTCGGTCCTTTTCATTTTTAGAGAGTCTGAAAAGGTACGTAAAGTCAACTCCGAAAGTCCTTTTTCGTCATCTAATCCCTTAAGTCCGAAAAAGTATAAAACAATACAGAAGGGATGAGTTTTCGATAGTTTTAACGAGCCGAACAAAACAAGCGCTCGATCTTTTTGTGCAATAATCCCTCAGGTCCAAAAAGATTAAAATCTAGAGGAGGGATAGCACTTCCGGTCGCTTTAACGAGCTGGAAGGCCAAAACTCAGCAATCTTTTCATATTTTACGAGTCAGATGAAAAGAGCTTAAAGAAGACTCGTCTTTTGAGGAACGAGTGATAAAACAGGTTAGCAGTTGATGCCAGGTACGGGTTGGAATTTTCCAATCACGGCAGTGTCACAAGGATGGCTAGTGAAATCACTCTTCGCAGCTGTTCCTCAAAATGGGTAAACAATCATATGGAGGTGAACGATCGGCCAATGGAAAAGTGGAGGTGATGGTGCAAACACGACCAAGGCTTTAATGGCTGATAAGGTTACATTCACGGTGGTTATTTACCGGAATATAGTTCATTTTTTAACGAGCTTAAACGCGGAAAAACACTGCTCAATCTTATGTTTATTTTTTAACGAGCATGAACTATGTGCTAAAACTGCTCAGATCTTGCGTTTATTTTTTAACGAGCATGAACTGTGTGCTAAAACTGCTCGATTAATCCAGTCATATGATAAGAATGTCTCATTGAAGATGCTATTTTTTATGGAGCTTAGATCTTACAAATCTTTGCTCCGGATCCTTTCGTTATGCAAGTTCGGAAACGACTAATCCTACGAGTTTAAAGGGTTAGACCTACAGGTTTAAAGGGAGGACCTAAAAAATTTAAAAAAAAAAAATAGCCGCCCTTGCTTGCATTCCAAAAGGTTTGCATGCCCCCAGATATAAAACAGAGTTTCAAGGTTACCTCTACTTCACTTCCGCCAAAACAATTGTTTTACCGAGAGAGGCCTACCTCTTTCAGGCTACCCAAAGATTGTTCCGTTAATCTTTCAAACAAAACACTTCTTCGGCGGTGTCTACCGAGATAGACAAAGGTGAATGACCTCAGTGCCAAACACGTAGCTTTGACAAGAGAATCTTATTCTAGAATAACTCCTCTTCCTAGACGGACGGGGTACAGACTAGTCATATTCTCCTGCGGAAACCTACCCTATACCCAAGGTTTTCCTGCCGAAGCAGACCAGGACGCATGCCCCCTGGGTTCCAGTCATATCCTCCCGGATTACTCGCGCTCATCAGGAGGACGGACCGTGGGTTGAGACATTTCTTGATTGAAGAGACCATTTAGGGATGGTATATGACTATTTGCGATGCGTGATCCGGGGAATGAAAGTTGGTTCACGAGCTTGACCATTCTTCCTTCATGCGGAAAACACATTACTCTAAAGAGTGAGGAGACGATGGCTCCCATGCAATAAATATAGTCTTGTCCAAGGAGTAGGTTATAATCCAAAGGTCCTTGAACAACCATCACGTTCATTTGAACGGTCTTCCCTTTCAATGTGATTGGCACATTGGGAAGAATCCCTAAAGGTCGACTGGTTCCTTTATCAAAGCCTGTCAGATTTCTCATTTCAGGCAAAAGCGTTGGCGAACCAAGCGCTTTCCAAGCAATAGAGGAAAGGATACTCATAGATTCCCCCTCATCAATGATGGTGCCAGCCATTACCATTCTGTATATTTGAACGATAATTCTGAATGGTATGCTTGCTGGCAACCGAGGTCTGCCTAGTTGGTTCCAGTCGAAGGAGACAACTAGGTTGCTTGGTGGTGGGACCGAATAGACGGTCGGGTATGACTCTGACGAAGTTCCTTCCTGCGATAAAGGAATGGGAAAATTGCCCCCTTGTTCGTCGGAGTCTGTGTTGATGAAGAGAATTTGGACGGTGTCGTCTTTATTCTCCTCTGTGATGGTATCATTCGAAGATAGAACCTCTGAAGGCAAAACCGGGTCAACTGCCACCTCAACCTTTTGACTCTCGTCAGGTATGGATTCGGAGGGTTCATCCTCAATGATAGGTGCTTCAGCTGACCACCTGGGCGGGCCAACCGGGTTCTCAACTGGTGAAGGACTTGGCAGGAGTTTTTGATATCCAGGAGGAAGTCACGCTGGTAAAACCGGGAGATCTTCCAAAACTCTTTTAGCCTCGTCTAAGAAGGGACAACGGTGGATGGCATGGTCGCCTTCACACAGTTTGCAGGGAAATCTAGCTCTCCCTCTCTGTCCTGTGGCTTCACTTTCACTAGTTGACGATGTGTTGTCAACATGGCTATCAGAGGTTGACGCTACCGAATTGTGCAATCAGGGAGACCAGTCCTTTAGTATCCGAGGGATGCAAGGACAATCTTTGTGAAAGTGGTCTCCCTTGCATATGACACATGGCGATTTAGGCCTAGTCAGTGCAGTGTGTGGATTTTCATTAGATGCCATTCGCTTGCCCCCAGTGGCTTTTGGCTCCTTCTTCTTCTTTTCTTTCTTCTTCTTTTCCTTCTTCTTCTTTTCCTTCTTCTCCTTAGGAGCTTGGCTTTTGGCTTGGCCGGCTCCATCATGCGAAGAGGAGGGAGGAGAGGAAGAATTATAGGAAGTGGAAGGCTGGTGGGCAGCTCCTGATTGGTCTAACTGCTGATTCGATTGTTCAGGAGTAGTGGTGTTTTGAACAACATTAGTTGAGAAGAGCCAGACAGGCAAGCCTATTGTCAGTCCTGGAAGCGACAATGTGGCCATATGGGGTGCTCCAACATCTCCCCAAGAGGAGAAGGGACTAGGATTTCCACCAAGGGGAATTCCTTGGTTGGAGGACTCCATTTTCTCAACTGAAAGATCAACGCGGGAATAAGGGTGATTTATTATTCCGTTTAAAATAAGTTTTAATGACGCTTTAGACACAACTTGCTTTTTCAATTTTAGAGAGTCAAGAAAAAGCTAAAGATGACTCTAGTCACCTTCGATGTTTTAACGAGCCCGAAGTGACAAATGCTCGGATGGAGTTTTTCCGTTATAGAGTCTGAAAAAGGCCAAAAGGAACTGCTTTGGAGTTCTAGGTAAAGGGTGTGCCAAACTTTTCGCAAAACCGCAGAATACTTTTTAAGGTACGGGCGGTCAATCTTCCTGAATGCTGTGTTCAGTGCATTGCGATCAGTAGGGCGGCCGACACGGCTTCCTAAGGATAAAAGTTCTATGCCTATAGGGGTCTCCCAATATATACTCGACGGTACGTGGGAGCACAATCCGTACTGGCGCTATCATCCCTCAGGAGGAATCACCCACCATCAGCGAGATCGACAGTCACCAGGCTTTACGACGCCGGAACACGTCTCTAGCCTAGACCTCTATGTTGTGCGTTATGTTACAAAGCGTTATTAAGTTCATTCAGTTTATTTTATGTTGATCTTTCTTAGAAGTTTTCCTTTTGAGGTTCACCACGAGATGTATAGACAACTTCCTAAATGCAATCTAAAAGATGATAAGCAAATTTTATCTCTTTTTCAACAATGAAAATCCTAGCTACAAAGGGAAAAGAAAGACACCATCTTTTCTCAGAGAACAATCAGCACACTCTAAATGCACTTTCCCTAAATCAATCATGCACACTATCAAGATGCAAATGCACAATGCAAGTGTTTGTTTTCTGCTTTCTTAATATTGATGCCTAAAAAGAAAGCTTTTTGCACAACTTTGAATTTGCTTTTAAATGACAAATACAAACAAGTTTACTTTTTCGAAATCAGAAAGGGTAGAAGAGAATACAACACTTTACGACTTTCGAAATGAACACTTGTTTCGACACTTAAAAGAGACAAACTCAAACCAAAAGCAAAAGTAAATGTATAATCAACTATAAACAGCCAATGAACTCTCTCCTAAGATCACAATCAATAGATCTGAATCAAGGGCTACAGGATGACTATTCCACTCTTGCAAAGGAAAACTGTAAATGACGCCACAAACACATAAAAAACACTCACAGTCTTTTTGTACAAAAGGAGGTGGAATTTAAGCAGAGAAAAGGAGTTATCACACAGGTACCTATGCTGGTTACAGGTTGTAGAAATCAGAGATCAAAACAAGGCAAAACAGAGCAGAGAACCCCAGCTGCACAAGGCCTAAGCTGGATCAGCGCACCCCTAACACAGAGGTTTTGACATTCAGCGCAGGTAGCCTTCACGGGACCTGCGTTGAAATGCAGAACCTCTTCACAGAGTCTGCGCTGAAGCAGAAACGAGAGTTGTTTCTGGGTTCTGGGTTACGGTTTTCTGATTAATCTACGGTTTCAGGCCAAATAAAAGCAACAAGCAAGGTACAATCAAAGGGATGATTTGGAGGGAGGGCTAAGATCTATCACAAAGGATCATCAAATCATTTGTGAGTCCATTGTTCAGATCATAGACAAATCCAGTGATTGGATCAAAGCAGCAGCTGTCTACTTTGCATCTGAAAATAGCAGATGTAGTTCGATTGCTGCTCTTGAGTATATGAAACAAACAATGATAGAGACACAAATAAAATGACTAAACAGATCTCCCCAGCGGAGTCGCCAATTTTTTGTGGGGAAAAATGCCTATGCAGGACGATCCTATCCACCTAAGGTGTGACAATGCCTTAGCAACAAACAGAAACAGCTATTCTAGTATTCTTCCTTTATGAATTAAGAATGAAGAGAGATGGATGGACTAACCGGTGTCTTCCGTTTGTCCCTCGATCCGGTTTCTCTTCTCTTTGAGAGTTCCCAGCTACTTTCCTTCTCGCTCGCTCAGCTTCAACAGGTTCCTGCAAGATCACAAGAAGGGAACACTACACAAAGACATAGATTCATATTCATAACTAGTTCAGGATTAGAAATAAACCAAATACACTAATGCAATCATACATCAAAGGCACATCAGCATATAGGAGAAACCAAGATAGCTTTATTGATGAATAACAAGGTTCAGGAGGAGATACAACCAAGAGAGTTCCAATCCAGCATCTCCTTCCCAGCAAATGAAATTCCTATCTTCACCTCCCTTCAAAGCATTAAGCACCCAATGATTCCAATCTCAAACCAACAGTAATTCTTTGCAATAACAAAATTCCAGCCTCCTGGATCTCATGGAGGAGAGATCCATATATAGATGTTTGGAGAGAGGATGAGTCAGCTTGAGATCTGACTAGTGTCCTCTCCCTCCGTCAGTTCTTGCTTCCACTTGGAGACGAAGAGCCTCTTACTCATCACTAGTCGAATTCATTGAGGCAAGTGTCATTGGAGAAGATTCTGGAAGCTTCCAGGGTCTTTCCACCTCGTTGAATGAGCTTTCCATTTGTCATTTCCCGCTCAGTGCACCCTGGTAGTGCTTCTACCTGCATTGCAGTGCACCTAGCCAGTGTAATCTCTGCATTTCAGCGCAGACAGCTAGTGGAGCCTCTGAATTGATCCTGAATTGACTTGTTTTTGAGCAGTTTCTGGTGGAGAACTTCTGTGAATTGCTGTGGTTTTTTAGCCTTGTTCCTCTAGGGGTAGGAACAACATGTTTAGGGACTTTGGATCCCTTAGATTATGGAAATTTCATGCTTATAGCTGTAAGGCACAAAAATGTCTATAACATGAAGGAAGAGCAGCAGTTGCTTTCTAACAAACTGCAGGAAGTGGAAGGCCAACTTCATATTGCAAATATGAACTTGGAAAGGGTGCATGACTTGGAGACACGGCTCCTTGTTACCAAAGAAACCTTAGTCAAGTATTAGCTTGAAGAAGAGGTAAAAAATTCCGGTTTGTCCTCAAAATCCTCTAAGAATATTTATGTTGGTTCTTTTGAAAAACATACGAGAGGCATAGGGTCCAAGTTAATGTCTGAAATGGGCTATGAAGGAAAAGGATTGGGCAAATATGCATAGGGTATTGTTGAACCAATAACAGTTGAGGAAAGGCCTAAGTATTTGGGTCTTGGCTATGGACAATCTTATGGAGAAAGCTCCAAAGCTGCCATGAAGACAATCGAAACAGTTCCAAGAAGGATTTTCATTTCAGGTCTTCTACATCAAGAGTGTAAATATTGTATTCATGGGGAATGCAATAGCTTGAAACATCATTTGCAGGAAGAAGGTGTTCTTAAGCATACACTTGAACCAGAGAGTTGTGGAAAATCTAAAATCCTTGAAGAGATTGATGGTGTTCCAAAGGGAGCCACTTCTTCATTTGATTCACCTCCTCATGAAGGAAATAAAGGTGAAAAAGAAAGGTATAAATCTGGTTTTAACCATATTCCTTTTGATTATGTTCAGCATGGTAAATTTCCATATAAGTATGGGAAAAGAATTGCATGTTCCTTTTTTGGTTTGGATAACCATAATTTTTCTAGATGTTGGAAGAGAATGGCCACATACAGGAAACTTTTAAAGGAAAGGAAGCAAAAAGCCGAAGGTCCACTGGACAAGGCAAATGTTGTTGTCAAGAAGATGCACGTGTTGCACTTACTGCCATAAGCAAGGACATATTGCTGCAAAATGTTGGACTCTGAATCCAACAATGCTTCCACAAAACTTGAAGAGGGTGGAAAGAGCGAATGGCAAGAATGGAAAGAAAGATTCCATGAATGATGTGTTTCAATATGATTCACATGTTGTTGTTTATTTGTAGACAAAGGAAGGACATTTGAAATGGATTGGTAAGAAATGGTTAGAGTTCTTATCCAATTAAAGTTGCATATCTTTTGATGCGAACAGAAATGTATCACATCTATTTGCATTTCTTTGTTAATGAGATGCAAGTTGCAGGATTCTACCAAGAAGGTGAATGGAAAAGTTGAGTAGGAGACTCACTTTATTGCTGCAACATTATATTCATTTCAGCTTCGAAAGTACAGTGTGCTTAAGCGAAATTTGAAAGATGAAATGCATGCATAAGCATGATATGCATGACCACAGGGATGTTGATAATTTCCTTGTATTTGAACATGTATATGTAATTAACTTGAAGGGTTGATTACTTTGTTTTTAAAAAACATGCATGTAATGTAATATTAACTTGGAAAAAGTTGATTTGGTCTCCAAGATGGAGATAATGATGAAGTGTTTAATCTTTGAAAAAAAAAAAAAGAATCCTACAGTTCTTTTTCTACATGCTTGACTGGAAAGGTCAATTATCTTAAAGGCATGTTTTGTTGGCTTGTTATCTAGTCAATCATTTGTGTGCAGATGTAAGGACACGGAGGTGTTCACAAGATATTATTCGAATTGGATCCTCAAACAATTCCATGATTGTTAATATTGAATGGCAGACTTCGAAAAATCTTATGGCTATCAGAAATAACCTCTGAATAATGGTAATTTGCAGCCAACACGGAACAACGAGGACCTTCGGTCAAAGCGCACTGACCGTTGGCCCATGGAAACCACGCATGGCGCAAAAAATGGAAATTGGGAAGCTCAGATCCAGAAATGGAGGTTGTTTCTAATACACGATTAGCGGTCGCAATTAGCGCAAAGCGTTAATCGCGTATCGTTGGGAAAAACCCCTCGAGAAGGAAAGGCCCAGAGCACTCAGTCACAAGGGAAACCAGAAAATCGTGGGAAAGCACTAAAATCGACAAGGCAGGTCACGCGCTGAAAACCGGTGGAATATCGGAGGCATTTCGGGCAGTAAGCGGGTTTGGCCAAGGACCCAGCGATTCCATACACTGAGTGACATGTGTCCGGCAGGGAGAGAGAGAAATCGCTTACATCACGGATTAACAGTCAAGAAACTCAACCGTTCGATAGGAGCGAAGATCGTAGGATTTGGGGGCTCCAGATCAACGGTGGAGGTTCAACCCGATGTATGACCGGACCCAAGGGAGAAATAAACTACGACGCATAAGATTTGAAGTTCGATTTGATCAATGAATCGACAGAAGGATCCATTTCACAGGCATCTGGGAAATAATGGAAAAAACGACCATTCAGGAAGAACTGAAACTCAGTTCGCAAGGAGACAGGTGGCCACCTCTCTGCAAAGCGTTATGTAGCAATGATGATGCAGGGCAGAGGAGTCCCAACAGACAGAGGCAGGCGATCCAGAGAGCCGGGAAGTCGAAACGAACAGTCGAAGGAACGAACTGGCTTTAAAGCCACAAGCTGACATAGACAGGAGACGGGGAGGCAGAGAAGCAGTGAAGAAGGCGAAGGCCAAGAGACACAGAAAGAGAGGCAAAATTGCAGAGGACATAGAAGCCAAGCTGACCATCAGAGTAAGGGAAAAATCGAGCAGACAGAGACCAATTGAAGTCGAAATTCGGTAAGGGGATTCTGTGAAATCTAAGGACTTGGGAATTCCAAGTGCCATCCTACTGATCAGCCTTTGTCAAGTGAGACTCAAATTGAGATCCTTATTGTAAGACTTTGCTTTAAAAACATAATAAAAAGGCCACCACTGAAGGTTGGACTAGGAGACGTAGCCCAGGAGGATTGGGTGAACTCCTTATTAAATTTTGTTTTGTTTATGTTTTGCTTACTGTGATCTTTTACTGTTTCAAGTGTCTGTGTATTTTGCAATCTTATCGATCCGTTGCACAAGATAACATAGACACACACACCAACACGAGTCTATAATACCTTCATTAATTTCCTGAGGTCACCTAGGGGTGATTTCAGATCAAGTGGTATCAGAGCTCTAGGTTGTTAAGGTTAGACAATCTTGTGCTGGATTTCGTTGTTGAATGCTAACTAGATCAAAGCTCAAATTAGGAGAGGGAGATTTGGTCAAAACTAATCCTGAAATTGGAAGAGTCTATCCTTAGAAGACAATGTCGGAGGAAGGTTCTGTGGGCCTAGACCCACAATTTATAGATAGTTTCCTGGCCATGAGGTCCATGGTAGAGGAAATGTATAAGGACTTTAGACAACACAAAGATGAGAAATCATCAGGCTCCAAACAAGATAAGGGGGAAGAAGAATCTTTCCTCCATGACCACTCCAAAGGCAAAGGGAAAGAAGAAAGCCTTCTCATACCTCCTAATAGCCCTGAACATAAAAAGAAAGCATATTTTATTAAACTAAATGTTAAATTTGATTTACCAATATATGATGGTGAGTTGAATGCAGAAAAGCTGGAAAATTGGATCAGACAAATTGATGTTTATTGCAGAGTGTAGAGTATCGATTCAGACAAGAGCAAAATTTAGCTGGCCAGCCTATGCCTTGGGGGCACTGCCTCAGTTTGGTGGGAAGGCAAGACCCAAGCTGACATGAAGAAACATGGTAAGACTCTTTCTGTCTGGAGTGAATTTGTTTTTGCAATCAAAAAGAGTTCTATCCACTAGCTTACATGCAGCAAGCCATGTGAGCTGGCAAACTCTTCGCCAATTGAAAGGGCAAAGTGTACAAAGTTACACCGAAGAATTTAGGAAGAGAGATTTGATTCTAGGAATCTTATTAGACTCACCTGAGACTCTATTGAAGTACATCGGTGGTCTACACAGCTACATGAGGCACACTATCATCATGTTTAATCTCACTAGTATAGATGAGGTATCTGTTCAAGCTACGCATCTAGAAGCTAGAGGAAAGAATGGGAACCTAGAAGTTGGAGGATCATCCAATCCCATTGCAAGCAAGAATAAGGAGAAAAGGAAACAGAAATGGAAAGAGAGGAAGGCCAACACTGCACAAAAAAGAAAGTCTTCATGCACTCACTGTACGAAGGGTAGGGATGATGATGAGCACTATTGGATCCTGCATCCAGAGTTGAGACCTAAGAAGTTCGAGGGCAAGAAGAAGAAGACCGTTGCGGCTATTCAAAAAGATTTGGGGTCAGACTCAGGAGATGAAACAACCATTGCAGCCACAGGTATAAAAGGTAAGAATTCTGAAGCATCTACTAGTAATTTTGCACAATCTACTATTGATGAAGAAAATGAGAAAAAAAGGCATGAGCTTTTCCATATTCGAGTTATTTCCAAACATCAAAAGATTGATACTTTGTTCGATAGTGGCTCACAAGTAAATTTAATTTCTGAAGCAATTGTAAAGAAGTTGGGATTACTGACTACACCTCACAAGAAACCATACCCATTAGGTTGCTTAAGTGATAAAGCACAACTACAAGTGACTAGACAATGCAAACTTAAGTTTTCTTTTAGGTCAGGATTTGTAGATGAGGTTGAGTTAGATATAATTCCTTTGGATATATGTAGAGTTGTTTTAGGAAGTCCTTACTTGTATGACAGAAAAGCTATTTTCTATAGAGATGAGAACAAGTATCTACTCGTTAGAGATGGAATCGAATACTTTGTAAGAGCTCATAAGCTCAAGAATAATTATACTCTCATAAACTCAGCGCAGATGAAACGAATTGTAAATTCATGCAAACAATTTTTGCTGATGGTTGTAAAGGAAAAAAACCCTGATAAAACCAACGTATTTGAGGGCTGTGATGCTAAACAGCAAACTGATTTAGAAAAAGTTGTTTCCGAGAATGATATCTTGTTTCAAGAACCTAAAGGTCTCCCACCCAAAAAGGAAATAGTGCATGATATTAATTTGCAGCAAGATGCTCCATTGCCTAACATTGGGATGTACAGGTTGTCCGCTTGAGAGAATGCAGAAACCAAGAAGCAGGTGCAGGAATTGCTCGAGAAGGGGTTCATCGTACCTAGCACATCACCATGTGGGTCACCAATCGTTTTGGTGAGAAAAAAAGATGGCTCGTGGAGAATATGCATTGATTACCGAGCACTGAAGAAGATAACAATCAAAAATCGTTATCCCCTTCCTTGTATAAATGATCTATTAAATCAATTGAAAGAAGTTGTTTATTTTTTCAAGCTAGACTTGCATAGTGGATATCATCAAGTCAGAGTTGCAGAACAAGATGCATGGAAGACTACTTTCAAAACAAAGCAGGGATTGTATGAGTGGGTGGTTATGCCTTTTGGCTTAACTAATGCTCCTGCTACTTTCATGAGAATAATGAATGATGTGCTCAGACCTTTTCTTGATGATTTTGTTATTGTATATCTGGATGACATTCTTATATTTAGCAAAACATGGGAAGAACATTTAAAGCATGTTAAGCAGACACTAGATGTTTTTAAAAAAGAAAAATTTTATGTTAAACTCTCAAAATGTGAATTTGGCAAAACATCTTTGAATTATTTAGGTCATATAGTAGAGGGTGGTGAATTGAAGATAGATCCCTCTAGAGTTGCAGTCATTGTAAATTGGCCTAAACCCAAATCTGCTACATAAGTTAGAAGCCTCTTAGGAGCAACACAATATTGGAGAAAGTTCATTTCTAACTTTTCCTCAATTGTAGCTCCCTTACATGCTTTAACAAGATTGAACAAGGTGTTTCAGTGGGGAGGCAAATAACAGAAAGCCTTCAACACCTTGAAAGAAAAAATTAGTACAGCACCAGTACTAGCACTGCCAGATCTTCAAAGATCATTTGAGATCCAAACAGATGCCAGTGACTATGCCATGGGAGCAGTGTTGATACAACACGGTAAACCCATATGTTATCATTTTGAGACGTTTAACTCTGCAGTAGTTAACTATCCCACATATGATAAGGAATTGTATGCATTAGTACAGAGTGTGAAAAAGTGGAAACATTACGTAATGGGTAAAGAAACAATTATACATACTGATCATCAACCACTTCAATATCTACACTCCCAAACTAAGTTGCAGCAATCAAGACACTATAGGTGGATGGGGTGCCTACAGCAGTTTCATTTAGCCATCAAATATAAAAAGGGCATACATAATAAAGTTGCAGATATGTATCTAGACCCATTATAAATGCATCTACTATACTTAAGCATAATTTTGTATTACATGAAAGCTACATTGAACAATATGCTCAGGATATAGACTTTAAAGATGTATATGTAACTTTAAGTCAAGGCAAACGTGTAGAAGAATTGGATTATCATATTAAGGACCAACTCTTGTATCATTATGGGAAGCTACGCATTCCACAAACTGAAAGAGTAAAGATAATTAGAGAAGCACACACTTCTCTAATATCAGGTCACTTTGGGGTAAGCAAAACAGTGGCACAGCTGCAAAGGTTTTGCTACTGGCCAAAAATGAATGAGACGGTTTCTAGATATGTAAGAGGGTGTACTATGTGTGCTAAAAGCAAGCCCAGCAATAGGAAACTAGGCTTGTACACTCCACTATCAGTTCCTTTTCACCCTTGGGAAAGTGTTTCCATGGACTTTGTTGGAGGACTGCCTAAATCTAGGAAAGGTCATGACTATCTATATGTTGTTGTGGATAGGTTCAGCAAAATGTGTATTTTGATACCTTGTAATAAACAGATTACAGCTGAACAAACTGCAAAACTGTTCTTTCAACATGTATGGGTTAATTTTGGATTACCCACTTCCACTTCCATTATATCTGATCGAGACACCATATTTGCGAGAAAGTTTTACTCAAGTCTGTGGGAACTGATGGACACCAAACTAAAGAAAAGCACAGCTTTCCATCCACAAACTGATGGCCAGACAAAAGTAGTCAACAGGACAGTGATCCAGTTGCTTAGGGGATATTGCAGCAAGCATCCCAAGCTTTGGGATGAAAATTTGTGTTATGTGCAGCATGCTTACAACCGAGCCAAACATTCTTCCACATAGAGATCTCCTTTTGAGACCTGTTTTGGTTTCACACCAAGGCCTCCCTTAGATTTTGTCTTTGGTAAGGACACAGCAATTGAGGGACATAACGATGTGGACAAGGCAACTAGGTTCATTGAACAAATCCAAGAGATCCATCAAGCAGTACAAGAACAGCTGGAAAAGAGCCAGGCCAAATACAAGGCAAGGCATGACAAGCATCGAATGGAGCATAGTTTCCAAGTTGGTGATCAAGTCTGGTTGTATATCAGCAAAGACAGGATGCAAGGTGAAGTTAAAAAGCTAAAACCAATAAGGTATGGACCTTTCAGGATCCTTGAGAAAATTGGTGAGAATGCTTTTCGCCTTGATTTGCCAACCTATATGCACATCTACTCAGTCGTCAATGCAGACAGCTTAAGACTATTTGAACCTTCGTTAATTGAAGATCCTGAAGAGTAGAGTTAATTGCCTTCTATTGATGACCTGTTACCTGAATATCTTAATGAATTCCAGGAAGATACAGTTCTGGACAAGAAGGTGAGAACGACACGCAGGGGAGATGTTGAGTATCTCAGAATTGGGCTCAAGGGTTCAAAGCCAAGCAGTGCAAAATGGATAGAGATTGGACAGGTGAGAAGTTGTATCCTCACTTAGTCGATGCTTGAAAACCAACTTTTCGTGGTCCAAAATCTTTTTTCAGTGGGAAGGCCGTGATCCGAATTGGATCCTCAAATAATTCCATAATTGTTAAGAGTGAATGACAGACTTCGAAAAATCTTACAGCTATCAGAAATAACCTCTGAATAATGGTAATTTGCAACCAGCACAGAACAACGAGGACCTTTGGTCAAAGCGTGCTGACCATTGGCCCATAGAGACCACGCATGGCGCAAAAAATGGCAATTGGGAAGCTCAGACCCAGAAATGGAGGTTGTTTATGATACACGCTTAGCGCTAATCGCGTATCGCTGGGAAAAACCCCCTGAGAAGGAAAGACCCCAAGCGCTCTATCACAAAGGAAACAAGAAAACTGTGGGAAAGGGCGAAAACCGACAAGGAGGGTCCCGCACTCAAAATCGGCGAAATATCGAATGAATTTCGGGCGGTAAGCGGGTTTGGCCGAGGACCCAGTGATTCCATGCACCGAGTGACGCGTGTTCGGCGGGGAGAGAGAGAAATCACTTACATTGCAGATTAACGGTCGAGCAACTCAACCGTATGATAGGAGCGAAGACCGTAGGATCTAGGGGCTCCAATCAACGGCGAAGGTTCAACCAGATGTATGACCAGACCCGAGGGAGAAATAAACTATGACACATAAGATTTGAAGTTCAATTTGACTGATGAATCGACAGAAGGATCCGTTTCATAGGCATCTGGGAAATAATGGAAAAAACGACCGTTTAGGAAGAAATAACACTCAGTTCGCAAGGAGACAGGTGGCCACCTCTCTGCGAAGCATTATGCAGCAATGATGATGCAGGGCAGAGGAGTCCAAACGGACAGAGGCAGGTGATCCAGAGAGCCGAGAAGCCGAAAAGAATATTCGAAGGAATGAACTGGCTTTAGAGCCACGAGCTGACAGATACAGGAGATGAGGAGGTAGAGAAGCAGTGAAGAAGCCGAAGGCCGAGAGACATAGAAAGAGAGGCAAAATTGCAGAGGACAGAGAAGCCGAGCTGACCATCAGAGTAAGGGCAGCATCAAGCAGACAGAGACCAATTGAGGTCGAAATTCGGTAAGGGGAGTCTGTGAACTCTAAGGACTTGGGAATTCCAAGTGCCATCCTACTGATCATCCTCTGTCAAGTGAGACTCAGATTGAGCTCCTTATTGTAAGACTCTGCTTTAAAAACATAATAAAAAGGCCACCACTGAAGGCTGGACCAGGAGATGTAGCCCAGGAGGATTGGGTGAACTCCTTATTAAATTTTGTTGTGTTTATGTTTTGCTTATTGTGATCTCTTACTGTTTCAAGTGTCTGTGTATTTCGCAATCTTATCGATCTGTTGCACAAGATAACATAGACACACACACCAGCACATGAGTCTGTAATACCTTCATTAATTTCCTGAGGTCACCTAGGGGTGATTTCAGATCAAGATATGAAATCTGTTTCTTTTGTCGAAGCAAGAGTTTAGGCCATCCAATTTTGTCTGTAATTATGTTTTTCTTAACAAGATGTCAATAGAAAATTTTTGTAACAGATACAAATGTAAATTTTTGTGAAGAAGATGTAACTTCACATTTGTTTGAGCCACCTTGGATCAATGATCAAGGAAGAGAAGTTCAAACTACCTTCTGTAACCTTCTTAGTAGGAGTTTTGTATGAAGTCAAGGAGGAAAATGGTTCTTCCCAGGAGGACAAGCACGTCCAGGAAGGAAAGTGTTTAAAGGCTTTGGTTCAGAGGCACTATGTAAGGCAAGTGTATGGAGGCTGAAATAAAAAGGTGATGTACTCTCAGTTACTGTTCAGATCAGTATATCAGTCTTTTGGAGTCCAAAAGCTTTTTAGTGGGAAGGCGTGATCCAAAATGGATCTAGTATAGACTCTAAGTCTAAAAATATCCTCACAAAAGAAAATGAAAGCCAAAGGATTCTCTTGGAAATAGTCTCATTGCATATATCTCTTCATTATGAATCTAAGGCAATTTGAATGGACCAAAACAAACTCCGGATGAAGGAGTTATTGTAAAAAAGAAATTGTCCAATGTGCTTTGAAAAGAAGGCATTTTCTTATTAAATGGGACTTAAGAGAAATAAGGGCTCCTTAAAGAATCGCATCGGAAATATTAATGGGTGGAACAACAGGCCTTAAGGACCCCCGATTGCGACATCCGACATATCGCATCGGCGGTAGGCTTCCATGCGATATCGAAACCCTGGGCATGCGACGTGCGACTTGCGACGCAGAGGATTGGCGATATATATCAGGTCGGCACAGTCCTTTGGAAAGTTGTATAGACCCCTGGGCCGTTGCAATAGCGATATGCGATGCGCCGATATCGGCAATCAGCAATCGGTGGATCCCCAATATAAAGGGTCGTTGACATATGCAAGACACGATTGCGATTAGCGATCAAGGCACGGACCCGATGAGGTTTATGAACGCGATTGAATAATATTTGAAATTCGGATTTGCATATTTTCTATGTATTTCCCGTGTATTGATGTTTTTGACCTCCGCCTATGCGATTGCGATTTGTGATGACAAGACGAACCAGACGGGTTTTATAGGTGTGATTGTATATATTTTGAGTTCCAGAAGGAGGGCAGTAAAGGGTATTTCGAGCAGGCTTTAGGTGGTAACCGGTATTGGAAGGGCTTCACCCGATTCCATACACCAGCCGACACGTAGCACGCCGCAGGAGAGAGAACCGCTTTTTCGAGCGGGTAATCTCCGTGCAAGTGGACCACCCGAAATGATCGTCAGCCATTGATTATCGATCACTGATCGGACAGTGGACGATGAACGAGCTGTTTCGTGAACCCGAAAGGATTATAGGGGCGATTGAATGTTATTTGAGTTTCGCCTAAAGGCTCATGATGTGTTCTTCGAGAGTTTTCCTGTGTATGCTGCCATTTTCATAATGTAGGCAAAAGAACGGACGACTATATCATTCCTATTGGAAACAGTCCATCGCAGCTGTGCTACGGTACGAGCGGGCGTTTATGTAACAGGAATGCGTTATGAAGCACGCAGAGCCAGAGGGCTAGACACAAAGCCACAGAACCAGAGAGCCACAGGGCCAGATGCAGAGCCACAGAGGAATGATTCCTCATGATTTCACATAGAGGAATGGATGGAAGTCGTAGACTCGGAGGATTCTTAAAAGGCCAGAGAGCCAAGCGAAGAAGGGGGGATCCCATCAGAAGTTTTCCCTTGAGAGAGCAAGTTTCCCTTCAGGGAGCTCACAAGGAGAGCCAAAGCTGAGAGCGAGAGCAGAGCGCCAAGAGCCAAGAGCCGAGGGCCAGAGCCAAGACCCGAGAGTTAGAACCGAGAGCCAAGAGCCAAGAGCCAAGAGCCAGAAAGCCAAATAGCCAGGGATAAAAATGGCATTCTAAGCCCATTAGTTCAATTGCAAACCATTGGAGTTGAGTGTGGAACTTGTAAAAGAATTCAAGCCATAATCCCAAAGAGCCTAGTTGAGTTGACTGAAGCTCACGGAGACGTAGCCCAAGAGGGTTGGGTGAACTCCTAATTATATTACTGTTATGTGTGTTGGTTATTATTTTCATTATTTGTTGTTATATGTTTTTATATCAGTTTAAGCAAATCAACTTAAAGAACTTAACAATTAAAGGCAAACACAAGCATACACCTACTTCAAGTTGTTTTAATTCCGCATTTGTCAATATAAGCCTAGATCTTGGGAATATATAAGCTTTGGAGTGGGAGAGGTTCCTGTAAGCATGACAAGAAGCCTTTAGGTCCCCATTTCAGATCAATATATTGTTCACAACTCCGATACCATGTATAAAATCTATGTAGTTTAACCCGATAATGCAATATAAATCAAAGCAGAATACTATAACCTACTTCTACTATCAATTTGCGGAAGCTTAAAGATCGAGATGAACAATATAACCAGAAGAAGAAGAATCAATGGCACAATACACATGAAAATACTTTGGGGAAATCCTCAGATAAAACCCCACACTATTGTATTATCATACATGGTGGAAATACATAGGAATTATACAAAGCCTTAGCTCTCAAAGCTAGTCAACTCTCAGTACAATCCTCACATATGCTCATAGGCAATCTTGGCTTCTCTCCAGCCTTCCTCTCTGCCCTCAAAGCTCCTATTTCCTTGCATTGTTCCTTGTGGATGATTCTCATATTACCAAGTGGAAAACCCATCCTCCAAAACTGCGCAATCCTCAAGGATAAATCCTTGACTCAATGCATGAGTTTTCTCCATGAGAAAACACATGCAAATGATAGTACATTGTCCTTGAACATTAATCTCAACTGGGTCTTTCTCAGAATAGACATGCATGAGTTTCTAATGAGGGAATCTTCAGTTAACTGGAGTAGCACTAGTTGAGTGCATTAATGCATCAACTGACTGTTAACTCACTATTAGTTCCTCAAACAGTTTGAAACTAATTTAACTGGACTTAACTCAGTGAACTGAGTTAACTAATTACAACTCAAATATAACCCAATCTTATCTCCTTAATTTAAGGGATAACTCTTGCATGACTTCAAAAAGACTTCTAACTTGAATTTCTCCAACTAATTAATTTAAAATTAATTAATTAATTATTTCCAAGTAGCTGTTAAGACTAAATTCGATTTTAATTCACAATTTAATTCAAGGAAAAATTAAATTGGAATATTCTTATTACCATATTTCAACATCTTGATAGTTTGAGGAGTGGTAATTCCCACCAATGCATTACAAGATATGGTCGGATTCATTTCTTCTTTCTTGATGCGATCTTTCACTTCTTGAACCTTTTTCTTCTTGATATGTCCTTCTATCTTGAGAGTTTGAGGAGTGGTAATTCTTGCCATTGATTTACAAGATATGGTTGGATTCATTTCTTCTTTCTCTGGGGTTGGTTCCTGGTGTATATCCTCTCATTTTGATGTTTCTTGATCATTTTCTTCCTCCTCTTCACAATCAATGTAAACTAATTTCTTCTCAGCGCACTTATGACCTTTAATATATTTGTTATGACAATTGTAACAAAGCCCTTTTGCTCTTTTTTCTTCCAATTGTTGTGGTGTCAACCTTGTAGGTTGTGGAAGGCTAGGAGAAACATCACTTCCATATTTGTAGTTGTGAGGGGTAGACTTCCTTGTTTCCATAATTTTTCTTTCCACTTTTCTTGCCAACCTTAATTCCCTCTCCAATGAATCAGGTTCCCAATGACAAACCTCATGTTGAATGTTATCCTTTAAAGTCCCTATGGAGATCAATCCTCTGCTTCTCTAGAATATCATTTTCCATTATATTCAATTTTTTAAAGTCCTCAATGTGCTCTTCCATTGAACACTTTTGTTTGAGATTTATCAATTGGCTAAAGAAGGTGTTTCTCTTTGTATCCTCATAATGTGCTATCATTTCCTCCGTGAAAATTGACCACGTAACAAGTGGTTTACGAGAACAAAGCCCTTTATACCATAAAAATTGATCTGTTTCTAAATATGAAGATTCAAGACGTACCTTTTGTAACAGTTGCACCTCATGTAGATCAAAATATTTCTCCATTTGTAGAATCCAATTTAATCGATCCTTACCATCAAACTTCCTCATATTGCCTTTTCTTGATTTTAGGAGCTCGATATTGTAACAACTGTAACTATGTGCTTTCAAATCTCCAAGTTCTGAAATTGCGTCCTGCAGTAGCCCTTTGAGTCCTCTTTCTAACCCCACACGTCTGATCAAGATTGGATTCAGCAAGGAAGAGTTATGTCAAATCTCCCACGATAACCTGATTATAGATTGGTTCAGTAGAGTGAACTTGTACGAAGTGCCACGTGTCACTGTTTCAACCTTAAAACCTGAAACCAATACACAAAAAACTACAGTCCATACTATTTTTGTAACTTCTTACGAAATTTCAATTTGATGCTTGTAGAAAAAGTTATGATTATTTTCCCAAGGTCACCTGTTTGGAATGTAATTCGAGAGTCTGCAAAAACCCTAATTTCCTCGGATCATATCTCCGAAAATATAGCAAGACAAGATCTGAAATTCGTACCCGAGGTTCATAACGATTTCTTCTCAAATGGGTTTTTTTTTAGCTTCTAAAACTTCGTAGCAAAAACTTTATAGCGAAAATTCCACGATGACCTGTTTGAGATGGAATTTGGAGCTTGCAACAACTGTAACTTCCTCAGATCATATCTCTGAAAATATAATGAGACAAGATCTAAAATTTGTACCTGAGGTTCAAAACCATTTCTTCTCAAATGGGTTTTATTTTAGCTTCTGAAACTTTGTAGCGAAAACTTTATAGCGAAAATTCCACGATGGTCTACTTGGAGCAGCGAAACCCTAGAATCCAAAGCTCTGATACCAAATGTTATGAAACCAGCTCACAAAAAGATTGAAAAGAAAAAATAATTAAGTTAACTTCATATTTATGAAGTATGGAAAGAGAATATAATGATTACAAACATTTTTATTATTATTATAATTGAGATTTACATAAATTTGTGTAAAGTAATCAATCAAATTATTGTGTTCGCTTTTTATATTAAGATTTTTGTTTTTTCTTTGTTTTATATATTACATTACTTTATATTATTGAGTATATGTGATAATTTTTGCAGGGTATGTATTTTAATTTTTGTATGATTAATTTTATATACTATACATTGTTGGGGTTAGAAGGGAAAAAAAGTGTTGTTTTTGGTGCAATTCTAAACATTTTGTTGATTTTTCAGTTAAAATTTTCAAGGTAAATCTCTAAGTATTATGTGTAATTACCATTTTTCACTTCTATATTTACCAAAATTTGGTGTGTGCACTACTTTATTATAAAGAATTAAAAGTAGAACACCTTTTTCAATAATATAAAATGTGTGTCACTTCTCTAAAATTAATTAAATCAAAATCTCTAAAATAATTTTACATTAAAATGTATTTAATTTAAGCACTCTATATAAATTCAATAAAAAAATAATTAAATCTCTAAAATATTTTTAAATTAAAATGTATTTACTTTAAGTGCTCTATATAAGTTCAATAAAAATCATGTTTATATATAAAATATTAAATGTGAGGTATTTAATAATAAGCACTTACATCTTCAATGATCCAAGGCTGGTTCTCAAAATAATAACTTACCTTGTAATTATCATGTTTGCAAGCTTAAGTAACAAAAATTCTTAACTAAAAAACAATTTAAATTTTATTATTTAACTTATTAAAAAATTCATATAAATATTCAATATTGAGAAATTTTCAATATATATTTTTATTATAAAGTTTGAAAATATATTGCCATTTTTATTAAAAAAATTATGTTAATTAAAAATTATTATAAATCTCACCATTCAAATTTATAATTTATTATATGATAGAAAAATAAATTACTATTTCAAGAAAAAAAAATGTTTTTATTGAAAATGTTATAAATCTTCACATCCAATTTCATTTAAAAACATTTTTACTATTATTTTATATTAAAACAAATAAATAACCACACTAAACATATTCAAAATAAATAAATAACCACACTAAACATATTCAATACTAATTTAAAAAAAAAAAACTTTCAACTTCATTTTTTTTTATAAAATCAATGCAAATCACCATCTTTTCATCACCCTCTTAACATTTGTATCATTTTTTTCCCAAATTTTTACCTAAATGTACCACCATCTTTTTATCATTTTTTTCCCAAATTTTTACCTAAATGTACCACCATCTTTTTATCATTTTTTTCCCAAATTTTTACCTAAATGTACCACCATCTTTTTCATCACCCTCTTAACATTTGTATCATTTTTTTTCCCAAATCTTTACCTAAATGTACCTCATTGTATCCAATTTTTTCCAAATCTTTACCTAATTTAAGTGTACCTCTTTGTATCTGCCCTAATTTAAGTGTACCTCTTTGTATCTGCCCTAATTTAAGTTTACCTCTTTGTATCTCTTTTCTACTCTGTCTTTTTCCATTTAAGAATAATTTTATAATCGCGTTCTGGATCCCTTTTTTCTAATCCTTTTACATGTGGTACTTTAAAAAGATCTTTGACACTAAATTGAATTACAATGAATTCTTTTACATGTGATACTTTAAAAAAGTTAAACAATAATTTTATAATCTCTTTCTGCAACCTTTTTTCTAATGAATTCTTTTACATGTGGTACTTTAAAAAAGTTATAACACTAGATTCAATTACAAACACGTGAAGTTGGTCTCTAGTCTCATTCCATTGATAAGTTCACTTCAAAGGGAAGGGCGTGCTTAAATTGACCGTGCCTACATGGTCCCAAAGTCTCCTTTGTAGATACTCGAAACATCCTCGTGAATCTCTTTAATTGGTCACGTGCTTTCCTTAGGTGATGCATGCATAATCTAGTGCTAAGATACTCATAAATTTTGTGGTGTAAAGTTTGCATAAATAATATACTCATAAGATGACACATAATGTAGGTGGGATAAGATGACATATAATGTAGGTGGGATAATAAAGCATGTAAGTAATAATAGCCCAACCATTATATGGATAATTTTTATCGAGAACATGGGGAGTTGTATGAAAGGTAAGGTTTGATGAGAGAAAATGGTGGTTTGATGACATCTAAGGTTTTGTGAATTTGTATAACAGGTAAGGTTTGATGAGAGAACATGTTGGTTTGATGACAGCTAAGGTTTCTATTATTTAGATTGGAATGGAATTTTTAATTTATACAACATTTACTTATTTGTGTTAATTATATGTTTTTCAAATTATATTATTAAACAATATGTTCACTATTTATTTCACTCTATTTTTCATTTTTTTAGATTTTTAAAAATATGTAATGGTGGATCTTTTACCCCAAATAAGTGTGCGGACTAAAAAAAAATCCCCAAAATTTGTATGGCCCCTTCAAAACCAAAATTTTAACTATATTTAGCCAATTTTTTCTAGAAAATGAAATTAGTTATGATAGACATCTTAAAATTTAATTTTTATTTTTATCCTTGATTTGGTTAATTAAACACTATTTTTATAACCCACATATAATAAATATATGCTACTAAAATTGCACCAAAAATATTGACTTATTCCTCTTGATAGCCTTTTTGAATCTTCTTCTTACTTCCAACCAAGGAGAGGAGATTCACATACACTTCAAAAGTAAAGGACCCTACCAAGGAGGAGATTCACATGCACTTCAAAAGTAAACGACCCTACCAAGGAGGAGATCATGGATCCTCTTCTTCAACAATCTTCCACAAGAGACAGTTTATATGCTTTCCATTAAACATATAGAAAACATTTACATTCCTTAAATTGTCAATCCATTCTTATGAATGTAATTTGTTCTATTATGTTCTGTTACATAGATATATTAGGGTTTAAAGTGGTGTAATTTATTTTTTGGAATGTGATTTTAACTTTTATCAGTATATCAAATCACCCATTTAGGTGAAGGTAAAACAATAGAGTTTTCACCTTAGTTGTAAACAAGGATTTAAAATATCTTATGCATGTCCTTGCCTCTACAATTGTTGATGATATTACCATGTCGTACAAGTTTTTCCACCTTTGGGTCAATGTCATTTCCCTCAATTTTTATTACTCACAACAATGACTTGAGTAAAATTTGACATGAGTAGTTCGGTCATCTAAACTATTGCTCATTATAGAAACTATGTAATCAAAATATGGTCACTATTGTCCTCTTATTTCTTGTAGAGATTATGTTTGTGCTAGTTATGTTCTCAACAAACATCATCAGGATAGTTTTGAAAAATGTGCCTCTCAACATGCATCAGCCTCTTTGCATCTTGTTCACGGTGATTTTTGTTGTTCACTTTCTTCTCCTTCTTTCTCTGTGTACAAGTACTTCTAATTTCCATTTATGACTTCCCGAAATGCAGTTGGGTTTATATCTTGAAACTTAGGAGTGACTTTTTTGAGGTTCCTTGACTCTTCAAGTATATTTCTTGGTCATTTTCTATTGCATTTTTGGTGTTTCTCTACATGTTGTTTTCAGGTATAACTGACTAGAAGAACAAGAGTTGGAGAAACACAACGAGGACTTCATCAAACGTCGAACTGAAGGTAGGCCTTCATAACACCAACTTTCTAAGGAAATTTTCTTTGGTATTCCCTTTGCAATGACTAGACCCACTCTAGGGCTAGAGGGGTTGCCTCTGTCCGCAGAGGGAACTTACCTGTGTCACAAGTTGGCGACTCCGCTGGGGACTTGTCTTTTGTCTTTTGTGTTGATTGTTTTGTTTGTTTATTGTCTTCCTTATTGTTTGGGTAGCATACTCTATTCTGGAAGTTGTTAAACTACTCTTGTAGCCTTCCCACCCTTCTAAATGATAGATCTGGCCCTGCTCCAGTCCAACTTTTATTTTTTGCTTTTGATTCTATATCGTCGTTGTTTATTTCCTAACAGTGGTGAAGTAGTCGCGTTTGCACTGTCTTCTGGGTTGCACCTTTTACTGTACAGCGCGATTAAATGGTCAAATAGTCGCGACGAGGCCTGAAATCGGCTCGACACAGCTAACTGATGTACTTTTGCGATGACATCGCAAAGTGCTTGGTTAGGGAGGTGCGACGATTTGTTGTCGGCACATGTTGCTAGTGTTTTCCTTGCGACGATTCCTATAAGTTTCAAATTTTTAGATTTGTTTGGTTGATCAACCAGTGTGTTCTGTCCTCAGAGCTTGTTTTTCTCCTCTTTGTTGTGTCAAAAGTGTTGGTTTCTAGGATTTTCAATTTCGGTTTTCAAGTCTTTTCAAATCCTCCCTCTTGAACCGTGTGACCTAAATACCTTAGGGTTTCTTGACTGCTTGGTTTGCTTGGGTCACTCATTCATTGAGATCTTTAGACTCTGCTTGGTATAATCTCTCACGTTATTTGAGGCTTCTTCTTTTTCGTTGTTTGGCATCCTCTTGATTGGTGTGTGACATTTGGTCACCAAACTTCCTTGTCTTGTTCGTTCGGTCTCCTTCTTTCACTTGGCATAAATCACTTTGCTTCCCAGTCAATGAGACAGTTTTCCAATTTTTTAAAAAGGATTATTTCTTTATTTTTGAGTCTTTGATTCATTTTTGCATGTAGTTGCTTATCATTTATTTGAAGAAAATCAAAAAATGGCATTCATCTTGTATTAAGGTTTGAAAGACGATTTTTGCATTAGTAGATTCTTAATATTAAGACATTGAAAAGCAAAAAGTTTGTTTCTCATTTTCTTGATTGCTTGCGAGTTTGAGTAAATGGTAGAAGTGTTCCTTTTCTTTGATTGGTTTGCTTGTTTTCCATTCAGCTGTTATGCATTGAACCTCTCACTCTTCCTTAGCTAGTTGTTCATCCAACGAGAATGGTCTTTTTGCTCATTTAGTTGCATTCTAGGAGTGTTAAAGATACATTCGATAGGGCCTTAAAACCGAGACTTAATTCAAGATTAACTGTTAAAATTTATTGAATGAACTTAAAAATGCATTGGAACCTAATGCTCACATATCTAGAGGTCTAGGCTAGATACGTGTTCCGGCGTTGTTAAACCTAGTTGCTATTGTTTTCGCTAAGGTTGGGTGATTCCTCCTTTTGTGATTCAATAGATACTAGTACGGATTTGTGCTCCCTGTACCGTCGCATATATATTGGGAGACCCCACTAGGTTATCATCATATTATCCATAGGAAGCTGAGTCTACTGCCTTAGGAGTCGTAACGCACCGAACACAGCATTCAGGAAGATTGACTGTTGCACGGGAAGTCCTTGGTCATTTCTCTTTCATTTTATCACCAAGGTGTATATGTAGTTTTACGATTTGTCTCGTCAACCTCTTGTCTAGGATTCTAAAGCGGTCACTTCCGTTCCTTTTAGACTCTTTATAAGTAAAAGGATCATCTGAGCACTTGTCCTTTCAGGCTCATTAAACTTCGTAGGCGACTAGAGTCATCTTTTGTCCTTTTTCTTGACTCTTTAAACATGAAAAGGCAATGTTTCATTCCAGTGTCATAAAATTTATTTGTCCGCGATAAAATTTTACCTGTTAATCTTGGCCACATCGTGATAATATCTTGGAAGATTTTTTGCAACCCTATTTGATTATATCTTTTCTCCCAGACTTTTGAGTTAGGCCATCCTGGCGGACTCACCGAATCTGTCATCCTTACCAAGTGACAGAGAGCCCCTTTCTCCTATCTCTTCTAAGTTATCATCAGTTGCTAGTACTCTTCCTATTGTCCCGAGTGTTCAACCTCTTGATTCTCGAGGTCCGAGTGAGGAACCTTTTGATATCAATTGGAATCCTCCCAACATTTGGGAATTTTTAGACGAGGAACTCCTGTCTACTCCTCCTGGTGCTTCGATTCTTATGGCCACTTCCAACATGGATGAGTCAAGTCCCATTAGGAATCAAGAGAGCCTTGTGTCGACCGGCAAACGTCAGTCTCCCCCGAAAGGTTTTCCTCTCCACACCGCTCCAAATGTGTCGTTTCCACTTCGTTATCGTGCTCTGGCTGACCTACTTGGTTCTACATCTCTACATCAGAGTTCTGTGTGGTCTCGTACTACCATTCCGACTTCAATACCTTTCATGTCTGCTCAGTCGGCCCTAACTTCCATACCTCAGACATAGGTTACATCAGTTACGTCTGTTCCATCAATGCCCACCGTGTGTGTGGCATCTACAGCCCCTTCTGTTAGTGCGGTTACCGCATCTTCGGTAATTACTACTGTTATTGGGATATCTTCCGGACCCACAGGCAATGGTCCTTTGACTTTGGTTTTTGGAGTCAGTCAACCTACGGGTAATGTACCAATCTCTTCAAATTCCATTCCAGCGGAATTTTCATATGAGCAGTACCTGTTTGCTCTTCAAAACCCGACTCATAATCCTTTAGCTTCTCAACCGTTGTCCATTCTGCATAACCCTCCGCACTACTATGATCACCGTGGAGCTCATATTTATTACACTGGGTCTCTTCCTCTGGGGGTCCCAGTTGAGAATTACGTTCCGCTTTCAGTTGCCTGGAATCACACTACTTACCATGGCCCGCAAGGACAACCTTCGAGTTTGGAATGGAAACCTTTTCAAGGACAACCTTCAGGTTTGCAAGGACAACCCTTTCAAGAACAACCTTTGGCCTCCACAGGTTCCTCCTTTGTTTATTCAGGGCAACCTTCTGGTCAGTTAGGTCAGCCTCAATTCTAGCAAGGCCAACCTGTTGCCCAGCAAGGCCAACCTATTGCCCAACAAGGTCAACCTTCTAGTCAACTGGGTCAGCCTTAGTTTCAGTCAGGCCAACCTGTTGCCCATCAAGGACAACCCTCTGATCAATTAGGACAACCTCAGTTTCAGCAAGGCCAACCTTCCGTCAGATAGGTCAACCTCAGTTCCACCAAGGCCAACCTTCTAGTTAGTTGGGTCAGCCACAGTTCCAACAAGGACATCATTCTGGTCAAGTCAATCCAACTCTTAGTCAATCGGGCACTCAGACGCAAGCTGGTTCCCAAGCTCAACCCGGTCTTGAGACTCAGGCTAGACTCCAAGCTCAACCCTGTCTCCAGACTCAGGCTGGACTCCAAGCTCAACCCGATCCCCAAACTCAGGTTGGATTCCAAGCCCAATCTGTTTATCAGATGCAACCTCGACCCCAAGCATAGTTTGGACCTCAGCCACAATACGGTCTCCAAGTACCTCAGCAACCCCAAGGGAAACCTCATGGTGCTCCGTATCATAACTATCAGCAACCTCAGGTTAATCCTTATCAGAATTTTTAGCAGCCATATGTTGCCCCTATTGGTCAAGCTAGTAACCCATGGTTTATTAGCGATCAAAATCTGAGTCAACAACCAGGTTATGGCATTAATCCGCCCAATTATAACCCTTATGGACAAAATCCATGTGGGCAACAAGGTTCTAGTTGGAACCCTAACGTTGGCCCTTATCAAAGGCCCATGATGTCATTTAACCCTCAATTACCTTTTCTTACGACTTTGGTACTGCCCGATGTGTCCAAGCTGACGAATGACCCTATACTTCATAATCCGTATTGGCCACCAGTTCCGACCAAGATTCCATGTGATTGTCCTAAATTTGACAGCAAATCTAGAGAGGATCCCCAAGCGCATGTTATGACTTATCACCTTTGGTGTTCATCTAACTCATGGCTTGACGATTCTATCCATCTCCATCTTTTCCAGAGGACTCTTATTGGTTCCACTGCGAAATGGTATATTGAACTCACTCGTGGATCTTTACAAGACTTCAATTCTCTTACGATGGCATTTATTACCCAATTTCAGTTACCAATTTGCTATGAAACGGGAACACATCTCCTTACTTCTATGAAACAGGACACGGCTACCCACATCTCTAATCATATTCATGAGTGGAGACAACGGCATCGTTTGATTGAGTTCTAGATTCCTTATCAGCATCTGACTGACTAGTTTACTACCTCTTTTGTCGGTCCGGTAGCCCACGATATTGCTATGGGGGCATGTGTTACTGAAGAGCAAGCTATCGCACGTGTTCAGTATCTTGATTTGGTCTATTCCCAATCTGGCATGTTTTATAATGTCTTACCTGAAGCTCCGTGACCTGAAACTTCTAAAGCCACGTCAACGCCTTTTGTCGATGGTGTTATTGGTTTCGTTTCTCAATCTTCCCAAAAGTCTTCCACAACTCCTGCAAAGCAAAAACCTACTGCTCCTTGTTAGCCTCTCTCATAAAACAATAATAAATCGAAAAATTAATTAATTAATTAAATATTCCAAGTTAGGAATTTGTGCCTAACTCTTGGGTTGTTCCTCTAAGATAGGAGTTAGTTTAGTTAACTCCTATATTGGTGTGTGTCTGGTGAGGAATTATTTCAACCAAAGGAGAAATTATCTCAACCAAAAGTGTCTAAGATAGCACGCACTATCTTGAGAACACTATCTCTCATCTATTTATTTGTAACACTATATTCAATTATTTTAATGAATGAGAATGAGAGATAATACCTGAGGTTGAAGCCTTTTCCGCCAATATTTTTGTCTAGTATCGTATCTATGTTTACTGCAATATGTTTTTGAGTTGTTTTAATATGTAATATGTGGTATCAGAGCACATGGTTTTTTCACTTTGGGATTGAGAAACTGTGTATTGGCGCAGAGACAAACTGTGACAGCGTGTTGTGCAGAGGCAGATGTTGATGAATAAAGTTGGAGCTGAGTTATTGAAGCAGTAATTGATAAAGTCGATTCTGCAACGTTCAGCAAGAACCGAATCAGCGTTGAAGTAGTGGACCGATTTCCTGAGGCTGAAAAGTACAATGACAGTCATCGATTCCAAGCTGCGTTAGTTCTGGACTGTACGCAGGAATAAACTGTGTGTTAATGATTCTTACCAGTGCGTCACAGCTTGGTTGGACTGGATTGCTTTTACCCCTTTACTTTTGATACTTTCTTCGTTCGTTTCTCAGAGTAGAATAGCAGAGTTTCATCAATAAGAGTCAGAACTTGCCGGCAATTTTCGGTTTTATGGACGCAACAACGAGTTTATCCCTTTCTTCAACCTGCGATTGCCATTTTGAGGTTTTCGCCGATCAATTTGCTTCCTGATGTTAGTGGTTTCGCTTCGTTTCTCAAATAATACGATTTATGTCGGTTTGACGGTGCCAGATTGTATATAAAGTTTCAGGTCGAGCCATCATTCATTCTAAAATTCAGATTGGAAGTATTCAGAAACGACAAACTGCAAATTCAAGGCACTGATATTGTGTATGAACTTCAGTACCACGCGTGGAACTTCATCCAGGTTTAAGCATATAATGAAATTGGGACTTGAAGATTTCAACTAAAATATTGCTATCTTCACTCTGGCTCAGATTGTTGAAGATTTTCATTGATTTTGTCATAAGAGTGATGTTTTTTTTATTTTGTAATTTTTGGATCATCCCTACTCACCACTAGAAACCACTAGACCATGTCCCGGCGAATGTTGTGCTTGTTTGATCGCTTCTTTGCAATTAAAGGATTTGCACATCCAGGACTTCACCAGTAGTTTATGATGAATTACATGTTTTGGAGTCGTCACAATTTCTCTCGTTGCGCTAGTAGAGGGCCACTCCTTACACTTAATAAAAGCTTGGTCTAGCCCATTATCCGGGTAACCTCTTTTGCTCAGGTTTCATGCCAGGCAGCGGTCTTTTCAGGATTTTTTGATCATTTGGATTGTGATCTTTAAACAAGCAGTGTTAGTAGTTGTTTCACTAATCAGTGGGATAACATTCTGAATTCAATCTTTTCACAAAAGGAACAGAAAGGCATTTTTTTGCAGCGTTCTCATAAAACAGACAAATTTCCAATTGCCTAAGAATTGGAGGAGAATTCTCTGACTTTTCTGTTGACTTGGTGTCACTATAGAAATCCTTGCATGGAGCTTCCACGGTTTTACAAGCGAGCAAAATGGATCGATTGATTAGCGGCTACAATATGTACAGTTCAGTGGAGGAAATGCAATTATCAGCATTGCATTCAGAGTGGGTTGATTTATGAGCAAAATGGGAAATATGAAAAGGTTTTTAAAAAAAAGGGGATCCATCATAATTTTTTATGGAGGAATAAGGGTATGTTTTAAAATTTTTGGAGTGGTAAGGTTATGAAAGCTTTTTTTTTGTATTCATGATAAAGTTATTGGAGTCATAAGATGCGTTTTTTTTAGTGTGGAGTGATAAGTGATTTTGTGGAGTGACAAGGATTGATTTTTCTTTCTCTGTAAGTTTGAAGTGATTGGTTTTTCAAAAGAAAGCTCATTGTTGTGGGAGGTTGAGTCAGTTTTTTGAACGCATTTGCTTCCAAAATTTGCAAGCGTTAGATTCTCATTATTTGAGAAATCAGTGGCAATGTTGTAAAAGATGAAAGATTGATGACCTTATTACTTAATAAAGACATATTATTTGTGGTGATTGTGTCCTAGATCCACCCGAAATTGAATAAGGGGATCTTAGGTACACGAAGAGTGTGTTGATGATGGTGCATGCTTCATGTTTTTTTCTTATGATTTGTGTCTAGTTTTGACACATAAATGATCTCATTTCATGCACACATAAAATACAATGCCAGCAAGCACAACACCTATAACGAAATAGTTGCAAGGAAGGATAATTAAGCTCAACACATGCATTTGCGTCACTACAACAAATAATCAAAGTTTTCAACATCGACATTCTACTTCAACAAGCAAATTCAATCAAGTTAATGAATTTGTAAACTTCAACGTTTCAAAGCAAAGTCTACATCAACATTCTTGCAAACAAATTTAAGAACTTGTAAATCAAATTCCAATTACATTGAATTGTAAGGGTGCATTCTCGGTTGAAACCGACACCCATGTTTTGATTTGATCAGAAGTCAAGCACGTCAATTCTCTTCAACTTAGTCAAATTAAGACAAGTGAATTCCTTGTTTTATGTGAGTCATTAAAACCATTGTAAGCTTTTTCGGGTGCATTTTCGACAGTGTTAGACACCCTTCCTTTAAGCAGAATCATGTGAATGCACGAATTTTAACTCTAAAGCAAACAAGCAACAAGTTCACATCTCCTGCAAGCGAGCGTGAGTATTCATTCAAGAAATTTGCCTCAAAATAGTACAAAGTTCAAACCTTCAAGCGAGCCAGAGTGAAGTTCATTACAGCAACAATCAAAGAAACCAAGCAAGTTCCACTCTAACACCAATCAAGCAAGTTGAGATCAACATCAAGAGAGCGTGGCTATTCATTCAAGTAAGCGTGAAGTCATCAAGTAAGGCAAGTGAGCGTTCACACAAACACGATCGTCATCAAGCGAGCGTGACTTCCAGAGTCTAAGTAAGAAATTTCTACAACTCTAGAAAGTGTTCCCAGCAAGTGCAATAAGCAACAAATCAAGCGAGCGTGCCATTCAAGTCCCATAGTAAGCGAGCCTATCATTCAAGTAACAAAATCAAGTGAAACAGTTCAAAGCACGACATCTATGACAAGAGAGCCTGACTTCAAGTGAGCAAGTTCAGATGGCGCAACATATTCAGTTGTTAAACATTCTTCACAGTTTGATCCTCTCCAGTGATGAAGACATGGTGCACATCAGCAAAGAAACTCGTGTTGATCTTTCACGGCATCTACGACAAACACATGAAACAATTGAGTTCCTTCAACTAGAGTCGCAACTACAAAGAGATAAGCTGCAACAGAAGAGTGCTTCTTCCAAGTCATTCAACCATACAGATGAAGATAAAGATGTTGATTCCAAATCACTCATCCAAACAACTTCAAGTGTCGAAGTTGTTCATGATCAAATTCAAATTTCTTCCAAACCCATCATCAAGCCCTGGGAAGAAATTCAAAATAACAAGAATCGACAAGGCTTAGGATATGTCATTGATGACACCAACTTAGATATCCCAGATTATTCCAAGCCAATTAAGTTCATTAGTGCATGATTTCTTGCACAACACACCTCAGCAGGTTCTGAGAAAGTTGCAAACAAACACAATTGCACGCAACCTGAAGTTGAAGTCCAACCGAAATGTTCTCATTGTCAAAGAACCGGTCATATGGAAGATCAATGTTTTGATCTCCATCCTTGTTGCCATTGTGGCAAGCCCAATAATTCCTCAGAAAAATGTCGCAACCAACAAAAATCAGCCAGATTGAAGATACATTATGAATGGATCGATCCTTGGGAATGGTCATGCACAGTCAAAAGATTGTCTCAGTTCTACAACCGTCTACAATCACGCATAGTGCAACCAGCAGTGACCTGATGATGGTACTCTCATGCAGTTGAACGATGGAGTACAACAGTGAAACTCTCCTACACCTGAAGGGGGGGGGAGTTCAAATATATTTTGGAGAAGATTGTCTCTCCTTTCAGCTGAAAAAGGGGGGAAAATGTCAATGAAATTGACAAGTGGTTGTCAGACTGAAAGTCTCGACAACATCAGCGAAGCAGCCAGTGGGCATCTTCATCAGCCAGTGGGCATTTGTCATCAGCAGTGAGCATTAGAAAATTTGCCAGTGGGCGATCGACAGCCAAAGCAACAGTGAGCAGCTTTCATCATAGCAAAAGCAACATTGAGTTGTTTTTCGACATCTTCAGCCAATGGGCAATCATCATCAACAAATACGCCAGTGGGCATTCATCAAATTGTGTCAGTGGACACTTGACGCTGTTTTCAAGCAAAGGACAGTTGGATCCTTTTGCGGCTTGGCACATGATGGAGTTGTCAAGTGTCCTTTTGAGATGAATCAGTCATGCAGCTGACTCACTCTCTTCATATTGCAGTTTCTTCAGCATCCAGATTTGGCGGTTTTTTCAGACAATGTTTTTGAGGATCAACATGAGAACTTGGAAGATGGTTCCTCGTTCTTATTTTGGATTTATCATTGAAGGGGGGAATGTTAGCCTCTCTCATAAAACAATAATAAATCCAAAAATAAATTAATTAATTAAATATTCCAAGTTAGGAATTTGTGCCTAACTCTTGGGTTGTTCCTCTAAGATAGGAGTTAGTTTAGGTAACTCCTATATTGGTGTGTGTCTGGTGAGAAATTATCTCAACCAAAGGAGAAATTATCTCAACCAAAAGTGTCTAAGATAGCACGCACTATCTTGAGAACACTATCTCTCATCTATTTATTTGTAACACTATATTCAATTATTTTAATGAATGAGAATGAGAGAGAATACCTGAGGCTGAAGCCTTTTCCGCCAATATTTTTGTCTAGTATCGTATCTATGTTTACTGCAATATGTTTTTGAGTTGTTTTAATATGTAATACTCCTAGTGAAAATGCTTCTCAGTCCGCATCTAATACTGGGAAAACCTCAGAAGTCAATTTCGTGTAGTCTACTGCAACAGAGAAAATTTTGAAAGGTAAGAAGAAGGGGCAAGGTAAAAATTAGGCCAATGCACTGAAGCATGATCCTCCTAAGACTCCCGTCGATGATGGTTCTAAACGCAAACCTAAGTATCCTTGTCTTATTTGTGACGAGAATCACTACACTAAAGACTGTCCTAGACAGTCTGAGGTTAGTCATTTGCTTAAGGGGACTTCTAGGACACTTGTTGTACTTAAAGAGCCTTTTCGCTCTCAGCAAACTCAAATGGTGGTAGACCAACCTCAATCCTCTTCCACTTTTGGCTCCTAGGTTTTTATGGCTGGGACTATCCCTATTCATGTGAGTACTCAATTGAAAGAATATGCTTCGTCCGCCGACAAGGAACCTAAAGTACCTTCTAACATTCCTTCATCCAGTTCTGGCCCTCTTCATTTTGTACATGTTTGGCTTGGTGTGTAAGCGTTTGCGACTTATTGTGTCCTTTTTACTTCTTATGCAGATGTCCATCACACCTTATGTCGGTTTCGCTGATGGTGCCTGTCGTAGTATGTTGAGTCTTGAAAATATCATTCATTTCCATTACACATTCACTATTATGTCCATTATATCACCTCCATTTCACTACTATGTCACCACGTTCATCCCACTTTCATTATCATTGGGCCACCTTTATGTTTTTCCAATTTTTATTATTTCTAAGCCTTTTAAGTGAATTTGTGGTTAAACATTAGAAAATAATGTGCATATGCTTATACCTAACAAATGGGTTGAGATTGTTGACATGTGTAGGTTGAAAGGAGGCTTCTAGAAGACTCTTATGTGGCACTCTAAGGCCAAATTCGAATTTGAGTGGAAAGAATCATGGGATCATGAGGATATGTGTCACATCTCCTAATTGTATTGTAACTCTAAGAAGACATGTGTCTTATCAGTTCCTATTTTGATTAGGACTCTAGAGGTAGAGGGAGAGATTCATGGATTCTCATTAATGAGATGCCTTCTCATCTTTTTATATAAATAGGAGATCTCTCTCCTTCATTTGGGAGCTTAGCTTGTTAGTCTTTAGCTTGTGAGTTCTTTAGCTTGGAGTTTGTAGTTCTTCCTTGATAGCTTTTGAAAGCTTTGGAGAGCTTTGTTGTACTTTGTAATATTGAAGAATTTAAATAAAGCTTTGATGTTCTCAACATGGAAGGAGATGTGAATTAGATTTCATGGAGCATATTAAAATGTAAGGTAGAGTAGATTTCATTTTGTAATTTTTCTTTGATTTCATTATGTCATTTAATTGCTTTCAAGTTTGATAGATTAGATTTTTCATTCATGCAATTTTAATTCATGCAAGTGTGTTCAACCGGTTGATTGTAGGTTAGTAATGCACATAGCTTTTTAATGACTAATGACATGACGGAATCATCTTGTCCTTCTGCTGATTTATTTTTTTTGAGTTCTAATTCCAACATTGTTATGTAAATCAGTTTTGTTTTGCTCATTTACTTTCCTGCAATTTAGATATCATATTGCTTAACTTGTTCATGATTTCTTCCCATAAGGTAGATTGAGCTGAAGGGTAAAGGATCAGAAGAGTTGAAGTAGTGTGATTAGTTTCCTTTATGCAATTTAGATATCATATTGCTTAACTTGTTCATGATTGCTTCCCATAAGGTAGATTGAGCTGAAGGGTAAAGGATCAGAAGAGTTGAAGTAGTGTGATGAATTAGTTGCTTTGCTTTCAGTCTTTGAGTTGCTTTAAGTTCAGTTTTTACTTTCTTTTTCATACAGCAGCAAGGATACTGGGTTTCATAGTCACTAGCTCATTGATTGGTTGTTGCATTCCATTTTGATTGAAGTAGCTACATATTTGCACTTTTGTTCAAGTACTAATTCCACCAATAACATGTTTTGAGATCTTTTGAAGTGCTAAAGTTTTGGAAGTTACCATTAGGGACTTAGGCCTTAGGCCTTGTCTTGAAATCTCTATCCATACTTGTCCTTTAAAAGTATTCTTAAGACCTTAGAATAGGATTTCCATTTGCATTAGACACTTTAGGAAACCAACAAAAACAAAACCCCAAAACAAAATAAAATCTATAAAACAACGAAGTAAGAAAAAGGTTAACTAAGCACATATGGTGCACCACACTTCATCAGTTTACGATACCCGGATTGATAATTTATGTAGAGCAATTTAAGACGTTAAATTGACTAGACATTTTGGCGCCGTTGCCGGGGAAGTGTAATTAGGAGACCTTATTTCTTACATCTGAAAAAAATTAATAATTCTTGAGTATGCTCTCCTCCTGCACTTCGTGTGATCTAGAGGATCAAAAAAAGAATTGTTAAGTAAAAAAAATTAATTAATAATTCTTGAGTATGCTCTCCTCCTGCACTTTGTGTAATCTGGAGGATCAGAAAAAGGATTGTTATGCCTAAAAAAAAAAAAATAGGAGACAAAATAAACTTCATCATTTCAATTGATTCAAAAAAAAAAGACAAAATAAACTTCATTTCATTTCCATTTTCACTCCATGCCATCCATTTCATCAATAAAAGATTTTTTCCCCATGATCATTTCCATTCAGATTGCCTAACTATCTCTATTTAGCTAAGTGGTTGCTGTGCCAAGTTTCCGCAGCCAGAAGCAGTTTCCGCAACCACCACTCTGTTTTTCAAATTTACAGTCAAGATGTTAGTGCAATAAAATGAAAATGCAGGTATGAATAAGCATATGCTATGAAGACATGTACATGGAGCATCTATAGACATCAATAAGGAAAAATTGAGTAAGCGCTAATGGACAAACAAAGACAAGGATTCTAAAGGTATGGGCAAAAATTTCTTTCGAATAGCAATTAAAGGCACAATTTTGCATAGTTATTGAACCATTAAAGCTCACCATGTGCAATGATTATTTCGATAGCTCCACTACCATTCCACGACCTTACTCCATAAACCATACGTTTACTCCCTAAACGGTCTCATGATTATTTTTTTGGGTTCAACTTATAGATGACTGCACTCCCACTTTTCTTTATGAAATGGCTTCACGATTCTTCAAATAGTGCATTCTTCATTAGTGTGCCTTTCCTATGGTTGGATTGGAAATTTCTGTAGCTGCCCTCCCTCTTCGATGAATGCCTCCAAATCAGCAACTACGTTCATCTCAGAAGGATTTTATTATTCATATACCAATTGTGAGGGCAAGTGATCAGGTGACCTATGAGACTGTTGCGGAGATAAAACCTGCTCCTGCTCCTCTTGACCTTCTCCTTCTGACTCATCAGACGGTCTCCCACATAGATTTCCAATAAGGATCAATAGTGTGAAAACTACCACTGTCAAACAAAGGCGTACTGTCTTACCACTAATTCAAAAATTCTACAGGCCAAATGCAGAACAATTAACTCAGAAAAACGTAAATAGCAGAAAAACGTCTAATTTCAAACGCTTGATTTGCCCAAAATGAGGCGAATTTGAAGAAAATAAAACATGGGTTTTTTTGCCAGCTGAGTTAATTAGATAACCCAGAAACCGTTTGAAGAGATTCGTGGCGGTTTGGGAGAAATTTGCGGTTCTTTGGAGTGCATTTTTGTCTGCCGCGTGTGAAAAAAATCAGTGTTTTTTTAATAGTTGCGGCCATATTTTGATTTCCTTGAGAAATCCACTTAGATCTGATTTCCTTGGCGGCCAGGTCATCCACCGTGTCACTGAATATGAGAAAAAAAAAAAAGATTTTTATTAAATGAACAGAGAACAATTCAAACACGGCACGCTTTGGTTGTTTGAGGTAACACGTCTTCCGCCACCCGTCTAATCCTATTCCATTTTTAACTCAGACTCGCCCACGTCTCCCACCATGCCTCACAACTTTCGTCTTTTACTCATACTTCATTATGCCAAGGTGGATGCCGTGGTTTGTTTGGTTGAATCCGTGAATGGTTTCTTCAGGCAGTTTCATGTTACATATGTGGACGTTGTGTCAAACCTTCTCCATTCCTCGCTAACACAACTATTATCACTTCACATGCTTTTGTTGAAAAATTCAATTCGTCAACACCTTAAATTTCTTTTGGCTGATGGTATAAACTATAAATGTCACACACAAACAGTCTAAATCTGTGTTCAATCGATTTGTATTATATGAATACCAAAAGGCATGCGATGATATAAAATCCGTCAGCACAAAAAAAAAAAAAAATGCAGCAAAAGAGTAAGTACCTTGGTTTGCTCCATATGCCACTACAATTCACAGAGTTTCTACATGCAAACAATGAAGAAAATAACTTCAAACTGATGGTTGACTGTTACAGCCATTTTCCGCAGCTGATTCAACTTTCCATCACTGGTTCAACTTTCCGCAGCTGTTTTGTTAAACTCTAGGTTGCAGGTGTCATCAAGCAAAACAAGCCACATGGGTAGCTGGGGAAATTTTAGTACATGGATGGTGTCCTATTCATTCGATCAAATTTGATGAAAAAGACCCCGGTCAAAGGGAAGTCAACTTGTGTGTTATCACTGAGTCACCACACTGAGTCGCTGCATGTCAAGAAAAAAATAATAATTTTGAATCAATGAAATGAATAAGTTATTTGCTCACTTTTCTGAAGGTATTGATTAATTTTGGATTGATGATGAAAAATGAATGGCTAACTTTGTATCCAAGATTTTTAGCTACAGAACCGTGCACATTCCGCAGCTAAAGTCTAATTCTGCAGCCAGAAAAACCTGATTGTTCAAATCAGCGTATCTTTCTCATACAAAATCAGATTTTGATGATTTAAGTATCGTTGGAAAGATCTCAACAAGATCTACACAATGAGAAATATATCATTAGAGCTTGAAATGGAAAATAATGAAATAAATTGCTGAAAAGAAGCAACATTCAACTTGGGCACCAATTCCAAAGCAGGTATAAATTCTTTTGATTTTTCCTTTGAGAACTTGTTTCATTAATATGAATTCCTAGTTTTGTGTGTAAATATCATAACTACAGAGATTGATCACCTCTCTCCTTTGATAATCTTACATTTCATTGCAGAAGAAGTATTAGTTTTTTTTGCAGGTTCCAGGATGAAGGACAAATGACTACAAGAGAATGGTGTCTCTCTAAGGGACCAATTTGTTTCATAAGAGGATGATCAGCAACAAAGAGGAAATATACTGATGCAAAATCAGATCCAAACACTTGAAAAACTTTCAGATACTATTGTCTCCATCACATCCATCCATCACATCCATACTTCATAATAAACCATTCATCTCATTTTCCTCCATATTTTCCATTTACATTCACATACACTTTCCATATCTTTTTGTCCATTCATAACCCACAAATAAAAGCAAGAGGCTCATTCATATGCTTATTTCCCATTACCATTTCTACTCTCCATTGCCATCTTCCATTTTCACCTTCCATTCCTTGTCAATTTCATTCCACAAATAAACCCTGCTTCAATGCAAATTATTGAGTCCATAGTCCTTTGAGTCTAAGTTCTTTGTAAAAACACCTTGAGGCTTGCATGCCTTAATGGCAAGTCCTTATGCTGAAAAACAATGGGAATACATTAATGTCCCTTGTTCGTTAGATCTTCTAGGTGACTTGACATCGACAAATTCATTCGTGCCTAGCAAGATGTGTTTGGGCATCTTGACTCTCATTGTCATCAATGGTGAGAGTTCTCGTGTTGACTAGTGGCATCCATTAATGGCCACTAAGACAACAATTTCCTACTATGTTCGACATCAGAACATCTTTTCACATAGTAGGAATTGTGCCAGTGAGTTTTGAAGACGTGAAGACTATTATTTTCAGCATTTTGGAGCAGATTCAGCAAGTTTTACTAGAAGAAATAAAAAGTCATCTTATCTCTCTATCCATGACTCCTCTTGTTCAGCCACTTGAAGAAGAATATGATCAGAAATTTTCAGCCACTACACACACAACTCATCCATTCCAAAGGGTAAGTGAAGGTACGTCATTTTCTAACTTTTGACCATAGAATTTCATAAAAAGCTAGAATGATAATTGTTGGAAAAACATTTTTCTTCCTCATTTCATAAAATTGCCAATACCATCAGTTGGGGGGTATGTTGAGTCTTGAAAATGTCATTCATTTCCATTACACTTTCACTATTATGTCCATTATATCACCTCCATTTCACTACTATGTCACCACATTCATTCCACTTTCATTATCATTGGGCCACCTTTATGTTTTTCCAATCTTTATTATTTCTAAGTCTTTTAAGTGAATGTGTGGTTAAACATTAGAAAATAATGTGCATATGCTTATACCTAACAAATGGGTTGAGATTGTTGACATGTGTAGGTTGAAAGAAGGCTTCTAGAAGACTCTTATGTGGCACTCTAAGGCCAAATTCGAATTTGAGTGGAAAGAATCATGGGATCATGAGGATATGTGTCACATCTCCTAATTGTATTGTAACTCTAAGAAGACATGTGTCTTATCAGTTCCTATTTTGATTAGGACTCTAGAGGTAGAGGGAGAGATTCATGGATTCTCATTAATGAGATGGCTTCTCATCTTTTTGTATAAATAGGAGATCTCTCTCCTTCATTTGGGAGCTTAGCTTGTTAGTCTTTAGCTTGTGAGTTCTTTAGCTTGTGAGTTCTTTAGCTTGGAGTTTGTAGTTCTTCCTTGATGGCTCTTGAAAGCTTTGGAGAGCTTTGTTGTACTTTGTAATATTGAAGAATTTAAATAAAGCTTTGATGTTCTCAACATGGAAGGAGATGTGAAGTAGATTTCATGGAGCATATTAGAATGTAAGGTAGAGTAGATTTCATTTTGTAATTTTGCTTTGATTTCATTATGTCATTTAATTGCTTTCAAGTTTGATAGATTAGATTTTTCATTCATGCAATTTTAATTCATGCAAGTGTGTTCAACCGGTTGATTGTAGGTTAGTAATGCACATAGCTTTTTAATGACTAATGACATGACGGAATCATCTTTTCCTTCTGCTGATTTATTTTTTTTGAGTTCTAATTCCAGCATTGTTATTTCAATCAGTTTTGTTTTTCTCATTTACTTTCCTGCAATTTAGATATCATATTGTTTAACTTGTTCATGATTGCTTCCCATAAGGTAAATTGAGCTGAAGGGTAAAGGATCAGAAGATTTGAAGTAGTGTGATTAGTTTCCTTTATGCAATTTAATTTCTTGCAATTTAGATATCATATTGCTTAACTTGTTCATGATTGCTTCCCATAAGGTAGATTGAGCTGAAGGGTAAAGGATCAGAAGAGTTGAAGTAGTGTGATTAGTTTCCTTTATGCAATTTAATTTCTTGCAATTTAGATATCATATTGCTTAACTTGTTCATGATTGCTTCCCATAAGGTAAATTGAGCTGAAGGGTAAAAGATCAAAAGAGTTGAAGTAGTGTGATGAATTAGTTGCTTTTCTTTCAGTCTTTGAGTTGCTTTAAGTTTAGTTTTTACTTTCTTTTTCATACAGCAGCAAGGATACTGGGTTTCATAGTCACTAGCTCATTGATTGGTTGTTGCATTCCATTTTGATTGAAGTAGCTGCATATTTACACTTTTGTTCAAGTACTAATTCCACCAATAACATGTTTTGAGATCTTTTGAAGTGCTAAAGTTTTGGAAGTTACCATTAGGGACTTAGGCCTTAGGCCTTGTCTTGAAATATCTATCCATACTTGTCCTTTAAAACTATTCTTAAGATCTTAGAATAGGATTTCCATTTGCATTAGACATTTAGGAAACCAAAAAAAACAAAACCCCAAAACAAAATAAAATCTATAAAACAACGAAGTAAGAAAAAGGTTAACTAAGCACATATGGTGCACCACACTTCATCAGTTTACGATACCCGGATTGATAATTTATGTAGAGCAATTTAAGACGTTAAATTGACTAGACACAGTACCCGGAATCTTTCCCTCCGCGACATGGGTTATGTACGATCCTCACGGTGAGTTGGTAGATCTTCAAGGTGTTTGTCTAGGATGTACCACAAACAATGTCGTTGAATATAGTGCAGTCATTTAATTACTAGCTAAGGCTATTGTCCTTAATATTTGCGCATTGATTGTGAATCTAGATTCCCATCTTGTTGTTCTTCAACTCAACGGGTGTTATTCCATCAGAAACCCTCAAATTTTAAGGTTGTATTTACGTGTTCATTTACTAGAAAGGAATTTTGATTATATTACATATCGACACATTCCTAGAAGACTAAATACATTAACTGATGCATTGGCAAATCATGTATTAGATAGACATTTGCGACATTTATGAAAGTAAATCATTAAAGACATAATAAGTCAATATAGCAAAAACATAGGTATATATAGGAATATATATATATGTATATCAATTGTTGCACATCGTAGTGCTCAAAAAATATGTGTTTGGTTACATCACAAGACAACATGTCTTTTCAAAAATTGCAAAAATTAAACCTAGAAGTCTAATTTGCGTGGTGTTCTCTATAGCACACGACTGCTCGGACCACACGTCTAAGAAGTCGGTGAATCCTACCCGACACCCCTACTGTGTTTTTTTGGTACTGTCGAGTGACATCCTCGAATCTCACGTAGTCAAGGATCCCCTCTGTCAATCCCTCCAGGTCACGAGCGATCTCGTCCTCTACATCTCCACCAAGAGGAGGAATCTCAAACTCTTGCTCAACTCTCCAAGCAATCAAAGACAAACCTACAAGCCTTTCCTGCCCAACATCTGCAAGATTGAAACATAGTGATCAGAACATATATAAAAAAAATGATAAAAAAATTACAAAATCTTTAAAAATCAAAATTTGTTACCTCTGTGGTCCCAGTGTTCCCCAGGGGGGAATATAAATTCTGGATCACCCCTAAAATCTATCCCACTGTATGGCCAGTCCTCGACAACGACAAGTTGGCGATCCAACCATTGGAAAAACTCGGGTCTCCATGACATATGTTGACCCCCGCCTCCTCGGGGCATCAGCAGCGCCCACTGAGTCATCCATGGCTCCCACGGAGTCGGCCATGCTACAACTGCTTCCTGTCTCTAGAAGATAGGAAGGATCTCAAGGATGAATGATACCAAGATGGACCCATACCCGAACTGTTTTACGTCCCCTCGTCGGCACTTTTTTAATTGTCATTTCATGTTATCACCCACAGCCTCGGCCTAGTTGAAGACAGTGGGATCCATACAGTCAGCTGCCAACGGCAGTTGGGTTTTGGTGGCCTCATGTGGGGCCTGTGAGCCAGCTGCTCTAGTGATGGTTGAGAGGAGGACGCGGAGAGACAAGTCTCTGACAGTAGCAATATTTAGCTTTCTGCCCTTATCTGACTTCTCTGCCTCTGGACACAGTATTCCCATCATCATGTCCATCGTTTCTCCAGTGATCGGGTCCCAGTCATGCGGGGCCTTTCCCCCCTCCGTGGCAACCCTGTCAAGAAGTGAATTTTTGCTGCCACAATCTCCAGCTCTTGCCCTCGGATGTTAAACTTTCCCTCATTCGGATCCCACGCACCAACCAGATATTGGAGTAAGTTTGGTTGTGCCCTCAGACTAAACACCATAAAAAAATTTCAGTAGACCACAGTTCTGGAGCACATCCAGGCAATTTTGGTCTCCCATGGCTAATTCATCCTCGCCACTATGCTCTCGTTCCTTCCACTCAATCACCATGTTTTCTTCCTGCACCCACACATAAAGGATTATAAGTACTTTGCTTGTATTTGAAATCCAAGGAAATTGCTTTAGTTTTGAGAAATATTAAAAATCAGCGCTCGGCATGCTTGTTTTTCTAACAGGTGCGCCGAGCCAAAATCAACCATTTTGAAAAATCAGGATCTTTGCCACTTTTCCGTGTACAGTCGTGAAGACCTCGTTTTCTCCCCGTGGAAGATTTTGGGTCGTCACGGTCCCGAGCTGGCGACTCGCGATGACCGCCGCGAATATGTCGGCCCTAAATCCTTCCTCAGAGGCGGCTAATACCATTAAAAATGAAGTATTATCTATGTAAATATGCAGGAAATCAATTAGAGCCTACCTGGACCGGACGAATTTGCTGACAAGTTGTTGATCTTTCTCTAGTCGACTGTTGAAATTTCGAATGCGCAAGGGTAAATTTTTTCACTCTAAGGTAAAATGGTGAAAAGTAATTTGATTTTTACCAAATGACTCTTTTATAAGCCTTTTTGGTCAAATTAGGGTTTGTAAATTAGGGTTTTTGTATATTTTTGTATTTTTATATATCAAAGATGGATCTTATGCTTGTTTTGTGCAGCAACAGGTTTTGCAAACTCTGGTGACTAACTTGCGAGTTATATTTTATACTTTTTCGGACTCGGTAAAAACACGAAAAAAGTCCCTTTTAGAGTCATTTTTAAGCTCTTTTATGACTCTCGAAACATGAAAAGATCGTTGAACTCTTGCCAATTTGAACTCGTTAAAGGTTGCTAAGTGTTATCTACCCAGTATATGTTTACCCCTTTTCGGGTTGGGATAGATTATTTACAAAAAAAAGTATACATTGATATTTCACGGTCAATAGATTCCCTTGGATATTATTTTCTACCTTTTCGGATTCGAGGGGCAAATTTACGAAAAGGGACCTTTGCAGTTTTCTTTTCCGTGTCTTTTTCAAACTCTCTAAACATGAAAAAGACTCCGAGTTTTACGTATGTCGGACTCATTAAACCCTGAAAACATTGGACTTGTCACCATGACGAGACCGAGATTCTCCTTCCTAGGACTCGTTAAAAATCACTAGCTCAAATTCGTTTGAAGGATGAACTTACATTACAAGTATATGCTATCCCCTTCAAGCTTGTGTTTCAAAAATAATTGGGGTACTCGCTTGAAATGGTGGGGGAAAATTTGGAAACATTTTGTTGATTGTGTTAGTAATTACCGCAGCTTGTCACTCTTGGACATTGACACTCTCTCTGCTTCGTGTCGGGTTGGGATATCCTCATTCTATCGTTGACCTTCCGGGTTTTGGGTTATTCATTTTTCCCTCCATCTAATCCCTACTGCATCGTCATGACCTTTGATCCTTTGGTACCAAAATGCTGCCAAATTCTGTAGTCCTACCGCCAATATGTTCAAGAGCTTAATCCTTCTGCAGTTTGTAGCCTTACACACCTTCCTCAGATTCTCTGTCTCATTCACAATCATCTTGTTCCTTTGTCTCACGTTGATGATGTGGGAAACATTATGGCCCTCCTTCGACCAGTCGCTTCCTGTCGACTTCAGCTCATTATCCAGGAAGTTGACCTAGAGACTCCTTTCTGGTACCTTGGAGCTTGCATGCCTCAATGGCAAGTTCTTCACATTCAATGATAGGCTTGCATCATTGGTCTTCGATCGAGTGATTTCACAAGTGTTCGACTCCAGATCATTCTTCACACTTTGTGGATTGTACTAGCAGTACCTTGAGAACCATTGACATTACTGGTGGTCTCTCTCGCGCTTGTTAACAGTTCACATCATTGGCGGTAATCAAGTGATTTTCTAGTGTGCTTGACTTCAACACATCTATTTGCATATTAGAAATTGTACAATGGTCAGGTTGGGATTCAAGACCCTGGGCTCAGATTACACAAGTCCAGGTTGCGTGGATTGATTTATACATGACTCTTTTGATTGGATGGTTGCGACCATACCTGAGTCTCTTTTGTGGTCTTTCTGATTGGATGGTTGCGTCCATACCACATACTCTTTATGTTTTTCTTCTGGATGGCTACGCTCATACCTTATGAACATGTATTTCCTTTCACTATGTACTCATGTATCAGAGATATCAGTCGTACTTGCATTTGCAGGTTCTCCGCGAGGATGTTCTGTTTCGGTTGTGTATTCATAAAGCATTTCACGCCTCCCACTCTCTTGGCCTTCATGCTTTAGGGGGCATCTGTTACAGTGATTTGTCACCGACTCTGCATTCCCTAATCCCGCATACTACCGGTCCATGTTGCTGGCATCTGCATTGTGTCATTTGCCAATTATGTGTCATCACCTTCCTTGCAATCTTAGGGAGAATGTCTCAATTCATTATCCATGAAGAAGACCCCTTTTTACCTAAGTTTTTGGGTCATCGCGAGTCAAAAGTTATCCCTCTCACGAAGATGTTCAAGTTAACACTAGCCCTAGCGAAGTCTTTGCTTTGTCCCTATGTTGCACCCGCGACAAGCCATATTTGGCAAGTTTTTCAGCAACTCGTTGAAACTTCGAGATGAAATTGCTTCATGGGTGGTCCTAGGGCTAGTTGTTGGGTCAATTGAGCTCGCCTCTCTCCTCTGGGATAGTTGTTCCACCTTTTGTGCAACCTTCCTAAGAGATAATCTCTTCCTTCCTTCTCTTATGGGACCTCTCCCTCCTATAAATATCTCCTCCATGAATGAGATCAGCTAGCTTGGATGTAACTGGATGATAGCTAGATGTAATTTGATAGTTTCAAGTTTCTAAGAGAGGAGTAGAGGTAGAGAGTGTTATTGGAGTGTGGAAGTAGCCTCATATGTATTTTGATTTGAGAGATGTTTGAGTAGAGTTGGCTTGAGAGCTTTCTAGCATCAACCCTTTTGGACAGAAGAGAGAGTCATATGTTCCCTTGGGAGACGGTTCACAAGTAAATGCTTACAGAGACATGCCGACAAGACCCTTCAAAGGGGCTTACAATGTCAAGGCTCAGTTGTAAGTTTTACTTTGATTTATATTAATTCAAATCAATAGCTTGTTTCCTATATTGTGTGTTAAATTGTATATCAATAGCTTGAGGTTCCTTGACTCTTCAAGTAGATTGCTTGGTCGTTTTCTATTGCGTTTGTGGTGTTTCTCTACATGTTGTTTTCAGGTATAAGTGACTAGAAGAACAAGAGCTGGAGCAACACGACGAGGACTTCATTGAACGTCGAACTGAAGGTAGGCCTTCATAACACCAACTTTCTAAGGAAATTTGGTTTGGTATTGTCTTTGCAGTGACTAGACCCACTGTAGGGCTAGAGGGGTTGCCTCTGTTAGCAGAGGGAACTTACCTGTGTCACAAGGGGGCATATGTTATAACATATTTCATCACTCCTGTAGTTATGATGCTCTTATATGGCCTTGGGAAGCCCTTTCCGGTTCAGACTTGATCACTTATTAAAAAATAATTTATTAAATTCTATACGCAACTCTGCCCTTATAAAATTATGTGTACACACCCACGTACATAATTTAAAATATGAAAAAAATAAAATATTTCCTATTTCTCAGGCGGAGTTTAAAGGTTTCACCGAAAGCCCACCTATAGGATCCTATGGCCTAACTGAATCCACTGATTTATGGTGGTATTTATACACCTCATGGGAAGGCCTAAATCATATAAGGAGATAGGATATCGACATTATAGTCCCTTTGTCCCCATATCAAGTCTGATTTTCCCTATGCCTCATGCACTCCCAATCATAGGAAAACCTTGTTTCCTTGTAAAGATGTTCATCTTCCATTATATGACATCCTTCTTCACATGTTGAGAGGTAATCTTTGAGGCTTGGGCTGGATGGATCCAGAGGAAGGTTTCGTTGGTGCCGTGGTTGGATCAGGTTGTATTCTTCCACTCCTATTTGTTGATATCAATAAAGAAGCTCTGTCTTGTTCTCGAAATGTTATGATCTCATGTTCTTTATAATTCATGTCTAATATAATAAGTTGAATAAAACATCGAAATAGGACAAGAAATAGCTTTGCAACCCTAGCAGACCCGTGACTCTGCCATGACCTAAACTCAACCGCAAACCTGATTTTCTGACAGCACCAGTAGTGCTGCAAACCAGGGGGATGCCCGACATGCCGAAATAATATAGGAAGTCGAGGGGGAGAGATCTCCTCCTACTGGGTTGCCACAGTAGGCGATTCCCGTCTTAAACCAAGCACACAGCCACAAGCCCAAGAAATGACCCAAACAAATGTCCCTATCCTCGGGGCACGGTGGTAGGCTCGTAGCAGGGGAAAATGTCTGCCATGTGTAGTAGAGAAACCAAGATTCGTCATCCGGATGAACAAATTGGAAAGATACATAAGCTTCATGAAGGACCACGCATTGATTTGCAAGTTCATAGGAGTGTGGCCGATGGAGAAAGACCTCATCAAGTGGACACAACAGAAATGGAAACCCAAGGGCCATATCGAACTCAAGCTGGGAGCCAGAGACTTCTTTATTGTAATCTTCTCAAAACTGCAAGATAGAAAAAGGGTATTTGAAAATGGCCCTTATTTACATTATAATGTTGGTCTGTTCATGTGATATTGGGAGGAATGTTATGACCCGGACAAAGAGAAATTCCTAGCAGACCCGATATGAGTAAGATTGTTTGGCCTCCCAATGGACTTTTGGGACATAGAAATATTAGAAGGCATTGGGAATACGATAGGAAAATTCGTCTAGATATCACAAACGAAAAAAAGAGGTAGATATACACCTAATGCGAGAATATGTGTATATATGAACATAGGAAAACCCATACTCGAATCGGTGGAGCTAGAATACCATGAGGATGTTTGGCAATAGATCCTAGACTATGAACATATCCCATTCAGATCGAAGGTGCCATGAATACGGCCATCTATTCAAGGAATGCCCACTGAACCTAGAGGAGACAGAGAACAAGGACAAGCAATAGAAGAACCCACAAGACGGCAAGGAAGGGTTCCAAGAAGTTAAAACCAAGAGGCAGTCGAAGGAACCCCATAATCTAGGAAAAGAACACCAAGCCCAGTCGAGTAGTAAAAACATATTTGAAGTATTACAGTGGAAGAAGAAGTGGAAAATGAGACCCAACCCATGGATTATCAGGAAAAATGAAAAGAGAGCAGCTTTAGTTAAGAAAAAACAACACCCAAGTGGAAAGCCCAAATAGAACTCGCAGACAAATAAGAACAGGTAGGGATGGAAACCACCACAATGGAAATTGACCCAAGCAAGGGGGAGGAGCTTAGTATGGAAGAATAAGTCCTGAAGAAATTGCTGAATGAATGGAGACACCTAGATGAAAGATTCATCCCGGAAGACCAAAAGGGACTGTACAAAGATACTTGTAAACAATATCAAGCCAAGAAAGGATAGGGACAAGTTGAGATCGTAGAAAAACTAGGGATGCACTAGGACAACCCCTATGAGTATCAAAACCAAGAAAAATGGGGGAAGAAAAGGGGTCGGAGAAACCTACAAGAATCAATACAGATAATGGGAGAAATGTCGCTGAACACAGGCAGGGTGGTATTGTTGTTAGAGGTATACGAACAACTAAATAAAGTTTCCCAATGATAGTAATATCCTGGAACATAAGAGGCCTAAACAGCCAAGGAAAATAGAGATACTTAGTAGAGCGTTTAAGAAAAAAAGAAACCGCAACTCATGCTTCTTCAAGAAACCAAGATCACAGGAGGGAAACTAGAAAAAATCCTCAGTAAGTTAAAACTGAGGTATGAGGGTATGGCAATAGATGCAAGAGGAGGTGCAAGAGGGATTGCAATTTTTTGGAATCCAACAGAGGTGACTGCAGACTATTGGATATGCATGCAACGCATCCTCACAGGGCGGTTCTACCTCATAAGAACTAAAGACTAGTTCTTGCTCTTTGAGGTTTATGGCCCATACATCCCAATAGAAAAGGAAAACTTCCTCCAAAGGATAAAGACTCTAAACCAAATGCATGAGGAAAATCCATGGCTGATAGCAGGTGACTTCAACCCAATAAAATCATTAGAGGAGAAAAAGGGAGGAATGCGAAGGGAGGAGCTAGAAATGGATAAATTCAGGAATATTTAAGAAGAGCTTCCCCTAGTGGATATCCCAACAATTAATGGTAAATATACGTGGAACAATAAACAGGTAGGAAACATGCAAATAACGTCTCCCCTCGAAATATTTTTTGCAATAGAAAATCTCATAAGAAAATATGTCTACTATGAGGCACCCATCCTACCTTGCTTGGGTTTGGATCATTAGCCAATTAGACTAGAGGTGGACATGGAACAAGGGAAATCAAAGAGACCCTTTAGGTTTTAAGCCTTTTGGTTAGGAGAACCGACCTTCACTGGGAAAATGAAGGAATGGTGGAACGAGAGCGAGAAAGAAGGCAAAAATCTAATTCATACCTTCCATCTCTGACTCAAAGATCTTAAAGGTAATATAAAAAATGGAACAAGGAAGGGTTCGGTAACATATAGCAGGAGAAGGAATTGATTCAGGCTAAGATGAGGAAAGTGCAACAACAGCTAATAAATGAGGGCAGATATGATTCTCTAGTGGAGGAAGAAGGACAGCTGATAAATAAATTAGAGGAAAGGAGGCAACAAGAAGAGATCCTGTGGAAGCAGAAATCAAGAATCCAATGGTTAAAGGAAGGGGAAAGGAATTCTAGGTTTTTACACAAAGCCATGATTCAACACAGACAACAAAATAGGATCTTCTCCTTAGTCAATCAGCAAGGAAATCGCCTTACTCAAAAGGAAGATATGGAGAACTTGCTAGTTCAACATTTTCAAAGCTTACTGACAGAAACCAATCTAGACAGGGTGGAGAATATAAACAGACTAACTCATCATATTCCCCAACTAGTGAGCAGGGACCAGAACCTAGCCCTTCTAAGGGAAATATTTGAGTCATAGGTAGAAGAAGTCATCAAAGGCCTTGCAAAAAACAAAGCACCAAGCCCAGATGGGTTTACAGCTGAATTCTTTCAGGCTATGTGGTCGTTCATGGGAGATGATATTGTGGAACTCGTGGAGGAGTCCCGATGCAATAAAAGAATGCATCCAGCCCTGAATTCCACCTTTCTTTCCCTCATTCCCAAAACTGACCACTTGGAAGAACCGCAAGGTTTCAGACCAATAGCGCTCTGCAACGTAATTTACAAAATCATGGCCACAATCATGGTGAATTGCCTCAAACCTATCCTACCTAGATTAATCTCTCAAGAACAGACAGGCTTTGTTAAAGGGAGACAAATAGTAGATGGAATTGTGATGGCTCAAGAGGCAATACACTCACTGAAGACCAAAAAAACCAAAGGGATGCTGGTAAAATTAGACTTATCGAAAGCCTATGACCGCCTGAGCTGGAAGTACCTACAGGGCATACTGAAGGCGTTTGGCTTCGATTCAAGATGGATAAGCTGGATAATGTCGATGATATCAACCCCGGTATTTTCAATCCTCCTCAATGGGACACCCACAGAGGCATTCAATGCAACCCGAGGGCTTAGGCAAGGCGACCTGATGTCCCTGTTTCTGTTTATATTGGTTGTGGAAGGACTAGGAAGGTATGTAAAAGAGAAAGTGCAAAGGGATCAATATACAGGTCTCAAAATGTGGGGTAATGATTTATCGTTAACTCATCAACAGTTCGTCAATGACATAATGATGTTCGGGCAAGCAACCCTCAAGGAAGCCAGAGGCCTGATGGAGATCTTGAATGACTTTACGAGCGCTTCTGGAACGGAGATAAATAAGGAAAAGTCAGATATCTTTTTCTTTAATACGACAGCCCCATCACAAGATTTCCTAGCAAGAATAATGGGATTCCGCATTGGTAATCTCCCCTCGAAATACTTAGGAATACAGTTAAGTGACCAACAAACTAGAGTGGCAAACTGGAAGACTTTGATGGCAACACTCCAAGGGAGAATGCAGAATTGGACATTCATATCACTGAATATGCCAAGTCATGTTATATTGTTGAGAGCAGTGCTCTAGTCGATTCTGATTTACCAATTATCTAGTCAAGCCATGCCCAAAACACTATGCCAAGGGATGATTGACATTTTCAAAAAGTTCTTATGGTAAGAACCCAAACAATACAACAACAACAAAAAAATAAGCTCTTTTATCATGGAATTGGCTCAGAAAACCTCTAAAAGAAGGCGGGTTAGGTCTCAGAAACTTGTACATTCTCAATCAGTTCATGGGGGCAAAGCTTTGGTGGAGATGGATTCAAGGAGGAGTAGATCTATGGAAAGAAATATGGGAGAGGAAATATGGAATGCTAATTTCGATTAAAGGAAGGCTAAGAGTCCAGGAAAACATCAAGGGATTGGCCATATGGAACTTAGCATCAGAAAATAGAGAACTGATAAGAACTCATAGCTTCTATGAAATAAGGGGAGGAGACAAAGGAAAATTATGGGATGAGGCGTGGTAGTAGAGAGAAAAACTTCACAACAAACCTGATCTAGGAGTAGTATGTCAATTCACCAATAACCCTGCAAATCAGACAGTGAAAAATTTTTGGAGCCCGGACCCAGGAGAACACTGGAGAAAATGGAAACAAAAACAAGATTGGTTGGGTGCTCCTAAATCCACCCAATGGGAGGTTTATGGGAAAGAGATGGAAACCCAGAAAATTGCAATAGCGGAAGGGCCAGATATAATAAGGTGGGGGTATAAAATCAAAGGGATGTTTACTATTAAAGAGGGCTATCATCTGCAAGCAGCGCACCACCTGCAACAGGGGCCACAAATATGGGACAAAATCTGGCAAGAAAATCATGGCCGAAAATTGCTTTCTTCATGTGGATAATCTGACATGGGAGAGCACTTACTTGGGACCAACTTCAGATAAAAGGTCTGCAGGGACCATCGATCTATAGTATCTATGCAGAACACGCAGAAACAATGGAACATCTGACCAATGCCTGTAGGTACAGTGAAAACCTCTGGCAAAACCATGAACAACTCTTTGGAGTTAATGACAAGAATCAAATAAGCATGAAAGAAACAATGGACAATTGGAGAAGAAAGCCTTACCAGAACCCCATCCTGAATCGTGCTTGGAGAATATCATTAGAATTCTTATTATGGGCAGTCTGGAAGGAAAGAAACAAAAGAATATTCAAAGGGGAAAAGAGAATAGAAGTAGAACGATGGAAAATGATAGTCCAAAACATAAGAGAAACGATCCTAGTCGAGAACTGGTATACAGAGGACTGGGAAACAAATCCCCAGGAAGAACGAATAATGGCAGGACTAAGCTTAAAGCCAAGCATGTTGAGCCCTAACTCATGGAAACAACATCCCCCTCACTGTGAGTCTACGATCATTTTCACGCGGCCTCAAAAATATTTCATTAAACTCAACTTCGACGGAGCTGCGAAGGGGAATCCGGGGGCGGCGGGGTCTAGAGGAGTGTTTAGAGATGACAAAGGCAATACTATCTGTCTGTTTTCCATGGATTATGGCACTGCAAGCAACAACAAAGAAAAGCTCCAAGCATTGAAGCAGGGGTTGGAAATCGCAGCAAGGGAAAGTTTCGAGAGACTTGAGGTGGAGGGAGACTCGAAACTGGCAATCAGAATGGTGAAAAAACTTCAGCAAGGAACCTCATGGGAGAAGATCAGCCAAATTTGGAGGACGGCACAGCTTGTCCAAGAAGTTTGAAATATAATTTGAAGGATTGACTACATTTTCCTGATGCATGTCCGCAGATCAGGCAACGTGGCAGCATACAATATTGCTAACTGTTGAGCCTCAAACCTGCACCTTCCTATACACCCTCTCAGCCTTCCTTTTCCACTTATTTCATCCACCCAGCTGTTAAATCATTGCATTGTAGTTTAAAAAGAGCTTTTTACATGGTTTTCTGACTATGCTTATGACTGTTGTTTGGTTTAGCTTTTTTATTCATGCAGCAGCGGAAACTTGTCAGTTTCCGCAGCCAGCACAGGTTTCCGCAGCCAGCATAGGATTCCACAGCTATTTTGTTAAAAGTTGTGCTACAGGTGTCCTATGAAGAAACGAGCCACATGGGCAAGCTCCAAGTGACGGATACATGGAACGTGTCCCTTCAAATCAGCCAAATCATCCATGGAAGGTCACGGTCAATGAGGGTCAAAGGCAAAGCCAACTAAGGAGTTCAGCGGTGGCACGTCTCTGTTTTGAGCATGTGAGCATTTACGTGGCACAGTCCTTACCTCACGAAGACACCGGCACACCTGGAGATCATTCCCGTAACCTGAATCCAATAGCTACCACTCCGGAGATTTAATAGACATGATGACAGTTACGCTAGATCTCGGCTGAAGGGATCTACGTGTCTTTGGCAACGTAGTTAATAGCGTAGGATTCAGTTAGTTAGTTCAGCACTTTTTCATTATAAATAACGCGTCGATGAATGTTGTAAAGAAGCTTTTTGGATATGTAATTTCTGAACTGTTGTTGTTATAACCCCACTGTTTTATATATATTGCTGCTTTAATACATGAGAAGACTTTTCTGAGTTCATTCGTGTGATTACTCGTTGACTGGCTGAAGTGGCAGAGGGCCCCTACACGCTGAAGCCTTGTAAAGTTTTCATTTGGTTTTTATTATGTTTCTGCTTTCATAATCTTTAGCTTGTACATAACACGTTGTTTTAATGTTTCTTAACTCACTGATGTTTATATTTTCACCTCTGTTTTCTTATAGCTGTCAGCTGATCAGTGCTTTTCTGCAGGTTTTCTTAGACAGCCCGGGCAAATTTTCATCTTTTTGATAGCTATTGACACGAGATCATCTTGTCCTTCCTGCTAACTTTCATTTTCTGAAGTTTAATTTCAGTACTGCCTTTTTCAAGTTGTGATTTGCTTATTTATTTTTTTTGTTATTTAGATATCATACTGCTCATCAATTTATGGTTTCTTTCTATAGTGAAGTGACTCTATTAGCAAGAAATCAAAATATTTCTAACTGTAGTGTGATTTAGTTATCATATTGCTTAAACTTATTCATGATTGCTTCCCACAAGGTAGATTGAACTGAAGGGTAAAGGATCATAAGAGTTGAAGTATTGTGATTAGTTTCCTTTCTGCAATTTAATTTCTTGCGATTTAGTTATCATATTGCTTAAACTTATTCATGGTTGCTTCCCACAAGGTAGATTGAGCTGAAGGGTAAAGGACCAGAAGAGTTAAAGTAGTGTGACTAGTTTCTTTTATGCAATTTAATTTATTGCCATTTAGATAGCATATTGCTTGACTTATTCATGATTGCTTCCCACAAGGTAGATTGAGCTGAAGGGTAAAGGATCTAAAGAGTTTAAGTAGTGTGAATTAGTTGCTTTGTTTTTGGTTTGAGTTGCTTTAAGTTCAATTTTTACTTTCTTTTCATTCAGCAACAAGGATACTGGGCCATTGTCATTAGTTCACTGTTTGATGCATTTATTTCCTCTTAAGAATTGATTTCAGTTTAGCTGTTTTAAAGTTTTCTTCTTGAGCACTTTCAAGTTTGAGAAAATCACTGTAGAAACCACCATCACCATCCATACTTCATACTTCACTTTCATTTTCACCATCACACATTAGGGAAAGATAAATCCAAAAATAAACTAAAAACTCAAAAACGACAAAAGATTAAGGAAATGGTTATCTAGTACATATAGTACACTTCACTTCGTCAGCTTACGAATCCCGGATTGACATTTTAAATAGCAATTTAGATCACACTAAATTGACCAAACATTTTGGCGTCGTTGCCGGGGAAGTGAAACTAGGTAGCCAATTTCTTAAAAAAAAAAAAAACAAGAAAATTTCAAGGAAGGAAAATTGATAACCTCTCAAGTATGCTCTCCTCTTGCACTTAGTGTGATCTGGAGGATCAGAAAAGAGAAAGTTATTGGTTTAATAGTTCTTGAGTATGCTCTCTTCTTGCACCTAGAGTGACCTGGAAGATCAGAAAGAGAATTATTAGCCCGACTTGAAGAAAAATAAAAAAATGACATGCATAGAGCAAGAGATTCTAGGGGAAGGTTTTTAGCTAGAGCCAAGAGTTCGATTTTTACAACTCCATCTACTTCAAGGAATAGACAAGAGACACCTCCATCATCTCCAACCTACACTCCTAGCCCTAGGATCCCTGGAATTCAAGAGGCAGTAGTTGACTCTCCCACACCATCCATCGAATCTGAATTAGGAAGAGATCCTTTCCTTCCTTCTACAGGGAGACAAATTGTAATTGAAGAAGTAGAATCACCTGAGGAAGAAGAGGGAGAAATTCCTCCTCATTTTCCATTAGTAGAAGAACCAGAGGACTCTGAAGTCTCCGGGAAAACTACCATGACAGAAGAAGGAGCAAATGGATTTGGTAGAGGTAGAGGAGGAGGAGGAGGAAATAATGGAGGAGGTAGAGGTAACATTGGGGGAAATAGGGATGGAGATAATTCATTCGGATTTCCTATAGTCGATGAGGACTCTCAAGCCACAATGAAGAACATCTCACCATCTGTCCTCCCAAACTTTCATGGGTTAAGAAATGAGGACCCTGAAACATTTCTATTTGAGTTTGAGGTCGTGTGTCGAACTTATGATTATCTGGAAGACTCTCAAAAACTCAAATTGTTTCCTTCAACATTGAAAGGAGCAGCTTTGAAATGGTTCATGGGGTTACTCACTCAATCCATTAGTACTTGGAATGATATGAAACAAACATTTTTGGATAGGTACCTGGACTATTGTATGCCCACCAATCACAAGGATGAGGTATTCAAAATGGTACAAAAAGAAGATGAAAACTTGAAAGATTCCAATATAATCTGAAAAGAGCAAAAATGAGTAACTTAGATGAGGAGACCTTGAAAGCCCTTCTATTAAAAGCCATTAGAGATGAATGGATAGATATCTTGAACATGATGGGGAAATGATACATATCTCAACTTCCACTTCATGATATAGCAGAATTGTGTGTCCATCTCTCAAGGGGGGAATCTAAAACTCAAAAAGGGCCTAGAGATCCTTCTCTCATCAGAGCAAACAAATCTGCAACTGGATCAGTAAGTAGGGCTAAGATTGGCAACATGCTTGAGGAATTCAAGACTGACATCTTAGGGAGTCTTAGAGAGAAACTAGACACTCTTAAGATTCACAATAAGCAGAAAGCAGAAGCTGAGGCTTTGGCCATCTTTTGCCCAAAGTGTAGAAAGAAACATGCTCTAAGGGAATGTCCCTTGGATGCAAAAGTTGTAGAAACATGTGTAATTTGTTCAGAGAATCATGAGACCAAGGATTGTCCTTCAATTCCTGGGCTCAAAGCTGTCTTTCAAGAAGATCCAAATACAATCGAGTCTCTCTGTTTTGTTGCAAGGAGACCTTGGCAGGGGCAACAAAATCAAGGGTTTAACAACTCTATGAATTTTCAACCCCCACCAAATTGGAATCCTTGGCAACAACCTTGGTCCCAACCTCAAAATCCTTTTCAATCATGGGTACAAGGTATGCAAAATCCTTATGGGAGATTTGCTCAATTTTATCAATATCCTCCATCTTTTCAAAATCAACAAGCTCCACAACTTCCAAATCAAAATCCACAATTATCATTGCCATTTCAACAACAACAACCTTCTCAACAGAATCCAAATTCTCAACTCTTGCTCCCATTCCAACAGAAGTCAAATCAACTTCCTTCTCAGCCATTGCCAAACCCCAATAATAAAAACCCTCAAAATGCTTACATGATAGAAGGTCAACAATTTCCTGCCTATATGATTGTTCCTCTCAATGATGTACAACTTAGATCTGGTAGAGTTTTAGATAAACCTTCTATAGATGTCCAAAATCAAAGCATTTCTGAGGAAGAATCTCTTGAAGCCAATAAGGGTTCTGAAGCATCTCTTCAAAACCCAAACACTCAGAAAGAAAAAGAAAAAGAGTTAACCCCCACAACTCCTATAGTTGAGCAACCTGCATCTTCATCCACACCTCCTTTTCCTGAAAGATTACAAATTGACAAAGGAGTGGAAAAACAAATCTTGTTGCCTGACTATGATTTTCTAGATGAATTGAAGAATGTCTGTATCAAGATTCCCTTGTTACAAGCCATTAAAGAGATTCCTATTCTAGCGAAAACAATAAAGGAGTTGAGTCTTAAAAGACCAGGAAGGAAACCAAGAGATACAAGAAGAATCCACCTGGTAGGAAAAATTGCAGATATCATGATGGGAAAAATTACTATGCAGAAGTATGTAGATCCTGGTAGTCCAATTGTCAAAACACATATCAATGGGGTAGAAATTCCAAATACTTTGATTGATTTGGGGGTTGCTATCAACATCATGAGTAGACAGACTATGGAACAGCTGAAACTTCCTAACCTTCTCTTTACACCTACTTTACTGCAACTTGCAGATCGATCAATTATCAAACCAGATGGTGTATTAGAAGACATTTCAGTCTCCTTAGACTCTTGGGAATATCTAGTGGATTTCATGATTTTAACTCCCAAGAGTAATCTAGGAGGACATCCTCTCATCTTAGGAAGACCTTGGCTAGCCACAGCTGATGCTTTTATCAGTTGTAGGTCTGGGGATATGTATATTTCTGATGGTAATTCGACAAAGAAATTCAATCTGTATCCTCCAGCAAAAGCAATTACAGAAATAGGAGATAATGAGTGGATTGATGATGAAGATACTATACAACCTATCTTTACCATTTCTGAGATCAGTGAAGATAGTCAAATTCTGAACACATTAGAAAACTTTGAAATATCTTCAGAATATGACCACACACAATTTCAGTTGAATTCTGACATTGAGTATCTATCATCTAGACAAATGTCTCTTTTCTCTATGGAAGAGTTTGGTAGTTCCGCCATTGAGATTTTTCCAGGAAAAACATTGAATATCAACAAAAACTTGGAAAGATCACAACAGGAAGAGCTAACCAAAATATTGCAAAAACATTCTACTGCATTTGCATGGGAGTATACCGATATGAAAGGTATTGACCCTAAGACTTGCATTCACCACATCTACATTGAGGAAAACAGTAGACCAATCAGACAACCTCAGAGAAGGATGAATCCAAACCTTAGGGAGATAGTGAAAGAAGAGCTCCAAAAGTTACTTAATGTGAACTTCATTTATCCAATTTCGGATAGCTGATGGGTTTCTCCTTTGGTTATAGTACCTAAAAAGAATGGTAAATAGAGGGTTTGCATTGATTATAGGGAATTGAACAAAGCAACCTTGAAGGATCACTTTCCTTTACCCTTTATTGATCAGGTATTAGATACTTTAGCAGGCAAAAAGTATTTCTCATTTTTAGATGGTTTTAGTGGTTACAATCAGATTCAGGTAGCACCTGAAGATCAGGACAAGACCACATTTACCTGTCCATGGGGAACTTTTGCTTACCGAGTACTTCCTTTTGGATTATGTAATGCACCCGCAACATTTCAAAGGGCAGTACTAGGAATCTTTTCCGATCTAATCCATGATTGTGTAGAGGTTTATATGGATGATTTTACAGTTTATGGTAATTCGTTTGAAGAGGCATTAGAGAATTTGGAAAAAATCCTTATTAGATGTAAAGAAACAAACCTATCATTAAGTCATGAAAATGCTTTATGATGTTTACTGAAGGGATTGTTTTAGGACATCATATTTCAGGGGATGGGATTAAAGTTGATAGATCAAAAGTTGAAGTCATCTCCAAGTTGCCTATTCCAAATTGTCAAAAAGATGTTAGAAGTTTTCTTGGATTTACTGGATATTATAGAAGATTTATTGAAAACTTCACCAAAATAGCATCTCCACTCTTCAAATTACTTACAAAAGACTGTGAATTCAAATGGGATCCTGATTGTCAATCTGCATTTGAAACTTTGAAAACAAGAATATCTGAAGCACCCATTTTGAGAGGACCAAATTGGAAACTTCCTTTCCATATTTCTACAGATGCTTTAGATACAGCTCTAGGAGCTGTGTTGGGTCAAAAGGATTTAGTTCCTTATGCCATTTACTACACCAGTAAAAATTTGACTCCCACTGAGTTAAACTATACTGTGACTGAGAAAGAGTTCTTAGTTGTTGTTCATGCAATCAACAAGTTTAGACATTATATAACAGGCTATGAAACTTTTGTCCATACTGATCATTCTGCAATTAGATATCTCATGAACAAACCTGTTACTAATGGCAGAGTTACAAGATGGCTTTTACTTTTACAAGAATTCAATATTACTGTGTTAGATAGACCAGGGAAACAAAATACAGTAGCCGATTTCTTGTCTAGAATCCAAAATACTAACGAAGATTCTCCTATAGAGGATAAGTTTCCAGATGAATATTTGTTTGCAGTAACTACTAAGACTCCTTGGTATGCAGATATTGCTAACTATTTGGTTACAGGGAAGCTACCTCCACACTTATTTCCTAATGATAAAAGGAAAATTATTCAGGAGAGTTCAAATTATTCATGGATTTCTAATGAATTGTTTAAGACAGGTCTAAATTGTGTGATCAGAAGATGTGTTCGGGAAGATGAAATGCCTGACATCCTCAAGGCATGTCATGATGAACCATGCGGTGGGCACTTTGCTGACAAGAAGACGGCCTATAAAATCCTTTCTTTAGGATATTATTGGCCTTCTCTCTTCAAAGATGCAAAACAATATGTCAGAAGGTGTGACAGTCGCCAAAGAGTTGGGAGACCGACTCTCTCAAATGAAATGCCATTACAACCACAGGTACTCATCGAACCCTTTGAAAAATGGGCTTTAGATTTCATTGGACCCATTAATCCACCATCTAGACAAAAGAAGTATATATTGGTTTGTACTGATTATGTCACTAAATGGGTAGAAGCTAAAGCATTGCCTTCTGCCACTGAAAATTCAATTATTCAATTTCTTTTTGAGGATATTTTTACTCGTTTTGGTGTCCCAAGAGAAATTGTGACAGATCAGGGAAGTCAATTTACATCTAACTTGATGGAGAAGCTGATGGAAGAATACAAAATCAAGCACAGAAAATCTACTCCTTACCATCCGCAAGCAAATGGCCAAGTGGAATCTACAAACAAAGTTCTTGAGAGCATCATCACCAAAATTGTTCATCTCCACAGAAGAGATTGGGCAGAAAGGCTCCCTGAAGCCTTATGGGCCTACAGAACTACATGGAGGAACATAATAGGACATTCTCCCTATGAACTTGTTTATGGGAAAGAAGTCCTGCTCCCCATTGAGTTTCAAGTCAAAACTTTCAAGATGGCAGTTCAGTTGGGGATGAATCTATCAGAAGCCCAAAAGCACAGAATGGAGCAGCTAAATGAGCTAGATGAGATCAGACAAGATGCAATTTTAAGGACTGATCTAGTTCAACATCAAAGAGCTAAGTGGCATGACAGATATATCAAAGAAAGAAAGTTTCAAGAGGGAGATTGGGCTTTACTGTTTGATTCCAAGTTTAAAGACTTCAAAGGGAAGTTTCAGACTCATTGGCTTGGGCCATATGAGATTGATAAAGTCTTTAACAATGGAGCGGTAAGAATCAAGACCATTGATGAATTTCAGACTCCTCTTATTGTGAATGGCCACCGATTGAAAATTTATCATAAACCACTCTCAAAAGAGGAACTTGTCAAAATGTTTCAAGAGAATTCTGCAATAAGGCTGGTGGAGAAGAATTCTTCTTCCCCATCAGCCTAATCTTTGTTTCCTTCAGTTTTTGAAAAAAAAAATGTGTATAAGCCTGAAAACCAATCACAGATTGGCGGTCTTATGTAGAAAATGTAGAGTGAAAATCAGGGACACCTGACACTATATTTTCCAAAAAAAAAAAAATCTCCTCTCCTTCTCTTTCCATCTTCACTTCATCTCACTTTTCATTTCACTTCACCTCCATCTCATTTCCATTTTACTTCACTCCACTTCACTCCCACTTCATTTCACTGATTCCATTTCACTCCATCAATAAAAGTCCCCTTTAGGACTATTTTCATTCAGTTGGTTTTCCTCTAACTATCTTTGTGCAGTTAAGGGGGTGTTGTCTCAGTTTCCGCAGCTGGGAACCGTTTCCGCAGCCAGAAGTAGTTTCCGTAGCCATAAATGATTTCCGCAGCCAGCATCACTCTGTTTTCAAAATTTATAGACAATTGTTAGTGCAATCATCATGAAATGCAGGTGTAATTGAGCTAAAGACATGGGGCATCTCCAAGATAACAAAGAAGAGCAATTGGTTAGAAGCCTTGAGCAAGAAATGACAAAGGTATGATCAAAAATCTTTATCAAATAACAATTCAAGTCATAATTACGCATAGTCATTAAACCATAACAAGTTCTACTATGAGCAATGATTTGATACGATAGCTCCACTACCACTCTTATTCCACTAATCCTCGTTAATGGCTTGTTAATCCACACACCTCGCATTCATTGCCCTAACGATCTCACGATTATCCCGAGTTTAAACTCAAAACTGACTGCACTTCCATTTATTACCCGTACTCTTGAGACGTGACCTATTGTGTTACGGCTCTTCTTAGCCGTAATTTCCGCAGCCATCTATTGAGACGTGTAAAATTTCATATGCAGTCATTTGATTCGAAAGAGTTCCGCCGTTACTCCACTCGCTTATTACTCCACTTACACTCCACTTATACCATACTCCTCGCATGCATCCGCATTTCATTTCATGAACTCGTTTACTGCTTCTCACCCACTGTTCCTCCTGTAATTCGGGTATTTCCATTCACTGTTCTCCATTTCGAATTGCAACCACTACAGTTCGTTCTAAACCCTGACTGTAGTCACTACAGTCTATCCTAAACCCTGTAACAGAGTTATTTTTTTCCCTTAAACCCTCACACATAGAAGAACTCTCAGTGGAATTTAAAATAGAGGATGGGAAAATTACTGAGAGCTGAGCCGGAAGGACCGAAATACTTGGAGGGTTATCCTCAAGTTAAGGAATTGCTGAAGAAAGTCAGATGGCTACGATTTATCCAGAAGTTTAAAGGCTATAACAAGGAGGTGACCAAAGCTTTTGCACGGTCTTTTAATGGACAAAAAGTGAAGGTTGGAGATTTAAAATTCACAGTGACCGAGGCCACAGTAGCAGCTGCCACGGGCCTACCTCAAGAAGGTGAAAGGTGGTTTAAAAATAGAAGTGCGGACGATCAAATATGGAGAACCATGCTATAAAACCAAGGTATGGATACCACCGTATTTACAAGAGACATCCATGTTCATGTACTAAAAGAGGAATGGTCTAGTCTACTGTTAGTCATCCAAAAATTTATCACATGTGAAGGGAATTTTGGCTCTATGTACATGTATCATGTTAGATTGATGATGAATTTCATAGACGGTCACACTCTTAATTTGCCTCATTTTCTTCTATAAAGTTTGAAAAAGATGAGTTTTACAGTTCAAAAACATGTAGGCAACATTGAACCTCATCTCTACCATCATGGGCTCATAAAAATTCTTATTGAGGATCAGTTGAAGAAAACTATGGATACTTGGGAGCAATTCTTGACAAGAAACTACTTCCAAGAGCCGTCTGAGGCCTCTGGAAGCAGTCCACCAAAGATTCCAAGGAAAAGTAGGAGGAAAGAAAAGAACATTACAATCAAAGACTCCCCTACAATAGAAATTCAAGAAACAGTCCAAAAAGAAGAAGAAGATAGAGCTAAAAGTAAGAAACAGAGAAAAGAAAAAGGCAAAAGAACCATCCAAGAAGTTTATCCATCCCCTGAGCAATCCATAGAAGAGGATTATCAACCTCTGTCAGAAAGATTAATAGATCTTCAAGCTACTGCCATAGCCAAGAAAAAGCAAAAAGGAAAACAGAGTGCACCAGAGAAGAGTACTAGTTCATACTTAAGAAGGAGCACTAGGCTAAAAGGGAAGGGGAATAAAACCAAAGAAAAACAGTCTCACTTTATTGATTTAGATGAAGAGACACTTGAGAAATCTCCAACTCAGCCAAGCATTGAGTCAAGTCCTCCACGTGAGGAAAGCCCTTTTCGGCCGGAAAGAGAGAGCAGTCTTCCTCCTCCACCAGATTTCGAGCCTAGTCCGAGAAAGACACCTGAGGTAGATCCTAATCAGCAAGAGGCATACAATTACCTGGAAACCTTAGAACAATCAGCTGCAGGACCAAGTACCTCTCTGCCACTTGATGCACAAGTTCAGTCTTTGAAACAGGAAATATTTGAGTTAGAAGTCCTAAATAGACATATCATACAGGAAAATGAAGCACTCAAAGAGCAGAGTAAAGTAGACAAGATTGTCCATGATAACACTATGCTCCATTTAGGACTGTGGCAAAAGAAAAACAGAAAACTGAAGAAGAAGTGCAAAAAGTTAAGCAGAGCATTGATTAACCTCAAGTTCAAATGTCTAGTCAGGAAGCCAAGGATGATGTTAGCATCAAAGAAGAAGAAAAGAGGGCTAGATGTCCTTGCAGAAGCCTCAGAACATGTGGATTAGAGGGAAATAACTCAATTTTGGTTGCATGAGGACATGCAACACCTTCACAGTGGGGGTATGTTGAGCCTCAAACCTGCACCTTCCTATACACCCTCTCAGCCTTCCTTTTCCACTTATTTCATCCACCCAGCTGTTAAATCATTGCATTGTAGTTTAAAAAGAGCTTTTTACATGGTTTTCTGACTATGCTTATGACTGTTGTTTGGTTCAGTTTTTTGTTCATGCAACAACGGAAACTTGTCAGTTTCCGCAGCCAGCACAGGATTCCGCAACTATTTTGTTAAAAGTTGTGCTACAGGTGTCCTATGAAGAAACGAGCCACATGAGCAAGCTCCAGGTGACGGATATATGGAACGTGTCCCTTCAAATCAGCCAAATCATCCATGGAAGGTCACGGTCAACGAGGGTCAAAGGCAAAGCCAACTAAGGAGTTCATCGGTGGCACGTCTCTGTTTTGAGCATGTGAGCATTTACGTGGCACAGTCCTCAGCTCATGAAGACACCGGCACACCTGGAGATCATTCCCGTAACCTGAATCCAACAACTACCACTCCGGAGATTTAATAGACATGATGACAGTTACGCTAGATCTCGGCTGAAGGGATCTACGTGTCTTTGGCAACGTAGCTAATAGCGTAGGATTCAGTTAGTTAGTTCAGCACTTTTTCATTATAAATAACGCGTTGATGAACGCTGTAAAGGAGCTTTTTGGATATGTAATTTCTGAACTGTTGTTTTTATCACCCCACTTTTTTATATATGTTGTTGCTTTAATACATGAGAAGACTTTTCTGAGTTCATTCGTGTGATTACTCGTTGACTGGCTGAAGTGGCAGAGGGCCCCTGCACGCTGAAGCCTTGTAAAGTTTTCATTTGGTTTTTATTATGTTTCTACTTTCATAATCTTTAGCTTGTACATAACACGTTGTTTTAATGTTTCTTAACTCACTGTTGTTTATATTTTCACCTCTGTTTTCTTATAGCTGTCAGCTGATCAGTGCTTTTCTGCAGGTTTTCTTAGACAGCCCGGGCAAATTTTCATCTTTTTGATAACTATTGACACATGAGATCATCTTGTCCTTCCTGCTAACTTTCATTTTCTGAAGTTTAATTTCAGTACTGTCTTTTTCAAGTTGTGATTTGCTTATTTATTTTTTTTGTTATTTAGATATCATACTGCTCATCAATTTATGGTTTCTTTCTATAGTGAAGTGACTCTATTAGCAAGAAATCAGAATATTACTAACTGTAGTGTGATTTAGTTATCATATTGCTTAAACTTATTCATGATTGCTTCCCACAAGGTAGATTGAGCTGAAGGGTAAAGGATCAGAAGAGTTGAAGTAGTGTGATTAGTTTCCTTTCTGCAATTTAATTTCTTGCAATTTAGTTATCATATTGCTTAAACTTATTCATGGTTGCTTCCCACAAGGTAGATTGAGCTGAAGGGTAAAGGACTAGAAGAGTTAAAGTAGTGTGACTAGTTTCTTTTATGCAATTTAATTTCTTGCCATTTAGATAGCATATTGCTTGACTTATTCATGATTGCTTCCCACAAGGTAGATTGAGCTGAAGGGTAAAGGATCTGAAGAGTTTAAGTAGTGTGAATTAGTTGCTTTATTTTTTGTTTGAGTTGCTTTAAGTTCAGTTTTTACTTTCTTTTCATTCAGCAACAAGGATACTGGGCCATTGTCATTAGTTCACTGTTTGATGCATTTATTTCCTCTTAAGAATTGATTTCAGTTTAGCTGTTTTAAAGTTTTCTTCTTGAGCACTTTCAAGTTTGAGAAAATCGCTGTAGAAACCACCATCACCATCCATACTTCATACTTCACTTTCATTTTCACCATCACACATTAGGGAAAGATAAATCCAAAAATAAACTAAAAACTCAAAAACGACAAAAGATTAAGGAAATGGTTATCTAGTACATATAGTACACTTCACTTCGTCAGCGTACGAATCCCAGATTGACATTTTAAATAGCAATTTAGATCACACTAAATTGACCTAACACTAACTAGGGGTGCGGTCAGGCAGGCAAAAACTTGGATATAAGGGGAGAGGAGTTAAGCCAAATGGAAGGGATGAGAAGTCTAGAGGAGATCCTATAAAACGACAAGGAGAAGGGAGAAAACCCCCAATTGGGGTGTGGTAGGTGCGAAGTGGTGACGGAAGATGAGGTCTGATAGAGCGTATGGGGGGCCAAGGTGATAGAAGCCACCCAACTATCCCAAAGGACAGAGGAGGTATTTGAAGGTGTGAGGACACGAATTCAGGTGGGGCAGCATGCAAGGGGACAAGGCAGCGGATAGTACAGGGTTAATGCAGTTGTGGCTGAGGGTGGAGGAGAGAGACGGAGCCCTAGGGTCAAGCATGAGGGCGGGCAGACAAGCGATGGCAAGTGGCAAGGCGAAAGAAGGAAACCCACGGTAGGAGCAGTCGACGGCATGAGTGGAGTGATGGAAGGAAACAACGGAAGGGTCAAGGAAACCTCATCCCGAGTAAATCAAATGAGGGAATAGGGAGCAAAAAGAGGATGAGGGAACGTGGAGGACAATTTGGATGTTAGGCAGGGCAACTGGACAGAGAAACAAGAAGCTAAGGCAGCCAGGAGAGAAGGCATTTGCATGCAGAGGGAGAAGGAGGAAGAACGTGTTGCAGAAGGTGGTGGAAGCAGGCTAGAGGATGTCGAGCGGAAAACAGGTTTCATCGACAAGAATTGGTATGTTACCTCGGTCCCCATTCTCGATTGCATAGTAAAAATGAATTTTACAGAGGAATATGGGTTGATGGTTGAGGGAAGTCAAGACTTAGAACGAGTCGAGACCTGTTCTGCCTGGGAAACTAGCCTGGTCGCTTGGAGTGTTTTTGCCTGGAATGTCGTCGGGGTGAGGGGGCTCGGGAAAACTGTAATGCATCCCTGGGTAGATAGGGACCGAGGGAATGTGGCCCGTTGGGATGCCCAATGGGGCTTCTACAATGGCGAGAGTATGAAACCTGCCGCTCCGGTAAGGTGGAGCCTGTGGCATGCGAGGGAAGAAGTTATTGTCATGGGAGGGGAGCTTGTAACTGTCATGGACCATGCAGCAAGGTTGAGGTTTGTCTGGCTCGAACCGAGCCCAAACCTGGCTGAAGGTTGCGGGTCACAAGGAAAAATCAGGGGTAGCAACTGGGAGAGGGAAACAGTGAGGAGAAAATCTTGGTCCAGCCCCTCAAACACGACCCATAATACCTATAATGAGACTCAGAATCGGGACACATGCAGAACTGCTAATTCTACAATGCATTATCCTGTCTGTTGGGGTGGGGATAAGCAGGGAGGGGAGGAAACTAAAGTAGGAAGGGGAAACAGAGAGACCCTGCGGGAATTGGGAAACTGGGATATACAAAATACAGAGAATCACTGGCCCAAAGTGAAGGGCAGAAGCATGTTCATCTCTGAGAAGGAAGGGGGGAATTCGGGGGATAAAGAGGGCAACCACAATTCTCCAAGCCAGGAGCAGGTGGATAAGCTCGGGCCAGAGAAGCTCAAGTTCACTCTGTTTAAAATAATTCTGACTTATAAAGAATTTTCATTGGTTTATGTTCTAGGTAATATAAATACCAGTGTGCAGTGACGCCCGGTGTTTTGGAACCCATATAGTGCTCCAGCCCAGGAACAGGCAAGCAACCCAGAACTGGTGAGCCGCCCGGGAAAAGAAATATTAAGCAGGAAAGAGGACAGGATGGCAAAGGGAAAAGAGGCGGGCAAGAGAGGAACTAGAGGAATAGGTAAGGCAGGAAAAAGGACAAAGGGGGTGGAAGCAACCTCCAGCAGAGGTCCAAACAAAAGAGGAAGAAAGACTGGGAAAGAAAACATGCAGACCCTCATAAACGCGTACATGGTTGGCACTCCACCAGAGGTGAAAGCTCAAATATCAGAGTGGGAGAGGGAGCTCAACGACATTATAACCAATCAAGAAATAGAGGTAGAAGAATGGGAAACTATGGTGAAAGATCCAGGGAACACCATAGGTCGTCACACATTGTTTCGGAAAACAATTCAACAGTATTGGGTTATGAAGAATATCTTGGCCCAAGCAATGACATTATATAAGGAGCGAGAGGAACAGGAGGAGGCCAGACCAATGGAGCCTAGCATGAAGGATCTACACAGAGAAATTGTTGCAGTCTAGATACAAGTGTACCGAAACAATCTCACGGTGAGCAAGATCGAGCAGAGCATACAGGACATGAAGCGGAGCGAAATCCAAGGGTCCAGTGTGAAAGCCCCAGCCCGGTTGACTCATCTGATGAGTGAAACAGGTCTTCAAACAGAATTTTGTTTATATGTCGGTTAGCTTTTACTATTTTAATTTGAATTTTATAGTAGATAAAACTGCAAATGTAGCCTGGATGGTCATGAAAACATTATTTAAATTTTGGACAGCATTCAATGCAGACAGGTGGCCAACAGACCTGGTTTCCTGCGGGCAGGTTGAGGCCACCTGCAAATTTTTTTAAAGACATACTTATGTTCAAAATATGTTAATAGAAAAAGAATCTACCAAGCTTACACAAAACAAAACAAAAACAAACAAACAAAAAAATCATGTCTAATATATAATGCTTTATATGTTGATGATTTATGATCTAACATGTTTATTATGCACATTCTTTGAACTACTTTCTATGTATATGCTTCTCTGAATTGTGTTGCAGGTCTGGTCACTTTGGAAGAAGTAGAGGGTTTGGACCCTACAGAATCGACATCAAATGTAGGACCTCTGAGTACTCTTCACAAACCCAAGTTTAGTAGTTTTCATTGTTTCCTTTCTTGACTATATGTTTTCTATTGATAGTCTTCCTTCGATCTTTTGAGGTTGTCAACGCTTACCTTAAGGAAGTTTTTCCCACAAACAATAGCTAAAACTCCATATTATTTATGGAGTTTCACCAATGGGAGGAAACTCAGTACATATAAAGAATCACGTATGAAGGATAGATTAACAAAATGGATAGGTGGTGATTCCAATAACCCCTTCCCAGGAGAAACTCAAAATTAGGGTTTGCTTGCTTTCTAAGAAAGGTGTAGGGTTCTCTAGGAGGGGTTGATGAGGATTTGAGGGCTAGGATTAAGGAATATGACTTGCAAAGGAGCTTCCTAATCCCTAAAATCCTTATGGAACTTGGTCTCTCAAGTGGTTTTTGAGGAGTTAATTTTTATAAGAAATGGAACCACATGGGACCAAGTGGACCCCTAGATAGGTCAAGGTAATGGGATTTGGAAACCAATGATGTACTTGACCCAACTAGGGAAGAGAAATGGATCAAGGAAATAATTTCTAAAAAAGGCAATGTGATGATCCCAATGAGGTTACTAGCCTAAGGAAATAAAGGGAAATATTCAATATCGAGGTAAGGGCTACTAGACCATGACATAGACCCTTAACTCTAGTATCCTCCCAAGAACCTTATCACTAACCTTGTTTTCTGCCTCTTCCTTGTCTCAACTTTTTGCTCTCCTCGGCTCCTTTAAGAGAAACTCGGCCTCTATTCTTCACTCTGCTCCTTCTTGGCTTCCTCTAGAGAATCTTAGTCTCTAGTCTTTCATTGGTCTTCTATAGAGAAACTCGGTCTCTAGATCTCTATCTCAGTCACCCAAAATAATCCTTCTTTTGCTTCCCTAGAAGAAACCTCTCCTTCGCTTTCCCAAAAGAAGCCTCTCCTTCACTTGCCCAGAAGAAACCTTTCCTCTTCGTTGACCCATAAGAATTTGTCCTTCGCAGATCCCATAAGAAACCCTACTTCGCAATAGCCAGAAGAATCTCCTTCGCTATACCTTCTTCACACTTCTTTTGTTGGAGTCTACTCCACACTTCTTCATCAAATGCTTGTTGAGTTGATTTCTCTAAGTGAGGCCGAGTGTGGCTTATACATACACCTTTCTTCATGTCCTTTAGGCCAACATGATCACTTGTGGTTAGGACAACTTCTTCTACCAATTTCTTTCATCGTTGTAGGCCGACTTGAAGAGAATAAGGGACAAGGTCTTGGAGGATACTTTTCATTGACAAGTTTGACCTTTTACAAAGTGCAACACGACTTCATTACATGACAATGATTCTAACATTTTATGACTAGATGGAAAATAAATCCTAAAGACTCTGAATGGGAGTCTTCAGTAAAAATAAAATCTCTTGTTCATGAAACCCATGGAGCAAGTCAATACAATAATTTTATTTTTCTTCTTTACATCTCATTACATAAAATCATAATTACATGTCATTATGAAGACCGAACCTAGTTACACTTTTCAACACTCCCTCTTAACTAAGGTATTCATAATGGTACTTGTACTTTATCAATCTAAAAAATTTCTCATAATAATAATTTGGATTTGTAACTCATTTGTATAGCATCATATCAACTAGCATTGTTACATAGCAAGGCCTTGACTAACAACTCCTTATATCCACAAGATCTTAGCTCAATGCTGGCAAGACCAATGATTTATAGACACTCTCATCATTGTCCCTCTCGGAACAACCTTTTCGGGTACTCAAGGTGTGTTCCATGAGGACTATTCTTACCTTGGACTCCCTAGCCCTCAAAGAATATCGGTCCTCCACGACTACTCTCCTATTGGATGCCCTATCTCATCCTCAAAGAGTATCGGATGCCAAATGATTACCCAATCCTCCATTTTGTCTTCCCAGGTGAAGACTAGAATGACATGTCTATCTCTCCCTCTCAAATAGGGAGGACATATTCCAATAAAGGAATGTACTCACTCCTACCAAAAAGTAATGTACCTAAGCCCCCTCTTGGCTTAGGAATTTCAAAGTTTCTTCCAAGTAAGAAACTTCTTTTTCAGGATCCCTCTTAACTAGGGACCTACAGCAGCTCCTCATGTGGAACAACCAGCTGCTTGAAGAACTCCTCTCTTCTTCGATGTCATCAATTTCTTTTGTCATGGAGTCTTCATCTTTCAGGGACTTCTTCGCAGGGCATAGACCATCCATCACTTAAATCCATGAGTTATTCATGTCCTCATTTCATTAGAAAGTGATCCATCGGTTTTCCATCTAGCTTTGCTTCATGTCATTCTGCTTTCATGCCATATTTTCTAGAAGGATCATACATCCTTCAATATGGTCCTCTTGGAATTCATCCATAGATCTTCCCTTTCGCAGTCCTACATAAGCACATCCAGATTTTAGTTCAAAAATAATAAATGAACACTTATATCAAACATTACCTTTGTGATGATCTTTCATCATGACAACTTCTTGTAGGTATCAGCGTCATGTATGAATATTGACACATTTCCTAATGACATCCATTGTCAAGGGTCTTTATCTTTTTCCGACTCCTATCAGAGTCTTCATATATTTCCAGGAGATATTCTAGTCAAATATTCTTGGACTTCAAATGTTGGATGCCTTCTACCTTTGTTGCATATTATTTGATCTCTTCCTTTCTTTTCACATGCTCCATTCCCAAGAGCTTCCCAGTCAAAGTTCCTCAATTGTAGTCAACTTCTTCATAATTCATATGAGAACATATTATGTTGATTTCATCTAGTGTGACTTATGATTTTCTGCAAACTTTCAGAGGAGGAGATCCTTTCTTCATATTTCCCAAGATGGAAATAGTGATCCATATTATCTGCAACCATATGACATAACTTTTATAATAACCTATGTAAGCATACATACCTCATCTTTCCTTTCGGTCATCCAGACTTCTGGTAGCAGCTTCATTTGAACGAAAGAACTTTATCCTTTAGACATGATTTCTTGTTATGTCATAATACCATCATCCCTTGAATCCCATGAGTTGGAATTCCTGATGAAACACTCGCTTTCTTTCTAGATCGGTGAATCCTCTGATAAGGATTCCATCTGAGAAACTTCAGGATCTTTCATATCCTCGCCGGCAGATGTTTCCTTATCGACTATTATATGATGATCCCAAACGATGATGACCTCTACTTCTTTCTATAAGAATCACTTGAGTTTTAGACACATTTTAAATGAGGTTTCCAAGAACTTCCATTCTTTCTAATTACTATAATTTATTCCAGACATCCTTTATGCTTTCCATGTCAAGAGTTCTTACTTGTAATGCTTCTATCATGATGTTATTTTCTAATTTGATGCATCCTATCTTATTGACACTGCCTCCTATCTATAAATTACAAGTGGAAAGTACCTTCTAGTGAAGAAGACCATCCCATTCATAGCAGAGATCTTTTACTTCTTCCTTCTTAAGCTTCTTTGTCTCAGGTTCTTTCATTTCCTCAGTAATATGGGCTTCTTCCCTATCCCTCTTTTCCTTTTTACGTTTAGGACAATCTCTTCTATAGTACCCAAGTTCCTCACAATCATAGCATCTTTCCTTAGCCATGTTCTTCTTTTTCTTTTGAGAACCAAACTTTCCAAATTTTCCTTTTTTTGATTGATCCCTTCTATCTGATCATTTGTTACTTTCCTTATTAAACCTGTCTTCTTCTGCCTTGCAGAGAGACCATAATTTGATGAATGGGATAGCTTCCTCTTCCCTAGTAGATATGAGGTCACCTTGTTCATCAGTCAATTCATTTATAATAACATAGATCATTTCATTATCAGATACCATCTCTCTTAGATCATGCAATTGACCTTTTATTTGAGATGCTTTTGAGAGGCATGACGATATCCCTTCATCCTTTAACACCTTCAATTTATATAGATCAGATCTAAGTGATATGATCTTTCCTATCGTACTTTCAGATAAAATTGCTACCAACTTATCATATATTTCCTTATATGTCTCCAGCGCAACTACATTGGAAATGAGAGGATCTTTAATGGATTCCTTGAAAATCTTTCAAGCCTTGAGATCCCTTTCCATGTATTCAGATAATTCTTGTTCTTTGGATGGCTTGGAGACCTTTCCATGGACTTGATCAATGACATCATTTACTTCGAGGACTATGTATATCCTTCTTTTCCATACAAGGAAGTTTGATATCCCAACCAGTTTTTGGTTCTCCTTAAAACATGAAGTGATTTTTACTAGAATAAGGAAAATTTACTTACTTGTGAAGATAGAATATTCAACTTGATAATGATGTTGTTCTTGATGATCCTTTCTTCAATAGAGAGAGGATTTCCTTTCGATCTAACCTTCCACTTCCTTGGTGATGTATGAGGGATGATCTCTGAAATGTTTCTACGATTTCGGTCTGCCTTCTTGCTTCCTCTTGAGGATAATTTCAAGACTCTTGTTGGTGTATATTTCTTCGATCTAGGGCTTTCAAAACTTTCCCTTTGTATCCCTTGGACTTGCTACAATCCTTATTTGAAGCTTGATTCTCGTGTGTATACTTGCTTGACTTCCCCTTCTTGACTTCAACACCTAAGTTCTGATACCATGTTGATAAATCTAGGGCATGAATAGTTAAAATATTTCTCTGCTTGATAATTGCTTGTGATATACTTTTACTTCTTAGCTTATAGTATTTTCTTCGCTATGTTATTATTGTGTTCTTTTCATCAAGACAATTACCAATATGCACAATAAAAGACAAGTGACACAGTATGTAGGCTTTTCAGCCAGGTCCAAAACATCTCACCTCTTTAGAGGAAAACCTGATCAAAATTATTATTCTAGATCTTCAATTGATGAGTACCAAGACCATGACATAGACCCTTGACTCTAGTGTCCTCCCAAGAACCTTGTCACTAACCTTGATCTTCTACCTCTTCCATGTCTTGACTTTCTGCTCTCCTTAGCTCCTTTAAGAGAAACTCGGTATTTATTCTTCATGAAGCTCCTTTTTGGCTTCCTCTAGAGAATCTCGATCTCTAGGATTTCACTGATCTTCTCTAGAGAAACTCAATCTCTAAATCGATATCTCGGTCACCCAGAAGAATCCTTCTTTTTCTACCCTAGAAGAAACCTCTCCTTCGCATGCCCAAAAGAAACCTCTCCTTCGCTTGCCCAGAAGAAACCTTTCATTTTCGCTGCCCCAGAAGAATATCTCCTTCGCAGATCCCAAAAGAACCCTACTTTGCAATACCTAGAAGAATCTCCTTCGTTATACCTTCTTCGCACTTATTTTGCTAGACTCTACTTCGCACTTCTTCTTGATCAAATGCTTGTTGAGTTGCTTTCTCTAAGTGAGGCCAAGTGTGGCCTAACCACAAGTGGTCATGTCGGCCTAAAGGACAAGGTCTTGGAGGATACTTTTCACAGACAAGTTTGACCTTTTACAAAGTGTAACATGACTTCATTACATGACAATGATTCTAACATTTTATGACTAGATGACAAATAAATCCTAAATACTCTCAATGGGAATCTTGACTCAAAAATAAAATCTCTTGCTCATGAAACGCATAAAGCAAGTCAATACAATAATTTTATTTTTCTTCTTTACATCTCATTACATAAATTCATAATTACATGTCATTATGAAGAATGAACCTAATTACACTTTTCAATAGTATGGGGAACAAAACACACGTTTTGTGTCCCCGACAATGGCGCCAAAATGTTACCGCTCAAACTAGAAGGTGTCCTAAATGGGGATCCACGAACAGTTACTACTAGGATAAGGGCAAAAATAGAGTGATATCGCACTGTCACCTTGACTAGGGCTCCCTACTCTTTACGGATTTTCATCGATGACAGGAGACCTGTTATTATAAGGATCACAAAATGGATGGACCAATGATAGGGTGAGGGGTGATTCTAGAAGCCTATCTGTTGAAATTTGGTACCGGAGGACAGGTGGTTCCCTAAGGCTTTGATCTTTGACCTAGGGAAAAGTGTCCAAAAGAATTTAATTTTTCTCCTAAAGTGACTTTATAATTTTTATAAAGTCAAATCTAATTTAAAAGTGACTTTAAGTGATAACGTTACTAAAATCTAATTTTAAAGTGACTTTATTAAAGTCAATGTAAAATTAGAAAGGAAAAGTGACTTTGGAAATAAATGACTAAGTGGGTCTTTATTAAAGTGGGGTGAATTAAAAAATAGAAAGTGAGATTTAAATGTGCATTTAATCTCAGCCCTATATCTCAATCTATTTCAGCCATTGGATTTAGGGATCACCCAAAAGTCACTTAAGGTTGGATTAAGAGAGGAAAAGGAGGAAAAAATCATTCATTCTTTCATGAGAAGATTGAGAGAGAGAGAGCAAGAGAGCAAGGGAGATTTCTGGACAGGAAGGAGAAGGAGGCAGCAGCTTGGCACACATACCAAGGCAGCAATTAAGCAAATCCATACAGCTGAATGAACAAATAGTGAAAGGCAGATTTTTACACAGAAATCGAGGCAGTTGATTTTCTGCACAAAAATCGAGGTTTGTACAGTCTGTCCGTACCGTCCATACAGCATGTACGTACCATCTGTACATCCATTCGTACCATCCATACTACCATCCGTACCTTCCGTACAGTAGCCGTACAGTATTGTGTTGCTGTTTGGAAATTTCCAGTGGGCTGTGAGGCTCAGAAATCGAGATAAGTTGTAAATTTGCTTGCTGATTTTTGTTGAATATTTCTCACTGTAAAAGGCAATTTTCAGAAATAAAGAAGAGCTCTCGAACTGGTTTTCCCCAAGAGTTGTAGGGGATTTTTCCAGGGTCACCCTGACCAAAAATCTCTGTGTTTAAATGTGTTTTAATGGCTGTTCGTAACTGCTGAATTTTATTTCTGCATTTTCCAACATTCTGTAAAATTTCCAGAATTTGTGTTTTCGGCAAAAATTTATTTTTTCAGTGTTAAATGTATGGATATGGGAATGGGCATTTAACTATATGGGAGAAATAAGGTGAAACTAAAAACCGGGGTGGGAAAACAGAAATTTCTACACTATCCACAACAGAGGCTCAAATATGTGGCTTGCTTGTCTTGGAAGACAAGATGGAAGGCTCTTTAGGAAGGACTTGGGGAAAATTTCTAGTGTTAGGTTTTGAGTATGTTTCTTATAAAGGAGATTCCTAAGTCTTAGAATTCGTGGAAACTTGTGTTTCAGGTGATCATTGAATAATTAACCTTAATAGTGCATGGGACCACATGAGACCAAGTCGACTTGAGGTTCGATCAAGGGGATAGGATTTAGCAACCAATGATATGCTTGACCTAATTAGGGAGGGGAAAGGGATCAAGGAATGAATTTTCAATGAAAGGAAATGCAATGATCCCAGTGAGGTTTCTAGCCTAAGGGAAACCCAGGGAAAGAATTGGTCTTCAAGCTAGGGCTTGTGATATCTCAAGATCCCACCATCGGAATCTATTGAAATTTGGAGGGATTTTTTAGGACACAACAGCGCAGTTGTGGACCAAAAATCGAAGTATTTGGAGTGCTAGATCATGAGATAACAGATACCCTAAGTGACCTTGAGGACTAGACCTAGAGAAGAGGAAAGGGGAGAAGGAAAATAGGTTTAAGGTGATCACCTTTTGGTGGACCAGTAACTTATACTTTGGGATATTGGAGTCAAGAAGAATATAAGAATGGACTTTGTTTCTAGGTCAAGGAGGCCTCAAGATCAACTTTGTTTCTCATTAGGGCAAAGGAGAGTGACCTTAAAAGATTTTACACTTCATTTTGCAAGGTCAGATGGCTTGTCAAGATAAATTCAACCGTAGAATTATACCTAGGAAAATTCGTTCAACATCCATGACCCATACATAGATATATGCTATATAGAAACATAATTCCACAATTTCGCAGTAAATGCATGCAGCAACTATCCCTAGTATTGCGAAAATCTCATCATCAATGCATGTGACAAAGTAAAAGAATAAATAGAAGAAAAATTATACTTACATATAAGATAACATATCCAACCACCAATAAACTTGACAATCAAGAACCTCCACGATAAGAAAAGACAATCCATACATCAAAATTCATCCATGTTCTAAAATTTCATCCACCAAGAAGGAATAGAGAAAATATCAAGAGAGATACAAGTCCAAAGAAAGTGATGATGAGAAATTAACTCTCATCATTTGTACTTATACACTGCTAATGAGTTCGATTTAGCTACTTAAGTCTACATTGGCCCCTAAAATAAAAATAATATGAAAATAACTAACTTTTGGTGACAAGCCCACCAAACTAGCTCATAAACAAAATAACAAGTCTCTCAAGAGGTCGAATAATCAATAATACATGTCATTGGGCTCTCTAATAAGTCTGATGAATTCCATTAGAGTTATAATGATGAATAGGACTCCCAAAAGTAATGGACAATGGGTTGGCCCCTTTTTCTCCACATAATAAACATGTGGTGCTCCCAATGGTTGTGAGGACACACAAGTGACCTCATGGGTCTCCAAGTAAGTCGATGATGTTTGTAGACAATCTGTAATGGTTCATATGATGGTGTAAGTGATCCAGGGGTCTCCAAACACAAGCAGAAATCCTAGAGGACTCAGAAAGGGTCAAAAATCAAAGTGTTTGGATTGTACTCGAACTAGGTTCATGTTGAAGATCTCGTCGTTTTGATCGCAGTGGTGTGAACGGTTCATCAAACTGAGTCCATATGCGAAAGTTAGGAGTAGTCAAATTTCAGGGTTGACTTGGATGACTGAGCAGGCTTAAGGAAGCAGCGATTTGGACAAAATCCAGCCACCAGATTCCGGCCAACCTGGGCCAGAGTTCGGGAAAATTTGTGGCCTACTTAAATTGACTCCTTCAGTCAATTTTCTGAGTTTACAAAACAATCATTTAACATAAAATCAAAATATATATATATATATTAAGTGGTGGCAAGCCATGACCCTCGCCACCCCCATCGCACCCACCATATTATATTTATATGTCGTTAGTTAAATGTGAGGCCAACGGGAATTGAACTCGCCCGGCCCCCACCAGGGAGCCCCATAATACCATTCCAACCCACACCATTTAATACAACCAACCATTGAAGTTGCTCCAAATTTAAAAAGGTCACGCTCTTTTATTAACGTGCCATAAAACCGCGTGCCCAAATTTGATATGCGCCAAAACAATAAAGAAAACCGCGTGTATTTTTGGCGAAGGCAGGGTTTGATCCCTCGACCTCCCCGCTTCAAACACTCCGGCTTAAACCAACACGCCAAACAAACTCCATTGGGAGATTTGTCGACCCAACGTTATATAAACCTTCATTTTGCTTAGTGCGTCAGGCATGGAGGAGCGAAGGAGCGTGCATGCAGATCGAGACATAATTTTTTATTAATTTTGCAGGTGGAGCCATGAGCTTGGAAAAAGAGCAGGCGAAACTATGATTGAGCCAAATTCTCAGGAGAGCAAAATTTTTCCAGTGTCCAAATTGAACAAATTTTATGTCGATCTTACACCTATCAGCGACACGAACCCGATGGCATAGTCAGACTTTTGATCTAAGCAGTAGATCTTCAGATGACCCGGAGGAGGGAATCTTTGAGGAATCTAGGGGGAATCTAAAAGATTCCTTAAGCCCCATATTTTCATTTTCTCAAAATTCGGAAATTTGACAGTCGATTTTACCCTATTTGAGGCCACAAATCTGATGGTGCATTCAGATTTCCCATTTGATCATTTCATTTTTCGACCACTTTTCAAAGTGGAGTGCAGGTGTAAGCATTCATGTGCGAGTAATCATTTCCATGCGATTCGCCGCCGCGAGATTGATGGTATGGCTAGCTTCAGAAGTTTGAAATCCTTTTCTTCAAATGGCCCCAGGATGTGAGGTATATGCAGTATGTTCATGTACTTATTTTTGCTATGAGATGCATTGTGCTGCATAGATCCATGTTTGATGTTTGATGTGGGATCTTGTTTTCTTACTTGTTTCATGATTCCTGCTTGATGTGATGCAGAATCATCTGTGGGATGTACTTGTTATCGTGATTCGTCCTATTATGTTTTGAGATCCCTTTGTTGTATGTTGATGGGATACTCATGTTGTCGTCATGCATGTTTGCATTGAGATCCCTTTTATGCCATCATGGCAGGATGCTTATCATGCATGAGTTTGTGTCATATTGATAGAAGTCTTTTGCTTGAGAGTTCCTGTAATGGAACATCTCTTGCAGCTACTCCTGTGTGAGGGCATTTTCCTTGTATGATAGTGACGTCACCACCTATGTACATCATCACTCTTTCCAGCACTTAGTGCAGCGACCTACACCATCTTGACACCGGGCCCAAAGGGATAATCACTCTTGGACGAACTTCGTTATCAACGTCTTGAGTTTTATGTTCCTGATGATTGTCATGTTCCTTATTCTTTACCACATGCATATCTGTCCCTTTATGCTATTTTAAATGCAATTCTAACAACATCACGAAAGTAAAAGATATTGGTTAAAACCAGGAGTTGAGTCAACTCGCATCAAGTTTGGTATCAGAGCGGTCTTTGCATGGATGTGAATTGCAAGCGTGAACAATTGAACGTGCAGTGACAGAGTATGAAAAAGCAATGTACGATACCATGCTCAAAATTTCCAAAAGGGTGGAAATAATGTATGAAGCTCTAAAAAAGGAGACAGAGGAAAAGGAGCGATTGCAGCGTCAGTGGCGAACCATGAAAGAGGCCCTGGAAGAACTGAAGCACAACAACCAAAGTATTCAAACATAGAACGTTGAATTAAAGATGCTTCTACATGAAGAGAAAGAGGAGAAACATAGTCTGCTACGACAGCTGCAAGCAAAGGACGAGGCCTTGGAAAAACTGTAGCATGACCCATGTGAGGTAAAAAGTAGTTCTCTGAATTCAAGTATGTTTCCTAATGATGATTTCGTTGATTTTGAAAATCATACCACAGGAATTGGCTCTGAACTGTTGAAGAAAATGGATTATGAAGCAAAAGGCTTGGGTGTTAATGGCCAAGGCATTGTAAACCCCATTAAAGTAAAGGAATTACCCCGTCAAACAGGACTTAGGTATGTCGAAAAGGAAGTTGGGGAATGTTGCACGATAGCCTGCAAACCACCAACAATAAATGATGAGAAGCTCTCATCAGTTCTTTCCAATTCGACAAGGAAGGTAAAAGATGTTGATTTCCCTTCAGTTTCATCTTCACATAGTATGATTTCTGCTAGATATTTGGAGATCCCAATTACAGGGACAAACATGAGGCTCCTTACCAGGATGAGTTACAAGGAAGAAGAACTTGGTGTTAATAACCAAGGCATAACTCAACCATTGGAGGTTGTGGAGAGAACTCAATTTTCGGGTTTGAGATACACCGAGGGAGAATGCTCAGAGGTGTTAGATTCTTCTGAGGCATCGTCGAAATCGTCGAGGAAAGAGAATGATGGGAACACATCACCATCATCCCATGGCGGTGTCCATTGCAGGGAAAGAGCTGAGGCAATATCTCATCGCCATAATGACACCAGAGACAGCAAGGAATGGTATAACCAGCCTCGAAATTCGAATGTTCATTTTGATTATAATCGTGTTGTTAAAGATGAACGTAAACCATGGAATCGAAAAACATATACCTTTTGTGGTTTACATAACCATACATTTTCTAAGTGTTGGAAAAGAATAGCAAGACCCAAAAGGAGGAGGCTTGAAAGACCCTCTCAACAGCAGTTAAAGAAACATGTTAAGCAGATCTAGAGGAAGAAGACGTATTGCAGTCATTGCAACAAAGGTGGCCATCAAAGAGCCACTTGTTGGAGGCTCCATCCAGCGCAGTGCCTTAAAGACAAAGTGTCGACGCATGAGCTAGATAAAACGGTTGTCTGACCAGCAAATGCGCCACAAGGAGGCGACCCATTCACATTGATAAGTGATTTCTAGATATGTTAGCTTGTCATGGCCGTGCTTCTGTAAATCATTTGTTTCATTTTAAAATGTAAAAGTGATTATGTGTTTTCCATCACTTGTTAAGCAACAATGATGTCTGGTCTTATTTTGTGTTGCATTTTACACTCTAAAAGTGATGTTGTGTTTCCATCACTTGTCACAGAAAAAATAGTGTTTGGCCTTATTGTTGTAAATCATGTGTTGTAGTGATGATGTGTTTTCCTTCACTTGTTGAAGCAACAATGATATGTTGGCTTTGTTTTCATAGCTGGGGCATTGTTTCCATTTTGATGTAAACTTGACCATCGAGTATGTGTTATAAACTCGTGGCAAGTATGGGATGCTTGGGTCATTACTTGGTCATGTTGATAAGCGTGTAATTTTTAAAACAATGTACTACAAGTTTGCAAAGGTTGCAGGGGTCGTCGCATCGCTTAAGGCTCCGAAAAATAAAGGTGAAGGAGATGGAAGCGAGACCTTTTTAGGATGCTTGTGTTGCAGGCAAGGTACAGAGAAGTGGCAAAGTATTTTCATGCTTTTTGAGGACCAAAAGCTCCTCAGCGGGGAGGATTGATCTAGGTGGCTCCAGACATAGGCAAAAATTCCATAAGACTCAGAAAGAGTCAAAAATCAAAAAGTTTGGATTGTGCTCAAACTAGTTTCATGTTGAATATCTCGTCGTTGTGATCGCGGTGGTGTGAACGGTTCCTCAAACCGAGTTCGTATGCGAAAGTTAGGAGCAGTCAAATTTCAGGGTTGACTTGAATGACTGGGCAAGCTTAAGGAGGCAGCAATTTGGACAAAATCCAGCCACCAGATTCCGGCCAACCTGGGCCAGATTCCGGGAAAATTTGTGGCCTACTTAAATTGACTCCTTCTTTCAATTTTCTGAGTTTACAAAACGCCTAATGATTTTTTTAACATAAAATCAAAAAATAGATATATATTAAGTGGTGGCAGGCCATGACCCCCGCCACCCTCATCACACCCACCATATATATATTTATATGTTGTTAGTTAAATGCAAGGTCGGCAGGGATTGACCCCGCTCGACCCACGTGGGCCGGCCCCCATCGGGCAGCCCCATAATACCATTCCAACCCACACCATTTAATACAACCAACCATTGAAGCCGCTCCAAATTTAAAACGGTCACGCTCTTTTATTAACATGCCATAAAACCACACCCCCAAGTTTAATATGTGCCAAAGCAATAAATAAAACCACGTGTATTTTTTTTGGAGGTGGGATTTGATCCCCTGACCTCCCCGCCTCGAACACTCTGCCTTAAGCCAATAAGCCAAACAAAGTCCATTGGGAAACCTGCCGACCCAACATTATATAAACCTTCTTTTTGCTTCGTGCGTCGGGCATGGAGGAGCGGAGGAGTGTGCACGCGGATCGAGATATAATTTTTTATTAATTTTGCAGGTGGAACCATGAGCTTGGAAAAAGAGCAAGCGGAACCATGATTGAGCTAAATTCTCAAGAGGGAGAAATTTTGCTAGTGTCCAAATAGAACAAATTTAATGTTGATCTTACACCTCTCGGTGACACGAACTTGATGGCGCAGTTAGAATTTTAATCTGAGCAGCAGATATTCAGATGACCCGAATGAGGGAATCTTTGAGGAATCTAGGGGGAATCTAAAAGATTCCTTAAGCCCCATTTTCATTTTCTCAAAATTCAGAAATTTGATAGTAGATTTTACCCTATTCGATGCCACAAACCTAATGGTGCATTCAGATTTTCCATTTCATCATTTCATTTTTCAACCACTTTTCAAAGTGGAGTGCAGGTGTCAGCATTCATGTGCGAGCAGTTATTTCCATGTGATTCGTCGACGTGAGATTGATGGTATGGCCAGCTTCAGCAGTTTGACATCCTTTTCTTCAAATGGCCCTAGGATGTGAGGTATATGCAGTATGTTCATGTACTTCTTTTTGCTATGAGATGCATTGTGCTGCTTAGATCCCTGTTTGATTATTGATGTGGGATCTTGTTTTCTTACTTGTTTTATGATTCCTACTTGATGTGATGTGGAATCATCTGTGGGATGTACTTGTTGTCATGATTCATCATGTTTTGTTTGAGATCCCTTTGTTGTTATTTTGATGGGATACTCAGGTGTCGCCATGTATGTTTGCATTGAGATCCCTTTTATTCCATGTTGGCGAGATGCTCATTATCATCATGCATGAGTTTAGGTCATACTGATAGGAGTCCTTTTTTAATGAGAGTTCTTGTAGCAAAACATCTCTTGGAGCCACTCCTGCATGAGGGAATTTTCCTTGTATGATAGTGACGTCACCACCTATGTACATCATAATTCTTTCTAACACTTAATGCAGCGGCCTACACCATCTTGACACCGGACCTTAAGACGTAGTCCCTCCTAGACGAACTCCGTTATCAACGTCTTGAGTTTTATGTTGTTGATGATTGTCATGTTCCTTCTTCTTTACCACATGCATATATGTCCCTTTATGCTATTTATATTGCAATTCTAACAACATCACAAAATTAAAATATCTTGGTTAAATCCGGGAGTTGAGTCAACGCGGATCAAGTTTGGTATCAGAGCGGTCTTTGCGTGGATGTGAATTTCAAGTGTGAATAATGGAACGTTCAGCGACAGAGGATGAAAAAGAAATGTACGAGACCATGCTAAAAAATTCCAAAAGGGTGGAAATAATGTATGAATCTCTACAAAAGGAGACAGAGGAAAAGGAGCAATTGCAGCTTCAGTTGCGAGCCATGGAAGAGGCCCTGGAAGAACTGAAGCACAACAACAAAAATCTTCAAACAGAGAACGTTGAATTGAAGATGCTTCTACATGAAGAGAAAGAGGAGAAACATAGTCTGCTATGACAGCTGCAAGCAAAGGACGAGGCCTTGGAAAAGATGCAGCGTGACCCATGTGAGGTAAAAAGTAGTTCTCTGAATTCATGTATGTTTCCTGGTGATGATTTCGTTGTTTTTGAAAATCATACCACAGGAATTAACTCCAAACTGTTGAAGGAAATGGGTTATGAAGGAAAATTCTTGGGCATTAACGGCCAAGGCATTGTCAACCCCGTTAAAGTAGAGGAATTACCCCATCAGGCAGGACTTGGGTATGTCAGAAAGGAAGTTTGGGAATGTTCCACGACAGCCAGCAAACCACCAACAACAGATGATGAGCAGCCCTCATCAGTTCTTTCCAATTCGACAGGGAAAGTAAAAGATGTTTATTTCCCTTCAGTTTTGTCTTCACATAGTATGATTTTTGTTAGATATTTGGAGATCCCAATTACAGGGACAAACATGAGGCTCCTTACCAGGATGAGGTACAAGGAGGAAGAACTTGGTGTTAATAACCAAGGCATAACTCAACCATTGAAGGTTGTGCAGAGACCGCAATTTATAGGTTTGAGATACACTGAGGGAGAATGCTCAAAGGTGTCAAATTCTTCCGAGGCATCATCGAAATCGTCAAAGAAAGAGAATGATGGGAACACATCACCATCATCCCATGGCAGTGTCCATTGCAGGGAAAGAGCTGAGGCAATATCTCATCGCCATAATGACACCAGAGACAACAAGGAATGGTATAACTAGTGTCGATATTCAAATGTTCATTTCGATTATAATCATGTTGTTAAAGATGAACGTAAATCATGGAATCGAAAAACATGTACCTTTTTTGGTTTACATAACCATACATTTTCTAAGTGTTGGAAAAGAATAGCAACACCCAAAAGGAGGAGGCTTGAAAGACCCTCTCAACAACAGGTAAAGAAACATGTTAAGTAGATCTGGAGGAAGAAGATGTACTGCAGTCATTGCAACAAAGGTGACCCATCAAAGAGCCACTTGTTGGAGGCTCCATCCAAAGCAGCGCCTTAAAGAAAAAGTGTCGGTGCATGAGCTAGATAAAACGGTTGTCTGACCAGCAAATGCGCCACAAGGAGGCGACGCATTCACATTGATAAGTGATTTCTAGATATGTTAGCTTGTCATGGTCGTGCTTCTGTAAAACATTTGTTGCATTTTAAGATGTAAAAGTGATGATGTGTGTTCCATCACTTGTTAAGCAACAATGATGACTGGGCTTATTTTGTGTTGCATTTTACACTTTGAAAGTGATGTTGTGTTTCCATCACTTGTCAAAGAAAAAATAGAGTTTGGTCGTATTGTTGTAAATCATGTGTTGTAGTGATTATGTGTTTTCCATCACTTGTTGAAGCAACAACGATATGTTGGCCTTGTTTTCGTAGCTGGGGCATTGTTTCCATTTTGATGTAAACTTGACCATCGAGTATGTGTTATAAACTCATGGCAAGTATGGGATGCTTGGGTCATTACTTGGTCATGTTGATAAGCGTGTAATTTGCAAAACAATGTACTACAGGTTTGCAGAGGTTGCAGGTGTCAGCTCATCGCTTAAGGCTCTGATAAACAAAGGTGAAGGAGATGGAAGCGAGACCTTTTCAGGACACTTGTGATGCAGACAACGTACAGAGAAGTGGCAAAGTATTTTCATGCTTTTGGAGGACCAAAAGCTCCTCAGTGGGGAGGATTGATCCAGGTGGATCCAGACACAAGCAAAAATTCCAGAGGACTCAGAAGGGGTCAAAAATCAAAGTGTTTGGATTGTGCTCGAACTAGGTTCATGTTGAATATCTTGTCGTTGTGATCGCAGTGGTGTGAATGGTTCGTTAAACAGAGTCTCTATGCGAAAGTTAGGAGCAATAAAAGTTCAAGGTTGACTTTGATGAGTGGGTAGGCTTAAGGAGGCAGCAATTTGGACAAAATCTGCCCACCAGATTCCGGCCAACCTAGGCTAGATTCCAAGAAAATTTGTGGCCTACTTAAATTGACTCCTTCGGTCAATTTTCTGAGTTTACAAAATGCCTAATGATTTTTTTAACATAAAATCAAAATATATATATATATATATTAAGTGGTGGCGGGCCATGACCCCCGCCATCCCTATCACACCCACCATATATATATTTATATGTCATTAGTTAAATGCGAGGCTGACGATGATTGAACCCGCCCGGCCCACGTGGGTTGGCCTCCACCGGGCAGCCCCATAATACCATTCCAACCCACACCATTTAATACAACCAACCATTGAAGCCGCTCCAAATTTAAAACAGTCACACTCTTTTATTAATGTGCCATAAAACAGTGCACCCAAATTTAATAGGTGCCAAAACATTAAAGAAAACCACGTATATTTTTGGCGGAGGTGGGATTTGATCCCCCGACCTCCCCGCCTTGAACACTCTGCCTTAAAGAACCACACCAAATAGAATCCATTGGGAGATCTGTTGGCCCAACATTATATAAACCTTCATTTTGCTTAGTGCGCCAGGCATGGAGGAGAGGAGGAGCGTGCACACGGATCGAGACATATTTTTTTATTAATTTTGCAGGTGGAACCATGATTGAGCCAAATTCTCGGGAGGGAGAAATTTTGCCAGTGTCCAAATTGAACAAATTTTATGTCGATCTTACACCTCTCAGCGACACGAACCTGATGGCGTAGTTAGAATTTTAATCTATGCAACAGATCTTTAGATGATCCAAATGAGGCAATCTTTGAGGAATCTAGGGGGAATCTAAAAGATTCTTTAAGCCTCATATTTTCATTTTCTCAGAATTCAGAAATTTGACTGTCGATTTTACCCTATTCGACGCCACAAATCTGATGGTGCATTTAGATTTCCTATTTGATCATTTCATTTTTTGACTACTTTTCAAAGTGGCGTGCAGGTGCCAGCGTTCATGTGCGAGCAGTCATTTCCATGCGATTCGCCGCCGCGAGATTGATGGTACGAACAGCTTCAGCAGTTTGACATCCTTTTCTTCAGATGGCCCTAGGATGTGAGGTATATGCAGCATGTTCATATACTTATTTCTGCTATGAGATGCATTGTGTTGTATAGATCCCAGTTTGATGTTTGATTTGGGATCTTGTTTTCTTACTCGTTTCATGATTCTGCATGATGTGATGTGGAATCATCTGTGGGATATACTTGTTATCATGATTCGTCATGTTTTGTTTGAGATCCCTTTGTTGTTATCTTGATGGGATACTCAGGTGTCACCATGTATGTTTTCATTGAGATCCCTTTTATGCCATGTTGGCGAGATGCTCAATATCATCATGCATGAGTTTAGGTCATACTAATAGGAGTCCTTTTTTAATGAGAGTTCCTGTAGCGGAACATCTCTTGGAGCCACTCCTACGTGAGGGAATTTTCTTTGTATGATAGTGACATCACCACCTATGTACATCATCACTCTTTCTAGCACTTAATGCAGCGGCCTACACCATCTTGACACTAGGCCCAGAGACGTATTCCCTCCTGGACGAACTCCATTATCAACGTCTTGAGTTTTATGTTGTTGATGATTGTCATGTTTCTTCTTCTTTACCACATGCATATCTATCCCTTTATGCTATTTAAATGCGATTCCAACAACATCACAAAAGTAAAAGGTCTTGGTTAAATCTGGGAGTTGAGTCAACTCGGATTAGTAAGTGATGCCACTACATCATACAAGTCTTGTGTCATTTTACAACTGCATGTTACAACTATGGGGCCGATTGGGAAAAGGTGAACCAAGTGCATCTTCCTTGTCCAATCGGTGAATCCTGAGCAATATTTGAACATCTATGGAGATCCATGGAGTGTTTTCTATTGATGTGGAGGCCCATTTCTCTCAAAACACACATGACATGTGACAATGTAGCCCTCTAGAGGGTTAGGACCCCGAATAGGGTGTTACATGTCAATTATTCGCCATGACACTTTATCAATTTATGGATATTTTTACCATTCATCAACATGTTGAAACCATCTCCCTTAGAATTCAAACAACTCAAAATATGTTAAAATACATGATAAATTTGGGTCAAATAGCCCTTACACCTTGTTAAGTTCCACTTGCGCCGATTTCCTTAGAGTTTCTCGCGCATGCATTGAAATTAACTCTGAGAACAGTGCAGAGTTGTGCTCTGTCTGCAACTATAAACCCGCATATGTGAATGCTAAAAAGTAAAAATAAAAAGTACATTATAGAAACATAGTTGGTCAAATATTTCCCAACTTAATGCTTCCAGGTGATGACTATTCGAACTATAACCCTCATAAGGTGCATCTCCATCCCTTTTCTCATGGTAACCTAATCCTTCATTAAAGGAGGTTCATCCTCTTCTTAGGGATCTCAAACTTCCCCCTCTTTGATCTATAAAATGACTAGAGGGTTCTGGGATGAAGGAGATCAGAATTCAGAGAATACAAACTTATGCTTTTGGTTTGACATTGGAGAGCTTGTCATCTAAGGAGGAGATTGAAGGCATTTGGGAGGGACCTCACGGAATTAAGGTGAAGGTTGTAAGGCTCCTCTTATCTTCTGATTAATACAAATGAGCACTTTCTCCCATTGATTTTGTCTTTTGTGAATGATAAATAGTTTGCAATTGTTTATTATATTCATTAAGGAAAGATTAATCCCTAATTCCCTTGATCATTAGGCTAAGTTGTTTGAATTATTATATCACATGTGCTTTCGATCCTTTTATGGTTTATGTTTGCAGATTGTTAAATTTAGGTATGTTCTATGCTTAGAGCAATTTACTTCAATTTTTCATATTAGCCCAATAACAATATTTAGATAAGCAATCACATCGGCATGATAGTAAAGTGCAGATAGAACATAAATAGTAGAAGACAAGCCAAGACAAGAGGACACAAGATGTGGCACCAGCCAGGGACAAACCCCAATGTGTGTTGGGTTGTGTTATATTCTTTCCACGTAGTTAACAGGGGGTTTGAGGGGTACCCGTAACCCCACTTTATGGAGTCTGGGTAGCGCCCCGGAAAATTTTGATTTTGGACCCTATGTTAGGTTGGCAGACCCACCTATGGTTTTGTGCATGATTTTAGCACATGTTTTTTGGATGCGATTGTATTTTGGTCCATGGTATTGGACACGATGGTTTTCGATCCATGGTATTGGATGCTTCGGCACGTATAAATATGTATTAGAACATTGAAAGAAACATAATGAAAAATCAAGCTGGTAGTCCTGGTTTTGGGATCCAGTGGGAAAATCTCTGTGTGTATGTGTTTCATGTGTTATGCTCTCGCATTGTTTATTTTTCTGTGTTTTAGAATTCGTATGCAAGTAATTTTTGTACGGGGTTAAAACCTACATTTGGTATCAGAGTTGGGCTTCAAGGGGACACCTTTGTCGCTGAGGGGTTTTGCTCGGACCTATGGTAGACCCTGTTCAGTGGGAGATCTACAAGATCAATTTTGGTGGTGAAAGAAGATGGCGAGCGGTGGAAAGATAGAGATCGAGAAATTTAATGGTCAGAGTTTTGAGTTGTGGGAACTCAAGATGGAGGATCTGTTGGTGGATAAAGTTCATTGGATCGCGGTAGATCCAGGTAATAAACCAACCGGAGTGACCGATGAATAATGGAAGAAGTTGGATCAGAAGGCAAAGAGCACAATACGATTGTGTGTCTCAGATTCAGTATTGCTGAATGTATCAGGGGAAGCTACAGCAAAGGCTTTATGGGACAAGTTAGAGACTTTGTACCAATCTAAGTCTCTGGTAAATAAATTGTTCCTGCGGAAAAAGTTGTATAACCTGAGGATGAAAGATGGAGACTCAGTGACAGAGCATTTGAATGCGTTTAATATTGTGGTAAGTCAGTTAGCATCTGTTGATATTAAAATTTCAGATGAAGATAAGTGCATCAGTTTGTTGTGTTCTCTACCAGATTCGTTGATCCGGATTTAAACAGGAACACAATAAAATACAGAGATAACCATAAAGACAAATATGCAGTGGAAATAATACTTCATTTCATTACTGTAAAATACTGAAATATGCTTACAAATAGAAATGGAAATAACCCAGCTAGGGCGATGGTAGCTTATCTCTGAGAAGAGATGTGTCGGCTACATGCCTCTGAACTGTTCTCCAAAAACTGTGTTACAATGAGGCTCGAGGGCCTATTTATTGTTGAGAAACAATGAAAAACCCTTCACATTCCAAAACCTAACCCTAGAAGATGAAACGCCAAATTGTGGGCCCCGTTTTTTGGTAAGTTGGTACATCAACTTCCCGGGGTCGCGAATTTGTCGCACTATCTCCGTTTGATGCGCATGATAGCCCGTTGGAAGTATCTCGTTGGCAGTGGATTTCCCAAAAAACGTCGTTTAGGGCCTCGAAACGGCTCTGGAAGTTTAGGACCCGAAAAATTGCTAAAAATAGTAAGTTGTGTTATAATTAAGGAAACAGAAAAACTAAAAGAGACAGTTGTGGGGGTCCAAATGGGATAGGTGGGTGGCCACCAACATCCACCTGGATCATTCCTCCCCCCTTAGGAAGCAATGGTCCCCATTGCGTTGAGTTCCTCCTTGAGATGAGGAAGCTTCTGCTGAGCTGGGTCTCTGGTGAGCTGTTCTGCAATCTCTGATGTGTCCAGAAATGGTGGGGAGCATGGTCGGCGACGGTCCACATTGAACACTCGGTGCAAGCGAAGGAATGGAGGAATGTTGTGCTTCAAAGCATTGTTTCCTGTAGCCTTGTTACTGGTGTAAGGACCATGTCGAAGTGGTCTGAGTTTCTGATGGGTTCTGGTAAGGCACTCCCTCTGCAAATGTAACCAAACTTTGTCGCCCACCTGAAACTTGTGTGGTACCCCTCCGGGTAAGGAGAAGTTGTTCCTGTGTTCTGTCACGACTGTATCCCTCTATTGTTGCTGTTGTGTGGAGGAACCCTTCGCGGGGGTCATGGATGTAGCAACGATCTTCCCCTTACTTTGGGAGTGAACCAGACAGAAAATAAATTTCCTAGTCTATGAGATGAGCTTGCTGCCTTTCTTAGCAGTGAACAAAGAGGTGGCGGTAGGTGGGGCTACCTCCAGTATCATGTATAATGAATTATCCAAAGAAATGATGACAGCGCGAGGCCTTGACTCATACACAGCATGTCGCTTCCACAAGTATGGCTGGCCTAATAGTACATCACAAACATCCAGAGGTGTAACATCACACAATACCTCGTCTGTGAAGGTGTTATAGACATTTTTGTGCCTTACATCTCTAAGCATGAAATGTCCATAAACCAAGGGCTCCTAAGTCCCTAAAAGTGTTGTTCTAACTCCTAAAGGAACAAGGTCAACAAATTACAGCTTCTCCCAGAAGTTCTCCACCAGAAACTGCTCAGAATAAGTCAAATCAGGATCATTTCAGCTGCTCCACTAGCCAAGTGCATTGCATAGCACCCAAGCCCACTAGCTAGGTGCGTTTCAATGCATCTAAATGCACTACCAGGGTGCGTTGAGCGGGAAATGACAAGTGGCAGAGTCATTCCACGAGGTGGAGAGACAATGGAAGCTTCCAGAATCTTCTCCAATGACACTTGCCTCACTGAATTCGACCAAGGATGAGTAAGAGGCTTTCAGTCTCCAAGTGGAAGCAAGAACTGACAGAGAGAAGCCACTAATCAATTCATGAGCTGACTCATCCTCCTTGCATACATCTATATATGGATCCCTCATCCCAGAGATCAAAAGGCTGGAATTTTGCACATTGTAAGGAATTGTTGTTGCTTTTGAGATACATATCAGAGAATTGGGTGATCTATGCTTTGTTGGGGTTGAAGAAGGGACTTTTTTGCTGGGAGGTTGATGTTGGGTCAGGAATCATCAGTTTTAACTCCTCCTGGATCTTCTTGTATATCAATAAAACTATTTTAGTTTCTTCTCCATGCTTGTGTTTCATTGATGCTTGTTACATTTGTATGGTTAGCTTAAATCTAATCCTAAGTTATTTATGAATATAAACCCATGTCTTTGTATAGTTTCCTTCTTCTGTGATCTTACAGGTACTTGGTGAAGCTGGGCAAGTAAGGGAGCAGGTAGCTGGAAGCTGTCAAAGAGAGAGAGATTGGATCAAAGGACTAGCACAAGGCACAGGTTGGTTCATCCTATTCCTCTTTGTTTACAGTTCATAAAGAAGAATACGAAAGTAGTTTTCTCTGTTTGTTTCTAAGGTAGCTGTCACACCTTAGTGGGATAGAGTCGTTCTAAATAGACACTTTTCCCGATAACAAAATGGCGACTCCGCTGGGGATTAAACGTGTCTAGTTAGTTTGTTTGTGTTTCTCTTGTTGTTTGTTTCATAAACTTAGAAGTAGCGATCGAACTGCATTTGCCATTAACAAATGCAAAGTAGACATCTGCTGCTTCAATCCATTCACTGGATCTGTTTATGATCTGAACAGCTGATTCATAGACCAACTAATTGCCCTTGTGATAGCTCGTAGAACCCCCTTAGATCTACCTCTGATTGTGCATTACTGATTGCTTTTACTCGGCCAAAAACCATAGATTAAACTGCAAACCGTGACCCAGAACCCGGATAGAATTCTCATTTCTGCCCCAGCGCAGGCTCTGTGAAGAGGTTCTGCATTTCAACGCACTTCCCGAGAGGGCTACCTGCACTGCAATGCAGTTTCTCTGTGTAACAGGTGCGCTGATCAGCCTAGCCCTGTGCAGCTGAGGTTCTTTGCTTCATTTTTTCAGTTTTGTCTCTAATTTTTGCAGCCTGTGATCAGTACTTGACTGTTTCAAACCCCTTTTCCTTACTGATATTCCACCTCAGTTGTACAAAATAAACTGTAGATGTTTTTATGTGTTTGTTGCGTCATTTACAGTTTTCCATTGCAAAAGTAGAATAGTCGTACTGTCATCCTTTGATTTAGATCTGTCGCAAGTGTCGATTTTGATCATAGGAGAAAGTTTATTTGCTGTTGATAGTCGATTATGCTTGTACTTTTTCCTTTGGTTTGAATTTGTGACTTTCTAGTGTCGAAACGAGTATTTATTTCAAAATCATAAAGTGTCGTAATCATCTCTACCTTTTGATTTCGAAAAGAAGCTTGTTTGTGTTTGTCACTTGAAAGCGAATTCAGATTTGTACATCAACTTTCTTTTTAGGCATCAATATTAAGAAAGTGGAAAACAAAACACATGCATGTGCATTTGCATATTGGCAGTCTGTTTGGCTTGATTTAGGAAAGTGCATTTACAGTGTGCTCTTTGCTCTTTGAGAAAAGATTGTGTCTTTCTTTTCCCCTAGTAGCTAGGATTTTCATTGCTGAAAAGAGATAAAAGTTTGTTTATCATCTTTAGATTGCATTTTAGGAATTATATCTACATCTCGTGGTGATCCCAAAAGGAAAACTTCATAAGAAGATCAACTTAAAATAACTTCAATGAACTTAACAACGCTTTGGAACTTAACGCACAACATTTAGAGGTCTAGGCTAGAGACGTATTCCGGCGTCGTAAAGCCTGGTAACTGTTGTCCTCATTGATGGTTGGGTGATTCCTCCACTTTGAGACGATAAGTGCCAGTATGGACTTGTGCTCCCACGTACCGTCGAGTATATATTGGGAGACCCCTATAGGCTTAAAACCTTTTATCCATAGGAAGCCGTGTCGGCCACCCTACTGATCGCAATGCACTGAACACAGCATTCGGGAAGATTGACTGCCGTACCGTAAAAAGTATTCTGCAGTTTTGCGATTGGTTTGGTACTCCCTCTACCTAGACCTCCAGAGCAGTCCCTTTCGTTCCTTTTCAGACTCTTTAACGGAAAAGGTCCATCTGAGGACTTGTCACTTCAGACTCATTAAAAATCGAAGGAGACTAGAGTCATCTTTTGTTTTTTCTCGACTCTTAAAAACTGAAAAAACAAGTTGTGTCAAAAGCGTCTAAAATTCATTTAATTCGGAAACATACCTTCCCTTTATTTTAGTTGATCGAGTAATCCGCAATCGTGGAAGAAAGTCAATTGAAACCCCGTCGTTCGTGGAGGCTTACGAGTCAACCGTCTTTGTCTCCGGAATCGAAGCCAGTACGGACAAAGCGAACTCGTTTAACCGGTTCCAAATCTCCTATCAAAGTTAGAACAAGTGTTCTAACGACATCAGAGACTCCGGTTACTCCAAACATTTATGGAATCCTTGCCTCAACAGAAGAAGTTCAACAGCCACAGAAGGAGAGTGGTACTGATCCTAGTTTGAGAATAAACACTTATGTTACCGAACCAGTTCCATCTACAACCGGTTCGGAGAGTCTTACTCTTCAAACATCTGTCGCTACTTCTTCGGCACCAGAAATATTTTACGGACCTAACGGTCTTCCCCTTCCACCTGGTCTGATTGTAATAGAAGAAATTGTAGAAGATCCTCAAACAAGTACTCCAACGCACTTTGGAGTCGGGATCACTCTATATCCTTCGACATCAGAAGTTAGTCTACCACCAGCGGAAGTTCCTGTAGAATCGCTAGGTAATCTTTGGATAGACTACAAATGTCTGAACAACCTGTCAACATCTAGGACTGTGTCATCTGACACAGCGACGGCAGAACTCCCTGCTGTCACTTCGACAATGTTTGTCAGCATATCATTTGTCCCGACTAGCTCTCAACCGCTAGAAGGAGCCCATTCAGGAGCTATTTCGACAGTCTGGTCCATTCCTGTTTGTTCATCCAGAATAATATCCGGAAACTCTTATGTTGAGTCTCAACAAATTGATCCATTTGGAGGTCAATTTGGGCAGTCTGGTCCCCAAGGGCAAACAATTCCCTTGAGTTCTGGATTACCACCGTATGGGGGGCAGTATGCCCTTTCATTATCCCCTCCAGGAGGATATCCATACGGGAGTTCACAACAGCATTCAGGTTATACTGGAATTACCTCAAGTGGTTGGGTACCTATACTACCTCAACAACCAAGAGTTGTGTATTCAATGCAACAATGCATACCTATGTCGAACATCCCGACTACGCCAGCTATTGTGACGGTGTCGCAAGTTCAAGCAATGCCTGTTGTATGCCAACCTCAGGTTTCTCAGGTTGTAATGCAACAGCCCCTTGACCCTGCGACTCAACCACAATCGCCGACTAGTGGGGCGACACAGGTCCAGTCGGGTACAATTACCCCTCACCTTGGTCAAACGGTTAGTATCGGGCAATAGCACATGGCCTCACAACCATGGCTGGTGCAATACCAACAACCGCAATTCCAACAAGTATACCAAGGTTCTGAGTAGCAAATCTTTGCGAACAGTGGACAGTCGTACATTCAAAACGGTCAAAATCAACCATTTTACAATGGTCAAGTCCACCAACCTTACCAAACATACCAGCATCAAATGCATTATGCCGGTATGCAAAGACCAACTGCTCAGGCGATTCCATCATATCATGGGTATGCTTCACCTAACCTGAATCAACAGTTACCATTCGTGGCAACTTTAGAGTTACCTAATTTAAACCGGTTAACAAACGATCCAATTGCTTACGCCCCTTGGTGGCCAGCGATTCTGCATAAACTTCCATCAAATATTCCAAAATTTAATGGAAATCCGGGTGAAGATCCATCGAATCACGTGATGACCTTTCATCTATGGTGTTCATCAAACGCCCTAAATGATGATTCGATAAGACTTCGCCTCTTTCATAGGACATTAACGGGTCCAGCGGCAAAATGGTACATTGAATTGCCTAGAGCTTCGTTCGACAACTTCAGTACCTTAGCCACAACCTTTTTAACCCATTTTCAATTACCAATAAGGTATGAAACGGGAACAGAACTTCTTACCAACTTCAAACAGACAACGGCCACTCACATATCTGATCATATACATGAGTGGCGACGTCGTCGTAGGATGGTAAAAATGTACGTCCCCGATTAGCTTTTAGCTGAATGGTTTATTAAGTCATTACTGCCTTCCATCACGGAAGATGTGGCAAAGGGGGGAGTCGTAACAGAAGAGCAAGTTATCGCTCATGCACAATATCTGGACTTGATTTACACTCAGTCCGGCACGCTCTACGACAAAATACCTGACGCCCCTAGACCGGAATTCTCAATTCCTCCTCCTCCTAAATCGAACAATGACTCTCATGCCGGCGATGGCGTGATTGGCACGACAGACACGAAATCGACAAAGGCTACATCCAAGAAGGCCCGTAAGATTTCAGGTCAAAATGAAAAATACGAACTTCTTGCTTCAGAAGTAAATGTTGTATCGACAGATAAAGGCAAAGAAACCAAACAACCAGGAAGAAATAAGAAAGGAAAAGGGGAGAAGAAGAAACAGGAGGAATCATCACCTGAAAAATCTTCTTCAAACCCTCCTGGAAATAGGAAACTAAAATTTCCATGCATGATATGCGATGAGGATCATCGGACAACGAATTGTCCACACAAAGTTGAGCTTAAGAAATTCTTTAAGAGTTCGAAAACCTCAGCAGTGTTAACTGATCCGTTTCCAAATCCAGGAACAAATCTGGTTGAAAGTGGAAATGCTTCCCCGTCTCAAGTGCTAATGTTGTCGATTTCAAAACAGCAGAATGATGCTTTGATTTCGACAAGGAACAAAGATTACGGGAATCCGCAGCTGTCGAAAAACAAGGATAAAGATCAACCAAGTAGTTCGACAACAACTTCGACAGAAGTTGTACCACCCACCATCCCTGAATTGACAATAAAACCGCCGAAGGGAGTAGTACACAAGTCGATGTTTAATCCCCGCGCTAGAGCGGCACAGCATTATAACATAGTGGAAGATTTGGCCCAATCGTCATCCGCTATGTCGACTCTTGAAGTACTACAAAATTACCCATCCCAAAGGCAGGCTTTATTATCAGCCATTGGTGGGATCGATCCGAAGGATTCCAATCTTGTATCCTTCGACCACAAAGGATACGATCCTTAGTTACCAGCTCAACTAGCTTTCCTTGTTCAAGTGAAAGCCCTCAACAAAACTGTTCATCGAACAATTATTGATGAGGGGGCATCTACATGTATTATGTCGATGAGTTGCTAGAAAACTTTAGGATCTCCAACCTTGTCGCGGTCTGCGACGACATTAAAAGCATTTGACGGAAGGACATATACCCCATACGGTATCCTAAATAACTTGAAAGTTGAACTAGGAGGGAAAACAGTAGAAATAGATGTTGAAGTCATCGATGGGAACCTTGATTACAACATCCTACTAGGACGACCATGGATATATGCCATGGCAGCTGTTGTGTCGACGTATTTTAGAAAGATTGCATTTCCCTTTCAGGGAGGGATTACAATCGTCAATCAATAAAACTTCCTCCCCAATGGTTCTCAAGTTACAGAAAGCATTCCCATGATCCATAACAGAAGGGCTTGATGCTGTAGGGAAGGCGGCACTGCTGGCGAACTTTGAGATCTCGTCCTTCGTGAAGCCAACTGATACTATACGGCTGTGGGTGTGGTGTAGTTGGTAGGCCCAACCGCTTCACGACCTCTTCTGAAATCAGGTTCTTTTGGCTTCCACTGTCGACAATGAATTGCAGCGACGAACCCTTCACCCACATCTGTGAGTGGAAAAGGCACTCCCCCTCTTCTCGATCTGCAGGTTCATTCTTCTGGATCTTGGCAGTGGCAACCGTGGCGCTGGGATCTGCATCAATGATCTGCTTCCCTTTGCCATTCCCCTTGTGAGGTTCTGGCTCAGGGTTAGAACATGCATCTGATTCGGAAGCCTTCAACTCAGCCACCAGTGACTGCTTGGTCCGACACTCACTTGTGTTATGAGTGGGACTCTTGTGGAACTCACACCACGTTCCTGTGTCCTTCTTCGACTTCGTGGTGTTTTTCTTTTCTTGCGGCTTCGACGGGTTGTCTTGGGTCACCCCGCCTTGGCTTTTTCCTTTGGGCTTTGGATTTGTAGATCCAAAGTCTCGCTTCTTCTGTTTGAACTTTTGCTTGATTTTGACAGCGTATCGGTATGTTGTGCCGAGTGAGGAGATGTTCAAGAACTCCATCTCTTCCTGGATGTATCTGTGTAGGCAGCCGCGGTATTTGAGTACCAGATGCAGCTCAGAATCTTTGATACCCAATTGTGTGTGAAGGGTATGAAAAATGTTTGTGAACTCCGGCACATCTTGGTCTCGTCCCTACCGCAGTGTGGTCCATTTGATGTATTTTTCCTCATAGCTTTTGACAGGGTAGTACTGCTCCTTGATGGCATCCCGGAAGTCATTCCAAGTGGGTGTGGCTGAAAACAATGAGCCTGTACTTTCATCCTTCTGTTCGCAGTAGGTTTCCCACCAGTCCTTGACATGGGGGGTTGCTTTGAGAAGAGCGAAAACAATCTTTTCCCGACTTGAAAATTCATGAACAGAAAAATACCCATCGAGCAGATTTAACCATTTATCTACGGCATCTGCGTCTATTTGACCCTCAAAGATGGGGATTTGAAAATTAACTTGTACCTTAAACGGTGTGGCATTTCCAGAGTAGCTGTTGGAAGCCGATGCGTCGCCTCTAGGTAGCCGCTGAAGGATTTGGGCAAAGTTATCCATCATCGCGTTCCTTTGTCGCTCGAGGGCTTCTTCGAGCAAGATTTTGATAGGATCTCCTGCCCCCTCGTTTTTCTTCTCATCCGCCATGGGAGGTCGTCGAGATTTGCGAGGCTGGTCTTGTAAAGGTTCGACCAGTTCCAAACCTAACTCCTTATATCTCGACCTCGTTGGGGACATGCAAAGAAAAACAGAGAAAAAACAGACCGCTCTGATACCACTAATCCGGATTTAAACAAGAACGCAATAAAATACAGAGATAACCATAAAGACAAATATGCAGCGGAGATAATACTTCATTTCATTACTGTAAAATACTGAAATATGCTTACAAATAGAAACGGAAATAACCCAGCTAGGGCAATGGTAGCTTATCTCTGAGAAGAGATGTGTCGGCTACATGCCTCTGAACTGTTCTCCAAAAACTGTGTTACAATGAGGCTCGAGGGCCTATTTATTGTTGAGAACAATGGAAAACCCTTCACATTCCAAAACCTAACCCTAGAAGATGAAACGCCAAATTGTGGGCCCCATTTTTGGGTAAGTTGGTACATCAACTTCCCGGGGTCGCGAATTGGTCATATTATCTCTATTTGATGCGCATGATAGCCCGTTGGAAAGATCTCTCCGAGGACTACGACGAAAAAGACAATTTTTAGACAGAAAAATCGCTGGCGGTGGATTTCCCAAAAAACGTTGTTTAGGGCCTCAAAACGGCTCCGGAAGTTTAGGACCCAAAAAACTGTTAAAAATAGTAAACTGTGCTATAATTAAGGAAACAGAAAAACTGAAAGAGACAGTTGTGGGGGTCCAAATGGGATCGGTGGGTGGCCACCAACATCCACCTGGATCATTCGTGGGCTAGTGTGGTTATTGCAATAGGTAGCAATGCAACTGCCTTGCATTTTGATGAAATAGTCTCATCCTTGCTGACAGAGAGATGAGACGGAAAAATATGGAGAGCCAGAATGGTGATGCCTTGTCTGTACGAGGACGGTCCCAGAACAGAAATAAAAATAAGTCATCGAGTGGGAGATCTAAATCTAGAGGGAGATCTAAATCTCCAGGAATACCTATAAAGGTGGTGTGCTGGAAAAGTGGAAAGGAAGGGCACTTCAAAAGGGACTATAAATCTAAAGCTCCTGATAAAGGAAAGGGATCTGATGATGCTCCTTCTACAAAGGCGAAAACCACCTCAGATGAAGGTGGGGATGTGTACTTAGCTTCTTCGAGTACACATGTAGAACATGAGGCATGGTTGATTGACTTAGGTGCATCCTTTCATTTCACTCCCCATAAAAAGTGGTTCTGCGAGTATGAGAAATATGATAGTGGTGATGTCTTCTTGAGGGATGATAGGAAGGCTAGAATCATTGGTCGTGGAAAAGTAAACTTGAAGTTGCAAGGTGGAAGGGTTGGAACACTTCTGGGTGTTCTACATATTCCTTCATTGGCTAGAAATCTAATTTCTGTAAACAAGTTGGATGATGCAGGTGTAAAAAACAGTGTTCGAGAAAGATATCTGCAAGATGGTTCGGGGAGTACTGGTATTGATGCGGGGAGTTCGGACTGAAACTCTGTACAAGATGCAAGGTAGCACTGTTGTTGATGGGTGCAACAGTTCTATGGTTCTTGAAAGTGGAGCAGAAAATCTAGTGGTCTCTAGAGAGAGGACCATGCTGTGGCATCAAAGGCTTGGACATATTGGAGAAAATTGCCTTCGAATACTTCATGGTAAAGGTATGGTATAAGGTATGAGTAATAGCTCTCTGGATTTTTATTTCTCTGGAATGTGGCAACAGCCATTGACAAACACCAATGTGGGGAAACCCTTGATCAATTCTTCTTATATTCTTCAATAGTTCAGCAGAGAGAAAGAGATAGAGTACAATGATTTGAATTCAATACTTGACTTTCCAAATAGGAGATCAAATATCTTCTCCATGAAGATGACACAATGAGGTTGGAATTCTGATACCAAGGACTGAAGACATACAACAGATGATAGGCCTGGAACAGCTCAACCAATCACCCAGATTACTGAGGCTTTCCTTCCATAAGACTCTCCTTCCTTTGTTTCTTCATTGATCATGTCAAGTCTGATCATATGGCATCTTATATATGCTGCAAGGATTGGTGCATATCTTGGCAAACCTGGTCACTGGTTAGGGCACAAACTCTATGTGCTACAACACCCTAAACACACCCCACAGTCCACCTATTGACTGTGGCTAGCCTTCATACAGTCCCTCCAACTATATGTTGCCTTATATGGTTGATAACCTTTTGAACCCAGGTCCTAAAAGGCCAATCGGTGTTTGAATCAGTCCTTAAACAATAGTCCCTTGCTCTTCCTTCAAGCGGATTTTACTGCCATGAAAATCGAGCTCAAGAACAACCTTATCATGCACAAACAACCTTGAATTAGGCCACAGTGTCACCTATAGCAATGTGGATTTAACATAGATCCTTCACGCTGTTGAGGTATTCCTTTTGCTGCAGCTAGGTCCACACTTCTTGCGGCGTCTTAGGGTCCCTTTCAAGTTGTGTTTAGGGCTCCTCAAAATGTGGCTTTAGGCCTTCTTATGTTGTGGATTAGGGTCTCACAAGTTGCAGCTAGGAGAGATGCGTATAAGGCCTTTTTATGACAGCGAATAGGAGCCTCTCTAGACTATGTATGGGTCTCTCTTGAAAGCGGATTAGGGCCGCTGGTTAGGTCTCTTGAATTTTTTATTTTTTCTTTAGGTTTCCCTCCCTGTGTTGTGTCTGCTTGTAAATAGAGCACAGCTCTGCACCTTTTTTGTCGTAGCAACCGAGCGCATGCGCTTTGTTTCCTACTGAAAGCCCGCAAATGCCTTGAAAAAATTTTAAAATGTCATGCTAGCTCCCTGAATTTGTCTTTCTAAAAGTGTCATTCTATTTGTTTAGATTATGTGTTATCTCTTCTGAACTCAATTGATTGCTTTGTTGATGATTTTTGAAGATTAGGTCTTTTTGAAAGAATACCTTAGGGTTTTGCCTAGTTGATTCGTTGATTGAACAAAACAAGTTTGAATGTATTTCTCTAAGTGATATTCTTATTTTTTTCTGTCAAATACACTATTTAAGCCTTAAATATTGCATATTTGTGGTCAAAATCGCTTTGAATTGCAAATTAATATTTCTGAAGACCTTGTGCTTTTGTGAAATAATTATAATTGTTTTTGCTTGATAAAAGAAGTTGTTGCTTTCATCTTGGGAAAAATTTTGCAATTGCATTGTTATTGTCTTTAAATCAAAGCATTCGTAATAGAATATGTTTTTTCTCTAACCTTATTGATTGATTTTTGTGTACTTGGAAGTTTTGAGTGATTAGAAGAAAAGGGTGTTTAAGTTTATTTTGATGATTAGGGAAATCTGGAAATTACTTTGTTGACTGCATTTTCATTACAAAATAGTGAAATTAGTTGCTTTAAGAAATTGTAAAAGTTGTGAGTTTTTGTATTTCATTTATCAAAAAATCAAACAAACTCTTTCTTTTCTCTAAATAGAATTTCATTGAAATTGAAAGTTTCTTTTTCATTTTAAAGTGCATTAATATTTCGAGTCGTGTCACAACAGCATAAGTTTCACCTTCATCACTCATTGAGTAGAAGAACATCTTAATAATACAACGTTAATTAAAATTCACCTAGAATTTATATTTTTTAGGGCTCTTTTCACCTACAAAAGCTTAAGTGTATGGCTCTGGAATAGGGGAGGAAGTAAATTTTCCAAAGCTACAAAAGAACAATGGAATCTTGAGTTAGGAGAGAGAAAATCCAATTATTTCCGTTTTTCTCTAGGAATGTCTTCTTATACATGAGTTAAGAACGAGGTCGTGTCAACTCTGGTGAAGTGATCTAACCCACTTCATTGGCCTAGATACAGAGATTTACACATATTACAACGGCACTGAAAGGTACTTGGGGTCACTTAAAAGTAAACCTCCAATTGATCATGTGGAGGAACCTTCAAGGGGATTGAGCTTGTTACTCTGCCCTTGCGTGTACGTCCGATATACCACTGCCCCCCTAGGTAAAATTGTTGTATTTCGTAAACTTAGTGACTGTAATCCTACGTCTCTACCTAAGGTGACGACAGAGGGAAGGTCCTGTTGTACCTGGAATACGCGTCGACTAGACTCACATGGACTCTCTGGAGGGTAATCTTTGCTCCAGATAGTTTATAGCAGAGTTACTCGCACCAGACCGTTTCATTAAGCAGGTTGTCAGGTTAACTGATTCCAAACGTTCATTTTCTATAAAAAAAATTCACCTTGATCTCTTCGATATTGGATTTCATCACCAACTAGTAAATATTGATCTCTGTGAAGAGTAAGTTTGTATGGTTTGAACTCCTAGATTTTTGATGCGTGTTACTTTCTGTGTTGTTTTTTTTTTACTTTTTAGAGACTTTAGGTATAATTTAGATATTGTGTGATTAATAAATTGAAATTTTTTCATTGTGGCGGAACTACCAAGACAATCACGTAGGATACTCAGGGACCCCCCTAAGTATACACTGAGTTAGTTAGAAAAGATTAAAGCAGAAAAGTCTAAATCATATTAAACTGAAACTGCAGCAGAAACTGAAACTTCTACTATTTTAGACTTTAATGTAAGAGGAATTGAAGTTAATCAACCTATAACATCTACTATTTTAGGCCTTGAAGTGGCAGAAATTGAATCTGATCAAACTCAGAATTTAACATCACACTCAGTAGCAACTGATTTACAAATTACTGAACTCATTTCAACTGAATCAGATACTGGAGAATCTTCTGATAGAAACCTCGTTTCCGAACCAGAAATTCATACGTCTGCTACAGCAGATATTCCGGATCCTCCACTTTCACCACGTGTGAAACTTATCATTACTGATAGTCTCCCTCCTAGTCTTATTTCCATTGAAGAACTTGTTTCGAACGAAGAGGAAGAACCTATAGTTTCTACCAGTGAGCCTGTGGATTTCGATCTCTTCACCCTGACCCTTGGTATTTTACACCCTTGAACTTTTTAGGACAAGGGATTCCGTGTTGGAAATAATACTGAGAGGGGGGGTGAATCAGTATTATCAGATCAATCAAACTTTTTCAATGCTCAGAAACATATACGCTACTTCAGTTAAGTGAACCAGCGTGTACACGCTACTGTGACTAAGTAAAACAGCGTATAAGAAGAAAACTCACAATTTAGTTAGCTTATTCTTCAGTTAAGTGCATCAGGACATTATTCACCACATTAACAGTAAACATGTGCAGTATAACAGAACAGATCAAAAACCACACACATGAACACCAAGATATAAGGTGGAAACCCAATGTGGGTGAAAACCACCTGCTGCAAGTTGTCTCTATCTTTCTTTAATATGAAACTTCAGTTTACAATCTTTTGTACTGGTGCAGCCTTATACCAGTACGCAGGCTACAACCTGCAGAAGGCTACAACCTTCTCTCGTTCTCCAAACTTCCTTGGAAGGGAGCTCCAACCCCCTTTGCTCTTGTACTAGCCAAGATACTAGTACGTAGGTGCTGACCTACAATCTTCTTTCTTTCAGGTATCACTTTTCATACATTTTCAGACTTGGATATTCCTGAAGCACAACATTACAATCTGAAGACCACAATTCATTCAATTTCCACAATAGATCATTGAAGCATAAAACAACCAAACTTTGAATCACTGAACCACTGAACCCTGTCAATCACCAGTTACCAGAACACAGAGCAGACTACAGAACTCTGCAATAACAGTCAGACCCCACTGTAAACCCAAAATCAAACTTCAAAAGATATACGCTACTTCAATGAGCAAAACCCGCGTATACACGCGCTTTTACCGAAGCCAACCTGCGTACAGATCTAAAAATAAACTTTCTCAATTTGCAGCTGTACCAGACATTAGTTAGACCCAGAACATAACATTGCGACAATATGCAGATCTAGAAATACGCATAATCAACCATATCATGATAGTGCATTTCAAACCATTAGATCCCGATCTATCCTTAGATCTAGTCTTCCATCAACCGATGTGATCTCTCCTTGGCTTAGATCAAGCAACCCAGAACCTGCATATCAGATCTCTTTCTCTCTTAGATATTCAAGCCTTGTCGAAAGATAATTTTGCCTAATGATCTTCTTCTCCTTATATAGTCTTAGGCCTAGCTCAATACCAAGAGCCAAAACCATAGTAACACAATACCATCAACTTCAAAACTAGGGATCGACACGCCCGTCGAGACACAATGGTCCGAAATCATAGGCACAACTTCCAAGGACTAACCACCATGGACCAAAGATACTTTTCCACATACACGCGCTTTTTCTGAATCCAACTAGCGTGTACACGCGACTTGGGCTTAACGAACATGCGTATATGAACTTCCTTGGCATGCTGTACTAAGATCTGTCTTCTGATTAAGTTGCCATCACCTGTACCAACCTCTGAACACCTGTACCATCCTCTGAGTGAGTTGCCATCAAGGACAACACTTGAATCATAATGCCAACAATCTCCCCCTTTGGACTTGATGGCAACCACCACACCAAGTCACTCTCCCCCTTTGACATCAAGGGCAAAGGGCTGTGCTCCCCCTGAGGACATGCTGATACCTCTGCTTGGCTGTGCTGACTCGTGCTCCCCCTGACAGTAGGCCAGATCTGCAAAAGATGTTCTTCAACAAGAACCAAGACTTATACACCATAAGGGACCGTCCTATCACCAAAAGACTCAATACATACATCCATACTCCCTACCAAGAGGGGACATATCAGAAACAACCAATTATATTACAGCATTCATCCCAGGCATAGTGGGGAAACCAACATAGGCCGTTACATGACCTTGACACCATAAAAGATATGACAAGAGAGATACATGACATAGAGACAACAGATCTAGACCAAGACTTAGGAAAGGCACCAGCAACATCTGATAAACATCTTGTTAGATCAGCAACCAGGATTTCTTTCTGAGCTCCTTCTCCTGAAACCAATCAACCAAAACATCTGAATGCCAACAATGTTTTATGAGACTTTTAAGCTGCTCCCCCTAAACCTGTGCCTGTTGCACTCCCTGAAACTGTGCCTGAAGAATTCTGACATTCCCATTGCTGTTCAGAACTTCATATACGCGATTTATCCTGTATAAAACAGCGTATGTACGCGGATATACTTTCTGCAACAAGCGTCCAACATACACGCGACTTACCCATCATGAATCCGCGTATATACGCGCATATCCCTTCCGTAACCTGCGTATACCAACTTTTCTGTAGAACAAACAAACTTCAACAACAGGATGAAGCATCAACTACTCCCAGCTTTTGTCTGAGATATTCAAAAGTTTCCCTGGGCAGTGGTTTTGTGAGAATATCAGCAACTTGCTCCTTAGAAGGAACATACTCCAACTTGACCTTCTGCTCAAGCACTTGTTCCCGAAGAAAATGGTACTTGATTGGTATGTGCTTGGTCTTTGAGTGCATGACTGGATTCTTTGAAATGCTGATTGCACTTGTATTATCACATAAGATAGAGACAGGTGGAGTGCAAGTGATTTGAAAGTCCTGCAAGGTCTGCATCATCCAAAGAAGTTGTGTGCAACAAGATGCTGCAGCCACATATTCTGCTTCAGCTGTAGATAAGGCAATCGAACTTTGTTTCTTGCTGAACCAAGATACTAATCTGGAACCCATGAAGAAAGCACCTCCACTTGTGCTTTTCCTATCATCCACACTTCCAGCCCAATCTGCATCTGTGTAAGCATGAAGAGTGAGATCTGTATTTCTAGGATACCATAAGCCATAGTTTTGGGTCCCTTGAAGATATTTGAAGATTCTTTTGACTGCCTGAAGATGAGTTTCCTTTGGGTTGGCTTGAAATCTTCCAACCATTCCTACTGCATGTGTAATATCTGGTCGAGTACCTGTCAAATAAAGCAAACTCCCAATCATGGATCTATAAGTGGGTTGGTGAACTGCTGCTGATTCATCATTTGCACTGAGGCTGCATCCTGTAACCATGGGTGTACATACTGGCTTTGACTCTTCCATGCCATACTTCTTCAAGATCTGCTTGAGGTATTTGGTTTGAGACAAGAAGATACCTCCTTCATTTTGTTGGATTTGCAATCCAAGAAAATATGTCAATTCTCCAAGAAGTGACATTTCGAATTCTTTCTGCATAACCAAGGCAAAGTTTTGACTCATAGTCTCTTCATTGCTGCCAAAAATAATATCATCTACATAAACAACAAGAATTAGCAATTTGTTATTTTCAACTTTTATATAGAGATTGCTATCTGCTGATCCTTTTGAAAAGCCTTGTTGGTGAAGATATTTGTCCAACCGATAGTACCAAGCCCTTGGAGCTTGTTTGAGTCCATAGAGTGCCTTTTTCAATCTGCATACAAGGTTTGGATCATTCCCAAGAATGAAACCATCTGGCTGCTCAATATATACTTCTTCTTCTAAGTCTCCATTCAGGAAGGCTGATTTCACGTCCATTTGAAATACCTTGAAGTTTTGAAAGCTTGAGAGAGCAAGGAACATTCGGATGGCCTCTAGTCTTGCCACAGGAGCAAAGGTCTCTTCAAAATCTATTCCTTCTTGCTGTGCATACCCTTTACAAACAAGTCTGGCCTTGTTTCTAATTACTTCTCCATTTTCATTTAATTTATTCTTGAAGACCCATTTTGTTCCTATTACATTCTTATCTTTTGGTCTAGGAACTAATTCCCAAGTGTTGTTCTTTTCGATTTGCTCAAGTTCTTCATCCATTGCTTTGACCCAACATTCATCTTTGCATGCCTCTTTCACATTTTGTGGTTCAATGGAGGAGAGTAGTGCCAAGTAGCTTGAAGCTTCTGCAAGTGTCCTTCTTGTTTGTACTCCTGCTTCTTTCTGCCCCACAATCTGAGTTTCTGGATGATTCTTTTGGACATATCTGGATGGAGTCTTCTCTTCTATTCTTGTCTGCTCCTCTGGTTCTTCTTGAGATTCTTCTTCTTCTTGAGGTTCTTCTTCTTCATCATTTCGCCTTTGAGAGTAACCTTCATCTTCTTCAATGTCTTCATGATGAACTTGCCTAGGAATATATCCCTTCTCATCAACCACTATATCAATACTGTCAACAATTCTGCCAAGTCTTTTATTGTAGCACTTGTATGCTTTGCTATGTGGAGAATAACCAAGAAGAATGCCCTCATCTGCTCTAGGTTCAAGTTTGCCAAGTTGCTCATCAGTATTCTTAATATAACATTTGCTCCCAAAGATTTTGAAATGCTTCACGGAAGGAGTTTTACCACTCCAAAGCTCATGAGGTGTTTGAGTGCTGTTTACTCGGACATTTGTTTTGTTAAGAATGATAACAGCAGCATGTGCAGCTTCACCCCAGAAGGTTGCAGGAGTACCTGATTCATCGAGCATAGCACGAGCCATTTGTTGGATAGTTCTGTTCATTCTTTCCACAACCCCATTTTGCTGAGGAGTTCTAGCTGTAGAGAATTCTCTTCTTATCCCATGTTCATCGCAGAAATCGAAAAATTCATTTGATGTGAACTCCCCACCTCTGTCAGATCTGAGGCACTTAATTTTGTGTCCTGATTCATTTTCAGCCAATGCTTTGAAGGATTTGAATTTTTCGAATGCTTCATCTTTGTGCTTCATAAGCCCTAACCAAACAAACCTTGAGAAATCATCAATGAATAATATCAGATATTCTTCTCCTCGAGGTGTCCTTTTCCTAAATGGACCACATACATCTGTATGGACTAGCTCAAGAGGCAAGCTAGCTGATCCTTCCTTCTCTGGAAAGTTAGTTCTGGTTTGCTTTCCAAACTGACAAGATTTGCATATGGTGTTGTCTGGAATTTTGATATCTGGAAGATCGCGAACTGCCTGATATTTGCATGCTTTCCTTATTTGTGAGAAGCTTAGATGTCCCAACCTTCGATGCCATAACCAGTGCTCTTCATCCTTGCTAAGATAGCATTGTTGTTGTCCTTCTTCAAATATGTACAGATTATTTGGAGTTCTTTTGCCTTTGAGAACTGTTTTACCTGTATCAAGATCACGAACAAGACATCCATTCGATCTGAAAATAACCTCGGTTTTTTGATCACACATCTGGCTGACACTTAGTAGATTATGCTTCAATCCATCAACATACAAAACATTTCCAGCCTTGACCTTTTCTTTCAAAGGAGCAATACCTTTTCCTTTTATAGTTGCAGGAGTATCATTTCCAAAAGAAACTTTCTTTCCCTTTTCTAAAGTAGAATAAGATTCAAGTTTTTCTTTATCACCTGTCATATGTTTCGAACATCCACTGTCAATGTACCATAGATTTTCCTGTCCTTCTGCATAAAAAGCTATCCCACATCTTTCTGTCTGAGGTTCCTTTATTCTCCATTTTTTGGTGCTCGTGGCTTGTTCCTTTTTCTCCTGAAACCTGCTCCTGCATTCAGATTCTTTATGACCAAAATTATTGCAAATAGAACATTCAACTTCATTTTCAAGAACCGAAAAGTTGTTATAGGTCCTCTTTGTAATCCCTGTCATACTTCTTTGTTTTTGAGCTTCCCTAGTCATGATTGTTTTATATGCAACACATTGAGCTGCTTTGTGACCAAAGTTATGGCAAGAAAAGCATTGTCCATTGAAGAAGCTTCTGCGGTTATTGAATCTACCAGCCAACTGATTGTAATTTCTATTTTCATCTATTCTTGTGCCAAACTGAGAAGATTTTACCTGTGGTTGGTTGTAGCTTTTGTTCACCCTTAAGAAGGATTGTCCCTGATAGTTTCTGTTTGTAATTCGTCCCTGCTTTACCTGATTATCTTCATTGTTCTTCTGCTCATTTCTTCTTGCTGCATCAAGATAACTTTTTGAGGTGGATGCTTGAGAGGTTTCTCCATTATAGCCCAAACCTGTCTTGTTTAGAGGAGACCGCTGCACATTGATAATCTCATCCAAAGTTTCAGATCCTTTGACAAACTTAAGATTAATAGCTTTTGTTTTCTCAATTTCTTTTCTGAGACCAACAATTTCACCTTCTAGTTTTTCAAGATGTTTTTCCTTTTCATCAATTTGAAATTGCAAAGTATCAATGATCACACTCTTTTCTTCTATGCATCTCTTGAGTCTAGTAATTTCATTATAGAGATTATCCACATCTACAGCATCCTCATAATCATCATCTTCAAATGCCATTAACAGCTTATATTTATTACCTTGTTCATCTTCATCACTGTTTGATAAGCCATCACTATCTTCATGGGTGTAGTAGCTTTTCTTATTTGCACTTTGTTTCTTGTTCCATCTAGCAGGTTCTTTTCCTTTATCCTTATAAGGACATTTTGCAGCATAATGACCTACTCTTCCACAAGCAAAGCATTTGAAAGGTAGCTTACCTCTGAACCTTCCAGCACCCCTTTGAAGATTTCTGACAAAATTTGATTCTTCTTCCTCTTCTTCTGGAACATGGCTTGCTTCATAGTAATCTTCTTTTCCTGATGCCTTAAAAGCAGCTTCCCTTCTGTCTGATGGACCTCCCTTTCTCATTTCATAAGCAGTTAGAATTCCATGTAGCTGAGACATAGTGAGAACTTTGAGATTTTCCTTTTCTTCTATTGCAGATACTTTAGATTCAAACTTGGGGGATAATGATCTTAGAATCTTTTGAACTACTATAGTCTCTTTTATTTCTTCACCCAAATTTTTCATACAATTAACAATCTCATCTACCCGAAGAAAATAATTAGCCACACTTTCATCATTATACATCTTGAGAGTCTCATATTGAATCCTGAGAGTTTGAAGTTTAGCTTGCTTTACCTGTTCATCTCCTTCATAGCTAGTGATCATTTTGTCCCATATCTCTTTTGCTGATTTGAAGTGCATGACCTTCATGAATTCTGTTTGGGATATACTTCCTAATAGAGTACTGACTGCTTTTGCATTTGTTTCATATGCCTTTTTCTCAGCTGGATCTGTAGGAGTAGCTGAAGGAAAAGCATAGCCTGTTTCTACAATGTTCCAAACTTCTGTACCAAGAGATTGAAGATATGCAGTAACTCTTACCTTCCAATAATTGAAATTTGTTCCATCAAAAACCGGTGGCCTGATTGATGCTTCTTTCTCGTAGTTGCTCATGATGAATGATCTACCTTCAAGCGATCAAGCTTCTCTGAAGGACCTGCTCTGATACCAATTGTTGGAAATAATACTGAGAGGGGGGGTGAATCAGTATTATCAGATCAATCAAACTTTTTCAATGCTCAGAAACATATACGCTACTTCAGTTAAGTGAACCAGCGTGTACACGCTACTGTGACTAAGTAAAACAGCGTATAAGAAGAAAACTCACAATTTAGTTAGCTTATTCTTCAGTTAAGTGCATCAGGACATTATTCACCACATTAACAGTAAACATGTGCAGTATAACAGAACAGATCAAAAACCACACACATGAACACCAAGATATAAGGTGGAAACCCAATGTGGGTGAAAACCACCTGCTGCAAGTTGTCTCTATCTTTCTTTAATATGAAACTTCAGTTTACAATCTTTTGTACTGGTGCAGCCTTATACCAGTACGCAGGCTACAACCTGCAGAAGGCTACAACCTTCTCTCGTTCTCCAAACTTCCTTGGAAGGGAGCTCCAACCCCCTTTGCTCTTGTACTAGCCAAGATACTAGTACGTAGGTGCTGACCTACAATCTTCTTTCTTTCAGGTATCACTTTTCATACATTTTCAGACTTGGATATTCCTGAAGCACAACATTACAATCTGAAGACCACAATTCATTCAATTTCCACAATAGATCATTGAAGCATAAAACAACCAAACTTTGAATCACTGAACCACTGAACCCTGTCAATCACCAGTTACCAGAACACAGAGCAGACTACAGAACTCTGCAATAACAGTCAGACCCCACTGTAAACCCAAAATCAAACTTCAAAAGATATATGCTACTTCAATGAGCAAAACCCGCGTATACACGCGCTTTTACCGAAGCCAACCTGCGTACAGATCTAAAAATAAACTTTCTCAATTTGCAGCTGTACCAGACATTAGTTAGACCCAGAACATAACATTGCGACAATATGCAGATCTAGAAATACGCATAATCAACCATATCATGATAGTGCATTTCAAACCATTAGATCCCGATCTATCCTTAGATCTAGTCTTCCATCAACCGATGTGATCTCTCCTTGGCTTAGATCAAGCAACCCAGAACTTGCATATCAGATCTCTTTCTCTCTTAGATATTCAAGCCTTGTCGAAAGATAATTTTGCCTAATGATCTTCTTCTCCTTATATAGTCTTAGGCCTAGCTCAATACCAAGAGCCAAAACCATAGTAACACAATACCATCAACTTCAAAACTAGGGATCGACACGCCCGTCGAGACACAATGGTCCGAAATCATAGGCACAACTTCCAAGGACTAACCACCATGGACCAAAGATACTTTTCCACATACACGCGCTTTTTCTGAATCCAACTAGCGTGTACACGCGACTTGGGCTTAACGAACATGCGTATATGAACTTCCTTGGCATGCTGTACTAAGATCTGTCTTCTGATTAAGTTGCCATCACCTGTACCAACCTCTGAACACCTGTACCATCCTCTGAGTGAGTTGCCATCAAGGACAACACTTGAATCATAATGCCAACATTCCGCATTACACGACTCCTTATTCTACCGTACCAGGTTTTGACTAGGCCACAATGATTCCTAGAAGTGCCATGTCCTATACATCCATGTATTCCACTTCTTCAGAATCCACATTGTATGGTGGTTTTTTACCACCTGGATATCACTCTCTCGCAGGAGCTTATTCAGGAGCTTCTTCCTCGAACTCATATTTAAACATGTCAACTGGTGTAATTAACCCTACCCATGAAGGTTTAGCATCTGAACAAGCCATTAATATGATTTCTGGTAATGTTCGTAATCCACAAGCTAACCCAATAGGTGGTTATTATCCGCCTGGGGGGCAACCATCATATCCTCCGCTTGGAGGACAGCCTTTTGGTGGACCTTACCCTACGGCTGGGGGAAAATCCCCACCGAAAACTACTTTAATTATGTTAAAATGCCTCAAACCGGTTTTGGTCAGCCTGTTATGCCTCAACCCATCGTTGGAATGCCTTACCCTTGATTGAATACAATCTAGAACCCTTCTCAACAATTAATTCTCGTTACTTCTCAGGTGCCTTTGTATCAACTTGGCCAACCTCTTAGACAACCTATGCAGCAACTACCTTTTCAAGGTATGTCTTCTCAAGTCCAACCAATCGTCCAAGCTAACCCATCGACACCTGCCCAGCAATCGCTTCAGCAACTCGCCCCAAGCACTCATCAAACCGTGGGGCAGTCTGCCATGTCAACGACTGTTCAGAACCCGGGTTTAAGTTCACCTAAAACTCCCATTCCAAGAGTATCACAAATAACTGTCCTGCTTACATCACAGGTTACTATGCAACCACTTGTTCAGTCTTTACCTCAGGCATCTGGTGTTCAATCCATTCCTACGATTCCGTCAGCACCTCAAATACCTGTTGTTTAGCCTAGCGTCCCATATATGCAAGTACCTTTTCAAGGGCTACCTTTCCAAGGTTTACCCCAGAGTCAGTTTGTTCAAGGTACACCTTTTCAAACTCAATTTCTCCAAGGTCAACCCTTGCAAAGTCAACCCTTTCAGGGACAGTTTCTTTAGGGTCAAATGGGTCAAAATCTCCCCTTCTAGAATCAACCGTACCTAGGTCATACATTTCAGTGACCTATTCAACCGCAATACGGTATAGCTCATCCTGGATACCGAGGAGCCATGCAGATTCCAACTGCTTGGGCTATCCCAGGATATCCTGGATATCCTCCTACTGGTACAAGACTCGCCCCTCAGGGTTATCAATATCCATCGCAGGACCCTAATTGCAAGTTTCCCTTCATTGCAAATTTGGATTTGCCTAACCTCTCTCGGTTAACTAGTGATCCACTTTTTTATTTACCCTATTGGTCGGTTATTCCTACTAGGTTTCCCAGTGATATTCCTAAGTTCAAAGGTAAGTCGGGTGAAGATATGTCCAACCATGTCATGACCTACCATCTTTAGTGCGTGTCCAACTCATTAAAACGATGATTTTATTAGATTACAACTTTTTCAACGAACCTTAATCGGTTTGGCAGCCAAATGGTATGTAGAATTGTCGCACACTTCCTTTAACACATTTAATGCCCTTGCTACAGCCTTTTAGACCCATTTTCAGTTACCCATTCGATATGACAATGGAACTGAACTTTTGACTTCTTTAAAGTAGTCAACGTCAACCCATATCTCAGATCACATTCATGAATGGAGATGAAGACGTCGCCTAGTTAAAGTTTAAATTCTATACCAAATTTTAGCCGAATGGTTCATAAAGTCACTTTTACCAGTCATAACTAAAGATGTGGCCAAAGGCGATGTTGTAACTGAAGAGCCGATAATTTCCTGTGCTCAATATCTCCATCTTGTTTATACTCAGTGTGGTACTTTGTATGAAAAGATCCCAGATTTACCCTAATCTACTCCAAGTAATCCACCTCTTCCAGGATCACATGTCGCAAATGGCATGATTGGTTCTGTGAGCCATATATCTAAGAAAAAAAAAGAAAAATTCTAAGAATGTTCAGGTTTCAGCGCTATCTGATTCACCTGATGAAGATCCTTCTCCCGGAATTACTTCTGAAATCAACGTCATGGATTCATCTGTGGCAAGGTTAAGTCATCCGGAAATAACAAAAAGGGAAAAGGAAAAACTAAACAAGACAACCTCTCTAAGGATAAATCAACCAAGAACAAACCAGCTGACAAAAAGAGGAAACCTCGCTATCCTTGCTTGATTTGTGAGGAAGATCATTACACTAAGGAGTGCCCTCATCAAGCCGAAGTTTCCAAATTCATCAAAAGTTCACCCACACCCGTTGTTTTGAAGGATCCTTTTCCTCCTCAAGACAATAAAATGGTCTCTCACGACCAATCCTCCTCATCCCCATCGACAGATATCATGATGATGTATTCCAAATTTATGGTAGCAACAAGATCCAAAGATTACGCATCAAAGAGTCCTGTTGAAAATGGAGATTACTCCAATTCACCTGGTCAACCTTTTGCGTATACTCCTTCTGATGAACCATTACATATTGAAAAACCAAATCTTGATATGATAATTTGTCTGCCTCCTAAGGGTATGCTTCGTAAGTCAGCGTTTAATCCTCATACGAGGGTTGCCCAAAATTATAACATCGTCGAAGATCTGGCTATGTCACCTTCGACCATGTCTGCCCTTGAAGCACTGCAAACTTGTCCAACACAAAGGAAATTATTATTATCAGCCATAGGAGTTCTAGATCCTCAAGACTCCCATTTGATTGTTTTCTATCTCGAGAATCATGTTCTGCATCTCCCACATCAACTGGCTTTTCAGATACCAGTTGACATCAAAACTCAACGAGTTTTTCGAACAGTGATTGACGAAGGAGCATCGACATGTATTATGTCCATTGCCTGTTGGAAAGCCTTAGGTTCTCCAACAATCAATCAATCTCCCACAACTTTGAAAGCCTTCGATGGAAGAGGTTTTCGTTCGTATGGAAGTTTAAATGATTTTCCAATAGAGTTAGAGGGCAAAACAGTCGCAATAAACGTTGAGGTTGTTGATGCTCAACTTGACTATAACCTTTTTCTTGGTCAGAGTTGGACTTATGCCATGGCAGCAGTAGTCTCGTCGTATTTTAGGATGATTATGTTTCTTCACAAAGGAAGAATTGTGAAAGTGGATCAATTTTCCTACTATACCTCTGACCCTAGTTCCACCGGCAGTATCCTATTTTTTGGAAAATCCACCACTCCATATGAAGAAGTTGGTGTTGGCCTGCTCAAAGACTCATCTTTGATGGGAACTTCAACGTTCCCTCCACTCGTTCTTCTTCATAATGAAGCACAAATCAACATGATTACATCAAGTACTTTCGAAATGAGAGATCCATGGAAAGCATTGTCAAAATCAGAAATGATCTTATACGGCGCGGAAATGCCTCGTAGTCCTTTTGAGTTAGCCTATGCAGCCATTCAGTCTTTTTCCAACCCATCAACATTTGATGATGATCAAATGAATACGATCATTGATGAATATTCTCATTTGTCACACTTGGAACCAATCTCTATCCCTAATCCTTTTAACACAATTTTTTTAATTGATGAAGAGATAATGGAAGTTATGACCTTAGATGAAATTCCATGGAACGATACTCCTCATTGTTCAACTTTCTTACCATCCTTTGACAAAATCGAGGATAATTTCTCATCACTATTTTCATCTGAAACCCTTAGCGTTCCTCAAAATCCAATATCTACCCTTTCTTCCAATTCTGAACAGAATTTAGGGAACATATCGGCAACAGTACCTATCGATATCTTAGTGAAATCTGGAATAATTGAAAATATTCATATAGGAGCCTCTTGTTCGTTAGAAGATATTTCAACGTACAAAGCCCTATTTCAAGAATTCTGTAACATTTTTGCCTGGTCCTATGAAGAGATGCCAGGAATCGACCCTAAAATTGTTGTACACGAAATAAAAACTTATCCAGATGTTAAGCCAGTTAGACAATGATTACATCCAATACATCCACGCAAAGCCGCTGCTATCAAAACTGAGGTTAAGAAACTGTTGAAAGTAGGATTCATTTACCCTGTTCCTTTAACCGATTGGGTATCCAATGTTGTGCCCGTTAATAAAAAGCAAGGAACTATTCGAGTGCGTGTCGATTACCGAGATATCAAAAAAGCTTGTCCCAAGAAAAATTATCCAACTCCATATATGCACCAAATTGTCGATGGTTGTGTCAAGAATGAATTTTTTCATTTATAAATGGATTTTCTTGCTACAATCAGATAAACATGCTCCCTGTCGATCAGTATAAAAACGCATTGCTATGCCCATGGGGAACTTTTGCTTATCTCAAACTTCCATTTGGCCTAAAAATGTTGGCGTGACTTTTCAACGAGTAATGTCTTATGCATTCCACGATATCAAGCATATTGTTCAACCTTATTTCCATGAAACGACAGGATCACCGATTGCACTTAAAAGTAATTCATTAGGTATAGGCATTACAATATTCGCTTGAATCCACACAAATGTGTTTTCTAAGTGCAATTTGGTTGGATTATAGGTTTCATCTTTTTAATAGAAGGCATTCGTGTCGATCCCCTCAAGGTAGAGGCAATTTTGAATTTGCCTGCTCCTTCTAGCCTTACTTAACTCCAATGTTTGCAAGGGAAGGCAAACATTTTGCATAGATTCATCCACAATTATGTTGAACTAACACAAGGTTTTACTTGACTGTTGAAAAGGGTATTCCATTTTTCTTGGATGAGCTTGCTAATAAAGCTTTCGATGCATTAAAGTATGCACTAATTAATGCACCCTTACTGCATCCACCCAATTATCATCAAGACTACTTTTTGTACTTCGCTGCATCTCATGCCACCATTGGCATGGTGCTAGTCCAAGAGGATGATTCCGGGAGTGAACATGTGGTTTACTATTTGAGTAGGAGTCTCACTAAACCTAAGATTAAATACGCACATGTGGAGAAGATAGCCTTGGCGACTGTGCAAGTTGTTCAACGATTCCGTCACTATATACTTCTCCAAAAAATGACTATCATTTTAGATTGCAACCATATGATGTACTTTCTCATGAAACCACTGCTAGAGGCAAATACTCGAAGTGGATAGTCATTTTACAAGAGTTTTATTTGGAATTTGAAAAATCAAAATCAAAGAAATCCTTGATTTTCGTTGAACTATTGTGTGACTTTCCCCATATTGATATAGAAACTATAGCTAGAGATTCTTTTGTTGATGAATCTCTCTTTCTTATTACTACATTAGATCTGTGATATGGAGACATCATTGTATTTCTCCAAATACAACATTTGTGGCCCGAGTTATCCAAAATTGATCGTCAGCAAATCTGATACCAATCCCAACAATACAATATTATTTGTGACACTCTTTGTCGTCATGGTGCCAATTTTGTATTCCGATGTTGTTTAACTTTTGAAGAAGCTGAAAAAAACTTTAAATCACTACCACTCTGGAGCATGTGGCGGTCACATGTCTGGGTATGCTACTTCCCAAAAAATATTGCGTGCTGGCTATTTTTGGTCGTCAATGTTTAAAGACTACATCACTATAGTCTGCAAATTCCATAATTGCTAAATTTATGATCGCAAAATGCGAGCACCTCCCGCTCCTCTTTCACCCAATCGTAGTTGTAGGTCATTTTTCCAAATGTGGCATCAAATTCATCACTTGTAACCCTCACTCGGCCAAGGGCATGGATATATCATCCTTGCAGTCGATTACTTTACAAAATGGGTCGAGACAATGCCTACATATAGAGACGATGGTGAAACTGCAGCTATTTTCATTTTCAATCATGTGATTGCTCGGTTCGACGTCCCACAAGCTATTGTTACAGACCACGATAGTCATTTTTGTAACTTATGATGGTCGAACTATCCGCACAACTCGGTCTGTGCCATGATATCTCTACTCTGTATTATCCACAAGCTAATGATCAAGTCAAAGTTGTCAATAAAGTTTTAACCAATATGATTAAATGGATAGTTGGTATGCATAAAGGAAACTGGTACTATATGCTCTTTTCAGCACTGTGGGCTTATCGCACTACTATAAAAAAATCAACAGGTTTTACCCCTTTTCAACTCATTTATGGTTTGGAAGTTGTATTACCTATTGAATGTGAAATTCCATCTCTTAAATTAGCTATCGAATTGTTACCTGCTACCTCTGCAGACAAAGAACGCTTTGTGCATTTAGCTCATCTAGATGAAAATCACCATAATGTCGTACTGGCTAGCGAAGCTCACCAGAAACGTGTCAAATCCCAATATGATCAAAACATTAATCCTCATACATATTCAGAAGGTGACCTAGTCTTGGTCTATGATCAAGCTCATGACAACCTATGTGCCAGGAAATTCGAGCCCATGTGGCATGGCCCTTATATCATAAAACACATATTATCTAAAGGTGCCTATGAGTTGGTTGATTACGACGGTATTCCTTTGGGAAAGCCCAGAAATGGTTTTTACCTAAAGAAATATTTCGCATAAAATTTTGGTGAATATATGTACATTATTTACTGTTTTTTGTGATAATTAGTGTTTTTACATTTTTTACTACTCCTACTTATCTCATTTTTACACTTGATCTGCAGATGTCGATGTTTTCTTCGACTTACATTGGCTTTGTTAATGGTGCTAGTCGTAGTACTTGGAATTTATCTTCCAGAGCCTGGGTTATCTATTCACCCAGTGACGAGCTAGTCTCTATTCACAGAATATGTCTCGGTCAAACAACAAACAATATAGTGGAATATAGCGCAGTCATTGAGATATTAGCTTATGCCATTACATTTGGTATTCGACGTTTGATCGTTAGGTTAGATTTGTAGTTCGTAGCGTTACATTTAAGCGGTGTCTATTCAATAAGGAGTCTAACCATGCTAAGGGTGTTTTTACGAGTCCGTCTCTTGGAAAGGCAACTTGATTATATCAAATAGCAACAAATTTTGAGATATTTAAACACATTGACATATGAACTAGCGAATCATGTGTTAAATAGAAATTTGCAACATTTGTAAATTAAAACAATATTCATTCATACATTGATCGAGATAAACATAGAGAAAAGTAGTAGGTTTTTCATTAAAATAGAGTTTGGGTGTATCTACAAAATATGTCATTCGAGGACATAAATGCTCTGTGGCCTTTTATTTTCCGAATATTCTCACACCAAAAAGTCAAAAATGGTCCTAGAAACTAGAAAATTTAGGCATGGTGATACTCATGATAACACGTGATAGCACGAGAAACTCGATGCAGAAAATGTCTGAGAGGCCCTGGAACCCCAACTATGTGCCTCTGATAGGCGCATGGAATGTCATCAACTCCAATCTCTGGGAGGTTGGCAACCAGCCTCTCAAGGTTGTGCTCCAACTCTGTCAGGATGTCATCTACCTTTGGGTTCGTTGCCGCAGCTACTATACATTGCTCGCCTCGTCTATCGTACCGTCTCATCCGCGCTGGTTGGGTTGGACCCACATTAGCACATGAATATCGAATAATTAGCCTTTGAAGACACAAAACACTTAAAATTTGAAAATTTTGAAACTATGTCAAAATGAAGATCACCCCACTGAGCTCCGACCCGAAATGGGATGTCAAGATCACCTCAGTAATCTATCCCGGCATACGAAAAATCCTCGATCAGAACAATCTGTTAGCCTAGCCAGTCAAAAGACACTGTCGTATACCTCACTACAGGATTGTCACCTCCATGATGCGCCATCAAAGAAACCCACCTCATCAATCGTGGATCCCTTGAACCTCCCTCATCTGCCAGAATCTGTTGTGGCCAAAGAATAGGAACCCTTTCTAGGGAAAAAGCAACAAGAATGGCACCATAACCAAAAAAAATAAGTTTACCATTCTTGCACCTAGTCAACTAGCCCTTCATGTTTACCACCACTGCCTCGCACCAGTTGTATACTATGGATTCCCAGCATTCCTCAGTCGTCTGCATCTGTGCCCATGTGGCTAGATGAAAGGCAGCACTGCCACATAGTTTGCAAACAGTAAAGCAATGGTCCTCAAGGGTAAAAGTTCGATGGACTGAATGTCAATCTGTCCATATTTGGGCGATGCACCTCTATAAAGGCATCGTAAATATCCATCAGTGGTATCTCCCCCTGCTCCCAATCCAAATAGTGAAAGATCGACTCCCTGATGAGACAACTCAGTCAGAAAATACATGCCACCAACACCAATGGTGAGGCAGTGATCAGCAATCACAAAGCACTGTTCCTGGACATTGCAGGTCCTCACCAACCATGTCATCATATCTACTTGGACTTTCATCCCAGGGATAAGCCAGTATTTTAGGAGGCCACAAGTCTTGAGAGCCTGCAAAGTTGCCGAATCAACCAAAGCATCCAAATCATTGGCTTCATGCTCCCTTTCCGTCCACTCCATTTTCTAGCAATCAAATGACCTTAAATGACCATTTAAAAGCAATTAGAAACATTTTTGAAACTCATTCCATGTTTTTTTGGGTTAAAAAATTGTTTTAAAAATATCCCCCCACGCCTGCGCGGCCACCCTTTTATGGACAACGGACAGCTGCACGGAATTTTTTAAAATAATTCCACACAGGCCGAGATTTTCTGTATGGAAAAAATTATCGTCCTGCGTGGACCCGATTGAATAAAACCTGCACAAGGACTAGGGCACATTTTCAAACAAATATTTGTCCCAAAAAACCAAATGAAAGCTTAAAATGAAAAACTAAATGAATAGAAAGCTAAGTATGCAGAGGTCTTCTACCTAGAGGAAACGGTGTGCGATTTCATCCACCAGTTGGCTTGGAATCAGTCTTGGAAGTTCAGCAATAAAAACTCCTCTCTCTGCTCTGAACTGGTGAAAATGCAAATGGTAAAAATAAAATTATTTTTTCCCACTTTTATAAGTTTTTTTAGCTTAAAAAATGTTATTTTTATATTTTGAATCTTTTTAGAGTGAAAACACCCTTTTGAGCAATTATGACGGGTTATTGAGTTTAAATGTGCAAGATCGTTTACGAAGTAAAGATAAATCGTTTTCGACATTTTAGCATAATTTTATCGCTTTTTATGCTCTTAAAAAATTACGAAAATCGAAAATCATGGAGTCTCCTTTTAAGCCCTTTACGAAGTTTTTCAAAAACGAAAAGATTGTCAAGTGCTTGCTTGTTCGAACTCATAAAAGCAAATGAACAAATGTTCCCTTAGTATAAGTTTACCCCTTTTACGGACTGAGCCAGGACCATTTACAAAAAAGGTATACATTGATCAAACATGGTCAATAGAGTTCTCTCATGTATTATTTTATCCTTTTTCGTACCTGAGATACTAAATTGACAAAAAAGAACTTGATGGAGTCTACTTATGTTTTTCTTCTAACTCTCTAAAAATGAAAAGCATCAAGCTTTACTTTCTCCGAGCTCGTTAAAATTTTACAGTTAACGAGTTGAATGAGTTTTCTTTTTGTATATTTTTCAAACTCTTAAAAGAAAACGACATTGAGTTACCCCTTTATTGGACTCATAAAAAATAAAATAGTATAGGACTCGTTAAGCATAACAAGACCGAACCATTCCTTCTTAGGGTTCGTTAAAAATACTTCGATGGACTCATCCGAATGATGAGCTCACAATCCAAGCATATGTTATCCTCCTCAAGTTTGTAAAAAATAAAGAGGTACTTGCCAGCAATGGTGGGGGGGAATTGGGAAAGGTGTCCATTTTACATCATCAGTTAAAAGGTAGCATGTCTCTCTTGAACATGGCACTCTGTCACATTCATGTATGGGTTGGGAAATCCACTTGACTTGCAGTTAATCAAACCTCATTGAAAATTTTCATGGTTTTGGGTATTATCGTTGAGTCAAATGCTGCCAAATCATTATAGTGTCGTTATGTGTTTAAGAGAAGCTCAACCTTGGTTCAAATCCCTTTGCAAAATCTTTGCCTTCATTCGCGTTGGTCATCCTTGAGTCAGTGCTTGCAAACTATTTTCAAAACTTGATATCATGTTTCATATCGTAGGCTTTCCTGCAACGGATCGCTTCCTATTGACTTTAGCTCATTATCTAGAAAGTTGATTTAGAAACCTTCAGTTCCTTGAAGCATGCATGCCTTAACGGTAAGTTTTCCACTTTAGATGATAGGTTCTCATCATTGGCCTTCGATCATATGATTCTATGAATGTTCGACTTTAGATCGCGTATTCGCACTTCATAAATTGTATTGGGAGTACCTTGAGAACCATTGTCATTATTGATGGTTTCTCTCGCACTTGTTAATGGTTCACATCATTGACCGATAATCAAGTGGTTTCTACCATGTTCAACTTCGAGACATTCACTCGCATGGTTAGAATCGTACTATGGATCGAGAGATGGAGATCAAGACCCTGGATCTAGTTTCATCAATCCAGGTTGCGAGGAGATTTTATATTCATGATTATGTAGACAGATGGTTGTGTCCATGATGTGTTTACCATCTATATAATCTTAGTTTTTCCATGCTTGTTCATTGAGTTCGCTTTACTCTAAGTATGGGAATGCCTACCTCAAAGATCATTTGATATATATTTTGCATTGTGTTTCCTTGAATTTCCCTTGCAGGGTTCTAACCATTGCCTCGGATCCGATCCTTGGAATGATAAAGAACTTCAATATTTAAACTTATTTTTCAGACTTCACACTTTAGGGGGAAATCTGTTACACGTCAATTTGTCACCATGACACTTGATCAGTTTATGGATATTTTTACCATCTGTGAACATGTTGAAATGAGCTCCCTTAGAAGTCAAACAAATCAAAAGATGTTAAAATACATGAGAAATTTGGGTCAAATAGCCCTTACACCTTGTTAAGTTCCACTTGCGTCGATTTCTCTAGAGTTTCCCGTGCATGTGCTAAAATTAACTATGAAAATAGCACAAAGATGTGCTCTTTTAGCAACTATAAACTCGCGTAGGTGCATTCTAGAAAGTAAAAATAAAAAGTACATTCTAGAAACATAGTTGGTCGAATATTTCCCAACTGAATGCTTCCAGGTGATGACTATTCGAACTATAAGCCTCATAAGGTGCATCTCCATCCCTTTTCTCATGGTAGCCTAATCCTTCATTAAAGAAGGTTCATCCTCTTCTTAGGGATCTGAAACTTCCCCCTCTTTGATCTATAAAAGGACTAAAGGATTGAGGGATTAAGGAGGTCAGAATTCAGAGAATACAAACTTATGATGTTGGTTTGAGATTGGAGAGATTATCATCTAAGGAGGAGATTGAAGGCATTTGGGAGGGACCTCACGGCATCAAGGTGAAAGTTGTAAGGCTCCTCTTATCTTCTGATTAATACAAATGAGCACTTTCTCCCGTTGATTTTGTCTTTTGTAAATGATAAATAGTTTGCAATTGTTTATTATATTCATTAAGGAAAATTCAATCCCTAATTTCCTTCATCATTAGGCTAAGTTGTTTGAACTATTATATCACATGTGCTTTTGATCCTTTTATGGTTTATGTTTGTAGGTCCTATCAAGCATTGAAGAGTTGCATCAAGCCACAATAAGGGATCTTCATCAGGCATTTCGTGAAACCTATAAGAGGTCTATCCATTAGCTATACTACTTATAATTCAAACAAGTTCATCTTAGGGAAAGAGTCGGTTTATTTTTCATGATTGTTTGTTAAAATTGGCAACCAGGGCAAAACTTCATGTGGATCATCTTATTCATGACTGATAATATTTTTATTAGATTCCTCTTGTCGAGAGGTGTAGGATTGATATAAAGATCATCCGATTCCGATAAGTATTCATGGAGATATGAATTTATTTTGATTATGGAATTATTATCAAGCCGACCTACAACTCATGTAGGCTCAAAAGCCCAACAGTCGCATCTATTCACCCACCAACGACTTTTCCTCATTTGGACTCACTCATCTCATCACATCTCTCTCTCTCTCTACTACGCAGAAATGAGTCTCTTCTCTACTGCGCTGAAATGGGTCTCTCTCTCACACATGTGAAGCCGGAAGCTGTTGAATTTGAAGCTGCAACTACAGAAGTAAAGATTGACTTGCGTGGCCTAGAAGATCTCCTCTTTGGAACTGTGATGTAGGTTCATCTGAACCTCCTCTGAAATTCACAACTTTTGGTGGTGGAATGAAGTCAATCCGATGAACGGTTTGCAAGATATCCACTGCCCTAGTTTGAAGCCGGAAACTGCTGAAACTGAAGCTGCAACTGTAGAAGTAAAGATTGACTTGCATGGCCTAGAAGATCTCCTCATCTGAACTGCGTTGTAGGTTCATCTGAACCTCCTCTGGAAGCCGAAACTTTTGGTGGTGGAATGAAGTCAATCCGTCGGTCGGTTTGTGAGATATGGTCTGCCCTAGTTTGATAATGAAGCCGCTAATGCTGATGCTGCTGATCTAGGGTTTGCTACTGCTGATATGAATCAGATTTATTGTACTATTTCTCTCAGCTGAATTATTGAAGATAAAAGAAGATTTTATCAAAGGGTTTCCCCACACATTATGGGGTTTGTCCCTGGCTAGCCGCCACATCTTGTGTCTCTTGTCTTGGCTTGTTTTCTGTCAATCGTTTAATGTTCTATCTACACTTTACTTTATGTACATGTGATTGATAATTGGTGGAATATAATAAGAAAAAGAAGTAAACTGTTATAAGCATAGAACATACCATAACTTAACATGGTATCGGAGCTGAGGTGAAGACAAAGCCCAAGCAAGAGCAAGAGCAATCATCGAAGAGAATATTGGCAAGGCTATCCTAAAAGAACTATGGGGTCCTCAACACTCTTTCCTGCTGAAGACAAGCTCTGTGAGAAAGCTGACTATCACGGATGGAAGATGTCTATCGATCTAACCCTTGAGAATCAAGGAGTGTTGGATCATGTGAGAGGCAATATTGTTGAGCCTCCATCAAATGCATCCCCTGCTGCTTGGAACAAATGAAAAAATGGAGAAGTCAAAACAATAGAAGATCATCCGGGACTCTATCGACAAGCACTTGGTGGCCTACATCTCTGAACTGGACACCTCCAAGGAAATCTACGATAGACTGGTGAGTTTATTTAAAGTAATGATGCAAATCAAGTTTTGTTTCTTAGAAATAAGCTGAGGGAAATCAAGAAGGGTAAAGATGAAAGTATGCAAGCATACTTCTTAAGAATCACCGAGATCAACAATCTCCTATCTATTGGGGAAACTATTACTAACAGAGAAATGGCACTCACAACTCTTGGAGGATTGCCATTTGAATGGTATGTGTTCAGGACTACTCTTTTGAACTATAATGTAATTCCTGGTTTCGAGGAATTAATGGCTAGATGCATTCAAGAAGAAACAAGGGAAGAAGTGCAAGAAATTCCCATGCCTAAAGGTCCCCCTGCTGCTTTTTCTTCTCATGCAAAGAAAAGAAATAATTCTGGGACTAAATCAAAAGGAAAGGATGGACCTAAGGCTAGAAGAAAATGACGATGTTACATTTGCGATAAAGCAAGTCACTATGTATGAGATCATGAGCATCATGATGAATGAGATCATGGACATAAATGGCAACATGAGATCATGGACATATAGGATAGCATGATGATGATGCACACTAGTTTGAGCAACATTATGATGGATAAAATCATGGACATGGGCAGCATGATGATAATCATGATTAGAGAAGCATGGTACAGTATGCAGTGGTGAAACTCAAAATCCCTCTGATGGCAATCAAAGGAATGACAAATTCAATAGCAAAGGTAAGAGGAGAGCTGGGAATCAAGGAAGAGGACGAGCATTCAAGAGGGCTAGAAATTCTAGGATGTATTAAATGCACCTGACCTCAAAAGGAACCTAGTGTCCATCTTGGCAATGGAAGACAGAGGCTACAAGGTAACCTTCAGCAATGGCAAGGTATGTATATGGAAAAATAATGTTAAAGATGCCTTTACTCTTGGGTTTAGTGTTGATTCATTATATCAGGTCGATGGAAGTCTGCTAGGTGTCATGTCTTGTGACACAACTCTTTAGTCCGAACTTTGGCATCGGAGGTTTTCCCACCTTCATTACAAAGCTCTACCCGATGTAAGACAGATGGTAACAGGGATGCCTGAATTCCAAGTAGAGAAAGAAGGTGTATGTCTGGGATGTGCCAAAGGAAAGCTCAAAAGGGGACCATTCCCCTCAAGCCAAAGCAAGACCTCCGATATATTACAATTGGTTTACTCAGGCATACCTGAGGTTGGCATTAAGAGGGAGACTACTACACCACATACCCCTGAGCAGAATGGTGTGGTGGGAAGGAAGAACCACACGATGATGGAAGCTGTCCGGGCCATGCTACATGATCAAAGACTTCCAAAGTTTCTATGGGCTGAAACTACAATCACCGCCGTATATGTACAAAATCGATGCCCTAATCAAGCATTGGGTTCCTAAACTCCTGAAGAAATGTTCACCACCGGTCAAAGGGATGTCGTGATTAGTCATGATGTCACCTTTGACAAAGATATGGCTCTCAGCAAGGTGGACAATCTGCTGACTTTGAGCAGCTCTCAAGAAGCCGAAACCATGGAACCGAAAGAAAAGGATGATGAATCAATGCTTGATGTAGAAGAACCCATGGATCCGATTGATCCTCATCCACATGAGCCTTCCTTTTCCAGGAAAAGGCCTTCATGGCTTAGGGGGATACTTGATGATGCTGAAGGACATGCTGCACCCTGAGGAACCTTCCATCAAAGTAAGAAACTTAATAGGTATCAGGGATACCTGACCATCATGAGCACGATCATAAAAAATGAACCTTCATCATTCTCAGATGTCATCGAGCATTAACTATGGAAGGATGCTATGACCATAGAATATGAGTCTATTATGGAGAATGATCTCTGGGAAGTAGTTCCCAGACCCTGGACAAGACAATTGTTACTTCAAAATGGCTTTACAAGATAAAGCATGCAGCAAATGGAAGTATGGAAAAGTATAAGGTTCATTTTGTTGCTCGTGGTTTATCCCAGAAGGGAGGTATATACTATGATATTTGCACCTGTTGCCAGATATACGACCATCCGCTTGATCATAGCCCTTGTGGCTTCACAAGGATGGAACCTACTTCAGATGGATGTTAAGACCACGTTCTTGCATGGTTCTATCAAAGAAGAGGTTTATGTGGAGCAACCTGAAGGATTTGAGATTTATGATTGAAAATCTCATGTATGCAGGTTGAATAAGGCTCTCTATGGGCTGAAGTAAGCACCCCGAGCATGGTATGAGAGGATCAATAGCTACTTGATGAAGTTGGGATTCACTAGGAGTGAAGTTGATCCTAACCTTTACTTTAAGGTTGAAGATGACAAGCCTCTCATACTGGTGTTGTAGGTGGATGACCTCTTTCTAACAGGTGCAAACCCTCTCATTCACAAATATAAGAGGGAGATGGCTTCTGAATTTAAAATGAAGGACCAAGGACTTAAAGTGTGGCAGAAGCCAAGGGAAATTTTCTTATCTCAAGGAAAATATGTGGTAAAGATATTGGAAAGATTCGGTATGATGGACTGCAAGCCTATGACTACCTCGAGGATCTTAACTTTTAGAAGTTATATGGTAGTGATGTCGGACCAGACTTGGGAAATACCTCTGAGTTTCAAAAACTCATTCGCATTGATGTTCTTGGTGAACCTCCGTCCGAACATATGTTTTGCAGTTAGCATTGTGAGCTCATATTTGGTTGAGCCTCACTGGATTGATGCCTGGAATCTTCTGAGATGTCTTTAGGACACAATATCTCATGGATTAAGGTACACTGCCGGAGATGTGAGACTACTTGGATATACTGATGTTGATTGGGCAGGCAGTGTGGTGGACCGTAAGAGCACTTTCGGGTACTATTTCACCTTGGGATCTGCTTCGATATCCTGGATGAGCAGGAAGCAGAAGTCAGTGGCTTTGAGCACCGCCAAAGCAGGATATATTGTTGCTAGCATAACCTCGTGTGAGGCAGTCTGGTTGCGAAAGCTCTTCAATGAACTGTTTGGATTTACATTGGATACCACTGTGATTCTCTGTAACAACCAGAGGTGGGATTCGATTATTGAGGAATCCCGTATTCGTCAATTGCTCCAGCAAATAGACATCATCCAGGATATGGTAAGTCGATGAGCAAGGAAGCTCCATCACATTAAGATGATGTACAGGTTGATACACCTTGTCAAAGCCCCGAGGAAAGATCTAATCTATGATTTTCCCAAACGACTTGGAGTCGGCAAGAAACCCTTGTACAAGGGTCCTGCATGTCGCATACATTGAGCTCTGGGAGCTCTGAGGGCTTGCGGTTCCTACTGGAGCAACATATGACCACAGGGTGACTCACCCTCCCTTGGTGGTGCACACTGGAACAAGATGATTCGCTCTCTTGTGGGACAAGATGATTTGCTCTCTTGTGGAACAGGATGATTCGCTCTCCTGTGTAGCAGGATGATTAGTTCTCCTGTGAGGCCTGGATTGATGTGTTCTCCATGGCAGCCTGGATTGATGTGTTCTCCACGGCGATTGTAGCAGGATTGATGTGTTCTCCTGTGAGGACATGATTGATTAGTTCTCTTGTCGAGGCATCCTACCCATGCAGTCTAGGACTCATGGGAAGTACCTCTCATCTGATCAATGAGCAGGGAAATGAAGTTAGGGACCATAGTAGTACCGATGGACGCATCGTTGTATCTACCGTACTCCCTACGCTAGGATGACCTCCATTGATCTGGGATCAATGATACTGGTCTGGGACCAGTGGTAGGAGTTTTACCATAATATGACGCTGACTTCGAGTCGGTTGAGACTGGTTTGGGACCAGTGGTACATACTCCTAGACTGACTTTATGTCAGTGTAGTACTGGTCTGGGACCAGTGAGAGTGGTACATACTATGACGCTGACTTCGGGTCAGTTGAGACTGGTCTGGGACTAGTGGTACACTCTCTGAGACTGCGATACTGGTCTGGGACCAATCGTAGGAGTGGTACTTACTATGAAGCTGACTTCGAGTCGGCTGAGACTAGCCTGGACCAGTGGTACGCACTCTGAGACTGACTTTGAGTCAGTGGAGGATGATACTGGTCTAGGACCAGTGGAGTTGTACTCACTATGACGCTGACTTCGGGTTGGTTGAGACTGGTCTAGGACCAGTGGTACATACTCTGAGACTGACTTTGAGTCAGTATGATACATCCTCGATCATTTCTTCTTCTTCATAATTCGGACAAAAGCAGAGCAGAACAGAACAATGCAAGAGCAGAGCAGAACAGAGCAAAACAGTACAGATCAGTGCAGGGCAGAACAAGACAAAGTAGAACAGGCAGAATAGAGCAGAGCAGGGCAAGGGTCAAGCTGTACAGGGCAATGCATTTGATGGATGAATAGTAACGACCGATAGACAGGTTGCAAATGAAGTTCTCCATGGTTGAGAGGGAGTGTTAAAATTGGCAACCAGGGCAAAACTTCATGTGGGTCATCTTATTCATGGCTGATAATATTTTTATTAGATTCCTTTCGTCGAGAGGTGTAGGAATTATATAAATATCATCCGATTCCGATAAGTATTCATGGAGATATGAATTTATTTTGATTATGGAATTATTATCAAGCCGACCTACAACTCATGTAGGCTCAAAAGCCCAACAGTCGCATCTATTCACCCACCAACGTTGTGTATAAATATAAGAGGACTTTTCCTCATTTGGACTCACTCATCTCATCACATCTCTCTCTCTCTCTACTACGCAAAAATGAGTCTCTTCTCTACTGCGCTGAAATGGGTCTCTCTCTCACACATGTGAAGCCGGAAGCTGTTGAATTTGAAGCTGCAACTGCAGAAGTAAAGATTGACTTGCGTGGCCTAGAATATCTCCTCTTTGGAACTGCACTATAGGTTCATTTGAACCTCCTCTGAAAGCCGCAATTTTTGGTGGTGCAATGAAGTCAATCCGATGAACGGTTTGCAAGATATCGACTGCCCTAGTTTGAAGCCAGAAACTGCTGAAACTGAAGCTGCAACTGCAGAAGTAAAGATTGACTTGCGTGGCCTAGAAGATATCCTCATCTGAACTGCGCTATAGGTTCATCTAACCTCCTCTGGAAGCCGAAACTTTTGGTGGTGGAATGAAGTCAATCCGACAGTCGGTTTGTAAGATATGGTCTGCCCTAGTTTGATAATGAAGCCGCTAATACCGATGATGCTGATCTAGGGTTTGCTACTGCTGATATGAATCAAATTTATTGTACTGTTTCTCTCTTCTGAATTATTGAAGATAAAAGAAGATTTGATCAAAGGGTTTCCCCACACATTGTGGGGTTTGTCCCTGGCGAGCCGCCACATCTTGTGTCTCTTGTCTTGGCTTGTTTTCTGTCGATCGTTTAATGTTCTATCTGCACTTTACTTTATGTACATGTGATTGCTAATTGGTGGAATATAATAAGAAAAATAAGTAAACTGTTATAAGCATAGAACATACCATAACTTAACATTGTTTCTAGTTTCCATTTAGGATCTAAGGAGATCACTCTTATCTGCAAGAGGGATTGTCCGATGTAACATAGGGAGACCAAACCCAAAATTGAGACCACCTGCAGTCCTACATAAGATCCAATGCATCCCCTAGCCTTGAAGTACAACAAGTCATCAAGCAAATCTAATAAAAGAGCTTACAAACCATGGACAACATGTGGGGATGTCATAATTGTTATAGACATTTTTGTGCCTTACAGCTAAAAGCATGAAATGTCCATAAACCAAGGGATCCTAAGTCCTTAAAAGTGTTGTTCCAGCTCCTAAAGAAACAAGGTCAACAAATTACAGCTTCTCCCAGAAGTTCTCCACCAGAAACTGCTCAAAACTAGTCAAAACAGGATCATTTCAAGTGCTCCACTAGCTGGCTGCGTTGCAAAGCACCCAAATACACTGGCTAGGTGCGTTGCAACGCACTTGAATGCACTACCAGGGTGCGTTGAGCGGGAAATGACAAGTGGCAAAGTCATTGTACGAGGTGGAGAGACAATGGAAGCTTCCAGAATCTTCTCCAATGACACTTGCCTCACTGAATTCAACCAGTGATGAGTAAGAGGCTCTCAGTCTCCAAGTGGAAGCAAGAACTGACAGAGAGAAGCCACTAATCAATTCATGAGCTGACTCATCCTCTTTGCATACATCTATATATGGATCCCTCACCAAGAGATCCAGAGGCTGGAATTTTGTACATTGCAGAGAATTGTTGTTGGTTTTGTGATAGATATCAGAGTATTGGGTGATTTATGCTTTGTTGGAGGTGAAGAAGGGATTCTATGCTGGGAGGTTGATGTTGGATCAGGAATCATCGGTTGTAACTCCTCCTGGATCTTCTTGTTTTCTCAATAAAACTACTTGAGTTTCTCCTACATGCTTGTATATCTGATGTGTGTTATATTTGTATGTTTAGCTTAAATCTGATCCTAAGCTTTTTATGAACATAAATCCATGTCTTTGTGTAGTTTCTCTCTTCTGTGAACTTGCAGGAACTTGGTGATGCTGGGCAAGTGAGGGAGCAGATCGTTGGAAGCTGGCAAAGAGAAGAGAGATTGGATCGAACAACTAGCGCAAGGCACAGGTCGGTTCATCTTAATCATCTTCGTTTATAGTTTATAAAGGAGAATACAAGAGTAGTTTTCCCTGTTTGTTTCTGAGGTCTCTGTCACAACCCAGTGGGATAGGGTCATTCTGAATAGACACTTTTCCCGAAAACAAAATGGCAACTCCACTGGGGATCGTGTCTAGTTAGTTTATTTGTGTTTCTATTGTTGTTCATCTCATAAACTTAGGAGTAGCGAATCGAACTGCATTTGCCATTTACAAATGCAAAGTAGATATCTGCTACTCTAGTCCATTCACTGGGCCTGTTTATGATCTGAGCAGTTGACTCACAAATGATCTGATTACCCTTTGGGATAGCTCTTAAACCTCTTGTAAATCAACCCTCTGATTGTACACAATTGATTGCTTTTACCCAGCCAAAAACCATAGATTAAACTGCAAACTGTGACACAGAACCCAGAGAGAACTCTTGTTTCTGCTTCAGCGCAAGCTCTGTGAAGAGACTCTGCATTTCAGCGCAGTTCCCGAGAGGGCTACCTGCGTTGCAATTCAGTTTCTCTGTGTAGCAGGTGCGTTGATCTGCCTAGCTGAGGTTCTTTGCTCACTTTTTCCAGTTTTGCCTCTGATTTTCGCAGCCTGTGATCAGTGTGTTTGTCTGTTTAAAAGCCCCTTTTCTTTGCCTTAATTCCGCCTCAGTTGTATAAAAGAAACTATATTTGTTTTTTTGTATTTGTTACGTCATCTACAATTTCCCATTACAAAAGTAAACTGGCCATACCGTCGCCCTTAGATCTAGATCTGTCGTAAGTGTCGTTTTTTATCTTAGGAGAAAGTTTATTTGTTGTTGACAATTGGTTACGCTTTTACTTTTGCCTTTGGCTTGAATTTGTGAATTTCTAGTGTCGAAACAAGTGTTTACTTCAAAATCATAAAGTGTCGTAATCGTCTCTACCTTTTGATTTCGAAAAGAAGCTTGTTTGTGTTTTTCACTTGAAATCGAATTCAAATTTGTACAACAACTTTCGTTTTAGGCATCAATATTAAGAAAGTGAAAAACAAATACATGCACAAGTGCATTTTCATATTGACAGTTTGTATGGCTTGATTTAGGAAAAGTGCATTTACAGTGTGCTCTTTGCTCTTTGAGAAAAGATTGTGTCTTTCTTTTCCCCTTGTAGCTAGGATTTTCATTGCTGAAAAGAGATAAAAGCTTGCTTATCATCTTTAGATTGCATTTTAGGAGTTACATCTACATCTCATGGTGAACCCAAAAGGCAAACTTCATAAGAAAGATCAACCTAAAATAAATTCAATGAACTTAACAACGCTTTGTAACTTAACGCAGAACATCTAGAGGTCTAGGCTAAAGACGTATTCCGGCGTCGTAAAGCCTGGTAACTGTTGTCCTCACTGATGGTTGGGTGATTCCTCCACTTTGAGACGATAAGTGCCAGTACGGACTTGTGCTCCCACGTACCGTCGAGTATATATTGGGAGACCCCTATAGGCATAAAACCTTTATCCATAGGAAGCCGTGTCGGCCGCCCTACTGATCGCAATGCACCGAACACAGCATTCGGGAAGATTGACTGCCGTACCCTAAAAAGTATTCTGCGGTTTTGCGATTGGTTTGGCACTCCCTCTACCTAGACCTCCAGAGCAGTCCCTTTCGTTCCTTTTCAGACTCCTTAACGGAAAAGGTCCATCTGAGCACTTGTCACTTCAGGCTCATTAAAAATCAAAGGAGACTAGAGTCATCTTTTGTTTTTTCTCGACTCTTTAAAACTGAAAAAACAAAGTTGTGTCAAAGCGTGTTAAAATTTATTTTAAACGGAATATTCATACCCTTTTCCTGCGTTGATCTTTAGGTTGAGAAAATGGAGCCTACCAACCAAGGAATTCCCCTTGGTGGAAATCCTAGTCCCTTCTCCTCTTGGGGAGATGTTGGTGCGCCCCATATGGCCACATTGTCGCTTCCAGGACTGACAATTGGCTTGCCAGTATGGCTCTTCTCAACCAATGTCGTTCAGAACACCACTATTCCTGAACAATCGAATCAGCAATTAGACGAGTCCAGAGTTACCCACCAGCCTTCTACTTCCTCTAATTCTTCCTCTCCTCCTTCCTCTTCGCTTGACGGGACTGGTAAAGCTAAAAGCCAAGTTCCTAAGGAGAAGAAGGAAAAGAAAAAGAAAGGTAAAAAGAAGAAGGAGCCAAAGGCGAATAAGGGAAAACGAGTGTCGTCTAATGAGAATCCACACACAGCACCGACCAGGCCTAAATCGCCATGTGTCATTTGTAGAGGAGACCACTTTCACAGAGATTGTCCTTGCATCCCCCGGATACTAAGGGACTGGTCTCCTCGTTTGCACAATCCGGTGTCATCAACCTCTGGAGATCATGTTGAAAGCACACCGTCAACTAGTGAAAGTGAAGCCCCAGGACAAAAAGGGAAAGCTAGATTTCCCTGTAGACTGTGTGAAGGCGACCATGCCCTCCACCGTTGTCCCTTCTTAGACGAGGCTAAAAGAGTTTTGGATGATCGTCCGGTTTCACCGTTACGACTTCCTCCTGGATATAAAAAACTCTTGCCGAGTCCGTCACCAGTTGAGAACCCAGCTAGCCTGCTCAAGTGGTCAGCTGAAGCGTCTATCATTGAGGATAAACCAACTGAATCCATACCAGACGAAAGTCAAAAGGTCGAGGCGGCAGTTGACCCAGTCTTGCCTTCAGAGGTTTTATCTTCGAATGATACAGTCATTGAAGAGAACAAGGATGACACCATCCAAATTCTCTTCATCAACACAGACTTCGACGAACATGGGGGCAATCTACCCATTCCTTTATCGCAGGAAGGAAGTTCGTCAGAGCCATACCCGGCCGTCTACTCGGTCCCACCTCCAAGCAACCTAGTCGTATCCTTCGACTGGAATCAACTAGGCAGACCCCGTTTGCCAGCAAGCATACCATTCTGAATTATCGTTCAAATATATAGAATGGTCATGGCTGGCACCATCATAGATGAGGGGGCTTCTGTGAGTATCCTTTCCTCTATTGCTTGGAAAGCGCTTGGTTCGCCATCACTGTTGCCTGAAATGAGAAATCTGACAGGCTTTGATAAAGGAACCAGTCAACCTTTAGGGATCCTTCCCAATGTGCCCATAACATTGAGAGGGAAGACAGTTCGCCTGAACGTCATGGTTGTTCAAGGACCCTTGGATTATAACCTAGTCCTTGGACGAGACTATATTTATTGCATGGGAGCCATCGTCTCCTCACTCTTTAGAGTAATGTGTTTTCCGCACGAAGGAAGAGTGGTCAAGCTCGTGGACCAGCTTTCATTTCCCGGATCACGCATAGCAAATTGTCATATACCGTCCCTAAATGGTCACGCAAGAAATGTCTCAAGTCCCAGTCCGTCCTCCCGATGAGCGCGAGTAATTCGGAGGGATATGACTGAAACCCAGGGGGCATGCGTCCTGGCCTGCTTCGCCAGGAAAACTTCGGGTATAGGGTAGGTTTCCGTGGGAGAATATGACTAGTCTGTACCCCGTCCGCCGATGGAAGAGGGGTTATTCTAGAATAAGATTCTTTTGTCAAATTTATGTGAGTTGGTTGATCTCGCCACTCACCTTTGTCTATTTCGGTAGACATCACCGAAGAAGTGTTTTATTTGCCGCGTGAATAGAGCAATCTTTGGGTAACCTGTAAGAGGTAGGCCTTTCCCGATAGAACAAATGTTTTGTCTGCAAATTGAGAGGTAACCTTGAAATCATATTTTATACCTGGGGGCATGCAAACCTTTTGGAGTGCAAGCAAAGAGCGATTATTTATCTGTTTTTTGGATTAGTCGTTTCCTAACTTACATAAAGAAAGGATGTGGGGCAAAAATCTAAATGTTGTCGTTTTATATGAGACATTCTTATCATATGACTGGATTATCGAGCAGTTTTAGCGCATAGTTCAAGCTCGTTAAAAAATAAACATAAGACCGAGCAAGTGTTTCAATCCGCGTTTAAGCTCGTCAAAAAATGAACTATCCTCCAGTAAATAACCACCGTGAATGAAGCATTTTTAGCCATTAAAGCCTTGGTCGTGTTTGCACCGTCACCTCCACTTTTCCATTGGCCGATCATTCACCTCCATTTGATTGTTTACCCATTTTGAGGAACAGCTGTGAAGAGTGATTTCACTAGCCATCCTTGTGACACTGCCGTGATTGGAGAATTCCAAACCTTACCTGGAATCAGTTGCTACCCATTTTATCACTCGTTCCTCAAAAGACGAGTCTTCTTTAAGCTCTTTTCATCTGACTCGTAAAATATGAAAAGATTACCGAGTTTTGGCTTTCCAGCTCGTTAAAGCGACCGGAAGTGCTATCCCTCCTCTAGATTTTAATCTTTTTGGACCTTAGGGATTATTGCACAAAAAGATCGAGCGCTTGTTTTGTTCGGCTCGTTAAAATTATCGAAAATTCATCCCTTCTGTATTATTTTATACTTTTTCGGACTTAAGGGATTAGATGACGAAAAAGGAATTCCGGAGTTATATTTACGTACCTTTTCAGACTCCCTAAAAAGGAAAAGGACCGAGTTATCTTTGTCGTTAGAATCGTTAAAAAGATTAATAGCGACAAACTTGTCTTTTAGACGAGAACGAGTTTCACTATCGCTAGGCTCGTTAAAACATAGCGATGGGTTTGCCCGAAGGGCAAATTATAGAACAAGCATATGTTATCCTCCTCAAGCTTGACAAAAATAAAGAGGTACTAGTCAGCAATGACTGGGGAAAAATTGGGAAGAAACTCAAAGAATATTTATTGGTAGCAAGTCGCTCTTGAACATGACACTTCCACTCCGTGCCTGAGTCGGGTTGGGTTGTTTCATTCACCGGTCACATCACCATGGTTACGCCATACCATCCCCATTTGGGGTAAATGCTACCAATCCATCACATAAGTGTCGCCGACATGTTCAAGAGAAGTCATCCAGAGAAGTCACCCGTGTCCCATCCACTACCATACATTATACTTCATTCCTTCATGACCGCCATCCTGAACCATATATCATCAGATCGTTTTCACCTCCATCAAAATCATTTGCTCCGTTCCGTGTCATTGATGTGGCATTCATTAAGGCCCTCCTTTGACGGATCGCTTCTTGTGGACATCAGCTCATTATCCAAGAAGTTGGTCTAGGAACACCCCATTCAGTACTTTGAAGCTTGCATGCCTCAATGGCAAGTTTCTCACTTCTGGCGACAGGTATACATCAATGACCTTCGACCGAAAGATTTTGCGTGGTGTTCGACGCCAAGTCCTTTATTCACACCACGTGAATTGTACTGCAATACCTTGAGGGTCATTGTCATTATCGGTGATTCCTCTCGCGCTTGTTAACAGTTTACATCATTGACTGGTAATCAAGCGATGTCTTTCCATGTTCGACTTCGAAACATTTCTCACATGGATCGACTTGTACTTAGAGTGAAGATCGGACGAGATTGAAGACCCCGGATCTAGTTTCATCCATCTGGGTTGCGATATATATTCAGGACAAATAAAGACATTGAAATGTACAGCATTGCAGCACAGATAATCATCCTACCAAAAGGGATGATGACTTCACCAGAATCATCAGTCTACCATCAGACGATTGTCTGTCCTATGTACATGAAAATGAATTTATAAAGCTGAGCATGGGAATGCCCGCCTCAGCTAGATCATGAAAACAGTATGAAAATAATGTATTGTATTGTATCTCATTACAGGTCTCCTCTCCAGCATTAGAAGAACTTCGGATCCTCCTAATAAAGCATTTCACCCGATAAACGGCCTCATACTTTAGGGGGCAACTGTTATAGACATTTTTGTGCCTTACAGCTATAAGCATGAAATGTCCATAAACCAAGGAATCCTAAGTCCCTAAAAGTGTTGTTCCAGCTCCTAAAGAAACAAGGTCAACAAATTACAGCTTCTCCCAGAAGTTCTCCACCAGAAACTGCTCAAAACTAGTCAAAACAGGATCATTTCAAGTGCTCCACTAGCTGGCTGCGTTGCAAAGCACCCAAATACACTGGCTAGGTGCGTTGCAACGCACTTGAATGCACTACCAGGGTGCGTTGAGCGGGAAATTACAAGTGGCAGAGTCATTGTACGAGGTGGAGAGACAATGGAAGCTTCCAGAATCTTCTCCAATGACACTTGCCTCACTAAATTCGACCAGTGATGAGTAAGAGGCTCTCAGTCTCCAAGTGGAAGCAAGAACTGACAGAGAGAAGCCACTAATCAATTCATGAGCTGACTCATCCTCTTTGCATACATCTATATATGGATCCCTCACCAAGAGATTCAGAGGCTGGAATTTTGTACATTGCAGAGAATTGTTGTTGGTTTTGTGATAGATATCAGAGTATTGGGTGATTTATGCTTTGTTGGAGGTGAAGAAGGGATTCTATGCTGGGAGGTTGATGCTGGATCAGGAATCATCGGTTGTAACTCCTCCTGGATCTTCTTATTTTATCAATAAAACTACTTGAGTTTCTCCTACATGCTTGTATATCTGATGTGTGTTATATTTGTATGTTTAGCTTAAATCTGATCCTAAGCTTTTTATGAACATAAATCCATGTCTTTGTGTAGTTTCTCTCTTCTGTGAACTTGCAGGAACTTGGTGATGCTGGGCAAGTGAGGGAGCAGATCGTTGGAAGCTGGCAAAGAGAAGAGAGATTGGATCGAACAACTAGCGCAAGGCACAGGTCGGTTCATCTTAATCATCTTCGTTTATAGTTTATAAAGGAGAATACAAGAGTAGTTTTCCCTGTTTGTTTCTGAGGTCTCTGTCACAACCCAGTGGGATAGGGTCGTTCTGAATAGACACTTTTCCCGAAATCAATAATCGCATGCCCTTCCATAGTGGGCTTTGGCATGTGTTAATGTCTCCAAGCTCCAAATGGGGTTAACTAAGTGTCATATTAGGTGGTTTATACTTCTAAAGGGGATAGTATGTCTAATGTACATCCTTTAGAAGGTGGTGGCAAGAGATGAATGGAGTAGGGAATGAAAAGGGGCAGACCTGGGCCACATGTTGGGGTACTAGGGTAGCTAGAAAAAGGGAAGCTCACACTTTGGTATACAATGTAAAAGAAGGAGAAATTGTGGTACATGAGGTGCTTCGACCTTTATTTTTCCACCCTGCTTTATGTCTTTTGCTTTTTATGACTTTTCTTTGATAAATTGCTCGGGGCTCAAGGCATAAGAGCATGATGTGTAAGGTATAGCAGTGGATACCCCTTTTAAGGTAGGATGGTTCATTTTCCACCATGGGTTCCTGAATGATAAAGGAGGCTCCTATAGGGCCTATAGGAACCAGGGTGATGGCCATGATAATGGGGTAGAGCTCATGTATTTGCTTTTCCCCACGTGCTAAATGTGTTTGTCCCAGCCATCTTTTGCATTTTGTATTACATTTTCCTGTTGAATGGAGACAATTATACTTTTACTTTTCTTTTCAGCTACATCAATCTCTGGGGCATCATCCCAAGCCCAACCCAAGGTGTGGGCAAGGGGAAGGGAATGGTTAACCCTATATGGACCCAAGTGGGAGGAATGATGAATGGGGTTATAATGAGCAGAAGGGGAGTTATATATGTTGAGGGAGTGGGACCACGCACATGAAGTACCATCCCTAAAGCCTAAAGTTCAATAAAAGGGATGCACGAGACAAGGGTTGAAGGTTAACATCCAAAAGAGGTCTAAGGGACAAGATCACAAACCTAGCCCCATATTTCTGTCGAATCCCCCCATTAGTCCATGCCCAAAAGTTTCCATGATAAGTAAACTACAATACTCAATTACAAAATGACAAGGCATAACTTCAGGTTTGGTAGGCATACCTTCAAACATACGACCATGACAAATGGGTGACGAACTTGTTGAGGCCTCGAAAATCGTTGCATCAACATGGGGGAAAACCACCCAGTCCGAACCTTCAGACAACTCATTTTCCATTTAGGTAGTGGCTCCGACTAGGGATATTGGGATCAGTTTCCCAATGAAAGGTGATTGAATGAATGTGTAATGCTTATAGTGGAGTGAAATATATGGATTTGCAGTAATGAATCAAATAGAAAACATATGCATTAATTTACTCTATAACCTGGGATTATGTAACATTTATCTAGATGCGATCTATAATGATTTTCCTTGGTAAATGACAATATAAATTTCTCAAACACCAATGGAAATGAAAATATTTCAAGATAATTATGTTGATTAAATAGTTAATCAAAATAATATGTATAACTCATATCGCATTTAGAATATCAAAGCAAACTGCTTGACATGTATTTAAAAATATCAATGAAAGCATGATCACAAATGAATACATGTAACATTGTTCTTTAAACACCATGTAATAAGTAATTTGAAAAGATAAATTCACTATTTATTTATGAACAAAATAGAGGTACAAAGATAGAAATACGAAATGCACATTGTTCAGCTCATAAAAGAAATAGAAGCAGTTTATTCCTTCTCTCAATGATGATTTCAGGAGTACAAAAATGCAATTTCTCAAAATTCTTTATGAAAATTCCTAAAAGCTTGTTTTAGTCGTTTTATTGAGAAAAGTATGAAAGTACAGTTGCGAGCTTTCATAAGCTTTTCTTCATAAAATTCTGAAACTTAATTTCTTACAACAAGTAATCTTAAATAGCAAAAAAACAACTGAATGTATTGTGCAAAGCGTTGAGGGCATTTAAATAGATCCCTTTAATAAAGCTTAAAGTAAAGGAGTTTTGGGTAGAAATTCCTGAATGTGATTTTTTGTCTTCATAGGATTTGTGTGTTCCATCGGATTATCTAGATGTTTGTCTGTCTGTTTGAACTAAACTTTCGCTTATCAACACAGTTGTCCTCTTCCCTCATGAACCTGAACACGAAAACAAAAATCGATAAGATAAAAATAAGTGAGACTGATAAGCGAGTTTCATTTGAATCAAATCACGTTTCGCAGGAAATAAGGATAAAAATGTAGAGCATAAAAACTCAAATACAACCATCATGGAGAGGAATGCGGAGTGAGGTATGTGACAAGACAAGTGGACTTTATAGTGTTATCGCAAATTGCAATGGCTTTTAGACCCAAGGTAGAACTCATAGTAATCGCAATCGGTTGGAGATCATGAGGAGATGAATTATTGCCATATTTCGAGCATGAAGAACCCCTATTGAAAATCTGAATCATATCCATTAAGACTAAGTCGCAATCAGAATGCAATGGGCAGAGGAGAAACATGACAAATGACCCTTTGGTATTTATGATAGCCGCAGACAGAGGGGAATTTATGAATTGACATGTAATTTATATCGAGTCTGGGGCTTGATCGCAGATCGCAGTACTTGGGAATATCGCAATCGCAGTTATTGAGTGGCGGACTATAAAAAGTGGCTGAAAGACTTGCGATTTGCGATATACAAGATGAGATGACGTCACTATGACATGGCATATCCATGTGGAATGGTGACGTGGCGAATGACGTGGCGATTACGTGGAAAATGACGTCGAGTATGACATCACGGATGACATCATATCACAATCGGCATGAGACATCATATCGCAATCGCAATCAATTAAGGCATGAGGCAACAGTACCTATCAATATCTTAGTGAAATCCAGAATAATTGAAAATATTCATATATGAGCCTCTTGTTCATTAGAAGATATTTCAACATACAAAGCCCTATTTCAAGAATTCTGTAACATTTTTGCCTCGTCCTATGAAGAGATGCCAGGAATCGATCCTAGAATTGTTGTACACGAAATAAAAACTTATCCACATGTTAAACCAGTTAGACAACGATTATGTCCAATACATCCACGCAAATCCGCTGCTATAAAAACTGAGGTTAAGAAACTGTTGGAAGTAGGATTCATTTACCTTGTTCCTTTAACCGATTGGGTATCCAATGTTGTGCCCGTTAATAAAAAGCAAGGAACTATTCGAGCATGTGTCGATTACCGAGATATAAACAAATCTTTCCCAAGAAAAATTATTCAACTCCGTATATGGACCAAATTGTCGATGACTATGTCAGGAACGAAATTTTTTCCTTTATAGATGCATTTTCTTACTACAATCAAATAAACATACTCCTTGTCGATCAGAGTAAAACCGCATTTATATGCCCATGGGGAACTTTTGCTTATCACAAACTCCCATTTGGCCTAAAAAATGTTGCCGCGACTTTTCAACGAGCAATGTCTTATGCATTCCACGATATCAAGCATATTGTTCAACCTTATTTCCATGAAACAACATGATCCCTAATTGCACTTAAAAGCAATTTTCATTAGGTATAGGCATTACAATATTCACTTGAATCCGCACAAATGTGTCTTTTGTGTGCAATCCGGTTGGATTTTAGGTTTCATTGTTTCAAGGGAAGGCATTCGTGTCAATCCCCTCAAGGTAGAGGCAATTTTGAATTTGCCTGCTCCTTCTAGCCTTACTCAATTCCAAAGTTTGCAAGGGAAGGAAAACTTTTTGGATAGATTCATCCACTGTTAGGATATTCTGACACATAGGAAATAGTCAAGTATAACTTGGTCTAGTGTGGAGTTAGGTAAAGTGTGTTTCTTTACTATGTACTTTTGTAACTTACAATCTGACGGTCACGATATGTAGTGATCTGATGGTTCATTCTCTCCTCGGTATTACCGACACTTGATCTGTGTCTTAACACCTGATTGGTCCATGATCTCTATTTAAAGAGCATGGAGGGTCATTTGTAGGGTAACCGTTAATGAGAGAATCTTATGTAAATTTTCATTCTTTTATTAATAAATTGCCTGAAGTGGCCGCGTTGGCTCAGGTCGTGGACTGTTTCCCTCTTTGAGGGTTTTAACCACGTCAACAATACTGGTGTATTGATCTATAATTTGTATTTGAGCAGTGTCCTTTGGTGTTCTATCTGAGGAACTTACCCTGTCAATTCATACATGGTATCAGAGCTATTTGAGGGCCGCATCCGTTGGTGATCCAAATCTGAAGCCGATTGCATTTGACTTCCGTTTCCTAGATCTATTGTTTTTTACTGCTTTCGGGCCGAGATGACTGCTCTATTGTGTTAGGAGCATCTGTTACAATAAGGAACCCCTTTCGTTTCACGCGAAACGGTTTCTGGTAGCCCTAGCTATGTCATTTTTAAGATCTGGAGGTATACAGTGTTTATTTGCAGTTTCTAGTTTTTTTTCTCTTTGTTTATTTCGGTTTATTTATCTTTTCGTTTTTTATTACTGGATCTACACCTTTCATTTCCGCGTATGCTATTTGCCCCGCGAAAACATCAAAAACAGAAAGGAATTTTTTTCTCATGTGTATGCTCATTTTTGACGCGCCTTAGTGTCATCTCGAAAAATCAGAAACATTGAGGAAAAGTGTTAGTTTCCGAGTAAAGCTAACTTCAAACCATAAGGTTTGTTTTTTTTTTTTTTTGTATGTCCATTTTGGGTTCTATGGCTTTGTTTTGCAGGCAAAAAAGAGCTTTCTCAAGTAAGAACGGACCCCAAAGCCTCGGTGACTAAATTAAAAAAAAAAAGCCTTTCTCTTTTCCAAAAATTACTAACCTTTTAAACTAGCTCACTTGATCCAAAGTTACCTTATGAGAATAGAAGTCTTGAGTTCAAGTCTTTCTCTTTGTTGAGCTAATTAGATTAAGTTTGGAAAGGGGGCGGATTTTTTTTTTAAATATAACATTATCATTCATTTCAGCACATTCCCACACTTCGTTCGCATCTTTAACAACTTTTTTTCAAAAAGCCATAACTTCTTCATCCGGAAGCCGTTTTCAAAGCCATTTTTTTTTAATCAGCCTAATTTTTCAAGATCTTTCCATTGGAACACTTAGATTCAGCATCTATAGCTTCAATATCTGTTAAAATGGAAAGTATATTCCACGTTATTCTTGACAACACCAACTACTTCCAATGGTGGTCCTACATTGTGGATTTACTTAGAAGTAAAGGTCTTTACAGAATAGCCTCAGGCCAAGAAACCAAACCGAAAGATGAAGATAAAGCAGCCAAATGGGAAAATAGGCAAGATCAAGCACATGGGTTGATAGGGATGTCTATTTCTCCAGACCTTAGATTCCATATCACAAAACTTGATACTCCTAATGAAGCAATGAAACGGATCCCTAAACTTTTTGGAATTAAAAATGAACTTAGAGCCCATCAACTCGAAAATGAGTTGCTTACATTGGACCCCAATAATTTTTCTTCCATTGAAGATTTTTTGTCCAAGTTCAAGACCCTTATACTTCTCTTGGAAGGTTTTAAGGTTAAGAAAGAAGATTGTAACCTTATTTATTCCATTCTTACTAAGTTAGGACCAGCCTACTCTGTGTTTGTTTCCGCCTTCCATTCTACAAGAGAAGCCTTCATTTCTCAAGGACAAGACTACAAGTCCCCTTCCTTTGATTCCTTTTGTGATTCTTTAATAAGAGAACAAGAAAAACTCTTACACCTTGGTCTTCTTAATCTTGGAAACTCTTCTAAGAAAGCCTTATCCGCCCAGCAGCAACCAAATTCAAAAAATCCTAAGAAGTCGTACCCTAAATGTAGGAATTTATAGGGTAAGTTCCTCAAACAGAACACCAAAGGACACCGCTCACACACAGATCACAGATCAATACACCAGTATTTTTGACGTGGTTAAAACCTTCAAAGAGGGAAACAGTCCACGGCCTGAGCCAACACGGCCACTTCAGGGAATTTATTAATAAAAGAATGAAATTTTACGTAAGCTTCTCTCATGAACAGTTAACCTACAAATGACCCACCATGCTCTTTAAATAGAGATCATGGACTAATCGGGTGTTAAGCCACAGATCAAGTGTCGGTAATACCGAGGAGAAAATGAATCGTCGGATCACTACATATCGTGACCGTCGGATTGTAAGTTACAAAATGTACATAGTAAAGGAACACACTTTACCTAACTCTATACTAGACCAAGTTATACTTAACTATTTCCTGTGTGTCGGAATATCCTAACATCCCCCCTTAAGAACAACTTGGGATAGGATTGAAGGATTTACAAATATGACACAATAGGAGAAGGAAGGAGGCACTAGAAACTATCCCCCCTTAGTGACAACTTCCTAAACTCCAACCATAAATCGAAGTTTATTGAACTTCGCCTCTCTGAGAGCCTTTGTAAAGATGTCTACAACTTGATCATCTGTTGAACAATATTGCACTTCAAGAACATGATCATGGATGAGCTTTCTGATGAAATGCATGTGCAGTTCAATGTGTTTGTTGCGCTGATGTTGGACTGGATCTTTGCATAGTTGAATGGCACTTTGATTATCACACCAAAGTGTAGTCGGATTTTGCTGCTGAAATCCAAACTCTGACAGGATCTGACGAAGCCACAAGGCTTCCTTACTAGCTTCTACGGCACCACGATACTCTGCTTCTGCTGAAGAAAGAGAAATGGCACCTTGTTTCTTGCAAGCCCATGTAATAGGTCCTGAACCAAGAGTGAACACATAACCTGCAGTAGACTTCCAATCATCAGGGTCACCAACCCAATCGGAATCAGTGAAACCAACCAATAGAGGAGCTGCTTCGGCACTGTAATGAATCCCAAACTGAACTGTACCTCGAACATAACGAAGTATTCTTTTAGCTGCTTTCCAATGACTTTCATGTGGGTTTTTCATAAACCGAGCAACAAGGCCAACAGCAAAGGAAAGGTCAGGACGAGTATGGGTTAGATACAAAAGTTTTCCTACAAGTTGACGGTATAAGGTAGCATCAACTTCAGGAGAAGTACAAGTGACTGAAAGTTTGACTCCAGACTGAAAGGGAGAAGGGGCTAGCTTACAGTCTTCCATGTGAAAATGGCATAGAATATCACAGGGATACTTGGACTGGGAAAGGGAAATACCTTCCTTGGATTACAAGACTTTAAGACCAAGAAAATAATGTAAGTGTCCTAAGTCTGTCATTTCAAACTTCCTTTTAAGGCTAGACTTCACATGGTTTATAAGGTTGGGATCACTACCAGTAAGGATAAGATCATCAACATAAAGAACAAGAATGATAAGAGACTTGCCCACTTTCTTAGTGTAGACAGTATTGTCAAAATGACACCTAGAAAAACCATTTTCTAAAAGAAAGTTATCCATTTTGGCATACCAAGCTCGACGAGCTTGCTTGAGACCATAAAGGGATTTCTTAAGCCGACATACAAGACTGGAGTCTGTTTATATAAATCCAATAGGTTGTTCCATATAGATTTCTTCATGCAAGTCCCCATGCAAGAAGGCAGATTTAACATCCATCTGATGGACTTCCCATTTGAAAGAGGCAGCAAGGGAAAGAACAAGGCGGATAGAGTTCATTTTGGCAACAGGGGAGAAGGTTTCAGTGTAGTCAATGCCTTCAACTTGTGAAAAACCCTTAGCAACAAGACGAGCTCTATGTTTATCAACTTTCCCATCTGGTCCATACTTGGTTCTGTAAACCCATTTGCATCTAACAGGTTTTCGTCCCTTTGGTAGAGGAACAAGATCCCATGTATCATTTGCCAATAATGAATGATATTCTTCATTCATAGCTGCTTCCCAATCTGGATGGCCTGAAGCTTCTGCAAAGGTGTCAGGATCATAATTCACTAAAGCTTGAGCCAGTAAAGAAGAGGCTCTATCGAACTGAGAACGTGTACGTCGTTGATCTGTACGATCACCGGCAAGATCACCTGCTGCATCCCGAGTAGCACAGACCCATTTTGGAAGCTGAGGAGCTAAAGAAGGATCCTGAGAAGGTGGGGGAGGATTGTCATCCTCGCTTTCATCATTTGAAGAAGAAATATTTTCAAAAGTAGAAGAGATAGGAAGAGGTGGCACATCCACCGAACTAGGCTCGTAGGCCGATATATTTTCAGCAAACTTTACATCTCTTCTAATGATAACATTCTTGTACTTAAGTGGAATAAGTCTATATCCTTTGACATCTTCAGAATATCCAACAAAAATACATTTTTCACTCTTAGGTTCTAAAGCTTTATGTTTCTCATCTGGAATATGGGCCCATGCTTCACTTCCAAAAACACGAAAGTGACTTACATCTGGTTTAATTGAGCTCCATGCTTCTTCTGGAGTGATATTCTTTAAAACCTTAGTAGGAGTGTGATTTATTATGTAATTTGCACAGTTAATTGCTTCTGCCCAATAATTAAGACTAAGTCCTTTAGATTGAAGCATACAATTAGCCATTTCCTTTAAGGTGCGATTCTTCCTTTCAGCTACACCATTTTGTGTGGAGTATATGGAACAGTATGTTGCATTTGAATTCCATTTTCAGTGCAAAAGTTGATGAATTTGTTGTTAACATATTCTCCGCCATTATCAGATCTTAGCTTAAGAATTTGATGTCCAGATTGTTTTTCAACAAAGGCCTTAAAGGCCAAGAACATGTTAAATACTTCACTCTTGAGTTTTAAGAAGTATACCCAAGTGCGTCTGGAGAAATCATCAATGAAAGTTAAGAAATACTTGTAGCCAGAGAATGAAACAACTGGAAGTGGACCACATAAATCACTATGCACGAGCTGTAAAGGGGCTGAGGTGTGCCAGGAGGCACGTTTTTCAAAACTATCCCGATGATGTTTTCCAAGTACACATCCGGAACAAACACCATCTCTGCAAGATACCATTGGAAGACCTGTCACCATATTTTCTTTACATAGATTCTGAAGGGAGCGATAGTTTAAGTGACCACATCGCTCATGCCAAAGTTTGCTCACTTCATCGTTATGAGCAACAAACACTGAGGGAAGATTTGATGACCCAAAGTTGTGAAAATTATACAACCTTGTAGAATCATCAGCAATGTCAGTAGCTAAAATCTGTCTAGGATCTCTTAGGTCCTTAATTACAACATCGTGAGGTGAAAATTCAACGATTTTACCTTCACTTGAATGAGTTATCTGATATACAGATAGAAGGTTGCAGGATAAGGTTGGAACACATAATACATCATTAAATTGACCATTGTCTATATGAACAGTTCCAGTCCCTACAACACTAAGAGATCTATCATCACCAACATATATATTTTTGGTGTTACAATCATTTAAAGAATAAAACATGGCTTTGTTTTTTGCCATGTGATAAGAAGCTCCAGAATCAATGAGCCACTCATGAGAATGAGAAGAAGAAGATACATTTAGTGCGTAGCCAGACCGAGATGCTTGACAACCACATGCAGAAAGTGCCATTCCTGAAGATGAAGTTGAAGTTGAAGAGTGCTCCAAATGGATATTATGCTTCTTCATTGCTGCTTCCAAGGCTTCCATCTTCTTAAAGCATTTGGATTCTATGTGGCCATCTCGATTACAAAAGTTGCAATGTCTATCAGTCTTCTTCCCTTTGTTTTTATTTGTCTTATCATCTTGTGAAATGATTTTTCATTTTGGGGCTGAAATTTCTTAGGACCCTTGTTTGGTTTAGGACCATTCCTTTTAGGATACTTCTTAGGATTCTTTGAATTTGGTTGCTGCTGGGTGGCTAACGCTTTCTTAGAAGAGTTTCCAAGATGAAGAAGACCAAGGTGTAAGAGTTTTTCTTGTTCTCTTATTAAAGAATCACAAAAGGAATCAAAGGAAGGGGACTTGTAGGCTTGTCCTTGAGAAATGAAGGCTTCTCTTGTAGAATGGAAGGTGGAAACAAACACAGAATAGGCTGGTCCCAACTTAGTAAAAATGAAGTAAATAAGGCTAATATCTTCTTTCTTAACCTTAACACCTTCCAAGAGAAGTCTAAGGGTCTTGAACTTTGACAAAAAATCTTCAATGCAAGAAAAATTATTAGGGTCCAATGTAAGCAACTCATTTTCAAGTTGATGGGTTTTAAGTTCATTTTTAATTCCAAAAACTTTAGTGATCTGTTTCATTGCTTCTTCAGTGGTATCAAATTTTGCAATATGGAATCTAAGATCTGGAGAAATAGACATCCATATCAACCCACGTGCTTGATCTTGCTTATTTTCCCATTTAGTTGTCTTATCTTCATCTTTCAGTTTGGTTTCTTGGCCTGAGGCTATTCTGTAGATACCTTTACTTCTAAGTAAATCCACAGTGTAGGACCACCATTGGAAGTAGTTGGTGCTGTCAAGAATAACTTGGCATGGACTTTCCATTTTAACAGAAACTGAAGCTATAGATGTTGAAACTAAGTGTTCCAATGGAAAGATCTCGAAAAATTAGGCTGTTTCAAAAAAACGGTTCTGAAAACGGCTTCCAGATGAAGTTATGGCTTTTTGAAGAAAATTTGATGAAGATGCCGACGAAGTGCGGGAATGTGCGGAAATGAAAAATCCACCCCCACAAAAAGGAGACTTGAACTCAAGACCTCTACTCTCATAAATTAGCTTTGGACCAAGTGAGCTATACAAAAAATTTGAGAGAGAGAGGGGGGGGTTGAAGCTTTGGGTTGCGTGCTTGCTTTGATAAAGCTCTTTTTCCCTACAAAACAAAAAACACAAAACCCAACACGGACATACAAAAAAAAATGAACCTTGCAGCTTGAAGTTAGCTTTAGCCGGAAACTAAATATTTTCCTCAATGTTTCTGATTTTCCGAGATCACACTAAGGCGCAGCAGAAAAGAGCATACACATGAGAAAAATCATTCCTTTCTGTTTCTGATTTGCCCAGATCGCATAGAGTCGCGGGGCAAAGAGCATAGACAGAAATGAAAGGTATATATCCGGTAATAAAAAAATCTAAATAAACCGAAACCGAAATAAACAGAGAGAAAATAACTGTAAACTGCAAATAAACACTGTATACCTCCAGATCTTAAAAATGACGTAGTTAGGGCTACCGAAAACCTTTTCGCGTGAAACGAAAGGGGTTCCGCACTAAAACAGATGCTCCCAACAAAATAGAGCAATCCTCTCGGCCTGAAAGTAGTCAGAAATAGTAGATCTAGGAAACGACAGTCGGATGTAGTTCTACCGGCTTCAGGTTTGGATCACCAACGGACGCGGCCCTCAAATAGCTCTGATACCATGTAGGAATTTACAAGGTAAGTTCCTCAGACAGAACACCAAAGGACACCGCTCACACACAGATCACAGATCAATACACCAGTATTTTTGACGTGGTTAAAACCCTCAAAGAGGGAAACAGTCCACGGCCTGAACCAACGCGGCCACTTCAGACAATTTATTAATAAAAGAATGAAATTTTACATAAGCTTGTCTCATGAACAGCTAACCTACAAATGACCCTCCATGCTCTTTAAATAGAGATCATGGACCAATAGAGTGTTAAGCCACGGATCAAGTGTTGGTAATATAGAGAAGAGAATGAACTGTCGGATCACTACATATCGTGACCGTCGGATTGTAAGTTACAAAATGTACATAGTAAAGGAACACACTTTACCTAACTCTATACTAGACCAAGTTATACTTAACTATTTCCTATGTGTCCGAATATCCTAACAAAAGAATGGTGCTAAACCAAACAAGGGTCCTAAGCAATTTCAGCCTCAAAATGAAAAATCATTTCAACAAAATGATAAGGCAAATAAAAACAAAAGGAATAAGATTGATAGACATTTCCACTTTCGTAATCGAGACGACCACTTAGAATCCAAATGCTTTAAAAAGATGGAAGCCTTGGAAGCAGCAATGAAGAAGCATAACATCCATTTGGAGCACTCTTCAACTTCAACTTCATCTTCAGAAATAGCACTTTCTACATATGGTTGTCAAACATCTCAGTCTGGATATGCACTAAATGTATCTTCTTCCTCTAATTCTCTTGAGTGGCTCATTGATTCTGGAGCTTCTTATCACATGGCCAAACACAAAGCCATGTTTTCTTTTTTAAATGATTGTAACACCAAAAATATATATGTTGGTGATGATAGATCTCTTAGTGTTATAGGGACTAGAGCTATTCATATAGACAATGGTCAATTTAATAATGTATTATGTGTTCCAACCTTATCTTGCAACTTTCTATCTATATATCAGATAACTCATTCAAGTAAAGGTAAAATCGTTGAATTTTCACCTCACAATGTTGTAATTAAGGACCTAAGAGATCCTAGACAGATTTTAGCTACTCGCATTGCCGATGATTCTACAAGGTTGTATAAATTTAACAACTTTGGATCATCAAATCTTCTCGCGGTATTTGTTGCTCATAATGATGAAGTGAGCAAACTTTGGCATGAGCGATGTGGTCACTTAAACTATCGCTCCCTTCAGAGTCTATGTAAAGAAAATATGGTGACGGGTCTTCCCATGGTATCTTGTAGAGATTTTGTTTGTTCTGAATGTGTACTCGAAAAACATCATCGGGGTAGTTTTGAAAAACGTGCCTCTTGGCACGCCTTAGCGCCTTTACAGCTTGTGCATAGTGATTTATGTGGTCCACTTCCAGTTGTTTCATTCTCTGGCTACAAGTATTTCTTAACTTTCATTGATGATTTCTCCAAACGCACTTGGGTATACTTCTTAAAACTCAAGAGTGAAGTATTTAACATGTTCTTGGCCTTTAAGGCCTTTGTTAAAAAACAATCTGGACATCAAATTCTTAAGCTAAGATCTGATAATGGCAGAGAATATGTTAACAACAAATTCATCAACTTTTGCAATGAGAATGGAATTCAAATGAACATATTGTTCCATATACTCCACAACAAAATGGTGTAGCTGAAAGGAATAATCGCACCTTAAAGGAAATGGCTAATTATATGCTTCAATCTAAAGGACTTAGTCTTAATTTTTGGGCAAAAGCAATTAACTGTGCAAATTACATAATAAATCGCACCCCTACAAAGGTTTTAAAAAATATCACTCCAGAAGAAGCATGGAGCTCAATTAAACCAGATGTAAGTCACTTTCGTGTTTTTGGAAGTGAAGCATGGGCCCATATTCCATATGAGAAACATAAAGCTTTAGAACCTAAGAGTGAAAAATGTATTTTTGTTGGATATTCTGAAGATGTCAAAGGATATAGACTTATTCCACTTAAGTCCAAAAATGTTACCATTAGAAGAGATGTAAAGTTTGCTGAAAATATATCGGCCTACGAGCCTAGTTTGGCGGATGTGCCACCTCTCTCTATCTCTTCTACTTTTGACAATATTCTTCTTCAGATGATGAAAGCGAAGATGAAAATCCTCCCCCATCTTCTCAAGATCCTTCTTCAGCTCCTCAGCTTCCAAAATGGGTCTGTGCTACTCGGGATGCAGCAGGCGCTCTTACCGGTGATCCTATGGATCAGCGATGTACACGTTCTCAGTTCGATAGAGCCTCTTCTTTACTAGCTCAAGCTTTAGCAAATTATGATCCTGGCACCTTTGCAGAAGCTTCAGGCCATCCAGATTGAGACGCAGCTATGAATGAAGAATATCGTTCATTATTAGCAAATGATACATGGGATCTTGTTCCTCTACCAAAGGGACGAAAACTTGTTAGATGCAAATGTGTTTATAGAACCAAGTATGGACCAGATAGAAGCAATAATGAGGAATTTCTTACTGACTCAAGGCACTGAAATCTGGAAATCAGTGATTGGTGATAGCAGGATAGATGGAGAATCCAAGGAGTACAACGCAAAAGCAATGAAGGCAATCTTGAATGGGCTACCTGATTCTATAAAGAACAATCTAGGAAAATATTCATCAGCAAAGGATGTATGGGACAAACTTCATGACCTTCACTCAAAAGGAGCATTGACCATGACCATCAGTCAAGAAGATGATGGAAATCAAGAAGGAAATTCAGAACCCATCATAGAAGCTGAAAATGAGAATGATGACATCTAGGCTAAAGCAGACCTAGACGATGAAGAGAATGAAAAAGATTTTGTAGAAGATCTCCTTGCTCAACTTATTGCTGCCATGGAAGAGATTAACAATTTGAAAAAGAAAAGTGAGGAACTTAAAAAGATAGCACTAGCTGGTGACCAAGATCAAACAAGGAAGAAAGTTGACCTTGTCAAGCGTCAAATACAAGAAAGGGATGAAGAGCTTGCCAAGCTTAAGAAGGAATTTCATCAAAGCAAAATAAAGCATCATGAAGAAGTCATATCCATGACAAATCAATTAGATAAACCAAAGAAACAGAAGATACCTTGTCAAGTCAACTTGAACAAAGGCACAAGAGCTTGAACAAACTTGAAGAAGAGATTGGTCAGTACAAGGTAGAGGTCTCCTCTCTCATATCTCAACTACAAGAAGCAAGGAAACAAGCACGAGCTGAGAAGACAATGGAAGCATTGGAACTCATAGAAGGACAAGTTGATGAAGCAGGAAAGGAAAGAAACACCATGATATGTCAACTAAAATAAAAGGATGAAGAAATCTTCAAAATGAATTCAGATATCATCTCCCTTAAAACAGAAGCAGATGAAGCTACTCGTATGAAGGAAGAAACTGAGAAACAACTTGCTAAGAAGAATAATGAGTGTGAAAGATTGGAAGAAGAGATTGTCTTCCTCAGAAAAAAGGTTGAAGGGATGAACAAAATCTTGAAGAGCTCTCAGGTCTTGGATGACATGCTCAGCTATCACAGATGTCCATTTGATAAATCAGGTCTCGGGTATGCAGGTGAATCCTCAAACAAAAATGATAATGCTTCAAACAAAAGGGATGTGAAGAAGCTAGAAAGAAATGGTGATGCTCCTAGTTCCAGCAAAGGCAAGGAGAAACATCAAGGCTACAATGGAAGAAATCCTGCTCCAAGAAGAAATGTAGATGATGTCAAAGATGCGAGAGGCAATGGTTATCATCAAAGGATCCCAAGGCAGAAAGGCTTCAGAAGTACATCAAGGAAATCTCCATCTCCCAGGTACCAAAGTTCATTTTTTGGTTATTGTTATTCTTGTACAAACTTTGGTCACATGGCAAAAGATTGTAAAGCATATCACAAAGATAGATGTTATGGTCCCCAACCATCTCATAAAGATAGATATTATGGTCCCCAACAATCTCCAAGAAACAATTTTGCAGGAAGAAATCATGAATTTTTATTCATGAACAATGTAGAATGCTTCAAGTGTCATAACATTGGTCATATGGCACATGATTGTAACTTAACTTGAGCTCTTACACAAGCTAGAACCATGCAAAAGAAGAAAGTTGCACAAGTATGGAGAAGAAAACAAATACAATCCGAAAGTCCCTTGAACTCTCCAGCCAACAACACGTCATTGGCTTGAATTTTGACAATCTAAGCATTTGATGGGAAGACTCTTCCAAAAGAGATGATGCATACAGTCAGGGGGAGCCTGTGATTCTTGATCTTTATTGCAGAATTTATTAGTGAAAGGGTCCTTATGAAATCCTTGTTGAGCTATATTAACAATCATTCTTTGATAAATATCATTTCTCAGGAGTACTCCATTGAAGAACATGATCCTGTAACCATTCTTTGGACTATTGTTAAAGATGCTTTCCACTTAATCACTAAGTAGTATTTGGAGCAATAGAGAAAGTCATCTAATGCTATAGAAATAGGGCAAATAACTATGGTGTTGATATTACAGGTGCTAAATGTCTTGACTCAGGGATTTAATGTGAGAACAGATAAATTATAAACACTAATAGAGGAAATCTTCAAAAAAATAAATACATTTGGAATGGAGTTTGAAGTAAGAGCAGTTGGCAGCATATAACAAAACTGAAGGATTGCAAGAAGATGCAAATCAGCAAAATGAACTAAAAGACAATCACAGATAGGATATCTAAATCTGCTAGTAGAAATAACTTGCAGAGCTATGTACAAAAACACAAGGAAAAGATGGCTCATAGAAAGGAGAATGTTGTGCAGTCAAATATAACTTATGCTGATATTGGTCACTTAGAAAATATAGCAACAGTGAGGCACAACCTCTCACCATTTCATCCAAATGAAATGATGTTGAACACTGGATGGCAGTGACTTAAGGAGAAGCACAGAAACACAAAGGAACTCAGATCTGAAGAAAGATAACAAGAAAGAAAATTTCAGTGGCATTTTCTCTTGATTCGGACTATGAAGGCCTCTCAATTCTGACTATGGAGACAACAATATGTTGGAAATAATACTGAGAGGGGGGGTGAATCAGTATTATCAGATCAATCAAACTTTTTCAATGCTCAGAAACATATACGCTACTTCAGTTAGGTGAACCGGCGTGTACACGCCACTGTGACTAAATAAAACAGCGTATAAGAAGAAAACTCATAATTTAGTTAGCTTATTCTTCAGTTAAGTTCATCAGGACATTATTCACCACATTAACAGTAAACAGGTGCAGTATAACAGAACAGATCAAAAGCCACACACATGAACACCAAGATATAAGGTGGAAACCCAATGTGGGTGAAAACCACCTGCTGCAAGTTGTCTCTATCTTTCTTTAATATGAAACTTCAGTTTACAATCTTTTGTACTGGTGCAGCCTTATACCAGTACGCAGGCTACAACCTGCAGAAGGCTACAACCTTCTCTCGTTCTCCAAACTTCCTTGGAAGGGAGCTCCAACCCCCTTTGCTCTTGTACTAGCCAAGATACTAGTACGTAGGTGCTGACCTACAATCTTCTTTCCTTCAGGTACCACCTTTCATACATTTTCAGACTGGATATTCCTGAAGCACAACATTACAATCTGTAGACCCCAATTCATTCAACTTTCACAACAGATCAATGAAGCATAAAACAACCAATACTAGTATTATCAAACTTTGAATCACTGAACCACTGAACCCTGTCAATCACCAGATACCAGAACACAGAGCAGTCTACAGAACTCTGCAATATCAGTCAGATCCAACTGCAAACCCAAAAATCAAGCTTTAAGAGATATACGCTACTTCAATAAGCGAAACCCGCGTGTACACGCGCTTTTACCTAAGCCAACCTGCGTACAGATCTAAAAATAGATTCTCTCAACTTGCAGCTGTACCAGACATCAGTTAGATCCAAAACATAATATTGCGACAGTATGCAGATCTAGAAATACGCATAATCAACCATATCATAATAGAGCATTTCAAACCATTAGATCCCGATTTATCCTTAGATCTAGTCTTCCATCCACCGATGTGATTTCTCCTTAGCTCATATCAAGCAACCCAGACCCTGCATATCAGATCTCTTTCTCTCTTAGATATTCAAGCCTTGTCGAAAGATGATTTTGCCTAATGATCTTCTTCTCCTTATATAGCCTTAGGCCTTGCTCAATACCAAGAGCCAAAACCATAGTAACACAATACCATCAACTTCAAAACTAGGGATCGACACGCCCGTCGAGACACAATGGTCCGAAATCATAGGCACAACTTCCAAGGACTAACCACCATGGACCAAAGGTACTTTTCCACATACACGCGCTTTTTCTGAATCCAACTAGCGTGTACACGCGACTTGGGCTTAACGAACCTACGTATATGAACTTCCTTGGCATGCTGTACTAAGATCTGTCTTCTGATTAAGTTGCCATCACCTGTACCAACCTCTGAGTGAGTTGCCATCAAGGACAACACTTGAATCATAATGCCAACACAATATGGATTGAAGCATAAAAACCTGGACTTGAACACTTGGTGTATGGCTATTTGCAATCTAATTGAAAGCATTGAAATAGAGCATCTTTAAGCATTGTTGAAGCCATGATAAAGTAGTTCTGAGACATGAAGAGGGAATAATGTGCTAATTGATGATAAAGCATCAATCCTTCTATCTTGAGTAAAAAGAAAAGCACTATGACAGAGGGAGTCACAGACCCATGAAGATCTACCATTCATGAAGAACAGAAGCAGCTTGATAGGGGGAGTCCCATAGCACTCTTTTGCCATTGATGTCAAAGGGGGAGAGAAGAAGAATATTGCCATCAATAACAAAGGGGGAGATTGTTGACCTAGGTTGTCATTGATGTCAATATGGCAATATTCTAGATACTAGATGATCCATGAAGGGGAAGCAGAACAAATCCATGAAGAGACAAGAACAAGGCCATCAGGATAGCCAAGCCATAAGTAAGACTCTGTTAACGAAGGAGTTAACAAAGGAGGCATATCAAAGGAGGTCATTGAAAAACATTGCAAAGCCAAAGGAAGACACTGGAGCAAGAGGGAGGAGCATTGCATGTAATACATGCACAAGAAGAACTGAGAGGAGTTAGCATATCGGAGGAGCAAAGCAAAGCTATCGGAGGAGCAAAACAGAGCTATCGGAGCTATCAGCGCAACCGGAGCCATATCAGGAGTAATATATGCCAAGGAGCCATATCAAGAGTAATATATGACAGAGCCAAAGAAGAGCGGAATACATATATATGCGAAAGACATAAAGGCTAAAGGCAGAGGCGGAGCAGCATATAATATACATATGCAATATACACTATCGGAGGCGGAAAATAGTGTATATATCGGAATACACTATCGGAGGCGGCAAATATATATATCGGAGTATAGAGGCAAAATATATATATATTGGCGATATTATAATCAGCGGGTTCTACTATGAGCCACTACCCGAAACCCCCGACAGCGACATATATGTGTGGACCCGACGAGACATATATGTCCGAGTGTATAAACAGCGGAAGTCCAGGTAAGTGCTTCAAAGCGGGTTCTAAGTGTATTTCATATGTATTATTATATTTGGGCTCTAAGCCTTGCCGCATTAAAACTTGCGAATTGCAACATATATATATATATATATATATATAATAGCGATACATTGCGGACCTGCTGCAACATTATGAAATGCTTTATTGTATATCGCATCTGCCTATCGGACCTCACAAAGCGCCGATTGCGATAAAGCATGCGGACCCACTTAAACACTACAATATGACTTAATGCTATGTCGCATCCGACATATCGCAAGTGCTTAAGGCCTTGCCGCTTTGAAAGCGTCGATTGCGATATATGCTGTGGACCCGATGGTCTGATTGAAACACAACTTAATACTATATCGCATCCAGCAGGGCCATCGGCCATCGGCGATGTTATGGGCTCAAATTATACAGGACCTCCGGAAGTTGCGACTGTCGATTGCGACTACACAACGAACCCAATGAAGTTATAGATGCAAGTGTAATGAATTTGAAGTCCGACCTTAAGCATTCGGTCGAGTTTTTCCATATATTCCTGTGTATTCCAAATAATTGTATTGCACGGGGTTTGAAGGCCAAAATGCATAAATAACGGTTTTGATAGTTCAGCGGGCCTAAACGATGGCGATTGCAATTGCGATGGTGACGTGGCAAGTGGGGCCTCCTGATTGGTACAGTCTCTTCGTTAACAGTAAAGCCTTGTGTATGAATGTTATTAAAGAAAAAAAGGGACCTCTCTTTGATATGGTTTAATAAACATCATTTCCTTTGTAATTCGGCCTTCTCTTCTGTATTAACGTGTCCGTGAAGCATTGGCTAATCCAAATTGGCAGAGGAAGCTACAGCGACCGAGGAGGGAAGCCGAAGGATCAAGCGAGGCAGAGGAAACTATAGCGACTGAGGAGGAAGTTGAAAAGCCAGCGGAAAGAGAAAATCGACGGTCAAAGGCATCAGGGAGATACAAAAACAGAGAACAACGAAAGTTGAATGTTGTTGTTGAAAAAGCTAGAGGAAACAGAGGCAGTTGTAGGGTCCAACAGAACAGAAAAGGGCCGAAGGACCAACAGGACAGGAGGCATTTGAAGGGTGAGCTTCTCTGCTAATCGTGTTACCCTATGAAAGAATTAATCAGGTACACAATGCAGTCTGTAGAACAATTCTGGGATGTAATAAATAAAGTTTTATGTGACATTGTTTAAAGGGATAAGTAGTGAGCAGAGAAGCAACCATGTTGAATCATTCACTGTGACAGTAAGAACAGATGCTTGAACAGAAAGTCGGTTCCTATGCAGAGCTTAATGCAGCTAATAGTAGACTCACTAAAGTTGTGTGGAGACATTATCAAAGGTAATGAAGGCTATTGGAGACTCTGTGTGGACAGTATAAAGAGTTGTAAAGACTCCTACATAAAAAGACTGGTTGTCATTGATGTTGTAGCATGGAGACTACAATGAAGCTATAAACAGACAAAACTCAGTAAAGAAAAATTCTGAGAGAAAAACATTACTATCAAACATGCCTTGACAAGATTGGGTCAGAACCCTTGAGGTTAGTGCCTCAGAAGTAAGAAGGATTGGAGTCAGAAGTAAGAAGGATTGGAGCCCTTGGGGTTGATGCCTCAGAAGTAAGAAAGATTGGAGTCCTTGGGATTGGTGCCTTAGAAGTAAGAAAGATTGGAGTCCTTGGGATTGGTGCCTCAGAAGTAGGAAGGATTGGTGTCCTTGGGACTGGTATCTCAGGAACTGGAAGGATTGAAGTCCTTGGGAGTTGGTGCTCCTAAGTCTAAGATTGTTTCCTTGGCGAAACAAAGTTGGGGCTCTAGAGGTTGGCGCCTCACAAAAGTCCAATTTGGTGCTTGGCAACTAATTGCCACCATTTATATATTGTATCTATTTTATTGCAAAGATTATATTAATAAAAGCATTGATACTTGTTGTTCATCTTGTGTTCTGAATATAAATGTTTTAACTGGTAAAATAATATTTGAAAAAGAAACACTAATTCACCCCCCCAGTGTTTCCAACAATAATTAATTTAGTTATTTTAAATTAATTAGTTGGAGAAATTCAAGTTAGAAGTCTTTCTGAAGTCATGCAAGAGTTATCCCTCAAATTAAGGAGATAAATTTGAGTTATATTTGAGTTGTAATTAGTTAACTCAGTTTACTGAGTTAAGTCCAATTAAATTAGTTCCAAACTATTTGAGGAACTAATAGTGAGTTAACAATCAGTTGATGCATTAATGCACTCAACTATTGCTATTCCAATTAATTGAAGATTCCCTCATCAAAAACTCATGCATGTATATTCTGAGAAAGACCCAGTTGAGATTAATGTTCAAGGACAGTGTACTATCAGTTGCATGTGTTTTCTCATGGAGAAAACTCATGCATGCAATCAAGGATTCATCCTTGAGGATTGCGCAGTTTTGAAGGCTTGTTTTTCCACTTGGTAATAGGCTAATCATCCACAAGGAACAGCGCAAAGAAATAGGAGCTTGGAGGACAAAGAGGAACGCTGGAGAGAAGCCAAGATTGTCTGTGAGCATCTGTGAGGATTGTACTTGAGAGCTAGCTCGCTGTGAGAGCTAAGGCTTTGTATAATTCCTATGTATTTCCACCATGTATGATAATACAATAGTGTGGGGTTTTATCTGAGACTTTCCCCAAAGTATTTTCATGTGTATTGTGCCATTGATTCTTCTTCTTCTGGATATATTGTTCAGCTCGATCTTTAAGCTTCTGCAAATTGATAGTAGAAGTAGGTTATAGTATTCTGCTTCGATTTATATTGCATTATCGGGTTAACCTATCACAGATTTTCTACAGTCCTGGAATCCCAACTATGTGCCTTTAATAGGCGTGTGGAATGTCATCAACTCCAATCTCTAGGATTTTGGCAGTCAACCTCTCAACGTTGTGCTCCAACTCTGTTAGGATGTCATCTGCCTCAGGGTTCGTTGCCGCAGCTACTATACGTTGCTCATCTCGTCTATCATACCATCTCATCCGAGCTAGTTGGGTTGGACCCACATCGGCACATGAATATCGTATAATTAGCCTTTGAAGACAAAAAACACTTAAAATTTGAAAATTTTTAAACTATGTCAAAATGAGAAAATTCTTACCTAGATCACCCCACTGAGCTCCGACTCGAAGTGGGATATCAAGATCACGTCGATAATCTATCCCGGCATATGGAAAATCCTCGATCAGAACAATCTGCTGGCCTAGCCAGTCAAAAAACTTCGTCGTATACCTCACTAAAGCACTGTCACCTCCATGACGTGCCATCAAAGAAACCCACCTCATCAATCGTGGATCCCTTGAACCTCCCTCGTCTGCCAAAATCTGTTGTGGCTGAAGAATATGAACCCTTTCTAGGGAAAAAGCAACGACAATGGCACCATAACCAAAAAAAATTCAGTTTACCATTCTTGCACCTAGTCAACTAGCCCTTCATGTTTACCACCATTGCCTCACACCATTTGTATACTGTGGATTCCCAGCATTCCACAATCGTCTGCATCTGCGCCCATGTGGTTAGATGAAGGGCAGCATTGCCACATAGTTTGCAAACAGTAAAAGCAATGGTCCTCAAGGGTAAAAGTTCGATGGACTAAATGTCAATCTGTCCATATTTGGGCAGGGCACCCCTGCAAAAGCGTCGTAAATATCCATCAATGGTATCTCCCCCTGCTCTCAATCCAAATAGTGAAATATCAACTCCCCGATGAGACAACTCAGTCAGAAAATAGATGCCATCAACATCAATGGTGAGGCAGTGACCAGCAATCACAAAGCACTGTTCCTAGACATTCCAGATCCTCACCAACCATTTCATCATATCTACTTGGGCTTTCATCCCAGGGATAAGCCAATATTTTAGGAGGCCACAAGCCCTGAGAGCCTATAAGTGGTCGGATCAGCCAAAGCAGCGAAATCATTGGCTTCATGCTCTCTTTCCCTCCACTCCATTTTCGAGCAATCAAATGACCTTAAATGACCATTTAAAAACAGTTAGAAGCATTTTTGAAACTCATTTCATGTTTTTTGGGGTTAAAAACTTGTTTTAAAAATATCCCCTGGCGCCTGGGCGACCACCCTTTTATGGACAAGGCACAGCTGCGCGGAATTTTCCAGAATAATTCCGCACAGGCCAAGACTTTCCATATGGAAAAATTTAACGGCTTGTGCGGACCCGATTGAACAAAACCCGCGTAGGGACGAGGACACATTTTCGTACAAATTTTTATCCCAAAAAACCAAATGAAAGCTTAAAATGAAAAACTAAACAAATATAAAGCTATGTATGGAGAGGTCTTCTACCTAGAGGAAACGGTGCGCGATTTCATCCACTAGTTGGCTCGGAATCAGTCCAGGAAGTTCGGTGGTAAAAACTCCTCTCTCTGCTCTGCACTAGTGAAAATGAAAATGGTAAAAATAAAATTATTTTTTCCCACTTTTATAAGTTTTTTAGCTTACAAAATATTATTTTTATATTTTGAATATTTTTTAGAGGGAAAACACCCTTTCGAGCAGTTATGACAGGTTATCCAGTTTAAATGTGCAGGAACATTTATGGAGTAAAGATAAATCATTTTCGACATTTTAGTAGAATTTTATTGATTTTTATGCTCTTAAAAATTTACGAAAAGTGAAAATCATGGAGTCTCCTTTTAAGCCCTTTTCGAAGTTTTCCAAAAACGAAAAGATTGTCGAGTACTTGCTTGTTCGAACTCGTAAAAGTAAATGAACAATCGTCCCCTTAGTATAAGTTTACCCCTTTTACGGACTAAGCCAGGACCATTTACGAAAAAGGTATACGTTGATCAAACATGGTCAATAGAGTTCTCTCCTGTATTATTTTATCCTTTTTTGTACCTGAGATACTAAATTGACGAAAAATAACTTAATGGAGTCTACTTATGTTTTTCTTCTAACTCTCTAAAAATGAAAAGCATCAAGCTTTACTTTCTCCGAGCTCGTTAAAATTTTATGGTTAAAGAGCTGAATGAGTTTTCTTTTTGTCTTTTTCAAACTCTTAAAAGAAAACGACATCGAGTTATCCCTTCACTGGACTCGTAAAAAATAAAATAGTATAGGACTTGTTAAGCATAACAAGACCCAACCATTCCTTCTTAGGGTTCATTAAAAATACTTCGATGGACTCATCCGAATGATGAGCTTACAGTGCAAGCATATGTTATCCTCCTCAAGCTTGTAAAAAATAAAAAGGTACTTGCCAGCAATGGTGGGGGGAAATTGGGGAAAGTGTCCATTTTACATCATCAGTTAAAAGGTAGCATGTCTCTCTTGAACATGGCACTCCCTCACATTCATGTACGGGTTGGGAAATGCATTTGACTTGCAGTTAATCAAATCTCATTGAAATTTTTCATGGTTTTTGGTATTATCGTTGAGTCAAATGCTGCCAAATCATTATAGTGTCATTATGTCTTCAAGAGAAGCTCAACCTTGGTTCAAATCCATTTGCAACTCAACCTTGGTTCAAATCCATTTGCAAAATCTTTGCCTTCATTCGCATTGGCCATCCTTGAGTCAATCCTTGCAAACTATTTTCAAAACTTGATATCATGTTTCGTGTCATAGGATTTCCTACGACGGATCGCTTCCTACTAACTTCAGCTCATTATCTAGGAAGTTGATTTAGAAACCTTCAGTTCCTTGAACCCTACATGCCTTAATGGCAGATTTTTCACTTTCGACCATAGGTTCTCATCATTGGCCTTCGATTGAACAATTCTATGAATGTTCGACTTCAAATCGTGTATTCGCACGTCATAAATTGTATTGGGAGTATATTGAGAACCATTGTCATTATTGATGGTTTCTCTCGCACTTGTTAACGGTTCACATCATTGACCAATAATCAAGTGGTTTCTGCCATGTTCGACTTCAAGACATTCACTCGCATGGTTAGAATCATACATCAAGACCTTGGATCCAGTTTCATCAATCCAGGTTGCGGGGAGATTTTATATTCATGATTATGTAGACAGATGGTTGTGTCCATGTTATGTCTACCATCTATATAATCTTAGTTTTTCCATGCTTTTTCATTGAGTTCGCTTTACTCTAAGTATGGGAATGCCTACCTCAAAGATCATTTGATATATATTTTACATTATGTTTCCTTGAATTTCCCTTGCAGGTTTCTGACCATTGCCTCGAATCCGGTCCTTGGAATGATAAAGCACTTCAATATTTAAACTTATTTTTCAAACTTCACACTTTAGGGGGAACTCTGTTACACGTCAATTTGTCACCATGACACTTGATCAGTTTATGGATATTTTTACCATCTGTGAACATGTTGAAATGAGCTCCCTTAGAAGTCAAACAAATCAAAAGATGTTAAAATACATGAGAAATTTGGGTCAAATAGCCCTTACACCTTGTTAAGTTCCACTTGCGTCGATTTCTCTAGAGTTTCCCGCGCATGTGCTAAAATTAACTATGAAAATAGCACAAAGATGTGCTCTTTTTGCAACTATAAACTTGCGTAGGTGCATTCTAGAAAGTAAAAATAAAAAGTACATTCTAGAAACATAGTTGGTCGAATATTTCCCAACTGAATGCTTCCAGGTGATGACTATTCGAACTATAAGCCTCATAAGATGCATCTCCATCCCTTTTCTCATGGTAACCTAATCCTTCATTAAAGAAGGTTCATCCTCTTCTTAGGGATCTAAAACTTCCCCCTCTTTGATCTATAAAAGGACTAAAGGATTAAGGGATGAAGGAGGTCAGAATTCAGAGAATACAAACTTATGATGTTGGTTTGAGATTGGAGAGATTATCATCTAAGGAGGAGATTGAAGGCATTTGGGAGGGACCTCACAGCATCAAGGCGAAAGTTGTAAGGCTCCTCTTATCTTCTGATTAATACAAATGAGCACTTTTTCCCGTTGATTTTGTCTTTTGTAAATGATAAATAGTTTGCAATTGTTTATTATATTCATTAAGGAAAATTCAATCCCTAATTTCCTTCATCATTAGGCTAAGTTGTTTGAATTATTATATCACATGTGCTTTTGATCCTTTTATGGTTTATGTTTGTAGGTCCTATCAAGCATTGAAGAGTTGCATCAAGCCACAATAAGGGATCTGCATCAGGCATTTCGTGAAACCTATAAGAGGTCTATCCATTAGCTATACTACTTATAATTCAAACAAGTTCATCTTAGGGAAAGAGTCAGTTCATTTTGCATGATTGTTTCTAGTTTCCATTTAGGATCTAGGGAGATCACTCTTGTCCGCAAGAGGGATTTGTTCGGTGTAACATAAGGAGACCAAACCCAAAATGAAGACCACCTACAATCCTACATAAGATCCAATGCGTCCTCTAGCCTTGAAGTACAACAAGTCATCAAAGAAATAGAGTAAAAGAGCTTACAAACCATGGACAATAGGTGGGGACGTCATAATGGCATGTCCTTCCATAGTAGGCTTTGGCATGTGCTAATGTCTCCAAGCTCCAAATGGGGTTAACCAAGTGTCATATTAGGTGGTTTATACCTATAAATGGGATAGTATGTCTAATGTACATCCCTTAAAAGGTGGTGCCATGTGATAAATAGATGAATGGAGTAGGGAATGAAAAGGGGCAAACATGGACCACATGTTGGGGTACTAGGGTAGCTAGCAAAAGGGAAGCTCACACTTTGGTATATAATGCAAAGGAGGGAGCAATTGTGGTACATGAAGTGCTTCGGCCTTTATTTTTCCACCCTTATGTCTTTTGCCTTTTATGATTTTTCTTTGATTAATTGCTCGGAGGATAAGAGCATGATGTGTAAGTTATAGTAGTGGATACCCCTTTTATGGTAGGGCGATTCATTGTCCACTATGGGTTTCTGAATGATAAAGCAGGCTCCTATAGCGCCTATAGGAACTAGGGTGATGGCCATGATAATGGGGTAGAGCTCATGTATTGGGTTTTTCCCACGTGTTAAATGTGTTTGTCCTGGCCATCTTTTGCATTTTGTAGTACATTTTCCTGCATTTTGTAGTACATTTTCCTGTTGAATGGGGCCAATTATACATTTACTTTTCTTTTTAGCTACATCAACCTCAGGGGCATCGTCCCAAGCCCAACCCAAGGTGTGGGCAACGGGAAAGGAACGATTAACCCTATGTGGACCCAAGTGGGAGGAATAATGAATTGGGTTATAATGAGCAGAATGGGAGTTATATATGTGGATGAGGGAGCGGGGCCACGCAATCAAAATCAAGGTTTCCCATGAAATACCATCCCTAAAGCCCAAAAGTCAATAAAAGGGATGCCACGAGACTAGGTTCGAAGACTAACATTCAAAAAAGATCTAAGGGACAAGAGCACAGACCTAGCCCCATATTTTTTTCGAATCTGCCTATTAATCCATGCCCAAAAGTTTCCATGATAAGTAAACTACAATACTCAATAACCAAATGATAAGGCATACCTTCAAACATAGGACCATGACAGATGGGTGACAGACCTGTTGAGGCCTCGAAAATCGTTGCATCAACACGGGGAAAACTACCCGATCAGGACCTTAAGACAACTCATTTTCCGTTTAGGTAGTGGCTCCGACTGGGGATAATGGGATCAGTTTCCCAATGAAAGGTGATTGAATGAATGTGTAATGCTTATAGTGGAGTGAAATAGATGGATTTGCCGCAATGAATCAAATAGAAACATATGCATTAATCTACTTTATAACCCGAGATTGTTTAACATTTATCTAGATGCAATCTATAATGATTTTCCTTGGTAAATGACAATATAGATTTCTCAAACACCAATGGAAATGATAATATTTCAAGATAATTATGTTGATTAAATAGTTAATCAAAATAATATGTATAACTCATATCACATTTAGAATATCAAAGCAAACTGCTTAACATGTATTTAAAAATATCAACGGAAGCATGATCAGAAATGAATACATGTAACATTGTTCTTTAAATACCATGTAATAAGTAATCTTAAAAGATAAATTCATAATTTATTTATGAACAAAACAGAGGTACAAAGATAGAAATATGAAATGTACATTGTTCAGCTCATAAAAGAAATAGAAGTAGTTTATTCCTTCTCACAATGATAATTTCAGAAGTACCGAAATGCAACTTCTCAAAATTCTTTATGAAAATTCCTAAAAGCTTGTTTTAGTCGTTCTACTGAGAAAAATATGAAAGTACAGTAGTGCGAGCTTTCATAAGCTTTTCTTCATAGAATTTTGAAACTTAATTTCATACAACAAGTAAGCTTAAATAGCAAAAAAACAATTGACTGTATTGTGCAAAGCGTTGAGGGCATTTAAACAGATCCCTTCAATAAAGCTTAAAGAAAAGCAGCGTTTGGGTAGAAATTCTTGAATGTGATTTGTTGTCTTCATAGGATTTGTTTGTTCCATCGGATTATCTAGATGTTTGTCTGTCTGTTTGAACTAAACTTTCGTTTATCAGCGCAGTTGTCCTCTTCTGTCATGAACCTAAACATGAAAACAAGAATCGATAAGATAAAAATAAGTGAGACTGATAAGCAAGTTTCATTTGAATCAAATCACGTTTTGCAGGAAATCAAGATAAAAACGTAAAGCGTAATAAATCTCGAATACAACCATCATGGAGAGGAATGCGGAGTGAGGTATGTGACAAGACAAGTGGACTTTACAATGTTATCGCAAATCGCAATCGCTTTTAGCCTGAAGGTAGAACTCATAGTAATAGCAATCGGTTAGAGATCGTGAGGAGATGAATTATTGTCATATTTCGAGCATGAAGAACCACTATTGAAAATCCGAATCATATCCATTAAGACTAAGTCGCAATCAGAATGGAATGAGCAGAGGAGAAACATAACATATGACCCTTTGGTATTTGCGATAGTCGCGAACACAGGGGAATTTATGAATTGACATGTAACTTGTATTGGGTATAGGGCTTCATCGCAGATCGCAATACTTGGGAATATCGCAATCGCAGTTATTGAGTGGCAGACTATAAGAGGTGGCCGAAAGACTTGCAATTTGTGATATGCAAGGTGAGATGACATCGCTATGACGTGGCATATCCATGTGGAATGGTGACATGGCCGATGACGTGGCGAATGATGTGGCAATTATGTGGCAAGTGACGTGGAGTATGATGTCACGGATGATGTCACATCGCAATCGGCATGAGACATCATATCGCAATCACAATTGGCATGAGGCATGACTCTTGGAACTTTCCGATTGCTCGGATGCAATATTAATTTAACTGCAGTGCATAATCCCGACGGGTGCAGTTATATCGCATATTGCAATCGATTAAGACATGAGGCAAGACTCTTTGGTTTATTGCGATAGCCGCAAACGCGGGGAATAATAGGATTGTATTAACTTTGTCGCCAAGTCTGGGGTTAATCGCATTTCGCAATTTAGAGTTTGCGGGGAAGTCTTTGCCTTAAGAACTTTGTGATGTGGGATTTTGGATGAATCGGAGTTTATAAAGAATAAAACCTTCGAAAATTTGAAAACTCTGATTATTTTGTTTTCTAATTAAATAACCCATATTTTTAATACTTAAGGTTTTTATAAAGCCTAAGTATAGTCTTGGTCTCAAGGGCTATTTAAAATTTGGTTTTTTGATAATCCAAGTTAAATACTTGAGATTTAATTAAAAAGCCTAACTATTAAACTTTGTTTATTAGGATTTTATTAATTTGTTTTTTTGTATTGATTTTCTATTTTTTTATTTTTTATTTTTTTAAGAAAAGAAATCAAAGGCTTTTCAAAACTAAAGGGTCCATATTTTAATATAATAAATTTCATAAGAAATTTATAATATATTAAAATGGGGGTTGTTGAACAGTACAACAGGGCCGCATGGCTGGCTCAGGTGATGGAAAAAATGGCACAACGAACTAGTTGGTGGCTGCAAGGGGTTGCTAGCTACCAGCTGAGGACCATCTTGAAGAAAAATATTCTCCTAGGGATATCACCCACAAAATGGTGGGTAACATGCCCAAAAAAAGAAAGGGTTTCTTATGATTTATTCCAATGAATATTAAGCTCATACAACCCTCAAACAAGTCCCCAAGGTGAGAGAGAAAGACCTATGTTTTCCCTCTTAAAGTAGCACTTAGGGCAAGAGATTTTATGGATGAGACTCAAGCAGATGCCCACGTTAAAACCTGTGATAAAATCCATTGAAACCTCCTCCCAACGTTGACTTGGAATGGATAAAGGTTGTAACTAAAGTAGCACTTAGGGCAAGATATTTTATGGATGAGACTCAAGCAAATGCCCACGTTAAAACCTGTGATAAAATCCATTGAAACCTCCTCCCAACGTTGACTTGGAATGGATAAAGGTTGTAATAGACTCAAGGTCTTAATTGTTTCAACTTTATTTTGTTGGCAAACCAAACATTCCGCCACAAACTTTTGAATATCAGATTTAAGGCCATCCCAAAAAAAATCCTTCTTAACCTATGGTAAGTTTTTAAAAATCCCGAGTGTCCTCCTAAGGGAGAGGCGTGAAATTCCATAAGAATCTTTTGTTTGAGTTGGGAACTCTGACATAGGTACAAGCAATCTTTGTACCATAACAAATCATTTTTCAGCTAAATGTATCAGATGTACTGGGATCTTCTTGTAACTTTTAAATGAGTGCCCACACTTCTTCGTCATTCTTCCATTCACCCCTTGCTTCGTTTATCCAATCTGGTTGGATAAGAGAAATGGCACAAAGCAATGCTTGCATATCCTCATCCTTTTTTGAGAGTACATCTGCCACAACGTTTTTCTTCCCTTTTTTGTATATGATTTCAAAGTCATAACCCAACATCTTTGTGACCCATTTTTGTTGCTCTTCTGAAGATGATCTTTGTTCTAAAAAGTATTTAAGACTATCATGATCCATTTTTACCTTGAAATGCCTTCCCATTAGGTAAGGTCGCCATTTCTTAAGCGCATGTAGTATTGCCAACATTTCCTTCTCATAAATAACTGTGTAAATATTTTCTTTTGATTGGACGGCTTTCGAAAGCAATGGGTCTTTCTTCTTGCATTAAAACAACACCAATTCCATTTCCTTAGGCAACACATTCCACAATAAAGGTTTTTGTGAAATCCGGCGTAGCTAAGACAGTGCTTGGCACATTACCTCTTTATGATGTTCAAAGGCCTTCGTTGGTTCTGGAGTCCATAAAAATGCATATTTCTTCAATAATATTGTTAGAGGTGCCACTATTCTCCCATAATTCTTAACAAACTTGAGTTAATACCCTGTCAACCCAAGAAATACTCACAGATGCTTTATGGATGTGGGGTTTTTCCATTCCTTAATGGCTTTAATTTTGCTAGGGTCTACCTTAACACCTTCATGAGATACAATATGACCCAGATATTCCACCTCTTATACTCCAAAGAAACATTTGGAGCTTTTTGCATATAATTGTTTCTCCTCCAATAGTTTGAGCACCATGTCAACATGTTGAACATGATCCTTCCAAGACTTGTTATAGATTAGTATATCATCAAAAAATACTAACACACATTTTCTAAGGAAGGGCTTGAAAATGGAATGCATCAAACCTTGAAATGTAAAAGGTGCATTGGTAAGGCCAAAAGGCATGACAAAAAATTCATAATGACCCTCATGAGTTCTAAATGGTGTTTTCGGAATGTCTTCAGTCTTCATTCTGATTTGACGATATCCTGAATGAAGATCCAACTAGGTGAAGTAAATTGATCCATGCAATTCATCCAATAGTTCATCAATGACATTTTTTGGAAATTTATCTTTAATAGTGAGCTTGTTGAACTCCCTATAATCCGAACACATGCGCCATAATCCATCTTTCTTATGCACCAATACTACTGGAGCAAAGAAAGAACTTTGATTATATTGAATTATACCAACCTCTAGCATTTTTGCAACCATACATTCAATTTCACTCTTTTGGGCATAGGATTATCTGTAAGGCCTGAGTTTGGAGGAGCACTTCTTAGAATCAAATGAGTAGCATGATCATGATCACGAATAGGTGGGAGACCTTTGGGAGTCTCAAATACCTTGGAATGATTGTCTAAGACTTTTTGGAAATCTGGAAAAATAGATGATTTCGATGTGGGAACCTCTAGTGAACATAATTGTGCGATTACGCCTCATTGTTCTTTCTTTAGAAGCTTTGTCATTCCATTAGAGTTGATTATCTTTCATGGTTTCCCTGTGATACCTCTTAATTCAACTTACTTTCCTTCTGAAGAAAATTTCATGAAAAGTTCTTGAAAATTAAAAGCTATTGTAGCCATTGGACTCTTAGTACAACATCAGCACCACCCATTGGAATGGAAAGCATTAGGCTATTAAATACATATTCTCCCATGGATAGCTTGATATTATGGCACTTTCCAGAGCAATTTATGGTTCCCCCACTTGCAACCATCACTTGACACTCTTGTGTTGGATATAGAAAGCAATTCAATTCCTTGGTTATCTTACAATGAATAAAATTATGGGCACTGCCCAAATCAATCAACACTATTACCTTTTTCTTCTTGATATGTCATTCTATCTTAATAGTTTGAGGAGTGGTAATTCCGGCCAATGCATTACAAGATATGGTCAAATTCATTTCCTCTTTCTCTAAGGTTTGTTCCTAGTGTATGTCATCACGATTCTTGATCATTTTCTTCCTCCTCTTCACAATCTATGTAAAATAATTTCTTCTCAACACACTTATGACCTTTAGTGTATTTGTTATCACGACTGTAACAAAGCCCTTTTGATCCATTTTCTTCCAATTGTTGGGATGTCAACCTTGTAGATTGTGGAAGGCTAGAGGAAACAACACTTCCATCCTTATAGTTGTGAGTGGTAGGCTTCCTTGTTGCCATAATTTTGTTTTCCATTTTTGTTACCAACTTGAATGTCTTCTCCAATGCGTTAGGTTCCCAAAGGCGAACCTCATGTTGGATGTTATCCTTTAGAGTCCCTATGAACACATTAATCATATGCTCCTCTGAAATATCTTTTACCATTATATTCAATTTTTGGAAGTCCTCAAAGTGCTCCATCATTGAACCCTTTTACTTGAGGTTTATCAATTGGCTTAAAAAATGTCGCTTTTTGTATCATCATCATGTGTTATCATTTCTTCTGTAAAAATTGCCCAAGTGATAATTTGTTTACGAGAGCAAAACCATCAATACCATACAAACTAGTTTGGTTCCAAAAATAAAGTTGCAATGCGTACCTTTTGTGTGCTTTGCACATTATGGAGATCAAAATATTGTTCTATCTATAGTATCCATGTTACGAGATCTTTGCCATCAAACTTCCTTATATCGATCTTTGGAACATGGTGGGTCTTCAATCTAACGTTTGAGTCTATGAAATCATGATTTAACATTTCTTTTGTTCTCATCATGAGTTTTCTTTACTACTCTTTCACCATTAGTAAGCATTTCTTGTAGCAACTTAGTCAAATCTATCCTCAAATCTTCCATGTCACCTTTTAGTTTTTCTTCTATATCATCCATCTTAGCTTTCACACCATCTATCTTAGCTTCCACACCATCCATCTTGATTTGCATGCCATTCATATTAGTTTGCATGTCATTCATATTAGCTTCCACCCTATTCATTTTATAGCTTCCACGTCTTTTTTTAAACCATAGATCTTAGCTTTTGTTACCTTTTGTGAGAGTGAAATTTGTTGCTCTTGGTCTCATAATTTTGATATATCATGTTGCATTTCTTCTTCTTTTTCATGAGTCATGCTAAAGCTTTCAGATTGCTTACTAGGTGTTTCCATTTTCTTTCTTCGAGACATCAATTAATGATAATTATGCTTCATTATGTCCTTTAAACTTCAAACTAATTTTTCAACCCAAACTTATGCAAAATTTTAAAAAAACTACACATATTTTTTCGCTCTGTAGAAGCTCGATATTGAATGTGTTGTATCTCTGTAATTGCAAAACTCATAGGTCTAAAATTGCTTCCTATGGTAGCCTTCTGAGTCCTCTTTCCAACGCCACCAATCTGATCAAAATTGGATTCTCCAAGACAGAGTTATGCTCAATCTCTCAAGATGACCTAATCATATAATTTTTCAGTAGAGCAAACTTGTACGACGTGCCACATGTCACTGCTTCGCCCTTCGGATATGAAAAAGATACACAGAAAACTACACGCAGTGCTCTTTCTGTAACTTCTTACGAAATTTCAATCTGATGCTCAGAGAGAAAGTTATGAGGATTTTCCCAAGGTCATATGTTTGGAACGTAAGTCAGGACTCTGCAAAAACCCTAACTTCCTCAGATCCTATCTCCAAAAATATAGCGACACAAGATCTGAAATTCGGACCCAAGGTTTAAAACGATTTCAGCTCAAATGGGTTATTTTTAATCCAAAGCTCTAATACCAAATGTTATGAAACCAGCGCACAAAAAAAATATAATACTAAAAAAAGATCGACGCCTTAAAAATCAGCTTCTTCGAGGGAGCAACCTCCTTTACATTATACAAATGAACAATTCTTCAATGATACAAATGAAAAAACCTTCTTTCTATATATAAGAGTCTAAGGGGTCACAATATAATTAAAGCCGACATAACAATAATAATATAGGGGCACAACAATAACAATAATGGGCTTTTATGGGACACAATAATAACAATATGGGAACAATAGGGGCACAACAATAACAATAAGGGCTATAATGACAATAGTAATGGGGAATCACTAGCATTATAGGCACCTAACATACCAAGTTGTTATCAAAAGTTATGAATTAGTCATCCATATGCAAGTCAAATTGATGATGTCATGATCATGTGGGGTCGTTGGAGGGCCACATTGAGTCCTCTAAGTGCCATGATGAGATTGAAGGCTCCAATAAAGATGAGTTAGGGGATGGCCCCTAATTTTCCATGCAAGTGATCATGTGGGGCCCCAAAGTGGGTTTGGGCCACAATTGTTGGTCTTATGGGTCTCCACATGAAAGACAAGCATGTACAATGCTCCAAGTTAGGGCTTTGATGATGGTGTCATCCCTCCCAAGTCTCAATGTTAGATAAACCTCCTCTCGCCTTAGATCAGCTATGATCATGCTAAGTCGACTGGGGCATGTTGATCCAAGTGCATCATCTCACAAAAAACGTGGGGCAATGAACAAACTTTTGAAGGTGTTGAGGGTGCCCACGGCATGAAATGACGCTCTTACACGTGATGGAGTCACATGGCTCTCAATGCATCCCCTAGAAGTGTATATGATCCTCTTGTGGGCTTATGCCCCAATTAAGTTGTCCATCCCATGATGAAACCACCTACCAATTACATATAAGATCTAATGTGCTTCCTCACCGTCAGGTACAATAATTCATTCGCGCATCTAAGTGAACCAAGCTTATTAATCAAGGGGACTTTGAGACTTCATAATGGGCTTCCCTTCCAAATTTGGGGCTTTAAGCTTGTTATAGTGTTACCTCCCTAGGTAGGAGTGGCTAATAAACAACCCCATTAGGTGTTCCCGACTGCTAAGGAGAAAGACACGTCCAATGTATATCCTTCAATTGATAGGGGACATGTGAACAATGATGAGGTGGATAGGGACACAAGGGTCTCAAACCTGCCATGGGTTCAAGGATGGTAATGATGAGGGATGTCCACATATTTGGGTGTATAGATGTAGGAGGGAGCAATCGTGGATATACAAGTTACCCCAGCCTTTGTTTTTCCACCCTTCATTTTCCTTTTTCCTTTTATTAATTTTCTTTGTATTACTGCTTGGGGCTCTAGGAGATAAGAGCATGTTGTGTATCATATAAGTAGTTATAACCCCCTTAAGGTGAGGCAATTCATCGCCCACTAGGGGTTGGGACATGCATGGGTTCGTCAATGATGTGGGGGCACTCATGGGGTCCTAACCAGGTTGATGGCCATGATGATAAGGGGTAGAGCTCATGTTTAGCTTTTGCCCACATGTGCTTTAAATGCCCCTGCCATCTTTTGCATTTATATTATTATTTTCTTTTGTTTCTTTCATGTGGCCATGATATGCTTTTAACGTTCTTTTAGTTGCATCAAACTCTGAGGCAACATTTCGAAGCCCGACCCAAACATGTGGACAAGGGAGTGGGTGTACCAGTGCCTTCTAGACCCAATGGTCATGTGGACCCAAAGAGGGAAGATGGTGAAATAGGTGTTGGAAATACTGAGCGAGGGTGAATCAATATTTCTTTTCAATTGATACTTTTACCAGTTAAATCAGTTATATTTAGAACACAAAATGAACAATAGGAATAAATACTTTTATTAATATAATCTTTACAATAAATCAAGTAAAATATATATAGGGCTCCAACCCGTTGCCAAGCACCAAATTGGTCTTTTGTGAGGCTCCAACCTCTAGGGCTCCAACCCTATCTTGTCAAGGCACCAACCCCAAGGGCTACGACCCCATCTTATCAAGGCACCAACCTTGTTTGTTCGAGGCTCTAACCTTCAGGGCACCAACCCTCTAGGCTCCAACCCACTACTATATTTTGTCTATATATGTTTGATACTAATTCTCTACTCTCAAAATCTTCTTCACCGAATTCTGTCAATCTACAGCTTCACTGCTACATCAATGACAATCTATCTTCATATGAAGTAGTCTTCACAACTCTTCATATTGCCCAAACAAAATCTCCAAGTCACATCACGATGACCAACACACCGTGGTCTTCAATAGCCTTACATAATCATTAATGTATCTTCAATGATCTGCACACACACAACTCTCTGTTTCAACCCTCTGTTCTAACTGTCGCAATAACTGCTTCAGAAGAGTGATTGTCACGACTCCAAGTTGTGCATACAATTATAAAACAACCTTGTCTTATGCAGTCTCTTTAACGGATCGCGAGTTGTGCTTCTACAGATTCATTATAAGTCTGAACTTTCAATGATTAACCCAGTCAACAAAATGCTTTTACCTTCATCTCCACGCTGGACTTTCAGCTTCCTCTGCGCTCACTCGACCCTCGGCTTTCTTTCTATTGTTCCTTCATGAGTTGTGAAATGTCGTTATGTTCTATGATCGATGCACACCATCAATAGTTCCGAAATGATACATCTTAACTTATATTTATATGGGTTTCACCAATGACCGGAAAGACACGTTTATTAGGAGGAGGCCAACTTGTATATCAAAACAGATTGAAGAGTCTTTCATCCATAGTCTTGATTATTCACATAAACCATATAAGAGAGGCTATACCCACAGGGAGGTCCCACATGCCACGTCACTACCTCAATCGTAATCGTAACTTTCAGAGGTCCCGCAATCGCAACTCTTAACATCATTGATGTAACATGGCCTATATTCATATTGCTGATGAAACAAACGCGATATAATATTAAACCATCGTCAATAGATCAATCGGGTCCACAGCGAATATCACAATCGGTAGTCGGGTTCACAAGACTTATCGCAATCGACGGTCGGATTCACAAGTCTTATCGCAATCAGCGGTCCAACGATGACAACCCTTATGATTTGTGTAACTTCCCCAATACCTGGATGCGATATTACATAAAGGTACATTCTATGGAGCTATCGAGTTCACGTATTATATCGCAATCGGCGTTTTGACATCCCTTTGAAACTTGTGATTACTGCGAATGCGATATTTCATTAAGTTGAAATGTAATGGTCCCGCAGGTCCGTAATATTATCGCAATCGGAGGATTTAAGTGGCATTCCTTTGTGATACATAACTTCCAATGCAAATGCGATATTCTTTAGGGCATGTAATAATGGGACCATCGGGTCCTATCACAATCGGGGGTTTGAGCAGTGTTTACATAACTTAATATAATAGAACCACCAATAAGATTTTTGTCGATATACTGTCGAAAAGGTTCCCATGGTTTATTACTTCCTCCAATATGGCTCTTACTCTTAGCATATGTGATAGATCTGCATTGTCTTGGCTCGTCGCTCCTGTGGTTTCTCTTTATTCCTATGACTTCTGATACACTGCTCTAATGGCTCTTCTTTGATGGCTTCCGATGAACTCTTCCTACTCTTGTTGCTTCACGGATCTACTCTGCTTGGCTTCACATCATTATTTACTATCTAGAATATTGCCATATTGACATCAATGACAATCTAGATCAACAATAGAGCCTTTAATGTGCTGAGGGGAGTGAAATTTGTGAAAGAGGGAAACGAGACTACAATACCAAAATCGGGGTTTCCCAAGTAGTGCCCTTCCTGCAACCATAGTCTAATATGGGAGATCCCACATGACTATGATTGAAGATTAACCCCCCATTTAAGGTGAGGGAACAAAACTACATTCAAAACCCTTCATTCAAGTCACCCAAAAAACCATGCCCAATGTGCCCAAGGAAAAACAAGCATAAACACTCTATCGCACAATGAAAAACATACCTCTAGGATTGGAATGCCCACCTTCAAACATATGCTCTCAATAGATGGGCAAGGGGATATACGATTGGTTCAAGGAGCAGAGATCAAATGGCACAATATATCGACTATATTGGTGGTTGTCAGGGGTTGTTGGTTGTCGGCTAAATACAAATTTAAGAGAAAATTCTCATATGTGGTCACCCACTTTTGGTGGGTAACACTTCCCATTACACACACACACACAGAGGAATACACATCCTTCATTAAGAGTGTTGATACACATCCATTGTTATACAACGATAACATTCAACATTCAAATGCAACAAGTATACATGTAAACACTTATCATGTTATCTTGAGGGACTAGCAACTGAGGGAGGGACTTTGACTCTCCACCCAACCGTGAGTCGACTGCACTGTAATATTTCTTGCAGTTGACCACCACCAAGCTAGTATTTCTTGCACTGTAATATTGAGTTTGTTATTTTTCATTATCTAGTGATTCTTCTATTATTAGATGAGTAATAGAATTATACTTCTCATCATTGCGACTGGTTTAGTACCTAGATCCACAATGATCCATTGATCTTTATCCACCAATAAATCCTCCATCTTGAGCTTCCACAACTCAATACTCTGTCTATTGAATTTCTCGATCTCTATCTTTGCATTGGTCGTCATTTCCTTCCACCACAAGAATCGATCGTACAAAGTTCCCACTGTAACAAGGTCAACCACAGGCCCGAGCAAAACCCTTTAGCTACAAAGGTGTCCCATTGAAGTCAAAAATGCTTTGATACCATATGTTAAAATTTTACTACAGATAATAAAATTTACGGTGAAAATTAACAATAACCAACGACACAATTCAAACATGGAAACATAACACCAAGTTTACCCTGGGAAAACCCCAACTATGGAGAAAAACCTAGCTAATGGAATTCCATTAGATCCTTGGCCAAATCCCTAACCAAGCAAGTCAAGTGTGCCTTCATCGCTCACATCCCCTGGCCTATTACAATAAAGTTCCTCCCAACCTTTTCAAGGCTCCATTACATGCAATGTACAGGGACAAAATCGTGGGCAGCCAAAAAACCATGGGCCCAATACCACTACTATAGAACTAGTCAACTTCAACTCTCAAATTTACCTGAAAAAGGAATAGATAACAAACACCAAGATGTGATTCTCACACTAATGTCTAGCCTCAAATCCTTCACACAACATGGACCAAGTTAAGCCCCTATCAAGAGGAGGGATCCCAAGGTGATAAAAGACTAAAATCATATCCCTAAATAAGACATAACATATCTTAGCTAAAGTCGGAATCAATTGATCTACAAGTGACCAGAAGCATCACACCTCTAATGTCAATGGAAAACAAAGCCAAGAAGCACAAAGAGTTGAAGAGTAATCATGTCCCGTGGAAAGATATTCTCTTTTCAAATTTTCCTCATCAATGATAACAAAATGAATAACAAGGGGTATAGTGATAGCAACATGGTTTATCTAGAGAAATTGTTTTGAAACACAGTGTAGCTTGTACAAGTAAAAAAAACACCACCTCAGCTTTTTTTGAAGAGCTCAACTTCTTTATCAAAAAAACATCAAAGGTTTACAAAATAGTTGATCCTAAAATTATCTCAGGTTCACATTTGAGTGTTCATTAACAAAATAAAAGAATTGTCAAGAAGAGAAGGGACCAAGCACCTAGATTTAAAGTCACTCCGATTAACAGTTTGTTATGAATAATTAATTCATTAAATATATATATATACACACATACACACATATATATACACAGGTTCAAAACCAGAGGGGGTAGAGTATGTATGCCTTTGTAGACTTAGCAGTCAAATTGCTGGGCGGAAGTGGTTCCCTTATCCCACAAACAAGGGGGTCTCATACACCAATTTGGTGTCTGGCTTGACTATGACCTTAAAGATGGATATTATATTATTATTATATTATAATAATAATTAATAAATATTTATTTATTTAGTTAATTTATTCATTAATATTTATGAAAGGGTTTATGTTCAAAAGACATGACTCCTTAGTCAACGCTTTTATAAGCATCCGTCACGAAAGCCATTGTATCATCATTCAGCGATTAAATTTATTAATAAATATATATTTGACATATATACATATAACGGTGTTCTCTGCAATCAAGTTCGCTGTAACACAGTCTTAGTCAGAGGTCATTCTTGAACCTTATAACTGACATTTGGGATTTAGAAAACAGTGAAACAAAAAACCCCGAACAAAACAATTTTCCGGCCGTACATATCCAATGAGTTAAGAGTGATATTACCAGTGCAACTTAAGACAACGTCAACTTATTTTGATTCCTTCACATAATTTCGAAAAAGCATTATGATGTACGAATAATATCTTTTTAGATTTAGGTGCAACGACGAGAACTATAACTTTCAAAGTTCAGAGATAAAAAAAAGAAAGAATTCTCCAGAAGATCATATTACAGTTAGATTCACACGTAAGCACAAGGATTATTATAACATTTGAAGTTCCTTGATTAGGAAAAAATAGAAGAGAAAGAGGACTGGATCTGTGAATTCAAAGCATCTCCAATGACCAGCGTTTATCAGAGTTCAAAAATGACCTTTCAACAAAAAGTAGACAGTTCGGAATTTAGAAAACATAGAAACCAGAAACCTCAAAACATTGTGTATTTTCAAGCACAATAAACATATGATGCATATGAGCATATCAAAGAAACGACATCAGCAATTATATCAGAGAAACAAGAAACCTCAAACAATTTGTGTAATTTCTAGCACCGTACCTCAAACAATTTGCGTAATTTCAAGCACCATACTTCCAATGAATAGTGAGTATTCCCAATGCATATTAAGACAGCACCTCAACTTATTTTGATGCCCGAACGTAGAAACATCATGATGTACGCATAATGCTTGACGTTTGAATCATTTCATATTCCGGTGTAAAAATAAGGACTATAACATTTAAGCTCCTTAACAAAAAGGTAAAGAGGACTAGACCTCTAAATTTTAAGGGTCTCCTATTAACATTGCTTATCAGATGTCAGCACTGGACTTTTTAACAGAAAGATACACATTTGGGATTCTAAAAATCAGAAAAACAAGAATCCTCGAACAATTTGTGTAATTTCAAATACATTTGATGTAAGATGTACATAAGCATATGAAAGAGATAACTTCCCGGATTATACTAACTCCCACTTCAAATAGTGCATATCCAAATGATAGTATTAGCAGTCGTATCAACATAGAATGAAATTCCAACTATCGGATATGCCACTGTACGTTCAATAGACTTGCACTTACGAAGATCCATTCAGAAAGTGAGGTAACCCACAAAGCACACGGGCACATCAACGCAGTTCAAGTGTACATACTAGCTTAAACGCTATTAATTTGATAATTAGTAAACTAGAATGTCAAAGAATTATGGAGCATGTTTTAAAAGAAAACACACAAATATTAGTATGCTTTATGTACCTGACATCTTAAACAACAGACATGCTATTGGAATATTTTCAGGCAAATAAAAAGGCCATCACAATTCCATTATTATTTTATGCTACGTTTATCTCAGGACACTGGCAGAAAATCAGAGATAGTCTGCATAAAAGAAAAGCTTAAAGGTTCTATCAAAATTCAGCATCTTGCCCCAAGTCCCCCACCCCCAACAACTCAACTTCAATTTACGCAGACCTTATTTCCCACCTTTAACTCGAATGAAAACCTAGTTACACAAAGTCACAAAAACAATCTTATTACGCAGATCTTATTTCCCACCTTTAATTAGAATGAAAACCTAGTTGCACAAAATCACAAAAACAACCTTAAATTTTACATGGTACTCAATCTTGGTCTCCACCCAACTCCAAAAAAACGCTGTACTCTATTCTTCTTCGTGCACAACAGAGATTTTTCCACGTTCTAGCATTTCATAAAATTCCCGGGTTTTTCTTTGTTCTTTCCAATGATGCATTTTCCAAAGACCACCAGCTGCATATGTAAACATAGTAAAATGTAAAGGCATATACAGAAAATCATGGCTTTTTAATGATCAAATAAATCTTGATAAAACTGAAGACCTTTAGCTATTGATTTATCTAGGGCCACCAAAGACAAAATGTAATGTAAAATACAGAATAGCATGGCTGTTAGATAGTCAAAGAGCACGTAATCTATAATATACCAGCAAACATCCAATTAATTCATCGTATTGGAATCTTCGGGTGTGTGTCACTCATATTTTGGTCTTCGACAGCCCTGCGATCTTATGATTTAATCAAAACATCCTCACCATCCTCGCATCCTCATCAGGAAGAAGTGAATTGAGTTGTGTACATCTTCAAAACAAATTCCATCTTAGAAAAGGAAATCTATGTGACAGATAATACCTCTCCATTAGATACATATTTGAGGCATAATAAAAAGGGTAGAATCTTTCTCCTCTTTGATGAATTCATCGAAGGCATTTCTCTGTAAATGGAACTTCAAAAACTTTTATGGCTCCTGAAAGAGAACCAAAGGGTGTGCCTTCTCAAAATCAATATCCCCACATGTTCGTCAAGTTACTGTAACATGTAAGTTTTACATTGCTTCTTTCATCCACACGTTAAAATGTGTTTGCATAAGCCACGTGTCCTAAATTCAGCTTGGAAAATCTTTAAGATACCCATGGTTAGTGCAGATCACATTTGTTACAGGCATTTACATAGTGTTTTCTCTTAAGATATTGAAACACATTGCAAGGCTGCAGCGTCATGGGCTAGGAATGAAATACTATTGAATGCCATAATATCTGGTTTGTGCTTAAAGTTGCCTTAGCAATACTTCGATCCATACAGGAAGACATATCACTGATCAACACAGAGTCCAGGATTGAGTCAAGGAGGTTGTCTAATTTTGTTCATATTTTCAGTGCATTATTGAGCTGTGTACTGGACAGAGGTCGGTTTTTAACTTTTATGAAAACAATTTTTTTCTTTGTCAAAGAATACCATTTCTATCTGTGGGCCAACTTCTTTCAATTTATATCTTGAAATTTGGCAGTGTGTCTTCTGAATTTATATGTCCCGGTGTTGTCAGAACTTCTGTGACATTAGAATAATTCGCTATCATTTTATTCTGCAGTTTTCAGAAATTATCACTTCGCAAATTAATAGCATAATTGGCCAAACTGAGACTTTAAGCTAACAACAACTTTACATACGATGTACCCTGACTTATGAATCTATAATTGGTAACCAAGTGACTTTTTTGTGTGCTTAGATTGCAATATAACTAGAGTGAAAGTATTTCAGACCATATTAAAATTGTGTGCCAAATTGACTATTATTATTGTTTATTGTTTGGAAGCATGATTTCCAATGAAAAATACAAGTCCAGAGAAATTGAAGTCAGATAACCAGGGCATGATAGGAATGGTTATGACCTAAAGTTGCATGAAAAATCTGGAAGCGTCCCAGTTTTGGAAAACGTAACTTCCATAACAGGGATGGTTGGAAATGCAACTCCCAAAACTGGAAGCATTGGGTGAAATGTTATATATATATATATATATGAAATAAAGGATGAGACGCATAAATGACACTTTAGAAGGTATACCCAGTCTATATTAACCCTCATAGATGATTACATGATGCAAAATCCAAAACTATCCTTATAAATAGGGCTATACATCAATGATTCCAAAATCAGCCCTTACACAAGGATATCCATCCAAAATCAGCCTTCATTTGTGGCTATATGTGCTGAAAATGAAATAAAATGTGAGCTAAAGACAAGTACATATCCTAATAATCTTAATCCTCACAAACAAAAATAAAACATGGTTCTTGTTCCGCAGAACTAGAGCATGGATTGATTAGAGATTAATTAGTTTGTGGAGTGATTACAAATATATTTTAGTGGTAGATTAATTTATTTTGGCCATAGAAGGGCCCCACACCCTTCTTGGGTGCTTGAATGAGCCTGCACAAGCAAAATCAGTCACAGAAACAGGGCAGATTTGGGCCAAAATGCCACCAAAACATTTCGGCGGGTTTCCAAAACAAGAAACTCCATACAAATGCTTTGGCCACATTTTGGTCATGTTTTGGAGGCCTTTCTAAGTTTTGGGGCATTTCCAACACAAGTAAACCAGCTTGGGGGACGTTTCCTATAACATAAGTTATGACATGCCACACATTGAAGGATGGTCAGAATTAAGGTATAATTCCCTCTTGCAATCCAAATCAACTTATGGGAGGCAATTCTAGACACAATTTGCAATGAAAAATTACCTTTGGACTACGATTTTCATCACATTCAAGAAAAGCATATGAAATGTCCAATCTGCAGTATATGGATTTAGCATTTGTGCACTCAAAGCCCAAAGATGACTATCAGAACTCCCAATATCACTAGATGGATTATTTGCCGAAGCCTAGATATGTGAAATCCAATTTGATGTTTAATATTTTGGCAAGGTCCCCTTAGTTGCTTTACTAGGCCACTGTTTGGTCTTGTTTACTCCTTGGTGGGTTTCTTGGCAGCACATTCTCTGTTCCCTTGGACCAACCTTGACATTCATGTTTGATTTTGTTAGAGATGTTTTATTGGGATTTGCATTTCCACATAGCTATTTTGGGTGCACACAAGGGTTGATCTTCCCCTTCCTAGTTTTACCTTTGGCAGTCCAATTTTAGGTCATACGAGCAAATATGTGCCTATCTCCTCGGGACAAGCAGATCAATAACCCTGTTTCCAATGAAAAGCTCCGTAGATTTGCTTAGGCTAGCAGATCTCTACGTTTTGACAAACAGATCACTAGTTTTGTCATGCCTTGTACATCATAATGAGTTTGTTTGGCCTACAAATATTGAAAAACCCCTCTCTACAACATACTTTAAGTCTTGCTTTTACTTATTGAATCTTGACTGAAACTCTGTCTGAATGTTGCTAGGATTGATTCACCTTCACTCAAGCACCTGGACTTCCTAGATCACTAATTCCATCACTCCCTCACAACAATGATTTACCCTCACTAGGTTTAATCCTCCCCTTTCTTTGGATTGTTCCTTTTGTTACTCTTGATTGCTTAGATCTAAGGATTTGCACTTGTAGGTTTTCTTGGATTCTTCAATACCATTTCTGATCCGTAAATTGTCGTGGATATTCCACTGGTAGTCACAACAGATCTGATAAAATATTATATTTAAAATCTAAAATTCTACACTATTATAGTTTTATTAGATTTCTACATCTGTAGATTTATTGTTAATAGTGCATGTATGTGAATCTAAAATTATGCAGAAAATAGAGAACAGCAAAATAAGAGCTCGCACACACATTTGACACAAGATATGCTATGGGAAACCCTTTCGGGAGAAAAACCCTGCGGGAAGGTGAGATCGCTCTGTGCGCTTTCTCTGAATGGTTAGGTTTGACTACCTCAACTCTTAACCAGAGTTACAATATAGACTCTTCTAGAGTCTTCTACATCATAATCACATGGCTAGCCCCTTTTCCATGAATAATTGGGGCTGACGTGGCATCCTCTCGAATTATGGTGGTGAAAACAAGAAGGTCAACTTCTGAGTGGCATAACTTTCGCATACAGACTCTAATTGACGTGATTCTTGCACTGTTGAAAGGCCTTTGTTTGTAGAATAACATGAAAAGGTGTGTACCAATGCAGCAAAGTTTTACCCCAAAAAAACGTCGTTTGATGGTTCAAAATGCTCCCGGAAGGTTTCAAACCCTTTTTTTCCAAACTTGGTCTCATTGGTAAAAACAGTCCCATGAGTTGATTCCTCCACTTTTACGACTCTGAAAGCATCGACATGGATGACAAACAATATAATGATCCAATCCGGATCAATTTCGAAGATGATTTCGAATGCCCTAATTGCCAGGAAAGTGACTCACAGCTTAAGCGTCAACTACATCTATCATTTAGTAACATTGTTTTATTTGTTTGGATTATCGATGGTTGTTTCCAAGTACAAACATAAGGAAATTAGTGGTAATTTAGAGCACAATTGGAGTTCATCCTCTTTGATATCTCCTTCAAATGTTGCAGCCATCTTCATGGACTTTTAATTTTGCCTTTATAAGAGAAGCCTTCACACTCCCTCTACGTATGACCACTCAACGTACTAAGCAATCCAGTTGAAGTATCTTGGTCATTTGTTGGAAATTAATAATCTTATCTTATTTTGATTTTGTTCCATTTCCATTTTCAAGAGCTGGGAAGGATATCTTATCTTGATTTCTAGTTGCTCTTGTATTCCCTAGCATTCATTGACTTACTAAAACTTAATAAGAGTACCCTTAAAATCTATCAGATTTTGGCCTCGTAAAGACTAATCTTGGCACTTGAATTTCTGCCTGGATTTGGCCTCAATGTGACATTTCAGGCCTGTGGAATTTCAGCCTCTCTATAACAATTCGGGCCTGTGGTAATTCAGCCCTGAGATGGGACAGAATTCAGACCCCTTGTAGTGAATTCAGGCCTGTAGAATTCAGCCCCTCCTGTGACAAAATTTGGGTCTGTTTTGTGAAGCATATTGGCGCAGATTTTAGGATTGTGGGTGATCGATTTGAAGCTTAATCTGATCAGTGGTGAAGCAGACTTTGGAAACCTTTTAAGCAGATATTGGACAGTGTTTTGAAGAAGTCACTTGGAGAGTCCTTGAAGCAGCTTTGAATTATTTGTGGAGCAGTCTTTAAGTGACTCTATACCAGCCTTTTGGAAACATTCTTGAAGATTTCTAGAGCAGCCTTTAAGAAGGATTCTTGAAGACTGTTGGAGCAGACTTGAAGACATTTTTTTGACAGACCTTGGTAGACTTGAAGACATTTTTGTGAAGCAAACTGTGGACCAAGATCTTGAAGAATTCTTTGAAGGATTTGGTGCAGACCTTGAAGCAGTTTTTTAAGGCATCTTGAAGCAAGTTTTGAAGGCATCTTGAAGCAGACTTTGAAGCTATTTTGAAAACATCTTGGTAAAGTTTTTGAAGTATATTGAAAGTATTTGTATAGGTTGGAGCCAAAGAGGATTGGTGTCCTCATAGGGACCAAGTTGGTGCCTGGATTTTCTTAAAGAACATTGGTGTCCTCATAGAGACCAGCTTGGTGGTTGGATTTTCTTAAGAGGATTGTTGTCCTTTTTCAAGGTTGGTGCCTTGATGAATTTGAAGTTTCTATTGTATAGTTTTAAGCTTGAATTTTGTAAAAGAGGATTGGTGTCCTCATATTTGTACAATCATTATATAAGACTTTTTACTTTATTTTTGTGTACTGGTATATACTATAAATTGTAGTTTAATTAAGAAAAATCTTAACTAACAAATAAACAACTGAAAGAAATATTGATTCACCCCCCCCCCCTCAGTTTTTCCAACAACTCTATGGTGATTACTCTTACCCAAAAGAATATGTTAAATATGGCTTAGAAAATATTTGCATGACTGCTCCAGCCATGGTCTTCATTATCCATCCCCCCAACCAAAGGATTTCCTTCAACAATACCTCCTCATCCTGTAATCACGAGATTCACTCCTTTCCCATGAGCTAAGTGCACCATGAAGGTTTTTTGATGCCTACTTTTCCTTGACACATATGAGTATGAGCCATGTTTATCACACAATTATTTCCTTTACTTTTAGCTAAGTGGACATGCACCTTCCTACCCTCATGCACATTATCTAGCATCTAGGTCATGTGATCAACTCATGGCACTAGTGAAATGAACAACTTGCCTAGACCAACAAAATATAACTAGGCCAATCAATGAGCAACTTGGACACTCAGCTACAAGCTATTGAGTGTACGCTCAATATATCGTGTGGCCCAACCTTCACCAATATTGTACAATTACAAATGTTGGCTGATAGCTAAGGTCAACTCCATCCATAGCTCTCCTCATTGTCCTTTGTCTCACACTCCTATCATGGATCCCCACTTCATTGGTAGTGTGTAGGCATCCTAACCTTCTACCCCAGTGCATGTTCATGCATCTTCCTTTCTAATGTAGAACTTGTTGTCGTCTTAATCAACACCTAGGATTATCATGGAGAAAATATTTTAACTCCACTTGGTGTGACCTTGGGGGAAAGTCTTGAGTTAAGGTTGTCACTCAATTCTTAGCTCCTCCGTTTAGGCTCACTCCTAGTCAAAGCCAAGGGGGGTGGACCCTACAAAATATTTAAGGCTCAACTAGTTAATGTTAATGAGTTAAATTCTCAGAGTTAATGAAAATGACCAAGATATAATTCAACTATGTAAAGCAGTAAAAGAATAAAAGCACGTTCATGGGTTTAATGAGAATATACATCCACAAGTATAGATATTGCAAGATGAAGCAAGAGACCAGTGCCAAATTATAAGTGCTTGCTAAGCAAATGATCCAAGTAAAGATGATAACTTTGAAAAGCAATGTTTGGAAATAAATGCTTGAAATAAAGATGCCCCAAAAAGCCAATGCCTTTAAAAGTAAAAGTGGCAGATAAGAAACTAGCAAGTACAATAAATGAAAATACTTGAAAATATAACAAGATGCTCAACAAATAATACTTGAAATAATGATGATTGCTCAAAATAAACAAGAGAGCCAATAATAAATCCAAGTACCAACCCTGCTTTGTGATGTAGTGAATTAATCTTGGTTAATTTTAGCTTAAGTTAGATTGTCATTGAAGTTAAGTGAATTAAATTGCAAGATTGTTTAAACAAGTTTCAAAGTAACTCCCTCCCTAGACCTTACCCTTGCCCGGGACCTGATCTCAGAGTAAGGAGCCAGTACTATTACTACTTCAACCAGTTAAGCTAGAGGTAAATAATTTCTCTAAGAACGAGATGCAAAGTTAAGATCTAATCTAGAAAGCTTAAATGCTTGAAAGTAAAGTAAATGAACAAATTAAAAGACTAAACTAGACAGATGTACGATGAAATGGAAAGCAAGTCAAATCAAAAGCATGAAGTAATTGGAATAGCTTGCAAATGAAAGTGGATGCACTTTGTGTTTAATCTACTCTACTTTAGTTTAAGATGACACAAGAAGAGAACCACTCAGGCATCACACAAGGGTCTTCCCCAAATGGGAAAGGGGATGCTTAGGGGAAAACCCCTAACTCGCAAGAAAAATGTGCCTTTTATTAGATTAGACACCCCTTATAAAGTGAGAGATAAAGAGTGGTTGTCGAGAGAAGTTTACAAATGATTCCCCAAGGGGAATGGCACTCTTTCCAAATGTTAGAAATGATCTAACTTTTGCTCAAAGGTTACAATAGATGTTAAGTAGAAAGTTACAATATTTGGCTTGATCTCTCACACAAGATGAAGTCAAGACCAAGAGAAAGCTCTAAAACGCCCTTGTTGACCACTCTGTGTCAACGACCCTATAATAGTACACCCCTTTTTTTGCAAAAGGGATTTCATTATTCGATCATGCAGGATTCATCATTAGTCTTCAATTTGTTAAAATTGTAAACCCATTTTGCAAGTTTATAATGTAAATGATCATAGTAAGACCATCTATGTATGTAACAACCTAGGTAAGTCTACTGTTTTGATGACGATTTCTATCCTAGGAGGTTTTTCGTCTCACCGATTCATGTGTGTTTCTAAACACGGATGATCAATAGAGTTTTTCCTTCCAGCCTCACCCCAAAGCTAGGGTGGATTTTTTCGTCAAGATCTTAGGTAAGTCATAGTGTCCTAGTCGAGTCTCTGTAAAAATAATTAGGGAGTAATTCAAGCTAATTAACTAAATTGCTTTATAACAAATTACTTGATCTACTAAATCATATTGAGTCGCAAAATGAGGTATTATAAATGAGGGTCTATAACAAATGGGCTTTCCCCCTTCATGTATTAAATTGTAATATCTTGCTGTAAAAAATGTTTTAGCACATGGTCCCTCATATTTAGACACCATGGCTAAAATATTAGAGGGTTAAAATAATTATTAATCCCCTAATGAGTCAATTAATTAAATTCTCTAGCAAGAATAAATTAAAATCCTAAACCAGAAATTTCATTAATTTTGTGTCCTAGGAAAAACTATTTTTTTGGAGGTCCCCGGCCAAGCGAATATTGAAAATTTCAAGAGATTTTGGACCCTTGGGCCTTGGTAATTAAGTCAGTCAATTTTTTGAGGAAATCAACTCAAAATAATTAATTTTGAGTTGATTAAAATTCAATTGAATGAAAAAATCGAATTTCCTCAAAAAATAAAATAATTTTGACGGAGGAGTCCACGAGGTCTTGAATAGACGGTGATCGGGTGCTCTATTAAGGCATTCTTTGATGTGAAATCACTGGTTCAATTCCCCGCCCCGATCAGGGTGATATATTAGACAAGATGAAGATGTAGTCGTGCCACGCTTACAAAAAAAAAAAAGACGGAGGAGATTAAAATTTAAAAGATAATTAAATCTTTTTTAACGTTCGAAATTACTTTGAAAGGGATCAAGCCAACTAGATCTTGGAGAATTAATTAATCTATAAATTAGAGGTCATTTGTCATTTGAAAGCATTCGATCAATGAATTGTACACTAGCTCTTGAAGCTCTTGTAAACTTTTATGGAATAATACAACGCAAAGTCTTGAAATATTTAAACATGCACATCATTGAGCATTCAACATTCACAATGAAATTTCAAAATTTCTAGTTTGATATCAAGTGCAAATTGGAGTTTACATATTAATAAGAATATGTCCATTGTCATACTATATTGAAAATTTGCCTTAAGGCATCTACAAACAAGAACTAGGAAATTTTAAAATACTAAAATAAAAATAGCTAATAGTGAAAAATGGCTTCCTCAAGCCATGTCATCAACATCCATGTCATCAGCATCAATCAGATCTTCAATTAGCATGCTCTCCAGGTAGGAATCACTCTCATCTTGAGGCTCCTGCTCATTGATAGCAATTGGAGGTAGCTCAATAAGGCCATCTGGTTGTATCTCCTCGTCCACACACATAGCATCATCTACGTATTGGTCCCATCTCTTGAAAGGACCCTCCTTGTACCCAGGGTCTTTTCGAGATATGAGACGAAGTGTGTTATGAATGTACACTAAGTTCTATGCCTTCTTTAAGCCCAATCTATTTCTCTTTACTAAATGGATAAAGGCATAAGCACTCCAATTCCTCTCGCGAGATGAAGAACAAGCTACCTAGAATATTAGGGGAAGCCCGTTAAATTAATTAAAAAATTTAAAATAAAAACTAAAATGAACCCCAAAGAACCTGATTTTCGGGTTCCAAGTACCCATCATCAAGGTTCTTCGTACCCGTCAAGACAAAAGAACCCATTTTTTTTAATGGAGAACCCGGTTTTTCATAGAAGAACCGGTTCTTATGGGTTCTTCTCAGAAGAACCCATACCCTAATCCAGTACTCGAGGACAAGAACCTGAGACGGGTTCGAGTACCCCATCCCCGCTTTCGCGAACCCATACAACATAGCATATATGCATCAAAATATATAAAAATATATATTATATAAAAATTCACTCCCAAACCGGGAGCTTTTGAAAATGTCACTCCCTGCTCTCGTTCCCGCTTCCAACTTCCAAGTAACCTTGGGAGGAAGGTCATTTGGTCTAGGGTCTTGGTCTATCTCAACTTGAATTTACTAGTGGAAGAGTTCCACTAGGTTTTCAACTATAGAGAGGTTTTAGCCCTAACTAAATGACTACATCTGGTGTCATTGATCTTCGAGTTTTGTTTTGATGATTGTTTGATGAAACAAAAATAAAAGAACATAAGAAAGTTAATAAGAACACAAAGATATCACAAGTAATTATCAACATAAGAAAATCTTTCTGCCTTTCCAATTTTCTAACATGGAATCAGAGCTAAAGTGAAGAAGGAAGAAACGGGCAGCCTGAAGACCTGTTGATGTCCTACAAGGTTTGTTAATGAACAATTCAAGGTATGTCTTAAACTACAAGTTTTGTTACAAGGTTCTCTTTGTAAAAAAGGTATGTTCATTCTCTTTTGAAATTTGCTTTACAAAACTGATATCGTTATGTCTAGGGTTTTGAATCTTAACGATTCTTGTTAGGGTGATTGATCATTAGATTGAATCTACCCTTATTATAATATCTCTTGTCATTTGATCATTCTTGTGAAAACCCTAGTCTCTTGATGCTAAGGGTATGTCAATGTTCATTATGAAACCCTAGTCTTCTTAAAGGGTTTATTGATGAAGTCTATAACATATAATGAAATCCTATTCTTTTGAAGTGATTTGAAAATCACCCTATAAGTGATCTCAGTTAAGAATTATTAATTGAAGGTATTACAGACTCATATGTTGGTTGTGTGTCTACGTTATTTAGGCAACGGATCGATCAGATTGCAAATACACAGACACTTGAAATGGAAAACAGCAGAGAAACACAATAAGCAAATATAAGAACACAAGAAATTAATAAGGAGTTCACCCTATCCTCCAGGGCTACATCTCCGGTCCAGCTCTCAGTGGTGGCCTTCTTTTATTGTGTCTTGAAGCAGAGAATTACAATGAAGGAGCTCAATGAGTCTCCTGAAACAGAATTTGCTTGGCAAGGTGGTTCTTGGATTCCCCAAACCACTAGAGTGCACAGACTCTTTTCCTCACCAGCTCTTCGACCTCTCTGGTCTTTAATGGAAAGAGCCCAGTGTGGTGCTCAGTCCTGACAGATCCTCTCAAGGATGGCTTGAATCTCTCAAGCTCTCTGGTGCTCGACACTACCTTTGGTCAGCTCGGCCCTCTGTCTTCTTTCTGCTTTCTTTTTGCTTCACTGTCTTTTCTTCGTTTTCTCTGTCTTCTTTCCTTTCTTCTCTTTCTCCGTCTTCTATTTTCCGGTGTCTTCTGCTTTGTCTGTTCATGGCTTTAAAGCCATTCGTTCTCATGGCTGTTTGATTCCCCTTCCACTTTCGTCGGATCGCCTGTTGCAGCTTCGCTTGGAGTTCCCTGTCTCGGCATCATCATCAGGCTCACAGGGAGTGGCCACTTGTCCTCCTGCAAACTGCGCCAGCTTGCTTCGTCGGTTCGGTTTTTCAGTTACGTCGTGGAATGAGTCATCTACCACCTTGGCGGTCAAATCGGACGTCAAATTCTTATAGATCGCGGCTTAATCCCCTGTCGATTCCGACTTTCCCATCGAGCGCGATCTCAACCGTTAGATTTGGAGCCCCCAGATCCGACGCCATTCGCTCATTTCGCGCGATTGACTTGCTTGACTGTTAGCGCGCAATGAGCGGCAGTTTTCTCTCTCCTCCGCTTGCCACGTGTCGGGTGCTGAGTGGAATCGCTCCGTTTTTGCCAAATCTGCTTACCGCCCAAGGGTGCCCCCGATAAATACCGCCGGTTTTTGGAGCATGAGTCCCGCCTTAGCCTTTAGCCTTTTCCCCACAGTTTTCCCGGCTCCCATGCAACCGAGCGCTCGGGGCCTCTCCTTCTCGAGGGGTTTTGCCCAGCGATGCGCAATTCGCTAATCGCGCATCAAAAACTACCTCCTTTTCCCAATCCGGGCTTCCCGGGGGCTAGTTTCGCCTCCTGCGCAGTGTCCATGGGCCTCGGTCAGTGCACTTTGACCGAGGTCCTCGTCATTCCACGCTGGCTGCTAACTGCCACTGTTTTAGGTGTTTCTGATCGCTGCTCTTAATTCTTTGAAGTTTGTCCCAACCTGATACAATCATGGTTCTCTGATTCATGGATCCAATTCGGATCATGAAGTTTAGGGTTTTTATAATGTTATGGGAAAAATCCTAGTCCTTTAGGGTTTGTTCTTAATGTCTAAATGAAACCCTAGATCTGTAGGGATTGGCGGTTAGGGTTTATAAGCAAAACCCTTGTAATAGTTATAGTAAGATCCTAAGAATGATGCACCAGGTATGTTTGATCGAAACCCTAACCAGGTCAAAATTTGTTCGGTATCTAACTCTGATGTATTGATGTTTGTGTCTTGGATTTACTTAGTAGATATTGTTGTAAAATGCTAAATTATGAAATCCTAGATATGTATATGCAAGTATGCTAACTTAATAGTTGATACTCATGTTTTAGTCTGTGAAATCTAGGGTTTGTAACAAAACCCTAATAGAGATGATATTCTAAGATATGATGATATTGTTTTTCGATGTGATTTAGTCTTGATGATAAAATCTAGGGTTTGCAACAAACCCTAATAGAGTCTAACATGAGATTCTAAAAAGTATATTGTTGAAACCTTATATCTATAGTAGGATTGTTATTTGATTAAATTATTGATATCTAAGACTTTGTGTCTCGAAGATGGAGTCTAGGGTTTATGAAAAAACCCTAGCAAGAAGTTGAAGTCTAGAATATAAAAGATATGACCCTTGTTGATTATGAACCTAACTAGGTTTAAGTATTTGATGTCTAAAGCTTGAATGTTTTGATGCTTCCATTATAATGACATGGTTAACTTCATGCTTCTATATATTTGTATTTGGTTGTACTTGTTATTAAAGTTTTGCAAGGACATAATCTTCAAGATGTTGGAGGTGTTTGTAATTAAAGATGATGATAAGCATGACGTAGGAAGCCATAAAAATGATAATGATCAAGATAACCTTAATGCCATAATGCCATGAATGAAGCCTTGAAAGGATGAAGTTTATCTCATATTATGACGTTGTTGATCTCCCTAAGTTGAGAGGGAGCCTGGATAGAAGAGAGGGTATATCTCACCAGTTGAGAGGGAGGGCATATTATGACAATCATAACGAATATCTTGAAATAAGAATGAAACTGAAGAATGAAAGCACTACAAATGGATTTACAAAAGACTTAAAAAGTACTGAAACTATTTGGTGTTGTTGAAGAAATAAAAGAAGAAAACTTTCCACAAGTTGTATTTGGATGACTTGATGACGATATAAGTAGCATCAAAATGATTGAGGACCCCGAACGTTTGTATTTACTTGTATATATATTTGAAAGTTTATTTCTGATTGGGGTTGTGATAGTGCAGGATCTCTCCATAGATAAATTGAGCATTTGAATCATACTTGGGGTGGAGGATATATATCTGATTTAGTTAATAAGGAGAGATGAAGCATCTTATGGCAAGATACTTGGGAGGACATCTGACGGGCCTATGTGTTGGTGTCTAAATCTTGAAGTACGGAGGGTGGCGTTGGTCATGGAGCTCTAACCTTGGATATGCACCTAGATTCCTGGGTCGGTGATAGAGCTTAAAACCCTGATGGTACCTAGAGTGGCTAAAGCTTGAGTTCACCTTAGTCCCACCCGATTAAAGTACCCTAGTCGGGTATCTAATCTGTAGCACTACGTGTGCTAGAACTCTTCGTAGCTCATATCATTTTGAAATCTTCCATGTACTTTTATATGTATGTAATTATGAATACCTCACTAGTTAAGAGGGAGTGTTGAAGAATGTAGCTAGTGTCGGTCTTCATAATTGTATTTGAGTCATGATGTCATTAGGGGACTTTTGAGGTCTAAAATGGACAATGTACAACCAAAATAAACTTTATATGAACCAATAAGATTCAAGATGATGATGTCAACCATGAGGGATGATTCACCATTTTTTGAGTAAAAAAATAAAAAGATTAAAAAATAATAAAATAATAATACTACTTTTCAACTAGTATTTTTCAACGTATCTCCCTATGGGTTTACTCAAATTTCGAGTGGAAACACTCGTTGGATGCATAATTTGATTCCTCATCCAAGGAGTACCAATGTTGCATACTTTCAATGGACCATGAAGTATTTCTCAATTTTCATGTAGCAGGGTCCATCGAAAGTATGCAACATGGGTACTCCTTGGCTGAGGAATCAAATTATGCATCCAGCAAGTGTTTCCGCTCGAAATTTGAATAAACCCATAGGGAAATAAGTTGAAAATACGAGTTGAAAAAATAGTTTTTTCTTTTTTCCCTCTAAAATTTGATTATGTCATCTAATCTTATTTTATTATTTCCACTATTATTTTATAATTTCCTTAAGAGGCCCATTTTAGACCTCAAAAATCCCCTAATGAATGTATTTGTCAAAAGAAAGAAAAAGGAATTATATTATTAAAGAAATTGACTTACTAAAGCATGGATTTCATGCTTGGATCAATGGTTTATTGGTCAAAAGCCTCCATTGTAGGCTTCTAGGGTTTATGTCAAGTATCCTTGTCCATGTCATAATGTAATAGACCCTTCTTGGGCATTGTCAATCATTTAAAGAAGAAAACATGGCTTTGTTTTTGGTGTTACAATCATTTAAAGAACGAAACATAGCTTTGTTTTTGGCCATGTGATAAGAAGCTGGAGAATCAATGAGCCACTCATGACAATGAGAAGAAGAAGATACATTTAGTCCATAACCAGACCGAGATGCTTGATAACCACATGCAAAAAGTGCAATTCCTGAAGATGAAGTTGAAGTTGAAGAGTGCTCCAAATGGATGTTATGCTTCTTCATTGCTTCTTTCCTAGGCTTCCATCTTCTTAAAGCATTTCGATTCTAAGTGGCCATCTCGATTTCAAAAGTGGCAATGTCTATCAGTCTTCTTCCCTTTGTTTTTATTTGCCTTATCATTTTGTTGAAATGATTTTTCATTTTGAGAGTGAAATTGCTTAGGACCCTTGTTTGGTTTAGGATCATTCTTTTTAGGATACCGCTTAGGATTTTTGAATTTGGTTGTTGTTGGACAGCTAAGGCTTTCTTAAAAGAGTTTCCAAGATTAAGAAGACCAAGATGTAAGAGTTTTTCTTGTTCTCTTATTAAAGAATCACAAAATGCATCAAAAGAGGAGGACTTGCATGAAAAAACCTATATGGAACAACCTACTGGCTTTATACAACCAGACTCCAGCCTTGTATGTCAGCTTAAAAAATCCCTTTATGGTCTCAAACAAGCCCCTCGGGCTTGGTATGCCAAAATGGATAGCTTCCTTTTAGACACTGGCTTTTATAGGTGTCATTCTGACAATATTGTCTACACCAAGAAAGTGGGTAAGTCTCTTATCATTCTTGTTCTTTATGTTGATGATCTTATCCTTACTAGTAGTGATCCCAACCTTATAAACCATGTGAAGTCCAGCCTTGAAAAGAAGTGTTAAACACACATGGACAGCAAAGACAATGTGAAAGATAAATCATGCAATACATTTTTTATTAACATGAGATATACATTTATAGTACAATACGTGACTCTTGGGGGAATGTTGGACTGCTTTGGTCTATTCGGCTTCCACACTAACCCATTTAGGATTAGGTGTCCAACATTCCCCCCCTTAATCCGAAGGGTTATGTATGAGTCCAAGAAGAGAGCTGTAATACAAAATGTGCAAAAAAATGCATGGCAGCACTAGGCTGAATGTGCTCTATGAAATGTTGGTAAAAAGGGCAGTGGTTTAAGGATGACCACCAACACTGGAACGCTTAGTGCAGTTCCCAGAACTCTTCCAAAACTGGCAAGAAACTGAAGTTCTCTGCTAGAGGAAGTGATCCTATTGTTTTAAAGAGGGAAACCTTCAACCGTAAAAGGGAGGTCTCACCCCGCATAAAAGGTAAAACTTCAACCTGAAAAGGGAAGTCTCAACCTGTGATGGTTTAAGGATGACCAACAACTCTGGAATGCTTAATGCAATTCCTGGAACTCTTCCAAAGCTGGCAAGAAGCTGGTGTCTTCTGCTAGAGGAAGTGTTCTCAATTTTGTTCCTGGAATGCTTCCAAAACTGGCAAGAAGCTGAAGTCTTCTGCTAGAGGAAGTGTCCCAGATTGCCAACTGAAGGCATGTTCACGGGCATCTTTGTCTCTGGCTACAACTCTGAAACTGGTGTGGCAGGTTGTGGCTCAGGCTCGCTTGATGTGACTTTGAAGCTTGTAGATGACCATCATTTCCCCCCCTGTCAGATACAAGGTGAGATGATGGAGAAAACTCAACTGCAAGACTGTTCAATATTCTGGAACAAGTTCTGACATGTGTTTGGAATATCTTCTTGGCTGTTGATGCCCATTGCCAAGAAGCGATCCATCCAAGATGAATCTTTGTTCTTGCAGGACGTTTATTTCTGAAGCATCTGTGTGAAGAATGACTGGTTTTATGACAGTGCTTACATGGATGAAGATCAAAACAGTGATCTTTCAAATGGCCAACTCGGTCACAGTGTTGGCATTTCACGATCTGTTGTTTTTGTTGTTGTTGTTGCTGTGGAAGAGGGGCAGAATCTGGAACAGCTGAAGGTGAACTGTCATGAGGAGCAAGGGAACTGTTATGAATGAATCCAGCACTCTGAAACTGAATGGGCTTGGCATAGTCTGGAATATGAGAGGACAAGTCTTTGTCATATCCAAGACCAGTTTTGTGCTTGTTGTGGACAAACTGTTCCCAAGGTCTGATGATGGGCTTGGGAAGTGCAGACTGAGTTTCTGCATCTGCATATACAACTGCTGCTTTATTTGAATAAACTGTAACATTATTAACATGCTGCTGATGGGTGGTTGTCTCAATGTTCTGAACAAAAACAGGTTCAGAATGGTGTCTATTTTGATGTAGCTCTTCTTGCTGTAGCTGTGATTCAAGCTGCAAAAAATCGATCTTTTCCTGTGCATTTTGTATACATGTCTGAATTTCCGAGAGAGATCCTTTGTTGATTTGTAATGTGTCATCAACAGTAGATAATATCAGAGTTTTAAGGAACTGTAATACTTCACTGGTTTTGGCCATTTTTTTCTTCAATGTCTGATTTACACCTTAAAAAACTGATCACAACTACTACTCAATGTAGAAAAGTAATATCTACTCACAGTACACAGCAATATCCTTTATAAATGTCAGCAAATGATCAGTGTGCAATATAAAAGTTTACAATCAGCTCACCAAAATCTTTATGCAGCAGTGGAATCAAGGAATCAATGCACTATAATGAGTTTTAAATACAACAACTGGGGCAACAGCAACTGCAAACTTGCTTGGAACCTTCAAGTACTCCTTCAGAAATGATGGTTATCAAAACTTCAATAATTATAACACCATGTCATGGGCATTCTTTGAACATTGGATTGTATACCATTCAGGCCTCATACGAACTTATTTAAAACAGCAGCTTCAACGTATTTCAGGCAACATCATAACGTATTCAGGCAGCTTAAATCACAGTTTTCGTTGCATTCAATACAGCTCCAGGTCAGCACACAAATAAATCAATGAGCGATATACAAAACTGATTTCTTTCTCTGCAATAGAGACTTAATGTCCAGCACATACAGTGCACATATTAAGAGCAATAATCGGGGTGATTCGTACAACAAAGAGACTAAAGGGAGTTAGCCCCTTTCTGCACTATTGATTAGACTCAACTAGAAAGATTCTCAACCAACAATTTACACAGGTGGAAACACGACCTCTTTTAACTGGAACCTTTCCCAAACAACCACAGAAAATACCTTATACAAATTAATCTCAATGTCATCTCTCAAGTATAAAAGTCTGGACACTATTTCAATGAGAGAATTCACATTTGAATTTTACACCAGCACCTTGCAGCAAATAAAGATTTGAACCCCTGACTCTATTGAACTGAAAATATCCTTCAAATCCAATTTTCAAATACACAATAATAGAAGCTTTGAAGAAGGCCGAGCAAGCAAAAACACGAACCCAAACCTTACTGCATTTTTATTCTGGCTGCAAGAAATGAATTCAGTAGCCTGTAAAAAGTAGCATACTCTGCTCCTTGTGCAAGAGTGCTCTCGGCTTCTGGGGCTTGTTGAAGTTTATCCCGGATCATCAATCTTGATGAAAAACCCTGAACTTACTGATGCGCAAATCAAGCTACAGCGCAAGCTGGATGTCTTTGACACTTGGTTTCTCTCCCAGCAATTATGAATCCCAGCAAATGCTCGACTCCAGTGCGTAATCCAATGGGGTCTTTGCCTTTCTTCTCTGACGTTTTAATCACTCTTAGATTGGAAGACAATGCAATGGTAATGTCGATTCAATTGCTGTTGCAGTGGTCTCACATCCACTATCCACCAGAGTGGTTGTGACTACAATACAATCCAACAAGCCATATGCAAGGCCATCCCTGCAGTGACTTATTTTTAAACAACAAACATATCTACAATATAGTTCAACAAATAATGAGTGCATAAACAATAACAGAATGCTTCATCTTCATCGTTTCAAAAAACAAAGGCGCTCATGTTGATCTCTAGTCATTTCTCTTGAAACAATAACTACAAAGTATCTACAAGATTATTCCCACAGATGACAAGTAAATCTGCTTGAGAGCACGAGACAAAAGAAACAATAACTAAGAGTATCTGCAAGATTATTCCAACAGATGATAGGTAAATCTGCTTGAGAGCACGAGACAAAATAAGCAAGATGCCAATCAAAGATCAGCTGTCTTCCGGAGGTTCAGCAAGAGGAAACGGTTTCCTCTTGAAGAGAGGCATAGAGAAAAGAACTCAGAGCCCCGAAACAAATCCTCAACAAAAAGAATGTAGTGCTACAGCACTCCAAGGCCCACCCTGGAAATGATAAATTAATGATGCAAATAAAAATCCAAGTTTCAAGGTATCAAATTCCTTCCAACTGCTGCGTATTATTATTCTCCTTGAATTGTATATCTCCTGCGCTTTGCCTGACTGTCCAGCCTCAGCTTCGGTTCTAGTACAGCATTAACAAAACTCGCAGCATAGATGGCGGCCCTGACCTGATAATTCTCATCTAGGGCTTCGAATAAAACTTTTATAACGAACTTATAGCGGGCTTCCCGTTAAAGCCAATCCAAGAAGACAATTCTCTGTTACATTCAAGCCTTTTATTGGCTTAAAGATCGAATCCTGTTCAATAAACCCTGGAAAACGTGAAAGCTCAGCCGAATATGAAATGAGTCCTAAACATAAAAATATGCATTAAAATCCAACCACCAAAGGCGCAATTGAGTGCCAGCAACTTCGACCTCCTCTTCAGAAAACAAAAAAAAATGGAAAATCTGCAACGGCAACAGTCAACTAAAGAGGCTCAAATTGAAGGCCTCGAGCTCCTCCGTTGATCTGCAGCAACCTCGGAGTCGGTCGATCGATGGCCGGCCAAATGTTTTGACGCACGAACCGACACACACAATGTATGGCTGAGGGTCTGCTCTCCTTCCTTCAGGTGTTCTTCGCTTTGTTCTTCCATTCCCGCAGCATCTCCATGCTAGGCGTTAACCATGTCAGGCGTTATGGCAGAGTATGGCACGGTAAACGAATAGGGGCAGCGTACCAAAACAGCGTTTAATGCATGGCACAGCGCTTTCAGAATCTTACTACAGTCCAGATGGTCAAATTGCAGGTTGTCCAGTGGATCTCAAGGGCATTCTACTCAGCGATTCAGAGGATTCTCCAGGCCAGCGCTAAAAATACCATGGACAGCGTTTCTTTTAGGAAACGTTTATGAACAGTCAGGATAGCCAGAGAGCGCAGGTAATGCAAGGGTCAGGACTGTAAAAGACAGAGGGCGCAGGTAACGCAGAAGAGAGTCTTAAAAATAGCCAGAGTCAGGTGCAGCGTATACAGTGCCAGGGGTCAGGTAATGGGCAGAACTGACATATATATAGAGACCACAAAACAAATGGCTCAAATTGGAGCAAGACCAGCAATCGCCTGCTCTGATACCATGTTAAACACACATGGACAGCAAAGACAATGTGAAAGATAAATCATGCAATACATTTTTTATTAACATGAGATATACATTTATAGTACAATACGTGACTCTTGGGTTTCAGATCCCAAGGTCTCTTGGACTGCTTTGGTCTATTCGACTTCCACACTAACCCATTTAGGATTAGGTGTCCAACAAGAAGTTTGAAATGACAGACTTAGGACACTTGCATTATTTTCTTGGTCAAGTCTTGCAAACCAAGGAAGGTATTTCCCTTTCCCAGGACAAGTATGCCTGTGATCTTCTACGCCACTTTCACATGGAACACTGTAAGCCAGCCCCTTCTCCCTTTCAGTCTGGAGCCAAACTTTCAGTCACTTGTACTTCCCCTAAAGTTGATGCTACCTTATACCGTCAGCTTGTAGGAAAACTTTTGTATCTGACCCATACTCGTCCTGACCTTTCCTTTGTTGTTGGCCTTTTTGCTCGGTTTATGCAAAACCCACATGAAAGTCATTGGAAAGCAACTAAAAGAATACTTCGTTCTATTCGAGGTACAGTTCAATTTGGGATTCATTACAGTGCAGAAGCATCTCCTCTATTGGTTGTTTCACTGATTCCAATTGGGCTGGTGACCCTAATGATCGGAAGTCTACTGCAAGTTATGTCTTCACTCTTGGTTTTGGACCTATTACATGACCTTGCAAGAAACAAAGTGCCATTTCTCTTTCTTCAGCAGAAGCAAAGTATCGTGGCATCATAGAAGCATAGAAGCTAGTAAGGAAGCCCTGTCGCTTCATCAGATCCTGTCAGAGTTTGGCTTTCAGCATCAGCATCTGACTACACTTTGGTGTGATAATCAAAGTGTCATTCAACTATGCAAAGATCCAGTCCAACATTAGCGCAGCAAACACATTGAACTACACATGCACTTCATCAGAAGCTCATTCATGACCATGTTCTTGAAGTGCAATATTGTTCAACCAATGATCAAGCTGCAGACATCTTTACAAAGGCTCTCACAGAGGCAAAGTTTACTAAACCTCGATTTATGGTTAGAGTTGAGGAAGTTGTCACTAAGGAGGGATAGGCTCTAATGCCTCCTTCCTTCTCCTATTGTATCATATTTGTACATCCTTCAATCTTATCCCAAGTTGTTCTTAAGAGGGGGTGTTAAGATATTCCGACACATACGAAACAGTTAAGTATAACTTGGCCTAGTGTAGAGTTAGGTAAATTGTGTTTTTTTACTATGTACATTTGTAACTTACAATCCGATGGTCACGATATGTTCTATACATGAAGCGATCTGATGGTTCATTCTCTCCTAGGTATTACCAACACTTGATCCGTGGCTTAACACCCGATTGGTCCATGATCTATATTTAAAGAAATTTGTAGTCTTGTCCTTGAGAAATAAATGCTTCTCTAATAGAATGGAAGGTGGAAACAAACACAGAGTAGACTGGTCCCAACTTAGTAAGAATGGAATAGATAAAGCTACCATCTTCTTTCTTAACGTTAACACCTTCCAAGAGAAGTCTAAGGGTCTTGAGCTTGGACAAAAAATCTTCAATGGAAAAAAAATTATTGGGGTCCAACGTAAGCAACTCATTTTCGAGTTCATGGGCTCTAATCTCATTTTTAATTCCAAAAACTTTAGTAAGTTGTTCCATTGCTTCATTAGGGGTATCAAGTTTTGCAAAATGGAATCTAAGATGTGGAGAAATAGACATCCCTATTAACCCACATGCTTGATCTTGCCTATTTTCCCATTTGGCTGCCTTATCTTCATCTTTAGGTTTAGTTTCTTGGCCCGAGGCTATTCGGTAAAGACCTTTGCTTCTAACTAAATCCACAATGTAGGACCACCATTGGAAGTAGTGCGTGCTGTCAAGAATAACTTGGCATAGACATTCCATTTTAACATAAATTGAAGCTGCAGATGCTGAAACTAAGTGTTCCAATGGAAAGAGCTCGAAAAATTAGGCCGATTAAAAAAAACGGCTCTGAAAACGACTTCCGGATGAAGAAGTTATGGCTTTTTGAAGAAAAGTTGTTGAAAACGTCGACGAAGTGCGTGAATGTGTGGAAATGAATGATAATTCCCCCCCCCCCCCGAAACTTAATCTAATTAGCTGACTTTAAAAGAAAATTATGTGACTCACTTTTATAAATAAGTGTAAATCACTTTTACAATGGTACTTTATGAGCTACCCACTAAATTGTAACTTAAATAAAAGATAAAGAGACTTTAGAATTATAAGTGACTCACTTTTTATAATGGGTGAGAACACTTCTACATAAAGTAACTTTAAAACATAAGTTACATGTGCTTTTTGAAAAAGTAACTCAACAAAAAGAAAGACTTGAACCCAAGACCTCTATTCTCATAAAGTAACTTTGGACCAAGTGAGCTAGTTTAAAAGGTTAGTAAATTTTGGAAAAAAAGAAGGGAGGTTTTGTTTTTTTTTTTTTAGTCACTGAAGCTTTGGGGTGCATGCTTACTTGAAAAAGCTCTTTTTGCCTACAAAAGAGAAAACCACACAACCCAACATGGACATGCAAAAAAAAACTAAACCTTATGGCTTGAAGTTAGCTTTCGCCAGAAACTAAATATTTTCCTCAATGTTTTTAATTTTCCGAAATCGCACTAAGGCGCAGCGGAAAAGAGCATACCCATGAGAAATCCTCCTTTTCTGTTTCTGATTTGCCCAAATCGCACAGAGTTGCAAGGCAAAGAGCATAAGCAGAAATGAAAGGTATAGATCCGGTAATAAAAAACAAAGAGCTAAATAAACCGAAATAAACAGAGAGATGAATAGCTAAAATTGCAAAAAACACTGTATAGCTCAAGATCTTAAAAATGACGTAGCTAGGGCTATCGGAAACCTTTTCATGAGAAACAAAATGGGTTTCTCACTGAAACAGATGCTCCTAACACAATAGAGCAGTCCTCTCAGCCCGAAAGCAGTCAGAAACAGTAGATCTAGGAAACGACAGTCGGATGCAGTTGTACGGCTTCCGATTTGGATCACCAACGGATGCGGCCCTCAAATTGCTCTGATACCATGTAGGAATTTACAGGGTAAGTTCCTCAGACAGAACACCAAAGGACACCGCTCACAAACAAATCACAGATCAATACACCAGTATTCTTGACATGGTTAAAACCCTCAAAGAGGGAAACAGTCCACGGCCTGAGCCAACACGGCCACTTCAGGCAATTTATTAATAAAAGAATGAAAATTTACATAAGCCTCTCTCATGAATGGTTACCCTACAAATGACCCTCCATGCTCTTTAAATAGAGATCATGGACCAATCAGGTGTTAAGCCACAGATCAAGTGTCGGTAATACCGAGGAGAGAATGAACTGTCGGATCACTTCATGTCTAGAACATATCGTATTCGTGACCATCGGGGATTGCAAGTTACAAATGTACATAGTAAAGAAACACACTTCACCTAACTCTACACTAGACCAAGTTATACTTAACTATTTCCTATGTGTCGGAATATCCTAACATTATGATGTAAAATAAGTCTTCTAGGTCTCCTCCACCAAGTCGGCCTCAAACTAGACAAGTCAGCGTAATTGAGTCGCAGAATCTCCTATATAAAGCAGCAACTCGACCTCATTTGGAGCACTCACTCAACAAGTTCGTTCTGCAGCTTCTGGGACAGGAAAAAGTGTGAAATTCAAGAAACAAGGAAGAAAAGACTAGCGAAGAAGGATGACTTTGTCAAGCACAAGAAGTTGAAATTTTCTCTCTTTCTCTCACATGTGTGAAGTTGTTGAGCTACTGGAAGGGTCAAAACTATAGTCTTGAAGCTGGGCCGAAATTTGGTAGCTCGAGGTCAGAGTTCTTAATCTAGGAAGTCGAAATTATGGGTTGAAGTTGCATTTGAGACGCTGACACTTGGTGACTTTGGGAGAGATCATCTATTGGAAGAAAGGACTGACTTGGTGAAGGAGGAAGGTCTTTTGGTCTAGGGTCTCGATCTATCTTAACTTGAATTTACTAGTGGAAGAGTTTCACTGGGTTTTCTCCTATAGAGGGGTTTTAGCCCTGGCTCAGTGCCTACATCTGGTGTCATTGATCCTCAAGTTTTGTTTTGATGATTGCTTGATCAAACAAAGATAAAAGAACATAAGAAAGTTAATAAGAACACAAAGACATCACAAGTAATTATCAACATAAGAAAATATTTCTGCCTTTCCAATTTTCTAACAAAATAACCACATCATACCAATTTTGCATAATTTGTTACATTATATTATAGAGATGAAAACCAAAATTTTACATATAAGCTCCACATTTACTTCCTCCTAGAATGTGGAAAGCCCCAATATCTTATAAAGGAATTTTTAAATTTACTAATCATAGGAAGCCATTTGGCTTCACACTATATTCTTACCCTAGAGCCTTATATAACCTAATGTATCTGATCAACTCGACATATAACTTAATCAAGCTTAAGCTCTTTAAATATGCTTTTTGCAAATATTTAATTCCCTTACCAAGCTCAAGTTTTATCAATGACACGTTGGACTTCTCTTTGAAATATTTAAGTTCAATTCCATAAATTACCAAAAAGAATGTTATATCAATGGCTAATTATTGTTCTTATGTTTTTCCCATGTACATTTGATTGTCTAGCTCCCCTTCTTCCTCTAAGGGTAATTATCAAGATGATACCCATTACCTCCATTTGATCAAGTTATCGAAGTTTGAAAGAAAATCTTCTACTTCCCTATGAACTTGAGTTCTACAACTCACGATAGAGTTTAGTAAGCTAAACTAAGTGAATGATTTTGTAGCTACTTTTAACAATATCTCTTTATCGTGTGTCACGTCAAAATCTCAATCTTATTTGAGAATGTCAAGACTACCAAAAAAAATATCTTGGTATCCTTGTGTTTGAAAACCTCAAACTACTGAAAAACATTCCACAAAATCTCAATAGATGTTTATTAGCGAATGCATGATTTCCATGCTTATTCGTGGATTCGTGATTTCTAAATTTTCTAACAAGACTTCTAATAGTCATCAGACAATTTTTGGGATAATTTATAGTAAGCATCTTCCAAAGTCGGATGTGTTTACCTTTTAAAAATATTCCTCCCAGGAATTCCTTCGTTCCTAACACCATATAGCCCATATCCAAGTTGTGTTTATTTCCTTCCAATGTGAGCCTTTACCCACTATTGTTTACTTATTTAAATTCATCATATAACATGGCTCACTCAAACTACTGAAAAACATTCCACAAAATCTCAATAGATGTTTATTAGCGAATGCATGATTTCCATGCTTATTCATGGATTCGTGATTTCTAAATTTTCTAACAAGACTTCTAATAGTCATCAGACAATTTTTGTGATGATTTATAATAAGCATCTTCCAAAGTCAGATGTGTTTACCTTTTAAAAAGATTCCTCCCAGGAATTCCTTAGTTCCTAACACCATATAGCCCATATCCAAGTTGTGTTTATTTCCTTCCAATGTGAGCCTTTACCCACTATTGTTTACTTATTTAAATTCATCATATAACATGGCTCACTCATATTGCTTTGATATAAATGATCCCTTGACTAAAACTCCATCATGTTTTGCAAGCTACTTAAATAATACAACATGAAAAGCACATGGTATAAAAAGTATCAAGTCGGGTGGAAGAAAATCAAAGCATAAATGATATGCATAAGGAAAATAGTAAAAAGTTAGAATTTAGGAGTGATTTGATCTAGTGTTCTTGGGAAATTATTTTAGTATACTAACATATCCAATAAATAAGCCTAAGTTTTAATCACATTCAAGGAAAATGTGTTGGAAAAACATTCCTTAATCACTTTCTAATACTAATTTCAAGTATGGTTTAGAGTTTTCGGGACCAATCCTTCTTGATTCGAACTGAGTATGCACTGAGAGATTTCAAACCCTCTTGCTTCATCGCATCATTAGATGCAAGAGAATGGTTCCCGTCCCACCATCCAAATACAATTTCAAACACACCCTTTTGGGATCAAATCTATCTTCAAAATGGTAGAGTTGTTGCATCACCTTAGGAGCTTTATCAACTCAACTATATGCAAAGAACAATTCCCTCATCTAGCTTACAAATCTTAAAAGACCATCACCCAATCGATCCCCCACACTGGGAGAGCGTAATGTTGGTATTCAAAAGATGATTCCTTCAATCAACTAGTCTATCTATAGAACTCCCTTCGCCATTCAAGTACTCTTTGGATGCTCCAAGCTATCTCTTGCCTAATAACCAAGAAATGAAAATAATTATAAAGGATATTTGTAGACAGTATATCCAACTTTGAGACCCAAGTGGCCCTTTAAGTCAAACAATTCTTAAAGCTTAGAGACAACCTCATGGTGCAGCCCCCTTACACGCTTCAACATTGGATGCATGGGTTAAAGATCCCCATAGGCCAATTCAAAATGCACTAGTGTTACCTTTAAGTGGAGGCTAAGAAAAAAAGACCACAAGACAAAAAATTATACCAGATCTGTGATAGATAAAAGACAAAGATAGAGGAGCAATTCATATTCAAATGCCCTAATTACTATAAGATACATGGTCGATTCCACTGCTTGTTTAGAGCATCCCATAATTCCCTCTCCACCTAATTTTGGTATCTAAACCAACTATGTCTAGCATTATACATGGGAGAGGTTTGCAAGCTTGGAGCTCACATTCTTTGACCCCCCACTCAACCAGACACTATTGAATGGATAACATATTTCTTCCCAATGCTCCTATTTCATAAGGGCACCAACAGGCAAGCAAATGGTAGCACCATTCCAACTCCAGGATCTATTAGACCACAAGAGGCAATGCAACCCCCAACAGTGAGTGTCATATGAAGGTTCAAGATGGTTTACATGTGACCAATAGGCAACCCACTCCACCAGTGCCCAACAATGGTTCAGCTCCTCCACGCAGAGAAGCATTCTTAGGATTGAATCTAGCTCCTCCAACTAAATTTTTATACAAAATTCTTTCCTTCAACCTCATATGGTAGTATAGATTCACATTCGACTTTAACGGTTGACCCCCTCTCTCCTTGGCCCTACTGCAAGCACTTAAAGGACTAAGGCTCTTTCCCTTGGGCTAGGCTCCATAACATCATATTTCCTCACATTATGGTTATTGCTCTTAGATCATAATGATTAGTTTGGTTCCTTGTTTTTTATGAGTGACCTTCACACTTCCCAAATAAGACTCAATATTTTAAAAGAACATGCCACTTCAATTGTGAGAGTAATCTCACATTTTACACTCATTAAAACAAAGGGAACCATGATAAGAAATTTTCTTATTCATTTCAAGCACATTAATATGCATCATTAGAATGCCTTGTGCATAATTGTCGTGCTTCAATCCTTCACCCTTGGCATTAAACCAATGTTCCAACTAAAGGGATTTTCTTCATGGAATCAAAAACATCCAATTTGAACTAGAACGCATATTAAATTTTTAATGCCAATTTGTACAAACCAAGGTACTCTATAGGATACAACTTACCAACTTTTGAAATCAGGGCTATATCAAGGCTTACATGTTGCATATGAGTTAAAAATCAAGATTGGGCTTCAAATCTTTAATATCAAGACCTATATGTTTAGTATGAGTTATAAAGATCATCATGGAAATTGAAATTGTGAAGATTGATTACAGATAAATCCCATTAAACACAATGACAGGCCCACCTAATCCATTGCCTAACATCATAAATTCCTTACCCAACTCATTTGAAATTTGATGTAATTTTCAAGTAAAATGGGAGACAGAAAAATCACATGGGAACCAAACATTCCTATAATATAACCATTTTCATTCGCAACCATGAAAACCATGGAATCAAAAACATCCAACTTGGACTAAAATGCATATCATATTTTTAATGTATGTTACCGCTCAAACTAGCAGGGGCCCTAGGAGGGGATCCTATGGAGCAACTACTAGGTTAAGGGGCAAAAAATGGAGCAATAGCCCACTATCACCTCAGCTAAAGCTCCCTGCTCTTTACGGACTTTCACTGATGGGAGGAGACCGATATAAGGGGAATCACAAGATGAATGGAGCAATAATAAGATAAGGAGTGATTCCCAAGGCCTATTCTCAAGAGAGGCTCAGACAAATGGCTTACTTGCTTGAGAAGCAAGGTGATAAGCTCTCTAGGAAGGGCTAAGAAGATACTTGAGTTTAGGTTTAGGGAATATACTTTGACAAGAAGGTTCCTAGACTCAAGGATCCCAATGAAGAAATGGCTTCTAAGTAATCCTTGTGGAGTTTGAGTTATAGATTTGTAGGACCACAGAGAAGCCAAGTGGACCCAAACTAGGTCAAGGGTATGGAGTCGATCAACCAAGGAGGGGCTTGACCTAATTGGGGAAGAGAATAGCATCAAAGGACTAACTTTCTTTTGAGATTTGAATGCAATGATCCTAGTTAGGACACTATAACCCAAATCAACCTCGGGAAAGAGATGGTCTCATGGCTAGAGCTTGCAATATCTCGGGATTCCACCATCAGATCGAGCTCAAATTTGGAGGGCTCCTTGAGAAAATCCTAGCGCAGTTGTGAACTAAATTTCAAGGGTTTTGAATGGCTAGAATAAATTTCGCTTGATGCCCTAGGTGACCCTCTAGGGTTAGGCCTAGAATTTGGAAAAGTAAAGGAAAGAGATGTAAATTTGACCACCAAAGGGATACGAGGATCAGTGCTTTATTGCTTGGGCTTAATGGAGTCAAGATACACATAGATCAAGAATTTTTGTCAACTAAGGAGCCCTAATTGATCTTCACTAGCCTCTGCAAGGGCAACAACCAGGTCAATAGGGATTTATACTTCGAACTTGCGAAGGAGATAGTTTCGAGGTCTTCAACCTAAAAGGTGCCTCTAGGAACATTCACCCAATCCCTCAAACATCAGCGTATGCATTTAATCACTTATTCAAGGTCCCAGAAGAATTTCGCATTACATTAACCCATACAAGAATAATGATAACAATATGCATGCATTTGACAAGTAAGATAACAAGAATAGCATCAAAAATTCGACTTGAAAGAGAAAAAGTATATCCATTCATCATTTTTGCTTTAGAAAGAGGCTCCAAAGACCATAGCGAAATCCCAAACATCATAGTACATCAAGAAAGCTCCAAAAGGTGTGAAAATCTCTCAAGAAATACTAATCCAATACAAGTGATGATGAGAGGAATGAATGAGCCTTTCATCAAATTATATCATCTATAAAGAGTTTGATTTGCCTAATTAGGCCTAATCAAGCCCCAAATAATGAAATAATGTGCAATAATAACATCTCTTGGTGACAAGCCCACCAAGATAGCTCAATAACATAAAAATAAGTCTCTCAAGAGGGCAGAATAATCAACATAATGAGTCATTGGGTCATTGAGAAGGCCTAATGAAGTCCAAAGTATGCCATGGTGAGAGAATGGACTCCAATCATAGTGGACAAAGGGTTGGCCCCTTGATAACCAAGCAAGTCGGTGTGGGGGCAATATGACATCCTCATGGGCCTCCAAGTGGATCGATAATGCATGTAAGCCATCTGTAAGGGCTAGGATGATGACATAAGTGCTCCCTTTGTCTCCTGCAGTGAGACACATCCTCGTCTGGACTCTGGAACCTCTACCAAGTGTGTGGTACAAGTGTGAAGCCGACTGGGCATGGTGATCCAGGGGTATCATCCTCATCGAAAAGGAGAACACGAGCAATCACTAAATGGTGTTGGGGATCCTTGGAGTACTATCTGCTATGGTGGAGGCCCATGGCTCTCAATGCTCACCCTACAAGTGCCAATGTGGCCCTCTTGAGGGCTTGGACCCCATATAGGGAGACCAAACCCTAAATGGCCACCCACCTGCAATCCTGCATATGATCCAATGTGTCACCTTGCCCTCCAATACAACAAATCATTAGAATAATCAAGTAAAAGAGCTTACAAATCATGGAATAAATCAGGCACTTCATGGTAGCAAGCTCTTCCATAGTGGGCTTTGGCATGTACAAGTGTCCCCAACCTCAATAAGGGGGGGATTAACCAAGGACCCTATTAGGTGGTTTCAACCTTTAGAGGGGTTGACATGCCCACCGTACATCCATCAATGGGTAGGTGGCACGTGAAATAGTGATGGAACGAAGTGAGGATCAGGGGATGACTCTAGGCCACATGTCATGGTACAAGGGTAGCTATGATGAGGGAAGCCCACACTTGGGTATGTGAGTGTAAGCGGGAGCCAGTCGTGGTACATGAGTTACCTTGGCCTTTGTTTTTCCACCCTTCCTCATATGCCTTCTGTCTTGGATTGATATTTCTTTATTACTACTCAAGGCTCCAGGGGATGAGAGCATGAATTGTAGGGTATAACATTAGATACCCCCTTTTAAGGTGGAGAAGTTCATTGCCCACCAAGGATTGGGACAATCATGCGTTCCTTAATATGGAGAGGGCTGATCTAGGGCCCATAAGAACCAGGTTAATGGCCACAAATAAGGGGTAGAGCTCATGTTTGACTTTTGCCCACGTGCTAAATTTGTATGCCCTGACCATCTTTTGCATTTTGTGGTACATTTCCTGTAGAGAGAGGCCAAATTATGCTTTTTCCTTTCTTTTTAACTGCATCAACCTCTGGGCATCATTCCAAGATCAACCCAAAGTGTGGATAAGGGGAGGGGAAGGCTAACCCATTGTGGACCCACTAGACAAATGTGGACCCGAATGGGAAAAGTGATGAATGGGGTTAAAATGAGTGGAGGGGAGTGAATGTATATGGTGTCAGGAAGCGGGACCATGCAACCAAAATCAAGATTTCCCATGTAGTGCCAGCCCTAAAGCGGGATTTCACATGTATTGTCAGCCCTAAAGCTAATAGTCAGTAAAGGAGATCTCACGGGGCTAGGATACAAGGATAACCACCAAAACGAGCAAAGAAGAGAAAAGTACAGACCTATCCCACTCTTTACGTCGAATCGCCCCACCAATCCATGCACAAAGGTGTCTATGATAATTAAACAAAATTACTCAAATATACCAATGAAAACCCATACCTTCGGGGTCGAGAGGCCCACCTTCGAACATACGATCATAACAGACGAGTGGGGGACCACATGGCTGGCTCAAGTGGCAGCGATAGTGGCACATCGAGCTATCTGGTGGCTACAAGGGGCTGCTGGCTGTCAGTTGAGGACCATCTAGGAGAAAATTTTCTCCTATGGATACTACCCACAGGTAGTGGGTAACAATGCCAATCTTGTACAAGTCAAGATACTCAATAGGATACAACTTACCAACTGTCGATATCAAGGCTTACATGTTGCGTGTTATTTTATAAATCAAGATTAGGTTTACCGACATTTGACATCAAGACCTATATGTCGAGTATGAGTTACAAAGGTCATCACAAAAATTGAGATTGTGAAGATTGATTGCAGGAAAAGCCCATTAAACACAAGGAAAGGCCCACCTAATCCATTGCCCACATCATAGATCACTTACCCAACTCATTCGAAATTGCATGTAATTTTCAAGTAAACTAGGAAAAATCCCCACAACAAGTGTCAAGTCAAGAGATCCGAGCCCCTTTTTTCGAATGTGGGCAACTAAGTTTATGGGGGGGCTCAACCCTCCCCACAAGTGGCGTTTCACATGGATTCAAAGCCTCACTTGGGTATTTTGTGTTATGACCCTGTGTTTGAATGTGGGCAACTAAGTCTATGAGGGGGCTCAACCCTCCCAACAAGTGGCATCCGACATGGATTCAAGGCCTCGCATGGGTAGTTTGTGTTATGATGTGGCTTAGGAAGTGGATTGTTCTTGCAGTATAGCTTGAACTTCCACTCCACTCTATGGTTATTCTCATAAACAATATGGAAGGTGGTAAGAAGGGAGGTGCATATCATGTGGCAAGGTGGCGAATATCAAAGTTCACTCACATAACAAGTTTAAAGGGAGGTCTTGCTGTATGATTTTCTTAGTATGGTATATTGCATGGTGTTTTCCTACTGCTTTTACAGATGGCCAATATTTTTCAAGCTTGATTTCGCTATGTAGTTTTAAGCTATTTCGATTTCAAAAGACTTTCTTTGCAATTCAGCACTTTAGTATGGCTTCTATATGTCGATTATGTCACAATGCCTTCTGCATTTGGTTTAGTCTTTGATTTTGGGCTGAGGGGAGAGTTCAAATAGCTTTTGTGTGCCCCTAGGTGTTGGGTTGTTTCCTTGTTTGTCTTGTTTGGAGCTTAAGTGGTTCTCCCCACTAGCTCTCGGTCTCTATCATTTTATGAGTTTGTCTTTCTTCTAAATTCTGGGAATTGTCTCTTTCACTACATGTCTCCTTTCTCGACTTTTGGGCATTTAGTTGTTTTTCGTTTGGTGCTCTGGGTGACTCCTAGTCCTAAATTGCTAAACCGAAGTGTCACTTTCTCACCTTGAAGTTTCAAAGGAGTTTAGCAGTTTCAGTTCTCTATCTCCTCTAGAATTCCATCTCATCTCTACCTTCTCCTTAACAGGCTCTCTAGTTTCTGTGGTAGGGCTAGAGAAGTTTTGGGCTCTCTCGGTTCAATTGCTACCAAGTCCTTTGTGGCCTTTCTTTATCTATTTTTTGTGCTCTCCCAGTGGTCTTTTGTGTGACTTCTTATTCAATATGGCGCAAGGTCGAGGAACAAGGAAGGGTCAACCAACCTCGCAATCGCAACCCCGGGTGGACGCTTGACAATCAATGGCAGGATGTAATGAGTCCACCCTAATGGAAATTCGAAGCATCATTTCAAACATAGAAGAAGAGTGTTTCAATTGATGATTTATCCTAGATCAGCATGTGGAGATGGAAACGTGCAGTTAGATCCCTGAAACTAGTAATAGGAGGTACCACCATACCCCCCTATATGCAAACAATTGACCTCTATTGGCATATCAAAACTCTCTTGGCACAGTTTCTAGTGGAGCGTTCAAAGACTCAAAAGAGAACTACTACTATGCATTGATGAAGTTCTGCAAAAGGTGCAAAAATTAGATAAAGTCTCAATTCTAGTGAAGAAGCTTGTTGATGTTCCTGTCACTCCACTAGAAACTAACACTAGTATGTCTCCTCCCATACAAGTGGACCCTCCTTCTAGTTGACATGGTCTATAGATACATGTTTTGTTATGTTGCTAACAGCCATGAGGCTGATTTTTTAAGATATGGTAGGATTCCGCAAATCATAAGCATACTAGTTTCCTATGGTTTAAATTTTGTCAAGAGCAGTCAATTAATACTTTTTTTGACATACAATCTTAAGACTTTAGATATTGGTTTGGTTTCCCCTGTCGCAGACCAATAGCAACTAATGTGATGCTATAAACTCTCTAGCCTTACCAAAAAAAAATCACAAGGGAACAAAACATTCCTATAATATAACCATTTTGTTTGCAACCGTGAAAAACCATGGAATCAAAAACATCCAACTTGGACTAGAATGCATACCAAATTTTTAATGCCAATCTTGTACAAGTCAAGGTATTTAATAGGATACGGCTTAACAACCTTTAACATCAATGCTAGATCAAGACTTACACGCTGCATGTGAGTTATAAATCAAGATTAGGCTGATCGACTTTGGTATCAAGAGCTATATGTTGAGTATGAGCTATAAAGATCATCGTGGAAATTGAAATTGTAAAGATTGATTGCGGGCAAAACACAAGCTCAGATCCACCTAATCCACTGCCTAACATCATAAATTCCTTACCCGGCTCTTTGAACTGCATGTAATTTTCATGTAAGATGAGAAAAAGAAAAATCACATGGGTACAAAACATTCCTATAATATAAATATTTCTGTTTGCAACTATGAAAAACCATTCTTCTCATCTTCTTTGAGAATAAGCAGGACAGTCTTTCACCCAAAAGATGTCGAATTTTTCCTTGCCATGTTTTGACTCGGACATGAATGATAATGGTTCGCTCCACTCTCCATCAGAGTTATTAGAGTCAATCCAAAATGAAGAATGTCTCCGAAAGACAAAGAGTAAGAGCTGACTCAGACTCTGGAAACACTAGAGAATTATTTTACAATCTGCGTATAATATAAATATTGTTCTGCGTGACCACCAGTTCTCGATCCACTCTTTATTACATTACCCACCAGACAACAATATTGAGTTTTCTCAATGGCTTCAGGTTCTTAAGTCGGGGCAGGAGACACAAAGAAAAGTGTGGTTGGACAATATGGACAACTTCCTCCAATTCAACGTTGTTGATCAATGAAACTTCTTTTTTATGGGGTTGGTTGACCCATATTTTGTTCCCCATCGGGTAAATAAAAGGGATTTTCTTATTTAGTCAGAATTACAACCTGTTTCAAAATATATAGATGATACTATATAGTATAAAATGCCAGAGTATGCACAGTTGATAAAAAAACGAACGCTTAGTTGTGTGTATTTATAGATAGACAACCTCAATCTGACTCGAACTTGACTTGACAATCATACTCGCAAGAGTCGTCGAATTAAACACATGTTGATGATCCGGGGCCAAATCAGGCCCAGAAGAGCTGACTTGACTCAGTTTTCTCAAAGAACAGAGTCGGAATTGGGAATGTCTGCTAACACCGTTCTCCACATATATTCAAAACTTTTGACTATCGTGAAAAATTGCATCTGATGATTAAAAAATTCAGAAAGCTCACAATCTCCCCAAAAGCCATATATATGTCTCTCAGATTCTCAAGAAAATAAAATGCCACACAGAGATTAAAATTCAATGAAGTAATTAAGTCCACACAGAGATTAAAATTCAATGAAGTAATGAAGTCCACACAGAGATTAAAATTCAATGTTATTGACAAGTGTTATTATCTTAAAGCGCAAGACTGAGAAACCAAGTTTAAGCTATTGTGCTCTAATATCTTTAAACCCTGCTTAAACAACAATGGTGCTTTCAATACCCTTCCCCGTCCATAAATGACCATTTATCGTGCAAAGAACTAGGGTTTCATTATAAGTTCTGACATCCATTTTCCACGAAACTCTCACTCGTTCAAAACCAGAAAGAAAGAGAATAAATCAAAGAAAACTATGTCTAAATCAAAATATTTCAGAGATTTTCAAGAGGGTTCTAAAACGATTCACTGAGGCCATGAGTTCGATTCAAAAATAGACATGTAACGCACATACAGGGATCTCAGATTATCATTGGATCATTTATCATGTTCATACAAACCTGGAGATCTGATTGAAATGAAAAATTGAGAACAAGGACTTACCCGTTAGGCCTAGGGCTAATCCATAGCAAATTTCTTTAATAACACTGGGACCGCCCTTAAGAGCCACATGTGAGTGCGCAGGCATCTCTGCTATTTCACGATCCTGTGACACTAGGCTGAAATAAACTGGAAAAAATAAAAATGCGAAAATGCGAAAGGACGTGTTTATATGGAGAAAAAAATGGATGGAGAAGATTTTTAGGGCACCATGTATTTTTTTTTATCTTTTTGGACAAGTTTCCCGAAAAAGTGGAGTGCGTTCTGGACCTTCCTAGAAGGTAACATGTAAAATGTGGGAGTACGTTTTGCAAGTTCTAGAAGGGTCACATGTAAATGGTGCCCCGAGGGAATAAAGTTATTTTATTTTTAAGTTTTCTTCCTCTTTAAATAGGGAGACTTGAAAATAATTATTTCATATCGATTGCAAGTACATCGAGCTAGGTACAACGAAGGTTTTAGTTAGGAAAGTGTTTGCTTATTAATTTTGGGTTTATCATGTTTGAACTCATTTAAGGTGTAAGGTCCAAGAATCTAGGGTCTAAGTTGTTTTAGATTTAGGAGCATAGTTGAAATCTCTCTCTAACCTAATTTCGTTTTAGATTTCATAGTTGAAATCCCTCTTAATCGAATATCAGTAATATATTTATGTTATTAGTGTTTATTTGAATTAAAGTTTTTATATTTTTAATTTAATTATTAATAATTAATAGATGAATGATAGGGATTTAATTTCTATGAAATGCAGGGGTTTCTGGCAAGGCTTGCTACAGTCTTGGTCTTGTTGTGTCTTTTCGTTTGTCTTCACTGATCGGCCTGTGGTGAACTTAGTGCGAACCTACTCAGATCTTCACGCTCTGCGACCAAACACACGGCAACCTCGCCTTCAAACGGTCTAGCGTCCCTTTGAAACCTTTGGCGAACCCCTAATGAACTTCAGAGTGAAGATTATGAGACAACTACTACACAGCAGACGATTTATAAAAGCACACAGGTATTCAACTACAGAAAATGCCTTCTCATATTATTTCTCAGAAATGGATATAGATATAGATTACAGATTACAGATCACAAAAATATTCCTTGCAGAGATAGAGTATTGTTGCATTTATCGGACTTTTGCTTTTCATAGAGGAATAAGCATTACCGAAGGCTTCCTGGCAACAAATAGGCTCTGCCTCAGAATATACAGACTCGGCTGATATACAGACTTGACTGACTATTAATAGATCTGGCCACTTTGGGTTCTTACCAGTGCCGAGCACACTAATACGCAGGCTTCTCAGATCGCTAGGACTCTAAGACTCTAAAACTCTCTGAATGTGAATGCCTTCATAATGAGCCTTACCCTCAATTTATAACAAATGAAAGGGGACAAGCATTACTGCAGGGCATCATACAAAGGGACGGAATCATTGTTTTCGGGTAACACCGAGGTGACATCCGCACAAAGATTCTTGGTCCGAAAAAGTAAATCCTACGGAAAAATATGATGTCTGCATTATTTACAAAGTGGATGCCTTTGTCCAGCAAATCCCACGAAAAAAGCTGGCCACAATCAAGTCCTTGTGACTGGACAACATTATTACAATAATGGATGCTTTTGTCGGACAAGCCCATGAGAACTGTCAGAATACAGTAATGCCAGGGAATCTATGTTTTTTGTACAATAATTCATCCCATGCTTTGGTGAAAATCCTCCGAACAATCATAGGTTTCCCTAAGATGATTTGATGTTTCACCTTTGTTAATACAAGCCATTCATAATGGCGGGACATGTATTCTTTTAAAGTTTTATTTTCATCATGAAAAGGAGACCATTCTCCTACTGTCATTTCTTTGACAGTTTTGTAAGGTATGTGGAAGCAGTCTGGGATGTTATGTTCGAAACAAATATCACAGTGGAATTTGCAATATGCTTCATGATAGTGTGGGTCCATTGTTGTTCTGTTAACACCGTAGTCGACCCACCATTTCTGTAGCCAATCGCATTGTTGATTTCTTTGCATTATCCCCGTTGTACTAAATTTTAATTTAGTATAATGGGTTTCTTCTTTGTCATCTACATTCAGGAAATCCCACCATAGCTGTTTGTATGCTGCAAAATCATACACTGTGTCAGGAAAAATAAGTTTAGGATCTCCTCCTGGCCATAATGCAGAGGTCTGAGTAGGCATAGGCCATGCCAGATTCCTGGTTCGGTTAATACAGAAATATTTTTCATAAATTCCTCGACGGATTCCTCCATGACACCATATGCCTGAAATATCATGAAAGTCTCTTTGAAGAGCATCTTCTGCATATAATGCATCCCTTTTTGCTTTTGTATAAATCATATCATGTATCCATTTACTCCCTTTTGGATACACTCTTCTTTCTGGTACTAGATGCTGAATGTCAGTATGAGCTTGCAGATTAGCATCTAATACTTTTGTATTCCTCAACTACCATGTAGGCTTCCACTTTTCCCTGTATTCTTCCCAGTCCTGGTTATCTGGTATAGTGTACAAGATTTCTTGTTTGTGCTCTTGGTCCCATTCTGTAACTATTACCATGATATGTTCTTGAGGCTGGATAAACTCTCTGTTGAGAAAATCTGGGAGACAATTCTTTGCACCTTTTATATGTTCGACTTGAAAGTCGAAATTAGCGAAGAGTGCTTGCCACCTAGCAAATTTTGCCTCGCCTAGTTTCTTGATGTCTTTAGTTAATACTTTCTGTAAAGCTCAAGCATCAGTTCGAAGCAAAAACTGTTTGTTTATCAAATGGACATCAAATTTGTTGATGCAGTTCCATGCAGCTTTGACTTCTTTCTCAATTGTGGAGTAATTCTGCTTAGCGGGATTCCAGGTGCCTGATGCAAACTGGACGACTTGTTCAATGTCACCTTTTCTTTGTTTTAGGATGCCTCCCCATCCTATATTACTGGCATCTGTTTCAACAATCTTGAACGCACTATCATCAAAGACATATAAAATGGGAAGAGATTTTACCTTGGCTTTGATATTCTGAACAGCCTTAGTGTGTTCTTCTATCCACTGAGGTGGGTTCTTTCTGAGTCTTTTATTCAAGACACTTCTGTCTGTAGCACAATCTTTGTAAAAATTACTGACATAATTCAAACAACCCAAGAATCTCTGAAGCTGATTCTTGTCTGTTATAACATCTAGGAATTTGTCAGCGAACTCAAGCGCATGCTTCTGTAGAGAGATTTGGCCATTGAATATGGTATGGCCAAGAAATTTGATAGTAGTCTAGAAGACTTCTATCTTTTTCTTACTCAAAACAAGACCATTATGCTTTACCAACTGCTTGAATGTATGAACATGTTTAAAATGGTCTTGGATGTTCTTGGAGAAGATCAGAACATCATCAATGTAAACTATAAGCCAATCAAAGTATGGCTTAAATATTTTATCCATTACCTTCTGGATTTAGATGGAGCATTTTTCAAACCAAAAGGCATGACGTTCCACTCATAGTGGCCTGCTGGAATACTGAAGGCAATTTTGAACTTATCTTTTTCTGAAATGGCTACTTGCCAAAATCCTGCCTTCAAGTCAAACTTTGAAAATATCTTAGCTCCTGCTATCCTTGCAATCAGATCTCCTTTGTGAGGAATCGGATATGTGTCATCTGCAAGAACAAAATTGAGAGGTTTGAAATTTATTACCAGACTTGGGGTTCCTCTGATTTGTTCTACTCTTTTTTTGACATAGAATCCATAACAGTTCCAGGGACTGTCAGATTCTCTTATGAGCTTTCTGTCTGAGAGTTGTTCGATTTCCTTTTCACAGAGATCTCTATATTCCTTGCTCATAGGAATAGCTCTACTTTTACAGGGCTTACCTGTATATCCTTCTTTGTATGGGAGCTCAATAGTATGCTGCTTTCGGTGCCAGAATGCATTTGGTTCTTCTGAGCAGCATTCGTCCTCAATTTGTTTTTTCAATTCCTCAATTTTTCTTCTAACCTGAGGATTCTTCAGCTGTTCTTCTACCTTAAGTGTAGATTTCAGATCTTTCAGATCTGTCAGTTTGGCTTCTGCTTTGTCCAAATTTTGGACAGTTTGGACCATTGTAGAGACTCTAGGATTTGAGATATAGGGCAACTCAATCCTTTTTGTTATTCCTTTTGAAGTAGGAACATAAATAAAATAACCAGCTTTGTTTTCTTTTAATCTTGTTGACCCATGTGGCTCAACAGCTGCTAGGAATATATTTCCTAGAATACAGTCAACTGGGATGTCTGCTACTGCAAATTTCAAATTGATGCAGTGATGTTCAAAACAGATAGAAGCCTTAGGAACTTCATACTTGAGCGTTTTATTCCCCAATCCTACAACATTTCTTTTTGCAGAAACCCAATATTTTGCTGGTATCACTTTCTTATTTAAAATGTTCACATCAGCTCCTGAATCAAGGAGTGTTGTGAGTTCAAACATTTCTCCCTTTATGCAGATGTTCACTTTTACATGATGTTGCTGGTAGGAGATAGCTAGAATTCTCATTTCTTGAAATCCAAAGACAGGGTCTTTCTTTCCTTCAACAATTTCAAGATTTGGGTTAAGATTTTTGGCATATTCTGTTGTGTCCCATGAATGAGAATTTTCCTCTACAACTTGCTTTCCTTTCTTTATTTCAGCAATTTGGGATTTCAAGGTAGAGATTTCAGATTTAATATTATGAATTTCTCTACTCACTTCCCCCAAGGTGAGTGAACGCACCTTATCTGGCTTCTCTTGGTGTCTCTGGAAGGACCTGGTATTCCTTTCAAAAGAAGCATCAACAAATAATGGCTTTTTACCTAAATTTCTGGAAGAACTGGATTTGAGCTGGTCCATTAATGCCTCTGTTAGCCGACTCTTCATTTCTCCATCTTCCATTGCTCGAATCTAAGCAAGAATTTTTATCCCATCTTCTTCTGTGGCAACCATTAAGATTTTCTCCTTCTGTGGTCTAAAGGACATTTCTTCAGAACTAGGATCACTATATGATTCTGAATCAGAATCATAATGCATCTAACAAGCACATTCTTCTGGTTCAGGACAAGAACAGGATGTTGTTTCAGAATCTGAACAATCTTGCATGTGTGCTTGTAATTCTTCTTGAGACAAAGAACTAAAGGAATCAAAAGATGATTCTTCCAGTTGTTGCTGCTGGATTTGGTCTTTAATTACCACATTTGGGTAGCGTTCTGTCCTGTGAGTGCGGGAACCACACTTCATGCATTGTATCTGTCCCTCTTGCTTGATATTTTTACCTCTCTGAAAAGAGGCTTGGGACTTCTTCCCTCTGTTTTTCTTAGATTCTTCTCCTTCTGGACATCTTGAGGATGTATGTCCAGTCTTGCCACACAACCAACAAGTGAGATTGTTCCATTTCTCTTGTTTGGATGTATGTAAATGAATGTCAGAGGGCCTATAATAATGTGTCTGGGGGACATACCTGTAGTAGCCCTTCCTGGCTTTAGAGGAGTGACTTTTAGGCCGCTGAAAATACTTTCTTCGATCTTTGTAGCCTTTTACATTCTGTTTATACTCCTTTTTAGCCCTTTTCTTTGCTTTTATTCTTTTGACCAAAGGGTCATCAACTGTAAGTCCATATTTACTGCAAATGGGCTTCTTATCTGGGAGCTTTGAAAGTTTTTCCAAAGATTTGTTTACTTTGGAACTTGTGCATAAGCTCACTAATGTTTTTGTAATGTGAGAATAAATCTCACCCCATGTATATGATTCAAATGGCAACTGGAAAACTTCTTGCAACCTGATATAATCAACAAATCTGGATGGAAGAGCAGCAAGATATACCTGTTTCCATAACAGATTCTTTGAATCTTTCACTTCATAGATTCTTTACATCCAATCCCTGTCAAAGTCTTCATATTGTGACATCTTGTGACATTTGAGATTCATGAGGATGACTTCATGCTTATCTGCAATCTCTGTTTCACTGCCACACCAATGTTCTAAAATCATGGAGATTAAAGTTCCAATCATGTTGCTTATAGTTAAAGTAGTCGTGTTTTTTTTTGTTTTTTTAATTAAATTTATTAAATAAAAAAAAAATGTCATATAAATAAGTGTAATATGAAATGATTTATGGGTTTTTTTAGGCCTCGGTATTGATAAGCCATGGTATTGGCCCATAGTGTTGTAACAAAAGCATATTTATAGGCTAGAATCTTCATCCTAAAGTGGGATAAATCTCTATGAATAAGAATCTTGTTTCATGCTTTTTTAAATGTATATATGTTTAACTTATATATTAATTCTTTGTGTAATTAATAAAAATAATAATGTTATAATTTAGTTAGATTTATGATTTTTTTTTAATTTTATCAATATGAGATGTATTATGAAACAAATGTTTTGATGTTTATTATGGATTGATACTTATCAACATTTATCAGTGATTTAATTTATATGATAGTTCTACCAAATTTATATAAAATATATTATTATATAATTTCAAACCTTACTATTGAACAATCTAAAATACTTATATGCTAAAAAAATAGAATACTAAATATAAACACATTAAACTCATTGTAATGAAAAAAACCTAATAAAAAACAAGTGTTGCCTACTAAGGGAAGCCCCTGCCACTTAATTGGAGGTTATACTTTTAGAAAAAATACAAATTAATATATGAACTGGAAAAGTTAATTACCTACTAAGGGCATAAATTTTTGGTGGTTAGTAACCACTACTAAGTTTGCACATTTACACTTTTACTCCTACATGTTAAAGTGTTGGAGAAAATATAAATAATGGTAAGTAGTAATTGTTGGTAGGTCTATTTATTTACATCTTGTTCATATTCATTTTTTATGCAAATACTTGTTTGAATTATGGTGGGTAGTAATTGATTATAAATAGGTTTTTACGTGAGTATGAACTGTTTTCAAAAAAATTAATTTCTATTATTTTTTATGCAAATATTTGCTTAAATTATTAAGGTGGTTTTCCTCTCAAGTTTAACAATGAAAAATCATTGCACAAATATTTAAAAATCATAACACAAATATTGTTACTACATCTATAAATTATGGCAAAAAATCAAAAATCCGAGGAGTTATCCACGTGGCACAAAGTTACAATAAGATATTTAAAGTTATAGTCCAATCAAATGTTTGAAAAATAAAAATTGGTTTTTCAAGGTTAAACATTATAACCTGCATTGGGCAATGCTAAACTAATATTGGTCATCAGGTGAATGAGAGTTCTGTGTTGGAGGGACTAATAGTAAGATGCAACATTCCCATACTTTTAATAAAATACTATAAAATGCAACACTTCCATAGTTTTAATGAAATACTACACAAATTAGAGTAAATTCCCAACCACGAGGGAATCCAAACATTATAAAAGAGAATTATATACCATGTGAAGGAGCAAGAGCACTTGGGATGAGGAACTTCATAGACAATTAAAGGGTTATGAAGCCCTGACTATGTATTCATATTTTACCACAGGGGCCAACTTGATTGGTGATTGCCTTGATAATGAGGAGTTAAGTCCCCAAAGGCTCTGGGTTCAAACTTTGTAGGTCAACGAACAAAAAAAACTATGTACCCATATTTTATTGTTGTTTCAATTATAATTAATGGTATTAAGCATGCAACTTTGAGCATGTTAAAAATGTTTCCATCCATTTTCATTTAAATTATCATTATTCTCCACCACAACTATATAATGCTTAATATGAGGTCTTAAGGGTATCACTTTTAATGGCCTCTTATAAGACTTTTACAATGTTTGGTGTCCTAAATGTTTGATGTCTTGTGCACACATGGAATGACAAGAATAAAAAAAGAGGTTTGTCTCTGGTGAAGTGGGAAAGATTAGCAATTCCAAAAAAAATTGAAGGCTAGGGCTTGATAAATATGGAGTTGTTCGCTTTAGCCCTTGCTGCAAAAACATGGGGGATGCTTTTTGAAAACAACCTATGGAGCTCGATTATGAGGTTAAAATACCTAAAGGATAATTCAATGGAGGTATGGTTAAGACAACCATCAAAATCTCAACTAGGGGTAGGTCAATGATTTGGAGAAATGTGGTCTGAGGGATATAAGTTATGAAAAAAGGGATCACCTAGAAAATTGATAATGGAAGGAATGTATTCATTGGACAAGATCTATGGATTGGATGTGACGGTAAGCACAGATTTCTACGGATTTGGTATATTTTTTAAATTCTCATGGTGTTTATTATATTGCATATGTGGCTAGAGATGAATTCACAGATGTTGGTAATCAAGACAGGGTTTCTACTCAAGATTTACAAACCCTGCTAGTTTTAATAAGTGAATGGAATATTTCTTATGACTTTTGGAAAAGTGGGTATTTTTCTAAATAAGGATGAAGAGGATAGTCTTTCTTGGTCGAAAAAAGAACCAATGTGGGGTTATTTCGGTGAAGCAAGGAGACAATGCTTTGATTCAACAAAATATGACCCATCAATTAAAATGATGGTTTAATTTAGTTTAGAAGGGTCAAGGACCCTTGAAATGTTGTCTCTTTTATGGCTTTTCCTTGAAATGAAAATTCTCACATGGGATGTTTTAGCAAAAAAATGATGGGAAGGTCTTGGATTTTGTGTTGTATGTCGTCATAACAGTGAATCTATTGACCATTTATTTATTTTTTGCCCCTTTGTGAATAATATTTGGAAAGAGGTTTTGTTAGTCCTAAAAATAAAAAGTTGGTGATTTGGGAACTCTGTTGAAGAATTCCTATGGCTTTAGGTTCAAAGATTTATTTGTCGTCTTTTAAATTTCTCCTAGTGTTTGTAATGTGGGGCATTTTCTTAGGGAGAAATAGAGTTCTCTTTCATAATGATGTTTTATGATTAGCAATTATTGCACATAATTCTAGAGTTGTTTTTTATGGAACAGATCAAGCCCTTGATATCGAAAAAGACAAGAATTAAAGGAGCTTATGCTATATAAAGGAAATGTATTGGATTTCTTTGATGGTTCCTATCAAAGGGAGAATTGTGGAGTTGGTATTGTCATTGTATTCCCTGAGAATGTGATTCTAAAATGTAAGTTGGGTATTGAAAATGGTACGAACGAACTTTGCAGTTAGCTTTTTGGAAGTAGGTGAAGGTTTTTAAATTGATTGGTGATTCCAAAATAATAGTGGATTGGTTCAATGGAAAGGTGGATCTTACAATCCTTTAGTTGGAATCATGGAAAAGGAAGATCTGACAATTACAACAACAATTTGATGATCTTCAAATCCTTCACTATTACATGGAGCATAATGTTCTAGCAGATCTGCTCTCAAAAGGAAGTTTTACTTTTGGATGTTGGCATTTGTACCTGTTTAGAATTCCATAGTGGTGTTTGGTTATCATTATGTTCCTTTAATCTCTTTAATCTTTCTTTTCCAATGACAAGTTAGTATTTCTTCTTTATGTATGACTGAAGCATATTTTGGATGCTAAGATAAAATGTTTGTTAAGAAATCAAGTGAGTTGTTATGCAGCCAAGAGATTGTACTTTTTGATTTCTATTCTAGAAATATCAAATGTGTGTTTTCTTTCTTTTGAAAAAGGAAAATCTACATGCATCTATGTTGCAGTAACACATTTGTTCATGCCTCAACAATGTATTTATGTCCATCTTAACTGCCCATGATTGCACACATCTAACAACAACATGTGTCGGCGATTGCACACATATAACAGCATGTCCATACCTCCCCCCATTGGTGCACATGTGCACACTCGACATCTATACACATCCAAAATGCCAACTATTCTTAGTACCATTACACCTAAGCATGAACAATGGCACATTGTACATCAAAACATCCACAATCATAAAAATTTGGTCATTATCTTTTCTTTTTATGTTTCTTTTTTCAAAGATTTGTATAAAGTATTTATGATTTTGAGTTGGTAACTTGAATGCTTATGAGTATGATTGATTCTCTTATTTACTCAGGTTCACTTCTAAGGGGAATCTTTAATCCATTGTAATAAGGCTCGAAGAGTAGGTATTCCCATTCCCTTTATATCTCGGATCTTGCTAAGTCATAAGTTATTAGTATATTTGGCTTAAAGGGCATTGGATATACTCTTAGTATTATAGCGACAACTAAAATATTTGACTTAGACCTCATCCAAATTACTTCAGTATATTACCGACTCACTATTATTTAAAAAAATATAAACATTGTTACATTCTTATATAATTTGTATATTTATTATTTATTTCATCTTGATTTATTTTTTATATTAATAACCTCTCAATGTTATTTGTCTAAATTGTTATCCAATTTGCATCATATACTCAAATAATTTATGATAATACCCTAATGGGGGTGTGGGAAAACGAACCAATGAAGGGGGGGGAGACCTGCCACCCCTTGAAGAGGGGGATTGTGTAGCCATTTTCGCCCATGCAATCACACATGTTACAAGTCTCAACCTCCCAACAATTTAATTGGCAACCTCCACACCCCCGATGTTTTCCTACCCATCTTGTCATTGGCTCACCCTTTTCTACCATCTTTGCATCTACTCAAGGTTGCATGTGGGATTTCTCCCTTGTAGAGTTTCGAAAAAACAGTGATAAAAGGCTCAGGCCCCCCTGGCCTAGACCACCATTGCCCCCAGTCCACTTAAAGGAGGATTATTCAATCCTTAATTACGTGCTTAGGGGAGAATGTGTTGGTAAGTATAATTCTCCAATGGTGTGGTGGGAAGTAGAAGCTATTTTTCAATGCCTAGAGTAAGCATACCACCAATGATTTGGTAAACAAAATTCTATCCTTCACCTTCAGACAATTTAATCTAGTTCTTTATTTGTATTGAAATTTAGAATATTCTATGTAGGGTGGCTCAGTTGAGGTAGATTTCTCTTGTACAATTTAGGTTGTTTTGGTCTCTTTGAGTCCCTTTATTTCCCATAGTTCTCTCCCTATGAGTTCCTTTATCTAACTGCTTCATAATAATCCTCTATGGTTAGTTTCGTCTCTACTCCTCATAGCGCTTTGCCCTATTATGGTTAACCTTTTGCTAGTCCATTGACTTTCCTTAGTTTCTAAATTTTATTGACACTAGATTATATCCTTCTCTAAGCACCACATGCCAATACAAGGAACATGCTAAAGGTGTGGATTCAGGGGTCATGGCACTTTAAGTAGACCCATAGCCTAGTCTCAGGCCCAGTCTATTGTTAAAATATCATACACCTAAAATTCAAGAAGAAATTCAACAATTGGAAGCCTTGACCATGACTACCATAAGGCATATTCAGATTGTGAAATTCAAGCTGAAGTTGTTGATTGGTTCCCCAACCCTAGCCACTCCGGGGTTGGAAGAGCCAAAATTTTAACTCTATCACCCTCATTGGCAAATAAAAACTCTGTTGGGTTGTGTCCTCAAAGAAAAACATGAGGATTGCAACGATATTGTAACATGCCTCAATGAAATCCATTGAGTTCAATGCCACCAACGCTCTTGCTTAATCAACGTAGATGCTCATATGGCCCATATTGAGGGACATCTTCAGTGTGTGCGTCAATCTCTAGTAGGCCTAAGCACACATGATCCAACCTTGACAAAGTCAGTCAGTCAAAGTTCTGGGAAAACTATGCCCAGTGGTAGCCACTAATGAGGCAACAATTTGGCATTTACGGTGCACAACTTCCGGCCGCCGGAACGAGCAAATTTGTCACCTCTTTAATTTTTCCAATGACCCTTAAAATCTGGTTGAAATTTTTGGCTAATTGGTTTAGATAAAACAAAAAAAATATTAAAAAAGAGCGGTGGCAGGCCACCACCCCCGCCGCCCCACTGACCACATATATTCAATATATAAAACAAAATGGGGGTGGGCCGCCATTGGCGGACCCGCCACCCAACCAACCACCACTAAATAACTATTAAAACGGGCCAACGACCCTTACCATTATGTTGACCGCCGATAATCCGGGACTGATGGGATTTGAACCCACCCAGCCAAGCTGGCCAACCCGCCCACGGGCGGCCCCACCACAAAACACTCCACCCAATAGATAAAATCGGTGCTAACCAAAACTTAAATTGGGGTGTGGCCAATTTGAACTGCCGATCCCTCACCTTTTAGTATGACCAATTGCCAAGTGGCTCAACGACCTTACATTGAAAATTCCGCCCTGAACTCCTCATTTGACGTGGAGAACAAATAGAGGCGGAGCCACAAGGCAGAACCAGGTGCGGCTTATTTTTTTTCATGAAGAGTATATTCTATAGAATATTCCATGCAAAATCAGGGAGGAATCTAAAAGATTCCCTAGAGGGCAAAATTTCACAGTGTTAGATTCATGCCAAGTTTATACTCAAAATAACCAGAATTTTGCAGGGAGCATGATGGTGTGATCAGTTCCCTCATTTGAGCAGCAGAATTTCAGGCAGTCAGCAGTGAGGAATCTTTGCAAAATCTTGAAGAATCGAAAAGATTCCCTTGGAGGCTACTTTTTACAGAGGCAGAATGATGCCGACTTTATAGTCATTTTTCTCAGATTTTGCAAGGAATGTGATGGTGTGATCAGTTCCCTCATCTGAGCAACAAAAATTCACGCAACCAGCATTAAGGAATCTTTGGGGAATCTTATAGATTCTTGAGGGTCTAGATTTTGATAGCGTTAGAAAGGGGTCAAGTTTATAGTCGTTTGACACTATTTCGTGCCACAAATTCAAATGTGATGTATATTTATGTAGCTGAGCTTTGCATTTTTAGGCCATCCAGCATAAGTGGAGGTATATGATGCAGTGATGTCATGTCTTTATTTTGATTTGCTAAGATAATGATTTTGTTGTTTAGATCCTTGTTACCATTATGTTGAAGGACAATTGTATGCCATATCATGTGAGAATTTATTATGTTTTTATGCTAAGGAAGGGCCCATATGAGTGAGAGTTCCTGTAGGAGAACGTCTCGTGGAGAGACATGTCACTCTTGTTGAAGGAGTTTATCCTTGTAATGACAAAGAATATCCCATGTACATCATCATCATTTTGCAACATTTAATGAAGCGACCTCCCCATTCTTGACACCAGGCCTGGAGACGTAACCCACACTGGGTGAATACCGTTATCAATGTGTGTGTGTCCTTTGATTTGGTGGTTTTCATTGTGTTTCCTCTTATTTAAAGTATCCACATGTGGCTTTTTATACTCTTTCACATGCAATTCTGCTAACATCACAGAAGTAAAAGATCTTGGTTAATTATGGTAGCTGAAGAGATTCAGATCAATCTCTGATGTCGATTTTTCCATCCTTAGTTGGTTGGGATCTCAGTCGACAATGTGTATTGACATAATCTTTCACTATTTCTCCACCACTCCTTGAACCAGACAAAGAGATGGGGGCACCTCACCTTGACAGACCAGTCAAGAAATATATGTCCTCTACTTGTATTTCCAATGTATGTGCACCAAGTCTGAATGCTTGCGCTTGAACATCCCATGCACGAACAAGATACCTCAATAACTCTATATGTTGCCTCATACTAGGAAGCCAAAAGAATTTTAGGAGCCCACAATCTCTTAAAGCCTGGATTGTGGTAGGATCATTACCTGCAGTCAAATCTTGTTCTTCATGTTCTCTTTCCCTCCATATCAAGTCCATTTTGTTCTAATAGACACCTGCAACATCACAAGGAGAATCATTAGGATACATTTCATGCAAAATATCCATAAAAATTTGAGGTAAATAGGCAAAACTAAGTTGGGGATTGCGCCCAACACACCCTCCTAAGGGAAAACAATGCATTGCAGTGTTGGCCTCGATGTATTTTCCTCCTAATCAACTCATCTTTCGACCTTTTGGGGGTGTGTTGGACCTAGGGCGAGGAATTAGAGCCATAGGGGGCTCAAAACCTTTAAAAATGTGCATGAATTTGCAAAAATGGAACCATGGAAAGGAAGAGAAAGGTCTTAGCTCCTACTTGGAGATGATGGCACTTGAAATGATCCACTCGATTGGTCGCAATCAACTGCAAGAGATTAGGGGCAAAAACTCTCAAAACTCACTCTCCAAGAGGTAAATGTGAATTGGTAAAAATGAGTTACCTTTTTCCTATTTTATGGTCATTTTCATCATTTTTGTCATTAATTTATTAGTGTTTTGACCTAAATATGACTCAGTTTTATCATGAAACAACCATTTTTAATCTTTTGGTGGTGTTTTGAGTAGGATGACAGTTGTTTTAACGGATTTAATGATGTCTCGATTCAAACATACCATTTTGATTGAGGAGCATACTTTTATCACTTTTTTCGGGCTCCGTAAACCTACGAAAAAAGAACCCCCCTGGAGTCCTCTTTCAACTCTTTTCAGACTCACTAAACATGAAAATATTGTCGAGCACTTGTCTTTTTAAACTCGTTAAAGTAAACAAAAATATGTCTACTTAGTATAAGTTCAACCCTTTTCCGTACTGAGCTAGACCATTTACAAAAAAGGAATATCTTAGTCGATCATGGCCAAGAGGTTCTCCTGAGTATTGTTTTCTACCTTTTCGGACTCAAGAGACTATCTACAAAAATGAACCTTTGGAGTTTTCTTTTTCGCCTCTTTTTCAAACTCTCTAAACATGAAAAAGATGTCGATTTAGACCTTCGTTGGACTCATCGAACATGATGGGACCGAACCACTCCTTCTCAGGGTTCGTTAAACATACTTAGAGGGATTCATCTGAAGGATGAACTTATAGATCAAGCATATGTTATCCTCCTCAAGCTTGTTAAAAAATAAAGAGGTACTGACCAACAATGGTTGGGGAAATTGGGAAAATGGGATATTCTACCTATTTTGGAGGTGAATCGCTCTTAAACACGACACTCTTCCACTTCATCTGCATGGATGTTGGGTTGGGAAATTTTCTTGCCTTTTGGTTCATCATACCGTTTCAAAGCCTCCATTTTTGGTTTTGTGTCAATGTTGTCAACTCCATTCAGTGTCACCGTGTGTTCAAGAGAAGTCATTTAGTTAATATTTGATATGATACTCTTAAGCCTTCATTCCATATCTTCCATTCATGAACCAATTCCACATTAAATTCATTATGTCTTGAATCATGATACCTATTTCGTGTCGTTTATGGGCAATATATCAAGGCCCTCCCGCGATGATTCACTTCCTGTCGACATCAACTCATTATCCAGGAAGTTGACTTAGAAACTCTTCCTTCAGTACCTTAGGGCTTGCATACATCAATGGAAAGTTTCCTCGATCTTGGCAACAGGTTTACATCATTGGATTTGGACCGACACGTTTTGTGTGGTGTTCGACTTCAACTCATCCATTATCACCATACATATTGTATTGCAGTCACTTTAGAGCCATTAACATCATCATTGGTTTCTCTCTCGTCTATTAACGGATTACATCATTGACCAACAATCAGATGGTGTCTGCCATGTTCAACTTTGGATCCTTTCTTCGCATGGTTAGACTCATACATTAGACGATCGAGTGAACAAGATAGAAGCCCCAGATCTAGTTCCATCCATCTGAGCTACGATTTCAAGATTAATACAAGATGACTATGTATGATTACTATGGTCATACAGACAATCATCCAATCATGGGTCCACCCTTTGACACCAGTGGGCATGTCTACTTGACCATTGTACATGTAATGTTAGCTTATGTTTTGAGTATGGGTATGCCTCCCTTAACAAATATATCATGATGTAAATGTATTGTAACAGATGATGATCCGACCAGTTTTTCTTGATCCGGACTTGTCACAAGGTAAAGCACTTCAGTCATCAACCACTATTTCAAACTTTGCGCTTTAGGGGGCAATCTGTTATAGGCCATTTTGTCACATCTGGTCAATAGGCCTACAAACTGGATCCATCAACATCCATGAACACCTTGTCATCATCCCTACACAAATACCTAAGCATGACTCTCTTAAATACCTGAGTTTCTAACCTTTACTACCTCATTTTAGTGCTTTTAAGGCCCAACGCACCTTGGCCCTTTAGGGACCTACTTTGAGTGGCAGGTCGCTCAATTCTGCACCTGCTCTTATCAAAGCGGGTTTTCCCTTGTTAGGGGTGCACTAATCAAGAAAATTCGGGAAAAATAAGAAGAACCCTGAAGCTTCCAAGAGTTGTTAAAACCATTTACCTTGGATAAGAACATCGAATCCTATCTCCCCTACCTTGGAGTTTTCACCTTCTTATCCCTTGAGATCATTCTCCCATCAAGAGTTTATCTCAAGCCTAGATAGGTAAATGGATAAGAATTCCTAAACTACCATCCTCTCCTATATATTTACTATAATCCACAAGCTAAGGGTTGGCTTTTGGATATTAATCATACCCTTATGTTGTTGCTTTGATCATAAGAGAGACATCATTCCAATGCATTAAGGTGGCTCTGAGGTGTTGTTGTAGCAGCTGCAACACCCTCCAAAATTTTGGCTTGCATCCAAATTTCGGAGCCTTCCTTGGTTTTTCCTTTGATGGTTACAAATACTTGAGCTCACCCCATGAGCTCTTGTGAAGTCTTTTCACCTTTTTGCTTGTTTGACCAGTGGTTGTCTTTCAGCATGTTGATTTCTTTGTCATGCTTGCGATCTTGTTCTGGTGAGTTTGAAGGCTTGTCTTTATGTGTTTGCATTGTCTTCGCTATGTGAACATCTATCGAACTCACACACAAAGTTGTAAGTGTTGTCGCACAAGTGTCATCACGGTTGTCTAAAAGTCTATCACAAGTGTCGTGCTTGTCGCTCTCAACTCTAAGATAGTCTCACCGATGGCATGTTTTGTCTTGTTGTCTCGTCGTCAAGTATGTGAAGTGTATGATCACAATGTTAGTCTACACAAGTTCACTTGCTTTCGACATTGGTGACTTTCACTACCCAATTTTGCCTCCCAGTGGTCACTGCACAAATTTTCCCCACAATGCAAGTTGTCCTCTCGGAATTCCTCATTCCACCCTGAGTTGTGCTCTGCATTGTCTCAATGAGTTTTCCTCCCTCCCTATCACCCGGAACATGTGAACAATGCATCATGCTAGACTATGAGGTTTTGGCTTTGATGTCGTTCCGTCATGAGGGAATTGCAGGGACATGTACACTGATAGATCATGGTGAGACAACGAACATGATGAAGAAGGAGTGCACGTGCTAGAAGACTTTCTTGTAGCTGGACGAACGTACCAAGCATATCAAACAACAAGTGAAAGGAACACATGCATTGAACCATCAAGCAAGACCAAGACCATCGAAGACCCCACAACACTATGCCATGCAGAGGAAAAGACAAAGCACACAAAGAGTACATCCATCACTCAGCATCGCAACAACTTGACATGGACATAACAGTTAACCAATACATGTCAGTAGTGTCATGTCGAGTTGTGTCATGAGCTGTCTCAGCCACATCACCACTACGGGCCATATCTATTGTAATTGAATGTAATGTAAAGTGAAGTCCAATGGACACACACAAGAAGTCAAAGAGTCATGTTAGTTGAAAAGTCATGGGAAGTTGAACAGTAACAAGGTAGTCTAAGAGTCACAAGGGTCAAGCATCACCCTTGGCTATATATACCCCTCCCATTGTATGAGCAAGGACTTTTCACCTTGGCTCCTCCTACATAGCCTTGAGAGTTTGTAGTTTGTTCTTTGAGGAGCGAGGAGTGGCTCCAATGTCCCACTACTATGACTAGTGATGTATGGTGTACAAATGTGTCTTGGGACTTTTGCTTAATTTAGAAGCTTGTTAAGGCTAGCACGTTTTCACGCATGTTTTGTCTATGTTTGTAAGACTACTCTTTAAACATTTGTAATGCATGTTTGCTTAACCTATACTAATATAGTTGAACTACTTTGGTTGTTTTAGTACTCACATTGTTGAAGATGTGTGGTATTTCTTATCACTGTTGTCTCGTCCTTGTGGACTACCCTGTAAGACATTAGACAAACATGTCTTGTTTACTGGTTATATTGACCGTCACATTCATGTGGACTACTTTGCTGGATGGTGTATGTGTTTTCCCTTGTACTTTGGTTTTAACGACCGTCACGTCCGTTGGATGCTGGATAGACCCTTTCTGGTTCGTGTGTGTCTCTTCCTGGGTGGTACTACTACCTCTGACTTAGAGGCTCACTTTACTCTCCCCCTTTGTAGTAAGAGAACCTTGACACAGTTACATTACACGCTCACCAGGCACACATACCTTGTTGTTTGAAGATACCAATGTAACACTCTCATGTTCAGACAACTAGAGCCAAGGCATATCTCTAAGTATATGGCAACCAGGACTTCATATCGTGTGGGACTCCTACACCAAACAGTGTGAGGTCTAGTTGGGACTTCACATCAGGGAGATATCCTTTGTTGGCGGGTCCAACACCATCAACAAAATGGCGCTAAAAGGAGGGCCAGATGACAGGTTGTGCCCGTAGAGTCTGTTTTGAATCTCTTATTTAAAAATGGCTCTTCCTGACATCATAATCCCGGGATGTATTTCTACAAAGTTTGAATGTACCATCCCCACGGAAGTTGTCCATGACTTGCCCAAGTTAAAGTTCAGCGGTGAGGGTGAACCATCTTTTTGTTCGCATGTGTGCCAAGTTATAAACTTTTGCCTACGCCACAAGATAGAGTATGAAGATGTATAGACTGTATTACTCACCCTCACATTCGAAGGCTCTGCTCAACGTTGGTGTTACACATTACGCTTTTCCTCTATCGATTCATTTGGTCAGCTTGCCGAAATGATGATTAAAACGTTTGATGAGTATAACCATTGGGATTTCTGTGAAAAAATATGTTGTTTAAGAATGGAGCCTGATGAATCAGTTGATCACTTTGTTGATCGGTTCCTTCACCTATGTTACCAAATTACTGAACAACTTGTGAACTCTGACTTCTTCAGAGAAGAATTTAAACACTTGGTTCATATTTCTCAATACGGTGAACCTCTTGATTTCCCTTCTTCCCCAACTCTTGCAAACCATGAGGCACCTCAGATTGTAGAGGAGGAGCCCAACACCTCATTTGTTCCTTGTCCTCCTCCTTTTCCAGTCCCGATGTGGGTGCCCCCTTGCAGTGATTGCAAAGCTGAGAAATCTGCACAGCATGTCCCCAACCCATATTCTCATTTGTCTCCCGCTTCTATGGAGGAAGTTCCAGAATGGCTCAGGAAGCCTATAGCGAAGACTCACTCCTCCATTCCCCAAGAGAATGTCACGTTTCATAACTCAAGTCTCATATCTTATCTGCATCTCTGCCATCCTCCATCATTTACAAGTCATGACTCCTTGTACCTTGACTCGCTTGATCAATCCACTTCACCAGCCAGTTGTTCACATTCTCTTGATTCTCAAGTTGCTGGCTCAGATTGCAATGAGGCGCAAGGCAGTCACATTACACAGGAAAAGGAGCAGAAAAGTGAGGACACTATCAATCTTCCCTCTTTGTTTCAAAATTATGCGCTTCAAAATAATGACCTTCCATTCTTGAACGATTCTCAATCTGCTAATCTTGGTGAAACATCCTGTACAATCAATCCCCAGTCTTGGGCAGTCATCACTGTCATGCTTCCATATGTTGCGACGAACACCTAAGAACATCACGTGATCTTCCATTTTCTCATCAAGACTCTAACTTAGATCGAGAATGTGCTCCGATCAAAGAAGACATTCATATCAAAACTTCCTCTTCACCTCACTTGCCCGTGTGTCCTACCATTCACAATGCATCCACATGCATCAGAGATACTCCACGTTCTCTTGTTTCTTCATCCGATGAGTTATCTCCTCAATTGACACAAGGTAATGAGGTTGTCCATGATGAAATTTAAAATAGTCTAATCACAGAGCGTACTTCCCATTCCCCGTCATTTCTTCTCTTGCATGAAGACAACTCTTCAAGTTAGCTTGTTATAGAGTCCCAGAAATGCTTTATCTTGAGATCCTTTTTGCCCATATTTACCTTCTTTTTCCTACCACTATCATCCAAATAAATACAACAAACATAAGGTTTTGACAAGGTAAACATTCATATGTCCTATTTTTCATATTTTGTCAATATGCCTTATTGTTCTATTAAAGTTTACATGCAACTACAGAATTGATCTAATTCTGCAGCTAATCCACAGATCTGCAACCACTTCCATTGTTGACAGGGTTCGAGTGCGCTAGCTCAAAAAAGGAGTATATGGGTAGATAGGGAATGATCCTCTCATGGATTTCTTCCTATTTACTCGAGCTAATTCACCAGGAGATCCACACTATAACACGGTCAACCATGGCGGTCAACAACAGGACAACGCACTGGAACAGAGTCTGAATTTTAAGAGATTTCATCGATTTGCTTTTTCAATAGAAAATCGACAAATAAGAGATATGATTTAGTTTTCATAAGGACTATAGAGAAGTCTTGTAGATTTAAATTTCTCGTATTGTTAAAAGAACTCTATAAAAACACTAGCAGCTCTATGTAATGTGTGCACCACCTTATGTAATTTGAACATCCTGTAGAACTCCTTTTCACTTAATGCAAAATTCTTATTTCATATATTTTATGTGTTGCTGATCTAAGGCGACTGGCTGCCTTGTGGGGGGCCACTGCGCGTAGATCAGGTTTCGGATTCACAATAATTAGATTTTCCTTTTCAATTGTTATTTCATAGATTTAATTCATGGATGCCCTGTTTTCATGTTTTTAAGATGCAATTCAATGAAGATCGCGACTAAGTTCACTTGATTGATTTCTGTATCGTTCATTTCATTTGATTAATACCTAGCATAAACTCAGTAATTTCGTTTCATTCATTTGCCTAGCACAACTTAGTGATTTCATAGCTCAGTAATTTCGTTTCTGTTTTGCTTTTTGCATTGAAATAAAGTTGCAGTAGATAAGAGTAGCAGTCTTTCTCAGCTTCTGAATTCAAGCACATTTCATTTCCAAGTTGATAAATTAGGATCTTCTTTATTTCATTTCATGCTTTCATATTTAGTTTTGTTTAGCTGCAACATAAAAATCCAAAAACAATTGATAAGTTGAAAGGAAGATTAACATAACACATCTATTGAAAAGAGTTAAAATCATTATCCAATCATTAAAAAAAACTCAATTCAATGAGAACTAATTCTAGAGATAACAATTAGGATAATCAATTAATAATAAAATCTTAGGAATAACACCCTAATATAGATAATAACATCATTTCAACACTAATTCTAGAGTTTCACATTAACTTAGATAATGATAACATAATCACCTTAACGACATAAAAGACTTCTAGCACATACAGTGCACTTGCACTTCATCAGTTTACCTGCCTTGGTCGATAATTTATGCTTACAATTTAAGAACATTAAATTGACTAAACATTTTGGCGTCGTTGCCAAGGAAGTGCAAATAGAAGTTAAAAAAAACTCGAACAAAAACATGACATGCATAGGGAAAGAGACTCTAAAGGTAGATTTGTAAGACGAGGAAGAAGCTTAACTCCCACAAATCCGCTCACTCCACCACAACTTCGAAGTTCCACACCACCCACTCAAACTCGAATTCCATCCATAGGCCAACAAAGACTTCCTGAAGTCTTAAGATCTGAAATCCAATCCAGAACATCACCTACTTCATCTACTGAGGCTATAATCAAAGTAGAATAAGATCGTACGTCCCCAACTACATGAGTAGTTTTTCTATCTTCCACTGGTGAACACATTGTAGGAGAAGAATTAGAATTCCCAATGAAGAAGAGTAACAAGAAACTCATCTTGATTATCCATTGATAGAGGAACCAAAAGAATTAGAAGATCCTTACATTAGTTCTGAAGAATCCATCATGGTTGAAAAAGGAGAACGAGAGGTACACAATGCCAATGGTGAACAACCTAGGATTGTAGGAGGAGGTAGTGGTAGAGGAGGAGGTGGAGATAGAGGCAGAGCAGGAGGTAGAGGTAGAGGAGATCGAGACCCTTTTGGATTTCCTATCTTTAATGAGGATACAACCGTCACAATGAATAATATTTCACCTTCTATTCTTCCTAATTTCCATGGAAAAAGAAGTGAATACCCAGAGAAATTTCTCTTTGAATTTGAAGTATTATGAAGATCATATGATTATCTACATGATGCTCAAAAATTAAAATTGTTCCCTGCTACCTTAAAAGATTCAACATTGAAATGGTTCATGAGTCTAGGAACGAATACTATAAGGACATGGGCACAAATGAAAGAAGCATTCTTAGAGAAATATAGGGACTACTATATGCCTCACAACATTAAGGGTGAAGTCTTCAAAATGACACAGAATGAAGATGAGAATCTTGAAGACTTAGTCAAGATATTTGTTCACAATCTGAAAAGGGTAAAAATGGATATTCTAGATGAGGAAACTTTGAAATCCCTCCTACTCAAATCTATTAGAGACAAGTGGATTGATCTCCTTAACTTGACATGAAAAGGAGATATTTCTTGATTACCATTTGCAGATATTTGTGATTTGTGTGTACATATCTCAAGGGGTAAAACTCGAGTTGGAAAAAGTCCTAGGGATCCTCCTTTATCAAGAATCAATAAATCTGCAGCTGGGTCAGTTAGTAGGGAAGAATTAGGAAGCTTGCTTGATAGTTTTAAGACAATTTTTTTAGGGAGTCTTAGTGAACAAATTGACACCCTTAAAATATAAAACAAGCAAAAGGCGAAAAATGCTGCATTATCCATCTTTTGTACCAAGTGTAGAAAGAAGCATGCTCTGAGAGAATGTCCTTTAGACTTAAAAACCATAGAAACTTGTGATATGTGCAGATAACCATGATACTAAAGAATGTCCTTCTCTACTAGGTCTTAAGGTTGTATTTAATGATGAAGGAATACCAGAACAAGTAGATCCTCTTTGTTTGATTGCCAAAATACCATGGCAGAACTCTCAAGCAAATCAACCACAAGGCTTTAAATCATAACAATTTGCTTAGTCTTCACAAAGTAATTGGAATCCATCTTGGCAGCCTTGGGCTCAATCACAACCACAATCTTGGAATTAGGTATGGCAAAATCCTTGTGGGGCTTATGCTCAATATCAACAATATTTACCATCCTATCCTAATTTCCCACCACAATTCTTATCTCAATCTAATCAAATCCCTCAACCTAATCAAATTCCTCGAGCTAATAAATTAGCTCAAGTTCAAAATCCACATCTCTTCCTACCATTTGCATAAAAACCAAATCAATTACTTGCTCAACCACTTCCTAATCCAAATAATAAAATGTCACAACATGTTTACAATATGGAAGGGCAGAATCCTCAAACCTATGTAATAACTCCACTAGATCTAAATAATGTTCAATTAAGATCTGGTAGAGTATGATCCATGTGGGTATTGGTGGCCACCTGCCAAGTCCACCTGGACCCCCACCATTGTCTTTCTCAGCATTTTCAGTTTCCTTAATTGTAGCACAACTTACTATTTTTAGCAGTTTTTCGGGTCCTGAACTTCCGGAGCTGTTTTGAGGCCCTATACGACGTTTTTTGGGGAATCCAAGGGCAACATGGGTCCAACAATGATAGTGCTCGGATAGATCTTTCTAATGAGCTATTGTACGCGTCAAACAGAGATCATATGCCAAAGTTACGAGCCCGGGAAGTTGATGTACCAATTTACCCCCAAACGGGGCCCACAGTTTGGCGTTTCATCTCCTAGGGTTAGGTTTTGGAATGTTAAGGGTTTTCCATTGTTTCTCAACAATAAATAGGCCTTCGAGCCTCATTGTAACACAGTTCAGAGGCACGTAGCCATCACATCTCTTCTCAGAGATAAGCTACCATCGCCCTAGCTGGTTTATTTCCATTTCTGGTTGTAAGCATATTTCAGTATTTTCCATTAATGAAATGAAGTATTATTTCCGCTGCATCTTTGTGTATATGGTTATCTCTATAATTTGTTGCGTTCCTGTTTAAATCCGGATCAGTGGTATCAGAGCGGTCTGCTTTTTCTCTGTTTTTCTTTGCATGTCCCCAACAAGGTCGGGATATAAGGAGTTAGGGCTTGAACTGGTTGAACCTTTGCAAGACCAGCCTCGTAAATCCCGACGGCCTCCCATGGTGGACGAGAAGAAAGATGAGGGGGCAGGAGATCCCATCAAAATCTTGCTCGAAGAAGCCCTCGAGCGACAACGGAACGCGATGATGGACAGCTTTGCCCAGATCCTTCAGCGGCTACCCAGAAGCAACGCATCGGCTTCCAGCAGCTACTCTGGAAACGCCACACCCTTTAAGGTACAAGTTAATTTTGAAATCCCCATATTCGAGGGTCAGATAGACGCAGATGCCGTAGATAAATGGTTAAATCTGCTAGAGGGTTATTTTTCTGTTCATGAATTTTCGAGTCGGGAAAAGATTGTTTTTGCTCTTCTCAAAGCAGCCCCCCACGTCAAGGACTGGTGGGAAACCTACTGCGAGCAGAAGGATGAAAGTACTGGCTCACTATTTTCAGCCGCACCCACCTGGGATTCGTTCCGGGATGCCATCAAGGAGCAGTACTACCCTGTCGGAAGTTATGAGGATGAATACATAAAGTGGACCACGCTGCGGCAGGGAAGGGACCAAGACGTGCCGGAGTTCACCAATCTTTTCCATACCCTTCGCACAAAGTTGGGTATCAAGGATTCGGAGCAACATTTGATACTCAAATACCGTGGCTGCCCGCACAAGTACATCCAGGAAGAAATACAATTCCTAAACATCCCCTCGCTCGACGCAGCATACCGATATGCCGTCAAGGTCGAGCAGAAGTTTAAACAAAAGAAGCGAGACTTTGGATCTGCGAATCCAAAGCAGGGGAAAGGTGCCCCTAAACCACAGAACAAAGGACAAAGCCAAGGCGGGACAGCCCAAGACAACCAGCCGAAGCTGCAAGCAAAGAACAGCGCCGCGAAGCCGAGAAAGGACACTGGAAAATGGTGCGAGTTCCATAAGAGCTCCACTCACAACACAAGTGAGTGTCGGGCCAAGCAGTCACTGGTGGCTGAGCTAAAGGTTTCAGAATCAGATGCATGTTCCGACTCTGAGTCAGAACTCGATAAGGGGTATGAAAAAGGGAAGCATATCATTGATGTGGATCCCAGCGCCACTGTTGCTACCGCAAAGATCCAGAAAAATGAACCCGAAGATCCAGAGGAGGAGGAGCGTCTCTTCCACTCCCAGATGTGGGTAAAGGGCTCCCCGATACAGTTCATTGTTGATAGCGGGAGTCAAAAGAACCTCATTTTGGCAGAGGTCGTGAAGCGGTTGGGCTTACCGACCACAGCACATCCACAACCATACACCATTGGGTGGCTTCACCAAGGACGAGATCTTCGCGTGAGCCAGCAGTGTCGCCTTCCATACAACATCAAGCCCTTCACGGATGAGGTATTGTGTGACATTGCTCCCCTTGAAGTTTGTGATGTATTACTAGGACAACCATACTTGTGGAAGCGACATGCTGTATATGAATCAAGGCCCCGTGCTGTTATTATTACATTGGGAAATAAGTTGTTCAGGATACCAGAGGTAGCACCACCTGCCGCCATCTCTTTGATTACTGCAAAACAATGCAGTAAGATCATTTCCAAAACCAGGAAATTTGTTTTCCTGATGATACGCCCTTAAGGAAAGAAGAAGACAGTGGCCGCGGCCTCCAAACGAGGTCCCTCTGCACGACAACTACAGATGGACAAGGTTCTGGAGGAGTACGAGGACATCTTCACCTCCCCGACAGGGGTTCCTCTGCACTGTCAAGTCAAGCACTCCATCGATCTGACCCCAGGTGCACCACTACCCAATGGACCAATTTATCAGCGCTCCGTTCTGGAGAACAATGAAATCAAGAGGCAGATTCAGGAGCTCCTGCAGAAAGGTCACATCCGTCTGAGTTTATCGCCCTGTGGGAGCCCGATCGTGTTGGTACAGAAGAAGGATGGGATGTGGAGACTCTGTATTGACTATTGGGCACTGAACAAGATCACTGTCCGTAATAGGTACCCGATCCCACGGATTGATGACCTCCTAGACCAACTAAAGGGGGCGAAATATTTCAGCAAGATTGATCTGAAGTCAGGATATCACCAGGTACCAATCGAACCCTCCGATGTGTGGAAGACTGCCTTCAAATCCAAGGAGGGCCTCTTCGAATGGTTGGTCATGCCTTTCGGATTGACGAATGCTCCTGCAACCTTTATGAGGCTAATGGATGACATCTTGCGGCCATTCACCAACTCCTTTGTAGTAGTATACTTGGATGACATTCTGATCTTCCGCCAGAGTTGGGAAGAGCACCTCCACCACATCCGACAGGTTCTCCAAACACTGCGACAACACAAGCTATGTGCCAATTTGGAGAAATGCACTTTTGGCATGACCCAGGTTCAGTATCTGGGATACATCATTGATGAACAGGGGGTGCATGTCGATCCAGCCAAGATCCAAGTCATTCGGGATTGGCCCTCTCCAACCACTCTAACAGAGCTCCGCAGCTTTCTAGGTCTTGCCAACTTCTACCGCAGGTTTATGTTGGGGTTTTCTCATATTTCTTGGCCCTTGAGTCAAGTCACCAAGGGCGAGGCGAAAGCAAAATTCTTTTGGTCTGAATCTCAACAGAAGGCATTCAGGGAGTTGAAGGATCGCCTCTGCACAACACCAGTGCTCGCGTTACCAGATTTACAACAACCTTTTGAGGTCGAGACAGATGCCTCTGACTATGCTATTGGGGCAGTCCTTACTCAACATGGACATCCAGTGGCATATCACAGTGAAACACTTTCAGACACAGTCCGGAAGTACCCCACTTATGATAAAGAGATGTATTCCATTGTACAGGCCTGCCGACAATGGAAGCATTACATTTTGGGGAAGGAAATGGTCATCCACACAGACCACCGACCTCTACAGTTCATACAGACCCAAAAGAAATTGCAGAATGATCGCCATCAGAAGTGGTCTACATACCTGCAACAGTTTCACTTGAATATCAAGTATAAAAAGGGCAGCACCAATAATGTTGCAGATTGCCTCAGTCGGCCACCGATCATGGCGCTAACCACCGTGCTCAACTCTTGTGGGCACGAGACTTCTGAGTGGCCACTTCTCTACAAAAGCGACCCAGAATTCGGCCACACATACCAGACACTCTTGGAGGGTCGGCATGTTGCAGATTTTCACCTCCAGGACGCCCTATTATGCCACCTCGGTCACCTTTATGTTCCTTCAAGCGAGCATGCCAAGATGATTTGGGAAGCACACTACAGTTGGGCTGCTGGGCATTTCGGGGTCGAGAAAACAGTGGCAGTACTGCAAAATTATTTCTATTGGCCGAATCTTTGACAGGATGTTGGGAAGTACATCTGATCATGTACTGCCTGTGCCATTGCCAAACCGACCATTAAGAAGCACGGCCTCTATACCCCGTTGCCTACCCCTAGTCGACCTTGGGAATCCATCTCCATGGATTACATGTCAAGCCTTCCTTCCACTAAGCATGGAAATGACTGTGTTTTTGTGGTCGTCGACAGGTTCTCGAAGATGGCCATTATGATGGCCTGCAAGAAGAATATCACAGCAGAAGCCACTGCTAAACTCTTCTTTGAACGAGTGTGGGTGCACTTTGGGATCCCACAGTCTATCATCTCAGATTGGGACAGTTGGTTTCTCAGCACATTTTGGTCCAGTCTCTGGTCAATGCTGGACACCAAACTCACGAAGTCCACAACCTTCCATCCTCAAACTGATGGCCAGACAGAGGTTGTCAACAGGATGATTGTGCACATTTTGCGCATGTATAACTCAAAGCATCCACGCGCATGGGACGAGAGCCTCCCCTATGTTCAGCATAGCTACAACCGAGCTCTTCACAGCTCCACTGGCCATAGCCCTTTTCAGGTGGGTTTGGGATTCCAGCCACTATGCCCCATTGATGTGGCCATGCCCCTTGCAACTACTCACATGAATTCAGCTCATGTCCAGTCCGAAACAGATAAGGCCACCAGCTTCATCGAGCGCATCCAACATATTCGCCAGCAGGTCCATGACATTCTTGAGAAATCAAATGCCAAGTACAAGCAGCGACATGATCAACACCGGGTGCCACACAAGTTTCAGGTGGGCGACAAAGTCTGGTTGCATTTGCAAAAGGAACGCCTTACTGGAGCCTATCGGAAATTGAGACCACTCCGATATGGTCCTTACACCATTACTAAGGCTATGGGAGACAATGCATTTGAGCTCAGCATTCCCCCATTCCTTGGCCTGCACCCAGTGTTCAATGTGGACCGCCTTTGGCCATACTTTCCACCATTGCTAGACACATCCGACATTGCAGAACAGCTCAAACCCACAGAATTAAATTCATATTGCATGGAACAAGCTGCAACTGATCGGATCATGGACACACAGATCAAGAACACTCACCAACAGAATATCCAATTGTATCGAGTTGTCAAATCAGGCCAACTCCTTCAGCAGGGCAAGTGGCTCACCAGGGAACAAGTTCAGCAGAAGTTTCCTCATCTCATGGAGGAGCTCAACGCAATGGGGACCATTGCTTCCTAAGGGGGGAGGAATGATCTAGGTGGATATTGGTGGCCACCTGGACCCCCACCATTGTCTTTCTCAGCATTTTCAGTTTCCTTAATTGTAGCACAACTTACTATTTTTAGCAGTTTTTCGGGTCCTGAACTTTCGGAGCCGTTTTGAGGCCCTAAACGACGTTTTTTGGGGAATCTGGGGGCAACATGGGTCCATCGAATGGACCGATGTTGCCCGTTCCAACAATGATAGTGCTCGGATAGATCTTTCTAATGAGCTATTGTACGCGTCAAACGGAGATCATATGCCAAAGTTACGAGCCCGGGAAGTTGATGTACCAATTTACCCCCAAACGGGGCCCACAGTTTGGCGTTTCATCTCCTAGGGTTAGGTTTTGGAATGTTAAGGGTTTTCCATTGTTTCTCAACAATAAATAGGCCTTCGAGCCTCATTGTAACACAGTTCAGAGGCACGTAGCCATCACATCTCTTCTCAGAGATAAGCTACCATCGCCCTAGCTGGTTTATTTCCATTTCTGGTTGTAAGCATATTTTAGTATTTTCCATTAATGAAATGAAGTATTATTTCCGCTGCATCTTTGTGTATATGGTTATCTCTGTAATTTGTTGCGTTCTTGTTTAAATCTGGATCAGAGTATGACAAAGAAAACCCCCTATTGTCATTCAAGAAGCAAGGACAAATCTTCAAAAAGATAAAAATCAATCTGAAGAAGGAGAAATATCTGTTCCTCAGAAAGAAAATAACCAAACAAAGAATGTTCCTATAATTTCTGATGATACTCCTATTGTAGAACAATCCTCAGTATTCATTAAACCACCTTTCCCTGAACGGTTGAAAATTGATGAAGGAGTAGAAAAACAAATCGCATTGCTTGATTATAATATGCTGGATGAATTAAGAAATGTTTGTATAAAAATTCCTTTATTGCAAGCCATAAAAGAAATACCAATTTTTGCAAAAACAATCAAGGAATTGAGTACTCAAAGATTAAGAAGAAAAAGAAAAGACATAAAAAGAATTTAGCTAGTTGGGAAAATTGCAGACATCATGATGGGGAAAGCAACAATACAAAAATATCTAGATCCAGGGAGCCCCATTGTGAAAATTCACATCAATGGAATTGAAATACCAAACGCACTGATTGATCTAGGAGTAGCCATAAACATAATGAGTAAACAAATCATGGATTCACTAAGGCTTCCTAATCTTCAACACACACCAACATTTTTGCAATTAGCAGATAGGTTTGTAATTAAACGTGATGGTGTATTAGAAGATGTTTATGTATCCTTAGATTCTTGGGAATATCCTGTGGACTTTATGGTTTTAACACCCAAGAATAATTTAGGAGGACATTCATTAATCCTAGGAAGACCTTGGTTAGCTACAGATGATGCTTTCATCGGTTGTAGATCAGGTGACATGTTTATCTCAGATGGAAGTTCTACAAAGAAATTTACATTGTATTCACCTGCAAAAACAACAATAGAAATAGAGAGTGAGGGATGGATAGATGATGATGATGATATACAACCTGTTTTCACTATTGAACAAGTAAGTGAGGAGGACCAAATTTTAAATCTAATAGAAAATAATGAACCCTCCTCAGATTATGATCGTAGTCGAATCAAATATCTATCATCTAGACAAATGTCTTTACACTCTATGGAAAAATTTGGAAATTCTTCAATAGAATTTTTTCCATGCAAAACTTTGAACATTAATGAAAACCTGAAAGAATTACAAAAAATCAACTAGTAGAAATTCTACAAAAACGCTCTTCTGTTTATGCATGGGAATACACTAATATGAGAGGAATTAATCCTAAAACTTGCATGCACCATATCTACATTGAACAAAGTGCAAGACCAGTTAGACAACCACAAATAAGAATGAATCCAAATCTGAAAGAAATTGTTAAGGAGGAATTACAAAAACTATTGAATGTAAAATTCATCTATCCAATATTAGATAGTCAGTGGGTTTCACCCCTATTAATCGTTCCTAAGAAAAATGGGAAATGGAGAGTATGTATTGATTATAGGGAATTGAATAAGGCAACATTAAAAGACCACTTTCCACTTCCTTTCATAGATCAAGTTTTAGACACATTAGCAGGGAAAAAGTATTTTTCATTTTTGGACGGTTTTAGTGGATACAATTAGATTCAGGTAGCACCTGAGGATCAATATAAAACCACATTTACCTTTTCATGGGGAACTTATGCTTATTGAGTACTTCCTTTTGGATTATGCAATGCTCCAACAACATTCCAAAGAGCAGTCCTTAGAATTTTCTTTGATCTTATTCATGATTGTGTGGAAGTATATATGGATGATTTCACAGTTTATGGAAATTCTTTTGAAGAGGCACTTGAAAATTTAGAAAAAGTTCTAATAAGATGTAAAGACAAATCTTTAGTTAAGTCATGAGAAATGTTTTATGATATTTAATGAAGGAATTGTTTTAGGTCACCACATTTCAGGAGATGGAATTAAGGTAGACTCATCTAAAGTAGAGGTCATTTCTGAATTATCAATACCAAATTGTCAACGAGATGTTAGGAGATTTCTTGGTTTTAATGGATACTATAGAAGATTCATAGAAAACTTCACAAAAATTGCATCTCCACTCTTCAAATTACTTACCAAAGATTGTGAATTCAGTTGGGATTTTGATTGTCAAAATGCTTTTGAAACTTTGAAAAAGAAAATCTCTAAAGCACCTATTTTAAAAGGACCTAATTGGAAATTGCCTTTCCATATATCAACCGATGCTTTAGACACAACCTTAGGAGCTGTGTTAGGACAAAAAGACCTTACTCCTTATGCAATCTATTATACCAGTAAAAATTTATCTCCATCGGAGCTAAATTATATTGTAACTGAGAAGGAATTTTTAGTTGTAGTTCATGCCATTAATAAATTTAGACATTATATAACTGGCTATGAAACTTTCATTCACATAGACCATTCTTCCATTAGATATCTAATGAATAAACCAATCACTAATGGGAGAATAACCAGATGACTCTTACTGTTACAAGAATTTAACATCACCATTCTAGATCAACCCAGAAAATAAAATACAATTGCTAACTTTTTATCTAGAAGTCAGAATGATAACAATGATAAATCTATGGAGAATAAATTTCCTGATGAATAAATTTTTGCAGTATCTACTAAATCACCTTGGTATGCAGATATTGCTAATTATTTAGCTACAGGGAAATTACCATTTCATTTGTCTCCTAGAGAAAAGAGGAGGACAATTCAAAACAAGGAATAAACAAGGAATTGGTCAAAACAGGACCAGATCTCATCATCAGAAGATGTGTTCGAGGAGACGAGATACCGAAAATACTTAAAGCATGCCATGATGAACCATGTGGAGGACATTTCTCTAATAGAAGAACTGCTTATAAGATCCTTCTCTTAGGATATTATTGGCCTTCCATTTTCAAGGATACCAAGGAATATGTTAGGAGATGTGACAGTTGTCAAAGGATGGGGAAACCTACTCTTTCAAATGAAATTCCACTACAACCTCAGGTACTCATTGAACCTTTTGAGAAATGGGTGCTAGATTTTGTTGGTCCAATCAATCCACCTTCAAAACAAAAAAGGTATATTCTGGTATGTACTGATTATGTCACTAAATGGGTAGAAGCTAAATCACTTCCTTTTGCTACTGAAAATGTTGTAGTTTCATTTCTTTTTTAGGATATTTTCACTCGTTTTGGTGTCCCAAGAGAAATTGTAACAGATCAAGGAACACAATTTACATCCAGAGTAGTGCAGAAGCTCGTGGAACAATACAAAATCAAGCATCAGAAATCTACTCCATACCATCCACAAGCCAATGGACAAGTTGAGTCTACAAACAAGGTGATTGAAGAAATTATCACCAAGACTGTACACTTACATAGGAAGGACTGGCAGAAAAGCTTCCAGAAGCTTTATGGGCTTATAGAACTACATGGAGAAGCACTATAGGACATAGTCCCTATGAACTTGTTTATGGGAAGCAAGTCTTACTTCCAATAGAGTTCCAGATCCATACCTATAAAACAACAGTCCAATTGGATCTTGACTTATCAAAAGCACAAAAGCAAAGGATGGGACAAATCAATGAGCTTGATGAAATAAGACAAGATGCTTTCCAAAAGACCATCATAGCTCAACAACAGAGATCCAGATGGCATGATAAATACATCAAAGAAAGAAAATTTCATCTAGGAGATTGGGCATTACTTTTTGGTTCAAAGTTCAATAACTTCCAAGGAAAATTCCAAAATCACTGGCTTGAACCTTATGAAGTTGAAAAAGTCTTTGACAATGGTACAGTAAAATCAGGACTATTGATGAAGAGAAAATTCCTCTTTTAGTGAATGGACATCGACTTACACTTTATCAGAAGCCATTGACAAAAGAGGAATTTGTCAAAATTTTCCAAGATAACTCAGAATTGAAGATGGTTGAGAGGAATTCTTCTTCTTTTATACCTTAGAAACTTTATTTTTCTCTGTTTCATTAAAAAAAAAGGAAAAAAAAAATGTATAAACATGAAAACCAACAAGTTGTTGGCATGCTTATACAGAAAATTTAAAGTGAAAACCAACTCTTGTTGGCACCTTAAATTTTCTCTTAATCATTTTTCTAAAAATCCCTTTTTCTAAACATCCCTTTCTTGAAAAAAAAATTAGCTACAGAATTAGTGACTTTCTACAGCTCTAGCAAGTTTCTGCAGCTCTGACAAAGTTTCTGCAGCCAATCTAACAGGGACACTTGGTGGCTCAAATTGAAGAAATGATTGACTCCTTTCAAGTGCAAAGTACCTGCAAATGACATCAAAGGACAAATAAAGGTTAGCAAATAAATCTAAGGTATGTAACACTTTAATTTTACAATAGGGGTTAACATATTGTATATATGAATTATGTGGACATAACATTACCGAAAAACCAAAATCATTGCAGTTCATGGATGATAGTCCCTTGTCAAATCCATTATAATCCGCCACCATTTTAACTCCTATCTCATACTCATTTCGGATCCATCGATTTGATCGCCGAATCATTGAATTAAATGCATTCAAACGACTAACTCATCCCCGTGAACCTTCATTATACTTGCATGTTCTCTCATTCTTTCAACTCATACAGTCTCTCCATCCTAAGAGCGAAACCCTACTAAGACTATTTTCCCTGTCAAGTAAAATAGTTCTTGAGATGAAACATCTCTCACCATGGGCGTTATTGTTCGAACAGAGCCAACATGAAGGAAATTTTTGGAAGGATACCCCCAGACCAGAGAATTGTTACAGAAAGCTCAGTGGTTAGATTTCATAGAAAAGTTTGATGGTTTCCATAGGGAGGTGACAAAAACCTTTGCACGATCTTTTGATGGTGCAGAAGTCGAAATAGGTGATGTCAAGTTCGCAGTGACAGAGTCCCTGATTGCAGAAGCCACCGGACTACCCAGAGCTGGAGAAAAGTGGTTCAAGAATAGAGGAATCGAAGGGGAAGACTGGAAAATTTTCTTAAAAAACCCAAATATGGATACTACTATCTTTAGAAAAGGTATTCCTAGCTCTGCCCTCAAAAGTAAGTGGAGAAATTTGCTCCTTATCCTTCAAAAATTTGTTACTTGTGAAGGTCGATTTGGGTGTATGTTTTTCTATCACATTAGGCTATTGATGAATTTCCTTGAAGAACATCAAATGAATCTTCCATACTTTCTGTTGAATAGCCTTAAGAAAATGTCAGTAAGTGTTCAGAAGAAAATCCAGCTTATAGACAACACAATGTACCATCATGGGTTAGTAAAAATTTTGATTGAGTTTCATCTTCAAAGCATAGGTGATAATTGGGAAGATTTTCTAGTGAGAAATCACTTTGAAGAGAAAACCCCTGAACAACCAAGTGGTAGCAGAACCCTAAGGGGAAGAAAGAGAAAAATTGAGACAGTAATAGAACAAGAACCACAACATCAACAAGATTTGTCAAAGGATGATCTACCAATTGTAGAAATTTTGTAGAAAATGAACATAGAAAGTCTTAGAAGAAAGAAAGCCAACAAGAAAACAGAAGTTTTACCCCAAATAAAAACCCTTCCTTAGACAAAAATTCCAAAAGTTAAGGAAAAGAAGATTCAAAGGACGTCGACCATAGGTTTGATAAGAACACCAGATTGAACACGGTGAAAGAGGCAACCTCAAAAGTTGCAGAGCATATTGATCTCGAGTCAAAGGAGCAATCTAAAGATCTCGAGGACTCTCCAAAAGAATCACTGACACTGTTACCAAGGGTATCGCCACCTCCCTTCATTTCACCTCCAAAGAGTCTAGTACAAAGCCCAGGTATTGATCATGTACAACAAGAAATCTATGATTACATAGAATCATTAGAGAGAAAGGAAGCAGTGGCCAAAGGATCAATTCAGAGCCCAGAAGAAATCAACCAGTTTAATGAGCCACAAGAACCTCCAGTATCTAATGTCTTGAAACAAGAAATCTTTGAGTTGGAGACATTAAACAGGTACCTCAAAACTGAAAATCAAACTCTGAAGGCACAAAATGGAATTCAAATTGCCAAAAGTGATAACCTCATACTTCACTTAAGTCTATGGTATAAAAAGAATAAGAAATTGAAGAAAGAAAACAAGGCCATGAAAAGAGAAATCATTAACCTGAAATACAAGATCCTTATGAGGAAGCCAAGGATGGCAGTAACTACCAAGAAGAAGAAGAAAGTGAAACCTAGATGTGTTGGCAAAGGTATCTAAAGACATACAGAAAAATGACAATTTTGTGTTGTATGAGGACATACAAAACCTCCAGTGTGGGGGAATGTAGAGTCTCAGAACTGCTTTATCTTGACATCCTTTTTGCCCATATTTACCTTCTTTTTCCTACCACTATCATCCAAATAAATACATCAAACATAATGTTTTGACAAGGTAAACATTCATATGTCCTCTTTTTCATATTTTATCAATATTCCTTATTGTTCTATTAAAGTTTACATGCAGCTATAGAATTCATCTGATTCGACAACTAATCCACAGATCTGTAGCCATTTCCATTGTTGACAGGGTTCAAGTGCGCTAGCTCAGCAAAGGAGTATATGGGTAGATAGGGAATGATCCTCTCATGGATTTCTTCCTATTTACTCGAGCTAATTCACCAGGAGATCCACACTATCACACGGTCAACCATGGTGGTCAACAACAGGACAACGCACTGGAACAAAGTCCGAATTTTAAGATATTTCATCGATTTGCTTTTTCAATAGAAAATCGACAAATAAGTGATATGATTTAGTTTTGATAAGGACTATAGAGAAGTCATGTAGGCTTAAATTTCTCGTATTGTTAAAAAGAACTCTATAAAAACACTGGCTGCTCTGTGTAATGCGTGCCCCACCATATGTAATTTGAGCATCTTGTAGAACTCTTTTTCACTTAATGCAAAATTCTTATTTCATATATTTTATGTGTTGTTAATCTAAGGTGACTGACTGCCACGTGGAGGGCCCCTACGCATAGATCAGGTCTCTGATTCACAGTAATTAGATTTTCCTTTTCATTATTATTTCATAGATTTAATTCATGGATGCCCTGTTTTCATGTTTTTAAGATGTAGTTCAATGAATATCGCGATTAGGTTCACTTGATTGATTTCTGTATCGTTCATTTCATTTGCTTAATACCTAGCATATACTCAGTAATTTCGTTTCATTCATTTTCCTAGCACAACTTAGTGATTTCATAACTCATAAATTTTGTTTCTGTTTTTTTCCTTTTTGCATTGAAATAAAGTTGCAGTAGATAAGAGTGGCAGTCTTTCCTAGCTTCTGAATTCAAGCACATTTCATTTCCAAGTTGATAAATTAGGATCTTCTTTATGTCATTTCATGCTTTCATAGTTAGCTTTGTTTAGCTGCAGCATAAAAATCCAAAAACAATTGATAAGTTGAAAGGAAGATTAACATAACACATCTATTGAAAAGAGTTAAAACCATTATCCAATCATTAAAAAAACTCAATTCAATCAGAACTAATTCTAGAGATAACATTTAGGATAACCAATTAACAATAAAATCTTAGGAATAACACCCTAGTATAGATAATAACATCATTTCAACACTAATTCTAGAGTTTGACATTAACTTAGATAATGATAACATAATCACCTTAACGACATAAAAGACTTCTAGCACATACAATGCACTTGAACTTCATTAGTTTACCTGCCCAGGTCAATAATTTATGCTTACAATTTAAGAACATTAAATTGACTAAACACTTGCTGAAGCTGAAAAATCTGGTGCAACTTTTGACAGAGATGGTCGCCATCCTAAGAGCAGTTTTGAAATCAACAACAACAACCATCCTCAAGCCATGCATGATCTGGTTCAATCTTCAAAATATGATTCTACAATTCTAGAAAGTTTTGGGATGTGCCAAGGAGTCGAGGCACTTCAACATCCATTGATGGTTATGTAGGGACCTCGCAACTCTGGTAAGCACCCTAAACCCATTCAGATCTAGTTTCTCTTGCAAAATTTGTCTATCGGCATGGTCTCAATCGATGTAGACTCCTGTGTAAAAATATTTTGGCATTCCAGGTGTGATCTTTCAAATTTTCAAATTTTCACTTATGATCGAATCCACGAATCTGTTACAGTGCACCCGTCTTCATGCACATCTCTTACATCAAATTCGGGTTGGGAGTGTTCGTCTCTCATGAAGTCATCGAATTGTGAAGTTGATCATCTCAAAGATTCTCTTTGCCTGCAATCATACTTATCGAATCCCCCTCTTCATGATCAACTCCTCGGCCTTCTTGCAAACCTTGCACTGCAAATATGTCTGTCATATCTAGCTCATAACGAACTTGATTCGATTGTGCAGAGCGCTCGCAAGATTGTTAAAATTGCAAACTGGGAATATGACATCTCAACCAGCTCATCTGATCATTTCTCTATCTTGGGTGATTGTCATTCAACTTATCATTTTCCCATCAGCACATCCGATGACAGTTGCTTTACACTCTCTGATTGTCATTGTTTAACATCTCTCCCTTTAGATTTTCATAATTCAGATGAGGCACTTCAGCTTGCGCTGATGGTTATGGCAGGTCCTCACTGTCTTGGCATGAATGTTGAGGATGATCAGATTTATTTTTCCTTACAAGATTCCCATCATGATCTTGTCTGTCAAATCGAAAATCCACCCTTTCACATATCACAAGGTTGTCCAAACAACCATTATGAATTTCATGACCCAATCGCTAAATGGATGGAACAATCTTACTTGGAAAGCCATGTTGCAGGTAACAAGCTTCAATCCTTCCTTGCGCTTGCTAAGAAGCTCGGTGCAGATAAGGACACACTCACAAGAAGCTTTCGAGGTTTGTTTAGAAACGATATCCATCATAAAGGTAAGCATGTGTATTGGGTGGGTGTGACATGTCTTTCTTCCCACAATCAAGACCTTCATTTCTATGTGCAACTTGCTCGAGTTTTTGTATTTTCCGTTGCACACTACTTTTTATCTGTTTTAATCATTTGTATCTTTGTCGATGCAGGTCGGGAGCGACTACGATGGCTTCACTAGAAATTTCGTTTCACGTAACCCCAACTGTTTAGTTGTTAGGATATGAGTAGGATTAGCTGCATCTCAGTTTTCCCTTCCTTGCACTCATATTACACTCGTAGTCCGTCATGGTTTTCTTATTCTAGTTTTACATCCTATTTGCTTTGGCCTTTTTATTTTCTTGTCTTCTAGTTTTGTTTGCTTGTTGTGTACTCCTTTCCTCTCATCTTATTTTTCCCTTTCGTGTTGAGTTTTCCTTTTGTTTGCACTACGCGAATAAGTGTTGTGCCTGCACTGTTTTCTGGTTTCGGAATGGATATGTGGCTGAAGTTCAAAGAGTCTTGTGACTCTGCAACAGTTGGCCAGTCATGTGTCCGTCTTCTTTGTGTTTGGTTGTAACTTCTAGCCGATGAAGTCTTGACGGAAAATACAATCCATCTGTAAGGAAAGTTTTGGTCGAACCATGAACCTGTGTCCAGTCTGCGAAACCTCATGCCTATACTCAGTTTTCTGCTCTGGTGTTGTTGGGGGAATTATATGTGTTATAATTCCAACATTAAATTATCAATATTGGGATCGTAAGCTTCGAGGCGCAAGCGCAGGTAACGCAAGATCAGAGCATCTAACCTAAATTAACATCAAATTCCTATTTCTGAATTAAGTACAGAATGCAAATAAACAATTTTAATCTCAATCTAAGTAAAGTAAATCAATCAAACTTAATCTCAATGCAAGTAAAACTTAACTACAATTCAAACAATAAACTTTAGAAATCTGAAATCAAACAAAACTAATTATCATTCAATATCAAGATTATTCTAATTTCAATCTTAAACAAAACTAATTCTAATTCAAGCGATTCTAAACTTAAGGAAAATAAACAATCCAACAAAACCAAATCTAATCACTAAGTCTAAGTCCCGGGATGCAAGCCAACAAGAATTCAAACTAGTCTTTTATCTTTCCTAACATTCAACTCTCAAACACTCGAAGGAAACTAAAAACTTCAAATTAATGTTCTCACACATTTAAAAATCAAAGTTTATTCTAATTTAAAACTACAACAAATAAACTTAGAAAGCCTATTCCATGAAAAACATTAACCTACAACTCTCAATCCAACCATACTTCAACTCTAACTAAGCTACAACCATTAACATCTCGTCATATTATCGTTGGACATTCATATAAAACATGATATTACAAAACTTGTCTAAGTACAAAATAACTCTGTATAAGTACGAAATGCAAGATTATACAATTTAAATAGAATTGGTTTCAGAATTGGCATTCAAACATCCTTCATGCTTCATTAACACAATCCTTAATGATTCATGATGAGATCATTACTCAAATCTAAAAGGAAACAATCTTTGAATGTTCTGAGTCATGCAAGTATATCAAAGAAACTATTCATACACGGAAAATCATCATTCAACACAACTTTTGCTAATTTCTAATGATTGAAAAATAATCTAAAGTGAGGGATGTTGAGCTTGGTTGGTTGGGCCCAAACCATCCAGCTCTCACTCTCTTAAAATCAAATCAAATTACAGAATGAAAATGATCATTAAAAACAATAGATTTAGAGAAAGAAACCTGACATTAGAAGTCTTTTATTAAAGTTGAATCAGTTCTTTACATCCCAAGCCATATGCTCCAACTCCAAACCATCAGTATGAAGCTATACTGACATCTCCTCCTCTCACATAGGCCATGGCTAAGCCATTTATAAATTTTACAAGGCGAATTTTGACTCTAACAATCATTTTCCTTAATTTTGGAAAATTGCATATCTTCCTGACCATGGCGAATTTTGGAAAACTCTTTGGAGGGAACCTAACTTGTCATATTTTCAACAAAACACTCTCTTGGATTTTTCTAATTCAACTCCATTTCCTCGGAAAGCGTGCCCGAAGTTGGTTGTTTGTCTCTTTTTGTAAATTTGGGCAAGATTCTAGAATTCTGGAAAAACAATGTTTTTTTATAAAACTGCCTCAAAGTCCTGTGTGTAACTTTTGAACCAAATCGAATATTGAGAAACGGTTTTGGTTATTGATAAATTTTTATATTGGTAAAAAAACCCATTTGCTCAGATTTTCGAGATTCACCTCTAGCTGCCTGAAATCGAAGTCAAACTTGGCATTTTGAAAATTCTACGGATTTTGAGAAAATTTGTTAATTTCTTCTAGAGACCCGCATGTGCGACCTGGGTGCAATCCAACTCATTGGAAGGTGTTAGAATATCATTTTGGAAAATAACCTTCCTCGGTTTTCCCTGAAAGTGTGCCGAAATGTCGAAGCCCCAAATTGGTTGCTCTCTAGTGTAGGAGTGTTGGTGCATGAACATAACTAGGTGCAATTAATTGTTGATGCATGTGTATATTTTATCATAATTTCATATCCATTCCTCAAACAACACAAGCACCATCATCAATAATCATTTTGATGCAAATCTTATTGAAATAAAAGAAATAGGTTAAATAATAAACACTTATGTGATCATGCTCCAATTTTAAGCTACTATCCTAACAATTGTGCAAAATGATAGTAATAAAAATGAAAACCATGGGTAAGCATAGGGTGAGAATGTGAATTAAACATGAAAATTCCGGGGCCTAACATCCCCCCATGCCGATCATCTTGCATGTCCTCATGCAAGCGAATCAACTTCTACTGATGTTCCCTTGCAAAAAAAAACCAAAGTTGAACCATAAATGTTCCTGCAACCATATGTAAACAAATGTTCCATGCTAGATTTGATTGTTCTAAAAGATAATGCATGCTGGTTCATTTTTGTACTAGATTATTTATTCATTAAGACTGATCCAAAGAAAGTCTGATACCAGGGCTGCTAAAAAAAATGCTAAACTGCAAGGATAGTATCATAATGAAATAGCCAACTATAAAAATTTCCATAAAGCATCTCAAGAGTAATCCAAATTAGTAAGTCTTCACTTTCAATAGCCTCATTATTATAAATAGAAGTGACATTATTTGAAAGCTAAGGAATTAAAATGGATGGAAATAAGGAAAAATAAGTATGACAAAATGATACCTTCCTAGGATGACCATCTTACCATTACCCAAGCATATAGTTGAAGCTCCTCTTATTTAGGCAAAGTGAATCACCTACACTAAGGGTCCCACATCCATAAAAACCAAATTATTTCTTAAATATAGAACTCCAAAGGATATTAAAACCATTCTCAGAGAGATATGATAATGAGTTTAGGGAAAGACAAAAACAACCAAGTAAATCATAGTGTAAAATAAACTTTAATACCATAGGCATGGCCCTGCTGCCAGCAGGCGTCTATAGCCTTGATAGGGATGCCTTTTAACCCCACGAAATGCTTGTGTCCCACCTATTAGATATAGATTCAGAGTCATTTAAGAACATTTTTTTTTTTATATATAAATTAATTGAAGCCCGATGTCCTGGCTTGGTAACCAACTAACGACAGTGCCATTCACAAGAACTAACAAGAATGAACAAGTTGGCTTGTGATGAGACCTCTTGTCTTCTAGCTTTTCAATTGAAAGCCATTACCCTGGCTTGGTGACCAGTAGCGGTAATGTCATTCTCGTTAGGACCCATGATCATGGTAGGTTGGCTTGTAATGAGACCTCCCATCCCTCAATTAATCATTTTAAAAGAAACTTTGATTATAATTAACCTTAAATAGGTTACTTAATAGGTGGGGAGGCAAATCTGCTCCTTAAGAGCACAGGATGGCGTGAAAAGTTTTTAGTTACTAGTCTTTACCGATTGGTCCTTTACCCTAAAGACTTGTTTTAAAGAAAAAAAACTTGGATAATGACTGGAAGATTCCTTAACTTGATCGTGCTAGGGTTCTCATGAGAGCTCATTATGGTTTTATAGGAGTGGTCCACCATAGAAGACTTTTCATCAATACCTTCAAAGATAAACTTGAAATGATTTCTTGGATGACAGTTCGTTAGAATGAATAGGTCAAAAGTAAGTTTTTAAGCTTATGAATGGAAAGTATTAAATATAACAATAACAATCCCCCTAACTGACCCAATGAATAATCTCGGACAATAATCAAAGTCACTTTATAAAATATGAGGCATTAAGAGTGAATTGCTTCTGACAAGTCTTACCACAAGAGTGCTTAATGACGAAAATTTCAATGGTTGTGCCTTAGGAATTGTGGTTTTAAGAATGTTGATGTAACAATTTTATTTCAAATGACATTTTTATTCATTGCTCTTACACTACCCTACCCTAATTAGAGAGAGGAAGATCTCCTTCAAGTGTAGGAGTACTTCCAATGTAGCCATGTGCGTAACATAATGCTAAATATACTCACACTCAGTTTTAAATAATAAACTTCAACACATACCAAAGTATGAGAAACCAGTTGCTTTGATTGATATGGTACCAAGAGTTATTGAATGATGAGGAAATAAGGTGTGTTGATGACTATTTGAAACCTGGATTCAATGGGATCCACATATTCATGATTCTCCAATTGATGCAAGCCTTCCACAACTTGATAATCACTCTCTAAGAGGCATAAGGGATCTGGTGAAAGCCAAAAGAAAAATTTCTCAAGTTCGGGCTCAAATATCTGCTTTTCAAATTGAAAAGAATGTTTAACGTAAATTTTAGGGTTTGTAGGTTCAACAACAATTTCAAAATAGGTTTCAATCAAAGATTGCTCCTGTAATAGTCTTTGAATTAGATCTTCATAGGGTGAATGTTCTATAGTGATAGGAGGTGTTTCTAAACTCACCCCTTCCCCCAACCTCAAAGATATATAATTTAGTTCAGTAGGGGAATCAACAGGAAGAATAGGTGTTTTAGATTGTTATGCAACCTCCTTATTTAGATTAGGGTGTGGACTATGGTTTAGGTTAGGGTTTGGGTTAAGGGTTGAACTAGGATTTGGACTAGGGTTAGGTCTAAGGTTTGGATTAGGTATAGGTCTAGGGTTAGGATGAGGGCTAATGTGTGGATTAGGGCTAGGGTATGGATTAGGATAAGGGATAGGGTATGAATTAGGGCTAGGGTATGGATCAAGGTAAGGTTGCACATGTAGATGAGACCATGGAGGAGGATGACTTGGTAGTGCATTGAATGGAAATTGTAGTAGCTGTTGTTGATTTTGCATGAAAGACTGCCCTAGGGAGAAGGATCTAAACCATTCTTGAGGCCATGGGGATATCTGACTCGAAGAAGAAGTCCCGACAGAGGGCCACTGTGGCCAGGAAGTAGGATATTCAATTGGAGGAGGATTACAATTTTGCCATGGAATAATTTTGTTGAGGAATCTACTCAGGATAATAATCATTGGTCCAAGTATTAAATGGTGATGAGTTTTGAGTTATACCTGGTGGTTTATTTGATTCCTTACTTGATTTCCTGAGTACCTTTAGTAATCGTGGCAGTGATGGGCAATGTTCAGTTGCATGACCATCCTCGCAAATTTTGCAAACTTTCAGACCGCTAAGTGGGCACTTTCCAAGGAAGTGCTTCTTTCTACAGTTGGCACAATAAATCAACAGTGGTTCTTCATCCTTTTTATGTTCTTCCTGTAAATCATCCAATGTTGCAATCAAATATTTAATAATATTAAATTTATGTTTAAACAAAATATTAAATTCGACACTTGTGGGTTCTTCATTAGATGATTTATATGTCTCTGTAGCAACATCAAAACTCCTCGTTGAATGATTCCTAAAAATACCATTTTCTTATTCTCAACAAGCCAATTGGTATATTTTGTCATCACATGGATTAGTATATATAGGGGGTTCTCACAACACCCAATTTTTTTTTCCTTGAAAGAGCTTGAAAGTTTAATCTAAATGAATTAAAACTAATTGCAATAAAACTTACCAAACTTGAAATCCTCGCTTACTTGGACAACCAGAATTTGGAGTGACCCCAAACAAAAGTGGATGCATGGCTCTTCACTCACATCTTACCGTCATCTCCGCCCTTTTGTTTCCCTGTAACTAAGATCACACCGAAAACTTGTGAAAGAAACTATGCTCTAATCCTTTTTGCACCTCCCCGGCAACGACGCCAAAAATGTTGGGGGAATTATGTGTTATAATTCCAACATTAAATTATCAATTCAAGGCTCGTAAGCTTCGAGGCGCAAGTGTAGGTAACGCATGATCAGAGCATTTGACCTAAATAAACATCAAATTCCTATTTCTGAATTAAGTACAGAATGCAAATAAACAATTTTAATCTCAATCTACGTAAAGTAAATCAATCAAACTTAATCTCAATGCAAGTAAAACTTAACTACAATTCAAAAACTAAACTTTAGGAAAGGAATATTCCGGTTTATACAGCGACGAGCTCCCCAACACTTTGAAGGCAGCTGGTGCAGTTTTTTAGTGACAGTTATGGAGGACATAGTTGACTATTCAGTGAATCCTTTGGAGGGAATCTCTATTTGGACACATCCTCATACAAACTCGACAGGCATCTTCTCCTTTGACTGTGAACTCTCTGAGGTCGTTGAAGCACTGCCATCAATCATGGTATCTAAGAGCTCGGTTATTACCCTCCAGGAGGTCAGCCCTACCCTGCCATACCTCACAGCACAACCTTTGTCGCCCTCTACTCTCCGGTTTGTGGAACATCCACTGAACCCTGGCAGTGAAACCCTATTGGCCTCCCTTGGCTGGCTCTCGTACCCCCTCAGATGCTCAATCCCACATACCTGTGACACATGCTGCTGACAATCAACCCTCGTTGCCATTTTCCACTCCCCTGTCTGGCAACCTCACCGGAATTCCTCCCTTAACCGATGTCTTCACCTCGGTGCCTACCGTGGACTCTCCTATCACTGGGACTCTCCCCCCTTCGACCGACCCTTAACAACCCTTATCTGATGATAGGACTAGGCCTTCAAAAAAAATAAGTTTTTGAAACCTAAGGCCTGTGAGGTTTTCCTTAGGTTAACCGAGGACACACAATTGTTCGATTCCATGGACACAACAGATTGGGTCATGGTGGGCTGCGTCAGAGGACGCTACTACACCGCAGCAAGGCTGAAGCAATGGGCTACTGAGGTATGGGGTCATCACCTGGCTGAACCTCCATTCGTGCAAACTTTTGTTAAGGGATGGTTTTCCCTACGCTTTTTCAGGGTTGAACACACAAATTGGGTACTCTCAACTGTTTGGCATATAGAACAGGCGCCGGTGCTCCTCCGTAGATGGACTCCCCTGTTTGACCCTGATAGAGAGCGGCTTGAAGTTGGTCCCCTCTGGGTCCGCCTTCCCGGGCTACCATTACAGTTCTGTTCTAAGGACGTCTTCATACGTATTAGGAATGCACTTGGCAATTTTTTAGAACATGACAAATCCTACCTCACTACAGGGAAGATGGCCTACGCTAGGGTCCTAGTACACTTGGATACCACTAATGGATTACAGGAGTTTATCACTGTTCAATGGAGGAATTCCTCTAGGCGACAGACGTTGGATTATGAAGGAGTTCCCTTCAGATGCAGAAGATGCCATAAGGTTGGGCACCTATATCGGGATTGCCCTCTTAATGGCAAGGCTCGTACAGGGGATTCTCGAAGGGCGATCCCCCCAAAGTCACCACCGAAGCCGGGGGAACAACCCCCTAGAGTTGACTCAGAGGTACAAGCGGATCTTGCTTCAGTAAAGAAGACCCCCTTGCAAGTGACCTCGAAGAAGCGCGGCAGACCACCTATTTGGGCACCCTCTCCTCCTCTCACAAGGGCTAGTGCAGCTGCTGGAACCGCGGATGCTTCGGGTAAGAACTCTCCCTCTACTATTTTTTCTCATTTGCTCTCTAATGCCAATGGTAATGTTTTTTCTACTTCTGGCATTATTCATGGCTCAGTTGGACTCTCTCTGCCCCCCATCTCTTTGGCCTGCTCCCTTAGTCCCCCGTCATCTACTTTCTCTACCATTCCCCCTTCGCTCCCGGACCCCCCCCCCAAATCACTCCTGCACTCGAGTCGGGGCCTCCCTCCCCGAGATATCAGACCCGATCCAAGGCAAAAAGACAGGCTTTGGACCACATTGGATTAGACCTTATTACCTTGTTGGCATTATGATACAAGTATTGTCCTTGATGGCAACTCTACAGGTCAACTCAGTTTTGATAAGAGGCTAACAGGAATATTCAGAGGCAATAGGGCAGTGGTATAGAGGATCAGGAAGATGGAACTAAGGTCTATTGATCAGAATAAAGAAGTTGAAGGAAGAAGATGATGTAAGAGCAGTTTAAGAGATACACGCAGGTTCACTTAGTCCAAGTAGCGTATACATGCAGGTACTCAGAATAGAAATAGCGTATAACGTACACACGCACTCCCACAGAAGGAAAAGCATGTACATGTTGAAAACCATGGTTTTGGTCCGAGGTATTTGGTCCAAGGTATCTTTGGACCATGATATTGACCCTAGGTATTTAGTCCGAGGTATTCGGTCCGTGGTATTTGATCCAAGGTATTGGTCCTAAGTGGATTCGGTCCATGGTATTGAGAAAGGCCAAAAACAATATAAACAAGAGAGGATCATAAAGCCATATGTGCAAGTGAATAAGATTCTAAGGAATACTTCTATCTGAAGTATATTTTATGTTGCAGGGTTATGTTTGGGACTAGATCTAAAATATTTATGTGCACCTTGAGTTCAATATTGGATCAGGATCATGAGACCTGAAATGACTTATTCTTGAATGATCTGATATTGGTTGAGGCTAGATCTGATGTTTTGCATCTGTTTTATTCATTATCTATCATGATCTAGGTTTGTCTGAAGTCTGGAATTGCAGCAAAGTTCTAAGTCAATATTTGCAGATCTGTACGCAGGTTCGTCTCGGCAAAAGAGCGTATACACGCAGGTTCTGTTCTTTCAAGTAGCGTATACAAAAGAAAGGCTTGATGTTCAGAGATGACTGATCTATCAGATCAATATTGCTGATTTATTGCTGCTATTATTTTACTGTTGTTTGTCAATGAAGTCTTCTTAGATCTGAATGTAAATCTGAATGCATAAGGAGGTTGATATTTGATTGATTGTATAAGTGAGAAGAAGTGTTTTATGTTGCCTACCTGTGTAAAGTTTTGTAAGTTGACAGTAGATGTTCAGTACACTGCTGGTTGGTACAGTTTATGATTCAGAATCTTTAGAGGTATACACAGGTTGGGCTGAAGGAAGTAGTGTATACACGTAGGTTTTCTTCATTGAAGTAGCGTATACAATCTGACACATGAATTTTTGAGGTTTCAGTTGGTTCTGAATGTTGATACAGGTTTCTGGGTTGAACACAATGTTCTGATGAATATGATCTGATTGTTTCATATTAACTGCATGTTGGTTGATGAAGTTTGAGTTTCTAAATTTCTGATGGGTTATTGATGAGTCAAGGTCTTCATATGTCTTGATATGTGCCAGAGCATCCAGTCTGAAAATTCATGAAACGTGGTCCCTGGTGGAAGAGTGGAGTTTTCTGTAGGTTGGTACCTACGTACTAGTAAACATATTGGCTAGTACAAGAGCTAGGGGGTTGTAGCTCCCTTCCAGTAGAAGTTGGAGAATGAGAGAAGGTTGTAACCTTTTGCAGGTAGAAGCCTGCGTACTGGTATGAGTCTGCACTAGTACAAGATTGTAAACATATTTTCTTATTATTAAAAGAAGACAGAGATGACAACAACAGGTGGTTTTCACCCACATTGGGTTTCCACCTTAAATCTTGGTGTTCATGTGTGTTGCTTATGTGTAATGGTTTATTATGTTTATACTGCACATGGTTACTGTTTAATGATTGATGAAGTACTGATGCACTGATTAAAGATCAACATATGATGAATTAACTGAATCATAAGTTTACTGCATAAACGCTGGTTGCCTTAAAGATAGTTGCGTGTACACGCTAGTTCCCCTCTCTAAAGTGGCGTATATAGATCTGATTATGAAAAAGAAAAACTCTTGATACTGATTCACCCCACCTCTCAGTATTATTTCCAACAATTGGTATTAGAGCAGGTCCTTCAGAAGAAGCTTGATCGCTTGAAGGAAGATCCATCAAGATGAATAATCACAAAAGCATGGGATCCATCAGACCGCCAATATTCGATGGGAGCAACTTTGTTTATTGGAAAATAAGAACCACAACCTATCTACAATCTCTTGGAACAGATGTCTGGGAAATTGTGGAAGGAGGATATAAATTTCCAACAACAATTCCTACAGACATGGCAGGTAAAAAGCAATATGAAACCAATGCCAAAGCTGTCAATACTTTATTGGGAAGTTTGTCACAATCAGAGTTTGTCAAAGTCATGCAGCTCAAATCAGCCAAAGAGATATGGGACAAAATCGTTCAGAGCTACGAAGGAGACTCTCAGGTAAAACGTGCTAAGCTTCAAACTCTCAGAATTCAGTATGAAACTCTTAAGATGCATAGTGATGAGAATATAGCTAGTTACTTCTTACGTATAGATGAGGTTGTTAATTGTATGAAGAATCTGGGTGAAGAAATAAAGGAAGTTACCTTAGTTGAGAAAATTTTGAGATCCTTGTCTGCTAAATTTGAATCAAAAGTGTCTGCCATAGAAGAAAAATAGGATCTGCAGAATATCACTATGACACAACTTCATGGAATCCTAACTACTTTTGAGATGAGAAAAGGAGGTCCATCAGATATGAGAGAAGCCGCATTTAAAGCTTCAGCAAAAGGAAAAGAAAAGGAAGAACACAATGAATCAGGACACATTTCAGAAGAAGAAGATGAGGTAAATTTTGTCAAGAAGCTTCAACGGGGTTCTGGAAGGTTCAGAGGTAAGCTACCTTTCAAATTCTTTTCTTGTGGTAGAGTCGGTCATTATGCTGCCAGATGTCCTCATAAAGATAAATATGAAAAAGGAAAGGAATATGCAAAAGGGAATAGGAAACAAGTTGTGAATAGAAGGAGTTACTATACTCATGAAGATAACGATGGTTTATCTAATAGTGATGAAGATGAAACTGGTCAAGATTACATACTTCTCATGGCTTATGATAGTGATTATTTTTGGGATAGTTTAGAAGAGGATAGTGATGGTTTATCTAATAGTGATGATTATAGACTTCTCATGACTTATGACAATGGTGATTTTTTAGATGCTTTAGAAGAAGAAAAATTTCATGAAGAAATCTCTAAACTCAAAATCTGTTTAGAAGAAAAGAATATGATCATAGATACCTTGACATACCAACTTGCTGAAAAAGAAAAACACAATGAAAAACTAGAATGTGAAATTGTGGGTCTAAGAAAAGATATTGAGAAAACAAAATCTCTCAATCTTAGATTTGCTAAAGTATCAGAAACTTTAAATGAAATGATCAAAGTTCAGTGTTCTCCTCTGATAAAGACAGGTCTTGGATATACTGAAAAAGCATCTCAATCACAGAACCCGTCAACCTCCACCAAAAGATATCTTGATGCAGCAAAGACCAGTGAATAGTATGACAATCGTCAGCGAAGGCATAAAGTTGATCACCAGGTAAATCATACTCAATTTGCTCCAAGGATGAATATCAATAGAAGCCACAACCAATCTCAGGAAAATCATACTCAATTTGCTCCAAAGATGAATATCAATAGAAACTACAATCAACAGGTAAATAGATTCGATAGTTGCAAAAACTTCTTTAATGGGCAATGTTTTTCATGTCATAATTTTGGGCACAAAGTTGCTCAATGCGTTGCTTACAAAACCATCATGACTAGAGAAGCACGAAATCAAAGGAATGTAACAGGGATCAAGAGAAGTTCCTATAATAACTTTTCTCCTCTTGAAAATGAAATAGAATGCTCAATTTGTAACAACTTTGGTCACGAAGACTCTGAATGCATGAGCAAATTTCGGCAAACACCTCAAAAGGAGCAAACGCCATTAAATCCCAAGATATGGAGTAGAAAAGAATCTCAAACAGAAATATGTGGTATAGCCTTGTATGCAGAAGGACAAGAAAATCGGTGGTACATCGACAATGGATGCTCCAAACATATGACAGGTGACAAAGAGAAACTTCACTCATATAGTGCCTTAGAAAAGGAAAAGAATGTCTCATTTGGAAATGACACTCCAACTGTCATAAAAGGTAAAGGTTCTGTTTTCTTGAAAGAAAAGGTTAAAGCTGGAAATGTTATGTACGTAGATGGTTTAAAGCATTACCTATTGAGTGTCAGTCAAACATGTGATCAAGGAAATGAAGTGGTGTTTCGATCAAACAGATGTGTTGTTCGTGAGCTTGATATAGGAGAGACCGTGATCAAAGGTACAAGAACTCAAACAACTTATACATACTCAAAGGAGGACAACAACAATGCTATCTAAACAAAAATGCTGAAAACTGGCTGTGGCATAGAAGATTGGGACATCTAAGCTTTTCTCAAATAAGAAAAACATGTAGACTCAAGGTTGTTCGTGATCTTCCAGATATCAGCATCCCAGAAAATACAATATGCAAACCATGTCAAATAGGTACGCAAACCAGAGTTTACTTCATGGAAAAAGAAGGGTCAGCTAGTAAGCCTCTTGAACTTATCCATACTGATTTATGTGGACCAACAAGGAAAAAGTCACCTCATGGAGAAGAGTACTTTATTTTGTTCATTGATGATTTTTTCAGAATGTGTTGGATAGATCTTCTAAAGCATAAAAATGAAGCATTTGAAAAGTTCCAAGCCTTCAAAGCTTTGGTTGAAAATGAATCAGATCGAAAAATCAAATGCCTCAGATCTGATCAAGGAGGGGAATTTATATCAGATGAATTCTGTGACTTTTGTGAACAACATGGAATAAAAAGGGAATTCTCCACTGCAAGAACACCTCAGTAAAAAGGTGTAGTAGAAAGGATGAACAGAATAGTTCGGCAAATGGCTTGAGCCATGCTAGATGAATCTGGAACTCCTACAACCTTCTGGGGTGAAGCTGCATTCGTTGCCATGACTATTCTCAACAAAGCAAATGTTCGGGTAAATAACACTCAAACTCCACATGAACTTTGGTATGGTAAGACTCCTACTATAAAATACTTTAAAGTTTTTGGAAGCAAATGTTTTATCAAAAGGACTGATGAAAAACTTGGTAAGTTTGAACCCAGAGTAGATGAAGGGATTCTTCTTGGTTATTCTTCCAGAAGTAAAGGATATAAATGTTTTAATAAAAGACTTGGGAAAATTGTTGAAAGCATTGATGTGGTAGTTGATGAAGCATGCATAAATCCAAAACAGATAAAATCAACAGAAGATTATGACAATGAGGAAAATGGGGATTACTTTCCCACATCAAATCAAAATTATATTGAAGAAGAAACCAATGAAGGACTAGAAGAATATATAATGGTAGAAGAAAAGACTTCGCCCAAGTATGTTCAGAAAAATCATCCAAAAACTCAAATTTTAGGAGAAAGGGAGGCTGGTGTACAGACAAGAAGAATTATTACAGGGACCTCAAGCTATCTAGCATTACTATCCTCCACCGAACCTCAAAATGTAAATGAAGCATGCAAAGATGAATGTTGGGTCAATGCCATGGATGAAGAACTTGAGAAAATTGAAAAGAATGACAGTTGGGAATTAGTTCCTAGACCTCATGACAAAAATATTATAGGAACTAAATGGATATTCAAGAACAAGCTGAATGAAAATGGAGAAGTCATTAGAAACAAGGCCAGACTTGTTTGTAAAGGGTATGCTCAACAAGAAGGTATAGATTTTGAAGAAACTTTTGCACTTGTTGCCAGACTTGAAGCCATGATGCAGGAGCATTCAGCTCAAGGAAAATCATTGTATTTTAGTAGACATAGGGGGTCATGTGTTTTCAAGGAAGTTGGTTTCCTAAGAGTGAATTAAATGTAATTATTAATGTTTTGAGTGATTTTAATGAGAGAAGCTAGAATAGGGAATTAATTGAATATTGTGAGGCATATTTGTAAATGTTCTCGAATGTAGGAGAACATGAGAGAATTAGGATAGTTGAGAGATTGAGGGATTGAGAATTGATTGTAAAACTCAGATTAGGAGTCAGTTCATGAATTTATGGATTAGAGAGGAGTTTTAGGAATGAGGAAGAGATTTAGGAATTTTGTTAAGGAATTTATGGATCTAAACCAGAATTGGTTTTAGAATCCCTTTGTATAAATGTAAGCCTAAAAGGCAAAGACAGAGGGTTAGAAAGTTAGAAGCTAGATAGATAGGTGTGACAGGTTTGATTGTAAGCCTATGGGCAGAGTGTGCAACAGAGGCCACTAACATTGAAGATCAGGCCAAAGAGAGTCTTTTATGTAAATATTTGGTTATTAATACAAACAACTCAATTCTGAGTTTGAATGTGTATTTCGAGTGTTGAATGATGAGTGATGACTGAATTGGAATTCAGTATAAATTATGTGTAGGCAGAGTCAAGGTGAATACACAGAGGAGGAGAAGAGACAGAGGATCTTAATGGGCATTGAACGATTACAGAACCAAAGTAATGGTTGAATCGTTCGTGAGTGAAGAACTCATAGAGTTAAGCCGGGAGGAGTGCGCAGCGGAATAGCGAGGACGAGAAACCTTTGAAGAAAACCCAAAACCCCAAAAGAACATTGAAGAGAGGCGGATTTATAAAACCATAAGTGGATATCGGGTGGAAGAAAGGCCGTAAGTGGTAATTTCCCCATTGGCTTCGATTCCATACACCATTTGACATGTAGCACTCAGGAGGAGAGAGGAAACCGCTTTATCGGGCGGTTATCCTCCATGCTTGTGTCTCACCCAAATTTGTTGTCAACCATCAGATCCACTAAGTGCAGATCTACGGTGGAAGATCATCGGGCGACTTTTGGATCGGGAAAGGAGATTGACCGTTGGATCGGAACTAGATCAACGGTCACGATCTAATCGCAAATCGGAGATCGCAAGGGCAAGCGACAATGGACAATAGAAATGCGATGTTGCGATGGGCCGATACGTCAATCGCCAATGAAGCACTGATCGGAGGTATCGGGCATCGGCGATAGCGATGAGGAGATGAGCTGATAAGCGATAAGCGATTGCGATAAAGGGCGGACCCGAAGGAGTTATAGATGTGGGTGGAATCTATTTGAGATCCAGCCTTGGCTTTCGGTCGGGTTTCCACGTATTCCTATGTATTATGATAAAGGGTTGTTGTTCGGGTTTTTATTACAAAAGCGCAGTTAACACTTTCGATAGAAACGATGAAGCGATGAAGGGAGCGGACCCGAGAAGGTTATAAGCATAGTTATATAATATTGGAATCCGATATTGCGTTATCACATATCGGATGTGACAGAGAATGTGTTAACGAAACCTCGCGGAGGAGCGATTAGCGATAGCAATAAAGGGACATCTCGAGAATTGTGCAAAGGCTAAGGAATAAGCGGAAAAGGTATGTTACGCATGGGTTATGTGATTTCTATTATAAAAGAATTATAATAGAATTAAAGCGATATGAAGGGTTGGTGGTTTAAGTCATATATAACCAATGTTAAAGAGTGGGGAGAATTATACATGCGGGCATAAAGTTAATGAAGGTTTAGAAGGGTGAATGAGTCCCGATATTAACCTTAATGAAGGTTATGAGGAGTTTTAAAGTTCCAATAGTAATGAAAGGATGGATTAAAGGTTAGAATTTGTTAGTCTATAAATCATTTCAGACATTTAGATAAAGGGGCCTAAACCATTGATGGTTGAATATTTGACTCCTTAGAGAGTTAAAATTCCTGGGACAAACAACTATATGCATACTGTGGGTAAAGCAGGGGTAACCTTGCGTCATTTGGTATCAGAGCATAATTGTTATTGGAACAATTGATAGCAGAACAGAATAAGGGAATTCTGTAGAAAATGACTTAGAACAGGGTTGTGTTTTAAGATGTGTATGCAGGCAAGGGAGATCATATTTTAATCTGACAAATAGTAGGCACACAGAGATGATGTGGAGCAGAACTTGCAGATGCAAAAGATAAAGGACAATCCATTCAAAGTATAGGAAATGGTAGAACAAGATCATGCAGAGATCTTGAAGGTGAGATGACATGTTTTGTTTAATTTGATTTGAATACTGGAGAGTTGTGGTTTTTTATATTGACACACAGGTGACAGCATAAGGAGGTGAGAAGATTGCAGCAAGCCTAGAGCAAGGAGTGCTCAATTGGTTCCAAAGGAAAGAACCAGAGAAATGCTAAAAGACTGAGCTCAGAGGAGAGAAGCTTAGTGAAGCATATGTAGCAAGGAGGAGACTTGTTACTGCAGAGGTATTGTTGCAGCTCACAAAGGTAATTCCACAAAGGATGTGGGTAGAATTGCCAAGGTAATGAAGGAAACTGGTAAGACTTTCTAAGTGAAAGAAAAAGTGGTCAGAACCAAGTATTTCATGGTGATTGAAATACAAGAGGACAATTGTGTTCTTGAGAAGGTGCAGATGAGTTGAAGCCTAAAGGAGCAGAGAAGAGTGCTCAAAGGAGGTTCCAGAGACAGAGAACCAAGTGCTTGCCAAAAGACCAAGTACAGAGGAAAGCTTGGTGAGGTAAGTGGCAACAGGGAAGACTTGCTGATGCAGAGGCTTTAATGTAGCTCATAGTAAGTGAGTAAGGAGCTCACGAAGATAGAGAAGAAGATGGCTACTGATAGTCATAATAGAGGTTCTGAGGAAGACCACAGCAGAAGAAAGATGAAGAAAGAGGATGCCAAGGCAAATGGCAAGAGGATGAGTCAAGAGGAAATTGACAAAGAGATTGCAGAGATGAAAGAACAACTCAATGTATTGATGATGATACTTGAGGAAAACCAGAGACAAGGTTGGGTCTTGAGGAAAAAGCCAGTGAGGTGGCATAAATTACAGAGAAGGCTACAAAAGAAGAGAAGTTAGCAGGTGAATATGCAATTAGCAGAAGAGCTGATGAAGCTTGAACAGGTACTGGGTGTTCAATTGAGATTTGAAGAACTCAGAGAAGCTGAATTGGAAATGGAAGTGTCCATTTGTGAACCAGAACAGGGCGAAGTTCTGGGTGAAGAGGAAGGAATTATTGATGACTTTCTAAACTGTTGGACAAATGCAGACCAGAAGGAAAATGTAAAACCTTGTATTGTTGAATCTAATAACTTTGATGTGATTACAGGTTTTGCAGAGGATGAGCAATCTTTTGAAGCTGTCAAAAGTATGGGAGAATATCTTTCAGAAGATAAAAACTCTGAAGTAAAGGAGGATGGAGAATATCTCTTAAATGAGAGAAGCAGTGATTTATTGCAGCAGAAAGAACTTAATAATGCATTGATATTTGAAACTGTGACAACACAGGAACAATTTCTTGTGAAAGAAGGAGATGAAATTCAGTCTGAAGAACTGATATGTAAAGCAACAGTTGGGACTGTTGAACCTTGTAAATTTCAGATTGATAATTTGTGTATAAATGCAGGAATCATAAGTAATGATGAAGTACTTATGAAGTGTCACAGAGAACTTGAATTGCTGGAGTATTTGCTGGGAAATTCAGAGTATGACAGTGTGATTGCAGAGGAAGAAGTTCATTTCAGTGGACAAGAGCAAAAAGACATCATTGAAGCAAATGGTGTGGAGGAAAGACTAACTGATAGTCTTGGAAATACTTTAGAGAATTATTTTGAGAATTATTTAAAGAGGTTGAATCAACATACTAATGTGCTGATAGAAGAGGAGAAAAAACAGAGTAGCATATTGATGTGTTTCCAAAGGAAGAGGAGGCATTGAGGCCTTATGATTTTTATTTTAACAAGTGTTCTATGAGTGCAGGTTTAGTTGCAAGTGCTGGAGGAAATTTGGCATAGATGGAAAACCAAACAAAAATGGAAGAAGAAGATTCTATGGAAGAATTTAATCCATGGAGCAGAGATGTTCAATTGCTGGAGAGAATGCTGGAAAGTCAGGATTCAATGCAGACAGAGATAATCTTGACAGAGGGTAAGGATGAAAGGGAGGCAATCAGAATAAGCGAAGAACAAGTAAGAGTAAGTGATAGCATTCGACAACTCCAAGGAGAAGAACAACAATTTGAAGAGTTAGTGGACAACAACAACAACCTGAAGCAAAGAGAAAGAAATAACAGTGAATGGCAGAATATGGACCAGTCCAAGGATGTGCTGGAGACAAAAATTGAAGAAATGTGGTAGTTAATGATGAAGCAGTCCATATGGAGGAAAATGATAGTAGTAGGAAGGATGATCAATCAGAACTTGAACCTGGTTGACAAGGAGAGGAAGATAAAGCAAAAGACAACAGACATGCAGCAACAAAGGTGCAAAGCATTTGGACAGCTACAAACTAAAGTTTGGGACCTTGGAGGTTTTATATCAACATATGAAGACACATGATTAGGAGATCATGAAAATTTTCTACTTTGGGAGTCTGATGCAGGAGCATTCAGCTCAAGGAAAATCATTGTATTTTAGTAGACATAGGGGGTCATGTGTTTTCAAGGAAGTTGGTTTCCTAAGAGTGAATTAAATGTAATTATTAATGTTTTGAGTGATTTTAATGAGAGAAGCTAGAATAGGGAATTAATTGAATATTGTGAGGCATATTTGTAAATGTTCTCGAATGTAGGAGAACATGAGAGAATTAGGATAGTTGAGAGATTGAGGGATTAAAAATTGATTGTAAAACTTAGATTAGGAGTGAGTTCATGAATTTATGGATTAGAGAGGAGTTTTAGGAATGAGGAAGAGATTTAGGAATTTTGTTAAGGAATTTATGGATCTAAACCAGAATTGGTTTTAGAATCCCTTTGTATAAATGTAAGCCTAAAAGGCAAAGACAGAGGGTTAGAAAGTTAGAAGCTAGATAGATAGGTGTGATAGGTTCGATTGTAAGCCTACAGGCATAGTGTGCAACAGATGCCACTGACATTGAAGATCAGGCCAAAGAGAGTCTTTTATGTAAATATTTGGTTATTAATACAAACAAATCAATTCTGAGTTCGAATGTGTATTTCGAGTGTTGAATGATGAGTGATGACTGAATTGGAATTCAATATAAATATGTGTGCAGGCAGAGTCGAGGCGAATACACAGAGGAGGAGAAGAGATAAAGGATATTAATGGGCATTGAACGATTACAGAACCCAAGTAATGGTTGAATCGTTCGTGAGTGAAGAGCTCACAGAGTTAAGCTAGGAGGAGTGCGCAGCGGAATAGCGAGGATGAGAAACCTTTGAAGAAAACCCAAAACCCCAAAAGAACATTGAAGAAAGGCGGATTTATAAAACCATAAGTGGATATCGGGCGGAAGAAAGGCCGTAAGTGGTAATTTCCCCATTGGCTCCGATTCCATACACCATTTGACACGTAGCACTCAGGAGGAGAGAGGAAACTGCTTTATCGGGCGGTTATCCTCCGTGCTTGTGTCTCACCTGAATTTGCTGTCAGCATTAGATCTGCTAAGTGCAGATATACAGTGGAAGATCATCAGGCGAATTTTGGATTGGGAAAGGAGATTGATCATTGGATCGGAACCAGATCAACGGTCGCTATCTAATCGCAAATTGGAGATCGCAAGGGCAAGCGACAGCGGACAATAGAAATGTGATGTTGCGATGGGCCGATAGGCCGATCGTCGATGAAGTGTTGATCGAAGGTATGAGGCATCGACGATAGCGATGAGGAGATGCGCCGATAACCGATAAGCGATTGTGATAAAGGGTAGACTCGAAGGAGTTATAGATGCGGGGGGAATCTATTTGAGATTTGACCTTGGCTTTCGGTCGGGTTTCCATGTATTCCTATGTATTGTGATAAACGATTGTTGTTCGGGTTTTTATTACAAAAGCACAGTTAACGCTTTCGATAGAAGTGATGAAGGGAGCAGACCCAAGAAGGTTATAAGCACAGTTATATAATATTGGAATCCAATATTGCGTTATTGCATATCGGATGCGACAGAGAATGTGTTAACGAAACCCCGCGGAGGAGCGATTAACGATAGCGATAAAGGGACATCTCGAGAACTGTGCAAAGGCTAAGGAATAAGCAGAAAAGGTATGTTACGCATGGGTTATGTGATTTCTATTATAAAAGAATTATAATAGAATTAAAGCGATATGAAGGGTTGGTGGTTTAAGTCATATATAACCAATGTTAAAGAGTGAGGAAAATTATACATGCGGGCATAAAGTTAATGAAGGTTTAGAAGGGTGAATGAGTCCCCATATTAACCTTAATGAAGGTTATGAGGAGTTTTAAAGTTCCAATAGTAATGAAAGGATGGATTAAAGGTTAGACTTTGTTAGTCTATAAATCATTTCAGACAGTTAGATAAAGGGGCCTAAACCATTGATGGTTGAAGATTTGACTCCTTAAAGAGTTAAAATTCCTGGGACAAACAGCTATATACATAGACATATGCACACTGTGGGTAAAGCAGGGGTAACCTTGCGTCAAGCCATAAGAATGTTTCTTGCTCTTTCCAGTTTTTAGAAATTCAAAGTATACCAAATAAATGTAAAATCAGCCTTCCGTAATGGAGATTTAGAAGAAGTTTATATTGAACAACTAGAAGGATTCATTCTTGGAAATGATGCAAAACTTGTATGCAGACTCAAAAAGGCTCTCTATGGTTTGAAACAGGCTCCAAGGGCTTGGTATTACCGCCTTGACAAATATCTACACCAACAAGGTTTTACAAAAGGTTCCGCAAATAGAAATTTATATACAAAGATTGAAAATGATGAATTGCTAATTATTTTGGTTTATGTTGATGATATCATTTTTGGTAGCAATGAAGAATCCATGAGTCAAAATTCCGCTTCAGTTATGCAGTAAGAATTTGAAATGTCCTTGCTTGGTGAACTTACCTATTTTCTTGGTCTACAAGTTCAACAAACTAAAGATGGTATTTTTCTTTCACAAACCAAATATCTCAAGCAGATCTTGAAAAAGTACGGAATGGAAGATTATAAACCTGTATGTACTCCAATGGTAACAAGATGCAGTCACAGCTCAAATGATGAATCAACAGCAGTACATCAACCAACTTACAGATCCATGATTGGTAGTCTGATTTATCTTACAGGTACCCGACCTGACATCATGCATGCAGTAGGAATAGTTGGAAGATTCCAAGCAAATCCAAAGGAATCACACCTTCAGGCAGTCAAAAGAATTTTCAAATATATTCAACGAACTTAGGACTTTGGACTATGGTATCCTAGATATGTAGATCTTACTCTTCATGCATATACAAATGCAGATTGGGCAGGAAGTGTTGATGATAGAAAAAGCACTAGTGGTGGTGCATTCTATATGGGTTCCAGGTTAGTGTCTTGGTTCAACAAGAAACAAAGTTCAATTGCTTTATCTATAGCTGAAGCAGAATATGTGGCTATTGCATCTTGCTGCACACAACTACTTTGGATGATGCAAACTTTGCAAGACATTCAGATCACATGTCCTCCACCCATCTCCATTCTATGCGATAATAAAAGTGCCATCAATATTCCAAAGAATCCAGTCATGCACTCCAAGACCAAGCACATACCCATCAAGTACCATTTTCTACGAGAACAAGTGCTTGAACAAAAGGTCAAATTGGAGTATGTCCCCTCCAAAGAACAAGTTGTTGATATATTCACTAAACCACTGCCCAGAGAAACATTTGAATATCTCAGACAAAAGCTGGGAGTTGTTGCTACATCATCCTGCTGTTAAATCTAGTTTTTCAGAGGAAGTTTACTACACTTTGGTTTCATGAAGTATATGCGCGGGTACACGCGGGTTGCCTTGGCTGAAAGTGCGTATATGTTTTTCTAACAAAAAAAAACAGTGGTAGCACAGGTTCAAGGGGAGCGTTCACATTCCACATTGTTGGCATTATGGTTGCTGAACTCAGCTATTTCTTAGTTGCATCAGTCATTAGTGTGATATATCTTCTTCTGTCATGGTCTATATTTCAATGAGTTCTATTGGTCATATGATGTAATTTGTTTCCCCAATATCCTTGGCATGGATGATGTAATAATTGTTGTATTTATGTCATGTATAAACTTTGGTATATCCCCACTTAGTTGGGCATATGAGTCAAATATGGTGTATCCCCACTTGGTTGGGTGATTGATGTATGTATGAGTTCGTGGTCATAGGGAAGTCATACTCACTTTGTTGAGTTATAGTGTCATGTTATTATATTGAATCATCTCTTTGCAGACTCAGCATGTACTCAGGGGGAGTATGGATAGCATCATGCAAAGAAGGAGAGTAGAGTGGTCCTCCCTTTGCCCTTGATGTCAAAGGGGGAGAGTATTTTGGTATTTTGGTGTTGTATGGTATCTCTAACAGTCTTTACAACTTACAATAGTCAACACCATCATGGTTTCCATCAAGTCCAAAGGGGGAGATTGTTGGCATTATGATACAAGTATTGTCCTTGATGACAACTCTACAGGTCAACTCAATTTTGATAAGAGGTTAATAGGAATATTCAGAGGCAATAGGGCAGTGGTACAGAGGATTAGGAAGATGGAACTAAGGTCTATTGATCAGAATAAAGAAGTTGAAGGAAGAAGATGATGTAAGAGCAGTTTAAGAGATACACGCAGGTTCACTTAGTCCAAGCAGCATATACACGCAGGTACTCAGAACAGAAATAGCGTATAATGTACACACGCACTCCCACAGAAGGCAAAGCGCGTACATGTTGAAAACCATGGTTTTGGTCTGAGGTATTTGGTCCAAGGTATATTTGGACCATGATATTGACCCTAGGTATTTAGTCCGAGGTATTTGGTCCGTGGTATTTGATCCAAGGTATTGGTCCTAAGTGGATTCGGTCCATGGTATTGAGAAAGGCCAAAAACTATATAAAGAAGAGAGGATCATAAGGCCAGATGTGCAAGTGAATAAGATTCTAAGGAATACTTCTATCTGAAGTATATTTTATGTTGCAGCGTTATGTTTGGGACTAGATTTGAAATATTTATGTGCATCTTGAGTTCAATATTAGATCAGGATCATGAGACTTGAAATGACTTATTCTTGAATGATTTGATATTCGTTGAGGCTATATCTGATGTTTTGCGTCTATTTTATTTGTTATCTATCATGACCTGGGTTTGTCTGAAGTCTAAAATTGCAGAAAAGTTCTGAGTCAATATTTGCAGATCTGTACGTAGGTTCATCTCGGCAAAAGAGCGTATACACGCAGGTTCTATTCTTTCAAGGCTTGATGTTCAGAGATGACTAATCTATCAGATTAGTATTGTTGATTTATTGTTGCTGCTATTTAACTGTTGTCTGTCAATGAAGTCTTCTTAGATCTGAATGTAAATCTAAATGCATAAGGAGGCTGATATTTGATTGATTGTATAAGTGGAGAAGAAGTGTTTTATGTTGCTTGCCTGTGTAAAGTTTTGTAAGTTGACATGAGATGTTCAGTACACTGCTGGTTGGTACAGTTTGTGATTCAAAGATTTTATGATTCAGAATCTTTAGAGGTATACACAAGTTGGGTTGAAGGAAGTAGCGTATACACGCAGGTTTTCTTCATTGAAGTAGCGTATACAGTCTGACACATGAATTTTTGAGGTTTCAGTTGGTTCTGAATGTTGATACAGGTTTCTGGGTTCAGCACAGTGTTCTGATGACAGTGATCTGATTGTTTCAGATTAACTGCATGTTGGTTGATGAAGTTTGAGTTTCTAAATTTCTGATGGGTTATTGATGAGTCAAGATCTTCATATGGCTTGATATGTGCCAAGAACATCCAGTCTAAAAATTCATGAAACGTGGTCCCTGGTGGAAGAGTGGAGTTTTTTGTAGGCTGGCACCTACGTACTAGTAAACATATTAGCTAGTACAAGAGCTAGGGGGTTATAGCTCCCTTCCAATAGAAGCTGGAGAACAAGAGAAGGTTGTAACCTTCTGCAGGTAGAAGCCTGCGTACTGGTATGAGTCTGCACAAGTACAAGATTGTAAGCAGATTTTCATATTATTAAAAGAAGACGGAGATGACAGCAGCAGGTGGTTTTCACCCACATTGGGTTTCCACCTTAAATCTTGGTGTCCATGTGTGTTTCTTATGTGTAATGGTTTATTATGTTTATACTGCACATGGTTATTATGTTTAATGATTGATGAAGTACTGATGCACTGATTAAAGATCAACATATGTTGAATTAACTGAATCATAAGTTTACTGCATAAACGCTGGTTGCCTTAAAGACAGTTGCGTGTACACGCTAGTTCCCCTCTCTGAAGTGGCGTATATAAATCTAATTATGAAAAAGAAAAATTCTTGATACTGATTCACCCCCCATCTCAGTATTACTTCCAACAATCAAACCACCTATTCGGCCACCCTCTCCTCCTCTCACAAGGTCTAGGGCCTCTGCTGGAACTGCGGATGCTTCGTGTAAGAACTCTCCCTCCCCTATTTTTTCTCATTTGCTCTCTAATGCCAATGGTAATGTTTTTTCTGCTTCTAGCATTATTCATGGCTCGGTTGGACTCTCTCTGCCCCCCATCTCTTTGGCCTGCTCCCTTAGTCCCCCCCCATCTACTTTCTCTACCATTCCCCCTTCGCTCCTGGACCCCCCCCCCCAATCACTCCTGCACCTGAGTCGGGGCCTCTGTCCCCGAGATATCAGACCCGATCCAAGGCAAAAAGACAGGCTTTGGACCACATTGGATTAGACCTGATTACCTCCCCCTTCCCCCCTAAACTTCCTTGTGGTCGACCCTCGTCTCTCTCCAAAGCGTAGAGCCTGGCTGGAGATGAGATTGCTTCTGGAAAACAAGCAACCATTCATGGGGCACTTAGAGCACGGACCCCCCTGAAGCACCCCCCCCATGAAGATAGTCTCCTTTAATTGCAAAGGGCTCGCTAGGCCCGATAAAAAATTAGCACTTCGAAGAATGATTGCTGCAGAACCGATAGATGTCATTTTTTAACAGGAAACATTAGGAACAACTAAAGCCATCTCTCACCTACTAGAATCGATGCTCCTCGGATGGATATTTCTTGGTCTTGATGCCAATGGAAGATCTGGTGGAATTGCCTTGGGCTACAATCCACGCACCATAAATCTCCACGATAGTTGGGGTGGATCTAGGCATATTGGGGTGGACTTGTTCATAACTGATTTGGGAATGGAGATTCGGTTTTATAATGTCTATGGGCCGTGCCACCATCGACCTGAATTCTGGGATCATCTCTTGAGCTTTGAGCTACTTAAAAAGGAATACCTTATCATGGGAGGTGATTTAAATTTCTCCATAGGCCATTCCAAATCATGGGGATACCGAGCATAGAGGGACCCCCTATCTGACTATTTTGAGAATGCCTTGGAATCACACAACTTGATAGATATCCCCTCCACAAAGCTGCAGCCCACCTGGAGGAATAATAGGATTGGGGATGACAGTCTAGCTTGAAGACTTGATCGATTCTTGATCAAGGAAAGAGTACTTGACCATGGTCTTAATAATAGACAATGGGTGGGATCAGGAGACATCTTTGATCATTTCCCAATATATATGGAAATCTTTGGAGGGCAGGGAAAACCCAAGGGTCCATTTAAGTTTTGCTCTGCATGGTTAAAAGATGCTTCCTATATATGCATGGTCACATATTTTTGGAAGGAAAATCCCCCAGCTACTGAAGGAAACATAGTTAAAGGTTTTGCTCACAATCTTATCGAGTTGAAGAGGCTTTCCAAAATATGGGCACACAACAAAAGGGTCAAGGATGATTAGACCCTGAGGAAGGCAGAAAGTGAAATAGAAGAATTTTAAAATGACTTGGGTGGGGTATACAGCTCTATAGAACACAAGGAAAGAATCTCATCTTGCTATGCAGCTAGAGGGAAACTCTTAAAGGATTGTGAAGAAGCTTGGAGGTTGAGGAGTTGGGCAATCTAACTACAAGAGGATGATGATAACACAAAATTTTATCACAAATATGCAAATGGGAGGAAAGCAATAAATTCCATCTGGCAGCTCTCGGATGAACAAGGCCACTCTGTAAAGACTTTCCCTCAGTTGGCATCATTGGCATCCTCTCATTCAAAAATATTTATAGAGCCCCCCCCAATGTCAACCTTGCTGAAATAATTCAAGTGGCTCAGCTCTTCTCACGCTTTGTGGAACAGGTGGATGCCACGGATTCTGACTATGGAAGTCACTCTAGGGGAACTGGAAGCCACTCTCAAGTGTTTTAAGAAAGATAAAAGCCCTGGGCCGGATGGTTGGTCGATAGAGTTCTATTTAGATTTTTTGAGATTCTTGACGCAGACCTCCTCAAAGTCATTGAGGTTTCCAGAAATAATGGAAAAATGCATGCTCCTTTCACCTCAACCTTCATTGCGCTCATCCCCAAGACCGATAATCTGACCACCTTTGACGACTACAGATCGATTTCATTGTGCAACTGCATTTATAAGATCATGGCTAAAATTATAGCCAATCGACTGAGGCCCATCTTATCCAAACACATATCTCTGGAGCAATTTGCCTTCCTACAAGATCGCCAGATACATGAGGCCGTGGGAACAGCTCAGGAGGTATTGCACTCTCTACATGTCAAGAAAATCAAAGGTATGATTCTTAAGGTTGATCTTTGTAAGGCTTTTGACAGAGTTCGCTGGTTGTAGTTAAGAATGTTGTTAAACCACCTGGGGTGTCCTTTTGCTTTCATTAAATGGATTATGAGTTGCATCACTAACATACCATTCAGTGCTCTGGTTAACAGAAGCACTTCTCCCTTCTTTCATTCTGAAAGAGGTCTCCACCAAGAATTCCTTTTGTCACCATTACTTTTTCTCCTCATTATGGAAGGGCTCAGCAGAATAGTCAAAGAAGAATTCAGAAGGGGCAGACTGCAAGGCATAAAAATCACAGATGACTGCATCTTGACACATTTGTTATTTGTGGACGATGTCTTGATATTTCTCAATGGTGGCATTGGGGTCCTGCTGAATATGAAGAATAGCTTCTCTCTATTAAAAACAGCTACCGGAATGACTATAAACTGCACCAACTCTACTTTGACAATGGCTGGATGCTCCCAGCACAAGATTCATTATGCTCTTCAAAGATTTCAGTTCTCCCACCTGAGACTGGAGGAAGGTCTCAAATATTTGGGATACACGCTGAAGCTCCTGGGATATAAAATAGCAGACTGGACCTGGCTTATTGCAAAGATGGAAAAGCGACTCAACATCTGGTATCATAAATATCTATCCAGAGCTGGTAGACTTATTCTCATTAAAAGTGTATTGGAGGCTACTCTGGTCTATTGGACGTCACTGGCATGGATTCCTAGGTGCATTCTCTTTATGATACATGCCTTATGCTGTAGATTCCTTTGGAAGGGTAGTTAGACCAGGAAATTTTTTGCATGGATCAAGTGGGATGCTCTAAACTTGCCAAAGAAATGGGGTGGCTAGGGCATTAAGAAGCTGAAGGATTTCTCCTCAGCACTAGCAGCAAAGCTTGGTTGGCAGCTCATTACAACTAGCAGTCTTTGGACAAAGGTGGTTGTTTCTAAATATATTGCCCCATTGCAAGTGATGGACTGGTTAAGACTGCCTCAAAGGCTCTCCACAAGGATTTCAATCATATGGAAGGCTGTTATCAAGTCTATGGACTCCATCAGAGCATGCATTACTTGGAAATTACATTTTGGATCAGTTGTGAGGATTGGGCTGGATCCATGGATTGGTTGTGGAAATGCTCGCAGGCTGCCAATAGAACTCACAAACCATCTCAATGCAGCAAATATCACTCACATTAGTCACATTGCAGACTCTAAGCATACCACTTTATTTCAACAAGCATGGAAATCGGCCCACAGTCTGAACATTCTGTATTAGTGGACTCAGACCTGGAATGATTATATCGAGGCCCTTACAGAAGCACACATCTGAATAAGTGAGGGCAAAGATGAGGTAATCTGGGCACTTTCGAAGACCGGGAGATACTCACCTAAGGAAGGCTACCTTGTGTTGGCTGAATCTCGCAGACCTCTAGCCATCGAGTCATGGTGGAAGAACCTTTGGAAGCTCAAAGCACCTCCCAGATGTAGACTCCTTATGTGGACAATATTAAAAAATAAAATCCCCACAGGAGACAACCTCCTCAAGCATTCTCAATATGGTCCATATTGGTGCTGTCTCTGTAAATGCTGCAATGAATCGATCTCTCATCTTTTTATAGAGTGTACAGCTGCACAAGAACTATGGCAATCTATTCTAATATCGGTGGCACCACAATGCAGGTGGACGGGAACAACTATCACAGAGGCATGGTTCGATTGGTGGACTATCGCTATCCCTACTAAGCTTAGGAACCTACCACTCCTCGTTAGTTGGGCTTTTGGATCACGAGGAAGAAGCTCATTTTCCAGAACATCGTCCCACATTGGCCCTCCATTGCTGCTCATGTTTTGTCTGATTTCGCCCTCATTCCGGATGACATTGAACCCTTCAGACCCCGCATTATTGCACCAAAGCCCATAAATCACCAGATTCCTTGGGCCTATTTTGACGGCTCCGCCTAGGAGGGAGGATGTGGTAGAGGCACCATTCTATATATTTTTGTTTCCCACCTATACAACATTCAAATGGGATTAGGGCGAGGAACAAATAACTTGCCGAATTAACCACCGCAAATTTTTTTGTTCAATTCGCTTTGGATAAACACTGTAGAGATCTACAATTATTTGGGGATTCTAAAGTTGTATGTGACTGGCTAAACAAATCTACAAGATGGTCTAATTTCCCATTGAGACACATTGTGGATGAGGCTCTGTGACTTATCTCTTTTTTTGACGCTTTTACATGCCATCATATTTATAGGGAATGGAACACAACTCCTGACAGATTATCCAAAGAGGATGCAGACAGGCCTCCAGGCACTTGGTTAATACAGGAACAGAGGGATGGCACTCATTATCAATACTACCATCGACCATATATGGACATCGCTGTATAGTATCGACTGATTGGGAGCCATGACATATTTACATGCTTTTTTTGTTAGATTACTTCATATGTAAATATACACGTTTTTAACTAGAGATGATCAACACTCTCAAAGTGCTGGACTATTATCTGGTAAATTATTATGCAGTATATTACCTGACATTGATGCCTCCCTACGTGGACATAAGGCATCCAAATTTTGAACACTTATATTCCTGAATCTTATTTTTGGACAAGCAACACCTCTCTTACAACATATGCATGCATTTACAACATGTAATATACTTACTTAATGAAAATTACGATTTTTCCAAGGGGAAAAAACTAATTATCATTCAATATCAAGATTATTCTAATTTCAATCTTAAACAAAACTAATTCTAATTCAAGTGATTCTAAACTTAATGAGAATAAACAATCCAACAAAATCAAACCTAATCACTAAGTCTAAGTCCCGGGATGCAAGCCAACAAGAATTCAAACTAGTCTTTTATCTTTCCTAACATTCAACTCTCAAACACTTGAAGGAAACTAAAAACTTCAAATTAATGTTCTCACACGTTTAAAAATCAAAGTTTATTCTAATTTAAAACTACAACAAATAAACTTAGAAAGCTTATTCCATGAAAAGCATTAACCTACAACTCACAATCCAACCATACTTCAACTCTAACTAAGTTACAACCATTAACATCTCGTCATATTATCATTGGACATTCATATAAAACATGATATTACAAAACCTGTCTAAGTACATAATAACTATGTATAAGTGTTTGGCCAATTCAATGTCTTTGAATTGTCAAGCATAAATTGTCAACCAGGGTGCGTAGATTGTTGAATTACAGGTGCACAATATGTGCTAGAAGTTATTTGATATGTCGTTATGCATTTGTTAGGATCTAAACTTAATATGGAGGTGGTGTTTGTTAATTATATTGGAGTTACAATCCTTAGAGTTATTAGCTAATTTCTTGGAAGTTAATCTCTATCTAATTAGGTTATGGATGATATGAGAGTGATCCTACTTGTATTAGGTTGTTTTGAGATTTTTGGTCTTGATTCTTTATGCTGCAGCTTCTAATTCACTAAGTGCAAAAAGAAATCTATTCTATCAATTGTGAAGAAACATTGTTTGAATTCAATTGTTTAGGAGAAAATTCTCACACTTTCACTTATTCAATTTTCATTCAAACAACATCTATACTATGAAATAAACATGCTTGAACTATGCTAGATAATAAGCAAATAAAGTAACCATGCAATACCAGGTATAAATCAATTCAAATGACAGACTAAGCTAGGTATGAAGCAGATGAAAGTACTTATGCAAATAACGATTCATTAACGAATTCATTATGCTGCATTTTCACACAAAACAGAGTATTCAAGGAATGAAAAGAAATCGAGTTGCAATTGGTTAAGACTTGTCACTGTTCATAGGGGCCCTCCACAGATCAGTTCACAATCTTCAATCAACGCAACGCATACACACAAACCCAATTCTATTGTTGGCAAACAAAATTCACACACTGTTTCAAAATTACATCATTCGGCACGCACCCAAATCACAGTGCGGCCATAAGTTTTTATAACAGGTCTCTGGCATAACAACATGAGTAATTTAAGCCTAATATCTTTATCTTAGATAAACTATATCGCTAAATCTTCAATTTGCTATTCCGAAAGCAAATTGATAAGATTTCGATTGAACCCGGATTTTGTTTCGGCGACAATCCTGCAGTTGACTTGGAGTTTGACCGTGATCTCCTGTGCTTATCTTAACGAACAGTTTCAAGTGGATAGGAAGGAATCCATGAGGAAACCATTCTCTATCCATCCGCATCCTTCGCTGCTGACCTGGAGCTTCTGAACCTAGCAAACAATGGAGGCAGCTACATAAATCTGGATTAGCTGCGGAAACAGACTGATTTGATAGCTAATTGCATTATTTAACAAAACAATAGGGTATCAAGTCAAACATGAATAAGAAGACATATTATTGCATACCTTCATCAAAAATTGGTGGATATGGCTTTATTTAGGTGGTAGATATATAGGAAAAGAGAGAAGTATTAGGAAAAAAGGGATGTCATGGAATCTTCAGACTCTACATTCCCCTAGACTGGAGATTTTGTATGTCCTCATACACTTCTTCCTTGTCAATCACCTGTGCCTTCTGCTTATCACCTCCAATTTTCACTGTTTTCTTCTTTTTGGCATTCTAGGTTTCCTCATGAGGATTTTGTATTTTAAGCTAATAATCTCTCTTTTCATAATTTTGTTTTCCTTCGTGAGCTTTTTCTTTTTCATATACCACAAGCTCAGATGAAGGATGAGATTGTCACTTTTTGCAATCTGGATCTCACTTTGTGTCTTCAATGCTTGATTCTCATTCTTGAGATACCAGTTCAACGTTTCTAATTCAAAGATCTCCTGCTTTAAGATGTTTGAGGTTGATTGTTCATTTACCTGGTTGCTCCCTTCTCCAAGACTCTGAATTGTTTCTTTGGTGGCTGTCTCTTTCCTTTCCAGTGACTCTATATAGTCATATATTTCCTGCTAAACAGGGTCAATACCCGGACTATGCACTGGGCTTCTTTGAGGTGAGTTGTATGGTTGTGGTGATACTCTCGGTGATGATCTCGGTGACCCTTTTGGAGAACTTTCAAGGTTTCCAATTGGCTCATCCTCTGTTAGTTCATTCTCTGTTGGCTCGTTCTCCGTTGGCTCATTGCCCTCAAGGTCAATGTACTCTGTAGTTTTTGAGATTGTCTGCGGAACTGTGCTTAGCCTTGTACTCCTCCTCAATCCTGAGGTTTGTATTCCCTGTACTTTTCTTCTTTTAGTCTCTGATTTTTCTTCTTGAGGAGGGGGCTTAGTTTGTGAGAATTCTTCCTTACTTCTGCTGGCTTTCTTTCCTCTAGGGTTTCCCCTCTTCATCCTCTGCAAAATCTTTACTATAGGCAACTCTTCTTCTGATACTTCTGTCTGAGTCTGGGGTGCCTGCTCCTTTATGATTTCTATGGTTCTCTTTCTTCCTCTGGGGACCCTGCTGTTGCTTGCTTTTTCTGGGGATTTTTCTTCAAAGTGGTTCCTCACTAGGAAACTCTCCCATTTATCCCCTATACTTTGGAGATGAAATTCGACCAATATTTTTATCAGGCCATGATGATACATGGTGTTTTCTATACACTGAATTTTCTTCTGAACGTTTGTAGACATTTTCTTGAGACTATTTAAGAGGAAGTAGGGAAGGTTCATTTGATGATCTTCAAGGAAATGCATCATCATCCTAACATGATAAAAATACATTTGCCGAAACCTACCCTCACAAGTGACAAACTTTTGAAGCACAAGTAGTAAGTTTCTCCATTTATTCTTAAGAGCAGTGCTGGGAATACCTTTCTTGTAGACAGTAGCGTCCATGTTCGGATTTTTGAGGAAGACTTTCCAATCCTCACCATCAATTCCTCTGTTCTTAAACCATTTGTCCCCACTCCTTGGTAGCTCAGTAGCCTCCGTGATCATGGACTCTATTATGGTGAGCTTAATGTCTCCTATTTCGACCTCAGTCCCATCAAATGAACGTGCAAATGTCTTGGTGACTTCTCTGTGAAAACCATTGAATTTTTCAATGAACCGCAACCATTGTTTCTTTTGCAGCAACTCCTTAGTCTGTGGGTACCCCTCCAAGAATTGCTTTCATGCTGGCTCAGTTTGAACAATTATCCCCATTATAAAGGATGATTTGCCTCGAAGAATGTTTACCTTGACAAGAAAATGGAGTTGGTAGGGTTTGCTAAGTGGCGGAAAGATGGGGTAGCTATGAAAGTTCAGAGGAGTGTAAGAATATGGAAGAACAAGTGAATTTTCATAAGGGTTATATGAATGAATCTGACTATTAGGCACATTTAAAGTGATGATTTGGTAATTACTTTGGCGGATTTGGAATGGGGACATGACATGACTTTTAAGTGGTGGCATATGATATTTTTGTCAGGCGGCCATCACCCTTAGGTTCTAATGATTGCATTTTAATGTCTGGCAGTACTATATCTTCTTAATCATATACACAATATAACCTTCCCTATTGTTAAATTAAAGTAGCACGTACCTTTGATCTCTTTTGCTAACCTTATTTGTTGTCCTCTGATCTCCTGCAGGTACTTTGCTTTGTTAGCTGTCCTTTAATCCAAATCACCAAGTGTCCTTGTAGGCTCAAAAATTTATTAGGCTGCAGAAACTTGTCGTAGCTACGGAAAGTTGTCTGAGCTGCGGAAAATTGTCCAAGCTGCGGAAAGTTGCTGATTCTGCAGCTGTGAAAGAAGAATAAAGGGACTTTATTATTATTATTATTTTTAAAGGAAAATTTGAAGTGCCAACAGAAATTGGTTTTCACTCTAAATTTTCTGTATAAACCTGCCAACAACATGTTGGTTTTCATGTTTATACCTCTTTTTTCTTTTTCATTTTTTTCTTCTTTTCTTTTCATATTATTATATATATGCATATATATACATATACATATAGATATATATATATATATATATATATCTGTGTGTATGTATATATGTATATGTATATGTGTATGTATATATGTATATGTATATGTGTGTGTATATATATTATAAGAGTAAATTGAGTAAAAATTTCTAAGGTGGAAAAGAAGAAGAATTCTTCTTGACCATCTTCAGTTCTGAATTATCTGGAAACATTTTAACAAATTCCTCTTTTGTTAATGGCTTTTGGTAAAGCTTGAGTCGATGCCCATTTACTAATAGATGATCCAAAAATGGATCCTGGATAAACCTCTAAGTCTAAAAGACTTCATATAAGAGGTAAAAGGTGCCAAATGGCACAAATCCTTTGTAAATCAGAGGAAAATGAAAATCACAGGATGCTCTCAGAAATAGTCTCATTGCAGAGATCTCCTCATTCTGAATCCAACGCAACTTGAATGGGCGAAAACAGACTTTAGATGAAGAAGTTATCATAAAAAGAAGTTCCCCTTTGTTCCTTGGGAAAGAGGCAAAAATATGAAGAAATAAGGCCTATCGAAGGCTTAAGTCAACAATAAACAGGAGCCATCAGATCTGGCCGATCAATGGTCTAGATCCGATCAGCAATCGCAATCGGCGGTGGCTATCGGAGGCAATCGAAGGCATAACATGCGATGGGATCGGCCGAGCGATATGCCGATTGCCGATATCAGCAGATCGCAATTGGCGATGCCACGAGGCAAAGACAGGACCCCGCGACGCACGATGTGCCAATCGCTGATATAGGTGGATCGCAATCGGCGTTGGCATCAGTCACGCCATATGGCTTACCCTGGGTCCCCTCGATATGCGACTTGCGATATATATATATATATATATATATACGGACCCGATGGGACGATAAACGATATTTGAGATATTTTGAAGTCCGGAAAATGCCAATTCCCTTTGTATTTGCGTATTTCGTTTATCAAACGAAATATAAAGGATAAAGCGCCGATGCGATAAACCAGACCCGAAAGGGATCCTTAAGGCTGTTAAATGTCATTTCAAATCCGCCCAAGGCCATATTTGTGGGATTTTAGTATTTTAATGTATTTCTAAAATACAAAGGGATAGGCCATTTGCGACATGTGATAGCGACTCCCAGGCGAACCCGATAGAAATATAAGGCGGGATTAAGGACTTCTGAAGTCCGATAAACAGAGATTTGGCAGGTTTTTCCCATGTTTGGTATGTTTTCCTGTGTAAGCCGAGAGTGGCTATATTGAGGGATTTCAAGCGCCGACGACCCATTCCATTACAGTATAGGTGGCATCCATCTTTGAGGGTGTTTAGCAACGATTTCTAACGCTCAAAGAAGGGATTTGAGCGGACTGTGGCTGGAAGACAGAAAGCTGAGAAGTGGAAATGAGCCAACAACGCCGATTTGGCTTAAAAAGCCACAAAACAACAGAAACAGAGTGTTTTGTGGGTTCATGTAGTTGATTGTTGGTTGCTGAAAGTAAAGCTGAGGTAGGAAGCTATGGCAAAAGAGGTAGCACAAAAGCAAAAAGGCAGCCAAGGGAGTCACTTGGAAGCCAAGTGAAAAGCCAAGAAGGTTGTGAACTGATAGAGGGTGTTGGAGAGGTAAATCCCCTCTACGGATAGAGGCGATCCCTACTAGCCCAACAAGGGTCTAGCAACAATCACACAATGCTGCTACGCATGTTCCTAGTTACAATTAAACAAGAGGTAAAGAGCACCTACTTGGATTCCTGCGCTGTCGTTTGACGAAGAGATGTTGCCTTCGCTCCTCCGCTTTGGCTGGTCACAATCCTCCGCAATCCGCGAATCGATACCTGCACACATGAAGAGGAAACAAACACAAGCGTGAAATCTAGTAAAAGCAACCATACATCAGTCAGACAAGATGTAATTCACATTTAACCATTGCGTAGACAAATGAGAATGGAACAATAATAGCAGTCATCTATTATTAATCAGAATAGAGAAGAGTACAACCAAATGTTCTGACGTCGGTAACCTTCTCAGGAGGGGCCAGTCAGCATGTATCTCAAGCATTCACCTTTGAGGATGATTCTCCCAAGACAAACAACTCTCTCTCTCACACAAATAACACAAAACAACCTTCCCTAAGCAATCAATCACTTCCACACCTAGCACACCACACCTATAGCAGCAATCTGAGCACTACAAGCTCTATACAATCCAAGCTATTCCAAGCTAAGTCTAACTAGCTGCTCATGGTAATGGTGGAAGTTTATATAGGAGAAGGAGTCTCCTAAAAGGGTGGAAGGATGAGCTTATCTTTGAGGGAAATGGTTGCAAAAGGTCGAACAGTCATGCCATAGAAAGGAGTCGATATTCACAAAGCTAACAACCAAGCCTGGAGTTATCTGGAAGGCTGGTTGTTTGAACGAATTCGCCCAAACTGGATCAGCGCGGATAATGAGGAAACTGTCGCGCTGTCGGCGCATCTCAATAACTGGGACAGTCGTGTCAGCGCGGAAGCACACGGGAAAGGTGCGATGTTCACCAGCGCGGGAAAGGGATGTTCTTCCGCGCTGGCAGCGCGCGGAATGCACTATGGAGCGCCAGTCATCGCGGGTATTTTTCTAACAGACGCGCTGATGCATAAAACTTTGGAAAAAAGGGGTTTTAGGGCTAGTTCAGAAGGCATGAAGCTTAGTGATTGACACAGCAGGGTGACTGACAGGAAGGCAGTGACAAATTACTGTGTAACAGATGCCCCCTAAAGCATGAAGACCAAGAGAGTGGGAGGGGTGAAATGCTTTACAACACACGCCGAACTGGAACATCACCAGGAAGGACCGAAACATCTCTGATAATCAAGTACATGCAGTCTAGGCATGGGCGCAGCCATCCAAAAGACATGCGAAAAGGTCTGTGGAATGGACGCAGCCACCCAGCTAAAGAGACCATAATAATGATAAGGTATGGTCGCAGCCATCCATGAAGACTCAGGTATGGGCGCAGCCATCCATCAATGAGTCATGTAATGATCATCCACAAAATCGCAACCTGGCCCACAACAGACACGGATCCAGGGTCTTGCGCTCCGTCCCGATCCGAACAAAGTACAAGTTCAAACATGTGAATATATGAGTCGAAGTCGAACATGCATGAACATCGTCTGATTACCAGTCAATGGTGAAAACTGTTAACAGACGCGAGAGGTACCACCAGTAATGACAATGGCCCTCAAGGTACTATAGGTACAATCCGCGGTATGTGAATCAATGAGCTGGTGTCGAACATCCACGGAATCATCCGATCGGAGGCCAATGATGAAAACCTCTCGTCGAACACGAAGAACCTGCCATTGAGGCATGCAGGCTCTAAGGCACCTGAAGGGAGTCTCTAAGTCGCCTTCCCGGATAATGAGCTGAAGTCGACAGGAAGTGACCTTGATCGAAGGTGGGCCATAATGTTTCCCACATCATCGACGCGAGACAGAGGAAAAATGATTTGTGTGAGATAGCAGATGAGGTTGTATTATTACAAAAGTCAACTTCTCTTGAACATATCGGCGGCACTGTGGCGGGCTTGGCAGTATTTGACATCAAATGAGTAAGGGTCATGGTGACCGGGCAATAAGCAGATGAGAGGTCAAATAGGATAACCCAAACCCACGGAGGCCAGTGAAAGATAAGATGAGATGGTCCCACCCAGACACGAAGCAGAAGAGTGCCATGTTCAAGAGCGACATACTGCCGACACGACTACGATTACAGTTCCATTTTCCCCACCATTTCTGGCAGGTACCCCGATTATTTTTGGATGACAAGCTTGACGGGGATAGCATATGCTTGAGGAGTGTCATTTCGACAATACCCGATGTCATCAAATGTTTAACGAGCCTGACAAAGGAAAAACTCGGCGTCTTTTCTTGTTTAGAGAGCCTGAAAAGACAGCAAAAAGAAGACTCCAGGGGGGTCCTTTTTCGTACAGTTGTGTCTCTCGAGCCCGAAAAAGTATAAAACTATGCTCGAAAGAACCGCCCGGTCATTACGACCGAGGAGTAATTTTCGTAAATAGTGCTTTTGACCTGAAAAAGTAAAAAAGCGGTCAAAAACACGTCGTTTTAGGGCCTATAACGAGTGTGAAACGACAAACACCCGGCAATCTTTTTAAGTTACACGGTCCGAAAAAGAGCTTAAAATGACCGCCTCCCGTTCCTTTTAACGAGCTGAAAGGAGGCTCGGCTATCTTCTCTTGTTTAATGTCGGAAAAGAGCTTAAAGACGACATGTTCCGGGACCATATGAACGGAGGACCGTCATGACCAAGTCGCTGTATTTGAACCTGCACAGAAGCACTACCCGCATAAATCCATTCGATATGTGTAAAAAACATATTAAAACATGTATTTAACAAACTCAGGGCTAAAATTATGGTTAAAAATGGCAAAACCCCAAAAATATGGCAAGTTTATGAGTTTTTACTATAAATAGAGGGGGGTAAGAAATCATTTTTACCATTTTACTATTCTGGAACGTGAAGGACGTGGAGAAGCTAGAAAGTTGACGAAGTGATTTCCAGCTCGTACGGACACTATTTCTCGAACTGCTTCTTCCAGGTAGGTTCTCGTTCCCTTGCCCTGCATTTTGGTCGTTTTTGGTAGGATTTTAACGGTTAAATTTGCCCAATTGGGTGAATTTTTGGTGCATGGATGCGCCCTCGGTCAGCGCGGATATCCCACGCGGGTCCGCGCTGACCGAATTAGAACAAAACGTGGCCAACTTCGGGTCAGCGCGGAAAACCCGTGTTCTTCCGCGCTGACCTCGAAAATTAACAAAGGGCTGCTGCGGCCAGCGCGTCTGTTTTTAAAACAGCCGCGCTGGCGCGAAAAAATTATTTTGTTTCAAAATGGACGTAAAAATTCCAATGCTAGCGCTTCTAATTGGTTTCTATGGCTTGTGCAGGACACCATGGCTTTCGTTTGGCAGGAAAGAGTGCATGATGTGGAAGATGTAGCTGCTTGGGGGAATGTGGATTGCTGCAATGCCATGCGAGCTTGCAGTTTTATGAAATTTTTTCTCACACCTCGCCTAAGAGCTCAACATGATCTTCTCGAGCTACTGATCAGGGCATGGAACCCGGTGGATATGAAATTCACTATCCGGGGTCAGGATATCGAGTTTGACCACATGGATATCTTCTTTTTGACTGGGTTGTCACGCCGGGGTGAGCGGCCCATCATAGAGGGACAGCGACCTAGCGGCGGCACGCTAGATGATCTGATGGTTCGGGTATGTCCGGAGGCTGAGAAAGCGCGAAGCGGGAAAGTAGCAATCCCCACAGTGGGAAACATAGTGCTTCGCACCATCCTGTTCATGGTGACCCGGGCAGCGGGTAGTATGGCCAACCACGAGGCCTCCAAGACTCATCTCCTGTTAGCTCTCGATTGCCTTGAGCCTACAGTGTTTGATTGGTGTACAGCAGTGACCAATAACATGAAGAGGCAGCTGAGCAACTGTCGTCGCGGGGAGACAAAGCAGTTCGGCTACGGGTCCATCTTAGTCCCGCTCATTCTAGAGCGAGTGCCAGCCATGCGGCTGCAGACGATGGCTGTGGATGCTCCCAGGGATCCTCGAGAGACGAGGGCCTCACGATGGGCTCGAATCATGCCACGCAGAGGTGGCGGCCGGCCACATAGCTGGGGAGCATTTTTCCGAGACTGGCTGGAACAGCAGGAGATTTTTGTGGAGGACTGGCCATATGCGGGCATGGATTTCCGCAATGACCCTGATCTGGCACTGCCCCCAGGTGAACAGTGGGATGATGCAGGTATAACCTCTTGGCTTTTGAATTTTTTAAATGTTTTTTGGATTTTTAATGTACATGTCTTAACAAATGTCATGGTATGCAGATGTGGGGCCCACTAGACCGATTGGCCTGGCTGCCACGGCATGAAGAGAGGGACAGGGAGCTGGAGCCTTGGCCCTAGTCCCTCCAGGGGTTGACACGTCAGTGGCTGTGATCCGCAACCTTGAGGGGTTGCTGGAGGGGGTGCCTGACTACCAGGGGGTCGAGGAGGTCCCCATAGAGCATCAGATCCATACAGTGGGGGTGCAACCCAGGGTGCACCGCCTTCTGAGGCGGGTGGCACGAGCGGCTGTGTACTACAGAGAGCATCATCCAGCCGAATAGTCACCTAGGCTTTATTTCCACTGTCATTTTGAGACTCATGACTTAGACATACTGATTTTTGGACATATACACTTATTTTTGAGCGCCTCAGTGCGCCACACGATATATATATATATACATACCGGTTTTTGGATGGATCATTGTTACATGTGATGATGTTTTGTTTATGTTATGCAATTGTTCAGTACAATTGTGATCTTATGTATGAATTTGCATGACGAATGACCCATGATTTTTATGTTTTTTTTTTTTTTTTTTTTTAATGCAAGCTTAAAAGCACTCATATGCAAACTATGCTTGAAATGATTTATTTACATATGCTTCACTCTATTATGCTTTCTATGTCTTCTTGTATGATGTTATCTGTTTCGCAAATGTCTATCTAACACATGATTTGCCAATGCATCAGTCAACGTGTTTAGTCGTCTCGGAATATGCTGATATGTAATATAATCGAAATTCCGTTCCAACAATCTTGCACGTAGGTACAACCTTAGTATGCGTTGGTCTCTGACGGAATATCGCCCGTTGAGTTGATGGACGACCAACTGGGAGTCCAGGTTCACTATCAATTCTCGGATGCCGAGGTCAACCGCTTCGGCAAGTAATTCAATTACAGCGCTGTATTCGGCAACGTTGTTAGTGGTACGACCTAGGCAGACACCCTGAAGGTCTACCAATTCTCCGTGAGGATCGTAGATCACCCACGCCGCAGATGACAAATTGCAAGTACTACGGCAGGCGCCATCAGCGAAACCAACATAAGGTGCACTAGACATCTGCACAAGAAGAAGAAAACACAATAAGAGGCAAACACGCTTTCACACCAAGGCAAAAACGAAAACATGCACAACACACAAAACACACGTATATACAAAGTGAATGCGCGAAGTTATGCATAATATTTCTTCAGATACAGCCCGTTGCGGGGCTTGTCCAGAGGATTTCCTTCATAATCAATCAACTCATATGCGCCCTTTTGTAAAACTCTTTTCACGATGTAGGGACCTAACCACATGGATTCGAGTTTTCCTGCCCCCAGCTTATCCTTAGCTTGATCGTAGAGCAGTACTAAATCTCCCTCAACAAAGGAACGAGGATGAATATTCTGATCGAAGTGAGCTTTGACTCTCTTCTTCTGTGCTTCGATAGCCAGAGAAGCCAAACGACGAGTCTCGTCTAACCGTTCTAAGTAAAGAAGCCGTTCCTCCACCGGAGTGGTGTTGGGAAGCAACTCGACAGCTAATTTTAATGAAGGAATCTCGCATTCGACGGGAAGGGTAGCCTCCAGTCCGTAAACTAACTGAAATGGGGTAAAACCGGTGGCATCCTTCACCGAAGTCCGGTAGGCCCACAAGGCTGGGAAAAGCATAAGGTGCCAATTAGACTTGTGCGTATTGACGGTGCGTTGAAGCATGGTGATCAAAACTTTGTTCACGGCCTCGACTTGACCGTTGGATTGCGGATAGTACGGTGTCGAACTATCTTGGCGCAAGCCTAGTTGGGTTGTCAGCTCCGTCATCATATGATTTCGGAAATGCTTTCCATGATCTGTAACAATAGCTTGAGGGACTCCGAAACGAGTGATAATATGATTGAATAAAAACTGCGCCACGGTGTAACCGTCTTCGTTTAATGTAGGCATTGCTTCGGCCCACTTGGTGAAATAGTCCACAGCAACGATAATGTACCCATGCCCCCCGGCCGAACGAGGGTTACAGGACGTATAATCGATGCCCCATTTTGCAAATGGACCTACGGTTACGACAGGGTGCAGTGGTGCAACAGGTGCACGCATCTTCCGGTGGTAAACCTGGCATTCGTGACATGCGCGTACAACAAGGATGCAATCCTTGAAGATAGAAGGCCAGAAATAACCAGCGCGGAGGATCTTCTGAGCGGTAGCATATCCGGACATATGGCCGCCACAAGCGCCAGAGTGGCAGTCATTCAAAACTCGCTCAGCCTCCTCAAGGGTTAAGCATCGGCGAAGAACAGAATCGACGCCGAGGCGGTACAGGGTATCGCCCAAAATGCGGTATGGTTGAGCTTGGTGACGAATCCGTCGTCGAGCCTCTTTCGATGTATTGGGACGAAACGAGGACGTTTGCAAATATACGATAATGTCCCCGTACCATGGGTCGAGAGTGCTGATGAGAAATAGCGTTTCATCCGGAATATGTTCCTCTGAACGAGATGGTGTAGACCGAGATGGTAAGGAGCAGAGTAGTTCGGCGAAGACCAGTGATTTCTTAGACTTGGCTGCAGTGAACTCCAAGTCGAACTCTTGGAGGATTACGATCCACTTTGAGTATTTGCCCCCCAGCAACTGACGTGACAAAATATAGGTCATGGGGTTGCAATTAGAGATCACGGTCGTCGTGCGCAACAGGATGTAATGACGGAAACGTTGGACGGCACAGACAGCTGCCAATGCCAACTTCTCGACGTATGCATAGCGAGTTTCCGTATCCAAAAGGTTGCGGCTAAGATAATATACAACATGCTCGGTGCCATCATCGTCGTCTTGCACTAAAACCATGCCGATGGTGGTATCGGCGGCGGCCAAATAGAGGGTGTAGTCACGGTGGTAATTTGGAGGTCTTAGGAGCGGAGCTGAGACCAGAAGGTCTTTAAGATGCTCAAAAGATTGCTGAGCGATAGCGTCCCAGCGAAAGGGCGTGTCTCGCTTCAAAAGTCGCGTGAAACCCTTAGCCACCTCGGCATAATTTGGGATGAATCGTCTGAGAAAATTGGCTTTCCCCTGCAAGCTCTGTAACTGCTGTAGGGAGGCAGGGGGAGGAAGATTCAAAATGGCCTCGACTTTAAGGGGATCCAAGCGGATGCCTTCCCGGGAGACGATAAATCCGAGCAGTCGGCCAGATTCTACGCAGAAGACACACTTATGCGGATTGAGTCGAATACGGTAGTGTCGACAGCGGAGAAAAATTTCGCGTAAATGAGATGGATGGTCTTGACGTTTAGCTGAATGAGCTGGTAGGTCATCCAGGTAAGGCTGTACGATGTGTCGGATATCATGAAAAGCATACGACATCGCACGCTGGAAAGTGGCACCGGCATTTTTGAGACCGAAAGGTAGCTTCTTGTAAGCGAAGGTGCCCCAAGGACAAATGAAAGCAGTCTTGTGCTGGTCTGCGGGGGCTATGTTGATCTGGTTGTAACCAGAGAAGCCGTCCATAAATGAATAAATTTCGCTTCCTGCGCAATCGTCGATAAGCTGATCAATAAAAGGCGTAGGAAAGTTATCTTTTGGACAAGCGCGATTGATGTCGCGATAATCAACACAAACCCGAATAGTACCCTGTTTTTTATTCACAGGGACTATGTTCGAGACCCATTCCGTGAGAGGAATGGCATAGATGAAACCAGCTCGAAGAAGCTTTTCAACTTCGGCCTTGATGGCTGCAGCCTTTCGAGGGTGCACTGGGCGTAAACGCTGACGAACAGGCTTAGCGCCGGGATAAGTAGGGATTTTGTGCTCCACGATACTGGGGTCAATGCCGGGCATTTCCTCGTAAGACCATGCGAAAACGTCACGAAATTCACGAAATAAATCAGTGTAAAGTTGAATTTCCTCAGGAGTGCATGTGACTCCAATATGAATATTTTTGACCACCCCCGTTTTGACAGAGATGTCGATAGCCAGAGTTTGCGTAATGTTACCCATGTTTCCTTCCGAAGGCACTTGATACAACTGAACAGGCGTTTGGAGAGGGATAGATGGGACACGTGAGGCAAACTGCTCGAGACATGCGGCCATTTCTGAATGAGGAGGGAGAAACGAAGAGCGATGGTGGTAATCTGACCAAGGGAGCTCCTCGGGAGACATAGTCTCAATGATAGCCTCGTCGGAGGGAAATGATTCCTTCAGGGGATCCGAAGTGGCCTCTCCTCCCATCCAAGGGAAGTGGTCATATGAATCGGGAACGCTGCTTGAAGAAGCAGGTTCAGGAGGTGGAGCCGATGCAGCGACTATCTCGATGTAGTTGAGCTCGGCGGGACTCAACGGAATCATCTCGCCCCTAGAGTCTTCCTGATTCAAGGGAGGGAGAACCCATGGATCGGAACGTACTGTGATCATGTTAACAGAGGCGAGATTCGGAGGTGGGAGGGGAAAGACTCCCATTAGAGAGGGATCTTTAAACAATCCAGCACCCACACTCACTAGTGATTTGGAGGTATGCTCTACGAATGGCACATTCCCTTCAGAAGAGGAAGCGAAAAAGGACAGCTGGTCCACAGTGACGATTTTCCCTTGGTGAGGAAAGCGAACGACACGGAACAAAGAGGAAGCCACGGCCTGCATGGCATACGTCCAACTTCGTCCAAGGAGGAGGTTGTAAGTGAGATTAGCGTCAACGACTTCAACCTCGACCTCTACCGTTTTCCCTTCTAAAGAGATAGGCAATCGCGGGAGGATACCATATGGACGAGATTCTCTTCCATCGAAAGCCTCTAGGGTGGTTGGAGACTGGCTCAGAGCAGGAGAACCAATAGCTTTCCAACAAGCCACCGACATAATGCAGGTTGAGGCACCTTCATCAATGACCGTACGATGAATCGTTTTGCCGTTGATGAGAACCTGTATAAGGAAGGCCACCTGGTGAGGCAATCTCGGCGTGAAACCTTCGAGATCAAAAGAGATTAAATCCGAATCTGCCGGGTCTATGCCACCAATCGCTGATAGCAGGGACTTCCTCTGAGAGGGGCAGCTCTGGAGGACTTCTAATGTGGACATAGCAGACGGAGCCTGCGCTAAGTCCTCGACAATGCTATAATGCTGTGCAGCACGAGCATTGGGATTATAAGATGACTTCCTGAGTACACCTTTGGGAGGGGGTCGGGGGATCGTCTCAGTGCTGGGCCTTTCGATGTGAAGGGGACCAAAACTAGACGGAGGAGCGCTGGAGGGAACTTCCGGCTCCTTCCCGGCTGAAGATGGATAATCTTTCGCTCGAGTTGTAACATGGATGGGGATGGTTCCAGCCATGAACACCTGAGAACCGAACGAGGAAGAGGATTGAGAAGGATCTGCCACCTGATGAGTCTGCTGGGATGGGAAAGGCTCTTTAAGCACGGCAGGGGACCCCGAAGCACCTTTCAAAAGCCGACTAACCTCGGACCGCCTGGGGCAATCTTTGGTGTAGTGATCCTCTTCGCAAATGAGACAAGGATACTTAGGCTTTCGTTTGGCTCCTTCCTCGGAGGGAGGTTTAGGAGGGTTCTGCTTAGGCTGTCCAGATTTATCTTTGGCCTTCCCTTTCTTTTTGCCTTTTGAGGATTTGTCTGCCGCGGTGGACTGAACGGCATTTACCTCGGAGGTATTCCCAGGAATGGATTGGCTCTGAGAAGCATTCTCGCTAGAGGCATTTGGTTTCTGCTTCCCAGAATTTGCGGCCGATTTCTTAGATGATGAGTTTACGGAACCAATGACTCCATCAACAGAAGGCTTTGGTGGAGCTTTGGGTTGTCCGGGCCTCGGGGCATCTGGCAAATACTCATACAAAGTACCTGACTGAGAATACACTAAATCCAGGTACTGAGCTCGCGCGATTGCTTGCTCCTCAGTTACACACGCCCCCATTGCGATATCTTTGGCAATTTTAGGGACAAAGGACGTGGTAAACCAGTCGGTCAGGAGTTGATCAGGGATCCAAAATTTAATCAAGCGACGACGCCTTCTCCATTCATGTATATGATCGGAGATGTGCGTTGCCGTATCCTGTTTTAGAGACGTGAGAAGATGGGTCCCAGTCTCGTACCGAATGGGTAACTGAAAATGAGTTAAAAAGGCCATAGCCAATGAGTTAAAATCAGAAAACATGCCGCGATTGAGTTCGATGTACCATTTAGCAGCTGAACCAGTGAGGGTCCTTTGGAAGAGGCGAAGTCGGATAGAATCATCAAGCCATGAGTTAGATGAGCACCAAAGGTGGTAAGTCATTACATGGGCCTGAGGATCCTCTCCGGCTTTGCCGTCGAACTTTGGACAGTCACCTGGTATCTTGGTTGGAACCGGTGGCCAATATGGATTATGCAAAATAGGGTCGTTTGTTAACTTGGACACATCAGGTAGTTCCAACGTTGCCAGAAATGGTAGCTGCGGGTTGAAAGACATCTGTGGCTGCGGATTCGAGGCGACATTAGGGTTCCACCCAGATTGGGGTTGCCCCCACGAACTTTGTCCAGACGGGCCCGGCCCAAAAGGACCTGATGCGTAGGAATTTTGTCCCGACGGACCTGGTCCAAAAGGACCTGGCGCATAGGGAGTTTGTCCGTAGGAGTTTTGTCCGTATGGATTTTGGCCATATGCGGACGGCTGTCCCTGTGTCTGCCCCCCAGCTCCCCAAGTGTTGGCAGCTTGCCCGACAGGTTGACCGTATTGATAATTTTGATAAGGAGTAGCCTGTGGTTGCTGATAATTTTGATAAGGAGCATACTGATTTTGCCCCTGGGGTGGCTGGTAGCCAGATGACTGCTGGGTCCCATACGGAGCCTGGTAGGCAGGCTGCGTTTGGTATGGAGGTTGATAACCTGTTTGAGTTTGAGGCCCAGAGTAATGTCCTTGAACCGGCTGGGGTTGAACCATATGTCCCGAAGGTTGACTTGGTCGGATTCGAGATGGACCTGGTTGGCCAGCAGGGTAGCCTTGCTGGGCGCCAGGTTGTCCATGTGCCACCAAGGGTTGTCTTTGCGGAACGGATGGTCGAATCGGCTGGATAGCTGGTTGACGCCGAGGTTGGCCAGCTTGTCCAGTTTGACGATGAGGGTGGACACCGGGTTGATTTGGCTGTATAGACGGTTGGCCCGTTTGTCCCCCAGTGTGACCAAATTGAGAAGAGGGCTGGGCTTGCTGCATGGCAGGCTGCCCTCCTTGGTGTATGGGCTGAGCAGAGGGTTGGCCTTGCTGTATAGCAGGTTGCCCCCCTTGCCCAGAAAGATTTGTGATTTGAGGGGTGGGTTGGCCCTGTTGAACATAGGGTTGTCCACCCTGCCCAGGGAATTGACCAGACTGGGCGGTAGGTTTGCCCTGTTGTACATAGGGTTGTCCACCCTGCCCAAGAGGATACCCTTGCTGGACTGCTGGTTGATTTGGAGGATTGTAAACTGAGCCAGTTTGTCCAGAGGGGTACCCTTGCTGGAAACCGAGTTGGCCTTGTTGAAAAGGTTGCTCCAGTTGTCCAGTGGGTTGATTTTGATATGCATACGGCGGACCTCCAATGCCCATGGGTTGTTCCTGGTAAGGTTGACCTTGTGGGCCCCCAGATTGTCCTGGGTCAGGCAGGCCGTAAAGTGGTTGCCCCTGGGGGGTTTGCCCGTAGAACGGCTGGCCTTGATTGGGTGGTCCTATGGGCTGCCTGGGAGGATCCCGGTTCCCTTTGAACATATGAGTAGCGTGATCGTACGTGACATTCAAGGGTTCCTCGTTTTCGTCGAAAGGGCGATGAGGAAGGCCTGAGATGCTTTCAAGGAACTCACCATTTTCATCATAGAAAAAGAAGGGACCTTCGTAATCCGAGTCCGTTATGGGTTCTCCATAAGCATCATATGGCCCTGATCCTGGAATGCCGCCAACAAAGGAACCAACTTGAGGGATTTCAGACGAGGAAACCGGTACAGCACTGACGACCGGAGTCGAACGTGCTACACAGACAGTAGGTTGAGTGGGAACTGAGGTGACGGGCGTGTTAAGCCCTGATGTAAGGGGTGTACTAAGGGGCTGCGAAACAAAAGGCCCAGTGGAAGCAGCAAGACTAGGATCCCATATAGTCGTAGAAGTCGTTCTAGCGGCATACCTATCCCTCACTGAGTGGTATCGCGGAGGGAGGGGAGAGGAAGCCGGGATCGGGGTCTCGATGTTTGTGACCACGGGCGTCTCACCGGTGCTAGAAGCTGCCTCATCCATGTGGGAAGAAGACATTGGAGACGACATACCGAGAGGGGTACGAGGGGTACGGGGGGTATAATCGGGCTCCCAAATAGGATTCCAATCCTCTATGTAATCTTCGTCGCCTGGGGCACGTACGTTGATAGGCCGGATACTCGGAACAATGGGAAGAGTACCGCTTACAACTGGTACCTCCGGAGCAACAGAGGACGGAGAACCTTGATCGCTTGGACCGGGAGTTGATGGGTCAGCCAGGATGACCAGACCCCTTAGAAAACCTAAAGGAAACTAACGATAAAACCCTACTCAAAACTATCGCACACAAGACCTAAAATAGGTGATGTTATCGTGGCCAAATTAGTTTTAAGACACAAGAACCAAACTTGACCTTTTCATATTTCGGGAGTCGAGAAAAGGACGAAAAGATGACTCCAGTCTCCTTCGAATGTTTTATGAGCACGAAGTGACAAGACGCTCACAGGCACCTTTTCGTTTAGGGAGTCCGAAAAGGATCAAAAGTGACTGCTCTGGAATTCTAGGTAGAGGGTGTGCCAAACTTTTCGCAAAACCACAGAATACTTTTTAGGGTACGGGTGGTCAATCTTCGTGAATGCTGTGTTCACTGCATTGCGAATCGTAGGGCGGCCGACTCGGCTTCCTATGGATAAAGGATAAAAGCCTAGTGGGGTCTCCCTATATACGCGACGGTACGTGGGAGCGCAGTCCGTGTTAGACCACTATCGAGTCACAGAAGGAGGAATCACCCAACCTAATGTGAAACAACAGTGACTATGTTTAAAGACGCCGGAACACGTCTCTAACCTAGACCTCTAGATATTTGCGTTTAGTTCCAATGCGTTTTTAGATTCATTTGGTTCATTTTATAGTTGATCTTGAGATTAAGTTTCGATTTCAAGCTCTATCGTATGTTCGCTCACAATTACCTAGATGCAATCTATATGCCAAAGAATTCCGTTTTATTCGATGAATTCTAGCTACGAGAGGGCAAGAAATTTTCTATCAAACAAAACAAGTACAAGCAACTTAATGCAACTAAAGCGAGGAAAGGAAACTTTTCTTTTGAAGATGCAAATCAATGAAATGTTCTTTTCCTTTTCAATTTTCAAAGGCAAAGCTACTAGTTTGATTTTCTTTTAGTGACACAAAGCATCTAAAATAATTTGGAGGAACCGGAACACCAAGTAAACTACTTAATGAAAGCACACAAAGTTCCCAAAACATTCAACCAAAGCTTCCAAATCAAAGGAAAACAAAGGTCTGCACAAGCTATGTAATCTAAGTTCTGTAAGACAAGCAAGGATTGCAAGCAAGGAGGAAGCGAAAAGAAACCACTTGGAAACACAATCCAAAACACTCCAACAATCACTGAACAAGTGCATGAACAGATCTGAACTTGGCTGGTCGAACAAACAAACAAGCTCCCTACGGTAGGCTTGACACACACGCAACCTCTAGATGTCCTAGAGTTAGAGCGCGAAATCAATAGAAAAAGGCAAACACCCGAAGGACGAAAGTCACAACCAGTCAACTAGAGACACAACACAATCCAGTAATTGCAAAAGTGATGGTGGGAACACGAACCAAGCAGAGAAAGCAAAAAGGGAAGGTATTTGCAAACTTAAAACTGAGCAAAAACGAAACCTTATGGAAACAAGCTTCGCAATCAAGCAGTTCAGAGTTCAAACAATGAAAAACAAGTCATCAGACAGGAGGAGAGAAGAAGGGAAAGTCACAGTAAGAGGTTCAGGAGACCAATTTGGTCAAAAATGAATTTTACAGGATCAGCGCGGGTAGCCTTCAGCAACTCGGCGCTGACAGGGGGAGGCCTGTAGCAACTTTGCGACGTCAGCGCGGAAAGACAAGAATAAAGCGCGCTGTCTCGGAAAAACGAGGTCAGCGCGGAAAGGAAACACACAGACGCGATGACAAGAAACACAAAGAAGCGGGGGCGCGATGCCAGCGCGGAAGGACACGAATAAAGCGCGCTGTCTCTGAGAACGAGGTCAGCGTGACTGTTAGACGTACAGGCGCGATGGAAAGAAAACCAAAGAACAGGAACGTGATGTCAGCGCGACTGTTTGGAATTAAAACGCGCTGAGCGCAAAAAACAAGCAAGGCCAAACTAAAAACTTCCCAAACCATATCAAGAGCTCTTTAACAATAAAGATGCTTCCCAGAAACGCCCAGAAAGTTCATAAGCAAAAAGACAATCCCAAAAACTCGAAAAGAGATCAATCAAAGCCAAACACAAAAGTGGACTCAAGAGACAAAAAGGCTGATCCCCAGCGGAGTCGCCAAATTGTTGGAGAGGTAAATCCCCTCTACGGATAGAGGCGATCCCTACTAGCCCAGCAAGGGTCTAGCAACAATCACACAATGCTGCTACGCATGTTCCTAGTTACAATTAAACAAGAGGTAAAGAGCACCTACTTGGATTCCTGCGCTGTCGTTTGACGAAGAGATGTTGCCTTCGCTCCTCCGCTTTGGCTGGTCACAATCCTCCGCAATCTGCGAATCGATACCTGCACACACGAAGAGGAAACAAACACAAGCGTGAAATCTAGTAAAAGCAACCATACATCAGTCAGACAAGATGTAATTCACATTTAACCATTGCGTAGACAAATGAGAATGGAACAATAATAGCAGTCATCTATTATTAATCAGAATAGAGAAGAGTACAACCAAATGTTCTGATGTCGGTAACCTTCTCAGGAGGGGCCAGTCAGCATGTATCTCAAGCATTCACCTTTGAGGATGATTCTCCCAAGACAAACAACTCTCTCTCTCACACAAATAACACAAAACAACCTTCCCTAAGCAATCAATCACTTCCACACCTAGCACACCACACCTATAGCAGCAATCTGAGCACTACAAGCTCTGTACAATCCAAGCTATTCCAAGCTAAGTCTAACTAGCTGCTCATGGTAATGGTGGAAGTTTATATAGGAGAAGGAGTCTCCTAAAAGGGTGGAAGGATGAGCTTATCTTTGAGGGAAATGGTTGCAAAAGGTCGAACAGTCATGCCATAGAAAGGAGTCGATATTCACAAAGCTAACAACCAAGCCTGGAGTTATCTGGAAGGCTGGTTGTTTGAACGAATTCGCCCAAACTGGATCAGCGCGGATAATGAGGAAACTGTCGCGCTGTCGGCGCATCTCAATAACTGGGACAGTCGTGTCAGCGCGGAAGCACACGGGAAAGGTGCGATGTTCACCAGCGCAGGAAAGGGATGTTCTTCCGCGCTGGCAGCGCGCGGAATGCACTATGGAGCGCTAGTCATCGCGGGTATTTTTCTAACAGACGCGCTGATGCATAAAACTTTGGAAAAAAGGGGTTTTAGGGCTAGTTCAGAAGGCATGAAGCTTAGTGATTGACATAGCAGGGTGACTGACAGGAAGGCAGTGACAAATTACTGTGTAACAGAGGGCATAAAGAAGCCAGAGACGAAGAGCCAGAGCCAGAGCCAGAGCTAGAGCCTAAGAGCCAAAGTTAGAGCCAAAGAGCCAGAAACAAGAGCCAAGAGCTAGATCCAAGAGCCAGAGCTTCAAGAGCCAAGGGATAAAATGGTGTCTGAACCCACTGTTTTTGTGTAAAATAGCAGGTGTTAAGCCAAGAGCTTGTAAAAAAGACTTATACCATAATCCTAGAGAGCCTAGTTGAGTTGACTAGAGCTCACGGTGATGTAGCCCAAGAGTTGTGGGTGAACTCCTAATTAATTTGCTGTCTTATGTGTTTGTTTTTACTACTGCATTATTCACTGTTATATGCATTTATATATAAGTTTAAGCACATTCACATATCAGCACAAACAACAGATTTTAAAGCATATAATCAGTTAAAAACAATTATCAACATACACTATATTGTCAAGCATTTCTTAATTTTGCATTGGTTAATCAAATAGACTTGGGAATATTCAAGCTTTGGAAGTGGGAGAGGTTCTTGTAAGTTAGACAAGAAGCCTAAGTGCCCCATTTTCAGATCAGGTGGTATCAGAGCTTAGGATTGATTAGCCCCACATTCAAGGAAGGTTATATCAGAATGCTTGATTGAAAAAGCAAAGACTGCTTGTCTGAAAGGTGTTTGAACATCAAGAGGCTGATTGTATGCTTGTTTTGCAGACTGACTATTTTTTGAGTTTGTAGAGGTGAAGGGAAGGCTACTGATAGCTCAGTCCAGGAAGTACAAGTAGGAAGAAGGGCTGAAGGCATTCTTCTATCCCAAAGGACCTCAAGGCAATTCAAAGCACAAGAGGCTTGTTGCAAGAGGTTGCTTAAATAAGCTCTTTATTTATCTTGTTGAAGTTTTTTTGTTCATTGGCATAATGACAACTTCTACAAGTGGGTCCTCAAATTCTGCGTTCTTCACAAAATTCTTTGATAAAGACATGAAGCAAGAATTGTCCACCATGATGGATATGGTGAGAAAAATGTATGAGGATGGAAGGAAGAGCAGTAGACTTAGAGAGTAGTTGAATTCCGTGGAGGAAGAGAAGCAATTGCTTTCTGACAAATTGTAGGAAATGGAGAGGCAACTTCATATTGCAAATATGAACCTAAAAAGGATGCATGAGTTGGAGACACAACTCTTTGTTGCCCAAGAAGCCTTGGTCAAGTATTAGCTTGAAGAAGAGGTAAACCATTCCAGTTTGTCTTCAAATTCCTCTAAGGATGCTTATATTGGTTCTTTTGAAAAACATACTAGAGGCATAGGTTCCAAGCTAATGTCCAAGATGGGCTATGAAGGAAAAGGCTTGGGTAGACATGCACAAGGTATTGTTGAGCCAATAATGATTGAGGAAAGGCCTAAGTATTTGGGTCTTGGCTATGGACAAGCTCATGGAGAAAGTTCCAAAGCTGCCATGAAGGCCATTGAAACAGCTCCAAGAAGGGGTTGCATTACAGAGTGTGAAGATTGTATTCAGGAAGAATGCAATAGCTTGAAACATCATTTGCAGGATGCAGGTGTTCAGAAGCACACACTTGAACCAGAGAGTTGGGGAGACTCCAACAACCTTGAAGAGATTGATGGTGTTCCAAAGGGAGCCACTTCTTCATTTGCTTCACCTCTGCATGAAGGCAATAAAGGTGAAAGAGAAAGGTATAAATCTGGTTCTAAACATTTTCCTTTTGATTGTGCAAAGCATGATAAATTTCCACATAAGCATGGGGAAAGAGTTGCATGTTCCTTTTGTGGTTTGGATAACCATAATGTTTCTAGATGTTGGAAGAGAATGGCCACATACAAGAAGCAAAAGAAGGAAAAGAAGCAAGAAGCGAAAGGTCCATTGGACAAGGCAAATCATGCTATCAAGAGGATGCACATACAGTGCACTTACTGCCATAAGCAAGGACATCTTGCTGCAAAATGTTGGACTTTGAATCCAATAATGCTTCCAAAAAAGCTGAAGAAAGTGGAAAGAGAAGATGGCTGAAGTGGAAGTGAAGATTCCATGAATGATGTGTCTCAGAATGATTCACATGATGATGCTGATGTGTAGACAAAGGTAATACCTTTGAAAGGGATTGGTAAGAAACGGGTAGAGTTCTTATCCGATTAAGATTGCATGTCTATTGATGCATCTACATTATATTTCATTTCAGCTTCAAAAGTATAGTGTGCTTAAGTGAAAGTTGAAGGATGAAATGCATGCATGAGTATGAGATGCATGAACACATGGATGTTGATGATTTCCTTGTTTTTGAACATGTATGTGTAATTAACTTGCAGGGTTGATTGCTTTGACATGCATGTGATGCCATGTTGACTTGGGAGAAGTTAACTTGGTCTCCAAATGGAGATAATGATGAAGTGTTTCATCTTTTGAAAAGGAGTCCTAATGGTATTTTTCTACATGCTTGACTTGAAGGGTCATTTGTTTAAAGGCATGTTTTGTGGGCTTGTTATCTAGTCCATCATTTGTATGCAGATACAAGACATGGAGGTGTTCACAAGATGTGAAATCTATTTCTTTTGTTGAAGCAGGAGTTTAGTCCATCCAGTCGTTGTCTGTATACCTGTTGTTGTTAACAATTGTTGTTGGCAGCCTTTCAAATAGGTACAAATGAAAGTTTGTGGAGCAAGTGTACTTCACATTTGTTTGAGCCACCTTAGATCAATGATCAAGGCAAAGAATTTCAAACCACCTTCCATGACCATTTCAGCAAAAGTTCTGCAAGAAGGCAAGGAGGAAGACAGTTCTTCCCAGGTAGACCAGCCCATCCAAGAAGGGAAGTGGTCAGAAACTTTGGTTCAGAAGCACTATGCAAAGGAAAGTGTAGCGAGGCTGAAAGAAGAGGGTGAGTCACTCTCATTTACTGTTCAGATCAGTACATCAGTGTTTTGGAGACCAAAAGTTCTCTTAGTGGGAAGGCTTGATCCAAAAATGGATCCTGGATAAACCTCTAAGTCTAAAAGCCTTCATATAAGAGGTAAAAGGTGCCAAATGGCACAAATCCTTTGTAAATAAGAGGAAAATGAAAATCGTAGGCTGCTCTCAGAAATAGTCTCATTGCATAGATCTCCTCATTCTGAATCCAACGCAACTTGAATGGGTGAAAATGGACTTCAGATGAAGAATTTATCATAAAAAGAAGTTCCCCTTTGTTCCTTGGGAAAGAGGCAAAAATATGAAGAAATAAGGCCTATCAGAGGCTTAAGTCAACAATAAACATGAGCTGTCAGATCTGGCCGATCAACGGTCCAAATTCGATCGACAATCGCAATCGACCGTGGCTATCGGAGGCAATCAGAGGCATAACATGCGATGGGATCAGCCGAGCGATATTCCGATCGCCGATATCGGCGGATCGCAATCGGCAATGCCATGAGGCAAAGACAGGACACCACGACGTGCGATGTGCTGATCGCCGATATCAGTGGATTGCAATCGACATTGGCATCGGTCACGCCATATGGCTTACCCCGGGTCCCCTCGATACCAGACCTGAAAGGGATGCTTAAGGCTATTAAATGTCATTTCAAATCTGCCCAAGGCCATATTTGCGGGATTTTAGCATTTCAATGTATTTCTAAAATACAAAGGGACAGGCCATTTGCGACATGCGATAGCGACTCCCAGGCGGACCCGATAGAAATCTAAGGCGGGATTAAGGACTTCTGAAGTTCGATAAACATAGATTTGGTAGGTTTTTCCCATGTTTGGTATGTTTTCCTATGTAAGCCGAGAATGGATATATTGAGGGATTTCAAGCGCCGACGACCCATTCCGTTATAGTATAGGTGGCATCCATCTCCGAGGGCGTTTAGCAATGATTGCTAATGCTCAGAGAAGGGATTGGAGCGGAATGTGGCTAGAAGATAGAAAGCCGAGAAGCGAAAATGAACCAACAACGCTGATTTGGATTAAAAAAGCCACAAAACAACAGAAACAGAGAGTTTTGTGGGTTGATGTAGTTGATTGTTGGTTGCTGAAAGTAAAGCTGAAGCAGGAAGCTAAGGAAAAAGAGGTAGCGCAAAAGCAAAAAGGCAGCCAAGGGAGTCACTTGGAAGCCAAGTGAAAAGCCAAGAAGGCTGTGAACTGATAGAGGGTAGAAAGAAGCCAGAGATGAAGAGCCAGAGCCGAAGAGCCAGAGTCAGAGCCAAAGAGCCAGAACCAAGAGCCAAGAGCCAGATCCAAGAGCCAGAGCCAAGAGCCAGAGCTTCAAGAGCCAAGGGATAAAATGGTGTCTGAACCCACTGTTTTTGTGTAAAACAACAGGAGCTAAGCCAAGAGCTTGTAAAAAATACTTATACCATAATCCCAGAGAGCGTAGTTGAGTTGACTAGAGCTCACAGAGATGTAGCCCAAGAGTTGTGGGTGAACTCCTAATTAATTTGTTGTCTTATGTGTTTGTTTTTACTGCTACAATATTCATTGTTATATGCACTTATATATTAGTTTAAGCACATTCACATATCAACACAAACAACAGATTTTAAAGCATATAATCAGTTAAAAACAATTATCAGCATACACTATATTGTCAAGCATTTCTTAATTTGCATTGGTTAATCAAATAGACTTGGGGAATATTCAAGCTTTGGAAGTGGGAGAGGTTCTTGTAAGTTAGACAAGAAGCCTAAGTGCCCCATTTTCAGATCAATAGAGGAGTTTTCTTTTCATCAATAGTCCTGATTCTAACTGCACCATTGTTAAGGACATTTTCAACTTCATAAGGTCCAAGCCAATGGGTTTGGAATTTTCCTTGAAATTTTTTGAATTTTGAATCAAAGAGCAATGCCCAATCTCCCAGATGAAATTTCCTTTCTTTAATGTACTTATCATGCCATCTTGACCTCTGTTGTTGAACTAGGCTAGTTCTCTGGAAGGCCTCTTGTCTGATTTCATCGAGCTCATTTAGTTGTGTCATCCTTTGCTTCTGGGCTTCTGACAAGTCAAGATCTAACTGGATTGTTGTCTTATAGGTCTGGATCTGGAACTTTATGAGAATTAAGACTTGCCTGCCATAAACAAGTTCATAGGGAGTATGCCCTGTAGTATTCCTCCATGTAGTTCTGTAGGCCCATAAAGCTTCTGGAAGCTTTTCCACCTAGTCTTTCCTGTGTAGATGTACGGTCTTGGTAAGGATAGCCTCAATCACCTTATTTGTGGACTCAACTTGTCCATTGGCTTGTGGATGGTATGGATTTGACTTCCGATGTTTTATCTTGTATTGGTCCACAAGCTTCTGCACTAGTCTGGATGTGAACTGTGTTCCTTGATCTGTTACAATTTCTCTTGGGACACCAAAACAAGTAAAAATATCCTCAAAAAGAAATGAAACTACAACATTTTCAGTAGCAAAAGGAAGTGCTTTAGCTTCTACCCATTTAGTGACATAATCAGTACATACCAGAATATACTTATTTTGCTTTGAAGGTGCGCTGATTGGTCCAACAAAATCCAGTGCCCATTTTTCAAATGGTTTGATAAGTACCTGTGGTTGCAGTGGCATTTCATTTGAAAGAGTAGGTTTGCCCATTCTCTGACAACTGTCGCATCTTTTAACATATTCCTTGGTGTCCCTGAAAATCGAAGGTCAATAATATCCTAAAAGCAAGATTTTGTAAGCAGTTCTCCTGTTAGAAAAATGTCCTCCACATGGCTCATCGTGACAAGCTTTAAGTATCTCCGGTATTTCGTCCTCCCGAACACATCTTATGATGATGAGATCTGGTCCTATCTTGTATAATTCTTCATTTATCCATGAATAAGATGTGCTATTGTGGACTATTCTTCTCTTTTCTTTAGGGGATAAATGAAATGGAATTTTTCCAGTGGCAAAATAGTTAGCAATATCTGCATACCAAGGTGATTTAGTAGATACTGCAAAAAGATATTCATCAGGAAATTTATCTTCTACGGGTTGATCATTGTTTTCATTTTGTATTCTAGATAGAAAATCGGCAATTGTGTTCTGTTTTCCCGGACTATCTAGAATGGTTATGTTGAATTATTGTAAAAGTAGGAGCCATCTAGTTATTCTTCCATTGGTGACTGTTTTATTCATTAAGTATCTAATGGCAGAATGGTCTGTGTGAACAAAGGTTTCATAGCTAGTTATATAATGTCTGAATTTGTTAATGGCATGAACTATAACTAAAAAATCCTTTTCGGTTATAGTATAATTTAACTCCGCATGAGTTAAATTTTTACTGGTATAATAGATTGCATAAGGAGTAAGATCTTTTTGTCCTAATACAGCTCATAAGGCTGAATCTGAAGCATCTGTTGAGATATGGAAAGGCAATTTCTAGTTAGGTCCTTTTAAGATGGGTGCTTCAAAAATTCTCTTTTTCAAAGTTTCAAAGGCAGCTTGACATTCAGAATCCCAACTGAATTCACAGTATTTGGTGAGTAGTTTAAAGAGTGGGGATGCAATTTTTGTGAAGTTTTCTATAAATCTTCTATAGTATCCAGTAAAACTGAGAAAACTTCTAACATCCTTTTGACAACTTGGCACTGATAACTTAGAAATGACTTCAACTTTAGATGAGTCTACTTTGATTCCATCTCCTAAAATATGATGACCTAAAACAATTCCTTCGTTAAACATCATGAAGCATTTTTCATGGCTTAATGAGAGATTTGTTTCTTTACATCTTATTAAGATTTTTTCTAAATTTTCTAGTGCTTCATTGAAAGAATCCCCATAGATTGTGAAATCATCCATGTACACTTCCACACAATCATGAATAAGGTCAGAGAAAATGCCGAGGACTGCTCTTTGGAATGTTGCTGGAGCATTACATAACCCAAAGGGAAGTACCCGGTAAGCATAAGTTCCCCATGGACAAGTGAACGTGGTTTTATCTTGATCTTCAGGGGCTACCTGAATCTAGTTATATCCACTGAACCCATCCAAGAAGGAAAAATATTTTTTTCCTGCTAAAGTGTCTAAGACCTGGTCTATGAAAGGTAACGGAAAGTGGTCTTTTAATGTTTCTTTGTTTAATTCCCTGTAATTGATGCATACTCTCCATTTTCCATCCTTTTGAGGAACTATTACTAGGGGTGAAACCCACTGACTGTCGGATATTAGATAGATGAAATTTACATTTAATAGTTTATGCAATTCTTCCTTTACAATTTCTTTAGGTTTCGGTTCATTATTCACTGAGGTTGTCTAACTTGTCTTGCATTTTGTTCAATGTAGATATGATGTATGCAAGTTTTAGGATCGATCCCTCTCATGTCAGTGTATTCCCATGCAAAAGTAGAAGAATATTTGTATAAAATTTCTATCAATTGATTCTTTTGCACTTCTCCCAGGTTTTTATTGACATTCAAGGTTTTTCTTGGAAAGATTTCTATCGAGGAATTCCCAAATTTTTCCATGGAGAGAAATGATACTTAGATGAGAGATACTCATTTCGATTACGATCATAATGTGATGAAGATTCATTATTTTCCAATAAATTTAAAAGTTGGTCTTCCTCCTTTACTTGTTCAGTAGCGAAAATAGGTTGTATATCTTCTTCATCTTCTATCCATTCTTCAGTTTCTGTATCTATTGTTGTTCTTGCAGGGGGATATAATGTAAATTTATTTGTGGAATTTCCATTTGAGATAAACATATCACCTGATCTACAACCGATGAAAGCATCAGCTGTAGCCAACCAAGGCCTTCCTAGAATTAATGGATGTCCTCCTAAATTATTCTTGGGTGTTAAGACCATGAAATGAATAGGATATTCCCAAGAATATAAGGATACACAAACATCTTCCAACACACCATCTAGTTTAATAACGTACCTATTTGATAATTGCAACAAGGTTGGTGTGTACTGAAGGTTAGGAAGCCTAAGTGTGTCCATAACTTGTTTACTCATTATGTTTATGCCTGCTCCTAGATCAATTAATGTGTTTGGTATTTCAGTTCCATTGATGTGAATTTTTACAATGGGGCTTCTTGGATCTAAATATTTTTGAATTGTTGTCTTCCCCATCATAATGTTTGCAATTTTTCCGACTAACTGAATTCTTTTTATATCTTTTCTTCTTCTCCCTGATCTTTGTGTACTTAATTCCTTAATTGTTTTTGCAAAAATTGGTATTTCTTTTATGGCTTGTAATAAAGGAATCTTAATACAAACATTTCTCAATTCATCCATCATATTGTAATCAGGCAAGATAATTTGTTTCTCTACTCCTTCATCGATTTTCAACCTTTCTGGGAAAGGTGGTTTAACTGATATCGAGGGTTGTTCTATGATAGGAGTATTTATTGGAATTTCTTCTGCTTGTTTATTTTCTTTTTGAGGGAGAGAAGTCTCCCCTTCTTCTGATTGATTTTTGTGTTTTTGAAGATTGAATCTTGTTTCTTGAATGACAACAAGAGGTTTTCTTGGTAATACTCTTCCAGACCTTAATTGGACATTGTTTAGGTCTAGTGGAGTTATTACATAAGTTTGAGGATTCTGACCCTCCATGTTGTACACTGGTTGTTGTGGTATTTTATTATTAGGATTCGAAAGTGGTTGAGCGGGTAGTTGATTTGATTTTTGTGGAAATGGTAGGAAAAGTTGTGGGTTTTGATTATGAATTGGAACTTGTGGCAATTGATTAGCTTGAAGAATTTGATTAGATGGGGGTAAGAATTGTGGTGGAAGGTAAGATGGCGAGTACTGTTGATATTGAGCATAGGCTCCATAAGGATTTTGCCATCCTTGATTCCAAGGTTGTGACTGTGGTAGAGCCCAAGGATGCCAGGCTGAATTCCAATTATTTTGTGAAGACTGGGCAAATTGTTGTGGTCTAAATCCTTGTGATTGATTTGGTTGGGGGTTTTGCCATGGTCTTTTGGCTATAAAGTAGAGAGGGTCTACTGGTTCTGAGATTCCTTCATCATTGAATACGACCTTAAGACCTGGTAAGGATGGACATTCCTTCGTATCATGATTATCTGCACATATGACACATGTTTCTATGGCTTTTGAGTCTAAGGGAAACTCTCTTAGAGCATGCTTCTTCCGACATTTGGGATAGAAGATAGATAATGCAACATATTCAGAATTTTTCTTGTTTTGTATTTTAAGGGTGTCTATCTGCTAACTTAGGCTCCCTAAGATATCTGTTTTGAAGGTGTCAAGAAAATTTCCTATTTCTGCCCTGCTGACTGTCCCGGCTGCAAACTTGTTAATTCTTGACAAGAGTGGGTCTCTAGGACTCCTTCCAACTCGTGCTTTACCCCTTGAGATATGTACACATAAATCACAAATATCTACGAATGGCAGTTGGGAAATATCTCATTTCCCAGTTAGGTTAAGGAGATCGATCCATTCATCTTTAATAGCTCTGAGTAAGAGAGCTTTTAAGGTTTCTTCATCCAAATTATCCATTTTTGCTCTTTTAACATTATAAACAAACCTTTCTACCAAGTCTTCAAGATTTTCATCTTCTTTTTGTTTCATTTTGAGGACTTCATCTTCAAGGTTACTAGGCATACAATAATCTCTATATTTTCCTAAGAAAGCCTCTTTCATTTGTTCCCATGTTGTTGTAGAATGCTCTCCTAGACTCATGAACCATTTTAATGCTGAGTCTTTTAATGTGGCAGGGAACAATTTTAACTTTTGAGCATCATGCAGATAGTCAGATGATTTGCATAATACTTCGAATCCGAAGAGAAATGTCTCCGAATCTTCGTTTCTTTTCCCGTGGAAATTAGGAAGAATCAAGTGTGATATATTTTTCATTGTGAGGGTTGTATCTTCATCAGGAATAGGGAATCCTGAAGGATATTGATTTCCTCTGCCTCTACCCCCTCCTCTACCTCTACCTCTTCCTCTTCGTCTTCCTCCAATACTATCTTCTTCGCCATGGACATTGTGTACTTCTCCTTCCCCTTCTTCAGCCATGATAGATTCTTTGGAGCTAATATAGTGTTCTTCTAATCTTTCTGGTTCCTCTACCAATGGTTGCTCAGAATAAGTTTCCAATTCCTCTTCTTCACTAGGAACTTCTATTTTTTCTCCCAAAATTTGCTCACTAGTGGAGGATAGAAATATTAATCCTGTAGTTGGGGATGTAGGATCTTCTTTAATTACAGCTTCAGTAGAAGAAGTGGGTGAAGTTCTGGATTGGATTTCTGATCTTGAGATTTCAGGAAGCCTTTGTCGACCTCTAAAAGGAATTCGGGTTTGAGTAGGTGGTGTGGATTCTCAAAGTCTAGGTGAAGTGAGTGGATTTGTGGGAATTAAACTTCTTCCTCTCCCTACAAATCTACCTCTAGAGTCTCTATCCCTACACATATCATGTTTCAATTTTTTTTTAACTTCTATTCGTACTTCCCCGGCAACGACGCCAAAATGTTTGGCCAATTCAATGTCTTTGAATTGTCAATCATAAATTGTCAACTAGGGTGCGTAGATTGTTGAAGTACAGGTGCACAATATGTGCTAGAAGTTATTTGATATGTCGTTATGTATTTGTTAGGATCTAAACTTAATATGGAGGTGGTGTTTGTTAATTATATTGGAGTTACAATCCTTAGAGTTATTAGCTAATTTCTTGGAAGTTAATCTCTATCTAATTAGTTTATGGATGATATGAGAGTGATCCTACTTGTATTAGATTGTTTTGAGATTTTTGGTCTTGATTCTTTATGCTGCAGCTTCTAATTCACTAAGTGAAAAAAGAAATCTATTCTATCAATTGTGAAGAAACATTGTCTGAACTCAATTGTTTAGGAGAAAATTCTCACACTTTCACTTATTCAATTTTCATTCAAACAAAATATTTCAAACAACATCTATACTATGAAATAAACACGCTTGAGCTATGCTAGATAATAAGCAAACAAAGTAACCATGCAGTACCAGGTATAAATCAATTCAAATGATAGACTAAGCTAGGAATGAAGCTGATGAAAGTACTTATGCAAATAACGATTCATTAACGAATTCATTATGCTGCATTTTCACACAAAACAAAGTATTCAAGGAATGAAAAGAAATCGAGTTGCAATTGGTTAAGACCTGTCACTGTTCGTAGTGGCCCTCCACAGATCAGTTCACAATCTTCAATCAACACAACGCATGCACACAAACCCAATTCTATTGCTGGGAAACAAAATTCACACACTGTTTCAAAATTACATCATTCGACGCGCACCCAAATCATAGTGTGGCTATAAATTTTTATAACAGGTCTCTGGCATAACAACATGAGTAATTTAAGCCTAATATCTTTATCTTAGATAAAATATATCGCTAAATCTTCAATTTGTAGGTTTTAACCCCGTACAGAAATTACTTGCATACGAATTCTAAAACACAGAAAAATAAACAATAAGAGAGCATAACACATAAAACACATATACACAGAGGTTTTCCCACTGGATCCCAAAACCGGGACTACTAGCTTGATTTTTCATTATGTTCCTTTCAATGTTATAATACATATTTATACATGCCGAAGCATCCAATACCATGGACTGAAAACCATCACATCCAATACCATGGACCGAAAACCATCGCGTCCAAAAAACATGTGCAAAAATCATGCACAAAACCATAGGTGGGTCCGCCCAACCTAACATAGGGTCCAAAACGAAAATTTTCTGGGGCGCTACCCCAGACCCCATAAAGTGGGGTTATGGGTACACATCAACCCCCCTGTGACCCCCCACCCGCTACACAATCAGTGCAACGAAGGGGGGCTCCGCTCCCCCTCTAACCCCCTGGTTAACTACGTGGGCTAGTTGTGGAAAGAATAGAACACAACCCAACATTCTCCCACTTGTTGTTTTCTTTCCATAGGGGTCCACAAGAGAGCTTAGTAATTTTTCCAGCCCTGAAACGCCCATTGTCTCTCTACACCAAGAGAACTTCTCAGAGCTCACAGATTTTGTCAATGCATCTGCAGTGTTCATCAAAGTGTCCACCTTTACCAGCAATACCTTTTTATCTTCTATCATATCCCTCACAAAGTGATACTGAACATCAATGTGCTTTGTCTTTGAATGATATGCGGGGTTCTTTGCCAAGAAAATTGCACTTTGGCTGTCACAGTCTATCCTTATAGCTCCCTGTACTAACCCCATACTTGAACACAATCTCTGCAACCAAACTGCTTCCTTGCTTGCATGAGTGGCTGCCATGTATTTTGCCTCTGTAGTTGATAGTGCCACTACAGATTGTTTCTTACTCATCCAACTGACTGCACCTCCAAATAGGTTAAACACATACCCATTTGTAGATCTTCTCTGATCTAGATCTTCAGCCCAGTCTGCATCAACAAAGCCACGAATATCCAACATTCTGTCCAATCCTGATCTTCCTTGGTAGCAGAAACCATAATCACTAGTGCCACACAAATACCTGAAAACCCGCTTCACTGTTGTCCAATGCTCCTTTCCTGGTTTTGACACAACCCTGCTCAATACTCCCACTGCATGTGCAATGTCTGGTCTAGTACAGACCATTGCATACATCAGGCTACCAACTGCACTTGCATATGGAACACGAGACATGTCCTCTTCCTCTTCTTGTGTCTTGGGACACTGTTCAACAAATAACCTCACACCTACAGGAATAGGAACCCTCACCGGTTTACTATATTGCATATTAAACCTCTGCAGTATTGTCTCGACATACTTCCTTTGGTTTAACCAGAGCTTCCTCTTTGCTCGATCTCTTTTAATTTCCATGCCCAAAATATAGTTTGCAACACCAAGATCTTTCATGTCGAATTTGGAGGACAATTGGGTCTTCAAATCCTGGATAATTTCATTGTCATTTCCAACCAGCAACATATCATCCACATACAAGACCAGATAAATAACACGGTCACCAATTAATTTAAAATACACACAGTGATCTGCTTTGCTTCTGGTGAAGCCAAGTCCCCATATAAATGTATCAAATTTCTGATACCACATCCTTGGTGACTGTTTTAACCCATACAAAGACTTCTTTAACTTGCATACCAATTCTTTCTTACCCTTCACCGCAAAGCCTTTAGGTTGCTTCATGTAGATTTCCTCTTCTAGATCCACGTGAAGAAATGTTGTCTTTACATCCCTCTGTTCTACCTCAAAATCAAAAGCAGCAGCAACAGATAAAAGTAATCTAATAGAAGTTACCTTGGCAACAGGAGAAAAAATATCACCAAAATCAATTCCCGACACTTGGGAATAACCTTTTGCTACCAACCGAGCTTTATATTTCTCCTCTTTTCCTTTTGCATTTGTCTTCTTTTTGAACACCCATTTGCTGCCAATGGGTTTTCGTCCAGCCGGCAACTCCACCAGATCCCAAGCCTCATTTTTGTGCAAAGATGCCATTTCATCAACCATGGCCTCTTTCTAGAGTTTTCCATCCTCTGAATCCACTGCTTCCTTCACAGTTCTGGGATGGTCATCAGTAACAGACAAAGAAAAATTTGAACAGAAAGCAGATGGACTATACCTTTCTGGCTGCCTTCTTTCTCGAACTGATCTTCTCACAGCCGAAGTTTGTGGCTCTTCATCTTCTGATTCCTCCTCTGCTGTAGAGTTTGATTCTTCCTCCTTTAGCTCAAACTCTATCTTCTTTGGTTCCTTTGGTTGGACTTCATGTTTAATAACATCTTTCATCTCTCTGAACACCACATCTCGGCTGTACACAACCTTCCTTGTTACTAGGTTCCAAAGCTTATAACCCTTTAAACCATCCTTATACCCAATAAAGATGCACTTTTCAGATTTACTATCCAACTTGTTTCTTTTCTCCTTTTGAACATGTACATATGCATCACATCCAAATACCCTTAGATGTGAAAGAGAGGGCTTCTTACCAGTCCATACCTCTTGTAGAGTCTTATCCTCCAATGCTGATGAAGGTGACCTGTTGACCAGGTAACATGCAATATCCACTACCTCTGCCCAGAATTCTTGTCCTAACCCGGCACCACTGAGCATGCTTCTTGCCCTTTCCATTAACGTCTTGTTCATTCTTTTTGTAACTCCATTTTGCTGAGGTGTATATGGAGTAGTCTTCTGCCGTGATATACCACACTTCTTGCAAAATTCTTCAAATTCCTTGCTGCAAAACTTTCCACCATTATCTGTCCTCAACACCTTTATCTTCTTCTCTGTCTGGTTTTCCACCAGAGCCTTAAATTCTTTAAACTTGTCAAAGACTTCAGATTTCTTCTTAAGGAAATATATCCATGTATTCCTTGAGAAGTCTTCTATAAATGATACATAGTAGACAGACTTACCCAGTGATGGAACCTTCACAGGTCCAAACACATCACTGTGCACAAGGTCTAATATCTGTTTCGCCCTCTTACCACCAGAGGGGAAACTCACCCAATTCTGCTTCCCATATACAAAATTTTCACCGAAATCAAAATCCAGAGAGCTATTACTCATACCTTCTACCATACCTTTACCATGAAGTATTCAAAGGCCCTTCTCTCCAATATGTCCAAGCCTTTGATGCCACAACATGGTCTTCTCTCCAGAGACCACTAGATTTTTTGCTCCACTTTCAGGAACCATAGAATTATTGCACCCATCAATAACAGTGCTACCTTGCAGCTTGTACAAAGTTCCAATCCGAACTCCCCGCATCAATACCAGTGCTCCCCGAACCATTTTGCAGGTATCCTTCTCGAACACTGTTTTTACACCTGCATCATCTAGCTTGCTTACAAAAATCAGATTTTTGGCTAATGCAAGAATATGTAGAACACCTGGAAGCATTCTAACCCTTCCACCTTGCAACTTCAACTTTACTTTTCCGCGACCAATGATTCTAGCCTTCTTGTCATCCCCCAAGAAGACATCACCACCATCATATTTCTCATACTCACAGAACCACTCTCTATGGGGAGTGAAGTGAAAGGATGCACCTGAGTCAATCAACCATGCCTCATGATCTACATGTGTACTTGAAGAAGCCAAGTACACATCCCCACCTTCATCTGAGGTGGTTTTTGCCTCTGCAGAAGGAGCCTCATCAAATCCCTTTCCTTTGTCAGGAGCTTTAGATTTACAGTCCCTTTTAAAGTGGCCTTCCTTTCCGCAATTCTAGCACACCACTTTTACAGGTTTTCCTAGAGATTTAGATCTCCCTCTAGATTTAGATCTCCCACTCGATGACTTATTTTTGTTTATGTTCTGGGACCATCCTCGTACAGACAAGGCATCACCATTCTTGCTCTCCATATTTTTCTGTCTCATCTCCTCCGTCAGCAAGGCTGAAACTATTTCATTAAACTGCAGGCAGTTGCATTGATACCTATTGCAATAACAAGACTATCCCACGAATCTGGTAGAGAACACAACAAACTGATGCACTTATCTTCATCTGAAATTTTAATATCAATAGATGCTAACTGACTTACCACAATATTAAATGCATTCAGATGCTATGTCACTGAGTCTCCATCTTTCATCCTCAGGTTATACAGCTTTTTCCACAGGAACAGTTTATTCACCAGAGACTTAGATTGGTACAAAGTCCCTAACTTATCCCACAAAGCCTTCGCCGTAGCTTCCCCTGATACATTCAGCAATACTGAATCGGAGATACACAATCGTATTGTGCTCTTTGCCTTCCGATCCAACTTCTTTCATTCTTCATCGGACACTCCCGTTGGTTTAGTACCCAGATCTACCTCGATCCACTGATCTTTATCCACCAATAGATCCTCCATCTTGAGTTTCCACAACTCAAAACTATGACCATTAAATTTCTCGATCTCTATCTTTCCACTACTCGCCATCTTCTTTCACCACCAGAATCGATCTCGTAGATATCCCACTGAAGAGGGTCTACCACAGGCCCGAGCGAAACCCCTCAGCAACAAAGGCGTCCCCTTGAAGCCAAAACATCTCTGATACCAAATGTAGGTTTTAACCCCGTATAGAAATTACCTGCATACGAATTCTATAAACAAACAATGTCTCATCCGCTGCAATACATTCACGCTCCATTCTTTCACAGAGCATAACACATAAAACACATATACACAGCGATTTTCCCACTGGATCCCAAAACTGGACTACCAGCTTGATTTTTCATTATGTTCCTTTCAATGTTATAATACATATTTATACATGTCGAAGCATCCAATACCATGGACCGAAAACCATCGCGTCCAAAAAACATGTGCGAAAATCATGCACAAAACCATAGGTGGGTCTGCCCAACCTAACATAGGGTCCAAAACAAAAATTTACGAGTACACATCAACCCCCCTGTGACCCCGCCCCCCGCTACACAATCGACGCAACCCCCGGATTAACTACGTGGGCTAGTCGTGGAAAGAATATAGCACAACCCAACACAATTTTCTATTCCAAAAGCAAATTGTTAAGATTTCGATTGAACCCGGATTTTGTTTCGGTGACATTCCTGCAGTTGACTTGGAGTTTTACCATGATCTCCTGCGCTTATCTTAACAAACAGTTTCTAGTGGATAGGAAGGAGTCCATGAGGAAACCATTCTCTATCCATCCGCATCCTTCACTGCTGACTTGGAGCTTTTGAACCTAGCAAACAGTGGAGGCAGCTACAGAAATCTGGATTAGTTGCAGAAACAGACTGATTCGGTAGCTAATTGCATTCTTTAACAAAATAGGGTATAAAGTCAAACATGGATAAGAAGACATATTATTGCATACCTTCATTAAAACCTGGTGGATATGGCTTTATTTAGGTGGTAGATATATAGGAAAAGAGAGAAGTATTAGGCAAAAAGGGATGTCATGGTAGGACAATCTTCAGACTCTACAATAAGTATGGAATGCAAGATTATACAATTTAAATAGAATTGGTTTCAGAATTCGCATTCAAAAATCTTTCATGCTTCATTAACATAGTCCTTAACGATTCATGATGAGATCATTACTCAAATCTAAAAGGAAACAACCTTTAAATGTTCTGAGTCATGTAAGTATATTAGAGAAACTATTCATACATGAAAAATCATCATTCAACACAACTTTTGCTAATTTCTAACGATTGAAAACTGATCTAAAGTTAGGGATGTTGAGCTTGGTTGGTTGGGCCCAAACCATCCAACTCTCACTCTCTTAAAATCAAATCAAATTAGAGAACAAAAATGATCATTAAAAACAATAGATTTAGAGAAAGAAACCTGGCATTAGAAGTCTTTTATTAAAGTTGAATCAACTCTTTACATCCCGAGCCATATGCTCCAACTCCAAACCAGCAGTATGAATCTATATTAACATCTCCTCCTCTCACATAGGCCATGGCTAAGCCATTTATAAAATTTACAAGGCAAATTTTGACTCTAACAGTTATTTTCCTTAATTCTGGAAAATTGCATATTTTTAACAAATTGGCCTCAAAGATATTTGCATATCTTCCTAACCATGGCGAATTTTCGAAAACTGTTTGTAGGAAACCTAATTTCTCATATTTGAAATAAAAAAATCTCTTTGATTTTTCTAATTCAACTCTATTTCCTCGGAAAGCGTGCCCAAAGTTGGTTGTTTGGCTCTTTTTGCAAATTTGGGCAAGATTCTAGAATTGTGGAAAAACATTGTTTTTTTTATAAAACTGCCTCAAAGATGTATGTTCAACTTTTGAACCAAAGCGAATATTGAGAAATGGTTTTGGTTATAGATATTTTTTTATATTGGTAAAAAAACCCATTTTCTCGGATTTTCGAGATTCGCCTCCAGCTGCACGAAAATCGAAGTCAAACTTGACATTTTGAAAATTCTGTAGATTTTGAGCAAATTTGTTGATTTCTTCTAGAGACCCACATGTGCGACCTGGGTGCAATCCAACTCATGGGAAGGTGTTAGAACATCATTTTGGACAATAAACTTCCTCAGTTTTTGCCCGGAAGTGTGCCCAAATGTCGAAGCCCCAAATTGGTTGCTCTCTAGTGCAGGAGTGTTGGTGCATGAACATAACTAAGTGCAATTAATTGTTGATGCATGTGTATCTTTGATCGTAATTTCATACACATTCCTGAAACAACACAAGCACCATCATCAATAATCATTTTGATGCAAATCTTATTGAAATAAAAGAAATAGGTTAAATAATGAACACTTATGTGATCATGCTCCAAGTTTAAGCTACTAGCCCAACAATTGTGAAAAATGATAGTAATAACAATGAAAACCATGAGTAAGCATAGGGTGAGAATGTGAATTAAACATGACAATTCTGGGGCCTAACAAGCGTGTTCAAGCTTATCCAACTAGTAGAAACGGAGAAGGGGAAAATCTAAACAAGCAAACTTGAATCAGAGGTCTTTATATGTTTCTTTGAAGGAACAGCCTCTCCTACTCCCAATAAGTCGGGATCCCTCTTCCGCCCCAAAAATAAATAAGTGACTATGTAGAGTTCTCATTCAAAACTAACAAAGGCGAAAGAAGAGAAAGGCTTCCTGCGCAGAGAGGTGAAGCATGCAACTCCACCAAGGTACCATTCAAGCTCATTGCAGTGGAGAAATTCTTGTGTTCCTACGTGACTCCATCGAGGTATTTTCTAGGCTTGCTGGAAGCAGAGCAACATCAGAGATGAAAACTTATACTCTGAAGATCTTAAGCTCGTGAGCCAAATTATCCTTCCCAATTTGAAACATTGTGATCTGGCTGAATTTTGTGTTGTGTTCAACTGAGTCGGTACAAGGTGAACCGTGTCTATTTGCGAGGTAAGTGGGGAAGTTGAAGTGACCTGCACAACAAATTAATACTCCCTAAAAGGCCAAGATCCTGTGTTGAAAACGAACCAAAACAGAGAAGTTGGTATTCAACTAGTGTGTCACCAAGTGTTGTAGCGACTGCAACACCCTCCAAAATTTTGGCTTGCATCCAAATTTCAGAGCCTTCCTTGGTTTTTCCTTTGATGGTTACAAACACTCGAGCTCACCCCATGAGCTCTTGTGAAGTCTTTTCACCCTTTTGCTTGTTTGACCAATGGTCATCATTCGGCTTGTTGATTTATGTGTCATGCTTGTGATCTTGTTCTGGTGAGTTTGAAGGCTTGTCTTTGTGTGTTTGGGTTGTATTCACTATGTGAACATCTGTCGAACTCACACACAAATTTGTAAGCACTGTCACGCAAGTGTTGTCATGGTCGTTTGAATGTCTATCACAAGTGTCGCGCTTGTCTCTCTAAACTCTAAGACAGTCTCATCGAGGGCATGTTTTATCTTGTTGTCATGGTGGTCTATGTTGTCTCGTCATCAAGTATGTGAAGTTTATGATCACAATGTCAATCTGCACAAACTCACTTGTTTTCTACACAACCGTTTTCCTGAAAATCTCATCAACCAAACAACCTTATTCCACTGGACCCCGACTAAGATGCACTACGCAGTATCAACCCTTAGTGACCTTGCTCTACTGCCCGAAACTGCGTAGTGCTTGAGGTTGTCCTCCGGGTCAGCTGCACTTCATAATCCCGAAGGTGAGCAACCCGTTTGCCTCCCAAAATTGTGCAGAAACAACCTCCATGAACAAACTAAACTGCGCATTTCTCAAGCACAGTCATCATGCCTCCTTCTTGCCTGCTGGAATTCTACACTGCTTTGAGACCTGGGTCTGTACTGTTCTCCAAAATTATGCAGAACTTCCCATCTAGCCCTCTGCTACCTTGCTCTGCACTATTCCCCAAAACTACACAGACATGCCCAGTTGACCCTCTACTGCCTGTCCTGCACTGTTCCTAGAAACTGTGTAGTCATGCCTCAACATGTCCCTTGTAGCCTTGTTCTGCACTACTCTTAGAAACTGTGCAGAGATGCCCAGTTGTCCCTCTGTTGTCCCACTCTGTCTTCCCTATGGAAATTGTGCAGAACTATCCAGTTGTCCCTCTGCAGCCCAGCTTTGTCTTCCCTCTAGAAACTACACAGAGGTGTCCCCCTTCAGGGTCCCACCTTGCAGCTAACACTGGTGGATTTCACTACGCAATTCTGTCTCCCAGTGGTCACTGCGTTGTTTTCCCGACAGTGCAGGCTTTCCTCTCGGAATTCCTCATTCCAACCTGAGCTGCGCTCTGCACTGTCTCAGTAAATTGTCCTCCCTTCCTGTCACCCAGAACACGAGAACAATGCATCATGCTAGACGAGGAGGTTTTGGATTTGATGTCGTTCTGTCATGAGTGAATTGCAGGAACAGGTACACTAATAGATCATGGTCAGATGACGAACGTGATGAAGAAGGAGCGCACATGCTAGAAGACTTTCTTACAGATGGACGGACGTACCAAACATATCAAGAACAAGCGAAACAAAGACATGCATTGAACCATCAAGCAAGACCATCGAAGACCCCGCAACACTATGCCATGCAGAGGAAAAGACAAAGCACACCAAGAGTACATCCATCACTCAGTATCATAGCAGCTTGACATAGAAACCATAGTCAACCAGTACATGTCAGCAGTGCCATGTCGAGTTGTGTCATGAGTTGTCTCGGCCACATCACCACTACAGGCTATATCTGTTGTAACTAAATGTAATGTAAAGTGAAGTCCAATGGACGCACACAAGAAGTCAAAGAGTCATGTTAGTTGAAAAGTCATGGGACGTTGAACAATCACGAGGGTAGTCCAAGAGTCACAAGGTCCAAGCATCACCCTTGGCTATATATACCCCTCCCATTGTATGAGCAAGGACTTTTCACCTTGGCTCCTCCCACATAGCCTTGAGAGTTTGTAGTATGTTCTTTGAGGAGCGAGGAGTGGCTCCAATGTCCCACTACTAGGACTAGTGATGTATGGTGTACAAATGTGCCTTGGGACTTTTGCTTAATTCAAAATCCTGTTAAGGCCAACACATTTTCATGCATGTTTTGTAGATGTTTGTAAGACTACTCTTTAAACATTTGTAATGCATGTTTTCTTAACCTGTACTAAGATAGTTGAACTACTTTGGTTGTTTTAGTACTTACATTGTTGAAGATGTGTTGTATTTCTTATCATTGTTGTCTTGTCCTTATGGACTACCCTGCAGGACATTAGATAGACATGTCTTGTTTACTAGTTATAACGACTGTCACATCCATGTGGACTACTCTGCTGGGTGGTGTATGTGTTTTCCCTTGTAATTTGGTTTTAACGACTGTCACGTCTGCTGTGGACTATTCTGTTGGATGTTGGACATACCCTTTCTAGTTCACGTGTGTCTCCTCCTGGGTGGTACTACTACCTCTCACTTAGAGTCTCACTTTACTCCCCCCTTTCGTAGTAAGAGAACCTTGACACAATTCCATTACACACTCGCCAGGCACACATACCTTGTTGTTTGAAGATACCAACGTAACACTCTCATGAGCTGACAACTAGAGCCAAGCTAGATCTCTAAGTATATGGCAACCGGGCCTTCATGCCGAATTGGACTCCTACACCAAATGGTGTGAGGTCTAGTTGGGACTTCACATCGGGGAGATCCCGTTTGTTGGCAGGTCCAGCATCGTCAATAGGTGTACATTGTGGCAAGGAAGGACAAGTCAACTTGGGAGGTTCTCTACAAGATAAAATTCCACTTTTGGTTGTAAACTATCTCCCTTCCATTTTAATACAAAGAGTATACCATTTTCCTACATGTGTTATGTTATGTGTATGTACATGTGTTTCATTTCTATGTTGATCTATTGAATAAAATGATTGGATATTTCTACATAGATGTCACAGATCTTTGGTTTGTGTTATTTGTTTGTGAAGGTTCTAATTATAGCATCTAGAGTGGACAAGCCAAGAGGAGAGAAGAGATTTCGACAGATCACAAGTAAGTCATATTTCCATTCTCCAATTCTTCTAAGGAAAACTTTATAGTCTTTGATTTTTGTTGTTCTAGACGATGCCACTAGGTCTAGGGAAGATACTTTTGTCCGCAGTCGTAGATTTCATATAGCAAAAATGAACTATGTATATAGGTTGTTGGGGAAATTATACGTGTTATAATTCCAACATTAAATTATCAATCCAGGGCTCGTAAGCTTCGAGGCATAAGTGCAAGTAACGCAGGATCAGAGCATCTGACCTAAATTAACATCATGAAATCTAAAATTGATTCCTAAATTAAGTACAAAATTCCTATTCCTGAATTAAGTACATAATACAAATCACTGAACAATTTTAATCTCAATCTAAGTAAAGTAAATCTTAATTTCAATCAAAACTTAATTTCAATGCAAGTAAAACTTAATTGTAATCCAAGCAATAATATTTATTTAATCTAAGTAATAGAAATCTTAAATCACACAAAACTAATTACTATTCAAAACAATATCAAGCTTATGCTAATCTCAATCACTATTCAAGCAATTCTAATTGTTGTTCAAACAAAACTAACTCTAATCAATATCTGAGCAATATTAATCACGACCCAAGTAATACAAATTACCATTCAAACAATTTTAAAGGAAATCCGAACAAGACAGATCAATATTCGAATGATTTTAATAAGTAATGAAAATCTCAATCCAAGACCAACAATGATTTGAATCTCGATCTAAGTAATGAAAATCTAAATCAAATCAACTCCTATCTAAATGAGACTAACTCAAATCCAAAAGATTGAAACCTGTTCTAATTCCAATCAAACTCAAAAAGCCATTTCCACGAAAAGCATTAAGTTTCAATCCAATCTTATTATGATTATACCAAGTCTTGAAATTAAGCCACAGACTCAATCGATAACCAACATCTTGTTTCGCTACTCCCGAGCATTCTTCATATAAACATGATGCTACAAAATTCGATACCAAATAAGAAAGGTAAGATCATAAAACCAAATTTGTTTTCGAACTCATGACATGGTGATTAACCTCTGTATCCTTCTGAATTGAAAACACTCCTTTAAATGTTTTGAACCATGAAAGTATATTAGAGAAATCGCTCATGCATCGGGAATTACCAATCAACGTAATCCTTGTTGGTTTACAATGATTTAACAACAAAATATATAATGTTTTGTTTAGATCCACGAAACAGAGTAAAATCTTATGTACATAATGAAAGATGATGATTCTGAGATCTAATCAATAGCTTCTTCAAAATGAGATTCACACTCCTAAATCTCAATCGAGCACACTTCCTATAGTTGATATCAATTGTAGGACTTGCTTCCAGGTGGTGGTGGGACCTTGCCACTCCCAGAGCAAGTCTAATTTAACTCAATGCTTTAAAAACCAAAACAAATCATAATACTCACAGGAAAATAAATATCGAAACCAAAATTATATTAAGTTCAATGAAATATTTGTTCAGGCATCAATAAGAAGCATGCCACAGTCTCCCACATTCTCTGCGTGTACAAATCCTTATGCCAATCTATACATATGTCTATCATTCCCCCTTTACATACAAAACCATCCGGCTTTTAAATAGTTCAACCGATGTAACAAATTGGAAAAACAATTACAACAAATCACTAAGTAAAGTAAAGGATGGATCAGAACCTCGTAGAGTAGAAGAATAGGTTGAAGTTAAGCCAAATTAAACTCTTCTATAACGTGCAACCAACTATCCCAATCGTGGTCTTCCGCGTGGCTGACCTGAAACCGTGGCGGACTTGAAACCGTTCAACGATTCTGTACTTAACTCAGAATTTTGGCACCGATTTTGTACTTAAGAATTGCACTCACCATAAATTCTTCATGATGATGAATTTTGACAAACGGTTTCTGGGTTACCTGAATGAGGGTACTCTAAACAAAACCCATGTCTCATAATCCTGATATTCTTCCCCATTTGATTACAAAATTTAGATTTTCACCTATAGAAATTCTGCATTCTATACTTAGTCTATTAACTTATGAAGAATTTCGGCAATGGATCCCTGTGGTAAATGAACTTGGAAAAACCATCATTAGCAAAATCATGACAAAATCATCTCTAATCATAGAAAATTCAAGAAAACTAATGATAATCAACCATGAAGTGTAGGATATGTATTGGCGGCAAGTTGTGGAATTGTGGTACAAAATGAGTTAAAAATATAGGAATTTAGGTTATGAATGGTGATATTGTACGGTGGAAAAATGGGCATATTTGAGGCCCAACATCCCCCCATGCCTGTGGATTTGCATGTCCTCATGCAAACAAATCCCTTGCTCATTAACAGATTCTTGACATTGTTTTGTAGATGTTGGTTCTTGTGGAGCAACATTGTTTGAATATTTGGAGGTGTTGGTTCTTGTGGAGCAACATTCTTCACATTAACATATCATAATAGTTTACTAAGCAATACAAATTGAGGACAAGAAAGGGATGGATGAGGAAGAGATGATGGATGAAATGAGGCAGTGATGGAGATGGTAGGTATGTGAATAGGTGCTTGAATACTCTGTCATTGTAAGGCCAATGTTTATAGGTGGTTTCTTTATCATTTCATGGAAGTAATGACTTCATCCTCTGAATAGAATGCTTGTTATCATGGAAGGAGAAGACACTATAGAGACTGCTCTTATTAATGCACCATAAGGATTTTTTCTTTTAACATGGTCTTGTAATCAGAGTATATGCGTAATGAATGGAAGGAAAACAAAAGGATAATGGTTTATGAAAGATAAATTTCATGGAATGAGAAGTGGTTATCGTTAAGTTTCCAAAACCTTCTAATGAATTAGAGAATATTAATTCAAATTTACCTCAAGTTTTCCCTTTGTCGTTGATGTGCTTGGTGAAGGAAGATGAAGTGGAGGATGGAATGGATGGTGCTGATTTGACTGTTGATCTGAACAGTTGAAGAAGAGCTAGAGCTGAAATGGAGGTTGATTTGAATTTGCTGAAGGAAGTTGAGATGAGGGTTGAACTGAAGGTCCCCTTCTCCCCCATGCCTGAGGAGTTGTATGTCCCCAAACAACTGAGGAAAGGTGATTGTTGTTGCAAATGAATGGCCAGGCTGCTATATGGAAACCTTTACTGAAATGAATATACTGTTGCAAATGAAAATGGAAATGTTGATACAAAAATCCAGACTGCTGGAAATCTGTGTTGAGATCACAAAACCATATAGTCTTCAATCGCTACACACCCATGTGCAATCTTTCATATGTGAATAAATGGTGTCAATGTTGAACATAAGCAAGAATCATTGGATTATCAACCATTGGAGATGTCGTTAACCAATGCGAGATATCCCACCTTTGATTTCAATGGGAATCAAGGCATTAGGTACATTCTACCAACCATGAATGGATTTGTCGAAGTCGAATGGACTGCAAAATTCATCCACCAAGAAACATTGATGTATTTCCTTAGTAGATGAAAAGGATACTTGCCATTAAGGCATGCAGGCTCCTAGGTACCTTATATAACCCTAACCTTGGTCCCAGATAATGTGCTGATGTCGATGGGACAAGGCTTGTTGGCAGGTGGGCCTTAAGGGATCCCACATCAACCAACACGAGTACAAGACATAATGAATTGAAAGATACATGATTTGAAGAACTCATACAAACTTACAAACTTTATTGGGAACTTTGCCCGCTAGTTACCTGGTTTTCAAGCAAGGATCATGCCAAGTTACCCCAGACAAGCTGGTTTTCACAACAATGCTGATTTTTCTCTTTATTATTCTATTTATTTATTATAATGCAAACTTTCGTACTCTACTACAGAAAAGAAGTCCTCCTTTAAGTGAAAGATTACTTCCAATGAAACCATGTGCAAATCAGGTACAAATATATATGCCCATATTTAAAATATAAACTTTAGAAGGTACATGAGCATGAAAAATCAACAGTTTTGAAAGATATGATTCAAACAGTATTTGAAGATGAGAGTAATACTTTGACTGGATTGTGATTTGGAACTAATGCTCAATGTAATCCTGATGGTATTGGCCCATTTCTTCATTTGGACCACTATGAAAGTCCTCCTCGATCATGCCAGGCAAACTTGGATAATTGGTCTCCGAAATGCATACAAGGCTTGTTGATGGGCATGGTGAAAGTTCTTCGATCTTAGGTTCAGAAGGATGCTCCTCATCATATTTGGTACATGATTTCTTGATCTCCTTGGTAGATAGGCAAGAGGAATCAAGGGATACTTCAAAATCCTTTTTCGGCTATGGAGAGATAGATAATTTCCTGAATGCGGTCAAGATGAACTCTTCCTGAGGGGTAGATACTCTAGCTACTGCTAGGATTTGAGAAAGTTCTTCAAGGGACATTTTTCAAGCTCTCAATCATTCTTGAATTTCTCCTACTGGTTGATGATCCCTGTCTCGCAACATGGATTAGTACAAAGGGGTTCTTACAACACCCCAAAAATGCTGTCTTTAAAGAGCTTGAATTTTAATCTAAATGAATAAAAAATTCTAATTGCAATAAAACTTACCAAACTTGAACTCCTCGCTTACTTGGACAACCAAACTTTGGAGTGACCCCAAACCAAAGTGGATGCATGGCTCTTCACTCACGTGTTACCATCTTCTGCGCCCTCTAGTTTCCTCGCAACTAAGATCACACAAAAAAACTTGTGAAAGAAACTATGCTCTAATCCCTTTGGCACCTCCTCGACAACGATGCCAAAAATGTTGGAGAAATTATATGTGTTATAATTCCAACATTAAATTATCAATCCAAGGCTCGTAAGCTTCGAGGCACAAGTGTAGATAACACATGATCAGACCATCTAACCTAAATTAACATCATGAAATCTAAAACTGATTCCTAAATTAAGTACCAAATTCCTATTCCTGAATTAAGTACATAATAAAAATCATTGAACAATTTTAGTCTCAATATAAGTAAAGTAAATATTAATTTCAATCAAAACTTAATTTCAATGCAAGTAAATCTTAACGATAATCCAAGCAATAAGATTTATTTAATCTAAGTAATAGAAATCTTAAATCACACAAAACTAATTACTATTCAAAACAATATCAAGCTTATGCTAATCTCAATCACTATTCAAGCAATTCTAATCACACTTCAAACAAAACTAACTCTAATAAATATCTAAGCAATATTAATCACGACCCAAGCAATATTAATTACCATTCAAACAATTTTAATGGAAATCTAAACAAGACAGATCACTATTCAAACGATTTTAATAAGTAATGGAAATCTCAATCCAAGACCAACAAAGATTTGAATCTCGATCTAAGTAATGAAAATATAAACAAAATCAACTTCTATCTAAATAAGATTAACTCAAATCGAAAAGATTGAAACTTGTTCTAATTCCAATCAAACTCAGAAAGCCATTTCCACGAAAAGCATTAAGTTTCAATCTAATCTTATTATGATTATATCAAGTCTCGAAATTAAGTGACTGACTAAATCTATAACCAACATCTTGTTTCACTACTCTTGATCATTCTTCATATAAACATGATGCTACAAAATTTGATACCAAATAAGAAAGGAAGATCATAAAACCAATTTCGTTTTTGAACTCATGACACGGTGATTAACCTATGTATCCTTCCGAATTGAAAACACTCCTTTAAATGTTCTGAACCATGAAAGTATATTAGAGAAATCACTCATGCATCGGGAATCATCAATCAATGTAATCCTTGATGGTGTACAATGATTTAAAAACAAGATATATAATGTTTTGTTCAGATCCACGAAACAGAGTAAAAGCTTAGGTATAGAATGAAAGATGGTGATTCTGAGATATAATTAATAACTTCTTCAAAACGAGATTCACACTCCTAAATCTCAATCAATCACACTTCCTATAGTCAATATCGATTGCAGGACTTGCTTCCAGGTGGTGGTGGGACCTTGCCACTCTTGGAGCAAGTCTAATTTAACTCAATGCTTTAAAAACCAAAACAAATCATAATACTCATAGGAAAATAAATATCAAAACCAGAATTATATTAAGTTCAATGAAATATCAGTTCATGCATCAATAAGAAGCATGCCATAGTCTCTAGCGTTCTCTACGTGTATAACTCCTTATGTCAATCTATACATATGCGTATCGTTCCCCCTTTACATACAAAACCACCAGTCTTTTAAAGAGTTCAGCAGACGTAACAAATTGGAAAAACAGTTACAACAAATCATTAAGTAAAGTAAAGGTTGGATCAGAGCCTCGTAGAGTAGAAGAAAAAGTTGAAGTTAATCCAAATTAAAGTCTTCTAGAACGTGCAACCAACTGGCCCAATCATGGTCTTCTGTGTGGCTGACCCGAAACGTTCAGCGATTCTCTACTTAACTTAGAATTTTGGTACCAATTTTGTACTTAAGAATTGCGCTAACCATAACTTCTTCATGATAATGAATTTTGACAAATGGTTTTTAAGTTACCTGAATGAGGGTACTCTAAAAGAAAACCCGCGTCTCAGAATCTTGTTATTCTTCCCCATTTGATGACAGATTTTATATTTTTACGTACATGAATTCTACATTATGTACTTAGTCTATTAACTTATGAAGAATTTCGGCAATGGATCCCTATGGTAAATGAACTTGGCAAAACCATCATTAGAAAAATCATGACAAAATCATCTCTAATCATATGAAATTCAAGAAATCTAATGATAATCAACCATGAAGTGTAGGATATGTATTGGTGACAAGTTGTGGAATTGTGGTACAAAATGAGTTAAAAATATAGGAATTTAGGTTATGAATGGTGATATTGTACGGTGGAAAAATGGACATATTTGAGGCCCAAAATAGGCCATATAACTTGCGAAAACCCTGGTATATATGTATATACAAAACAAAATTTGCGGAGGGTTCCATTGACAACGTTCGATTGGAGACAAATTGTTTAATTGTAATTATGAGTGCCATGGAATTGGCGGAAGTCGAGGTTAATGAATATGTAATAAAAATGATTTGTCAATGTAAAATGAGAGCGAAGATAATTTGGTGCAGTAATTCCATACAAAAGGACAAAGACTCCTATGCGCAAGTCAATTGTGGCTTTTTTCCCAAGGTCTTATGACCTCAAAGGCTCCCACAATAGCACAATCTAGTAATTGTGTGTTAGGTTAGGGTTTATTGATAATTACCCATCATAATAATGAATTTAGAATTTACATGGTTAAAACAAAATTAATTAATCCAGATAGCTAGGTCAATTATTACTAAAACATTTCATAATTATCGTTAATGGTAAATGCTTGAAATAACCATAAGCATTCTTTATAATTAATAGGACAGAGACATGTCGCAATTACCAGGCTACACAAAATAAGCCATGGGTGGTAGATATTCACAGTGCTCGGTGTTGTTTGCCCAAGGGATTCGTTAAGGGCGTCACACCTCTATGCGTAAGGTGACCAACTCCAGTTACAGTCAAATTAACTATAGATTTATCAATAGAAAGACAATAGAAGGGTTTTCTCTTGTTTTAAATGTTTGTCAAAGACATAAATTAACACTGCATTTTGACTGAAATGAGTACATTGATGCCAATTAGAAACCAAAACAAGGAGATAGGTAATGTATGGAAAAAGCTCAGAGCATCCTAACTTGTGGATGAAAGAATTTCAATTTAAACATATGTGGCAAGAAAGAACATTTCAAAGATGGGCTCAATTTGTGAAAATGCACTTTCCTCCTCATTACCATACTCCAGTCTCTAAAAAAAACCTTAATTTCGACCAAGTATGGTTTGCAACGTGAACGAATTTGCAAATTTGAGAGAGTGAACCATCCGAGGGTTCACAAATGACAAATAACCATAATTCATGGCTCGAACAAAGAGCGGGTTGGTGCATTATTGAGCTCGAAGCTTGTTGCCAAGCCAAAGAAGCCACCTTCAAACGGTCCAATAAATAAATGTTGAAGGGGAAAGGCCCCACACAACCAATGCATGATACGTGGAAGGTAAGTTGGAATGATGAATGTGAACTAGACCAGTAAAATCTAGAAAGAAATTCCAGATAGATGGCCATCACAGTGCTCAGATATGAATGTTCCATATTTAAAAAATACAATCATTGTTGTTAATGAATGCGTTGTATCAAAAACCCTGCCAAATCTTATGATAATTCCCAATTATTAAATAATCCATTCGTAATCATATATGTCTAACTTTAAACCAAGCAATGTCAACCTTTTCTGACAGCATTCCAATCATTCACGGTGATAGCACGCTCATTAGACTTTAACCAAATTTCACGCACAACATCATATTAAAATTGCACTATAGCCACAAAACATATGTTATTACATATATCAAATACCACATGCCAACATACACTTCATAGTGCAAATATCAAACCATATCATATGCATGTCTATGCACCTCAAACCAAATGTATATAAATGACATACTTCAGACCACGTCGTTATATCATATGCACACTATAATTGTTATAACCAATCAACAAGCGAACACATTGATGCTTATTATGGTCAAGACCTCAAACCAAATGTATATAAATGACATACTTCAGACCACGTCGTTATATCATATGCACACTATAATTGTTATAACCAATCAACAAGCGAACACATTGATGCTTATTATGGTTGTGCTTGACCATGATAACATATACATAATAAGGAAAACCCTCTGAATTACACCAAGAGACCTTTGATATTGAGACTACAATTATAACCATTGTGGCTTTCGACATCATATGTGTAGTAATGCCATGTGATGATCGAAGTTTATATATATATATATATATATAATGAGTAGCCCATATGTCTTGAGAGTCATATTCATATATGATTTGTCATTCCAATAGTGTAAAACTTTATGCATTGAATATTGGTTGGAGCTGGAAAGTTATAATTTGATGACAAGCAATGACTTATTGTACAGAAATTTCCTCTTGGGAGGGGTCCCACCTATTAGGTCTTTTTTTTTATGTTATGTTTAATTTGATGAATAATATGAGTCAATAGAGAATTTGTTTTGATAGTATACTTTCACAATGGTTTGAGTGTTTTAATTAATGTTGACTAACATTAGCATTGGTGACTCCATAGGGAGACCTTGCTAGAAGAAAACCATGATTCAAAATCTTTGGTAGTGGCAGACATTAGTTTGACTACAAAATATTAGGCTACATGTTGTTATGGGGGGTAGGAAACAAGGGGTGTAGAAGGAAGGATGTTAAAGGCATGCCTTCCGATGAATTATGTAGTTAATTGATAAGGGTTGAATAAGAATCAAGTCATCCAATTGGGAATAAGGGGCCACATATTTCTTGCTTACTGCAAAATCATTGTTGTAGAAGAAAAAATATCAACCAATAATTCACAGAAAATGGCTACCTTAAAACATCATACTTTCCAAAGGATTTCTTGTTATCTATAGATCTTTGAGGCTGTGTAGATGAAACAGTAGGTAGAGTAGTAAGAAACATCAATGTCAGAGCAAGAAAGAAACAGAGATAACTGAAATGCTAGAAAACAAAAAAGACTTCAAGGAATAAAAATAGAACAATATTCCAAACAACAACAAGAAAATAAAAAATTATGTACAAACATTGAAGAGGGGTGATGATGATTTGTCAAGTGCATGTTTCCACAAATGGCTTTATATGAGTGCCATTAATGGTATATGGTAGAATTCGATCATCATGATCCTTAAGTAGATAAGTGTTTGTCCCAATAATAGTTGAGATCCTAAACAAAGAAATCCACATCTTCTGAAATATATGATGTTTTCCCTTGTTTGCATGTGCTGCATTCCACAAAAGGACCTTTTGATCAATAATGAAGTTCACATTTTTGGATTTCTTATTAAAGTACTTTTGTTGAAGGTGCTGGACCCACTAACATTCAGGGGATCTCCCCGGTAAGAAGTCCCAATTAGACCTCACACCGTTTGGTGTAGGAGTCCCATTGGGTATAAAGGCCCGGTTTCTGAATCGTTAAAGATATGCCTTGGCTCTAGCTGTCAACACGAGAGAGGGATGCAATGGTATCTTCAAAAAGAAATGGGGTGTTCTTGGTGAGTGTTCAATCACAACTATGTCAAGGTTCTTCTACTACAGAGGGTGGGGAGGGGTGCAAGTGAGCCTCTAAGTGAGAGGTAATAGTACCACCCAAGAAGAGACACACATGAACTAGAAGGATCCGTTTAACATCCAACAAAATAGTGCACAACAGATGTGACAGTCGTTATAACCAATAAATGAATAAATATATGTCTAGTATCCCATAGAATAGTCCACAAGTATAGGACAACAATAACAACCATTACAACACATTCTCAATAAGATAAGCACTAAAATAACCAAAATAGTTCAATTATCTTAGCACATGTGAAATAAAACATGAAATAAAAACATACGAAAAATAGTCTTACAAACATTCATATTCCATGCATGAAGAATGTGTTGGATTTGAAGGCTTCTATTATTAAGTAAAATTTCCAAGACACATGTTTACAATGTACATCACTAGCCCCAATAGTGGGACATTGGAGCCACTCTGTTAGTGTCGGTATCTTCATCCCTCTGTCAGTGATCAAATTCTCTTGTTCCATTGCATGTGAGGTGTCTCACTCGGTCAGCTGCATTCCATTAGGATCATGGATCATCTGATGGTAGTGGCTTATTATACATTTTCCCTCATGTCCTTTACATGCTGGCCCGTTTTTATTCATCTAGATCATCTGCAATCAATTTTTGTTTTTAAATTTGCAAAAGTCATCTTTAGGGTTTTAGGTCTCATTAGGTCTAGGGTTTCATAAAAAAGGTCTTCAAAATGCTCAATAACGGTCAGCAGGCGCATGAGGAGGTCAAATAAAGTTCCAGTAACAATAAATTCCATAATCACATGCTCAGTGATTGAATTTTCCTCAAAACCCTGTTTTGAGGAAAAAAAAAGTTTTTTATGTTTTTCTGTATAAATTTGATGTAATTTTAGTTTTTCCATATGTAATAACTTCAGTGGCAACCCTGGTCACCTTGCCAAGCTTTAGCAACTCTGTTATGAAACTAGCTCAAGAAAAGATAGAAAAGATAGATCAACGCCTTAGAATTCAGCCTCTTCGAGGGGGCAACCTCCTTTACATTACATAAATGAACAATTCTTGGATGATACAAATGAAAATACCTCTTTTCTATATATAGGAGTCTAAGGGGTCATAACATAATCAGAGCCGACATAACAATAATAATGTAAGGCATAATAATAACAATAGTGGGCTTCTATGGGGCACAATAGTAATAATATGGGCACTACATGGGTACATCAATATAATAAGTGGGTTGTAATAATAACAATAAGGGGTTACACTAGTAGTATAGGGGCCTAACAAACTCCATCACCTACAAGGCAAATATATATATATATATATATATATATATATATATATATATATATATAAAAAATCAAAGCATTCAGTTCATCAAAAGGCAAAATTAAAGCACTCTGCCCAAAAACAGAGTTTTAAAAGCAAGTCAAAGGCAAACATTACAAAGTGGGTTTTTATGAGTGAAAAATTAAAATATTTTGTATATAAACCATTTGTTATGTTTAAAGAGCTCATTTGCATCTAAAGGAGAAAGAGTGAACAAGAGAAAGGTCAAAAATCGCAAAGGAAGAAAAACTGCAGCAATTTGGGCATATTTCAGAGGCGCGGCGCATTGGGCCGCACTCTTCAGTGTAAAAATTACACAGGCGCGACGCATTGAAGTGGCGCGGCGCATTGGGTTTGTGGTGCAGTGCACAAGGTTCGGAAGCCGATTTCATCCACAACCACCTCCCAAACTGCTAAATTTGCTCAATCCTCATTGATTCAAGTAAGTTAACATTTCTCCATGGCCAGTGAATAAGTTTACCTTGGTGTTTATGGTGATTTAATGAGGAAAAATAAAAACCCTACCTCTTTGCATTTCTTGCCAAAAACAGTTGCATAGGGTTTGAAAATTGTATGTTTTGCTGCCAATTTCACTCCTAGCCATTTCTCACTCCCTCACTCTTTCATTCCCTCCCTCTCATTACATTTTCATCAACCCATTCCCTAAACCCCATATCCCCAAATTACTAATACTAAAATCCCTAGTCCTATTATCCCAAACCCTAGTTAAAGATTCCAAAACCCTAATTTCTGTCCCAAAGCCTAATTACTATCCCTAAAACCCTTCTATTCCCCAAAAAAATATGACAGCAATATTCCCAAAACCCCTCATACACATTCCCTCCACAGTCCCTCATACATTCTTATCCTTGGCAGCAAAAACCTAAAGACACCATAAATCTCTTCATACTCATCTAAGAAAACTCAAACATTGGAAAACATGGAGTCAGATCTTTCCTATGACCGAGATGACGAGACACTCAGTGGTTCTTCTAGAGAAATGCATGCACCAAGGAAACCTCACAAGGGTGGTAAACATATATGAGAGGAGCCTACTTCACTTGCTGAGTTGCAGGCCTGTCCTCTTGCTGTCACATGCTTTCAACACCAATCTTGTTATCAGTTCTGTGAGATGGTAGAGAGAGTCCAGTACCATCATGAGTTGGCCAGGTTGTTTGTGCTCCATCTTCATAATGGCCAAGTCACTCTAGCAGGTGTGACATTCACCTTGACACTGGAGACTATTTCTCAAGCAACTGGCATTCCAAATGTCGGTGAGCAGTGGAATAAAAGGCAACAGATTGATAGAGAACATTATGAGCCTTACATCAAGGCTGGTTATCAGAGACATCTCAGTAGAGTTTTTCCCTTTCGGTATCTGAAAGACACCTATGCTCCCTTGATGAAACTCATAATTAAATATTTTAGCTGTGACGACCGGTTTTCTCGCCTGTATGCCTATCACATCAGATTGTTGATGCACTTTACTAGGGTGAAAATGATGAATCTCCCCTATTTTATTTGTCGGAACATTGAGAAGATGACCACCTTAGTGCACAGGAAGCCTCCTCAGCAACAGTATAACAACATATATCATTTTGCATTGATAAAAATTGTGGTCTTGCATCAGCTTGGTTTATAGAACATCTCATGGGAGGATTTCATTTCACATGAGGTCTTCACAGGTCCTCAAGTACCCCCAACAGTTTTTCATGAGGCAGGAGGACCTTCACATCAGCAGGAGATTCATGAGACACAAACCACTAGTGTGCCAGTGTTTGTCACCTACCAAAAGGGCACTAGAAGGTTGTTTGCAGCAGCAAAGCGAGACTATATCCATCAAGGGTGGAAGGGGTCTCGCTTCCTCCATCAGCAGAGCAGGTACAGGACAAGGGCAAGCAGCCATTACATGATGAGGGGCCTTCAGGAGGGCAGGAGACAGATTTCATTCTTATTCAGGATGATGACACCGATTTGGGCTCACAAAGCTCAAAGCTCAAAGCTCAAAGATATCATTTAGGAGCAACAAGCGGACATTCATGATTTTTCTCTCAACCTAGAAAGGGCCAAGTGGATAATCAGATATCTAGAGCAAAGAAACAAACAACTAGAGGATCAACAAACCATTATGGAGCTACAAAACATACGAGAAAACCAACAAGCTGCCAAGAGGAGGAAAGTCAAGCTGACACCACTTGAACAAGAAATCAATGCTGATTGAGAATCTTGGCTTGAGAGGGAAAATATCCACTTGGAAAAGTTGCTTGAGAAGGCCAACAGAGAGAAAACTATGTTGAGGCACATGGCCTACCACTACTTGGCGAGAAACAAAGTGTGCAAAGCAAGAATCAGGAACTTGAAGGCCAAGTTGAAGAAAGCATCGAGGAAGCGAAAAGAGCAAGATAGACTCCAGATCTTGGCTGAGGCTTCCTTAGCCCAATACAACACTTAATGAAGAACACTTAGCCAAAATTTCAATAAATTTGGGACAATTTTTGCAATTTTGAAATTTTTGGCTTAAAAAATAGGTTTTTCTGCCTGATGCGCCGCGCCACCTGGCGTGCGCTTTTGATGGGGACCTCCTTTTGAGGAAAACTTAGCATTTTTGGATTTTTCATGAAAAAATATGCATTCCCACAAATGGCCAAGAAATTTTGACAGGTTTTGAGCTTCCAAAAAGGTCAAAAACACCTCAAAAATGACCTTTCTACCCCTTTTTGGACACACAGGAAGTAGTGTTGGGAGAACTCAGTTTTGGAGGGCAAATGGAGGAAAAATTCGGAAATTCCACTTGTTTTGGAAAGTAGATAGGTATACCTTTCCAACAAGCCCACTTGGAGAAAATTTGGACATCGGGAAGGCCTCCAAAATCAGCTGCAAAAAGGCGCTACGCATAGGGAAATCAGCGCGGCACATAGGAGGAAATTTGCTCATTTTGGCCAAAAAACTCTGATTTTCGCCTAGTTTCTTCACAGTTTGAATTTTCTCTTTCTGATAGTCAAACTCATGATGTAATTTAATGTGACTTGATATATTTTGATGTAATTATGATAAATTTTCACTCATAGAGGTAGATTCATCCATGAAAAGGTAGTTTGCAACTGAATGAATCAGTTCCCTAGTTTTTAGAGGCAAGCTGTTCCACTGCCTACTTTTTAGTTCTCAGTTTAGACTTTGTTGGAACAGCTCCTAAACTTATGAGCTCGACCCTTAAAGGCTAGGATGAGTTGTTTATTGCCTATATCTACTTGTTTTTCAGTCATTAGCAAGGGTTGGACTTTTGGGAAAGCTTGGAGCTTTATTGTATATTCATTTCAGCAGTTTGGCTAAGGAATAGACCAGGGTTTGCAGCACTTTATGGGATTCTTGTGGCATCTTGATTTGGTATTGTGTTTCCTTCTGTAATTGTAAGTTTACATGTGTTTTATGTATGCCATCATCTCTCTTTGCTTCATCTTAACTAAATCAAACAAGGATAAAAGTAGAATTCATTGATTTGCAGTGCTCTACCTAGGGTTTGTTTAGTTATTTATGTTTTCAGCTGTTTGAAGAGGATCCCTGAGACTTTCTTGCCCTCTTCAGCTCATGACCAGTCTAAAGGCTCTCCATCTCACTCAATTTGAAGTACCAAACCATTTTCCTACCTCTCCCCATAGAGATCTATGCAAAATTGAGCCTCATTCCCCGGACCCAAATTCACCTTTCACATTTGAGCCAACAAAACATCATCAATTTCAATCAAAATCTTCTGAACACATACCGAGCCTAAAATCAGTCTTTACATCAGTCATATCAAGCCTCAAATTGCTATATTTTCCTGATATTGACAAGGAGAGAGCCCTCTCCCGACCTGGTAGGGCTAGCTACCAGGTTAAGCGTGGTTTGATGTTACCCTAGATCCTGCCTTTCTCAGCCTGAGGTAGATTTAGGCCCTAACATAGTGGCGACCATACTGGGGAAGAGATTGTTTGTTTGTTAGTGTTCTTCATTTTATAAACTACAGACGGAGCCTGAAGTTATGCCAGGTAGCCTTCGAACTGCACATTGCTTTGCAAGTGCATAAGTAGATAAAAGCTGCTTCAGTCAATCTCCGGTCTAGTCTTATAAACGAAACATCTGACTTGCAAATTGCCCCAGTACATCTGATAATTCTAAACTTTTGGATGATGAGTTTAGAATTTGATAGGCTGAATAAGTTGATTTTGTCCGTTTGATTTTTGGGAATAATTCAACACACTGGCTTCCAGACGACACACCAGAGAAAATCCTGATCCTGATCCACCTCATGTGTATGAAAATCCCAATCTTATTCCGAGAATCCTTTGTCAAGAAAGTTCTGTGATTCCTGTGTTCAAATCTTGTTCATGTCCTGTGGTTTTTGAGTATCTTGAAGATCTTGAGTTTGACGAACATTTTGATCTATCGCTGTTTGAGACCAAATCCAAAATTGATGCTGGTTCTACTGTCCTAAATCCAAAGTTTGTCAAAGACCTTGAAACTAAAAGGGAAAATAGATCGATTGACAGTTATATCTTGAATCTTTAGACTTCCATTGTGGCTACAAACATGCCTGAATTCTTAGAGTCTGCATCAACAACTCTTGGGTCATCTGCTATTGCATCTAGTTCAAAAATTCCTACGGAACCTCCTTTCATTCCCACCATTCCCGTGCAGCCTTCCATCTCTGATCAGAAATCTGCAGTGTTGTCACCTCCATCCACTCCTTCTACCCCTCAAACATCAAATATTTCTTCACCAACTTCAACACCTCATACACCTCACACATCAGCTGCTCCGACTCCTCCTACATCCCCAAGACCAGCCGTAAATCCACCTAGAGCAATGGATGCTCGATATGCACCCCTTGTGTTGCCTGTTCTATACCTATGGGGGATAATATGGGGTACCAAGGGAGGTACCCAAGGTAATAATGTAATAATGGGATGGGCCATAGTAATAAATAAGGTGGTTAACCCATGTCATGTAAGGGACCACAAGTAGTTAATAATAATGTAATGGGACCATGGTATTAGTTGATGGTATGAGGAAACCATGGTAATGATGCATGGTATTGTATGTATGAGGCCTATATAAAGGCTAAAGACTCCACATATGAAGATGAAGAGAAGTATTCTTGTATGAACAGGCATATGGCTTGTGGAGTGTTCTCCTTCCTTACCTAGGGGGGATAATATGGGGTACCAAGGGTGGTACCCAAGGTAATAATGTAATAATGGGATGGGCCATAGTAATAAATAAGGTGGTTAACCCATGTCATGTAAGGGACCACAAGTAGTTAATAATAATGTAATGGGCCCATGGTATTAGTTGATGGTATGAGGGAACCATGGTAATGATGCATGGTATTGTATGTATGAGGCCTATATAAAGGCTAGAGACTCCACATGGAGAGATATGAAGATGAAGAGAAGTATTCTTGTATGAACAGGCATATGGCTTGTGGAGTGTTCTCCTTCCTTAAGGAGTGAATGTATGGTGTTGCCCTACCATAAGGGTTTGATAATAAAGAAGCATTTTATCTATTTTGATCTTGTTCTTTCTTGGGTTTATTTCTGTTATCATATATTTCCAGGTTAGATATACAACAAGTGGTATCAGAGCTACAACAATTGGTATCAGAGCTACAACATTGCCTCAAAATTTGGATGACATGCCCGTTGATTATCAAAGCAAAATTCAATTGTTTGATGGCACTCCTCAAAGTATCACAACTCAGCAACATGTGGATAGGATGGTAGATTTCTTTGACCTTCATGAGATTGATGCTGAAAATGTGACAATGAGATTGTTTGTGCAATCTTTTGGAGGTGAAGTGAGGAAGTGGTTCAAAGCTTTGTCGGATGCAAGTATCCCTACATTGCCTAATCTTCAGAGACAATTCTTGGATCGCTGGGAAGTGAAGAAAAACCCTCTTCAGATCCTCTCCGAATATGAGAACATCAAGAGGAATGTTGGTGTGACTGTTCAAGATTATTGTATTAGATTCAATTCTGTTTATAATGCAATTCCTGCTGATATAAAGCCGCCTATGGGGCTGGCTTCGGTTAAGTTTCCTGATGGTTTCGATCTTGATATGGCCTATCAATTAAGAGAAAGAGATCCGGCCACTTTGGAAGACATGCAGAAAATTGCAGTCAGCGTTGAAGCAAATCTGCTTGCCAAGAGAGCTAGAACAAAGGCTGAAAAGAAGGTAACGATAAAGGAAGAGGTTTCCACTTCAGATCAAGTGCTCCATAAGATTGAGAAGATGTTTGACAGATTAACAATTGATAAGCCTGAAGCACAAGTCATAAATCCAAACTTCCGTGGTCAGCAGCAACCACAATTCAGAATCAAGCAAAGAGAGCAATGAGCACAAGACCAAGCAGCACAGCAGTAGGTGAAGACACCCTTACAATAGAATTTTGTACATGGTCCGGAATCAGATGATGAGGAGAACGTAATTGGAGAGGAGAATCATTTCTTTACACTTGATGATATGCCAATTTTTATCACTGAAGATGAGGAGTATTCAAAGAGCCCAGCTGTACAAAGGGATGAAAATTTCATCTTGGCAAATGAAACAGTTCTTGAAGAAGAGTCTAATGAATATCAGAGAGGGTACATGAATGCTTTGACAGCCCAACAGCGACAATATTCACTTAGGAGTAGAGATGTACCCATAAATCCAATTTAGAAAAGGAAGGAGGCGACACCGCCAAAGAATGATCCTCCCATTGTGCAGAAAAAGGGAAAAGAGACAGCTGATCCTACCACCAGCAAAACACCATCAACAAATGAAAGATCCAATTAGCCAAGTATATCAAAGGAGAAAACTAAAAAGAAGGATTTTTCAGCTAAAGAGGTAGAGAAAACTTCAGTTTTTAACTTAGAAAATGAAATTGCTAAGTTAAAAGTATCTATTCCTTTGACTGAGTTGATGAAGAACAACAGCTATAAAGGTCAGGTGTTTAAGATTTTGAATTTAGATCCATTATCTGATATGGTAAACGTGGAGGATGACCAACCTGAGTTGATCTTTGGTCCAGCATTGGAAGGTCAGTCTCAAGATAGTGATGTAGCTCCTTTTTACATCAGCCTTAGGGTGCATGATTATTTATTACACAATGCTATGTTTGATTCCGGAGCCTCTCATAATCTCATGCCTAAGGAAATCATGGAGAAGCTGGGTTTGGATATCACTAGAAAGTATCATGACCTCTACTCTTTCAATTCTGGTAGAGTAAGATGCATTGGTCTTATTAAAGATTTGGTGGTCAGTTTGGATCAGATTCCAGCTAAAAACGTTTTGATGGATGTGGTTATGGCGGATATTCCTCCTAGATTTGGCATGCTTCTTTCTAGATCTTGGAGAGCAAAACTTAAAGGGACATTGTAGCTTAATTTCTCTTATGCTACTATTCCCGTGTTCGGTCAGATGAGGAAATTATATTGGGAACAAAAGATGAAGTACATGATCACTAGCAAGGAGAAACCAGTAAATCATCCAATCAACTATGTACATACTGATTTAGAATCATTTGTTTTATATTCTGATAGTTTTAATGATGTAAATAGCCAAGTAGTTGAAGTAGAAGACATTCCAGAGATCACTGAAAATTTCAAAGAGGTCTTAAAGCAAGAAAGACAAAGACTTGATAGTACCGCTGAGCAATCAGCCTTCCGACAACAGCAAAATATTGATGGACAGCAAGGAAAAGTAAAAGAGCAAACAAAATTTCAGCATTTGGAAGAGGACGAAGTCGGTTTGTGGAGCATGGATTTTGATGGCGCGGTAGGAAGGGAAGGTGCTGGAATTGGCATTTGGATACGCAACCCTGTTTTCTCACCAAACAAAGTGCCAAGTAATGTAAGGGTCTGTTCATATAAATTGGCTTTTGACTGTTCAAATAATGAGGCTGAATATGAGGCTTTAATTGCTAGTTTGAAAATTCTTAGAAAGTTAAATGCTAAAAGAATTTCAGTATATGGTGACTCCGAGTTAGTTATCAAGCAAGTGAAAGGGGAATACCAAGCTAAGCATCCTCGAATGCGGGCCTACTGCAATGCGGTATTAGATATCTTGAGATTGTTTTCAGACTACACTTTGACATGTGTTCCTCGTGTTCAGAATGTCATTGCAGATTCACTTGCAACAACAGCAAGTAATTTGAAAATTCCGATGAATTCAAACAATAAGTTTGAAATTCATGTGAAACATCGCCCGGCTGTCCCTAACAATCAAAGGTATTGGCAAGTGTTTCAAGATGATAAAGAGATTGAAGAATTTCTGCAAAATGAAGGTAAATTCAAAGACACTTCTATCGATGGGGAGCATGATGATGGTGAAGCGAATATAGAAGTCAATCAGATGGAAGTTTTGCAGCTGAAGGACAATGTCATTCCTAAATTTAATACCTTTAGAGGAGCTGTTTGATCAAGATGATGTAGCTCGAAAACCGAGCTTGCTGGCAACTAAGAAAGGAGTTGAGGATGTGAACATTGGATCAACAGAAAATCCTAGAATGGTGAAGTTATCAAGGGCGTTGCCTCCACAGGTAAAAACAAAGTATATCAGTTTATTATCTTCATTTACTGATGTATTTGCATGGGATTATTTAGATTTGAAGGCATATGATACGAGCATAATTCAGCATATCATTCCGATCAAGCCAAATCAAAAGCCATTTCGACAGAAGCTAAGAAGAATAAATCCAAAGCTGTTGCCCTCAATAGAGAAGGAAGTGAATCGGTTGTACAAAGCTGGCATAATCGTCCCCATAAGATTTTCAGATTGGATTTCTAATTTGGTGCCCGTGCACAAGAAAACAGGTGAGATTCGGTTATGTATTGATTTCATAAATCTGAATAAAGTATCTTTGAAAGATAACTATCCATTGCCCAAGATGGATCACATACTTCAAAGAGTAGTTGGAGCATCCCACATGTCACTACTTGATGGGTATTTGGGTTATAACCAAATTCTGGTCCATGAGGATGACAGAGACAAAACAACGTTCACCACTTCGTGGGGAACTTTTCATTATGCCAAGATGCCTTTCGGATTGAAGAATGTTGGTGCGACCTTTCAGCGGGCAATGGATATTACATTTGCTAATGAAAAAGATGTCTTTTTAGTTGTTTATCTTGATGATTTGATAGTTTTCTCTAATTCAGATGAAGAGCACCTTTATCATTTGAAGATTGTATTTCAGCGGTGTAGAAAGTACGGTATATCTCTCAATCCAAGGAAGAGTCTGTTTGCCATGGATGAAGGCAAGCTTCTCAGTCATATTATATCAAAGGAGGGCATCCGCATTGATCCAGCTCGAGTGGAAGCCATTCAGAAGATTGATTTTCCACGAAGTAAAAAGGAGATCCAATCATTCAATGGTAAGATGAATTTCTTACATCGCTTCATGCCCAATCTTGCAGAACATTTAAGGGAAATCACAAACATGCTCAAGAAGGATAGTGTAGTGAAGTGGACCGAGGAAGTAATTAAGTCTTTCAATTTGGTGAAATTGGCCCTTTCTTCAGCTCTGGTTTTGATCAGCCCAGATTATACTCAAGATTTCATCTTGTTTTCATTTGCCTCGGATCATACTATGGTAGTGGTCTTGATGCAGAAAAGAGACCAGCTCGAGAAACCAATTGCATTTTTTAGCAGAACCATAAGGGATGCAGCTTTAAAGTATAATATTATTGAAAAGCAAGCTCTTGCTTTGGTAAAGGAATTGAAATATTTTCGAGTCTATATTCTACATTCTCACATCCTTGCTTATGTCCCTAATGCTGCTGTTAAAGATGTCTTAGTGCAAACAGATCCAGAAGGGAGACGAGGCAAATGGATTGCTGCTTTGTTGGAATATGACGTGGAGATCAAACCAACAAAGCTCATCAAAGGACAGGGGCTGGCCAAACTAATGGCTGAGTCAAATTTGCATGCCTTGGACATTAATCTCATTACTGCTATGTCCGAGGAAGATGAAGAAAGTTCGCCTGCTCAGGTATCAGAAATTTTTCTTCTTTCTCCTTGGTATTCAAACATTGTTTATGTGCTCCAAAATCTATCACCACCACCTGGAATGGCTAAGAACAAAAGTAGGACCCTGAAATTAAAGGCTGCCAAGTTTTGTATCATGAATAATGCACTCTATTGGAAAGATCTCGGTGGTGTCTTGCTTAATTGTTTGGTTGAAGAAGAGGTAAAACAGGTTATGAACGACTTTCACAAGGGAGATTGCGGAGGTCATTTATTCTGGAAGACAACAACCAATAAAATTTTGAGAGCGGGATATTATTGGCCAACTCTCTTTGCTGATGTGTACAAAACTGTTACAAGCTGCCACGAATGTCAGATTTTTCAAGGTAGGAGAAAATTGCAGCCTTTACCGCTCAAGCCGATTGAAGTAAGTGCTCCATTTCAGCAGTGGGGTTTGGACTTCATTGGCGAGATCCATCCTACTTCTTCAGCGCAACACAAATGGATCCTCATAGCGACAGACTATTTTACTAAATGGATTGAGGCGATTCCCACTAGGCAGGCCACTGATTTGGTAATCATTTCATTTCTTGAAAACAATATTTTGTCTCGTTTTGGCTGTCCAAATAAGCTAATCACTGATAATGCAATAGCTTTTAAATCTAAAAGAATGATTGACTTTTGTAATAAATATCAAATTACCTTGGGGCACTCAACTGCATATTACCCACAAGGTAATGGATTGGCGGAATCCTCAAATAAATCCTTGGTCAATATTATCAAAAAGCTGCTGGAAACGAACAAGAAGAGTTGGCACAAAAAGCTTGTTAATGCACTTTGGGCAGACAGAGTAAGTCAAAAGAAATCTATAGGCATGTCCCCTTTCGAGCTCATGTATGGTGTTGACACAGTATTCCTGACCTCTCTCGCAGTCCCGGTGGTTAAACTTCTGCAGGAAGCTGGCAACGAGGATGATCATTTGCAGCGAAGAATCAATCAAATGATCCATTTACAGTAGACTAGAGAGGAGGTTTTTTCAGAACACTTTCAAGTTGCAAAAGAGAATCAAGAAGATATATGATCGAAAGGCAAAGGCGGACAAGTTTCAAATAGAAGACATAGTGCTAAAATGGGACGCGAGAAATGAAGATAAAGGTAAGCATGGAAAGTTTGAGAATCTTTGGAAAGGACCTTTCAGAATTGCTGCATATCGGGACCAAAATGCTTTCCTTTTGAAAGAAATGAATGGAGAAGATTGTCCAGGCGGGCCGGTCAACGGCCGGCTACTCAAACGGTACTACTTTTGAAATGTTTTCTGCTGTCACATGTATCATTGTACATACCGGTTTGTTTTATTTCATTGCAAGTGTGTACTGTATCATTCTTTCAGTTTGGGGCCCGAGGTGAAGGCTATAAAACTGAGGTTTGATTTCAGTTTTGGTTTGGTTTGTTTGAGTCAGGTCTTTCAGTCGATTTCAGTCTTGAAATTGAGTCAGTTTTGAGTCAGATTTCAGTCCTGAAATTGAGTCAAGAGTTTGGTTTTGGTTTGTCGAAGTTATTGACTCCATAGCCCAATGGACGAAGGCACTGCTTGCTTTCCCAGAGATCTGTAGTTCTTGGCACCTCCAAGGAGCTACCATCCCCATTGGAGCCAATGTTAGTGTCGGTATCTTCATCCCTCCGTCAGTGATCAAATTCTCTTGTTGCATTGCATGTTAGGTGTCTCACTCGGTCAGCTGCATTCCATTAGGATCATGGATCATCTAATGGTAGTGGCTTATTATACATTTTCCCTCATGTCCTTTACCTGCTGGCCCATTTTCATTCATCTAGATCATCTGCAGTCAATTTTTGTCTTTAAATTTGCAAAAGTCATTTTTAGGGTTTTAGGTCTCATTAGGTCTAGGGTTTCGTCAAAAAGGTCTTCAAAATGCTCAATAACGGTCAGCAGGTGCATGAGGAGGTCAAATAAAGTTCCAGTAACAATAAATTCCATAATCACATGCTCAGTGATTGATTTTTCCTCAAAACCCCGTTTTGAGGAAAACCATAGTTTTTTTTTTTTTATGTTTTTTTCTGTATAAATTTGATGTAATTTCAATTTTTCCTTATGTAATAACTTCAGTGGCAACCCTAGTCACCTTGCCAAGCTTCAGCAACTCCATCACCTGCAAGGCAAACAAAAATCAAAGCATTCAGTTCATCAAAGGCAAAAATAAAGCAAACTGCCCAAAAACAGAGTTTTAAAAGCAAGTCAAAGGCAAACATTACAAAGTGGGTTTTTATGAGTGAAAAATTAAAATCTTTTGTATATAAACCATTTGTTATGTTTAAAGAGCTCATTTGCATCTAAAGGAGAAAGAGTGAACAAGAGAAAGGTCAAAAATAAAAAAGGAAGCAAAACTGCAGCAATTTGGGCATATTTCAGAGGCACGACGCATTGGGCCGCACTCTTTAGTGTAAAAATTACACAGGCGTGACACATTGAAGTGGCGCGGTGCACTGGGTTTGTGGCGTGGCGCACAGGGTTTGGAAGATGATTTCATCCACAACCACCTCCCAAACTGCTAAATTTGCTCAATCCTCATTGATTCAAGTAAGTTAACATTTCTCCATGGCCAGTGAATGAGTTTACCTTGGTGTTTATGGTGATTTAATGAGAAAAAATCAAAACCCTACCTCTTTGCATTTCTTGCCAAAAACAGTTGCATAGGGTTTGCAAATTGTATGTTTTGCTGCCATTTCTCACTCCCTCACTCTTTCATTCCCTCCCTCTCATTACATTTTCATCAACCCATTCCCTAAACCCCATATTCCCAAATTACTAATCCTAAATCCCTAGTCCTACTATCCCAAACCCTAGTTAAATATTCCCAAACCCTAATTGCTGTCCCAAAGCCTAATTACTGTCCCTAAAACCCTTCTATTCCCCAAAAAAATCTGACAACAATATTCCCAAAACCCCTCATACACATTCCCTCCACAGTCCCTCATACATTCTTATCCTTGGCAGCACAAACCTAAAGACACCATAAATCTCTTCATACTCATCTAAGAAAACTCAAACAATGGCAAACATGGAGTCAGATCCTTCCTATGACCGAGATGACGAGACACTCAGTGATTCTTCTAGAGAAATGCATGCACCAAGGAGACCTCACAAGGGTGGTAAACATATATGAGAGGAGCCTACTTCACTTGCCGAGTTGCAGGCCTGTCCTCTTGCTGTCACATGCTTTCAACACCAATCTTGTTATCAGTTCTGTGAGATGGTAGAGAGAGTCCAGTACCATCATGAGTTGGCCAGGTTGTTTGTGCTCCATCTTCATAATGGCCAAGTCACTCTAGCAGGTGTGACATTCACCTTGACACTGGAGACTATTTCTCAAGCAACTGGCATTCCAAATGTCGGTGAGCAGTGGAATAAAAGGTAGCAGATTGATAGAGAACATTATGAGCCTTACATCAAGGCTGGTTATCAGAGACATCTCAGTAGAGTTTTTCCCTTCCGGTATCTGAAAGACACATATGCTCCCTTGATGAAACTCATAATTAAATATTTCAGCTGTGAGGGCTGGTTTTCTCGCCTGTATGCCTATCACATCAGATTGTTGATGCACTTTACTATGGTGAGAATGATGAATCTCCCCTATTTTATTTGCAGGAACATTGAGAATATGACCACCTTAGTGCACATGAAGCCTCCTCAGCAGCAGTATAAAAACGTATATCATTTTGCACTGATCAAAATTGTGGTCTTGCATCAGTTTGGTTTACAGAACATCTCATGGGAGGATTTCATTTCACATGAGGTCTTCACAGGTCCTCAAGTACCCCCAGCAGTTTTTCATGAGGTAGGACCTTCACATCAGTAGGAGATTCATGAGACACAAACCACTAGTGTGCCAGTGTTTGTCACCTACCAAAAGGGCACTAGAAGGTTGTTTGTAGCAGCAAAGCGAGTACTATCTCCACCCAGGGTGGAAGGGGTCTCGCTTCCTCCATTAGCAGAGCAGGTACAGGACAAGGGCAAGCGACCATTACATGATGAGGGGCCTTCAGGAGGGCAGGAGACAGATTTCATTCTTATTCAGGATGATGACACCTATTTGGGCTCACAAAGCTCAAAGCTCAAGGAGATCATTCAGAAGCAACAAGCGGACATTCATGATTTATTTCTCAACCTAGAAAGGGCCAAGTGGATAATCAGATATCTAGAGCAAAGAAACAAACAACTAGAGGATCAACAAACCATTATGGAGCTACAAAACATACGAGAAAACCGGCAAGCTGCCAAGAGGAGGAAAGTCAAGCTGACACCACTTGAACAAGAAATCAATGCTGACCGAGAATCTTGGCTTGAGAGGGCAAATATCCACTTGGAAAAGTTCCTTGAGAAGGCTAATAGAGAGAAAATATGTTGAGGCACATGGCCTACCACTACTTGGCGAGAAACAAAGTGTGCAAAGCAAGAATCAGAAACTTGAAGGCCAAGTTGAAGAAAGCATCGAGGAAGCGAAAAGAGCAAGATAGACTCCAGATCTTGGCTGGGCTTCCTTGGCCCAACACAGCACTTAATGAAGAACACTTAGCCCAAATTTCAATAAATATGGGACACTTTTTGCAATTTTGAAATTTTTGGCTTAAAATACAGGTTTTTCTGCCTGATGCGCCGTGCCACCTGGCGCGCGCTTTTGATGGGGACCTCTTTTTGAGGAAAACTCAACATTTTTGGATTTTTCATGAAAAAATATGGATGCCCACAAATGGCCAAGAAATTTTGACTTGAGCTTCCAAAAAGGTCAAAAACACCTCAAAAATGACCTTTGTGCCCCTTTTTGGACACACAGGAAGCAGTGTTGGGAGAACTCAGTTTTGGAGGGGCACATGGAGGCCAAATTTAGAAATTCCACTTGTTCTGGAAAGTAGATAGGCAGACCTTTCCAACAAGTCCACTTGGAGAAAATTTGGACACCGGGAAGGCCTCCAAAATTAGCTGCAAAATGCGCTATGCATAGGGAAATCAGCACGGCGCATAGGAGGAAATTTGCTCATTTTTGCCAAAAAACTATGTTTTTCGCCTAGTTTCTTCACAGTTTGACTTTTCTCTTTTTGATAGTCAAAATCATGATGTAATTGAATGTGACTTGATGGATTTTGATGTAATTATGCTAAATTTTCACTCATAGAGGTATATTCATCCATGAAAGGTAGTTTGCAACTGAATGAATCAGTTCCCTAGTTTTTAGAGGCAAGCTTTTCCACTGCCTACTTTTTAGTTCTCAGTTTAGACTTTGTTGGAACAACTCCTAAACTTATGAGCTCGACCCCTAGAGGCTAGGATGAGTTGTTGATTTCCTATATCTACTTGTTTTTCAGTCATTAGCATGGGTTGGACTTTTGGGAAAGCTTGGAGCTTCATTGTATATTCATTTCAGCAGTTTGGCTAAGGAATAGACCAGGGTTTGCAGCACTTTATGGGATTCTTGTGGCATCTTGATTTGGTATTGTGTTTCCTTCTGTAATTGTAAGTTTACATGTGTTTTATGTATGCCATCATCTCTCTTTGCTTCATCTTAACTAAATCAAACAAGGATAAAGGTAGAATTCATTGATTTGCAGTGCTCTACCTAGGGTTTGTTTAGTTATTTATGTTTTCAGTTGTTTGAAGAGGATCCCTGAGACTTTCTTGCCCTCTTCAGCTCCTCACCAGTCTAAAGGCTCTCCATCTCACTCAATTTTAAGTACCAAACGATTTTCCTACCTCGCCCCATAGAGATCTCTGCAAAACTGAGCCTCATTCCTCGAACCCAAATTTGCCTTTCACATTTGAGCCAACAAAACATCATCAATTTCAATCAAAATCTTCTGAACACATACCTAGTCTAAAATGAGTCTTTACATCAGTCATCTCAAGCCTCAAATTGCTAGATTTTGCCGAGATTGACAAGGAGAGAGCCCTCTCCCGACCTGGTAGGGCTAGCTACCAGGTTAAGCATGGTTTGATGTTATGCTAGATCCTGCCTTTCTCAGCCTGAGGCAGATTTAGGCCCTAACACACTCCTTGCTCCTCAAAGAACTAGTTGACCTCTCTGATGCCTTGCGGGAGGAGCCAGGGTGAAAATTATTTTGCTCATACAATGAGGGAGTATATATAACCAAGATTGACTCTTTGACTACCCTCATTACTATTAGAATTCCTATGACTTTTCAGCTTACATGACTCTTTACATTCCATGTGTGTCCTTTGGACTTCCACTTTACAATACATTTGAATACAATATACATGGTCATGACATGACACTGCTGACATGGATTGCTTGATGATGTATCAATTTCAAGTCACTATTCCTGCTAAGTTTTGGATGTCTTCTCAGATATGCTTTCTCTTCACCTCCGCATGGCTTTGTGATGCAAAATCTTCAATGATCTTTAGTCTCGGATGGTGGTCGCAAACTTGTTTCCCTTTTATTTCTCTCGATTGATCAACATGTAAGTTCAGCTACAAGAGAGTCTTTAGGCATGCTTCCCTCCTTCTTCTCCTTCTCCATCATCTTGCCATGACATGATAGTGTACTTGTTCCTGCAATTCACTCTTGACGAGACAACAACAATCTAAAAACCCCCTAGTCTAAGATGATGCATTTTGATCCATCAATTGAGCCTAGGACAAGTGACAAGCTAGAAAGAGGGGCTCAGTGATTACGTATTACGCAGTTCGAGCAGTCAGGGGGGAGAGCTTTAATTCTGAGATTGCGTAGTGCGTAGCTCAGGGAGGCCTAAAGGACAAGATTGCAAAGTTTCTGGAGAAAATGGGATCTGGCTAAGGGAAAGGACATTGGGAAAGACAACTACATAGTTTTGGATGTCAAGGGAGGTTTGGATTCTATGCATTGTGCAGTTCCCACAGCCAAGGGAAAATCTTGAGGGTTGAATATCTGAAATGCACAAATCAAGGCAGACTGGGAGACATAACTGCACAATTATGGAGGTCAAGGTCGGGACTTAGACATAAGAATTTCACAGTGCAACAACCCTGGGAGATAGGGATTGCAAATTGCGTAGTTCCAAGTAGCAAGGTCACAACTTAGAGGGTTGATACTGCCCAGTGCGTAGTTCAGTTGGGGCCTGGTGAATCTAAGTTTCCCGGTTGGGAAGATTTTCCGAAAATGGCTAAGTATGCAATAGTTGATGAACTATGACAAATGTTGATTGTGATCACACACTTAACATACTTTGATGACACGGAAACATAGATCATCAGAACACATGAACAAAGCATTTCCCTTTGTGTGACTGCCTCATGACAAAATATGACAAGTGCGACACTTAAGATGGGCTTTAGGATGACCGTGATGACACTTGTGCAACGATGCTCAAGACTTTGTGTACGGATGCGAACAATGTTTACATGGTTAGGAAAACTCATATACATAAAGATTGACCTTTGAAACCATCAAAATAGGCTCGCAAGCATTGGATGACAACCAAACATGCCAAAAGACAACAATTAATCCAACATGCAAAAGGGACCAACGCATTGCAAGGAAGCTCATAAAATGAGCTCTAGTTTTTGCAACGACAATGTAAAAAACCAAGGAAGGCTCTGAAATTGAGTGTAAGCCAAAATTTTGGAGGGTGTTACAACAACTACAACACTTGGCGACACATTGGTGAAACTCCAACTTCTATGTCTTAGTTAACTTCTTATGTGCAGGGCCTTGGTTGTTTAGGGAGTATTGATTCATCATACATATTACTTTTCCCTTCCCACTTACCCCATGAATAGACATTGTCCCCCCTATACCTTCTCAGTGGAACACAACAAAAGATTCAACATAATCGAGTTGGGAAGTGTAGTGTAGCTCGCAAGCTTAAGATTTTTAGAGTATAATTTTTCATCTCTGGTGTTGCTCCGCTGCCAGTAAGTCTAGACAATACCTCGATGGAGTCACACTGGAACACAAACATTTCTCTGCTGCAAGCAAACCTAGATAGTACCTTGACGGAGTCACTAGCTTCACCTCTTTGCGCATGAAGCCTTTCTCTTCTTTTGCCTTTATTTTTTTATTTAAAGAGAACTATGCATCGACACTTGTTTATTTTGGGGTGAAAGAGAGAGCCTAAGTTATTGAGAGAAAAAGAGGTTGTTCCTTCATATAAGCATATAGAGACCTCTGATTTAGTTTTTCTCATTTAAATTTTTTCCCTTCTCCAAATCCATTAGTTAGATAAGCTTGAAGACACCAAAACAAAAAACTAAGTATAGGCATGAGGTTTTCAGACTAGACATGGGTTCATGGCTGGATCATAACTCTCCTTACAGAGAAATCATATTTTCCGTCGGAACTTCATCGAATAAAAGACATAACCAACACATGGATACAAACAAAAGGCTAGCCAAATGTTGAAGTATCACAAGAATCTTTATAGTTCGGCCACACACATACTTAGAAGCCACGACATATTCATGCACAACACTTATTCACATAACAAAAACAAAAAAAAAATTCAAACAAACAAACAACAAAGAAAATACTATGTACACAGTGTAGGGCACAACCCCAGATTTTCATTGAAAATATTGTTTCAACTCTTGGCCATTGACATGGAGAGATTCAATCTTCCCGTCAAGTGATTGAAGACAATAAGTTTGCTTTCCAAGCTTTTCGTGCACCGTGAATGGCCCAATCCACAGGGACTTAAACTTAGTGTGTTTGCCTTTGTCCTCATGGGATTTATCCCACTTTAAGACTAAGTCTCCCACACTGAAGTTGTTCTTCCTTGGAGACTTCTTGCCAAACCACCTCTTGATACAATTCTGGTGAAGTTAATTTTTTTCTTTTGCTTTCAGCCTTTCTTCCTGTAGCTTATGAAGGGTGTCCATCCTACGCTGAACTAATAGACAAGGCTTGCCTTGGGATTCTTGTGAGAGTTGGAGAGTGGGCAAGTAGATGTTTGGCAAGAGGATGAATTCTTTCCCATACACTAGGAAGTAAGGGGAGGTGTTCGGGGAAGGTTTTGGCGTGACTTAGTTAGCCCATAAGGAATTTACCAAAGCAGAGTGTTAGTTTCACTGCTAAGAGAATATGGTCTTTCTGATAATGCATATAAGGTTCTTATTCGTGGATTCAAAAAAACCATTCCCCTGCGGATAATAATTAGATGAGTGTTTCAATATGATACTATTTCACAATGAAAAATCATAAAGTTTTAATGATGAGAAGTATGTTGCATTGTCGAAAACAAGTGAAGTAGGAACACCGAACCTGGAAATGATGTTCTGCTACAGAAAGTTGATGACTTTCTGATCATTCACTTATTTGAGTGGAGCTAATTTTGTCCACCGTGTGAAGTAATATGTGGCAGTTAGGATGTAGCAGTGCTTCTTTAATGAGTGTAGGATAATCTCCCCAATAATTTCTAAGCCCCACTGTTGAAAATGTTCTTCCACTAAAATGCGCTGCAGTGGTGCGACTAACTTCTTGTTTTTGTCGGCACACTTTTGACAGACCGGACACTTGCGGGCATAAGCATGAGTATCTATGAATAATTTAGGCCAGTAAAATTCGGCCTGCATATCCTTATGTGCTGTGGTGTTACCTGTGAAGTGTCCCTTGGCTGGTCTTGGCTGGTTTGTCGTGTAGATCACACAATACCTTTTCTAAATCATGTGCTTCCAAACACCTGAGTAGTACTCCATTATGGTGCTTTCTGAACAAAACCCCATGCACCAACTGATAAGATAATGCTTTAAGTTTGAGTGCCCTCTTCTACCGTGCAGAAAAGTGGGAGGGCACTGTGTCATGCTCAAGGTATTGGCGCACATCCATGTACCAAGAGTTTGTGCTTGTAGTGGGGGAGGCTCACTCAATGTTATACATCTCAATTTCTTGCTCCCATCCTGAAAGCTCTTCTTCTTCCTCCTTCGCATTTACTACTTTTGTTGCTAGTTGGAAAAGACCATGGCCCTTGATTGTGTGAACTAGCTTGATTTCTAGATCATACTCTTGTAACCCGGTCATCCATTTCGCTCTCCTTTCACCCAGCTCTTGTTGAACAAGCAGTGATCTGACTATTGGGTGCGGGACAAATATAACACAATGATTTTTCAATAGATAGGACCGAAAATGCTTTACCGCCTTGTATATTGCATAAGCTTGTTTGTCCACGACGAGATAGTTAAGATCTGGTCCTTGTAGACTTGCGCTCATGAAGGAGATATGCCGTTCATTGTTTAGTTCATCCTTCTGAGTGAGTACAATAGCAAGACAGGTGTTAGAGGTGAAAGTGTAGAGAAATAAATATTTATTGAAGTCTGGGCTGTACAATGTGGGTACTTTTTCTATAGCCTGCTTAATATGGGAAAACGTGTCCTTTTCGCTTCTATCCCATTTATAAACTACATACTTCTTCACCATCTCCTGTATTGGCTTGACAATCTGGGCATAGTTGGAGATGAACTTGCAGAGGAAATTTAAATTTTCCAAGAAATACTGCATGACCTTCTTATTCACTAGGAAGGGAATCTGTGTGATTGTCTTCACCTTGTCTGGTGTGAAAATTCCTAGATCTAACAATCTCTGGAATCCTACTACAACCAACTGAATCTACTTCACCTAGATCGTAAATTACAATACAAACTTATTTTAGATTTCTTCTTGAAATATTGAAGTAAATTACTGAAGCAACCTATACCAAATATGATTTTGAAACATAGAAACTAGGCAAGGAAATACAAACACATAGGACACCGTTATTTTTTGACAAATGTCCCTTGAAAAACCCAATGCGGGAAAACTGGTGCAACAACTTTGAGGTTTTAATATTATTAAGCAATAGAAAATTATGAATAAATCTGTAAATACCTCACATTGTTATTCAGTTACAGAGAGAAATACTGGCAGAAAGCTTTGTGATATTACCTCACACATTGAGAAAAATTACCGGCTGATCCGGTCCGACTACTGAAACTGACTCTGGTGCTAGATTTTTGACTTTCTCTCTCACCCTCTACGTTACCTCTACGTGGCCCCGTTGGCCCTGCGTCTGGACTACTGGATCACCCTCTACCTCTCTTTGCTGATGATTCTTCAGCTGAGAAAATCGCTCTCTCTCTAGAACCTATCCTTGCCCCTTTGCTGTGAGAAATATCCTCAATCGAATTTTACTCCTAAGAACTTCTCACTTCAGAAAATCGATTTCTTGATCTCTCTTGATGTGTTTTCCAAATGACCCTCAAGACCCTTCTTATATATTCCCGTTGAACAACCAACAACCTAGATTAACTCCTAATGAAAGGCTCAGATCGTTTTGACTTAATCTCTGTCTTTTTCTAGAAGTTACACCCACAATCAGATTAATACCCATTAATATTTTAATTTTCCTAAGTTTAGACTTAGGAAATACATTAAAAATATTAATTATTTTAATAAAATCGTCTCTGGGTGGAATTTCCCAAAATAGTTTCTAGGTTCTTTAGAATGCATGTTCCCAAGACTCCTTGCAAAATTTGAGGCCTAGAGCACATTCGATGCTACCCCAAATCAACACTTCCTCTTAGTGAGGAATGTGCTCTAGCAATATACTACTGCTGCATACTGCTCTGACCTTGAAGCATCGTCCTCTGCACTGTTTATGCCTGACATGCTGTCCACCAACTACTGCATTGTTACTGCAAATGTACTGCTGCCTTTGACATTGCCACTGCCAATGCTACATATGTATTACAACTCCCTCTCAAATGTTGCATCTACTATGTTGCTAGCACTGACACTGCTAACACAACATCTGTACTGCAACTTAGTTGTTGAGAGAAGCAACTGAAAAAACCCAAAAATGGACAAGTATCCAGTGGATACACCTCAGTGCTGAAATCCTAACTTGTTAGTCCCACACTGTCTTTTTGAAGCCACTGCGCTGCTGAAGCTCTGCATTGTACCTCCACGCACTGCTGCCTCTCTGCTCTATGCTACTCAAGTTTTGGAACTTCTAACCACTGCTTTTGTTTCTCCAACACTCCATGTCACTAATTGAAAACTCCTCCATCCTGCTACTACTGATCATGGGCTCCCATAGAAAGGTGATGATCCAATATGTGGGCTCCTCAAGGAACTTGCCTATCTATAGCTCTTTCGAACTACAACTCCAAATTGGCCCACCTCCCTCCTGGAGGTATCTTGGCTGTCATGGTGAACTTGTCCTCCTGTTCGATCTTTGTGGCTGTAACCTTTGGATCATGCTTCTCATCCTTGTCCTTTTTCTTTAAGGGACATTGGGACGCATAGTGGCCCAACTCTCCACATCTGAAACACTTCACCTTGGAGATATCCTTCTTTCGTCTATGTTGCCTCTACGTCGACTCACTGCTGCTGCTGCTCCTGTCAAGTTTTACCTTGACCAGGTCTCTCCTTAGCTCCTCTTATTTTAGAGCTGCCCACATCTCATCCCAATTCAGAAATGCTGCTCTACCCAGGATACTCTATACAAAGACTTGCCACTCGTCTGAGACAAAATTTAGGGCTAGTCTCACTAACTCTGGATCCTGAGGTGTATGCCCCACAACTGACAACTCATCACGAGTTTCTTTCAGCTTCGTGAGGAAGGGATCCACACGCTCTCCCTTCTGCATCTGAGCAGATCTCAACTTCTTCTCTAGGTAAATCTTCCGCTGCTCGGAAGATCCCTGATACAACGTGGCCAAGGCATCCCACATCTCCTTAGCAGTTTCTCAGCTAGCAATGTAGCACACCACATGATCCTTGACTCCATCTAGCATCATCCTCTTGGACTTTGCCATCTCAGCCTTGTACTTCATTAGCAGATCTACATCCGTAGGTTCAACCACCACACTGTCAATGTACGTCTTGAGGGCATGCTCATCTACAAGGAAAGACATTCTAACCTTCTAGAGGACGTAGTTGGATGCTCCATCCAACCTATCCTGATCCCTTAAGCCACTAGTTGCCATATCCTCCGAAAATTGTCAAACAACTCCCTCTTTCTCCCTACTGCGTAGCTTCTAGGGTGGCTTACATACTCCCTGATGGAGCTGGTAAGTCTTCTTCTCCTATGTTGCCTAGAAAATGAGAAATATTGATTTCCTCGGCAAGAAACCACTGAGGAAGTATTCCCTCACTATGTGATCTGCTTCCTGCTCCTGTCAACTTTTCTGCCGAGCACTTAGCTTGCAGAAAACTGTGTCCCTCTAGCTCTACGTTGAGACTGTATGTGGCTCCCTCTACCTTGGCAAATTCTCGATCTGGTAATCTTACCTCTCTGTCGACTCACTCAAAGAGAGACAACCTCGAAAATATAACCCTCTTGGCTAGAACTGCGCAATCCCTCAAGGGATTCGAACTCCTGCTTGCTGCAATAAGTTGGCCCTTGCTTCAGTGCTATATCTGCTCTTCCTGTTTCACATCAACAACTCTGATACTATGTGAAAATTCCTAGATATAACAATCTCTGGAATCCTATTGCAGCCAACTGAATCTACTTCACTTAGATCATAAATTACATTACAAACTTATTTCAGATTTCTTCTTGAAATATTGAAGTAAATTACTGAAGAAGCCTACACCAAATATGATTCTGAAACATAGAAACTAAGCAAGGAAATACAAACACATAGGATGCCATTATTTTTGGACAAATGTCCCTTGAAAAACCCAATGCGGGAAAACTGGTGCAGCAGCTTTAAGGGTTTATTATTATTAAGTAGTAGCAAATTATGAATACATCTCTGAATACCTCACAGGGTTATTCAGTTACAGAGAGAAATACTAGCAGAAAGCTTTGTGATATTACCTCACACAATCACTGAGAAAAAGTCTCGGCTGATCCAGTCACTAGATGAGGTGCCATTGGTATGCACTGCGCTCACTCTAAGCTATCCCAACATCAACTCTCCTAGGCATTGCGTCACCTAGACGGGGAATCGATTTGCAGCCCATAGTCACTGCTCTCAGCCTCCCGGTCTCACATTCCGGCTTCTGGCTAATAAAACTGACTTTGCTGCTAGATTATCGACTTTCTCTCTCACCCTCTGCTCTCCCTCTACGTGGCGCTGATGGCCCTGCGTCAGCCTCTGCGTCTGGGCTACTAGATCACCCTCTAGCTCTCTCTACCGATGATTATCCGACTGAGAAAATAATTCTCTCTCTGGAAGCTATCCCTGCCCCTCTGCTACAAGAAATCTCCTCAATCAAATTTTCCTCTTGAGAACTTCTCACTTCATAAAATTGATTTCTTGATCTCTCTCGATGTGTTTTCCAAATGACCCTTAAGCCCCTTTTATATCTTCCCGTTGGACAACCAACAACCTATATTAGCTCCTAATCAAATGTCATATGGTTTTGACTTGATCTCCGTCTTTTTCTAGAAGTTACACCCACAATTAGATTAATGCCCATTAATATTTTAATTTTCCTAAGTTTAGACTTAAGAACTCCATTAAAAATAATAATTATTTTAATAAAATCATCTATGCCTGAAATTTCCCAAAACGGTTTCTAGGTTCTTTGGAATGCATGTTCCCAAGCCTCCCTGCAAAATTTGAGGCCTAGAGAACATCTGATGCTACCCCAAATCAACATCTGGGTTTACCTTAACCCCACTCTTAGCCTGATGTGGCCCACGAGATTACCCTCGGACACTGCAAAGATACTTTTCTTGGGATTTAAGGATATTCCGTACTTGTGATATCGCTCTAAAATCTTCTTTAAATGGTGTATGCGGTCTGACCTTTGTTTGGAGAACACTGTTACATCGTCAAGATAGACCACTACGCTCTGCTCATTAAGTCCGCAGAAAGCGATGTCCATAGCACGTTGGAATGTTGCACCAACGTTGATTAGCCCAAATGACATTTGTCTGAATGCGAATGTGCCCCACTTCATTCAGAATGTGGTTTTAAGTATGTAAGGTAGAACCTGGTTGTATCTGGAATAACCATCTAACAAAGAAAACATTTCAGACCTTGATACTATTTGCAATATTTTTTCCATGGACGACACAGGGGTAATTTTCCTTGTTTAAGGAACGGTTGAAATTTCAAAAATCTACAAACGAACGGATTTCCCTAGATTTCTTCCTTACCGAGACCAAATTTGACACCCACTTTGAGTGTTACACTCTATATATGATCCGGGCATACAACAATTTTCTCAACTCTTTCTGAATAAGAGGCTCAAGCGTTGGATGTAATTTTCTTAGCTTTTGTTGGAATGGCTTGGCCCCTTCCTTGATCAGTATCACATGCTGGATGATTTGCGTGTCATATGTCTTGAGTTCATTGTACGTCCATGCGAAGGCATCACGACACTGCTTGAATAAGTAGATAAAGGCCTGTCGCTCTTTTGGTGTGCAAGAAGTACCAAGATTGACATATTTTGTATCCTTATATGTTCCCAAGTTAATCTTCTCATGCGACAATGTGGAACTCTGGGTCTTAGCATCGATAGGTCCCCCGAAAGTGATTCTGCAAATCATACAACTTTTCCAATGAAATGACACCCATGGGGATGCTGTGTCCTTTGCTTGCACTGGCTGCATCCTGCAATGCCCTTTTGGAGTCATCCTCATCGATCGTTGTGTCTTTAAATACATCAACGTTCACCATGAGGCACTGTATCTGCTGGTCATCATAAAAAACACATAAATTAGTGATATTTTCTGAGACAGAAGCCTTATAAATTATTTCAAGAGAAAAATCGTCCCTCAATGGTAACAACCTAGCAGCGACATTTTCTAATGCATCTGCAATTGTGTTACACATTCTTGGAACATAAATAATATTGAAAGCTTGGAAATGTGAAATAAGACGCCATACCTCTTGTTGATAACTTCTAATATGAGGTGACACACAATGTATGGTGTTACATACCTGTCACACCACAATTTTTGGGTCACCTACCACTTTCAGGATGGAAACATTGAGGTCAATGGATTTTTATAAGCCCAAGATGAGTGCTTCATATTCTGTAGTGTTGTTCATGCACTTAAATTCCAAGTGGCTAGAGATCAAATGGTTTCTTTGCTGGGGGTCTATTAAAATACAACTAGCTCCAGATCCCTCTTGTGTTTTGGAACCATCGAAGTACATAGTCCACATATCATATGTACAGGGATTGGGAACTACACTGGAACTGCTACAACTACTGCTAACTATACAAAGTTCATTATCACCAGTTGGACAAAGAAGGAGATCCATTGTGTATTTGTGATCCAGGTCAATGTTGGTGGCCACCCACCTATCCCACTTGGACCCCCATAAATATCTCTTTCAGTTTTTCAGTTTCCTTAATTGTAGCACAATTTACTATTTTTAGCAGTTTTTTGGGTCTTGAACTTCCAGAGTCGTTTTGAGGCCCTAAACGACGTTTTTTGGGAAAACTGCAAGCAACATGGGTCCATGGAGCGATGTTTCTCTTCCCAGAGTTGTAGTTCTTGGATAGATCTTTCTAACGAGATATTGTGCACGTCAAACGAAGATCATATGCCAAATTTACGACCCTGAGAAGTTGATGTACCAATTTACCCAAACGGGGCCCACAATTTGGCGTTTCATCTTCTAGGGTTAGGTTTTTGGATGTTTAGGGTTTTCCATTGTTTCTCAACAATAAATAGGCCTTCAAGCCTCATTGTAACACAATTTAGAGGCATGTAGCTGCCACATCTCTTCTCAGAGATAAGCTACCATCGCCCTAGCTGGTTTATTTCCATTTTGTAAGAATATTTCAGTATTTTGCAGTAATGAAATGAAGTATTATTTCCACTGCATATCTGTATTTGTTGACACCTAATCATCAGGATTGGGTGAATAAGTGTAACTGATGTAAATAAATAATGGAAAATATGAAAAGTCACCGGGAGATAAAATGAACAGTCTCGCCCTAATGTATATAATAAAGACCAACCTGAATGAATATAATGAATTGATTTTGAGGAGTTACTGCTTGGTCTGACATGGTATCAGAGCCAGCTCCCAAAATTAGCTTTTGTGTAACTCCTGGTGTCAGTTTCCTGCCTATGTTCTGCCTATTTTTCAGAACTCACTCCTTTTCCATGCTCCTGAGGCCTGAACCCACTGTCATATGCGTTTTATATTCCCTCTGAACAGTCGGCCTGCTTGGTGGTATCACTGGAATCATAGTGACTGCTGAAATCGTAGTGACAGCTGGTATCGACCTTGACCTCCTAGCTGGAAACGTAGTGGTTTGCCTAAACCTCGTTCCCATATGCAAGTTTGGGGGAGATGCAGTGAGCGTGGAGCCCTCCGACCCTCTCTCCTCAACAACAGCCTCCTGTAAATCCCCATGAATGCTGCTGCTACTCTCCAAAGCAAAACCTCTCAGAACCTTTGTGGTGATACCCTTCGGCCTTACCGTCCACCTCGCTTACTATTTGAATACCCACTGCGTTTACACATACCACCTCGCTGTTCTTGAATATCTGGCTGCTGAGGTTTTGGAACTTGCTGGTAATGCTGCCCAAGATAACAAAAAGAACCGTATAGTTCCAAGACGTATTCAACTTTCCGTTTGCAATGATGAGGAGCTGATCAAGTTGTTGGGTGCTGTAACCATCAAAGTCCTGCCTAACATTCAGCAACGTGGAGAACTTGTTCGGTTGTGGGGGCGCTGACGATCCAAAAATCTTGTGGAAGACATCAATTAATGTGAATACCTTCATATTCATTACACAATGGCGAGCTGCTCTTGAAACCCCATTGAACTCTTCTCCCGGTGCCTGGGCATCATTGGAGCCTCCCAAAGGTTCAGGTTTCAAGGAATGATTACGTGTGGCATCTGTGAAAGGCAGAAAGAGCGAATTGGCAGATTATGAAGCAAATTTTTCCATTTGATTAGTATCTGCTATAACCTGCAAAAAAAAAATTGATGAGGAAGAGATCTGATTTTTTTTTTGAGAGTGCATAGTTGATCTGAATATTTCTTTGGGAAATGTTTTATAATAATCAATTTTCATTTATTATTGTTGGGTTTCATCTTTAGCATTAAATACAATGATAGTACAAAGCCCTATATGGAGAGAATGCAAAGGGATGGATTCTTTTTCAGTTATCACGCTGATAGTAAAGTGTTTTGAAGACTCCGCCATTATCATTTATTTCCCTCCTCCATACGCTGTCACGGTACCTCTGATATATACATCAGAACTATATTTTACTACAGTGCATTTTTTTCTCTTTTACACAGCGAGTGCAAATTGTTTTACCAATAGAAGAGCGATTTTTTTTTTCCCACAGTACACGGATTTTACAATGCATTCAATCATATCTATTGTGGGAATAGTTCTCACTGGCAAGGAGAACTATCCTGAGTGGTCCTAGATGATAAAACACACCCTCATTTTCAATGAGTTGTGGAAAGGAGTGTGTGTTGGAGACGGAGACAAAGAGCCAGAACAACCTACCTCAGACAAAGAGTTCGCCATTTGGGAAAATAATAACATCAAAGCCTATGCATTAATTGCAGTATCTGTAAGTGAAGAGGTGAGTCGCCATATTTCGCCATTTTCAACTGCTTTCGTAGCCTTACAAAAGCTGAAAGAACTCTATGACTCACATTCTGTACTTGAAGTTGTTCAACTCATGATTAAACTCTTCACCCTTGAATTACAAAATAATGATCCTCTTGCTCTTGCATCGGAAGTAAAATCTATAATGCATGATATCAAAGCCACTAAGGTTGAATTGGACATTCCTCTTATCGCTTTTCTCTAGGCACTTTATCCTACTTACTCCAATTATCTTGAGTCATTGCAAGCAAATGGAAATCTCAAAGATATTACCTTTGACTCTCTTGTGAAAAAATTTACTGAAAGAGAGAAAGCTTTTGGAAAGAAGACAACCCCTGAATCTTCTGAAGAGGCTGTGTGCCTTTCTCATAAAGAAAATAATCTTGCCCAAGATTCTTCCAGAGGAAGAGGTGGTCGAAGAGGAAGAGGAAGATATTTCAGAGGCAGGGTGGGGCAGACACTCTTAAGGAGAAAAGTCAGATTTGCACTGCATATGCTGCAAAAGAAATGGATCACATGATGCCTATACATGCAAGTTACCTTGGGACAAAATTGAGCAGCAAAGAAACCAACAGAAAGGTAAAACTAATGACATAGACAAAGGTAAAGCACCTGAATCCGCTCATTATGTTGTGGCACAATGTAATATCAGAGTAAATGAAGATTTATTTAATGCTTCACTTGCTTCTTGGAAAAATGATTAATTGCTTGATTCAGGAGCAACTTTCCACATGACTCATAAAAAATATTTTTTGAAGAATTTACTGACAATGTTGATGGAGCAGTATACTTTGTAGACCAATCAAAGCTCAAGCCATCAGGGCTTGGCACAATCAGGCTTAAATTGCCTAGTCTTCCAGACTTTCTTCTGCATCATGTTCTATATCTCCCACAACTGAGGAGAAACTCGCTGTCCTTGGTCCACATCCACCAGCAAAGTCACTCCATTCATATGTTTGATGGCAAGCTTGAGGTGAGAAAAGCATCTGACCACTCACTTGTCATGAGGGGGATAGAAGAAGAAAGGCTTCTCAAGCTGCATGGTACCTCTACTCATGCACAACATTTCTCATACAACTCTCATTATGAATAAGGTACACTTCCATCAAGTTTATTATGGCATGCTAGATTTGGACATTTGAACTATGACAACGTTCGCTTGTTGAAGAAAAATGGTGTTGCTGGTTTGCTTACAATTCCTAGGAAACTTAAGCAATGTGATGCTTGTACTCTAGGAAAGCATAGCAAACAGTCTTTTCATGATTCACATTCAAGAGCACATAGAAAACTTGAACTCATTCATTCAGATTTATGTGGTCCAATGCCCGTTCCTTCTGCAAATGGAAATAAATATATGATGACATTTATTGATGACTACACCAGAATGTGTTGGGTTTATCTATTGAAGAACAAATCTGATGCTTTTCAAACATTCAAGAACTTTCATACATGGATTGAAAATGATGCACAATCTCATATTGTCTCTATTCGCACTGATAATGGAAAAGAATATACTTCAAATGAATTTGAAAACTATCTTCGCTAACATGGGATTAAACATCAAACCACTGTGCCTTATAATCCCCAACATAATGGTGTATCTGAAAGAATGAATAGGACAATCTTAAATATGGTGCGCTCCATGATGTTTTTCAAAAATGTAAAATTGATGTTTTGGGCTGATGCAGTTCTATGTGCTGTATATATAAAGAATAGATGTCCATCTAATGCTATCAGAAACAAGACTCCCTATGAAATGTGGTATGGGTACATTCCTTCGGTAAAGCATCTCAGGGTCTTTAGTTCCACCTGTTATGCCTTGATACCAAAGGTACATAGAAACAAACTTGGTTCAAGAAGTCGTAAGTGTATCTTCCTGGGGTATTCAAACACCTCCAAAGCATACTGTCTCTATGATGAAGTCAATAAAAAGTTTGTTGTATCTAGAGATGTAATCTTTCTTGAATCATCCAAAACTGACAATGTTGTTGAGCGGCAACTTGATCGCTTGGATAGATTCGCAAATGCAAAATCATTTCAAGAATTTGATAATTAGATTCCACATCTTGAAGGGGGGATTCCTATACTAGATCAACATGTGGAATCTTCTTCTGAAGCACTCTCTCCCCCGCATGAAACTCCAACAACGGATGATACTTTAAGTGATGTGATTGATAGAATTGGGAGACTCAATCTTGATTTAGTCCCAACTCAATCAACGGAGCAGCCTGGACCAAAGGTCCCCCAAAGTGGCTGACAAAGACACTTGAAAGTGTTCATCCTGATGAGGTTGGAAAGACAGGAACTAGAAATTCAAACCGGAAAAATGGAGGTGATGTAGATGACTCTGATTCACCTATTGATATGGATGTTTCTTATGATTGTGAATTGAATTTGTCTATAGATTTCGAACCATCTTCCTTCAAAGAAGCTACTTCTCAGGATGAATGGAAAGAAGCGATGCAAAAAGAGTATGATGCCCCGATAAATAATGGCACTTGGAAGCTGGTTGATCCTCCATTAGGAACCAAACCAATTGGTTACAAGTGGGTCTACAAGAACAAGTATAATGCAGATGGCTCACTTGACAAGCACAAAGCCAGGCTTGTGGCAAAAGGTTTTGCAAAGAAGGAAGGGGTCGATTATGAGGAGACTTTTTCCCCCACAGCAAAATGGGCTACCATCCGCACACTCTTTGCCCTAGCAGCTCAGAATGGTTGGAAAGTCCATCAAATGGATGTAAAAACTGCTTTCTTGAATGGAGATCTAAAAGAGAATGTTTTTATGTCCCAGCCTGAAGGATTTGTTGTGAAAGGACATGAGCATAAAGTATGAAAACTTGTGAAATCCTTGTATGGCCTCAAACAAGCACCGCGAACCTCATATGAAAAACTAACTGAGCATCTTCTGAAACTCAATTTCAAACATTGTGATCTTGATGATGCAACTTTATTTGTCAATAAAGTTGGCAAAACAATTGTATATCTTGTGGTATATGTAGATGATCTTTTGATGACAGGGAACAATGAAAGCTACATTGCATCCATAAAGAAGGAATTGAGGAAAGATTTTGAAATGGCTGATTTGGGCTATGTTCATTACTATCTTGGTATTGAAGTAACTCAGCATCCGAAGTCCATATTTCTTTCTCAAAAGAAGTACATTGGAGATCTATTGAACAGGTTTGGCATGACAGAATGCAATCCTCTTACTACTCCAATGGAACAAAACTTAAAGCTCACATCCATTGAAGGAAAAGAATTTGAGGATGCAACAAAGTATAGGCAGCTTGTAGGAAGTCTCAACTACCTAACTACTACCAGACCAAACATTTCATTTGCTGTTGGAATCCTCTCTAGGTTTATGCAAAAGCCTTGTGAGGGACATTGGTCTACTGCAAAAAGAGTTCTAAGGTACTTGAAGGGAACTCAAGACTTTGGAATCAAGTATACACAGGTGGACGACTTCAGCTTGATTGGATACTCTATTTCAGACTTCGATGGAGATAAAGAAATTGGGGTATCTACTTTAGGTTATGCTAAGAGTCTTGGATCAGGAGCTGTCTCCTGGAGATCACGCAAACAATCAGTTCCAGCAGATTCCACAACAGAAGCAGAATATGTGGCAGCAGCTGAGGCAACAAAAGAAATTGTGTGGCTCAGGAAAATTCTTGAATATTTGAAGGTAAAACAAGTACAATCAACTCCACTCCTGATTGACAATACCTCGACAATAAAGTTGGCCAAGAACCCAAAGTTCCATGATCGAACGAAGCACATCAATACTAAATATCATCTGATTTGACATCATGTTGAGGCCAAAACAATCCATCTTTGCCATTGTTCCACTAATGAGCAAGTTGCAGACATATTCACCAAAGCGCTTGGAAGAGAAAAGCTTGAAAGATTCAGAACAATGCTTGGACTCACCAACATCCGTTCAGATTAAGGGGGGGAATGTTGACACCTAATCATCAGGATTGGGTGAATAAGTGTAACTGATGCAAATAAATAATAGAAAATATGAAGAGTCACCGGGAGATGAAATGAACAGTCTCTCCGTCATGTATATAATAAAGACCAACCTGAATGAATATATCGAATTGATTTTGAGGAGTTACTACGTGGTCTGACAGTATTTATGGTTATCTCTATAATTTGTTGCGTTCCTGTTTAAATCTAGATCAGTGGTATCAGAGCGGTCTGCTTTTTCTCTGTTTCTTTGCATGTCCCCAAGGAGGTCGGGATATAAGGAGTTAGGGTTGAACTGGTCAAACATTTGCAAGACCAGCCTCGAAAATCTCGATGACCTCCCATGGTGGATGAAAAGAAAGACGAGGGGGCAGGAGATCCTATCAAAATCTTGCTCGAAGAAGCCCTCGAGCAACAAAGGAACGCAATGACGGACAAATTTTCCCAGATCCTTCAGCAGCTACCCAGAGGCGACGCATTGGCTTCCAACAACTACTCTGGAAATGCCACACCCTTTAAGGTACAAGTTAATTTTGAAATCCCCATATTCGAGGGTCAAATAGACACAGATGCCGTAGATAAATGGTTAAATATACTAGAGGGGTATTTTCCTGTTCATGATTTTTCTAGTCGGGAAAAGATTATTTTTGCTCTTCTTAAAAAATCCCCCCACGTCAAGGACTGGTGGGAAGCTTACTGCGAGCAGAAGGACGAAAGTGCGAACTCACTATTTTCAGCCGCACCCACTTGGAATTCATTCCGGGATGCCATCAAGGAGTAGTACTACCCTGTCAAAAGCTATGAGGACAAATACATAAAGTGGACCACGCTGCAGCAGGGAAGGGACCAAGATGTACCAGATTTCATAAACATTTTTCATACCCTTCGCACACAGTTAGGTATCAAGGATTTTGAGCTACATTTGGTACTCAAATACCGCGGCTGCCTACATAGATACATCCAGGAAGAGATGGATTTCCTGAACATCTCCTTGCTCGACACGACGTACTGATACGCTATCAAAATCGAGCAGAAGTTGAAACAAAAGAAGCGATACTTTGGATCTGCAAATCTGAAGACCAAAGGACAAAGCCAAGGCAGGGTTACCCAAGACAACTCGTCAAAGCCGCAAGAAAAGAACAACACCATGAAGTCGAAGAAGGACACGGGAAAGTGGTGTGTGTAGGAATTTACAGGGTAAGTTCCTCAGAAAGAACACCAAAAGGACACCGCTCACAACCAGATCTCAAATCAATACACCAGTATTTTTGACGTGGTTAAAACCCTCAAAGTGCAAGGAGGGAAACAGTCCACGGCCTGTCCCAACGTGGGTACTACAGGAAATTTATTAATCAAAGAATGAAAATTTACATAAGCTTCTCTCATGCACGGATTACCCGAACAATGACCCTCCATGCGCTTTAAATAGAACTCATGGACCAATCGGGTGTCAAGCCACGGATCAAGTGTCGGTAATACTGAGGTGAGAGTGAACCGTCGGATCACTACATATCGTGACCGTCGGATTGTAAGTTACAAAATGTACAACGGTAAAGAAACACACTTTACCTAACTCTATACTAGACCAAGTTGAACTTAACTATATCCTATGTGTCGGAATATCCTAACAGTGTGAGTTCCATAAGATCCCCACTCATAACACAAGTGAGCATTGGACCAAGCAGTCGCTGGTGGCTGAGTTGAAGGCTTCAGAATCAGATGCATGTTCTGACCCTGAGTCAGAACCTAACAAGGGGAATGGCAAAGGAAAGTAGATCATTGATGCGGAACCCAGCGCCACTGTTGCCACCACTAAGATCCAGAAGAATGAGCCCGAAGATCCAGAAGAGGGGGAGCATCTTTTCCACTCACAAAAGTGGGTGAAGGGTTCGCCACTGCAATTCATTGTCGACAATGGTAGCCAAAAGAACCTCATTTCAGTAGACATCCTAAAGTGGTTGGTCCTACCGACTACACCACACCCAGAACCGTACAGTATTGGGTGGCTTCACCAAGGACGAGATCTAAGAGTCTGCCAGCAGTGCCGCCTTCCCTACAACATCAAGGCTTTCACAGATGAGGTATTGTGTGATGTTGCACCTCTGGATGTTTGTGATGTATTATTAGGCTAGCCATACTTGTGGAGGCGACATGCTATGTATGAGTCAAGGCCTCGCGCTGTCATTATTTCTTTGGGTAATTCATTATACAAGATATCAGAGGTAGCCCCACCTGTCGCCACCTCTTTGATCACTGCTAAGAAAGGCAACAAACTCATCTCCCAGACTAGGAAATTCATTTTCTGTCTGGTTCACTCCCAAAGTAAGGGGAAGATCGTCGCCAAATCCATGACCCCCGCGAAGGGTTCCTCCATGCAGTAGCAACAACAGAGGGATACAGTCATGAAAGAACACAGGAACAACTTCTCCTCACCCACAGGGGTACCACACAAGTTTCAGGTGGGCAACAAAGTCTGGTTGCATCAGCAGAAAGAACGCGTTACCAGAACTCATTAGAAGCTCAGACCACTCCGAAATGGTCCTTACACCATTGCTAAGGCTATGGGAAACAATGCTTTGGAGCCCAACATTCCCTAATTCCTTCACTTGCACCAAGTATTCAATGTGTACTACCCTCTACCATGCTTCCCACCATTACTGGACACATCAGAGATTGTAGAACAGCTCACCAGGGACCAAGTTTAGCAGATGGAGGAGCTCAATGCAATGGGGACCATTGCTTCCTAAGGGGGAAGGAATGATCCAGGTGGATGTTGGTGGCCACCCACCTATCCCACTTGGACCCCCACAACTATATCTTTCAGTTTTTCAGTTTCCTTAATTGTAGCACAATTTACTATTTTTAGTAGTTTTTCGGGTCCTAAACTTTCAGATCCATTTTTAGGCCCTAAATGACGTTTCTTTGGGAAACTTGGGAGCAACATGGGTCCATGGATTGATGTTTCCCTTCCGAAAGTTTTATTTCTCGAATAGATCTTTCTAATGAGATATTGTGCGCATCAAACAGAGATCGTATGCCAAAGTTATGACCCCGAGAAGTTGATGTACCAATTTACCGAAACGAGGCCCACAGTTTGGAATTTCATCTTCTAGGGTTAGGTTTTTGGATGTTTATGGTTTTCCATTGTTTCTTAACAATAAATAGGCCTTCAAGCCTCATTGTAACACAGTTCAGAGGCATGTAGCTGCCACATCTCTTCTTAGAGATAAGCTACCATCGCCCTAGCTGGTTTATTTCCATTTTGTAAGCATATTTCAGTATTTTACAGTAACGAAATGAAGTATTATTTCCACTGCATATCTATATTTATGGTTATCTCTATAATTTTTTGCATTCCTGTAAAAATCTGGATCAATTTGGGGATGGTTATGCAAGATAACACCCCAGTTGAGTTTCAAGGAAGCAATTACCGAAAAGTAATTCTGTGAAAGCCATCGGTTCATTATGTCCATCCAAGGGAGTGACAATGTGTTTCATATATCTCTCTAATTCCACTAGGATATGATTATTTATGCCCCTATACGGAAGCAATAGATGTGACCAGTTTGTGGAAAAGTATCCTTGTAGCTTACTAGACCATTCTCTGCTCAACAACACTATGTATGCTTTCAGAATGTCCATAATCACTACATTGAAACATTGGTGGAATCGTCTGTCAGATGATAAGCGAATGGTGACATATTTGAGTTCACCAATTGCCTGGACATGAGTCTTGTCCAACTGAATAATTTGTGAATCTGTTTTATCCTATTTAGCATTGATTTTCTTGGCAAAAAATAATGGAATTACATTAATCGATGCACCAAAATCAACCAAGCAATTGTGTACATTAAAATTGAAGATTTTGAAATTTAACAAGAAAGGTGGGCAGAGTGTATTTTCATCGATCGTTAGAGCGTTAAGTACAGATTCAAGAGAATCAAGAGAATTACCAGATCCCTTGTCTGAAGAGGTAGCATTACCTGTAGAGGTCTGCCCAAGTGCTCGTAAGAGGATGTCCCACTAGCTCGTGATCTTTGTTAATTCAAACATTGAAATGTTCGCACGAACCTTCTTCATGTCATCAACTATGTTATAGTCCACAACAGGAAGAATGGCTGAGGTGTCTGGGGATGTAACTTGGTTTGTGGTTTCCAGAGTGATGGTTCTGTCCTTACTGCTGACAGAAACACTTTTCATTGAGACTGCTTTCCCAGACTTGCTCTGAGTGTTCTGCGCTGAGTTAGCTGGTGGGTTGATTTTCCTTAACAAATTTTCTTTAAATTTCTACTTCAACAACTCAATTATAGTGGTCATCCCTTGGCTTATTAAGTTGTACCGGTTGATTTGATTTTGGGTCAGACCATCGCTCAAAGGTTTTTTATCGACAATACTCTTTTGGGTTATGAGTATACAATTAAACATGTTCACTACATTCCCGACTCTTGGAGTTTCATCGGTTCTAGTAGCTTCTTACTTTTCTTTTGTAGGCTTAGTCTGTTCTTTAGCCATTACTGAATCAATAAGCTACATAGCAACCATGCTCATGGCTTGATTCCATTGTGGGCACGTTTTCTCCAAGTGATGTTCTTGACGAAACACGCAATATTGATCTGTGCCCATCTTCTCAATGTTCAACACGACATTGGAGATCTACGCAGAATTTGTTGGTTGGTTGCTACTACTACTAGAAGTTGCAGTCCTTCTGAACAGGTTGAATATGGGAGGCTTGCTGCTCATGATGGTCTCGCTTGAACTTTGTTTGAGCTTTGCCAATTCATTAGACATAAACTTGACAAGATGAGTCAATCTTCCAAGATTAGATGATTCTTTCTCTTTGTCCTTGCTCAGAGAGGTCTAAGACCTCTTACCCATGTCCTTGGAGCATTATTTTGGTTCATCATCTGAGATGACTCCGATTGTGCGCAAGTATTTCTCAACAACCATAGCCTCTTCATAATTTTCTGTTAGTGTTTGTTTCACAGTTCGCTTCAAAAATTGCGCAATGCTTGCTGGCAAGGCAGAGTTTGTAGAAAATATGATGTAGGTTAACCCCATAATGCAATATAAATCAAAGTAGAATACTATAACCTGCTTCTACTATCAATTTGCGGAAGCTTAAAGATCAAGCTGAACAATATAACCAGAAGAAGAAGAATCAATGCACAATACACATGAAAATACTTTGGGGAAAGCCTCAGCTAAAAACCCCACAATCTGTATTATCATACAAGGTGGAAATACATAGGAATTATACAAAGCCTTAGCTCTCACAACTAGCCAGCTCTCAATACAATCCTCATAGATTCTCACAAGCAATCTTGGCTTCTCTCAAGCCTTCCTCTCTGCCCTCCAAGCTCCTATTTCCTTGCGCTGTTCCTAGTGGATGATCTTCACCTCACCAAGTGGATGATCTCTCTCACACACTGTCAAAACTGCGCAATCCTCAAGGAATGATCCCTTGACTGCATGCATGAGTTTTATTTATAAGAAAACACATGCAACTGATAGTACACTATCCTTGACTTTAATCTCAACTGGGTCTTTCTTAGAATAGACATGCACGAGTTTCTGATGAGGAAATCTTCAGTTAACTGGAGTACACTAGTTAAGTCCATGCATGCATCAACTGACTGTTAAATCTCTATTAGTTCCTCAAACAGTTTGGAACTAATTTAGCTGGACTTAACTCAGTAAACTGAGTTAACTAATTACAACTCAAATATAACTCAATCTTATCTCCTTAATTTAAGGGATAACTCTTGCATGACTTCAGAAAGACTTCTAACTTGAATTTCTCCAACTAATTAAGTCAAAATAACTTAATTAATTATTTCCAAGTAGCTGTTAAGACTAAATTCGATTTTAATTCACAATTTAATTCAAGGACAAATTAAATTGGAATATTCTTGTTTCCATATTTCAACAGAGTTGTATTAATCTATGGTGATGGAGTCATGAGATTTCGTGTTTTCCAGAAATTTGTTCAAAATGCAATTGAACCTCTAGTTGAAATATTTCACTTTTTCCTTTTTCTCCATATTAATATTACCCAAATCTTTCAATAACATGGCGGGGGTCTTATCATCAACAAATTTTCCAAGGAATATCTTCTTAATCCCCCTCTAATTTTGGATGGAGCTTGGAGGAAGGTTGTGATACCATACAACTTCTCTATGATCCAAGGTACATGGGAAAACTCTACATGAAAAATCATCGTAACGTACCTCAAGTGTTTGTAGCTGCACGTAAAATTTGTCCAGATGGTATTCAACTTTCACTGTCTTATCAGGGTCATACTTTGTTAAGAGCTTCTCTGAATGCCTTGACATCTTGTGTAGAACACCCAAAAATTTGAGTGGGCCCTGAGTCATCCAATCCAGATTTTGGTATGCCATGTCTTCTTCTTCGTTGTCCCCCTCTTCTTTATCAGAATCTGATGGTTCTTCTTCCTCTTCTTCTTCTCCGCCTGTCCTGGCAAAATTTGTGTCTGAGAGTAGAACATTGTCTCCGTCACCTCCATGAAAGAGTGGAGGCTCTTCTTATTTTTCCACAAAGTCTGCTAATTCTTCAAGAGTGGAAAGAATCAAATCTTCAAGAGTCGAAACTACTAACCCAGCGGAGGTGGTATTTTTTCTTCTTCGGAGAATACAAAAGACTGATTACTGCTGGGATCACTCCAAAAACTTTGTAAATTGACGAGTTATAGAGCAGATGACCCAAATCTGATGATACAGAATTTCATGTTCAGGCTTGGGCTGAGAAGAGTCACCAACTTCAGAAGCACAAGTAGGGGAGGTGCAATGAACATTGTTTCCTTGACTAGAGGATGGAATGATGGGGTCTGTGGGTTTACTAGTGATAAAATACTGGCTACCCTCCTTTTAGCGCTAGAAGTGTTGACGGTGCTGGACCCACCAACATTCAGGGGATCTCCCCAGTATGAAGTCCCAATTAGACCTCACACCGTTTGGTGTAGGAGTACCATATGGTATAAAGGCCCGGTTTCCAAATCCTTAAAGATCTACCTTGGCTCTAACTGTCAGCACGAGAGAGGGATGCAATGGTATCTTCGAAAATAAATGGGGTGTGCTTGGTGAGTGTTCAGTAGCAACTGTGTCAAAGTTCTTCTACTGTAGGGGGGGGGGTGTTAGAAAAAATAGAGAGAGCACATTGTGGCACACACAAATCACTTGCTATTTTTATTAATCACAAAGGTTACATATATATAGGATACAAATTACTAATTCGACAAATCTATATCCTACGAAAGTGGATCTATGATTGGGACATGACACAACAACAAATCATACACATGGGAAACAACCACGTCTAGAATAACACCTCAGAATACTCATTGAAAACTTGCAATACACATGGAACACATGACATCGAAGCATTACTTACAACACCCTCCTGTTATCGGGAATAGTGTCTATGCAGAGCTGCTAATCCCACTAAGGCTGGTAGCTACCTTAGAAAAAAACACACTAAAAACTACTTTTGTTTTCCTTTATGAGAAATAGATAAGAGAAGAATAAGAAGACCAACCTCTGTCTTGCGCTTGGTTCCTTGCTCGATTCCTCTCTCTTCTGGTAGGTCTTTGCCACTCGCTTCCTTGTCTACCCAGCTTCAAAGAGTACCTGTAGAATCAAAGCAGCAAAACACTATCCAAGAACATAGATCTATTATCATAAACAATATAGGATCAGATGTACAATGACCACACAAATTCATAAATTATCAATCATACAAAAATGTGGAGGAAAACTTGAATAGCTTTATTGATAATCAAGAAAGAGAAAAGAGGATTACAACCAATTGTTCTGACCTAGCATCATCCTCTCAGCAAGAAAGCCCTTCTTCACCTCATGAAAATATTAGATCACCCAACACTATGATTTTGCACCAAGAAACCAACAACACTTCCTTACAAGATGCAAAATTCCAGCCCCCGGATCTCTGGGATTAGGGATCCATATATAGATGTCTGCAAGGGAGGTGAGTTAGCTTTTGAGATTTGATTAGTGTCTTCTCTCTAATAGTTCTTGATTCCACTTGGAGATTGATGATCTCTTACTCATCCCTGGTCGAATTCAGAGAGGCAAGTGTCACAGGAGAGGTTTTTGGAAGATTCCATGCTCCTCCACCTTGCGGATTGACCCTGCCATTTGTCCCTTCTCACCCATCGCACCCCATAGAAGGGATTTTTGACATGCATCACACCTACTGTGTGTATTCAGGTGGGATGCAACGCACTTTGCCTATGGAGGAGGTGAAATGGTCCAATTTTGACCAGTTCTGAGTAGTTTTTCATGGAGAACTTCTGGGAGATGCTGTATTCAGTTGACCTTGTTCTTTTAGGGGTTGGAACAACACCTTTAGGGACTTTGGAGCCCTTGGTTTATGAACATTTATGCTTGGGGTTGTAGTGCCCAAAAATGCCTATAACAGTTTCCCCCTAAAGCATGAGGTCGTTAATCTTTTTGATGTCAGGTGAAATGCTTTATCATGAGGATCTGAAGTTTTTTCGAGCTGGAAGGCGACCTGTAATAAGATACAATACAATACATTATCTTCATATTATTTTCATGATCTAGCTGAGGCGGGCATTCCCATGCTCAGCTTTATAAAGTCATTTTCATGTACATAGGACAGACAATCGTCTGAGTGTAGCCTGATGATTCTCGTAGAGCCATAATCCCTTAGATTGGATGATTATCTGTGTAGAAATGATGTACATTTGATGTCTTTATTTTCCTGAATATATATTGCAGCCCGGATGGGTGAAACTAGATCCGGTGTCTTCAATCTCATTCGATCTTCACTCTAAGTACAAGTCGATCCATGTGAGAGATGTTCTGGAGTCGAACATGGAAAGACATCGCCTGATTACCAACCAATGATGTAAGCTGTTAACAAGCGCGAGAGGAATCACCGATAATGATAATGATCCTCAAGGTACTATAGTACAATTCACATGGTGTGAATAAAGGACTTGGCGTCAAACACCACGCAAAATCTTTCGGTCGAAGGCCATTGATGTAAACCCATTGCCGGAAGTGAGAAACTTGCCATTGAGGCATGCAGGCTTCAAAGTACTGAAAGGGTTGTTCCTAGATCGACTTCTTGGATAATGAGCTGATGTCGACAAGAAGCGATCTATCATAGGAGGGCCTTAGTGAATCCCACATCAATGACACGGAACGGAGCAAATGATTTTAATGGAGGTGAAAACGATCTGGTGATATACGGTTCAGGGTGGCGGTCATGAAAGAATGGAGCGAAAATGTATTATAGTGGGTGAGACACAGGTGAATTCTCTGAGCGACTTCTCTTGAACATATCGGCGACACTGACATGATGGATTGGTAGCATTAACCCCGAATGTGGATGGTGTGATGGAACCATGGTGATATGACCAGTGAATGGAACAACCCAACCCGACTCGGATGCGGAGTGAAAGTGTCATGTTCAAGAGTGACTTGCTACCAACAAAGTTTCTTCAAGTTTTCTTCCTAGTTTTTCCCCAGTCATTGCTGACCAGTACCTCTTTATTTTTGTCAAGCTTGAGGAGGATAACATATGCTTGTTCTATAATTTTCCCTTCGGGCAAACCCATCGCTATGTTTTAACGAGCCTAGCGATAGTGAAACTCGTTCTTGTCTGTTATGGACAAGTTTGTCGCTATTAGGTTGTAACGAGTTTAACGACAAAGATAACTCGGTCCTTTTCAATTTTAGAGAGTCTGAAAAGGAAGTAAAGGAAACTCCAAAAATCCTTTTTTATCATCTAATCCCTTAAGCCCGAAAAAGTATAAAATCATACGGAAGGGATGAATTTTCGGTAATTTTAACGAGCCGAACAAGACAAGCGCTCAATCTTTTTGTGTAATAATCCCTCAGGTCCAAAAAGATTAAAATCTAAAGGAGGGATAGCACTTCCGGTCACTTTAACGAGCTGGAGAGGCCAATGGCTCGGCAACATTTTCATATTTTACGAGTCAGTTGAAAAGAGCTTAAAGGAGACTCGTTTGGAACGAGTGATAGATTCGGGTAGCAGCTGATTCCAGGTAAGGTTTGGAATTTTCCAATCACGACAGTGTCACAAGGATGGCTAACAAGATCACTCTTCGCAGCTGTTCCTCAAAAGGGGTAAACAATCAAGTGGAGGTGAATGATCGGCCAATACAAAGTGTAGGTGATGATGAGAATACGACCAAGGCTCCAAAGGCTGAAGTACTGATGATGATGATGATGATGATGATGGTTAACGTCCACTCAGACCAAATTGGTCTATCGGACCTACAATTTTCTTAATTTTTACTTGTCTGGCTCCTCGTCTTTCTTGGCGAGATTGGTGTTGTAGCTTTCTTTCTTTTCTCTACGGTCTTCCAACTTCCTTTGTCTTGCATCTCCTTCATCTCTTCTAGTTCTTGGGACATTGGTGTCTTAGCTTCGCGATCTATTGTGTTCGTTCTTTTGAAAATAGTCGGAGAAGAAGTTTGGTTTAGGAGATCTGCTTTGCTGTTAGATGAAGATTTATTTTCTGCGGTATTCAAATCCTCATAACTGTTGATTTGTTGGGGCGGGCTTTCTCCTTGCTTGTTTTGAGAGTTGCTTCCTTCTTCCTTGATTTCTTGTGACTCATTTTCTCTAGAATATTCTTCTTCTTTGATGACAGTGTAGTGTTCTTTTTGTGCTCCTTCCCACCATGTAGATCTGTGGTGGTTTTTTCTAGCAAAATTTTTCTCAGAGGCTTTTGGGCAATTTTTGGCTAGATGCCCCATCTCAAAGCACGATCGACATCTGAAGAGGACACTTTCATAATCAAGCTTCTGGTTCCACACATAGTCTTTACTTGTTAGGTTTATTTCAGCTGGGAATCCGGCGCTGAAATCCATTTCCACACAGATGCGTGCATAGGTGGTTCTGGCGTATTCTTCTGTTTCTGGGCACCTGCAGTAAAATTTCCCAATTGCATTTCCGATGGCTTTTAGCGAGGAGAGATTCCAGAGATGCAAGGGTAGGCTTGGCAGTCTCACCCAAACTGGTGCTGAGGTTATCACTGCTGTAGAGGGATCGAATGATGGGTTCCATGGCTTCATGAATAGGCCTGATTTTTCCCAAAACCAAGGGACGGAGTCTAGAATACATTGTCTGCTTTCAGGATTTTCAAAATCTATTATAAAGAAACCTCTAGCACAGGGGTAGATATTAATTTCATCAGAAATGATAGGCTTCCATACCTCCGAGATCCAATTGTGGAGTGCTATCAGTCGCGGCCAAAAACCATTGAACCGGCAAATTAGGGCACTTTCGGAGAACTTCAAAGCTTCATCGAGTGAGTCCTGGACCACTTGGATAGTGGGAGCTAGGGCTTCACTCACGATATGGGCAGGAGATTGCCCTTCAGAGGCGGATGAGCCACCAGTTATTTTTGCGAAGCTCGGAGCCATATTTTACTTGCTCAGGAGAACCGAGACTTCTCAAGAGAGGAGAAAAGGAGCGCTGCTGGAGAGGAGTCAGGAATATATACCTGTCTCAAATGCCGAGATCTGAGCCACCGAGACTTCTGAGATCCGCAGAAGAGGAAGAGGAGAACCGAGACTTCTGAGATCTGAGCCACCGAAGACTTCTGAGATCTGATCCGCATAAGAGGAGAACCGAGACTTCTGAGACTTCTGAGATCTGATCCGCGGATCTGAGATCTGAGATCTGACTTCAAGATGACTGCAAGATGAATCACGTAAATCTTTTTTATCTCCGCGGAACCGAGACTTCTGAGATCCGCAGAAGTCAGATCTCAGAGCGGGAGGGAATTATATGCATATGTACCGCAGCCATATTTTACTTGCTCAGGAGAACCGAGACTTCTCAAGAGAGGAGAAGAGGAGCGCTGCTGGAGAGGAGTCAGGAATATATACCTGTCTCAAAATGCCGAGATCTGAGCCACCGAGACTTCTGAGATCTGTTCTGAGATCTGAGCCACCGAAGACTTCTGAGATCTGATCCGCAGAAGAGGAGAACCTAGACACTTCTGAGATCTGATCCGCGGATGGCGACCTGCGCGGCGAGATTTTCATAGCCCGATCCTGCTGAAGCAAAGCTGACGCCCGTGACAAGATCTAGGGTTGTTAGTGCCGGCCCTAAATATGCTGGTAATGTATGCAGCTGTACAAGTTCAAATATACATAGAGCGGTCCGAATTTTCCATTTAAAACCTTAGCAGTTGTTGTTGAAAAACTAAATCCTGAACAATTGCAGATGTGAATGAGCACCCGAAAATGGTCGATGGCACGAATCGCTGCCCAACCAGGGCCGGTGACAGTCTTGGCAGTCTCTGTAATCTGCGCACCCTTCCCAGGTGCAACATTCACGATAGTTATTTATTGGAAATTGGTTCATTTTTTAATGAGCTTAAACGCTGGGGGAAACACTTGCTCATTGCTTATGTTTATTTTTTAACGAGCTTGAATTCCGCGTTAAAACTGCTCGATATAATGGTCATTTCTTGACTTTACCATTAATGACTTTGTTCCTTCAAAGGTTGTGTTGCATGCTTAATTGCTTCATCAAACTAGTTAGAAATGAACAATACATGTTTGGAAAATGAGTTAAGACACTAATATTTTACTTGAATTACGTAAAAAGTAATTTAAAAGTGCTTTTACCCCTCATTTTACCATTTCATTTGAACTTTGGCTTGTTGGAGCTTTGGAGGTGCTTTCCCCCTTGATTTTCACCAGCTGATTCTGGGAGATTCTGTGGACGATTTTCGGTGTCGTCTGGACCAGGTAGGAGCTAAACCTGAGCTCTTTCATTTCATCCTTTCCATTTTGCATTCTGAGCCTGATTTCTGGTTTTTCTGAGCCTCTGGGGTTTGAAAAACTCGCTCTGGCTCCATCACACCCTTTCTATATCGAAAGGTGCATTGCATGTTGGCCTACTCACTGGACAGTTGGCATGCAACGCACCCAGAACACTGCTGGGGGTGCGATGGGCGCAAGGAGGGAAATTTGTGCACAGTTTTCAATGGAAATTTTTTCCTGTTTCTCACCAAATCAGGATCTAACTCTTCTCTTGTTTGTTTTCAGAGATTTATTGGAGCAAAATGCCTATTACATGGCGAGAACGTGAGCATGAAGAAGAGGACATGCTTGCTTTACATGATCCGGTTACGGTAAATGCACTGCGGAACTGTGGCCTGTTCAAGTTTTTCCGCATCTCTAGCATGAGGCAACAAATCAACTTGTTGCAGTATTTGCTCGATGCCTGGGACCCTACCAGCCAGGTGTTCCAGATTAGGGGAAAATCCATCCCCTTGACTGTCGTGGACATCTATTTTTTGACCGGCTTATCGAGGCGGGGTGCCCCTATCTCCTTATCAGGTTCGGCCCGTGGGGGTGAATCTGTGAGAGATTACATTCGCAGGTATTGCAGAGAGGGATCTTAGCCAAGTAAAGACGGTAAGATCATCATCCGAGATGTCACTAACAGGTCCCTGAGGACCATTCTGTTCACTTTTGGTAGGATGGCTGGTGGTGCGGCTCTTCACGTGGCCAATCGATCTTATATGCAGTATGCCTTAGAATGCCTTGAACCGAAGGTGTTCAACTGGTGTGATGCAATACTCCTTGTGATGAAAGAATAGTTGACCAACGTGAAAAATGGAAGATTGAAGAACTTTGGATATGGTTCTATTTTGACCGCCTTTGCCTCGGAAAAGATCCCGCTGATGCAGCCGCAATATATTTCACTTGGTTTACCTCCACCGACTGAACCACGGATGCAGAGATGGGTCGACCATATGTCCAGACATGCTGGCCTGTCTCAGATTTCCTTTTCTGATACCTTCTTCGGGTGGTTCGATCGTCAGGAGATGGTTTTTTCCGAGTATCCATATGCTGGTATGGACTTCCTGGGTGACCTGGATTTGGTACTGCCGGCTGGCGAGCAATGGGGTGCCATTGGTAAATTCTTTGACCATATTTCTGTTTATTGTTTCTCTTTATAATGTCCTTGTGCTTTATTCTGTCAAGACTAATCAGAACTCATGTGCTCATGCAGATGTTGGCCCCGTCCGACCAGTAGTACGCCTGAGAGTGCCGGCTGCCGCTCCAGCAGGAGAGGCTATGGGAAGTGCTATCCTTCGCGCCCTTGACGTGGCCGAGACTCTTTCAACATTACAGGATTAGGTTGAGGACCTCACTCTTTGTATTCCAGATGTGAGGACTGACGAGATGCCTTTGAGGTTGCAGCGACATACTACTGGCGTGCCAAGTCGATGGATTAGGATTTTACGCATGATCGCACAGGCGGTGACTTGTTATCACCAACATCATTAGACTAGGGTGCCCCCTAGCGTTTTGAGTTTTGGGTCATTTGACCAATTTTGTCTTGGTTACAGAACATTATGTGTAAACCATAAACAATTATATATATATTTTTGATTTTCGGAGTTTTATTTTGGTTAAGTTACATAATTCGAATGCAAATATTGATGAAATGCTTCTTTTTATAAATGTTGCAAATGTCTATCTAACACATAATTTTCCAATGAGTCAGTTAATGTGTTTAATCTTCTGGAAATATGCTGATATTGAACAAAATCAAATTTCCTTTCCAAAACCTTGACCCTTAGGAACATGCGATAGATAGCTGGATTTCAGATGGAGTAGATACCAGTGAGTTGTAGTATGACGAGCTGTGAGTCTAGCCTGACGACCAGTCGGCGTATGCCATGTGTGATGGCATCAGAGAGAAGTTCTATGAACACGATATATTCAGCAATGTTATTCATTGATCGACTAATACATACCCCTCTGAAACTTACTAACTCGCCGCTTGGATCAAAAATGGCCCAGGCCGCAGAAGATAGGTTCCGCGAACTACGACTTGCTCCGTCGGCATATCCAACAAAAGATTCCAATAGGTTCGACATTTGCGACAAATGTAAAAAGTGGATTTACTTGACCAAAATGATTACCCTTAGCGAAAACAAAAATGTAACAAAAGCATATAGGTTACCATACTGAATCATGCATAGTAACGCTTAAGGTACAACCCGTTACGGGGTTGCGCCAGTGGAATTCCGTCGTAATCCATTAACTCGTAGGCTCCTTTTGCTAATACACGTTTAACAATATAGGGGCCCATCCATAAAGACTTGAATTTACCTGCTCCCAATTTATCGGATTCTTGGTCGTAAAGTAAGACCAGGTCACCTTCTGAGAAGACATGGGGTTTGACATTCTTGTTGAATTGCGCCTTGACTCATTTCTTATGAGCTTCATTAGCCAAAGCGGCATCACGATGGGTTTCATCCAATTGGATTAGTTCCAAGAAACGAGCCTCCTCTTCTGAAGTTCCAGGGAGAAGGTCGATTGCAAGTTTGAGGGACGAGATTTCACACTGAACTGGTAAGATTGCTTCTAGGCCATACACCAGTTGGAAGGGTGTAAACCCGGTTGCATTCCTTATCGATGTTCGGTAAGGCTGAGTACAGGATCAGGTGCCAACTCCTTTTGTGGACTCTAATCATCTTTTGCAGCATGCGCTTCAGGACTTTGTTGATTGCTTCAACTTGTTTGTTGGCCTGCGGGTAGTATGGAGTAGAGCTGTCGTGAGACAACCCTAATTTGGCAGCTAATTCAGCCATCATGTGATTGCGAAAACGCGATCCATGATCTGTGACTATAACTTGTGGAACACCGAATCTGGCGACTACATGATTGAAAAAGAAAAGGGCAGCTGTTTCACCAGTGTTATCTAATGTAGGCATCACCTCGGCCCATTTGGTAAAATAGTCCACTGCAACTATGATATACCCATGCCCCCCGGTCGAGGTGGGGTTACATGTCATGAAATCGATGCCCCATTTGGTGAATGGCCCAACAACAACTATCGGTTGCAGAGGTGCGGGTGGTCTTCTGGTTTTGCTATCGAAAATTTGATAGGCATGGCAACTTCTGACTGCGGTTATGCAATCTTTCAACATTGTTGGCCAAAAGTATCCTGCTCGTAATTTTTTTTGCGCCGTAGCGTAACCAGATTGATGCCCCCCCCACACACCTGAATGGAAATCATTGAGGACTTTTTCGGCTTCCTCATGGGTGAGGCACCTCCTCAGAACTGTATCGACACCACGACGGTAAAGCGTGTCACCGATGATCATGTAGTATTTTGATTGGTATCGAATACGTTTTTGTTCGGAGCGGGAGGTATTAGGCCTATACTTTTGGGTTTGGAGATAAATTATTATATCTCCATACCACGGATTGCTTGAAGATATCAGAAACAAAGATTCATCCATGATTGTTTCATCTGATGTTTCATCGTTGGACGACGATGGGAGATCGCATAGTAATTCCGCGAAAACCAGGGCTTTCTTTGATTTGGATTTTACAAATTCCAGATCAAACTCTTGTAGAATTGCTATCCATTTTGAATATTTGCCCCCAGCAACTGTCGCGACAATATATAAGTCATGGGGTTGCAATCTGACAGAATGGTAGTTTTTCGAAAGAGGACATAGTGTCGAAATCTCTGTATCGCTTGAACAGCTGCTAGCACCAGCTTTTCAACATAGGAATATTTTCTTTCTGTATCATTTAAGTTCTCACTTAAATAATATATAGCATGTTCAATTCCGTTGTCTTCTTGAAATAACACCATTGTGATGGTTGTATCCGCTACAGCCAGATACAGGTGAAAGTATTTTTGATAATCAGGAGCGTACATTAATGATGCTTTCATTAGGGATTCTTTTAAAGCATCAAAGGAAGCTTGCGCGACCTGATCCCAGACGAAGGGCACTTCCTTTTTCAATAGACGTTTATAACCTTTTGCAAGTTCGGCGTAATTTGGAATGAACCTCCTCAGAAAGTTTGCTTTCCCTTGGAGTTTCTGAATCTGAAGCAAATTTGAAGGTGGAGGCAAATTTATGATTGCCTGAACCTTACATGGGTCGAGACGAATCCCGTCCTTTGAGACTACAAAGCCAAGTAAACGACCAGAACTGACATAGAATACACATTTGTGTGGATTGAGTCGTATCTTGTAGTGTCGGCAACGTAGAAATATCGCTCTCAAATGTTGCAGATGATCGGTCCGCTTTCGCGAATGAGCCGGAAGGTCATCGAGATATGGTTGAACGATGTTTTTGATGTCATGGAAGGCATAATTCATTGCCCTCTGAAATGTTGCCCCTGTGTTCTTTAAACCAAAGGGTAATTTGCGATATGCAAATGTGCCCCACGGACAAATAAATGCAGTCTTTGACTGGTCCTGTGGGCGGATATTTATTTGATTATACCCGGAGAATCCATCCATGAATGAAAAGATTTCGCATCCGGTGCATTCATCAATTATCTGGTCAATAAAGGGTGTAGGGTAGTTGTCTTTTGGACAAGCTTGATTTACATCCCTATAATCGACGCACACTCTAATCGTTCCTTGATTTTTCATAACAAGAACAATGTTCGATACCCAATCGGTTAGAGGAACCGGGTAAATGAAACCAGCATGGAGAAGCTTTTCAACTTCTGCCTTGATGGCAACGACTTTCTTGGGGTGCACCTACCGTAGTCGTTGTCGTACTGGTTTGACATCTGGATACATCTTGATTTCGTGTTCAACTATACTCGAGTCAATGCCTGGCATTTCATCATATGACCAAGCAAAGACATTTCTGAATTTGCGAAAAAGAGCGTTATATATTTCAAGTTCTGAAGGAGAACAACATTTGCCAACATAAATATTCTCTACAACATCTGTTTTGGTCGAGATATTTATGGCGATAGTCTCTTCAATGTTGGACAAGTTTCGCTCGGAATCCACCGTGTTTACAGTATTTGATAGGAAATCAAAAACTGACGGATGATGAAGGTCATCAGGAGTATCTTCTTTACAATTTGGAAGATGGGAACGATGGTGGTAATCTTCCCATGGCACCCCTTCAATTACCATTGATTGAACAATTCCTTCGTCGGTGTAATGCACTTGCGACCAAGGATCTGAAGGGGTGCCATATTCCTTAGACCTATCTATCCAAACGCTTGATGAGCGTTGATTCCGGTCTGCCTCCCATGCTAAAAACATTGATTGCTACAATATTTCTATTGGGCTTGGAGGCAATACCTGCGTATGATCCATGTTTATATCGTTTTCTGAGATCTTTTGAATCGAAGATATCATATTGTAGGTTCCTACTGATGCTACTTCCGCCAAATTGATTGGAGGTGGAAGGGAAAAAGTCCCCATTAATATAGGGTCTTTTAGTAGGCCTACTCCGATATTTTGAAGCGTATGGGGGCTTCCATGGATCATCGGAATGCTTCCCGTAACTTGGGAACTATTCGGAAGAAATGTTTGTTGGTCGACGATCGTAATTCCTCCTTGAAAAGGAAATGCAATCTTCCTAAAGTAGGTCGACACAACTGCAGCCATAGCATATATCCATGGTCTTCCCAGTAGGATGTTGTAATCGAGGTTTCCGTCGATTACTTCGACATCTATTTCTACTGTTTTCCCTCCTAGTTCAACTTGCAAGTTACTTAGAATACCATATGGGGTATACGTTCGTCCGTCAAATGCTTTTAATGTTGTCGAAGATCGCGACAAGGTTGGAGATCCTAAATTTTTCCAGCAACTCATCGACATAATACATGTAGATGCTCCCTCATCAATAATTGTTCGATGAACAGTTTTGTTGAGGGCTTTCACTTGAATGAGGAAAGCTAGTTGAGCTGGTAACTGAGGATTGTATCCTTTATGATTAAAGGACACAAGATTAGAATCCTTTGGGTCTATCCCATCGATAGCTGATAATAAAGCCTGCTTTTGGGATGGGCAATTTTGCAATACCTCAAGTGTCGACATAGCGGATGGAAATTGGGCCAGATCTTCCACTATATTATAATGTTGTGCTGCTCTGGCACGAGGATTAAATGTCGACTTGTGTACTACTCCCTTTGGCGGTTTTATTGTTAGCTCAGGAATGATGGGTGGCGCAACTTCTGTGGAAGTTGTTGTCGAACTACTAGGTTGATCTTTATCCTTGTTGTTTGACAGCTGTGGATTCCCGTAATCTTTGTTCCTTGTCGATATCAAAGCATCATTTTTCTGTTTCGAAACCGACAACATCAGTACTTGGGACAGGGAAGCATTTTCACTAGCAACCAGATTTGTTCCTGGATTTGGAAATGGATCAGTCAATACTGCCGAGGTTTTTGAATTCTTGATGAATCTTTTAAGCTCAGCCTTATGTGGACAATCTCTTGTCCAATGATCCTCATCACATATTACGCATGGATTTTTTGGTTTCCTATCTCCAGGAGGGTTTGCAGAAGATTTTTCAGGTGATGATTCCTCCTGTTTCTTCTTCTTCCCTTTGTTTTTCTTCTTGCCTCCTGGTTGCTTGGTTTCTTTGCCTTTATCTGTCGAGATGGCATTTACTTCCGAGGCAAGAAGTTCTTCTTTTTCATTTTGACTGGAAATCTTACGGGCCTTTTTAGATGTAGCCTTTGTCGATTTCGTGTCTGTTGCACCAATCACGCCATCGCCGACATGAGAGTCATTGTTCAATTTAGGAGGAGGGGGGACCAAAAATTCCGGTTTGGGAGCATCCGAGATTTTATCGTGGAGCGTGCTAGACTGAGTATAAATCAAGTCTAAATATTGCGCACGAGCAATAACTTGCTCTTCAGTGACGACTCATCCTTTTGCCACATCTTCTGTAATGGAAGGTAATAAAGACTTAATAAACCATTCAGCGAAAAGCTGATCAGGAACATATGTTTTTACCATTCTACGATGACGTCGCCACTCATGAATATGATCGGATATGTGAGTGGCCGTTGTTTGCTTGAAATTGGTAACAAGTTATGTTCCCATTTCATACCTTATCGGTAACTGAAAATGGGTTAAAAAGGTTGTGGCTAGGGTACTGAAGTTGTCAAACGAAGCTTTGGGTAACTCGATATACCATTTTGCTGCCAGACCAGTTAACATCCTCTGGAAAAGGTGAAGTTTAATCGAATCATCGCTTAGGGTGTTTGATGAACACCACAGATGAAATGTCATCACATGATTCGATGGGTCTTCACCCGGATTTCCATTAAATTTAGGAATATCTGATGGAACTTTATGCGGAATCGCTGGCCACCAAGGGGCGTAAGCAATTGGGTCGTTTGTTAACCTATTTAGATATGGTAACTCCAAAGTTGCCATGAAGGGTAACTGTTGATTCAGGTTTGGCGAAGCATACCCAGGATACGACGGAATTGCCTGAGCAGTTGGTCTTTGCATACCAGCGTAATGCATTTGATGCTGCTAACTTTGGTAAGGTTGATGGGTATAACCATTGTAGAATGGTTGATTTTGACCATTTTGAATATACGGTTGCCCACTGTTTGCAAAGATTTGTTGTTCGGATCCTTGGTATACTTGTTGGAATTGCGGTTGTTGGTATTGCACCAGCCATGGTTGCGAAGCCATGTGCTGTTGTCCAATACTGACTGTTTGACCAAGATGAGGGGTAATTGTACCCATCTGTGCCTGTGTCATCCCGCCAGTTGGCGATTGTGGTTGAGTTGAAGGGACAAGAGGCTGTTGCATTACCACCTGAGAAACCTGAGGTTGGCATACAACAGGCAATGCTTGTACTTGCGACACTGTCACAATAGCTGGCATAGTCGGTATATTTGACATAGGTAAGCATTGTTGCATCGAATATACAACTCTTGGTTGTTGAGGTAGTATTGGTACCCAACCGCCAGATGTAATTCCAGCATAACCTGAATTTTGTTGTGAACTCTCGTATGGTTGTCATCCCGGAGGAGACAATGAAAGGGTATACTGCCCCCCATACAGCGGTAATCCGGTACTTAAAGGAATTGCTTGCCCTTGAGGACCGGACTGCCCAAATTGACACCCTGAAGGATCAATTTGTTGAGACTCAACATAAGAGTTCCTGGATATTATTGCGGATGAACAAACAGGAATGGACCATACTGTCGAAATTGCCCCGTCTAGCTATTGAGAGCTAGTTGGGACAGATGGTATGCCAGCGAACATTGTTGGAGTGACAGCAGGGAGTTCTGCCGTCGCTGTGTTGGATGACACAGTCCTAGATGTCGATGGTTGTTCAGACATTTCTAGTCTATCCAAAAGATTTCCTAGCGATTCTACAGGAGCTTCCGATGGCAGTAGACTAATTTCTGACGAAGAAGGATATAGAGTGATCCCGACTCCAAATCACGATGGAGTACTCGATGGAGGATCCTCCACAATCTCTTCTATAGCAATCAGACCAGGTGGAAGAGGTAGACCGTCAGGTCTGTAAAATATTTCTGGTGCCGAAGAAGGTATAGAATCTGCAGCGACAGATGTTTGGGGAATAACACTTTCCGAATCAGCTGTAGATGGAGCTGGCTCAGTAACAGAGGTGTTTACCTTCACACCAGGATCAGTTCTACTGTCCTTTGGTGGCTGCTGAACTTCTTCTGTAAAGGCAGGGATACCAGAAATGTTTGGAGTAACCGGAGTCTCCGATGGTGTTGGAACACTTGTTCTAACTTTACCAAGGGATTTGGAACCGGTTAAACGAGTTTGCTTTGTCCGTAACAGTTTCGACTCTGGAGACAAAGACGGTTGACTCGTAAGCCTCCGCGAACGATGGGGTTTCAATTGACTTTCTTCCACGGTTGTGGATTACTCGATCAACTAAAAATCAAAGGGGAAGTATGTTTCCGAATTAGATGAATTTTAGACGCTTTGACACAACTTGTTTTTTCAATTTTTAAGAGTCGAGAAAAAACAAAAGATGACTCTAGTCGCCTTCGATTTTTAATGAGCCTGAAGTGACAAGTGCTCAGATGGACCTTTTTCGTTAAGGAGTCTGAAAAGGAATGAAAGGGACTGCTCTGGAAATCTAGATAGAGGGATTACCAAACCAATCGCAAAACTGCAGAATACTTTTTACGGTATGGTAGTCAATCTTCCTGAATGCTGTGTTCAGTGCATTGTGATCGATAGGGCGGCAGACACGGCTTCCTATGGATAAAGGATAAAGCCTATTGTGGTCTCCCAAAATATACTCGACGATACGTGGGAGCATAAGTCCGTACTGACACTTATCGTCTCAAAGTGGAGGAATCACCCAACCAACAGTGAAAACAACAGTTACCAGGATTTACGACGCCGGAATACGTCTCTAGCCTAGACTTCTAGATGTTGTGCGTTAGGTTCCAAAGCGTTTTTAGATTCATTAAATTTATTTTATGGTTGATCTTGCTTAAGAAATTTGCCTTTCAGGTTCACCGCGTGATGTAGATGTACAATTCCTAAAATGCAGTCTAAGATGATAAATAGTCGTTTAATCTTCTTTCTGCAATGAAAATCCTAGCTACTAAGGAAAGAGAGATAATGTTCTTTCAACAAAGAGCAGAGAGCACACACTATATGCACTGTCCTAAATCAAACCAACAAACAGTCTAAATGCAAATGCACATGCATGTATTTGTTTTCAGCCTTCTTAATGTGTGAATGATAAAAAGAAAGCTAAGTGCAAATCTGAATTATTTTCCAAAGCGACAATTACTAACAAGTTTCTTTTCAAAACAAAATGAGGACAATGACAACACTTGGCGATTTGGAATTGAAAACTTGCTTTCAACACTAGAAAAAACTACTAATTCATATCAAATACAAGAGTAACAGTGTAATCGACTATCAAGAACAATCAGATTCTCTTCTATGACTGAAAACGACACTTGCGACACTTTCAAATCAAGAAACGACAGTACAATTACGCTACTTCTTTGTAAAGGAGAACTGAAAATGACTCAAAAATACATAAAAACATTTACAGTTCTTTGCACAATTGTGGTGGAATAACAACAAGGAAAGGGGTTTCAAACAGAGGTGTACTGACTATAGGCAGCAAAACTCCTGAATAGAGCTGAAAAGAGTGAACACAGAAACCAAAATTTAGGAACAAGGCCTTGTCTGATCAGCGCACCTGTAACACAGTGAAACTGAAATGCAACGCACCTACTACACTCAGGAAGTGTGCTGCATTTGAAGTTCACAGAACAGACAGTGCGCTGGACCAGGGACGAGACTTTGATTGGGTTCTGGGTCACAGTTTGCAGTTCAGTTCAGGGATTTAGGCCGAGCAAGTGGTAATCAGTAAATCAATCACAGGGGTAGATCTAAGGAGGTTACTAGAGCCACCACAAGGGCAATTAGAGAGCTTGTAAATCAATCATTTAATTCATAAGCAAAACCCAGAGATTGACTGAAGCAGCATTGATCTACTTTGCACTTGCATAGCAAATGCAGTTCGAAGGCTAGCTGGCTTGACTTCAGGCTCTGTCTGTAAGTTTATAAAGTAAACAAATGTAGATGAACAAACAATCTACTCGTTCCCCAGTGGAGTCGCCATTTTGTTATCGGGAATAGTGTCTATGCAGAGCTGCTAATCTCACTAAGGCTGGTAGCTACCTTAGAAACAAACACACTAAAAACTAATTTCGTTTTCCTTTATGAGAAATAGATAAGAGAAGAATAAGGAGACCAACCTCTATCTTGCGCTTGGTTCCTTGCTCGATTCCTCTCTCTTCTGGTAGGTCTTTGCCACTCGCTTCCTTGTCTACCCAGCTTCAAAGAGTACCTGTAGAATCAAAGTAGAAAAACACTATCCAAGAACATAGATCTATTATCATAAACAATATAGGATCAGATGTACAATGACCACACAAATGCATAAATCATCAATCATACAAAAATGTGGAGGAAAATTTGAATAGCTTTATTGATAATCAAGAAAGAGCAAAGAGAATTACAACCAATTGTTCTGACCCAACATCATCCTCTCAGCAAGAAAGCCCTTCTTCACCTCATGAAAAGCTTAGATCACCCAACACTATGATTTTGCACCAAGAAACCAACAACAATTCCTTACAAGATACAAAATTCCAGCCCCCGGATCTCTGGGATGAGGGATCCATATATAGATGTCTGCAAGGGAGGTGAGTCAGCTTTTGAGATTTGATTAGTGTCTTCTCTCTGATAGTTCTTGATTCCACTTGGAGATTGATGATCTCTTACTCATCCCTGGTCGAATTCAGAGAGGTAAGTGTCACAGGAGAGGTTTCTGGAAGATTCCATGCTCCTCCACCTTGCGGATTGACCCTGCCATTTGTCCCTTCTCGCCCATCGCACCCCATAGAAGGGATTTTTGAAATGCATCGCACCTACTGTGTGTATTCAGGTGGGATGCAACGCACTTTGCCTATGGAGGAGGTGAAATGGTCCAGTTTTGACCAGTTCTGAGTAGTTTTTCATGGAGAACTTCTAGGAGATGCTGTAATCAGTTGACCTTGTTCTTTTAGGGGTTGGAACAACACCTTTAGGGACTTTGGAGCCCTTGGTTTATGGAAATTTATTCTTGGGGTTGTAGTGCACAAAAATGTCTATAACACCTCCCTTAATGCTTACAAGGAAAACATTGAAAATACATATTAAAACAACAAGGATAATTTATGACTGATTGGTCTTCATCAATACTCACATCGAATCTGGAATCTCACAAACACCACTCTTACACCACCACATCTTTGAGTTGTCACTTGACCTCCATTTAAAACGTAACCACCTCTGACCTTCGTTGATGAACATTGCAAGATCAACAATATTAACACCTCGGCTCGTCGAGGCTTCCGTGATAAGAGCCATCAAATAATGAACCATCTTATGGAACAACCACCATCTGTTAGATATTTCGCTTTCGACTATTCGTCAGTTGCTAGGATGTAGGTCTGGATATTGAATGTGTTCAAAATTTGATCAAACAATTTGACCTTACTAAAACATAAGAATTGATGTTTCAGACATTGTGTCTTCCATTTTAAGAACCACCAACCCTTTTTATAACCAGAATTGAAAAATTTCACAACTACAAACTCAATAATCATCAAACTATCAGTTGCCATTCAGGCATAGACAAGTCACCACATCCCTCCTTAGCACAGGTCAAATTTTTTTCATCTGGTTCAATCTTTGTCTTGGAGCTTTCTCATCTTCACAAAACAAAATTCTTTAGAGTGGTTAATTCCAACAAACTTACACTCACATATTGAGATGACTAGACTCAATATGTTTAAAATGGAAACCCCAAAATTTGAGATCAGAACAATATTGCAACATAAACATTTGACGCAAAGATATCTTTCCCGTAGAAACAAAAAAATGAGATCTACCTCCAATTTTAACACTTTTGACATATATCACTGCCCACTTGAAACTCCACCCCAGATCTCAAATCCAGATCCGTGCAACAACATGTACAATTCGTGGGCATGATTTTGCAAATTTATAATATGATAATGCACACAACTTTGACAAAACCATCTAGGCAAAAATTTAACTCATTTGCAGGTTCTAAGCAGATAAGCACAAATACAAATTTATAGATAGCAAGATGACGGAAGGATTCAACGATGCTTGAAGAAGTTGCAAACAACAAATAGATCTACGCATAGAGGGTCACAAATAATTTCACACGCTAAAAATAAACTCTCATACATCTATACTAATATGTAAAGAAATAGTAACACTCAGGATCCTTCACATAGTCCTCGCCCTCCCTTGAGGTAGTCAAGTCAGTACCAACTCTGATACCATGTTAGAAAAAATAGAGAGAGCACATTATGACACACACAAATCACTTGATATTTTTATTGATCACAAATGTTACATATATATAGGATAAAAATTAATAACTTTGACAAATATAGATCCTAAGAAAGTGGATCTATGACTGGGACATGACACAACAATAACTCATACACATGGGAAACAACCACATCTAGAATAACACCTCAGAATACTCACTGACAACATGTAATACGTATGGAAAACATGACATGGAAGCATTACTTCCAACAAGGAGTGAGCCTTTAAGTGAGAGGTAATAGTACCACACAGAAGAGACACACATGAACCAGAAGGACCCGTCTAGCATCCAACAAAATAGTCCACAATGGATGCAACGGTCGTTACAACCAATAAATGAAGAAAGATATGTCTAGTATCCCACATAATAGTCCACAAGGATGGGACAACAATAACAACCATTACATCACATTCTCAATAAGATAAGCACTAATAACCAAAATAGTTCAACTATCTTAGCACATGTGAAAGCAAACATGAAATACAAACATCTGCAGAATAGTCTTACAAATATTCATAGTCCCTGCATGAAGAACGTGTTGGGCTTGAAGGTTTCTATTATTAAGTAAAAGTTCCAAGACAAATGTTTGCAATGTACATGACCAGCCCCAATAGTGGGATATTGGAGCCATTCCTTGCTCCTCAAAGAACTAGCTGATCTCTCTAATGCCTTGCGGGAGGAGCCAAGGTGAAAAGTCTTTTGCTCATAAATGAATTTTAAACTTACATGACTCTTTACATTCCATGTGTGTTATTTGGACTTCCACTTACAATAAATTTGAATACAATATACATGGTCCACAATAGTGATGTGGCATATGAGCACTCATGACATGAAATGACATGACACTGCTAATCGACTGCTTGATGATGTGGCAATGTCAAGTCAGTGTTGCTGTTAAGTGTTGGATTTCTTCTTAGATATGCTTTCTCTTCACCTCCGCATGGCTTGGTGATGTAGAACATTCAATGATATTTAGTCTTGGATGGTAATCACAAACTTGTGTCCCTTTTCTTTCTCTCGATTGATCAACTTGTAAGTTCAACTACAAGAGAGTCTTTAGGCATGATTCCCTCCTTCTTCTCTTTCTCCATCATCTTTCCATGACATGATAGTGTACATGTTCCTGCAATTCACTCATGACGAGACGACATCAATCCGAAAACTCCCTAGTCTAATATGATGCATTTTGATCCATCAACTGAGCTCGGAACAAGTGAAAGGCTAGGAAGAGGGGCTCAGTGACTGCACATTGTACATTTCTAGCAGTTAGGGGGGAGAGTTTGAGCTCTGAGATTGCGCAGTGCGTAACTTAGGGAGGCCTAAAGGACAAGACTGCATAGTTTTTGGAGACAGTAGCGTCTGGTTGAGGGAAATGACATTGGGAAATCCAACTATGCAGTTTTTGATGTCAAGGCAAGTTGGGCTTCTACACATTACATAGTTCCCACAACCAAGGTAAAATATTGAGGGTTGAAGATGCGAAATGTACAGTTCAAGGCAAACTGGGAGGCATAACTACGAAAATCTGGGGGTCAAGATCGGGAGTCAGGCACAGGAATTGCACAGTGCAACAACCTTGGGAGATAGGGACTGCACATTGCACAGTCAAAAATTAGAGGACTAAGACTACACAAGGCACAGTTCAGTTGGGGCTCGGTGAAGCTAAGTTGCCCGGTTGGGAAAATTTTCTGAAAATGACTAAGTGTGGGATAAGTGATGAACTGCGATGAACCTTGACTGTGATCTGACACACTTAGCATAATTTAACATGACAACATAGATCATTGGAACACATGAACAAATCATTTCCCTCCGTGTGACTGTCCCACAAATAAATATGACAAGTGCGACACTTAAGATAGGTTTTAGGACGACCGCTACAACACTTGTGCGACAATGCTCAAGACTTTGTGTATGGATGCGACATATGTTGACATGGTTAGGAAAACTCATATACACAAAGAATAACCTTCAAAACCATCATAATAGGCTCACAAACATTGAACGAAAACCAAACATGCCAAAAGACGATAGTTAACCCAACATGCAAAAGGGACCAAAGCACTTCAAGAAAGCTCATGAAATGAGCTCTAGTGTTTGCAACAACAATGTAAAAGACCAAGGAAGGCTCCAGAATTGAGTGTAAGACAATTTTTTTGAGGGTGTTGCAACAACTACAACAACTTCTTAACAATCTTCATTTTCTGTTATATATTTTTAAGGAATGATTTCATTGCTCCTCTAGAGCTAGTAGGGCCAAAACTCTTTGAGGAATGGTATTTGAGGAGAGTTCTTTAGCCTATCCAGTTAAGCGAAGTGATAAGAGTTATAACTCAATAAGCAATATTTCTTCCTGTCCATACGCAAGTTGAAAGGGATAAGCACTCGTGTTGGACTTGACAGTGATACGGTCTACACACAATGTAGATTTCAATAGAGTGTGCCAGATTCGAGATTTATCATTGATAAAATTTTTCAATATTCTAATAAGATTCTTATTGGTAAACTCGGCTAGGCCATTACCCTGTGGATAATATGTTGAAGAAGTTGAATGTTTAACATTATATTTATTATAGAATTGGGTAAAATGAGCATATATGAAAGCAGGTTCATTGCCTGAAATCAATTCCACAAGTAGTCCGAAACGTGAGAAAATATTATTTTTCTAAAACCTCAATCAATTGTTCTTCATGAGCAATCTTCAATGGTACAGCTTCAGAGCCACCTGGTGAAATAGTATGTCGCAATAATTATAAAAAAGTGACTAGATGATAAAGGGGTATTAATAGGCCCAATAAAATCTAGACCTTATTTAGCAAAAGGAAATTCAAGAATGACAGGGAAAAGAGGCATGGCATGGAAAATTTCTCTTCCATATGCTTGCTGAGATTATTTGTAGCTTTGGACATATTTGTAACAGTCTACAAAAATAATAGGTCAGTAAAAACCAGACCTTAATATTTTGTATGTAGTTGATTTGGCTGCGAAATGTCCACCAATATGTAAACCTCCTGAAGTAGAACCATGAGAAACTATCAGAATTTTATGAGATGACTGATTATCAACTCACCTCAAAAATAATCCATCATGAGATCTACTGTACAACATGGTATTCAAGGTCAGATACTTGGAATATTCAAGATAAACGTCTGCGTTGTAACTTATTCAGGTATTCAGGGCATTTTTTGTCTTGTAAATAGAAAACAAGATCCCTGTACCATGGGTGATTACCCACCTTAATAAATTACTCATTGATAAAAAAACAAAGCAGACAAAGCATCATCATCATTTTTTGAATTTCTTGGCTCTGGATCCTGAGCCAGATGTAATGTTAAGTCACGTCCATTTATAGTCTTTGTAGTGGTAATTGTTAAATCATGTTATTGGCTCTTAGCAAGCAAATGTGCAAGTTTCCCTAAAACAAAAGTCTAGGATAACAAAAACTTGACAATAATTAAAGGGACTTTTACCTCTGTATGCTTACCAAGAATGTAATGTATAAATTTTTGGATCACTTTGACCAGAACAAAGGCATGCTTCTCAAACAAAGAATACTTAAACTCTTTGTTTTATAAGCTTTGGCTCATGTAGGCAATCGAGTGCTCTTCCCTTTGATCATCTCTTTGCATAAGGATTCCTAACATGGCCTCTTTGGTTGTTTTAGTATAGATAATGAAATATTTAGCAAAGTCAGGTTTGGCTAAAATAGGAGCATACGTAATTGCTTGCTTGATAACAACGAAGGCATGTGGGGCCAAATCATTTCATTTAAATTCACACTCTTTTTTTGTTAGATTATGAATTGGTTTCACAATCCAAACAAAATCATTTATGGAATTTCAAACAAAATTGGTTTTACCCAAAGGGATTGAATTTCATTTTTATAATTGGGTGGTGGAAGGTTCTTTATTGCGGAAAATCTATTTGGGTCAATGCCAATACCTACTTCTGAAATGATATGTCCCAAAAGTTTATTGACTATGACATTGAAAGCATATTTTTTGGGGTTGAGAGTGATTCCGAAATGCCTGCATCAAAGGAGGACACACTTAAGATGGTCAAAGTGATTAGCACGACATTTAGAATAAATAATCATATCATCAAGATAAATCTAAATGATTTTCCCAATTAGATCATCAAAATCCAACTACATGGCTCTCTGAAAGGTAGCACCTGTGTTAATTAGGCCAAAAGGCATGCATTCATAAGAAAAGGTGCCTCAATGGGTGGTGAAAGTGGTTTTATACTTGTCAACTTTCTACAAGTGTATCTGGTTGTAACCAGAGAAACCATCCAAAAGTGACATCATTTGTGATCCTGCAACCTGTTGCAAAATATGATCCATATTAGGAAAGGGAAAATTGTCTTTAACACTAGATTTATTCAAATATCGATAATCAATGCATAAGAGAATATCCCCATTTTTCTTTCTAACTGGCACCAATTTTTCTACCCACTCTAAATACTTTACGGGAAAAATGATGTGGGCATTGAGCATCTTTCTATTTCTTTTCGAATGGTGGCTTCTAATGCAGAATTGGTAGGTCTTTCCCTTTTCCTGACGGGCTTGGCATATTGTTTAATTGGGACAACATGTTGTATAATACAAGGATCAAAACCATGAAGATCCTTATATAACTAGGAAAAGATATCAAAGAATTCCTTGAAAAGGGAAATTAACTTTTCTTTTTCTTGATCAGTGCATTGAGCTCCAAACTGTAAAATTTTGGGATCATTAGGGGTTCCTATATCAATTGGGACAATTTCACTAATATTTATTTTAGATTCTTCTACTTGATATTTCTTTAATGAAGGAACATCACTAGGGGAAAAGGAACTATCTAATGGAGAGAGGTTAGACGTATACTTATTTTCCTTTAGTGATATGATCTGATTGTTGTCAATTGGATGATTCTAGGTGAAGGTGCATATGCTCTCATCATCTGGAAAAACTTGCCAATTTTCTTCAATATTATGTAAATGAGGCATATTTAAAGATTGAAAAAAGTAGTCAAGTCTATCAGGAAGGGTTGGAAAAGAAATACTGGAAGCATGAACAACCAATCGATCAAGACGAGAAATACTGGAAGCATGAACAATGAACTGATCAACTAAATCATTGAGTTCCCTTCAGATATGAGTGATGTTAAAAGCATCCAATAAGGAAATTTTCTCCCCAATCAACTCGGTATAACATTCAATCAACTTATTATTGCGAGAATAAATATTATTGACAAGATTGACAACCAATTCTGTTGGCATTATGACATAGGTTTGGCGCTATGACACAGGTGTTGTACTTGATGGAAACTCACTCAGATGACAGATCACAGTTCAGGATCGAAAAATGAAAGGAAAAGAGGCATACACAGGTTCCCCTTTACCAAACCGCGTATACACGTGGTTTTGCAGACCAAAAGGCGTGTATGTGTATACACGCACTTTCAAGCAAGGAAAAACGTGTACATGTTGGAAAACTTGGTTTTGGTCCGTGGTATTTGGTCCTTGGTATTTTGACCCATGGTATTGGTCCAAGGTATCTGATCCGAAGTGCTGACCCTAGGTATTTGGTCCAAGGTATTGATTCTAAGTGGTTTTGGACCATGGTATTGAGTAAGGCCTAAGACTATAAAAGGAGGAGGAGATCATTAGGCAAAGGCACTCAAGGATTGAATATCTAATGAAGAGCAAGATCTAGAATATTGGTCATTAGGTTATGATGCATCGCTCGATCTGAATCAAGGAGGAACCTGAGCGCTTGAAGAAGGATAAGTTCTATTGATGGGTCAAGATCTTAAGGCTTGAAGAGAAGTATCTTTGTGTGGTTTTGATCTTTTATCTGAATAGTTGGCGCATGTCATAATCTATAAATTTGATGTTCTGGGTATAACTGATGTCTGAATAGTTGTAAAGGTTAAATCATCTTTTACAGATCTCTACGCAGGTTTAGTATAGCAAAGGCACGTATACACGCTGGTTCGGCATTTCAAAACAGCGTATACGTAGGTTTTCCTTCATATAACAGTGTATGAACGTAGGTTTGACACATTGAAGTAGCGTACGTCTCATAAAATATGTTTTAGCTACTTCTGTTTGCTGTTGCAAAGTTCTGGGTTCTGGATTGGGTTCTGGTTACTGTTACTGTATTCTGGTTACAGCATTCAGAAAAGTGATTGTTTGATTCAGTTTTGGTTGGTACAAAGGAGATTGGTTGATGTAGATATATTTGATGTTTGATTGATGTTATTGATGGATCCAATCTGAAAATTTATGAAACATGGTCCCTGGAAGAAAAGAGAAGGTTGTAGCCTTCTGTAGGTCAGCACCTACGTACTAGTAAACACATTAGCTAGTACAAGAGCTAAGGGGGTTGTAGCTCCCTTCTAGGAAAAGCTGGAGAATGAGAGAAGGTTGTAGCCTTCTGCAGGTTAAAGCCTGCGTACTGGTATAAGGCTGCACCAATACAAAAATTTGTAAAAAGAAGTTTCTTATTAAAGAAAGATAGAGACGATTGTAGCAGGTGGTTTTCACCCACATTGGGTTTCCACCTTATATCTTGTGTTCATGTGTGTGATTGCTTGTTCTGTTTACTGCACCTGATTACTGGTTATATGGTTCTGATACACAGATTAAAGATCAACTAACTAAATTATAAGTTTTCAAGGTATACGCTGGTTGCTCTAGACACAGTTGCGTATACACGCGAGTTTCATTAACAAAAGTAGCGTATATAAATCTGTTTATGGAAATAAAATATTGTTAAATTGCTAATACTGATTCACACCCCCCCCCCTCTCAGTATTATTTCCAACAATTCGTATCAAAGCAGGCCCTTCAGAGGAAGCTTGATCGCTTGAAGGAAGATCTATCATCATGGGTAGCTACGAAAGAGAGGGATCCATTAGACCACCAATATTTGATGGGAGCAACTTCGTCTATTGGAAGGTAAGAACCACAACCTATCTTCAATCTCTTGGAACAGATGTTTGGGAAATCGTGGAAGGAGGATATACATTTCCATTAGCAATTCCTACAGATACAGCAGGTAAAACGTAGTATGAAACAAATGCCAAGGTTGTCAATACACTATTGGGGAGTCTGTCACGATCAGAATTTGTGAAGGTTATGCAGCTCAAAAACGCCAAAGAAATATGGGACAAGATCATCCTAAGCTATGAAGGAGACAATCAGGTAAAATGTGCAGAACTTCAAACTCTTAGAATTCAATATGAAACTCTCAAAATGCATAATGATGAAAGTATAGCTCATTACTTCCTATCTATAGATGAGTTTGTTAATCACATGAAAAACTTGGGTGAAGAGATAAAAGAAGTTAATTTAGTTGAAAAGGTTTTACGATCCTTGTCTTCTAAGTTTGAATCAAAAGTTTTTGCCATAGAAGAAAAGCAAGATCTTCAGAATATGACTATGACACAGCTGCACGGAATCCTAACTGCTGTTGAAATGAGAAAAGGAGGCCCATCAGATATGAGAGAAGCATCATTCAAGGCTTTAGGAAGAGAAGAGCTCAATGAATCGAGACACATTTCAGAAGGAGAGGAAGAAGCAAACTTTGTCAAAAACCTTCAACGAGGTTCTGGAAGATTCAGAGGTAAAATACCTTTCAAATGCTTTCCTTGTGGAAGAGTCGGTCATTATGCAGCCAAATGTCCTCATAAAGATAAGCTTGATAAAGGTAAGGAACCAACAAAATGGAAAAGAAAACATAATGTAAGTAAGAAGAGCTACTATACGCATGAAGATAGCGATGGTTTATCAGATAGTGATGAAGATGAATATGGTAATGATTATAGACTTTTGATGGCTTTTGAAGATGATGATTTCTTGGATGCTTTAGATGAAGATGGTCTCCATGAAGAAATTTCTAAACTTAAAATCTGTTTAGAAGAAAAGAGTATGATTATAGATACTCTGACATTCCAACTTGCTGAAAGGGAAAAACAAAATGAAAAGTTAGAATTGTTAGAAAATTATATATTACGGAGCAATGGAACACATAAAATATTGCAGAAATATAAACACAGAAAACGCACAAAACAAGAGAGACACAGATATACGTGGTTCACCCAGTTTGGGCTACGTCCACCCCGAACAGCCAGTCCTTCCTTTTTATTATCCAGCAAAATGAAGAGACACAACCTACAGCAAATCCGCTGTAATATCCTCTGTTTTCTCTCACAGTCTCACCTCTCTGTTTCTCACTCACAGAATACACATCTATCACACAGCCTCAAATACAATACCCTCATACAAAGAGAGGGTTTGCCTTCTAGGGCAAAAAAACCCTAAACTAAACATAAGTTCTACCATCAGATCATCCGCCTAATGAACGGCCCAGATTGACTAGAAATTACTATACTTTTACAAGGCAATTTTACAGCTGTTTTTAGCTTCGGGGGCACTGCCCCCGAAACCCCTTATCAGGGGGGGGCTCCCAAAGGTCGCAGCCGCCCCCCCCCTGGACCCCCCTGCAGCGAACATTTTACGGGCGGCGTTGTCTCCCCCATTTCGAGCTGGGGTCCTATGTGGCGATACCTTTAAATATAGAAGATAATCAGGCTCCACACCCAACAATCTCCCACTTGGAGACTGATTGTAGCAACTCCACCGCTGCTCCATTTGCTGGGCAATGAATCCTCTTTGGACCTGGCTGTTTCTCATCTTCATCGTCATCCTTGAAGACCAACTGAAACTGAGCATATTCTCAGTTTCTCCCTGGTTACAACTTTTGTTAGCATATCTGCAGGATTCTGGCTAGTGTGTATCTTTTCCAGCTTCAACTCTCCATCTTCCAACACTGATCGTATGAAATGATACTTGAGCTGTATGTGTTTAGTCCTGGAATGAAACACTGAGTTCTTTGTAAGATGAATGGCACTTTGGCTATCACTGTATAACGTGCCCATATCATGCTCCTTACCCAATTCACCCATAAACCTTTGTAACCAAATCATTTATTTACTAGCCTCTGTAGCAGCAACATACTCTGCTTCTGTTGTTGAAAGTGCAACAACACTTTGGATTTTTGAAACCCAATTGACAGCTGTTCCTCCAACAGTAAATACATATCCTGTAGTGCTCCTCCTGTTATCTCTATCACCTGCGATATCTGCATCAACATATCCTTGTAGGGAGATGTTTGAACCACCAAAGCATAATGCTTGATTTGTGGTACCTTTCAAATATCTGAGAATCCATTTCACTGCCATCCAATGTTCCTTTCCTGGATTGTTCATGTACCTACTTACAACTCCCACTGCATGTGCAATATCAGGCCTTGTGCAGACCATTGCATACATTAAGCTTCCAACTACTGATGCATATGGAACTTTAGACATATAATCCATGTCTTCTTGGGTCTTTGGGCACATTTCCTTGCTAAGTTTGAAATGGCTAGCAAAAGGTGTACTAACTGGTTTTGCATTGTGCATGTTAAATCTTTTCAACACCTTTTGTATGTACTCATTCTGAGACAATGTTAATTTACGATTTTTCCTGTCTCTAGTTATTCTCATACCAAGGATTTGTTTTGCAGCTCCCAAATCCTTCATTGCAAATGAATTTGCCAATTTTCTTTTGAGCACATTTATTTCCTGCATGTTAGATCCTGCAACAAGCATGTCATCTACATACAATAACAATATAATATAGCTGCCATCATTTTGCTTTTTCAAATAGACACAATGATCAGAGTGACATCTAGTATAACCTTGTTCAGACATAAACTTGTCAAATTTTAGATACCACTGCCTTGGAGCCTGTTTTAAGCCATACAAGCTCTTCTTCAACCTGCACACTAGTTTCTCCTTCCCTTTCACCTCATATCCTTGTGGCTGCTGCATATATATCTCTTCCTCCAAATCCCCATGGAGAAAGGCTATCTTTACATCTAACTGCTCAAGATGCAAATCTTCAGCTACTACAAGACTTAAAATAGTTCTGATTGAAGTCATTTTAACAACAGGAGAAAATATTTCATCAAAATCAATACCTTTCTTCTGTGCAAACCCCTTCACCACAAGTCTAGCTTTATACCTCTATTTTCCTCCATCTTCTTCCTTCAGCCTTTAAACCCATTTATTCTTCAATGTCGTTTTTCCTACAGGCAACCTGACTAAATCCCAAGTCTGGTTATGCATTAAGGAGTCCATCTCTTCTTCCATGGCTACCTCCCACTTCTTCCTGCTTTCAACCTGCATTGCTTCTTCATAACATTCGGGTTCACCGGAATCAGTCAGCAATAAATAATATAATGAAGGAGAGTATCGTTCAGGGGGTCTACTTATCCTGGTAGATCTTCTAACACCACTTTCAGGTGTTTCGGGTGCCTGTTGTTGTTGTGGTGGTTGCTGTTGTTGTGGTTGTTGATTATTATTATTTTCAGGCACCTTTACTTTTCCAGTGATTTCATCAAAGACTGCGTATTCCTTGTTTTCCTTTTCCTGTTTCTTTTCCTGCAACTGATTCTTATACAAGACCTTTTCATTGAATATTACATCTCTGCTCCTAATGATTTTGTGATTTTCATAATCATATAAGCGATAACCAAAATCATTAACACCATATCCAATAAAGGTACATTTCTTTGACTTTGCCTCAAGCTTTGTTCTATTTTCTTTATCAATATGAACAAAGGCCTCACAACCAAAAGGCTTTAAAATAGAGTAGTTTACCTTTTTACCTGTCCATGCTTCCTCTGGAACACCACCATCCAAGGAACTTGAAGGCCCTTTGTTTATTAGATAAACAGCAGTATCTACGGCATCTGCCCAAAACTGTAAAGGCAATCCTGCATGAAATCTCATGCACCTTGCACGCTCCATGATTGTTCTGTTCATCCTTTCTGACACACCATTTTCTTGTGGTGTTCTTGGAACTGTCTTCTCTCTGCGAATTCCATGCTCTGAACAGTACCTATCAAACTCTTTGCTGCAATATTCACCTCCATTGTCTGATCTAAGACACTTCAATTTCTTTCCTGTCTCAATCTCAACCAAAGCTTTCCATTTCTTGAAAGTATCAAATACATCAGATTTATTCTTAATACAATAAATCCAAGTTTTTCTAGTTGCATCATCAATAAAAGTAACATAATAACGAGAGCCACCAAGAGATGATACCTGAGCAGGTCCCCATACATCTGTATGCACAAGCTCTAATTTTTCATTCTTCTTTTCTTTCCCAACTCTGAGAAATCTGACTCTCTTCTGTTTTTCGTAAATGCAATTCTCACAGAAGTCCAAATCAACATTCTTCAAACCCGACAACAAATTCCTTGAGTGAAGAATCTTCATCCCCTTTTCACTCATGTGTCCGAGCCTATGATGCCATAATGCTGCATCTGCTCCTTTGGAAGTTAAAGCATTAACAGAGTTAGAAATACCATTGCATAAATACAATGTACCAACCTTTTCGCCTTTTGCTATTACCAGGGCTCCTTTGGTGACCTTCCAAGCTTTATCTGTGAAAGTTGTCACACAAACTTCACCGCCTAACTGCCTTGTTGAAATCAGATTTTTCTTTAGATCTGGAACATGCCTTACCTCCTTTAATAGCCATTGGTTTCCATTCTGCTGTTTTACAAGAACCTTACCCATTCCAACGATTTTACAAGGTTTATCATCACCCAGACGAACTTGTCCAAAATCTCCTTGAACATAGTCATGAAAGTATTTCTTATCAGGTGTGGCATGGAATGAAGCCCCTGAATCTACCACCCAGGAATCAGTAATATTTTCAAAAGAAAGAATCAAAGCATATTGTAACACCTCACCTGTCACATTTGCTTCATGATTGTTTTCTTACTGTGCATCTCCTTCTTTTCCCTTCCGAGATCTACAGTCTTTCTTTAGGTGTCCTTTCTTTCCACATTTCCGGCACACTATCCCTGATCTGGACTTGGATCTGCCTTTCCTTGATTTACTGCGATATCCTGAGCTCTTTCCTCTTTCCATTTTTCTTCCTCTAGACTCTACACTCAAAGCATTTCCCGATGTCTCACCGGAGCTTTTCCGTCGCATTTCCTCGCTAAGGATAGCACCGACAACATCATCAAACTTTAAAGTACTAGATCCAGAAACGGAGTTACTAATGGCCATTACCAAACCATTCCAACTTTCTGGTAATGAGCACAAGAATAACAGAGCTCTAACTTCATCATCAAAGTTTACCCCTACAGAACTTAACTGACTTGTAACTGTATTAAAATCATTTAAATGGTTTGCAACAGATCCACCTTCCGACATATTCATATTAAATAACCGTTTCATAAGAAATACCTTGTTTGAGGCCGAGGGTTTTTCATATAGTTTCGAGAACGTCTGCATCAAACCCTCTGTCGTGGTTTCCTTCGAAATATTGAAGGCGACTGATGCAGCAAGGCACAACCGTATTGTTCCGAGTGCCTTTCTATCGAGAAGGTTCCATTCTTCGTCTTTCATACCCATCGGCATCTTTGTTTTTCCGCCCAATGGTAGGTATAGATCTTTCTGATACAGATAATCTTCCATCTGCATCTTCCACAGCGAGAAGTTTTGGCCGTTAAATTTCTCGACCCTAAACTTACCATCTTCCGCCATTGGTCCCACTCGAACCAGGAACCCTTCTTTCCTGCGAGTTTATTAGCCAAACAGACCTTCGACTCTGATACCAGTTAGAAAATTATATATTACGGAGCAATGGAACACATAAAATATTGCAGAAATATAAACACAGAAAACGCACAAAACAAGAGAGACACAGATATACGTGGTTCACCCAGTTTGGGCTACGTCCACCCCGAACAGCCAGTCCTTCCTTTTTATTATCCAGCAAAATGAAGAGACACAACCTACAACAAATCCGCTGTAATATCCTCTGTTTTCTCTCACAGTCTCACCTCTCTGTTTCTCACTCATAGAATACACATCTATCACATAGCCTCAAATACAATACCCTCATACAAAGAGAGGGGTTGCCTTCTAGGGCAAAAAAAACCCTAAACTAAACATAAGTTCTACCGTCAGATCATCCGCCTAATGAACGGCCCAGATTGACTAGAAATTACTATACTTTTACAAGGCAATTTTACAGCTGTTTTTAGCTTCGGGGGCGCTGCCCCCGAAACCCCCCGCCAAGGGGGGCTCCCAAAGGTCGCAGCCACCCCCCCTAGACCCCCCTTGCAGCGAACATTTTACGGGCGGCGTTGCCGCCCCCATTTCGAGCTGGGGTCCTATGTGGCGATACCTTTGAATATAGAAGATAATCAGGCTCCACACCCAACAAGAATGTGAAATTGTGGGTCTAAGAAAAGATATTGAGAAAACAAAAGCTCTCAATCTTAGATTTGCGAAAGGATCAGAAACTTTAGATGAAATTATCAAAGTGCAGCGTCCTCCTCTGATAAAGACAGGTCTTTGATCCAGGTGGATGTTGGTGGCCACCCACCTATTCCATTTGGACACCCACAACTGTCTCTTTCAACTTTTTCAGTTTCCTAAATTGTAGCATAGTTTACTATTTTTAGCAATTTTTTCGGGTCCTGAACTTCCGGAGCCGTTTTGAGGCCCTAAACGACGGTTTTTTGGGAAATCTGGGGGCAACATGGGTCCATGGACCGATGTTTCGCTTTCCAAATTGGTAGTGCTCGGATAGATATTTCTAACGAGCTATTGTACGCATCAAACGGAGATCCTATGCCAAAGTTACGACCCCGGGAAATTGATGTACCAATTTACCCAAACGGGGCCCACAATTTGGCGTTTCATCTTCTAGGGTTAGGTTTTGGGATGTTAAGGGTTTTCCATTGTTTCTCAACAATAAATAGGCCTTCGAGCCTCATTGTAACACAATTCAGAGGCATGTAGCCGCCACATCTCTTCTCAGAGATAAGCTACCATCACCCTAGCTGGTTTATTTCCATTTCTGTTTGTAAGCATATTTCAGTATTTTACATTAATGAAATGAAGTATTATTTCCGCTGCATCTCTATGTTTATGGTTATCTCTGTAATTTGTTGCGTTCCTGTTTAAATCCGGATCAGTGGTATCAAAGCGGTCTGCTTTTCGTCTGTTTTTTCTTTGCATGTCCCCAACGAGGTTGGGATATAAGGAGTTAGGGCTTGAACTGGTCGAACCTTTGCAAGACCAGCCTCGCAAATCCCGACGGCCTCCCATGGCAGATGAGAAGAAAGACAAGGGGGCAGGAGATCATATCAAAATCTTACTTGAAGAAGTGCTCAAGCGACAAAGGAACGCGATGATGGATAGCTTTGCGCAGATCCTTCAGCGACTACCCAAAGGCGACACATTGGCTTCCAACAGCTACTCTGGAAATGCCACACCGTTTAAGGTACAAGTTAATTTTGAAATCCCCATATTCGAGGGTTAGATAGACAAAAATGCCGTAGATAAATGGTTAAATCTACTAGAGGGTTATTTTTTTTTTCATGAATTTTCAAGTTGAGAAAAAATTGTTTTTTCTCTTCTCAAAGAAACCCCCCACGTCAAGGACTAGTGGGAAACCTATTGCGAGCAGAAGGATGAAAATACAGGCTCACTATTTTCAGTGGCACCCACCTGGGATTCATTCCAGGATGCCATCAAGGAGCACTACTACCCTGTCAAAAGCTATGAGGACAAATACATCAGAAGGACCACACTGCAGCAGGGGCGGGACCAAGATGTGCCGGAGTTCACAAACATTTTTCATACCCTTCGCACATAGTTGGGTATCAAGGACTCTAAGCTGCATTTGGTACTCAAATACCGCGGCTGCCTACACAGATACATCCAGGAAGAGATGGAGTTCCTAAACATCTCCTTGCTCTACACGACGTATCGATACGTTGTCAAAATCGGGCAAAAGTTCAAACAGAAGAAGCGAGACTTTGGATTTGCAAATCCGAAGCCCAAAGGACAAAGCCAAGGCGGGGTGACCCAAGACAACCCGTCGAAGCCACAAGAAAAGAACAACACCATGAAGCTGAAGAAGGACACAGGAAAGTGGTGTGAGTTCCACAAGAGTCCCACTCATAACACAAGTGAGTGTCGGACCAAGCAGTCGCTGGTGGTCGAGTTGAAGGCTTTCGAATCAGATGCATGTTCCGACCCTGAGCTAGAACCCGACAAGGGGAATGGCAAAGGGAAGCAGATCATTGATGCGGATCCCAGCACCACTGTTGCCACCGCCAAGATCCAGAAAAATGAGCTTGAAAATCCAGAGGAAGGGGAGTGTCTTTTCCACTCACAGACGTGGGTGAAGGGTTCGCCGCTACAATTCATTGTCGACAGTGGTAGCCAAAAGAACCTCGTTTCAGCAGAGGTCGTGAAGCAGTTGGGCCTATCGACTACACCACACTCGCAGCCATACAATATTGGGTGGCTTCGCGAAGGATGAGATCTCAAAGTTCGCTAGCAATACCGCCTTCCCTACAGCATCAAGCCCTTCAAAGATGAGGTATTGTGTGATGTTACACCTCTGGATATTTGTGATGTACTATTAGGCCAGCCATACTTGTGGAGGCGACATGCTGTGTATGAGTCAAGGCCTCGCGCTATCATTATTTCTTTGGGTGATTCATTATACAGGATACCGGAGGTAGCCCCACCTACCGCCACCTCTTTGATCACTGCTAAGAAAGGCAGCAAGCTCATCTCCCAGACCAGGAAATTCATCTGTCTGGTTTGCTCCCAAAGTAAGGGGAAGATCGTTGCTACATCCATGACCCCCGCAAAGGGTTCCTCCATGCAGCAGCAGCAGCAAAGGGATACGGTCATGACAGAACACAGGAACAACTTCTCCTCACCCACAAGGGTACCACACAAGTTTCAGGTGGGCGACAAAGTTTGGTTACATCTGTAGAGAGAACGCCTTACCAAAACCCATCAGAAACTCAGACCACTCTGACATGGTACTTACACCAGTACCAAGGCTACGGGCAACAATGATTTGAAGCACAACATTCCTCCATTCCTTCACTTGCACCGAGTGTTCAATGTGAACCGTCGACCATGCTTCCCACCATTTCTGGACACATCAAAGATTGCAGAACAACTCACCAGAGACCTAGATCAGCAAAAGCTTCCTCATCTTAGGGAGGAACTCAACGCAATGGGGACCATTGCTTCCTAAGGGGGGAGGAATGATCCAGGTGGATGTTGGTGGCCACCCACCTATCTCATTTGGACACCCACAATTGTCTCTTTCAACTTTTTTAGTTTCCTAAATTGTAGCACAGTTTACTATTTTTAGCAGTTTTTTCGGGTCCTGAACTTCGGAGTTGTTTTGAGGCCCTAAATGACGTTTTTCTGGGAAATCTGGGGGCAACATGAGTCCATGGATTGATGTTGCCCTTCCCAGAGTGGTAGTACTCGGATAGATCTTTCTAACAAGCTATTATATGCGTCAAACAGAGATCGTATGCCAAAGTTATGACCCCGGGAAATTGATGTACCAATTTACCCAAACGGGGCCCACAATTTGGCGTTTCATCTTCTAGGGTTAGGTTTTGGGATGTTAAGGGTTTTCCATTGTTTCTCAATAATAAATAGGCCTTCGAGCCTCATTGTAACATAGTTCAGAGGCATGTAGCCGCCACATCTCTTCTCAGAGATAAGCTACCATCACCCTAGCTGGTTTATTTCCATTTTTGTTGGTAAGCATATTTCAGTATTTTACATTAATGAAATGAAGTATTATTTCCACTGCATCTCTATGTTTTTGTTTATCTCTATAATTTGTTGCGTTCCTGTTTAAATCAGGATCAGTCTTGGATATACTGAAGAAGCATCTCAAGCACAGAAGCCATCAACCTCCAAAAGCTATCTTGATGCAGCAAGGATAAGTGAACAGGTTGACAATCGTCAGCAAAGGCATAAAGCAGATCACCAGGTAAATCAGGTTCAATCTACTTCAAGGATGAACAAAAGCTATAACCAACCACAGGTAAATCAGTCTCAATTTGCTTCAAGAATGAATGTCAATGGAAACTACAATCATCAGGTCAGTAGATTCGATAATCGCAGGAATTTCTTTAATGGCCAATGTTTTTCATGTCATAACTTTGGACACAAAGCTGCTCAATGTGTTGCTTACAAGACCATCATGACTAGAGAAGCACGAAATCAAAGGAATGTGACTGGGATCATGAAAAGGACCTACAATAACTTTTCTACTCTTGAAAATGAAATAGAATGCTCTATCTGTAACAATTTCGGTCATGAATATTCTAAATGCAGGAGTAAATTTCGGCAAACATCTCAGAAGGAGCAAGCTTCATTGGGTCCCAAAACATGGAGAAAGAAAGAATCACAAATAGAAAGATGTGGTATAGCCTTGTATGCAGAAGGACAATAAAATCAGTGGTACATCGACAGTGGATGCTCGAAACACATGACAAGTGATAAAGAAAAACTTCAGTCATATAATGCCTTAGAAAAGGAAAAGAAGGTGTCATTTTGTAATGACACTCCTGCGTCTCATTTGGTAATGAAATTCCTGCAGTCATAAAAGGTAAAGGCTCCATTCTATTAAAATAAAAAGTTAACGCTGGGAATGTTATGTATGTAGATGGTCTAAAGCATAATCTATTGAGTGTCAGTCAAATGTGTGATCAAGGAAATGAGGTAGTATTTCGATCAAATGGATGTGTTGTTCGTGAGCTTGATATAGGAGAAATAGTGATCAAAGTTGTAAGAACTCCAAACAACCTGTAGATACTCAAGGGGGGACAACAACAGTGCTACGTAAGCAAAAACGATGAACACTGGTTATGGCACAGAAGATTGGGGCATCTAAGTTTTTCTCAAATAAGAAAAGCATGCAGATACTGGGCTGTTCATGATCTTCCTGATATCAACATTCCAGAGAATACAATATGCAAATCATGTCAATTTGGTAAGCAAACCAGAGCACATTTCCCTGAGAAGGAAGGATCAGCTAGTAAGCCTCTTGAACTTGTTCACACTGATTTATGTGGTCCATCTAGGAAAAAGTCACCTCATGGAGAAGAATACTTTATATTGTTCATTGACGAATTTTCCAGAATGTGTTGGATAGGACTTCTAAAGCATAAAGATGAAGCTTTCAAAAAGTTCAAAGCCTTCAAAGCCTTGGTTGAAAATGAATCAGATCGCAAAATCAAATGCCTTAGGTCTGATCGAGGAGGGGAATTTACCTCGGATGAATTCTTCGACTTCTGTGAAGAACATGGAATAAGAAGGGAATTATCTACTGCAAGAACTCCTCAACAAAATGGAGTGGTAGAAAGGATGAATAGAACTGTTCAACAAATGGCTTGTGCTATGCTAGATGAGTCTGGAACTCCTGCAACCTTCTGGGGTGAAGCTGCATTTGCTGCCGTCACTATTCTCAACAAAACAAATGTCCAGGTAAACAACACTCAAACTCCACATGAACTTTGGTATGGTAAGACTCCTACCATAAAATAGTTCAAAGTTTTTGGAAGCAAATGTTACATCAAAAGGACTGATGAAAATATTGGCAAGTTTGAACCTAAAGCAGATGAAGGCATTCTCATTGGTTAATCTTCTCGAAGTAAAGGATATAAGTGTTATAATAAAAGACTTGGGAACATTGTTGAAAGTATTGATGTTGTGGTTGATGAAGCAGGTAAAAACTGAAGATTATGGAGAAGATGAGGACTATCCTTACACATCAAATCAGACTAATTCTGAAGAAGAAACCAATGAGGCACCAGAAGAACAGATAAGGGTAGAAGAAAAGACTCCATCCAAGTACGTTCAGAAGAGTCATCCAGAGACTCAAATTTTGGGGCAGAAAGAGGCAGGTGTGTAGACAAGAAGAACTATTATAGAAGCTTCAAGCTATCTAGCATTGCTTTCCTCTGTCGAACCGAAAAATGTAAATGAAGCATGCAAAGATGAATGTTGGGTCAAGGCCATGAATGAAGAACTTGAGTAGATTGAAAAGAATAATACTTGGGAATTGGTTCCTAGACCTAATGATAAGAATGTCATAGGAACCAAATGGATATTCAAAAACAAGCTGAATGAAAATGGAGAAGTTATTAGAAACAAGGCCAGACTTGTTTGTAAAGGGTATGCTCAACAAGAAGGTATAGACTTTGAAGAAACTTTTGCTCTTGTTGCTAGACTTGAAGCCATAAGAATGTTTCTTGCTCTTTCTAGATTTTAGAAGTTCAAAGTATATCAAATGGATGTGAAATCTGCGTTTCTTAATGGAGACCTAGAATAAGAAGTATATATTGAGCAACCAAATAGATTCATTCTTGGAAATGATCCAAAAATTGTATGCAGACTCAGAAAGGCTCTCTATGGTCTAAAACAAGCTCCAAGGGCCTGGTATTATCGTCTTGACAAATACCTTCATCAACAAGGTTTTTCAAAAGAATCAGCTGATAACAATCTATATATAAAAATTGACAATGATAAATTGCTAATACTTGTTGTGTATGTTGATGATATCATTTTTGGTAGCAATGAAGAAGCCATGAGTCAAAACTTTGCTTTGGTAATGCAGAAAGAATTTGATATGTCCCTACTTGGTGAGCTCACATATTTTCTTGTTTTACAAGTTCAACAAAATAAAGATGGTATTTTTCTATCACAAACCAGTACCTCAAGCAGATCTTGAAGAAGTATGGCATGGAAGATTCTAAACTAGTATGTACCCCTATGGTAACTAGATGCAGCCTTATCCATGTGGATGTTGGTGGCCACCTATCCCATTTGGACCCCCACAACTGTCTCTTTCAGTTTTTCAGTTTCCGTAATTGTAGCACAATTTACTATTTTTAGCAGTTTTTCGGGTCCTGAACTTCCAGAGCCGTTTTGAGGCCCTAAACAACGTTTTTTGGGAAATATGGGAGCAACATGGATCCATGGACCGATGTTTCTCTTCCCAAAGTTATAGTGCTCGGATAGATCTTTCTAACGAGCTATTGTACGCGTCAAACGAAGATCGGTTGCCAAAGTTACAACCCTGGGAAGTTGATGTACCAACTTACCCAAAACGGGGCCCACAATTTGGCGTTTCATCTTCTAGGGTTAGGTTTTGGGATGTTAAGGGTTTTCCATTGTTTCTAAACAATAAATAGGCCTTCGAGCCTCATTGTAACATAGTTCAGAGGCATGTAGCCGCCACATCTCTTCTCAGAAATAAGCTACCATCACCCTAGCTGGTTTATTTCCAATTCTGTTTGTAAGCATATTTCAGTATTTTACATTAATGAAATGAAGTATTATTTCCGCTGCATCTCTATGTTTATGATTATCTCTGTAATTTGTTGCATTCCTGTTTAAATCCAGATCAGTGGTATCAGAGCGGTCTGCTTTTTTCTCGGTTTTTCTTTGCATGTCCCCAACGAGGTCGGGATATAAGGAGTTAGGGCTTGAACTGGTCGAACCTTTGCAAGACCAGCCCCGCAAATCCCGACGACCTCCCATGGCAGATGAGAAGAAAGATGAGGGGGCAGGAAATCCTATCAAAATCTTGCTTGAAGAAGCCCTCGAGTGGCAAAGGAACGCGATGATGGATAGCTTTGCGCAAATCCTTCAGCGGCTACCCAGAGGCGACACATCGGCTTCCAACAGCTACTATGGAAACACCACACCATTTAAGGTACAAGTTAATTTTGAAATCCCCATATTCGAGGGTAAAATAGATGCAGATGTCATAGGCAAATGATTAAATCTGCTAGAGGGTTATTTTTCTGTTCATGAATTTTCGAGTCGGGAAAAGATTGTTTTCGCTCTTCTCAAAGTAGCCCCCCACATCAAGGACTGGTGGGAAACCTACTGCGAGTAGAAGAATGAAAGCACAGGCTCACTATTTTCAGCCACACCCACTTGGGATTCATTCCGGGATGCCGTCAAGGAGCAGTACTACCCTGTCAAAAGCTATGAGGACAAATACATCAAATCGACCACACTGCGGCAGGGACGGGACCAAGATGTGCCAGAGCTCACAAACATTTTTCATACACTTCACACACAGTTGGGTATCAAATATTCTGAGCTGCATTTAGTACTGAAATACCGCGGCTACCTACACAGATACATCCAGAAAGAGGTGGAGTTCCTGAACATCTCCTCGCTCGGCACAACGTACCGATACGCTGTTAAAATCGAGCGAAAGTTCAAACAGAAGAAGCGAGACTTTGGATCTGCAAATCCAAAGACCAAAGGACAAAGCCAAGGCGGGGTGACCCAAGACAACCCATCGAAGCCACAAGAAAAGAACAACACCACGAAGTCGAAGAAGGACATAGGAAAGTGGTGTGAGTTCCACAAGAGTCCCACTCAAAACACAAGTGAGTGTCGCACCAAGCAGTTGCTGGTGGCCGAGTTGAAGGCTTCCGAATCAGATGCATGTTCCGACCCTGAGTCAGAACCTGACAAGGGGAATGGCAAAGGGAAGTAGATCATTGATGTGGAGCCCAGCGTCACTGTTGCCACCGCCAAGATCCAGAAGAATGAGCCCGAAGATCTAGAGGAGGGGGAACGTCTTTTCCACTCACAGATGTGGGTGAAGGGTTCGTCGCTGCAATTCATTGTCGACAGTGGCAGCCAAAAGAACCTCGTTTTAGCAGAGGTCGTGAAGCGGTTGGGCCTACCGACTACACCACACCCACAACCATACGGTATTGGGTGGCTTCATGAAGGATGAGATCTCAAAGTTCGCTAGTAGTGCCGCCTTACCTAAAGCATCAAGCCCTTCACAAACGAGGTATTGTGTGATGTTACACCTCTGGATGTTTGCGATGTACTATTATGCCAGCAATACTTTTGGAGGCAACATGCTGTGTATGAGTCAAGGCCTCGCGCTGTCATTATTTCTTTGGATAATTCATTATACAGGATACCAGAGGTAGCCCCACCTACCACCACTTCTTTGATCACTGCCAAGAAAGGCAACAAGCTCATCTCCCAGACTAGGAAACTCATTTTCTGTCTGGTTCGCTCCCAAAGTAAGGGGAAGATCATTGCTACATCCATGACCCCTGCAGAGGGTTCCTCCACGCAGCAGCAGCAGGAAAGGGATACGGTCATGACAGAACATAGGAACAACTTCTCCTCACCCACAGGGGTACCACACAAGTTTCAGGTGTGCGAAAAAGTTTGGTTACATCTGTAGAGAAAACGCCGTACCAGAACCCATTAGAAACTCAGACCACTCCGACATGGTCCTTACACCAGTACCAAGGCTACGGACAACAATGATTTGAAGCATAGCTTACCTCCATTCCTTCTCCTGCACTAAGTGTTCAATGTGGACCGTCGTTGACCATGCTTCCCACCATTACTGGACACATAAGAGATTGTATAGCAAGTTCAACAGATGGAGGAACTCAACGCAATGGGGACCATTGCTTCCTAAGGGGGGAGGAATGATCCAGGTGGATGTTGGTGGCCACCCACCTATCCCATTTGGACCCCCACAACTGTCTCTTTCAGTTTTTCAGTTTCCGTAATTGTAGCACAATTTACTATTTTTAGCAGTTTTTCGGGTCTTGAACTTCTGGAGCCGTTTTGAGGCCCTAAACGACATTTTTTGGGAAATCTGGAAGCAACATAGTGTCTTCCCAAAGTTATAGTGCTCGGATAGATCTTTCTAATGAGCTATTGTACGCGTCAAACGGAGATCGGGTGCCAAAGTTACGACCCCGGGAAGTTGATGTACCAACTTACCCAAAACGGGGCCCACAATTTGGCGTTTCATCTTCTAGGGTTAGGTTTTGGGATGTTAAGGGTTTTCCATTGTTTCTCAACAATAAATAGGCCTTCGAGCCTCATTGTAACACAGTTTAGAGGCATGTAGCGGCCACATCGCTTCTCAGAGATAAGCTACCATCGCCCTAGCTAGTTTATTTCCAATTCTGTTTGTAAGCATATTTCAACATTTTACATTAATGAAATGAAGTATTATTTCCGCTACATCTCTATGTTTATGGTAATCTCTGTAATTTGTTGCATTCCTATTTAAATCTGGATCACAGCCTTAGCGCAAATGATGAATTAGCAGCAGTACATCAACCAACCTATAGATCCATGATTGGTAGTCTACTCTATCTAACAGGTACTCGACCAGACATCATGCATGTAGTGGGAATAGTTGGAAGATTACAAGCAAATCCAAAGGAAGCACACCTTTAGGCAGTCAAAAGGATTTTCAAATATCTTCAAGGAACACAAAACTTTGGTTTATGGTATCCTAGAGATACAAATCTTACACTTCATGTATATACAGATGCAGATTGGGCAGGAAGCGTGGGTGACAAAAAAAGCACTAGTGGTGGTGCATTCTTTATGGGTTCCAGATTAATGTGGCTGCTACATCTTGCTGCACACAACTCCTTTGGATATGCAAACATTGCAAGACATTCAAATCACATGTACTCCACCCATCTCCATTCTATGTGATAATACAAGTGCAATTAGTATTTCTAAGAATCCAGTCATGCATTCCAAGACCAAGCGAATACCTATCAAATATCATTTTCTCCGGGAACAAGTGCTTGAACAAAAGGTCAAATTGGAGTATGTTCCCTCCAAGGAACAGGTTGCTGACATATTCACCAAACCATTGCCCGGAGAGACATTTGAATACCTCAGACAGAAGCTGGGAGTAGTTGATGCATCATCTTGCCATTGACACTTATCTGTTTTAGAGAACAATGGTTGTACGCGAGTTTCATAAAGCGTATCCACGTACATACACTGGTTGCTGTAGATATAGTTGCGTATATGTTGGTTTGAAGAATATCAGTGGGACAGACTCAGGATGAAAAGAGTCTGATATGGGTCTAACAATGATCATCTGGCACAGGTTCAGGGGGAGCATATACTTCTAATAATGCATTGTTGGCATTATCTTAGAAGATCTTGGTACAATTTCACAGTTGTTTTTGATACAGGTGGAATAGGTGCAGAGGGAGATCATGGTTGTTGGTTTGGATGGTGATTGATAGATGTTGCTGATGATAGTTGCTGATAACTATCTTGTTTTAGATATTTTTGTCTCTATGTCATGTATATCTTTTATTATCAAGGTCATGTAACGACCTATTTTGTTTCCCCACTATGCCTGGGATGGATGATGTAATGTTCTTGTTTTATCATGTATAAACTTTTGGTGTATCCCCACTTGGTTGGGTGGATGAGTCAATCTTGGTATATCCCCACTTGGTTGGGAGATGGATGTATGTATGAGTATTTGGTGATAGGAAGGTCATTTATGATGTATAGAGTCATGTTCTTCTTATAGAATATATTTTTGCAGACCTTGCTTATAGTCAGGGGGAGCATGAACAACACACTTAAGCATATCAGAGAATTCAACATGTACTCAGGGGGAGCATAACCCTTTGCCCTTGATGACAAAGGGGGAGAATGACTTGGGGTTGCCATCAAGTCCAAAGGGGGAGAATGACCTGGGGTTGCCATCAAGTCCAAAGGGGGAGATTGTTGGCATTATGACATAGGTTTGGCGCTGTGACACAGGTGTTGTCCTTGACGAAAACTCACTCAGATGACAGATCACAGTTCAGGATCACAAAATGAAAGAAAAAGAGGCATACGCAGGTTCCCCTTTACCAAACCACATATACACGTGGGTTCGTAGACCAAAAGGCGCGTATGCGAATACGCGCACTTTCACGCAAGGAAAAGCGCGTACATGTTGGAAAACTTGGTTTTGGTTTGTGGTATTTGGTCCTTGGTATTTTGACCCATGGTATTGGTCCAAGGTATCTTATCCGAAGTGTTGACCCTAGGTATTTGGTCCAAGGTATTGATTCTAAGTGGTTTTGGACCATGGTATTGAGTAAGGCCTAAGACTATAAAAGGAGGAGGAGATCATTAGGAAAAGGCACTCAAGGATTGAATATCTTGAAGAGCAAGATCTAGAATACTGGTCATTAGGTTATGATGCATAACTGGATCTGAATCAAGGAGGAACCTGAGCACTTGAAGAAGGATAAGTTCTATTGATGGGTCAAGATCTTAAGGCCTGAAGAGAAGTATCTTTGTGTGGTTTTGATCTTTTATCTGAATAGTTGGCGCATGTCATAATCTGTAAATCTGATGATCTAGGTATAACTGATGTCTGAATAGTTGTAAAGGTTAAATCATATTTTACAGATCTCTACGCAGGTTTAGTATAACAAAGGCACGTATACACGTTGGTTCAACATTTCAAAACAACGTATACACAGGTTTGCCTTCATATAACAACGTATGAACGTAGGTTCGACACATTGAAGTAGCGTACGTCTCATAAAATATGTTTTAGCTACTTCTCTTTGTTGTTGCAGAGTTCTGGGTTTTGGATTGGGTTCTGGTTACTGTTACTGTATTCTGGTTACAACATTCAGAAAAGTGATTGTTTGATTCAGTTTTGGTTGGTACAAAGGAGATTGGTTGATGCAGATATATTTGATGTTTGATTGATGTTATTGATGGATCCAGTCTGAAAATTTATGAAACGTGGTCCCTGGAAGAAAAGAGAAGGTTATAGCCTTCTGTAGGTTAGTGCCTACGTACTAGTAAACACATCAGCTAGTACAAGAGCTAAGGGGGTTGTAGTTACCTTCCAGGAAAAGCTGGAGAAGGAGAGAAGGTTGTAGCCTTCTGCAGGTAGAAGCCTGCGTACTGGTATAAGGTTGCACCAGTACAAAAATTTGTAAAAAGAAGTTTCTTATTAAAGAAATATAGAGACGATTGCGGCAGGTGGTTTTCACCCACATTAGGTTTCCACCTTATATCTTGTGTTCATGTGTGTGATTGCTTGTTTTGTTTACTGCACCTGATTACTGGTTATATGGTTCTGATACATAGATTAAAGATCAGCTAACTAAATTATAAGTTTGCAAGGTATACGTTGGTGTCTCTAAACACAGTTGCGTATACACGCAAGTTTCATTAACGAAAGTAGCGTATATAAATCTGTTTATGGAAATGAAATATTGTTAAATTGCTAATACTGATTCACCCCCCCCCCCCCCCCCCCCCCCCCCCCCCTCACAGTATCACTAGGTGAAAAGGAACTATCTAATGGAGAGAGGTCAGAAGTATACTTATTGTCCTTTAGTGATATGATCTGATTGTTTTCAATTGGATGATTCTGGATGATGGTGCATATGCTCTCATCATCCAGAAAAACTTGCCAATTTTCTTCAATATTATGTAAATGAGGCATATTTAAAGATTGAAAAAAGTAGTCAGGCCTATCAGGAAGGGTTGGAAAAGAAATACTGGAAGCATGTACAACCAATCGATCATGACGAGAAGTACTGGAAGCATGAACAATGAACTGATCAAATAAATCATTGAGTTCCCTTCAGATATGAGTGATGTTAAAAGCATCCAATAAGGAAATTTTCTCCCCAGTCAACTCGGTATAACATTCAATCAACTTATTATTGCGAGAATAAATATTATTGACAAGATTGACAACTAATCACCATAAGTAGTTAAAGATCTGCATCCTAAAGCAAGAGCCTATTCAATTCCCAAGAGGAGGGCCTCAAATTTGGAAAAGTTATTAGTACAATCAAACTCAAGTGTAAAGGAATATTAATGTAGCTTACCTTGAGATCAATATACAATAATACCGACACCATTGCCCTCATGAGATGAAGCACCATCAAAATTCAAATACCACAGTTGATCATTAAAAGGAGGCTCACAAGATGAGGGAATATCTTTGTTCATAAAGAGGGAATAAACACCCATTTCTTCCTCAACATAATTAACATTAGGCTAAGGTAAACCTTTTACAAAAGGAGTAATATGACCTTCCCTGTAGACTATAATTTTCTTGGCATTCTTAGAGATAGTCATGTGTGTTCCATCAAAAGATTAATACCCTCATGTGCGAACCTGCCAGTCTCTTTCCAATATGATAGTTTAATTAGATACAACCATATCCATCACTTCTATGTTATAGGTAGTATTGATTTCTGGGTGAGCACAAAAAAGTAGAGTAACATCTTTTATGATACCTATGGAATCTTGCAACAAGTTATTAAAGCCTACATGAGGGGTATCATCGGTACACTGAAGGCTGAGTTCTTCCATGATGATATTAGGCATGAAATTATGTTCATATCCCTCATCCACTAGGCAACAATGAGAAATTTTATTGTGGATTTTCATAGACACATAGAAGGGAGGAGTCTTTAATGGATTGGAGGGAGTATTAATGACAAAAGTTTTTTCTTGATGGGCTTCTTCAGATTGAAATTCTATCTAGTTGATTGGAGCAGGCACTTTCCCTTCAAGGAATCCTTATAACTGTTTTTTTTGCTTGGGAATAGTGTCCATTTCAAGCATGAAATGTTAGCTTTAATTTTGGAAATCTGAGTCAAGATGTTAAAAATAGGCAATTAAGCTAAATAAAAAGAGGGGGAGGAATGTACACCTTGGGTAGAAGTGGAGGTATTTACAGATGAACGATTGTAAATGAGATATGAGGATCTTTTGTTGGCTTTCTGTTTAGAATACCGTTCTTTAATAGTGCGGGCTTTATGTGCACTTGTTATTTCAATAGATTAAACATATTCCTCATCAGCCCAATCAAGATAAGCCATAGTGGGGTCAGGTCTCTTATCGGAAATTCTATCTATAGAACTCTTTTGAGCTTGACACACCTTTCTGTCATGATACTCTTCACAAAAATCACACTGTGGGCAAGAGAGAAGAGGAATAGGTTGATGGACTTGTTGAGCTGCGTGAGCATGCCCAGAAGTAGAGGATTTAGGTTGTTAGTTTAGTCTACGTTCATACGAAATCAACCTGTTACTCATGTCTTGCATGAGTTGCAAAATCTAGGTCATGTTTGTTTGATTTGTTTGACTTTCAAGAGGAATACCCATTCTTCTAAGTTGCTCTTCGTATTTAAGGAAAATTTGCATCATGGAAGCTTGGTTTTGGGCACAGATGATCTTAGGGAATCTGATTATAAAGCTTAGATAAACACAGATTAAAGTTCTTAATGTTCTCTCCTTTCGGGAAAAAAATATTATAATATTGTAATAGATCATTTAGACTTTGAGGTTCACTGTAACTAGACTTGAACTAGTAGCAAAGTTCATCCCATGTGCTAAAATCCTTTCAAGGCAATTCAACAAAATTAGTGGTAGCCTTTCTCGCTAAAGAATTAACAAATAATTGCATGCAAGTATTGTTATCGTTTTCCCTAATATTGTGGCAAGCATTCAAAAAGGCGATCAAGTGTTCATTTGCGGTAATAGTACCATCCGTGGAAAAATTAGCTAGATGACCCTTAAAATTACGGAGAGGAGCATTCACAGGGACAAGGTTCAATGGAGATTGAATATGCAAAGGGGTGGTGTTAACATCTTCTTCAAAATGAAAGAGTCCAAATTTTCTAATGACCTTGGCGGGGTTGGTATTCGATGGTTGAGGATTGAACGATGAGTAAATAGAAATAATGGATATGGTGGGGGTGGAAATAGAACCCAGACTAGAAGAAGTGAATCCAGAAGAATTGGAACCTTGAATTGCGCTTGAAGATTGACTTTGTGTTGCATACATGATTCGTCTAACAGGTGAGGTGGTTCGAGACAAACTAGTAAGGCTTTGTAGAAAGTGACGATGAGATTCTACTTATAAGACAATCCTATGATGCTAGATTTCATTGATGGGAGTATATTCAGGGCTATCACCTCCAAGGCATTGGAAAGTTTGTGTCTTGCTACTCACACAAGGTCAATGATGGGGATCATGGACGCACTAGTGTTCACATTCACGTTGTTGGTTAATCAAAGTTTCACGTTCATCAACTTTGTCAATCTCATGGGCTATAATAGACCAATCGTGATTTAATTGTTGGATGTTAGAAGCATTGTTCAAGATATAATCAAGTAAGGAATTGGAAATGTTCTGATGATCGTTCAATTGAGGGATTATACCAGGTTGTATATTATATAAAATTATCATGAATTGAGAATGAATCATAGTAATTATGGGATAATATGTTAAGGGTGATTCAAGTGCTCACGTTGACGTGTCCACCTTTGTAGAGCTCCTATTCTTTCTTCTAATTTAATGTATTGGGAAATGATGACCCACTTTCTTTCATGAGCTCTCGTTAGAGGATGAATTTTGAAGTACAAAGTCAAGTAAAGAATGGGATATGTTTGTTTGATCACAGATCTAGATCCAAAGTTAGGTTGTTCCAATGTCTAAATAGTCATAGATTAATCAATATTTTAGAGAAATAGAGGAAATGAAATGTCATCCCCATTATGGTCATGAAAAGATGTTGATTTTTGTTTTAAGATTGAAAAACTTTAAACAAATCAACTCTTCTAATCTCGTAATCACAATGAGATAGTAAGACACCGTGCTCACAAAATTAAGTTTAAGTTTGTGATTTTTGTTTTATATGTTTTTTTTTTTGTATTTTATAAATATAGAGCAACGATATATACATAAAAATTACACTATTTATGGATGGAAGTAATAAATAAACAAAAAGAAACTGCAAAATTCGAGTTAGATTCTGAAAAAGGCAGAGAGCTAATCAAAGCTTAAGCTAAAAGGCCTAAAGTTCTATAGAGCATAGGTTGATGTATACACAAAAGAAAGGCAACAAGCTAATCAGAGCTTAGGCTGATGCCTTAAGTCTTGTAGAGCATAAGTTTGTAAAAGAAATAAGAAGAATTGCTGAAATACAAAAAATCAAATTAAATACAAAGAGATATTTAGATAATAAAACTGGAGAAATAAAGGTTGATTTTATTAAATTGAACAAAGTACAACCAAAATCCTAAAAAGGCAAGATTTTGTGAAAGCTCTTGACCAACCTTATCACAAACTACTGCAATGTAAACATTATCATATACAATAATCTGAGAAAAAATGAGAATGACAATGAAATGAAATCCTTTGTGCAAGTGTATATGTGGGAAACTTGCTTTTTATAATTAAATAGCTACTAGCACTGTCAAAGATAGTCAAATCTTCAAATAACAATAAATGTATAAAAAAGATACAAGATACGCATAATATGTTTTGGGAATTTCAATGGAGTCTCTTAGTTTTTCATCCCCTTAGTGATACAAGGTTGCTGTCACCATAAGGATTAGCCTCAAATTTGTGAGAAATTGAAATCAACAGAAAGTTAACAACCTGAAAATTATAACATACCTCTCTCTTAAAAGTTCCTTCCTTTGCCTTCATAGATCTCCCCTGTTTTTAAAGAGGTTGCAAACAACTTTAGAAGTTTTCATTATTATTTTATATGGCAAGAGGAGAGGGTTCTAAAGGTTGTTTACAAAATTATTTTAATTATGACATGTTGACTCTAGTAGGTGGGACCCTCTCTCTACTTATTCGATTAAGCTTTATATCCCATTTTCTTTAGTGTATAAGTAAATAAAAAATGTGACCCACATGATTGGTTTATTCCGTAAAGACTCAACCACATTAATAATCATAAAACATGTCATAATCAAAGCATAATCATAAGGTTTATATGAAACAAATATATATAACATATAACCACATTTTCTCATATCAAGATGAAGATGAACCACACTTGTTGGTTCGAAACACGTTGACCAAAATCTTCAATGTGATTTCTTCCGAAAAATATTTTATACATATCAAAATATTATCAGGTAAACCCCAAAACCATTTATCTCCCATCTTGTTTATCCATTAATCACTCATGTCCAATGTGGTACAATAATAACATAAGTGCAATATATATAAACATAACCATAACGCTTCCCCTCAAAAAGATGAGTCATCATAAATATCATTGTAGCATCAAGTAGCCAAACAAAATAAGTAACATCAACATATAAATATGTCAAGAATGCTTAAAACCATGGCAAGGTAACCTGCACAAAAAATGTAACATGTAGTCAGTGCTAAGACTAATTCCCTTGCCTGTGAGAAGGAGTTGATCTGCTTGTTGTTCCTCTTGTCATGGATGCGACGTTAATGAATGTGATGAAACATGAGAGGAACCTGAAGAGGTGGCTTGAGTATTTTGTCTTTTCTCACTGGCAGCAGGTAAGGGAGTGATTGCATGTTTTGGTGGTTGACCAATGGGACCAACCAATACTGTAGGCGACTTACAAGTTTGGGGGGTAGAGAGAGGATGTTGAGAAACAGGTACAAATCATTGATGTATGCAGTGGGAATATGCACCATATGAAAATCAACCGAATGCATATGTAACCTGTGTGATTCAGGAGGGGGATTGGGTGGAGAAATAACATACCAACCTTGTATTGAACGTAAAGGTTATGTAGAAACGAGTGGTCCCTAATAATAATTATTTGGATTAACGAAAGGAGCAAACATAGGTGGGGGAGGGGTAGGAATGCATGTAAAGGGTGGTTGAGGAAAAGGAGGCTACTGTGGTTGAGGTTGCACCACGGGTTAAGGTTTAGGCTATCCCAATATTTTCACCACACTTGTGCGTAACAAATGTCTTAATTCTTCAGAATCAACATCGAAATGAATAGAAACCCTTGATCTTGTTTCCCCTCTTACACCCATATGTTTGATTTTGTTCATTCCTCCCATGCCCCTGCCTCTTCCTATGTTTTTATTAAGAAAGCTCATGCTACAACATATTCATTGCATTACTAGTAGGTAGTTAAAGATAAGAACAAATCATCAACAAATACAAAGAGTTCTGATTTTGAAACATTAAATGAGGAATATAATTTAATGAGGAAAGGGAAATGACATTGATATAAACGTTAACAACCATCACAAATATCCACATGACTGATAAAATTGAAGGGAACATATAGGGCATCATAACTCCAAATAGGCCTTTACATAGGCTGAGCAATTACTAACAAATAAACACAAATTTTTAGATGGACTAAATGCATAATAGACATTTAATTTCGAGGCCTATAATGGATATTGTCGAGTAACAAAAAGAGAACTTGAAGTAATCAATAATGAGCAAATATGATTGTATAACATTCTTTGACAAACAAACTTGACTAAAATGAAGCGAGGAAATGAACTATGTATAGGCCAAATAACTTACGAACACTCTTGTATATATGTATATACAAAAAAAAAATTGTAGAGGGTTCCATCGACAATGTTTGATTGGAGACAAATTGTTTGATTTTAATTATGAGTGCCATGGAAATGGTGGAAGTCGAGGTTAATGAATATGTAATAAGAATGACTTGTCAATCTAAAACGAGAGCAAAGCTAATTTTGGTATATTAATTTCATACAAAAGGACAAAGACTCTTGTGCACAGGTCGAATGTGGTTTTTTGCCTAAGGTCCTATGATCTCGAAGGCTCCCACAATAGAACAATCTAGTAACTGTGTGTTAGGTTAGAGTTTATTGATAATTACCCATAATAATAATGAATTTAGAATTTACAAAGTTAAAACAAAATTAATTAATCTAAATAACGAGGTCAATGATTACTAAAACATTTCATAGCTATCGTTAATGGTAAATGCCAAAAATAACCATAATCATTGTTTATAATTAATAGGACAGAGACATGTTGCAATTTGCCAGGATCAACAAAATAAGCCATGGGTGTTAAATATTCGCAGTGCTCAGTGTTGTTTGCCTGAGGGCTTCCTCAGGGGCATCACACCTATGTGTGAAGGGTGACCAACTCTAGTTGTAGTCAAAGGAACTATAACTTTATCAACAAAAATACGACATAAGGGTTTTCTCTTCTTTTAAATGTTTATCAAAGACATAAATTAATAATGCACACTATAATTGTAGAAAACACATTCATGCTTGTTATGGTGGTGCCCGACCATGATAACATATGCATAATAAGGAAAACCCTCAAAATTACACCAAGAGACCTTTGATATTGACACTACAATTAATACCATTGTGGCTTTCTACATCATATGTGTAGTAATGCCATGTGATGATCCAAGTTTATATATATCTATATATATATATATATATATATATATATATATATATATATATATATATATATATATATATATATATAATGAGTATCCCATAGGTCTTGAGATTCACATTCATATATGATTTTTCATTCCAATAGTGTATAAATTTATGCAGTGAATATTGGTTGGAGCTCAACAATGATAATTTGATAACAAGTACTAACTTGTCGCCCAATAATTTCCTCTAGGGAGGGGTCCCACCTACTAGGTCCTTTTGTTTATGTTATGTTTAATTTGATGAATACTATGATTATGGAGATAGTCCCTTTTGATATTAGACTTTCACAATGGTTTGCAGGTTTTAATTAGTGTTACTAACGTCAACATCACACATGCTTGTGCTTTAGATTCCTAGATATCCAGTTGCATCCTACACTATCTCCTCTAAGTTCTGACACTTTCAAGATCTTCTATATTAGAAGTATGACCCCTTTGAGAGGAAATCCTCGCGTGGACCCCTAGATGCTCAAGTACGCAGATATCCCCCTCTTTACTGCAATTGGTAAAACTTGGCACTGATCTCCATCCATGACACTTAACGAACTTATAACTTCGCATTCTGCATCCAACTACGTGGGATTGAGGCTGATTGTTAAATTTTCCATATGCCTAGATGAATTTTCTATTTTGCATTTACTCTATATCTAGTTTTTATCCTCATAAGAATGTCATACATTAACCCCTCTTAGATGCTCAGATATTAACAACTTCCATATTTTAGCTCCTCTTACGATTGAACTCTTGGTCACAACCCCTTACAGTCCATATGACTAGGGATGAAAAGAAACTCAAATCCCCCTGTCTTCAAAATGACCTAAATCCAAGGAAAAATCCCCAAAACTTTCATCTCCAACTAGGCTTCTAGCTTGTTTTAAAGGATGAAACTAACTCTTAAGAGGGTAGTGACTTGCCTATAATACTTTTGGGAATTTCAAAGTTCTTCTCCGGTGTTTGAAAGCCTTTAAAGCTTTAGCTTCAACCCAACATTTTCACAAGAAAAATGTAAAGACATCCATATCCAAATCCACTACTTCTCCTATTTGGTGTGAGTATTTCCTACTCCTTTGGGTTGCAAACCTCAAGCCTCTACCTCCATAAAGTAAAAAAAAAATAACCAACAATCTAGTTTAAGACAAGGGATAACAAGGTCCTTGTAACTTCTCAAATTTAAGATACACAACCTCCACTCAGAGCAGTCACAATAGGCTTTAACCAATGTTTTCCAAGGTCTCCAATGAAGGGAAAATTTCCTAATTTTCTTATTATTAGACCGAGACATTTGTTCCCTTCCACAAATGGCCTAGTTAGGACCATTCACATAAAAAAAATACCTAAAGAGTCTTGAAGCTCAAGCCAACATGTAAATTTCTCTTCACAACATTTTCTATTTGTCACAAGAAACATATTTCAAGGAAACAATTAGGTATTCATAGGTCATATATATATTCACAACTAGTAAACATACACAATCACACATTAATCCATCTCACCATTACAACATATCTAGTAGGTAACATAACAATATTTATGAGACATTGAACACAAATTTCATTTCATGATTAGAGAAGATAAGTACATTTATCTATTTACTCAAGTTTGTTGGAAACTGAAGAATGGAGAGTCACTCTCCACCCAACCTTAGGCTTACCTACACTATCGACATTCTTGTAGTTGACAAAACCTGATCCAAACCCAATTCCTTGGGGTAAGAAATCACTCAAGTAATGTTAGGGATTCAACAAGGCTACTCTCCTTCGTACATAGGAATTCAGTATGTTACCTTCCAACTTTTGAGCTTGGTCTATTATTTTTCAAAATGTGGCCATATTGGGCTTGCACAACATAAAGGACATCCTTCTTTGATCCAAAAATTCCTTAGTAATTCCATTTTTTTAGTGCTTATTGTGCATAGACACAACAATGTTTTCTCAGTGATTTCCTTCAACCCCTCTATCTCTAACTAAAAGCTACAACACTGACTTCCCAAACAATTGGGAAACCACAAATCCACACGAGTTGTTGCATGTTAGAAGGATTTTCTCTCACCTTTTATTTGAAGCCACAATCTTACGATTAACGTGTAGTATTTTGGTTCATTCGAAAGGTCATTAGGTTACACACACGACTCTATGCACTTCCTTCTACTTGTTCCACACAATTCATTGTTATCTCTCTTTCTGCTACTATGCATACACAACCTCTCTCATTGCCCAACTTTAGAACTCTAGGTCCTTCCCAGATTTTGTAGTCAAATCGAGAAAGCTCTAGATGGTATGTTTCCCATACATCTGGGCATTTCTACACCACTTCCCATTCTTTTCTCATAACTACTGGAAATTGGTGGTTCGACTACCAAATCTGTAGTTCTGAGAAAAAAAGAAAAACAATAAGTCATCAAATTCATGATAATATAATTTTCCCAAAATCCCCCTCATAGCTTCATTTCTTAGTCATCTAGATCTATATTGGCTTCTCTCTTCTCCAATTTAGAAATATATTAAATAAGATCATATTACATGAATTATCTTGTTTAAAGATGTTTTTGTTGGCCACTCTAGCATTATAAACCTTAATTAAAATTACAAAACTTGGGGGTTTAAAAGGGGTGTTACAAACACCTTAGCAAGTGCCCATGTAGTCCCAAATTCCCTTAATGGTTCATATCTTAATTTTGCTTCGTTGTTAGTTATATATTATTGCAAACCGCAATCTCAATTCATTCGTTTAACAAGCAAAGTACCACTGTATCAATGCATAAGACTCGAATGACCCAATGTTTGCATAGTAAGTTCTTTAATTTGAATTCTTCATTGCCTGACACTGAATAATTAATCAGTAATGAATAGTTAACAATAGTATCTCTTGCATTAACTACTATTACCCTAAAAAAAGTTTGAAGTTTTTCAGGTTCCTTTGATTTGGCCTTCATGATGTGCATTGACATTTACAATTATAGATATTGAGATGTTATTTTACACTTATAAATATTGAGATGTAATGTCAGCTGCATGTGTGTGTAGATTTCCCAATAAGCGATGATAAAATAGAAAGTGGGAAACAAACCATAAAATTTTACATAATTTAGATTGCTAGTGACAATATATTTAGTAGAAGTAGAAGGACTACCTCAGTTTCAACTATATTTGGAATAATTTCACCGTAGAGAAGTAAGTGAAGGTCATAGCTACCCAATTAACTTTTATTTATTGTGTCTATCATTTTGTGGTTAATACTTCATCATCATATATTCTATTTGAATCAAAACAAAACAAATATGTGAAAATTGGGGTACTATAAGGTAAACCTTGTGTTCAATTTATTGAATTAGATCTAAAGTTATCAAAATATTAAGAATTTGATTTTTAGTTAGTTAAAAGTATATAGAAAATAAGGAAAAAAACAAAGGAAAGAAAAGAGAAATTTTTTTTAAGAAATATATGGTTACTTTCCCTTGTCATTAATCAAATTGGTAAAATAGGTAGATTTAAAAAATGAAAAATTAACAACAAAGACATTAGGATTTTGTTGGGCTTAGATTATGCTATTCACTTATTGGTGATGCATGTAAGAATAATTCATGCAAAAGAGGCTAAGAATAACCCATGCAAAGAAGGCCAGCTGCCAGCTTTGCAATGACAGCGTAAATGCAATGATAATTAGCTCGTATTGACATGGATGCAATGAAGGTTAAAATGGCATGCGAAGGAGGACCCCAAAACAAATCATTACATCACGTTAAATATGTGGGAGGATTAAATGTATTGATGTTAGAGGATTAAATGAAAAACTTTATTTTTTAAATATTTTTTAAAAATTAAATGGAAAAAATAACGATTTTCAATTTCTTGAATTTTTTTTTTTTTTTTTTCACTGAAACGGGTATGGTTTATTAATTTGAAGAATAGATTGGACTTATGCCATGGAAGCCATCAATACATTACTTCTATTTTTGTTTCTTTTGCTGTTACAATATTCAGGATCCTCATGGATTACAGGGGTGAATAGAGCTTTCGCCATTTATGAGGAGTTGTCCTTTCCCAAGCGTGCAGCCTTTGTTCGCCATCAGATCTGCTTCACTATTCAGGCTTCTGAGGATATGGAGGAATTTGTAGGAATCGAAGTCAAGCAGGACTCTCTTTAATCTGTTTAGAGATTTGTTGAGACTTGCATTGTTAAACAGTTTGCCCGTGTTTAAATTCTTTATTAAGATCTCTGAGTCTCCAAAGGCTTGGAATTCTTTGTCACCTCTATCTCTGGCTATTTGACAAGCTTTGAGGAGGCCTTGGATCTCTGCCTGATTGTTGGTTTTCTGCCCGATGCCCCAGCAAAAGCTGTCCCTTCTTGTACCGTCCGAGGCATAGATGACCCCTCCAGCTCCTGTTGTCCCGGGATTGCCTTTGGAGGCTCCGTCGAAGAAAATCGTGGTTATTTTTTGTTGTCGCCACCATTCTTGGAAGTTGACTTCGGAGTCTCTTTTGCGCCATTCCGGATTCACTGCATGAGGGGCTGTTAACTGCTTCCGAGAATGGGGGGAGAGGGGGCCCAGCCACCTCTCTTCTTCGGGGAGAAGCAAAGAGTCTTCTGAAAAATATTGTTGTTGGACTGCTTCAAGGAGAAGGGATTTGGCCTTTACCACTGCCAAGAAAGGAGCTTGCAGCTTATCATTGAATAACAGGTCATTCCGGGTCAGCCAGATCTGCCAGCATACAAACTTGGGGATAGCGTTCCAGACTTTTCTCCAAATAGACTTGCTGGGTATTTTGTTGGGGTAGCATTGATTCCATGAGTCAAATAGATCAGCAACAGAGTTATAAGAGGGGACTGTGATTTGTAGCTCTTGTAGGATGAGTCCCCAAACTTCTTTGGCAAACTTGCATTCCATAAAGAGGTGCTTGGCTGTTTCTGAGCTACTTCTACACAGCTCGCATCTATGCGGCCCAGCTATGCTTTTTTTCATCAGATTGTCTCCAGTTAACAGCTTGTTGTGGACCAGCGTCCAAAAGAAGAAGTTTACTTTGGGTAGAGCTAGCGGTTCCCAAACTTTCTTCCAAAATTCCGGCGGTTTACTGCTGTTCCTGTTTGGTTGAAGGGCATTATAAGCTGCAGCTGTTGTATAAATTCCAGATCGCCCCCATCCCCAGCTATCCTTCTTCTTTCTGTTCACTGGGGCCGCTTCCTCTAACAGTTCTTCAAGGACGCTCTTCTGCTGGTTTAGTCGCTCTGGAACTCCAAAGAAGTCCCAGCCTTGCCAATCATCATGGCAATCCCACTTTGACAAATCATAAAGACTATTAATCCCTACGCGTTCAAGCCAGTTTTTTAACTCTGCAATTTCATCAATTTCCGCGAGGGGGTCACGATCCATTATTCTATCGTGCCATAAATTTATATGTTTGCCGCTCCCTGGGATCCTGTACACCTTGCGTATGTAGAAATTCAGAGTTTTGCTACATAATTTCCAGACCTGGGAGCTGTTATTTGTTTGGGATGTCTGTATACTTCTGAGCGGCACTTTTTGAACGTATTTTGATTTCAGCATGTCGCAGACAGGGTGATTGGGCTCTTTGAAAAGTTTCCATATTATTTTGCCTTCCAACGCTAGGTTGGCTAATGCTGGATCACAAATTTGGAGACCTCCTTCAGAAATTGGGCACTAGACCACGTCTCATTTCACTAAATGAAATTTGTTTTGATTTCCTTTCCCCCCGTGCCAGAGGAAGTCCCGAAGAATTTTAGAGATTTGGTCTGTCACACTTTTTGGGGCGAGTAGAAAGGTAGCTTGGTAGATTGGGAGCGCCGATAAGACAGTCTTGATCAGGATGACTTTGCCTGCTTTTGTGAGCCAATATCCTCCCCAACCTGTAATTTTTGTTTTGATTTTGCTGATGATTTCAGACCACAACGACCTCTTATTGAAGCCATTTGTGATGGGGAGACCGAGGTATTTAATCTTTTCCCATTGAGCATATCCTTTAAAGCCAAGCAGATTGGAGATACTTGTGAGCTCTTGCTGCCCAATGTTCCAGCCATAGACTTCGCTTTTTTTTCATTGATAGAGGCTCCTGAGACCCTGCAATAGCAATTGAGAACAGAGTCAAAGGCTTTGGCTATTCTAACAGAGGCACCTCCCAGGAGGAGAGAGTCGTCCGCAAAGAGAGCGTGATTCTGAGCTGGAGAAGTAGGGGAGGGTTTGAGGCCAGGGAGGGAGCCTGAGGCTTTTTCAGCTGATAGCTTTCTACTGAGGGAGTCCGCCATCAGGATGTACAGGAAGGGAGAGAGTGGGCATCCTTGCCTGAGACCTCTCTGAGCTTGGAAAAAAGAGGTAGGTCGACCGTTTACAAGAGGAGCAATCCAGGGGTTGTGAGTGCAGGCAGTAATAAGATTGACAAAATGGGGGGAGAAGCCAAAGGAGAGGAGGACTTTGTAAAGGAAGGAGCGGTTGACTCGGTCAAAGGCATTGGCCATATCAAGTTTTATCAGCATACCTTTTTCTTTTCGCTGATTGCTTGAGTGAATTATCTCCTGCACATGGATGACATTATCCAAGATGTGCCTGCCTTCTACGAAGCCACCTTGATTGCTGGAGATCAGCCTGTTGAGCAGTGGCTTGATCCTGTTGGCTAGAAGCTTTGCCAGAATTTTATATGAGGCGTTACAGAGCGATATTGGCCTGAATCTGGCGAATGTTTCTGGATTGGTTTCTTTTGGAATGAGGGCGAGATAGGTGGAATTGGTTCCTCCCCCTACCTTGGCTTTTCCCATGAATCCTTTTATCATCTTTAAAAGATCAGTTTTGATAATGTCCCAGCAGGTCTTATAAAAGTGTATGGTGAATCCGTCAGGCCCAGGGGCCTTGTCCGGATCCATAGACCAAATGACTTTGCTGACTTCTTCTTCAGTGATGGGGTTGATGAGGACGGAATTGTCTTCAGGGCTGACCAGAAGAGGAATGTTGGAGAGGAGGTCAGCAGTTTCCTCCTCATTGGCATGGTTACCTGTGGTATAGAGCTGTCTGAAATGTCTTTCGGCTGCATCTTTTATCTCGCTGAACCCTTTGCAGATCTGCCCCTCTGTGGTTGTTATTTCAGAGATGTGGTTTCTGGAGAGTCTTGCTCGATATTGGCGATGGAAGAAGGTGGTGTTCCGGTCGCCAGCCTTCAGCCACAGACTTCGAGATTTGATTCGCCAGTACTCTTCCTCCATCCGGAAAGATCGATATGTTGAGCATTGAGTTTTAACTTCTTTGTCAAGGAGCATTGGGGTAATATCTCTTCTTTCCATTTCTACTTGCATAGCCTCTAGGGACTGAACAATTTCTTTTCTTTGGCTGGTTGGATTTGGGGTGGATTTCTTTATCCAATCCTTCAGGGCTTGCTTTGTGGCTTTGAGCTTTTGTTCCCACACATAACTAGAGGACCCAATGACTGGTTTTGCCCATGCGGTTTTCACTTTGTCTATGAAGCCTTCCCTTTCTATCCAAAGAGGACTGCATCGAAAGGGAATTGGGCCAAGGTCTTCTTCATCTTCTAGAATGAGCTGGACTCGCTTATGATCTAAGGTCAATTTGGGTAGGATTTTGGTGATGATTATCTTCTTGTTCATCATCAGTGTACCTTGGGCTAAAAATCGGTCCAGTCGAGCAGAGATATGATCCTCACCCACTCGGTTGTTGGACCATGTGTAGAACCCTTTGACCGGAGTGAAATCGAGAAGATCCCACTGTTGGATGAGGTCTTCCACCATGGGGAGCATGGGGTCTCTGTTATTAGTTCCTCCCCTTTTTTCTTTAGCTTTTAAGACTATATTTAGATCCCCGACAAGAATGATATTACTAGGGGAGTGCTGCTCAAGAAATTCAGTGAGGGAATTCCAACAGTCCCTCTTTTCAGAATACAGGACATGTACATAAAGATTGAAGAGGGAGATGGTTAACTTACTTGTGCAATGCGTTAGTTCCGTGTAGATCCAGTGCTAGGTCTCATGATATTTGTTCAACTGGAAGAGATCCTCTGTCCAAAGAGTTGCCAGCCCTCCGGATGAGCCTCTTGCACTGACTGCTCTTCCTGTGCTTTTCTTCCATTTCTTCTTACTGATGTCTAGCAGGGCTTTCCTCTCTATCTTAGTCTCTTGGTGCATTAGAATGTCTGAGGGTTATATTTTGAGAAGATCCTTGACCGCTTCTACTTTCGAGGGGTTTCCCAGACCTCTATAGTTCCAAGAGACGAGGCGCATTATTTACCAGGGGTGGGATGGGAGCCTCCCTTAGGGGACCTGTTCCTGGAATTTCTCCCGATAGACATCTCTATTGTAGGCTGACTCCCTTGAATTTTGAGCCTTTTCGCCTCCTCTTCCCTTGGTTCTCTACGGGATTTCCTTCCGACTTTTCTTGTAGGTTGCTCGAAGGTTTCCTCCTCCGAGGAGTCGGAACTTTCAGCTGGTTTTTTCCTTGCTACTTCTGCATATGAGGGGTTGGCGGGGCTTCCTTGGGAGGCTTCCAGATGAGCCATTTTTTCATCTTCTATGTTGGTGATAGGAGGATCGATCTGATCCAAATTTTCCGGGGCTATTGTGGCTGACTTGCTTTGGCTGTTTTCTTTGCCATTTGAGATCTTTTCTTGGGTGGGGTTGGAACTACTTGGAGTCTCTTTCGGAGTGCCTTTCCCGTTGCCTTTCTTCTGATTGGTGGTTTTTTGTACTTGGGTCCATTGCTCGCCATTCTGTTTGTCTGGCTGTTCTTCCGCCTTTTTCTTGCAATGTTTGGCAAAGTGCCCGTAGCCATGGCAGTGTCTGCATTTAAATGGCAGTTGTTCATAATCCAACTCTTGGACATGCGTCCATCCTGCGACTGTAAGTTTTATGGCTTCTGACAAACCCTCCTCCAGGTCGACTTCGACACAGATGCGTGCACATGAATATTGATCTTTTCTTACCGCCTGATCTATGTATTTTCCTAGGCCATTGCCGATGATCTGGAGAGACTTCTGATTCCAGCAGTGTAGGGGGAGGTGGGGGAGCTGCACCCACACCGGTACAGCGGATGGGACATCCTGGGTTGGGTCAAAATCTGGCGACCATTTGTTAAGGTATAGACCTTGGGGGCCCATAAAATAAGGTCCGTTTCTGAAGATTAAGCTTCTATCCTCTGCACTTTCAAAAATGAAGATGAAAAAGCCTTTGCCTATGAAGTAGCTTTTTATTCCTTCTTTGATTAACGGCTTCCAATTCCTTTGTGTCCAGTCCTCTACCGACTTGGGTGAAGGCCAGAGGCCTGTGAACTGGCCTATGAGGCCTCTCTCAGCGAGGTTCAGAGCTGCTTTACAGGTTTCTTCTTCAGGAAGGGCTACCGTGGGGATGGATTCCATCTTCTTGACGAACTTCTGTTGATTGACTGAGGGCGGGCGCTTGCAGCTCGAGGCGATCATCGCTTTGAAAGCGGTCACCTCCGGGGGAGGGGGCAGGGGAGGGTCCAATGGGTCCGGGCCCCCTGGGGGCGGCATGGCTGGGCGCAGCTGATCTAGTCAAGCAAGCGCACAGCAAGGAGCAGCTTCGCGCAGCGAGAGAAGGCTGTCACGGAGGTGATGGCTGTCACGGTGGTGATGGCGGCCCAGGTCAAATGGATCGGGATCGGGCGAGCCCAGCAGCAGGAGGCTGCCAGGCGGGGAGGCCGCAGGAGGCAGCACAGGGAGAGAGGGCGGGCCGGCTAGGTCGAGTCAACGTTGCTGCGCAGAGAAAAACTCAATTTCTTGAAAATTTTAATATATGAAAAGCTAAGAACTAAAATTTTTTAATTTCTTCAAATTTTTAATATATAAAAAGCTCAAACCTTGGTTAGGTAACAATATAATCAGCTTTGTGAATACAAAGTAATGGAATTCAATGATCCGATCGATTGTTATAGTACCCTACTCTACGGACTCATAAAAGCTAAAGGTATATCGAAAGGTAAAGGAGGTGGGACACTTATACATATTCACTTTTAATTATGCTTTATGTCAAAATATATAATTAACTTTAAATATTAAATGGATTTGAATAAATAGAATTATTTTTAGTCCCTGCCCAAAGGGCAAGGGACTCTTGTAATCGAAGTGTCTTTTTATGGCATGAACCTGAAAGTAAAGAATATAGAGAATCTACAAATTACAACCATCTAGCATGAACCTTAAAGTAAGGAATCTAGTGAATTTACAAATTAGAACCCTGTATTAGAATTTGCAGGAAATATTCAATTCTGATTAGAGCTAAGCTATGTTGGGTAACCCCAGTTTGAAAACCACTGCTGTGTGCCACATTACCAGCGCTGCTTCCATTTGACCATTCATTGTCAAGATGAGCATCCAAATAGTGACTTATGCCCCACCTTTCATTCTTGGGCCTCCATGTCCAACAAAGTCATATGTGTTTCCATAAGCCATGACTAGAGTAGCCCACATGTGTGAGCGTGTGGTGTGAGTATCATTATTACCATATAATCCTCCATTCCTTGCATTGCTTACTTCATAGGCCACAGGACCTGCATAGCTTATGCCATAGGCAACAAGACCTACATAGCAAAAGGGAGCTCCAACATAAGCGACAATACCATAGGTAGGAATATTGTTCATAAAGGTAGTGTTATAATAGACACCTCCAGGGAAGGCAGGTCCATATCCTGCACAGGCTCCATAGTTGGGAGTATTGTACCTAGTGGATCCATATGAAATGTAGCCATAACTAGTGTTCATTGGAGGAACATGAAGTGAATTGGTTCAAGCCATAAACATTGTCAACACCAAATTTACTTCTCTACCTGCAGTAGCCGAAAGCGTAATATGGCCACGAGAGAACACATTGGGAAGTGCTCATTTGACTTCGCTGGGATATCAAGTATGAGGCTTTATAGTTTGTATTCTCTTCAGCTGGGTATCAGGCTATGTACTATTTTAAGTACAAGTTTGATAAATTTAATTTAAAAAAAACAAGTTTGATAAATTTAATTTCCAAAAAAAATTGCTAGCTCATTTTTTTTAACGATTCCCCATTTTTGGAAAAACGTGTTCTTACCAGTGAGATTAAGAATGCATGCCATTTTTTATTAATTCTAAATTTATTCATTTCTACGAATAAAGCAAGAAAATAACTATTTCAGCAAAGAAAATATAGTAATTTACAAACTCAATTTCTGATAAATTAGCAAGCTTTCACTTTTTTTTTTGTCTTTATTGTTTACACTTAGTTAATTGAATAGTATAAGACTATATGATTACTCTTTTACTGCTTTAACCCAGTCAGTTGCTTCTATGCCATAAAGGTCCATGTTATCTAGCCACCTCGTAGTACCTGTCTACTGTACTGGCTAAACTGAATATGAAATTGGATATGTGGGTACTTTGCTACTCAAGCTGGCTGGTGCCTTGGCATGGCTAATTGCAAACTTGCGCAAACTCCTTCTCAGTCGGGGGATGATCCAGGTCCGGGTGTGAAGAAGGACCCTTCCAAGACCTTTTACTTTCGTGATATGTTAAATTGCATTTTAAAAGAACATTAATGAATACATCTGCATGCGGAAAAGAAGAGGAACATATCAATCATCAGCACATGAAAACATAAGCCGTTCATAATGGAGTTCGTCCAGGAGGGACTACGTCTCCGGGCCTCGGTGTCAAGATGGTGTAGGTCACTACATTAAGTGTTGTCAATAATGGTGATGTACACAGAGATGATGTCTCGATCATACAAGGAAAAATGCCCTCACTTAGGAGTGGCTCTAAGAGATATTCCACTACTGGAATTCTCAATCAAAAGAATCCTATCAGTATGACACAAAAAACATGCATGGTGAGCATCTCGCCAACATGGCACAAAAGGGATCTCAATGCAAAACACATGCATGATGACAACAAGAGTGTCCCAACAACATACAACAAGGGATCTCAAAGCATAACATGATGAGTTATGACAACAAGAACATCAAATAGGAGATTCCACATCAAATCAAGCAAGGAATCATGACAACATGTAATAAACAAGATCCTGCATCAACATCAATCAAGGATCCGTGCAACATAATGCATAAAGAAGAAGTACATGAACACATCATATACCTCAGAGCCAAGGTCCATCTGAAGAAGTGGATGTCACACTACTGAAGCTGCTCGGACCATCGATCTCAAGGCATCAATTGTATGAAGATGGTTGCTCGCACAAGAATGTGGACATCTGCACTAGCACTTAGAAAAGTGACTAGAAGAAGAAATGAGAGAATAAGAAATCTGAAGACACCATCAGATTTGTGGCGTCGAGTAGTGTTGAATCGACTGTCCAAAATCCGAATTCTGAGAAGTTGAGAATTCTGGGCTCAAGGAATCTTTTAGATTCCCCCGGGATTCCTCAAAGATTCTACTCCATGGATGGACTGGAAATCTGCAACTCAAATGGTGAATTTGATCTCGCCATTGCGATCCCTGCGGAAAACCATGAAAAACAAGTATAAACTTGACTATATTATGAGATGTCAAAATTTTACCTCCTTGGGAAAATTTCAAGGCTCATGGTTTCGCTCCCTGTTTTTGCTGAAATCATGGTTCCACGTGCATTCTGGAAATGACCAAAAAATGTAGACCTCTGATGGAGAAATGAACAACACCATTGTGTTTGTGGCGAAGAAAGGTGTAAAAACCATATAAAATTTGTCAAATTCTGACAAAGTGAAAATTTTGCCCTTCTGCAAAATTCATGGTCCCTGCATTAAAATATGAATTAATCAGCCTTGAAATCCGTGCCCGCCTTCTGCCTCGAAATAGGTGCCTGCAATCTCTCTCCTCTGTCTCGAACTCCGTGTAGAGGTAAAAAGTCTGAGTTTAAATAAAAATTTCATGGACGGATTTACCAAGATTGGCAGTTATGGCTTAATGGCAAAAATAGGGGTTGGTTGAGGAGAGGTCAAGGGATCAAATCCTACCCCTCTCATTTTAGTTTCATTATAACCAAAATGTATTTGAAATGGGGGTTGGGTCCGCATTGGGCAGCCCGCCCCTTAAACCCTGTGCTAACACTTTAATCCTCTTAACTGCTGTCGGCACAGTAATATCGGCGCATATACATATGTGTCGGCAGATTAATCGCAATTGGCGATTGGTGCTTCAGTGGTGCTGCCATATGCACGTTAAAATCGGGGTTTTGTCGATATATATATCGACGATTGGCCTGATTAGTGCCGATGAAATCAGTGATAAGATAGGCGACACATACGGTGGTTGCGTCGATATATATATATATATATATATATATATATATATATATATATATATATATATATATATATATATATATATATATATATATATATATATATATATATCAACGATATATAACGGTGGTTGCGCCGATTTCAACGATATGTTTATCGCATGTATAATGGGGCGATAGGGTGTGGGCCGGGTCCACCGCCGGTGGCCCGCCCGCCCTGATATACAATATTTTAATAATATGTGCAATGGAGGAGGGTTCGGCGGGGGTTATGGCTGCCGATCCCTAAACAAATATATATTATTTTTGTTTGCAATTTGCAATTTGGTTGGTGGGAGGTTGTGGCCCGTCGGCCTTATAATAATTTTGGTTTATTGTTTTTATATAGTTATATTAATAACTATATATTAAAATGAATTTTGTTACATGGTTATTTAATAACCATTTTCCATATTTAAAAATGATTTTTGTCTCTTATGCAGGTTTAGGAGACCAATGAAAGAACGCCAAGTGTTAATGGCTGATGGGCTGCCATGTGGGTCCCACCTTCTTACTGGGATGCCATGTGGCACACTGTGGGCCCCTCTTTTCCCCTGTCATGTCAAACTTTGAAGAGCTCTATCTTTCGCATATGAGCTCGGTTTGATGAACCATTCACACCTCCGGGATCAGGACAACGAGATCTACAATCTGGTCCTAGGTCGAAGCCATTTTGAGCACTTTGATTTTCGAGCATTTATAAGCCCTCTTTGTCCTGTGTGTCTCTCTGGAGCCACCTGGATCAATCCTCCCCACTGAGGAGCTTTTGTTCCTCCAAAAGCATGGAAAGTAATCTGCACTTTCTCTGTACCCCGTCTGCATCACAAGCGTCCTGAAAAGGTCTTGTTTCCATCTCCTTCACCTTTATTCTTCGGAGCCTTAAGCGACGAGCCAACACCTGCTACTTCTGCAACCTGTAGTACATTGTTTTGAAAATTACATGCTTTAAATGACTTGACCAACTAATGACCCAAACGTCCCATGCTTGCCACGAGTTTATAACACATACTCGGTGGTGAAGTTTACAACAAGATGGATGTAATACTCCAACTATTACAACAAGGCCAACATATCATTGTTGCTTCAAAAAGTGATGGAAAACACATCATCACTGTAACATATGATTTACATACATAAGGCCAAACACTATTGTTTTGAAAAGTGATTGGAAACATAACATCACTTTCAGAGTGTAAAATACGACTCAAAACATGACTAGACATCATTGTTGCCAAACAAGTGATGGAAAACACATCATCACTTTTACACTTTAAAATGCAACATATGATTTACAAAATAATGACCATGAAACGACAACATGTATAGAAACCATTTTTCACTTATCAATGTGAATGGGTCACCTCCTTGAGGTGGTTTTGCTTATCGAACAACTGCTCTTCCTAGTTCACGCACCGACGCTTTGTCTTTAAGGCGCTGCTCTGGATGGAGCCTCCAACAAGTGGCTCTTTGATGGCCATTTCTGTCGCAATGACTACAGTTGGCTTTCTTCCTCCACACCTGCTTAACCTGTTTCTTTTCATGCTATTGAGAGGGTCTTTCATGCCTTATGAGTGCTGCCATTCTTTTCCAACACTTAGAAAAGGTATGGTTAGGTAAACCACAAAAGGTACATGTTTTTCGATGCCATGATCTTCATTCATTATTAACAACATGATTATAATCAAAATGAACATTCGAAGATCGAAAATAGTTATACCTTCCTTTGCTGTCTCTGATGTCAGTATGGCGATGAGAGTTTTCCTCAGCTCTCTCCCTGCAATGGGCACTGCCGTGGGATGATGGGATGTGTTTCCATCATTCTCTTTCCTCGACGATTTCATCGATGTCTCAGATGACTCTGACACCTTTGAGCACTCTCCTTTAGCGTATCTCGAGCCTGCAAATCGATGTTCATGCACAACCTCCAAAGGTTGAGTTATGCCTTGGTTATTAGCACCAAGTTCTTTCTCCTCGTGCCTCGTCTTTGTAAGGAGCCTCATATTTGTCCCTGTAAATGGGATCTCCAAATCTCCAACAAACATCATACTATGAGAAGATGAAATCGAAAGGAAATCAACATCTTTTACCTCCTCTTTCGATTTGGAAAGATCTGATGAGGGTTTCTCATAATCCGTTGTTGGTGGTTCGCTCACTGTCTCAGCGCATTCCCCAACTTCTTTCTTGACATACCCAACCTGCTTGACGGGGTAATTCCTCTACTTTGATGGGATTGATAATGCCTTAGCCATTAACGCCGAAGTCTTTTCCTTCATACCCCATTCTCTTCAATAGTTTGGAGCCAATTCTTGTGGTGTGAATTTCAAACACAGCAAAATCATTATCATGAAACATACATGAATATGGATAACTACTTTTTACCTCGCGTGGGTCACGCTGCAGCTTTTCCAAGGCCTCGTCCTTTGCTTGCAACTATCGTAGCAAACTTTGTTTTTCCTCTTTCTCTTCATGTAGACGCATCTTCAATTCATCGTTCTCTGTTTGAAGATTATGTTTGTTTTGCTTCAGTTCTTCCATGGCCTTCTCTGTGGCTTGCAACTGAAGCTGCAATCACTCCTTTTCCTCTGTCTCTTTCTGTAGAGTTTCATACACGATTTCCACTCTCTTGGAAATGTTGACCATGGTCTCGTACATCACTTTTTCATTCTCTGTCGCTGCATGTTCCATTGTTCACACTGCAATTCACATACACGTAAAGACCGCTCTGATACCACTTGATCCAGGTCCGGGTGTGAAGAAGAACCTTCCAAGACCTTTTACTTTCGTGATGTGTTAAATTGCATTTTAAAAGAACATTAATGAATACATCTGCATGCGGAAAAGAAGAGGAACATATCAATCATCAGCACATGAAAACATAAGCCATTGATAACGGAGTTCGTCCAGGAGGGACTACGTCTCCGGGCCCCGGTGTCAAGATGGTGTAGGCCGCTGCATTAAGTGCTGTCAATAATGGTGATGTACACAAAGATGATGTCTCGATCATACAAGGAAAAATGCCCTCACGTAGGAGTGGCTCTAAGAGATATTCCACTATTGGAATTCTCAATCAAAAGACTCCTATCAGTATGACACAAAAAACATGCATGGTGAGCATCCCGCCAACATGGCACAAAAGGGATCTCAATGCAAAACACATGCATGACGACAACAAGAGTATCCCAACAACATACAACAAGGGATCTCAAAGCATAACATGATGAGTTATGACAACAAGTACATCACATAGAAGATTCCGCATCAAATCAAGCAAGGATATGTGCAACATAATGCATAAAGAAGAACTATATGAACACATCATATACCTCACAACCAAGGGCCATCTGAAGAAGTGGATGTCACACTGCTGAAGCTGCTTGGACCATCGATCTCAAGGCATCGATTGTATGAAGATGGCTACTGACACAAGAATGTGGACATCTGCACTAGCACTTAGAAAAGTGACTAGAAGAAGAAATGAGAGAATAAGAAATCTGAAGACACCATCAGATTTTTGGCATCGAGTAGTGCTGAATTGACCATCCAAAATCCGAATTCTGAGAAGTTGAGAATTCTGGGCTCAAGGAATCTTTTAGATTCCCCTGGGATTCTTCAAAGATTTTGTGCCATGGATGGACTGGAAATCTGCAACTCAAATGGCGAATCTGATCTTACGATTGCGATCCTTGTGGAAAACCATGAAAACAAGTATAAACTTGACTATATTCTGAGATGTCAAAATTTTACCTCCTTGGGAAAATTTCAAGGCTCATGGTTGTGCTCCCTGTTTTTTGCTGAAATCATGGTTCCACGTGCATTCTGGAAATGACTGAAAAATGCAGACCTCTGATGGAGAAAAGAACAACACCATTGCGTTCGTGGCGAGGAGAGGTGTAAAAACCATATAAAATTTGTCAAATTCTGACAAAGTGAAATTTTTCCCCTCTGCAAAATTCATGGTTCCTGCATTAAAATATGAATTAATCAGGCTCGAAATCCGTGCCTGCCTTCTGCCTCGAAATTCGTGCTTGTAGTCTCTCTCCTATGTCTCGAACTCCATGCAGAGGTAAAATATCTGTGTTTAAGTAAAAATTTCATGGACAGATTTACCAAGATTGGCAGTTATGGCTCAATGGCAAAAATAGAGGTTGGTTAAGGAGAGGTCGGGGGATCAAATCTTGCTCCTCTCATTTTAGTTTCATTATAACCAAAATGTATTTGAAATGGGGGTCAGGTCCGCATTGGGCGGCCCGCCCCTTAAACCCCGCACTAACACTTTAATCCTCTTCACTGCTGTCAGCGCAGTAATATTGGCGCATATACATATGTGTCAGCGGATTAATCGCAATCCGCGATCGTCGCTTGAGTGGTGCTGCCATCGACGCGTTAAAATTGGGGTTTCGCTGATATATATATTGACAATCGGCCTGATTGGCGCCGATTAAATCGGTGATCGACGCTGATTAAATCGACGATCGAATAGGCGGCACATATGGTGGTTGTGCCGATATATATATCAGTGATATATAATAGTGGTTGCGCCGATTTTGGCGATATGGTTATCACATGTATAATGGGGCGATAGGGTGTGGGCCGGGTCCACCGCCGGTGGCCCACCTGCCCCGATATACAATATTTTAATAATATGTGTGATGGAGGAGGGTTCGGCAAGGGTTATGGCCGCCGATCCCAAAAAAAATATATATTGTTTTTTATTGCGATTTGTTGTGATTTGCGATTTGGTCGGCGGGAGGTTGTGGCCCGTCGGCCTTATAATAATTTTGGTTTATTGTTTTTATATAGTTATATTAATAACTATATATTAAAGTGAATTTTGTTACATGGTTATTTAATAACCATTTTCCATATTTAAAAATGATTTTTGTCTCTTATGCAGGTTTAGGAGACCAATGAAAGAACGCCAAGTGTTAATGGTTGATGGGCTGCCATGTGGGTCCCACCTGCTTACTGGGATGCCATGTGGCACATTGTGGGCCCCTCTTTTCCCCTGTCATGTCAAACTTTGAAGAGCTCTATCTTTCGCATACAAGCTCGGTTTGATGAACCGTTCACACCTCCACGATCAGGACGACGAGATCTACGATTTGGTCCTAGGTCGAAGTCATTCTGAGCACTTTGATTTTCGAGCATTCATAAGCCCTCTTCGTCCTGTGTGTCTCTATGGAGCCACCTGGATCAGGGGAAAATTGTGTTACACTTTCAGTGGCCCCACACTACCCGTGTATCCTTCGCTCCTTCCTCCAATGGCACTATAATCGCTATTCTTGACAATGGACTCAAGAATCCATTCCCATTCTGTGGTTGTTTCTTGCTGTGTCAAGCATCCCTTTTGTGGTTGTTTTTTGCTGTGCCCGGGCTGCAGGGTGCATTAGTTAATGGGTTCTCATTTGAGCCTTCTTTCTTCACCATGAGATGTTTTAAAAATCTTAATCTCCATTCACAATGGCGCGAGTCCACAATTTGTTGTTTGAGCATGCCATAGATTAGAAGGCTTAAAGTGGCTTAAGGCATGTTGCCAGATGGCCGAGAAAACAATGGAACTTGCCTCTAATAATTTCTCATTTTTGGCACGCTGATTGTGGATCACTGTTTCATTATTAAGCTAGATAAGCATATATGGTCCAAGAACTTATTTTAAATTAATGCTAAATCCATTCAATATATTGGGCAATTTCAAACTAGAAGAGGTAGGTAGTTGCATGCAAGCCCAACATACTTGCTAAAAAGTTTATTCACTTATTTATTATTATTACTTATCTTTATATATATTAAATAATTTTTTTATTATTATTACTTATTTTTATATATTAAATACTTATTTTTATTATTACTTATCTCTATATATTAAATACTTATTTTTATTATTACTTATCTCTATATATTAATGGTTTTATTTGCTTAATATTTTCTTATTTTAATTTTATTTATTAAACAAATAAAATTCTGGGGCCAGTTTTTTGCGCTAGAATATTTAGTGGATGCACCCGATGCTTTTATTTTTATTTGTTTAATATTTCTTTTATTTATTAAACATATATTAAATGTTTAATTTATTAAACAAATAAAATTCTGGCGCCATTAATCGAATGGATGTGGTCTTTTGCGCATGCACCGAGTGATATTGGAGGATCCACTTTGCCTGGTAACAAGATATCGAAATATTTTCTGCATAGTTAAAAGTGAATATATGAATGTTTATGAGTTATATATTTTTTTTTTGACAAAAACAATTAGCAAGGACTTGCTGTCCTTGCAGCCACTCTGGTTTTATGTGAAACCATATAGCCAACATTCAAGGTTCAGGTTCAGGTTCAGGTTCAGGCTAATTTTGATTGTGTATTAAAATTTTATATTAAAATTTTAAAATATTTTAAAATATTTTGAAAGGTAAAATTTAGATGTGGACCAGCAAGATTGTTATTTTCAAAATTTATATTTAAAGAGAGCTAAAAAGAAATTTTAAAATCTATGTTTTTATTTGATAGTTTATTTACTTGTAATTTTTGTAACAGAATTATGGACCAGACAAGTGGTGGTGGTGTGTTTTTCCGGAAAGAAAAACATATTTTTGATATTTTATAGAAAATTAAAAAGTACCATCTCTGCTGCATAGCAGCATATTTGATAACTTAAAAATTAGCTTGAGAATAAAATCTCAATTATATTTTAGACTTTAAACATATCTTGAATCTTAACTAAATCCTATTTGAATAAGATCCAAAATAGAACAGATTACCATTAGACACTTTTAAGATGGAAACTAACTCAACATCTAATTGCAGAGTTTTCTTAGATAATATATCCGTTAAGGTATTATTCTCTCTATATGTATGAAGAACTTGCACATCATCATATTGTTCTTGTAACTGGGGGATTTTCCTTTACAATCATTAAAACCCCAAAAACTTTTGAATCCTCATATAATCTGAATATTTTATCCAAGTCCAAAAAACAATCCTCGTAACACATCACATCACATAGTAAAAAAATTCAGCTATAAAATTTATACCTTAAACCTTGTCAGTTTGATTTAATCACTAAACCTTGTCAGTTTGATTTAATCACTAAATTAAAAAAAAAAAAGATACTACTATATCCTTACCACAAACATCCAATAACAACTTTATAAAAAAAATAAAAAATAATTCTCAATACTATACTAATCGACAACTCCACATCTCTAATTAAACTTTAAAAAATAATAACCAGAAAATTGCTACAGCTATGGGCCTTTTCATTGAAGCCCGCTGAAAATGGAACCAACATGTTTATCTCCCCTAAGTAAAGACACGCCCGGTCTTCCACGGTCACTTGGAAAAATTGCTTGTCATGACCGTGTGTGTCTTTACTCAGAAGATATAAACAACAAAATTCTCCTGCTGCTTGTCATGACCGTCGCTGCCACGTCATGGTTGACGATCTGATATCAAGAAGTGGTTGTCAGAAAACTATATAATCATTAAATATCGTTTTTGGATTCAACTGGGTAAATCTCTAATACTTATATAATCATTGGCATTGGTCGTTAACATTTTAAAGATATTTTAGAATTTGAGGTGAAGTAGCGAGATTAAATAATTGTTTATTTTTATTGCAGATTATGAAAATATTTCAGAGTTTAAGACAAAGCAATTATAAAAATATTTCAAAATCTGAGGCCAAGCCAGTCCAATTATAAAAATATTTCAAAATCTGAGGCCAAGCCAGTGCAGTGGCCCCATCAAATAGTTCGCTTTACTATTATTAGTCAAATTTCAAAATATTTCTCAAATTTACAATATTAAACTCACCTAAGATTCTAAAATATTTTTGAACAAACTACACTCAGAATAAGCATAGCCTATAAACAAAAGATTCATCTGTATAAGGCAACTCAGAAAATCCAGCTCAGGAAAATAAGAATTTAACAAGTTGATAAAATGACGAACCAAGAAAATAAGAAATTAGAAAGCTGATAAAACATATAACCTAGAATATAAGACTTCATCACTAGGTTGGTAGCCTGATGTCATTTTTGAAATAATGGTGGAGTTTTAGATAAACCAGAAAGTTAGGAGAGTTTTTTTTGGGATAGTGCATTGTATCAATTTTTTTACACTAAAACAATATTTAATTGTTATTTTGAGGAATCAATTTATTTACTATTTCAAGAAATCAAAATAGATAATTAAATTACAAACATGTAATAACATAACATTAGAATTTTTATAAAATAAACAACATATCATCTCTACCACATAATTTACACCAAACAAATATTTGAAAAAAAGACAACAAATCATTCCACCACATAACTTACATCAAACAAACTTTCGATAAAAAAGACAACAAATCATCCCCACCACATAACTTAGGAGTTGTCTATAATGCGACTTTTTGAGATTCCGGTGACGGAATCCGGCGGAAGAAATTGAGATGAAATCATGATTTGTTGCAGTTAAAATGGTTTTTTAACTGCATATTCGGATTCAGCACCCTGAAAAACCCCTGGGACGCTTTCATTGTGCAGAAACTAGTTATCAAACTTCGATTTCAATAAATTACTGCCGGATTTTCACCGGAAAAAATCGCAGGAAAGGCTTTCAAAAAATCGCGTTAAAGACTACGGCCATAACTTACACCAAACGAACATTCGAAAAAAAACCACAGATCTCATCCCACCACACTACATATAGCAGTGGGAGTGGGATTGAATGTCCATGCGACTGAAAAAGCCATCCTCCTCACATGCCCATTGGATTTCCTCCACTGCCCTTGTTCGAATTGCGGTCTGGTAAGAGAAAGGCTTGGCGAAGCGATGGAGTTTGGACAGATTTATAGCAGATTCCGAGGGTTAGTTGGATGGGAATCCATTGTTTTTTGGGCACCTGTTATGACTTTTATATCCTCCAGTGGCCACTGATTGAACATAGCTTTAGGAATAGATACCTGATTGTGATGGGATACTCGTTGGTTGCCTATTATAGTGAGATGGTTTAGTGTATCATGGATATCATCGTCACCAGATGCTCGTTGATTGCCAGTTAATAAAGAGGCATGTATATTATAATGAGATTGGTTGATTTTAAATATATATTATAGTTAAAAAATGTTTTATAATTTTTATATACTCCTTCCCTGTCATGTTTATTGTATGTCATGGTCATTGAAGTGGGTTCTTTATCGATGTTCATTGTATGTAGTCGAATGGTTATTGTAGTAGGTTGTTTATTTGTTTGTTGATATAATATTTATATATTTTTGTTATTATATTTATGGTCAGTTAGATATTAAATTATAATTTATTTGATTGTTAAAAGTTATGGAGGTGTATATATTTTATTTTATTTTTAAATTTGAATTTATAAAATTATAGGAAAGAATACCTGCGCTTAGTCATTAGGCTCACTTAATTACATCCATATGTTTTTTATTGTTAGGTTTATATAATTTCTATATAATTTTATCTTGTCATGTCTTTTGTAATAATTTGTTTATGTTTACTTTGTGTATTTGCACATTTTTTATGAGCTTTATATATTCTTCTGATGTCATGCTTATTGTAATTTATGATTTTATTTTATTTTGATTAGATGATTATTTATTAATGAAAGTATTGATATTAAGATATACTAATAATTTAATTTTAAGATTATGGATGAGTTAGATATCAAATTTTGTAAAACAAAAACAATGATGGCTAGAGTTTCTTCAATAGAGTTTATGTAAGGGATTTTGATTCACAACTATGATCCTCCTTTCACCAGCTTCTGTACCCTCTTTTCAGATCCTTGACTACCCTCTATGTATGAAGATCAAGTTAATTACTCGCCAGACCCATGGGAAAGAGTTAACATTATGTTCGATGCCCCTCCAGCCAATATGTACGAAGAAACTCCCACGAATGAGTTGGATCGAGGGTTCTCAGTGGTAGTTTGGATAGGGTCATTATCATGTCAATCTCTACAGCCTCTTTCGTTGGCCTCCACACAGGTACTCAACCCCTCATTGTTTCGATAACAACTAATTTTTCTTTTCTCCCTATTTCTCAATTCCACTTCCATTCTGTGATGCCTCACACTTGCCCATTGTTCCTCTCTCTAATTCCCCCTCCCTCTCCTTGCGTTCTCCATTGTACTCTTATAACTCGGGACCACCAGTAGAATTAATGGGCTTTCTCCCTTTGGCCTCATCAAATTACCTCGATCCTTTCTCATCACCCAATATTCTCAACAATTTTCTCTCCCCATACATTCATAGTGGTGGCATCTTACTGTAACTATTGTTACCCCACCAGACTTCTCCTATAGGCCACCCCCAGAAGCACAATATAAAATGCATTAAAAGGAAGTCGGAAGAACCATGTTTAGTACTCAAGAAGGACATCCAACTCAACGAAATTAGTAAAATGGAAAACTTGGTGGTAGTGGGCTGCTTAGCCAACAAGTGTATGTCTATGATTTTCCCAAGGAAGTGGATTGATCAACATTTTAAACCCCTTATGGGCAACTCACACTATTGCATGATTCTGGCAAAAGGTTGGATGGGTTGGTAACTTTCATTTGAGGAGAAAGTGGCTTGGATGATGGTTTGGAAATGGTATTGCGGCTCTCGAGTCTTTTTTATGAAAAAATGGTCTTTAAAATTTGATGCTCCAGTGAAAATAATGGACATAATTCCCTAATGGGTTTGTTTTCCTGCTTTGCCTCCCATTTTCTAGTCATAAAAGTGTCTTCAAAGAGGTTGAAAATACTTTGGGGTTTTACTATGACACGGATTTCTCTTTTCAACAAATAGGACATATGGCAATAATGCATATTCTAGTGGGTTTAAACCTCTCACAAGGACTCCTAGAATCAATCTCCATCAATGTAGGAGATGTAATCTACCACCAAAATATCGATTATGAATGAATCCCCTTCAAGAGTGTGCATTTCCATGCTTATGGCCATCTTAGCAAGGATTGTGTTATTCAAAAGAGTTAAGGATAAAAATGGGTAAAGAAAATCTCTCTTTACTTAGTCTCTTTAATTAGTCTCTCCACCAAGTTCCCCCTTGAAGTCTTCAAAATATTTTGATCCTTAGTTGATAGAGCACCATACAGAGCCCCAGGAGAAAGTAGAAGATACTTCCACAACATCATAGCATGCTCCCCCTAACTAGTCTTCAGTTGAAACCTCCCACATCTCGGTTTACTCACCCTTCCAAGGGTTTTTCTCCATATTTAGAGGGCCCCCCTTCCCCAGGTACGATTTCCTGTCCATTCCCCAAATTTGGCTCTTTCCAATGATCATTTGATTTCTTCTTCACCCTCATTCTCCCCCCTACTCTTGACTTGAAGCCCCTCCCGTGGGGATTCTAAAACCCCTTAAGGGACCTTCTTACCCATTCTCCCTCCCCCTTTTCTCCATTGCACCCTCTTCCCTATCTTTACCCTCTCCTTCTCTCATTTCAAACCTCTCCCTACGCTCCCCTGCCCCTTCCCTTTGTTTCTCCTCCCCTCTCGCTCCCCCAACCCTACAATATTCGATTGTCAAAACAGGGCTTCCCTCCCTCCTTTGCCTCTTTTGAACTTTTCATAGACTGCATTGGGAGTTTAGGTGTTTTTGAGGATCCTCCTTGCCCCCCAATTTTTGGAGTTAGGAAATCCCTCCTTTCAAAAGTGCAACATCAATCCTCTCTTGAAATTCAATCAAGAAAACAATTTTTTATTCATAGGGTGTTTAGATCTTCAGGTCCTCCAATGGTTGAAAAATGAAGGTTCTTTCTCTAAATATCTAAGGTTTAGCCGTCCCCTCCAAGAAAACGTCGATTAAAAGGCTCATTGAAAAGTTCTCTCTACATGTCCTCTTTCTTCAAGAAACCATGTTTGAAAGGAACTAGGCTATCAACATCCTAAAATATTCATTTTTGAATTGGTATTTCTTAGCCACATACAGTAATGGTCATTCAGATGGACTCATATACGGTTGGAACTCTTTTTTTATGTGTCTCTCACATTCCTATTATACAAATTCTAGTATTATCCTAGATCTTCTCTCTTCTGAGCCCTATATGTCATTTTATTGCATCAATTTTTATGGTCCTTATGCAGACAGGTTATCATTCTGAGATAATTTTGCAAAGGTTCCCATTTTTAACTCTGGAGGAGTTCTTATTAGAGGATACCTAAACTTCACTCTTGGAAATTATGAATTTTGGGTTCCTTAATCCAAGCCTGACCCTACTTCTAATGTTAAGTCTCTATGTTGGATGAATTCAACCTTCGTGATATCCTTTCTCTAAATATTTTGTCTACTTGGTCAAACAATAGATCTGGGTCCGCTAGAATTGCAAAGCATATAGACTGATTCTTGTCTCAAATACCCTTTTAGACACCAACCTCAAAATCAGACAATGGAATTATGTGGGGGGCGGGGGGCGCATAAACCACTCCCTCATTTTCCTTGAGATTGAACCCTTCCCTTCAAAACCACCTAGCCATTTCAAATGAAATCCCTCTTCGCTTGAGGACCCTTCCCTAATCTCTCTTATCAAAGAAAAATCGATTCATTTCTCCTTTAATTTGCAAGAATTTCCTTCTATCGAGTTTCAAAGAAATAAAAAAAAATATAAAGGTATCATAATAGAATGGGCTAAGAGAAAAAAGGATACCCCAAAAACTCTTTGTGATATTGAATCCTAGCTACTAGAACTTTAGACCCTAAGTATGAATGGGATTTTCCTGGATGATCTAAAATCTCGCACTTTCAAACTCAAAAATTCAAAGAGAAATATCCTCTTCGATTGGGAAAAGGAATGGAGACTAAAAATCCAAGCTCTTTGGCTACAAGTAGGGCATGAAAATACTAAATTCTTCCATTGGGTGGCAAATCACAAAAGAATTGTTCATATTATCTAGGGGATAAAAGGAGTAGATAGCAATCTTGTCACCTCTTTCTCAGACATTGCAGAAGAGGGATGCTCTTATTTCAAAAACATTTGTTGACAACAAGGAAGAGCCGCTATAAAATAGATCCTTGAGGTGGGAAGATTATTTCCCAAATTTGTTGAAGAAGAACAAAATGATCTCCTTATGGTCGTGGTCACAAAGCCAGAACTCAAAAGAGTCCTCAATAGCTTCCAAAAAGGAAAAAGCTTGGGTCTAGATGGTCTCCCTATGGACTTTTATACTTATTATCTAGACGTTATAGGGGATGATTTGTTAGTTGGCATTGAATACTCTACAACATATGGTCAGATTCTTGCCCCCCTTCAACACTACCTTCCTTACTTTTATTATGAAAGTGGACAATGTTGATTCTTTTAACTAGTTTACACCCATCTCCCTTTGTAACTCCATCTACAAGATCATCACCAAAATCATAGAACTTAGATTAAATGTTATCCTCTTTGCTCATATATCCTTAGAGAAATTTGGGTTCTTATCTGATAAACAAATTCATGAAGCTATTAGTCTACATCAGGAAGATCTTCACTCTATTCACACAAAGGAACAAAAATCCTTGGTTATTAAAATAGACCTCTCAAAATCTTTTGACAGGGTTAGAAGCTATATCTTAAACTCCTCCTGATCCACTTGTGTTTCTCTCACTCTTTTGTTAGTTGGGTCATGAACTGCATCAACATTCCCTCCTTTATTATTCTTATAAACAAGGTTGCATGTCCCTTTTTCCATGTAAAGAAAGGACCAAGAAAATGCTTCCCTCTCTCCCCCTCCCTTTTCTTCTTGTGGCTGAAGGCCTAAGCATACTTATATATGGCGTTTTCCATAGATGCATCTTTAAAGGAGTCACCATCTCACACAACTATAACCTCTCTCATATATTATTTGTTGACAATGTTCTTATGTTTTCGGATGGGGGTATTTCTCATATTTTATCCCTACACTCTATATTAGATCACTTTAGTCAAACTACAGGAATGGTTATAAACCTCAAAAAATCACCCATCTTTGGATGGTTGATCCCCAAAAAAGAAAAGTTGATAATCGAAGCTGGTGAGCCCTGTTATTGTACCAAGAATATTGAAACACCCAAGGGATCATCAACTCAAATTATCAACCTAGGGTTCGTACAAACTTTGAGGTTACAATGTTATATGCACAACGGATAAGATTCCACTCATGCCACCCTAAGTTATGACATTAGATCAAAAAGTACTCAAAGACCCTTCCTTCTATTGAATTAGAATGAAAGCTTGATAAAAGGACAAATTGGAAATTGCTTCTAGTTATGAAAATAGAAATGCCATTGACTCAAATTCTAAAGCCCTAACTACTGAATTCATGAAAAGACAAAGGCTAACCTACTTCGAGAAATGAGGCTATGTTATCTTGCAAAATTCACCAAATTACCTCATGTACTTGAAAAAAGGAAACTAATTTATCTTGCATAATTCATCAAACTACCAATCAGAATTGCAGGTAACATCTACCTAGTTCATGCTTGTTCATAAATAAATAACCTACTTGCATGATAAAGAGACTAAATCTACTTTGTTTTTGCAGTGAAGACAAGGAAGGTTTGGAGTGGCCTAGGAGCTTTTCTTGATCATATTATCACAACTGGGGGTCATTATGCATCTATGCTAAGTCAAAATTGTAGTGTGGGTTGAAATTGATGAAAAAAAGGCTGCTATAGGTTTTCTACAGGAGGCTTGTAATGCTACAGGCAGGTTTGTAATGCTACAGGAGTGCATCCGAGTGATTTTTGAGGGGGAAAACTTTCAATTAAGGGTATGAAGAGGGTGATAGTAGTTGAAGAAAATGAAAGGAGGTTGGTTTGAGCCCCTAGCCAAGCTTAGGACCTTTTGGAAGCTATCTTGCACTAGGATGAGTGCTCTCGGTGACCTAGATAGAATAGCTTATAAAACATGGTTTTTGGGACAAAGTTTGGAGGTGGAAGGAGAAGATGAAAGAGCTTAGGATGGAAGTGGTGAAGGTTCCCTTCCCTGCAGATCAATTATCACTAAAATAAATCACATGCATGCATCCATTTATCATTTACAAAATGAAATAAATTATGATGGAAAAGATGAGTTCAATTTAAATGACGTCTAGTTCATGCAAACCACTAATCTAGTCCTTGAACTAACTTTTAAACTACAAAAAGAAAATGTAAAATAGGACAACCAACACTAATCTATTTCCTAGAAATCATAAACACAATCTTTTTGGGTTGTGGTTGTGAGATCTTCCACTCATTCTCCCACAAGAGGTAATGTAGAGGCTGCAAACACAAGGTTTTATAGGTTAAATTCTACTGAAATGCAAGAAACTATCAACTGCTTGGAATCAAGAAGACACATAAGTACAAGAAGAGGGACCAAAGCCTCTGGAACTAACTCAAATGTAGCTTAAAATCCAACTTCTCATTATCAAAAAGTGCAGGTCTATTACATCACATAAAAGTTGGCAATAACAATGTCAAGCTTGGAGCTCAATAGCCACACCTAGCTGAAAAAAAACTTTGAATCCTAATGAGATATTCCTCTAGGTTATTTATACAAAAGGTAACTGAAGCAGCTCCATTGAAAATAGGAATGGTTCCCTCCTTGACCTCGAAAATGGTGGATCTCTTACTCCCCGTTCTTCACTTGGACTAGGAGTCACTTAGTTGCCAATGAACTCGAATTGGTGAGAGAGGATATGGAGATCCGAAGCCAAGTTTAGGGAGTTAAGGAGGTGGAAAAACCCCTTAGATTATATACTAGTTGTCTCCATTGAGCCCCTTCATAGTACTAGCCTAAAAAATGCTTCATTTTCTTGCAATTAAACCACATTAAGCCACATACTATGAAAAACATATTCTACTCCTCTTACTGTGCATAATATAACAAGAAATGTGAATTAATGCAAGAGAATGATAGTTCTAAGGCTGAAAGATGGCATATTAATATTCAAAATGTACCTATTGATGGGACTCATCATCACCCCCTGTTGAAAGTGTTTCTCATCCTCTGAGAAACTCAATCATTCATGTGAAGCTATTTCATGGCCCTAGTGGCCTCCCTGACATCGTAAGGCTCGTCAGATAGTTTGATATTTTATTGTATGTCATGGTCATTGAAGTGGGTTCTCTATCGATGTTCATTGTATGTAGTCGAATGGTTATTGTAGTAGGTTGTTTATTTGTTTGTTGATATAATTTTTATATATTTTTGTTATTATATTTATGGTCAGTTAGATATTAAATTATAACTTATTTGATTGTTAAAAGTTATTGAGGTGTATATATTTTATTTTTTTTTAGATTTGAATTTATGAAATTTTAGGAAAGAATACCTGGGCTTAGTCATTAGGCTCACTCAATTACATCCGTATGTTTTTCACTGTTAGGTTTATATAATTTCTATATAATTTTATCTTGTCATGTCTTTTGTAATAATTTGTTTATGTTTACTTTGTGTATTTGCACATTTTTTATGAGTTTTATATATTCTTCTGATGTCATGCTTATTGTAATTTATGATTTTATTTTATTTTGATTAGATGATTATTTATTAATGAAAGTATTGATATTAAGATATACTAATAATTTAATTTTAAGATTATGGATGAGTTAGATATCAAATTTTGTAAAACAAAAACAATGATGGCTAGAGTTTCTTCAATAGAGTTTATGTAAGGGATTTTGATTCACAACTATGATCCTCCTTTCACCAGCTTCTTTACCCTCTTTTTAGATCCTTGACTACCCTCTATGTATGAAGATCAAGTTAATTACTCGCCAGACCCATGGGAAAGAGTTAACATTATGTTCGATGCCCCTCCAGCCAATATGTACGAAGAAACTCCCACGAATGAGTTGGATCGAGGGTTCTCAGTGGTAGTTTGGATAGGGTCATTATCATGTCAATCTCTAAAGCCTCTTTCGTTGGCCTCCACACAGGTACTCAACCCCCTCATCGTTTCGATAACAACTAATTTTTCTTTTCTCCCTATTTCTCAATTCCACTCCCATTTTGCGATGCCTCACACTTGCCCATTGTTCCTCTCTCTAATCCCCCCCCTCTCCTTGCATTCTCCGTTGTACTCTTATAACTCGGGACCACTAGTAGGATTAATGCGCTTTCTCCCTTTGGCCTCATCAAATTACCTCAATCCTTTCTCGTCACCCAATATTCTCAACAATTTTCTCTCCCCATAAATTCATAGTGGTGGCATCTTACTGCAACAATTGTTACCCCACCAGGCTTCTCCTATCGACCACCCTCTGAAGCACAATATAAAATGCATTAAAAGGAAGTCAGAAGAACCATGTTTCGTACTCAAGAAGGACATCCAGCTCAACGAAATCAGTAAAATGGAAAACTTGGTGGTAGTGGGCTGCTTAGCCAACAAGTGTATGTCTATGATTGTCCCAAGGAAGTGGATTGATCAAAATTTTAAACCCCTTATGGGCAACTCACACTGGTGCATGATTCTTGCAAAAGGTTGGATGGGTTAGTAACTTTCATTTGAGGAGAAAGTGGCTTGGATGATGGTTTGGAGATGGTCTTGCGGCTCTTGAGTCTTTTTTATAAAAAAATGGTCTTTAAAATTTGATGCTCCTGTGAAAAAAATGGACATAATTTCCTAATGGGTTTGTTTTCCTGCTCTGCCTCCCATATTCTAGTCATAAAAGTGTCTTCAAAGAGGTTGAATTGGGGTTTTATTATGACACAGATTTCTCTTTTCAACAAATAGGGAATATGGTAATAACGCACATTCTAGTGGGTTTAAACCTCTCACAAGAACTCCTAGAATCAATCTCCATCAATGTAGGAGATGTAATCTGCCACCAAAATATTGATTATGAATGAATCCCCTTCAAGAGTGTGCATTTCCATGCTTATGGCCATCTTAGCAAGGATTGTGTTATTCAGAAGAGTTAAGGATAAAAATGGGTAAAGAAAATCTCTCTTTACTCAGTCTCTTTAATTAGTCTCTCCACCAAGTTCCCCCTTGAAGTCTTCAAAATATTTTGATCCTTAGTTGATAGAGCACCATACAGAGCCGCAGGAGAAAGTAGAAGATACTTTCACAACATCATAGCATGCTCCCCCTAACTAGTCTTCAGTTGAAACCTCCCACATCTTGGTTTACTCACCCTTCCAAGGGTTTTTCTCCATATTTAGAGGGTCCCCCTTCCCCAGGTACAATTTCCTTTCTATTCCCAAAATTTGGCTCTTTCTAATGATTGTTTGATTTCTTCTTCACCCTCATTCTCCCCCCTACTCTTGACTTGAAGCCCCTCCCGTGGGGATTCTAAAATCCCTTAAGGGACCTTCTTACCCATTCTCCCTCCCCCTTTTCTCCATTGCACCCTCTTCCCTATCTTTACCCTCTCCTTCTCTCATTGTAAACCTCTCCCTACGCTCCCCTGCCCCCTCCCTTTGTTTCTCCTCCCCTCTCGCTCCCCCAACCCTACAATATTTGATTGTCAAAACAGGGCTCCCCTCCCTCCTCTGCCTCTTTTGAAATTTTCATAGACTGCATTGGGAGTTTAGGTGTTTTCAAGGATCCTCCTTGCCCCCCAATTTCTGGAGTTAGGAAATCCCTCCTTTCAAAAGTGCAACATCAATCCTCTCTTGAAATTCAATCAAGAAAACAATTTTTTATTCATAGGGTGTTTAGATCTTCAGGTTCTCCAATGGTTGAAAAATGAAGGTTCTTTCTCTAAATATCTAGGGTTTAGCCATCCCCTCCAAGAAAACGTTGATTAAAAGGCTCATTGAAAAGTTCTCTCTACATGTCCTCTTTCTTCAAGAAACCATGTTTGAAAGGAACCAGGCTATCAACATCCTAAAATCTTCATTTTCGAATTGGTATTTCTTAGCCACATACAGTAATGGTCATTCAGATGGACTCATATACGGTTGGAACTCTTTTTTTATGTGTCTCTCACATTCCTAATATACAAATTATAGTCTTATCCTAGATCTTCTCTCTTCTAAGCCCGATATGTCATTTTATTGCATCAATTTTTATGGTCCTTATGCAGGCAGGTTATCATTCTGAGATAATTTTGCAAAGGTTCCGATTTTTAACTCTGGAGGAGTTCTTATTAGAGGATACCTAAACTTCACTCTTGGAAATTATGAATTTTGGGTTCCTTAATCCAACCCTGACCCTACTTCTAATGTTAAGTCTCTATGTTGGATGAATTCAACCTTCGTGATATCCTTTCTCTAAATATTTTGTCTACTTGGTCAAACAATAGATCTGGGTCCGCTAGAATTGCAAAGCATATAGATTGATTCTTGTCTCAAATACCATTTTAGACACCAACCTCAAAAACAAACAATGGAATTATGTGGGGGGCGGGGGGCGCACAAACCACTTCCTCATTTTCCTTGAGATTGAACCCTTCCCTTCAAAACCAACTAGCCATTTCAAGTGAAATCCCTCTTGTTACAGGGAAAAGTGTCTATGCAGAACTGCTAATCCCACTAAGGTGTGGTAGCTACCTTAGAAACAAACAAAGTAAAACTACTTTCGTTTTCCTTTATGAAAGATAGATGAGAGAAGAATAGAGGAGACCAACCTTTGTCTTGCGCTTGGTTCCTTGCTCGATTCCTCTCTCTTCTGATAGTCCTTTGCTACTTGCTTCCTTGTATACCCAGCTTTACAGAGTACCTGTAGAATCAAAGCAGCACAACACTATACGAGAACATAGATCTATTATCATAAACAATCTAGGATCAGATGTAAATTGACCATACAAATGCACAAAACATAAATTACACAAGAGTATGGAGGAAAACTTGAATAGCTTTATTGATAATCAAGAAAGAGCCAAGAGAGTTACAACCAGTTGTTCTGACCCATCATCATCCTCTCAGCAAGTAAGCCCTTCTTCACCTCATGCAAAGCTTAGATCACCCAACACTATGATGTTGCCTCAAGAAACCAACAACAATTCCTTACAAGATGCAAAATTCCATCCTCCTGGATCTCTGGGATGAGGGATCCATATATAGATATCTGTAAGGGAGATGAGTCAGCTTGTGATTTGATTGGTGTCTTCCCTCTGATAGTTCTTTCTTCCACTTGGAGATTGATGATCTCTTACTCATCCTTGGTTGAATTCAAAAAGACAAGTGTCACAGGAGAAGTTTTTGGAAGATTCCATGCTTCTCCACCTCGCGGATTGACACTGCCATTTGTCTCTTCTCACCCATCGCACCCCATAGAAGGGCTTTTTGAAATGCAACGCACCCACTGAGTGTACTTAGGTGAGATGCAACGCACTTTGCCTATGGAGCAGGTGAAATGATCCTGTTTTGACTAGTTTTGAGTAGCTTTTCATGGAGAACTTCTGGGAGAAGCTGTAATCAGTTGACCTTGTTCCTTTAGGGGTTGGAACAACACTTTTAGGGACTTAGGAGTCCTTGGTTTATGGACATTTTATGCTTGGGGTTGCAGTGCGCAAAAATGTCTATAACAGTTGCCCCCTAAAGCATGAGGTCATTAATCTTTTTTGATGTCGGGTGAAATGCTTTATCATGAGGATCTGAAGTTTTTTCAAGCTGGGAGGAGACCTGTAATAAGATACAATACAATACATTATATTCATAATATTTTCAAGATCTAGCTGAGGCGGGCATTCCCATGCTCAGCTTTATAAATTCATTTTCATGTACATAGGACAGACAATCGTCTGAGTGTAGACTGATGATTCTGGTAGAGCCATCATCCCTTTGATTGGATGATTATCTGTGCAGCAATGATGTACATTTGATTTCTTCATTTTCCTGAATATATATCGCAGCCCGGATGGATGAAACTAGATCTGGGGTCTTCAATCTCGTTCGATCTTCACTCAAAGTACAAGTCAATCCATGTGAGAGATGTTCTGGAGTCGAACATGGAAAGACATCGCCTGATTACCAGCCAATGATGTAAGCTGTTAACAGGCGCGAGAGGAATCACCGATAATGATAATGACCCTCAAGGTACTGCAGTACAATTCACGTGGTGTGAATAAAGGACTTGGCGTCAAACACCACACAAAATCTTTCGGTCGAAGGCCATTGATGTAAACCTGTCGCCGGAAGTGAGAAACTTGCCATTGAGGCATGCAAGCTTCAAAGTACTGAAAGGGGTGTCCCTAGATCGGCTTCTTGGATAATGAACTGATGTCGACAAGAAGCGATCCATCATAGGAGGGCCTTAATGAATCCCATATCGATGACACGGAACGGAGCAAATGATTTTAATGGAGGTGAAAACGGTCTGGTGATATAAGTTTCAGGGTGGCGGTCATGAAAGAATGGAGCGTAAATGTATTGTAGCGGGTGAGACACAGGTGAATTCTCTGAGTGACTTCTCTTGAACATATCGGCGACACTGACATGATGGATTGGTGGCATTAACCCCAAATGTGGATGGTGTGATGTGACCATGGTGATGTGACCGGTGGATGAAACAACCCAACCCGACTTGGATGCGGAGTGAAAGTGTCATGTTCAAGAGCGACTTGCTACCAACAAAGTTTCTTCAAGTTTTCTTCCCAATTTTTCCCCAGTCATTGCTGACCAATACCTCTTTATTTTTGTCAAGCTTGAGGAGGATAACATATGCTTGTTCTATAATTTTCCCTTCGGGCAAACCCATCGCTATGTTTTAACGAGCCTAGCGATAGTGAAACTCGTTCTTGTCTGTTATGGGCAAGTTTGTCGCTATTAGGTTTTAACGAGTTTAACGACAAAGATAACTCGGTCCTTTTCAATTTTAGAGAGTCTAAAAAGGGACATAAAGGAAACTCCAAAAATCCTTTTTCGTCATCTAATCCCTTAGGTCCGAAAAAGTATAAAACAATATAGAAGGGATGAATTTTCGATACTTGTAACGAGCCGAACAAAACAAGCGCTCGATCTTTTTGTGTAATAATCCCTCAGGTCCAAAAATATTAAAATCTAAAGGAGGGATAGCACTTCCGGTCACTTTAACGAGCTGGAGAGGCCAATGGCTCGATTTTCATATTTTACGAGTCAGTTGAAAAGAGCTTAAAGGAGACTCGTTTTTTTAAGAACGAGTGATAAATTTGGGTAGCAGCTGATTCCAGGTAAGGTTTGGAATTTCCCAATCACGGCAGTGTTACAAGGATGGCTAACAGGATCACTCTTCGCAGCTGTTTCTCAAAAGGGGTAAACAATCAAATGGAGGTGAGTGATCGGCCAATACAGAGTGGAGGTGATGATGAGAACACGACCAAGGCTTTAAAGGCTGAAGTACTACATTCACGACGGTTATTTACCGGAAATTGGTTCATTTTTTATTGAGCTTAAATGCTGGGGGAAACATTTGCTCATTGCTCATGTTTATTTTTTAATGAGCATGAAGTCCACGTTAAAACTGCTTGATGCGGGTTTATTTTTTAACGAGCTTGAACCCTGCAGTAACACTACTCGTGGCGGGTTTATTTTTTAACGAGCTTGAACCCTACAGTAACACTGCTCGTGATAAGTTTGCATGCCCCCATCATAATAATGCAAATCGAGGTGCATGCCCCCCAAGCTTCATTACATTCAACTCAGTGGTTGGAATGAAGGTTTACCTTTGAGATTTAGAAAGGGGATTTGTTTCATTTTTTAGTGAGGTTGACACAGTAAAAGAACTATCCTCATGACTCCTTGTTTCATTTTTTAACGAGGTCGACACAAAATAAGAACCATCCTCGAAATCCACCGTATTTACAATATTTGATAGGAAACCAAAAACTGAAGGATGATTAAGGTTGCTGGAATAATCTTCGTGGTAATCCGGAAGATGGGAGTGATGGTGGTAAATCTTCCCATGGTGCCTCTTCTGTCATCATTGATTGAATGATTCCTTCGCCTGTAGAATGTACATGCGACCAAGGATCTGAAGAGGTGCCATATTCCTTAGACCTATCTATCCAAACACTCGATGAGCGTTGATTTGGGTTGCCCCCCAGGCCAAGAAAATTGATTGCTACAATATTTCTAAAATGGCGATGATCCATGCTGACAAAATGTTTAGGAATCTTCTGAATCCATTAGATATAGAAGATTTCATATTGTAGGTTTCCACTGTGGCCACTTCCGCCAGATTACTTTGAGGCGGTAGGGCAAAAGTACCCATTAAGGCAGGGTCTTTTAGGAGGCCTACTCCAATATTTTGAAGCGAATGATTGCTTCCATGGATCATTGGAATGCTTCCTGTAACTTGTGAACTTTTGGGGAGAAATGTTTGTTGGTTGACGATTGTAATTCTTCCTTGGAAGGGAAATGCAATCTTCCTAAAGTAGGTCGACACAACTGCGGCCATGGCATATATCCAGGGCCTTCCCAGTAGGATGATGTAATCGAGGTTTTCGTCGATTACTTCAACATCTATTTCTACTGTTTTTCCCCCTAGTTCAACTTGCAAGCTACTTAAAATCCTGTATGGAGTGTATGATCGTCCATCAAATGCTTTTAACATTGTTGATGATTGCGACAAGGGTGGTGAGCCTAAATTTTTCCAGCAACTCATCGACATAATACATGTAGATGCCCCCTCGTCAATAATTGTTCGATGAACAATTTTGTTAAGGGCTTTCACTTGAATAAGGAAAGCTAGTTGAGCTGGTAACTGAGGGTCATATCCTTTATGATCAAAGGCCACAAGATTGGAATCCATTGGGTCAATCCCACCTATTGCTGATAATAAAGCTTGCTTCTGGGAGGGGCAATTTTGCGGTACCTCAAGTGTCGACATAGCGGACGACGATTGGGCCAGGTCCTCTACTATCTTATAATTCTGTGCTACTTTTGCATGAGGATTAAATGTTGATTTGTGTACTACTCCCTTTGGCGGCTTTATCATTGGTTGAGGAATGATGGGTGGCACAAATTCGGTCAAAGTTGTTGTCGAACTACTAGGTTGTTCATTAGCCTTGTTATTCGACAGTTGTGGATTCCCATAATCTTTATTCCTTGTCAAAGCATCATTTTTCTACTTTGAGATAGACAACATAAGTACTTGGGATCAGGAAGCATTTTGATTAGCAACCAGTTTGGTTCCCGGGTTTGGAAACGGATCAGTCAATACCGCTGAGGTTTTTGAACTCTTAAAGAGTTTCTTAACTTCAGCTTTATGTGGGCAATCTCTCGTTTGATGATCCTCATTGCATATCTGACACCCCACAGGGGGTTTCCTTTGCCCAGAAGGGTTTGCAGAAGGTTTTTCAGGAGATGACTCATCCTGCTTCTTTTTTCTCCCTTTCTTTTTCTTCTTGCCTCCTAGTTGCTTGGTTTCTACATTTACTTCCGAGGCAAGAAGTTCTTCTTTTGCATTTTGACTATAAATCTTATGGGCCTTTTTAGATGTAGCCTTTGTCGATTTCGTGTCTGTTGCGCCAATCACGCCATCGATGGCATGAGAGTCATTGTTTGATTTAGGAGGAGGAGGGACCGAGAATTCCGGTCTAGGAGCGTCAGGTATTTTATTGTAGAGCGTGCCAGACTGAGTGTAAATCAAGTCTAAATATTGTGCACGGGTGATAACTTTCTCTTCGGTGACAACTCCCCCTTTTGTCACATCTTCCGTGATGAAAGGCAATAATGACTTAATAAACCATTCAACTAAAAGCTGATCAGGAACATATGTTTTTACCATTCTACGACGAATTAATTCATGTGATGAAAAAATAAGTTTGAAACCACTTTTAAATTGGAATTTGGAGGATTCAATATTTCAAGCAATAATAATATACAATGCATGCATTTTGAAGAGATTCGTAATCTTGGATAAGTAAGAAGGATGTAGTTGGAGATCTCCAATGAGAACCCTAACACCTGAAAGGCTTAAACCCAATTGTGTTCATATTCAAGTATGACTATATTGAAAGAAATATAGCTTTGGTAACCACACTTTTATATTTTTATATCCAACCATGAAGTAGATTTGTTTTCTAATTAAACTAATAAATACATCGATTGTATAAAAACTTAGATTTATAACTAGCTTACCAGCACTAAAGAAACTAAATAGAAACTCTCTAAATCAAAAGAAAAATGGTTATTTCACCCATACAAACAAGAAAAGTAAGTTGTATTATTTCTAATGGACCACTAAAATCCCTCAATTTGATTACTATATACTCATACATTAGTATTTTATATAACAATTAGTGAAGTTTTAACTTTTAGGTTTCATCTTCAATGTTTAGGATTTAGGCTTAAGTGTGCATAGGCCAAGATTGCATAATGTAAGTGGAAACAGAGATGGTTTTTCTCTAACAAGTTCAAATACTAACTATGGGTGAATTTATACTTATCTTGGAATCTCAATGAATAAGATTGTTGGCTTCTTTATTTTCTAAGATATATATATATATATATATATCTATATATATATATATAAAACTCACCTATCAAATTGACAATTTTTTAAATTATGTAAATGTGATCACTAACGTGCAGATTTTCCCCCACATCTATGCTCATATGGACAAATAGAGCAAGAAGCACTCCTAAATCACCCATTGCTCGCAACCTCACAAATGAAAGATAGGGGGAATTGGACTGATATAATAGTTAAACACTCATAAAATAAATCACAAGAATACCTCAAATCAAAACACAATATAACACAATAGAGGTGCATCTCTCTAACTCGAATTCTATTGAATTACTCGAGGATACGAATTCTATTGAATTTCCTGAGGATACATGATTAATAGACCCAAAAATCTTATGAACAATCCTCTAGAAAAATTACGGAGAATCCTATAGAAATATCTTTAAAGTGCTAATGTTGTTCCTATATTTAGACTCTACTAGAAACTACTAGAAAGTGGGAGTAACCTAGAGTAACACTCCCCTTAATTACAACCATTATTATTTGTTGATATAAGTCTTAGCTAGTCTTATACACTTAATCTCAATTAACAACTTGTTTTAATTCTACATGTTGCTGCAAATTGTCATCAACTTTATGATGTACAAACTTTTCTTTATTTTGCTCCAAACTTTGTATTCTACATACTTATTCTTGTTCTTCAGCTTTACTTTGGTTTCCTTATTGAATATTTCTTCATATTCAATGTCATTTTCATGTGGTTCTTCTTCTATATCTACTTGTACTTCAACTATCATTGATTGAATTGTTCTGTCAACCTTATTAAGATAAAAGACAACTTCATTTTCTTTCATCTCCTCTTGTACTATTGCAATAGTTTCAACAATTTTAATGGTTACCCTCATTTCTTTTGTTCTTTTTTTAGTGTAGTTATGATCATTTTTCCATAATCACTTTGTTCATCTCCATACTTGAACATTACATGTCACACTTCAAGGAAAGCTAATTCAACCCCATAATCAAATTCACCTTTCACTTTTAGATTCTCCCCTATTACTACTGCTGCAAAGACCATTTCAATTTCACCATCTATATGTGTATCTACACACTTAGCTTCACTTAGCGACAAAAACTCGAAGCATAGAATGTCACTTCGAGGAACTAAGATCGACAACTTAGAATTCATTTCTAATGTGGCCCAAAACAAATGGAAAGTGACACTTAGTGATCCTCAAATGTAGACTCAATTGTAATCAATATATTTGTAATAATTAATATAGATGTGTTCCATCTATAAATTTAATTAATAAGTAGATAAAAACTTAATATTTACAATATGACAAGATTTTTAATCATGAATATTTACCATGGATATTATTACCTTCCAAGTAGATTTTTTTACAATATCGTGGGCCAATACCCACAAGAGAAAGATAGAGAGGGAGAGGAGTGTTTCTAGGAAAATTAGTGTCTTGTCGAACGACTAACCCTCTAGGTTTGGTAGCTAACCTAGAAGTAGCAGTTTAAAGCAATTCAATATCTTTCCTATGAGTGACAGATGATAAAGAGATTATGAAAGACCAACCTATAACTTCAGCTTGAATCCTCACTTGATCTCCCTCTCCTTTGGCCGATCCCATAACTCCTCCCCGTACTTAACACGCTTGGAGAGTACCTGCACAGCGACAGAAACAAAGACCTGTCAAGGCATAATGATCCATCACAACATAAACATCATAGAATAAAAAATATGATAAACAAATGAATGCATTTACAGTTAACACAATCAATTGGGAAAAATCTTGAAGAACTTTATTGATATCAAGGAGAATTACAACCCATAAGAAGTCTGATCCAGTGCCATCCTCCCAGCTTCAAGCCTTCTTCACCTCATGAATCAGCAAGAACATACCAACAATATCACAATGCTCTCACCTCAATACTGAAATTAGCAGCACTTCCTTACAACTCAGAATAATTCAACCATTTGATCTCTTGGATGGGAGATCCTTTTATTGATGATTGCAAGAGGGTGAGTCATCAATGGAGGATGATGAATGCCATTCCATTTGTTGAAATTAGTTCCACAAGAGAGGGGAATTGGAGATGGTTTCCTAGTTCCCTTAGTCATCCTTGGGCGAATTCAGAGAGGCAAGTGGCACAAGAGAAGTTTCTAGAAGATTCCATGAGCAATCAACTCACAAACTATCCCAAAATTTTGTCCAACCTCACCCATCGCACTTACTAAAGGGCCAAACTGTGATGCATCTCACTTAGACAGTGTAGCAGGTGAGATGCATCTCACCCTAACACATGGCTTTCAAATATGGTTCAGTTTAGGCACTTTCTGGATGATTTCTGAGATGGAACTTTTGGGGAATGAGACATTCAGATGACTAAGCTTCTTTAGGGTATAAAACAACTCTTTTAGGGGTTGATGAGCCCTAATATCATCGACATATGAGTTTGGGGTTGATGTGCCCAAATATGTCTATAACAAGGAGGGAAGAATATTATAATACCATGGGCTACTACCATGGTTTATCAATACCATGGGCCATACTGTTGATTATTATGTGATGGATCTAGGGTTTTAATTATTCTTCTACAATACCATGGCTTATCAATACAACATGCCCAAAAACCATAACTTATTTCAAAATCAAAATATTTTACAAATACTTTATTTTAATTTAATTTTATAACATTTTTTAATTAAATCTAAGAGAAAAAAGGTTATAATTACTTTTGAGGTATATCTAAACTGTCCATCCTCACGACTACTAACAATATTCCCATAGAGATTAAATGGAGGTTAAATAAATAAAAAAAAATGAGAACACTTTTATATATACATATGTGAAATTTATATAATATAAATAATATTATAAAGAACTAGGATAGATGCATCTTAACCAAGGATCAGAGAGAAGTGAGGAAGAAAAGTGATTAAATATTATAGAAGAAATATAGTGCATGATTCTTTTAATTTTTATTATTACTGTATTTTCTTTAACATGATTGATCCAAATTATTGGTTTAATATTCTACAACCAATTATGTTTTTTACTTTTAAATACAATACAATGGGATCATATTTAAGAAAGAGAGTGAGATGGAAGGGGAATACAGTGGGGGAGAGAGACATAAAGGTGGGAGAGACAGTGAGAGAGATAAAGGAAGAGAGAGAGGAGGGGGAGAGAGGGAGGGAGAGAGATTAATTTGGAGGGGGAAATAAAGGAGTGAAGAATAAAGACATTGAAAGATAGAGGTGGAGAGAGAGATGGAGTGATGAGTGAGAGATGAATATGGAATGAGCGAGAGAGGAGATGAGGGAAGAGAGAGAAAAGGAGAGGATAAAGATAGGGAAAGAAGGGGAAGAGAGAGACAAGGAGACATAGATATGGAGGTGGGGAGAGGGTGAGAGGGAGAAGGAGAGAGGGAGGGAGATAATGAAAGATTTGAAGGGTGGAGAGAGAGAGTGTGTGTGTATGATGGGGGTAGAGACGGAGGGAGGCGGGAGAGAAGGGGAGAGAGAGGAAGGAAAAAGGGAGAGGACTTGAGAGAGAGAAGAGAGAGAGAAGGGGAGAGAGAGATGGAGTTGGAAGGAGAAGAAAGACATAGAGAGAGAAAGGTGGAGAGGGAGTGGAAAGGGAGAGATGGACAGTCAATGTGTGTGTGTGAGAGAGAGAGAGAGGGGGGAGAGAGAGAGAAGGCGAAGAGAGAGAGGGGGGAGAGAGAGAGAAGGCGAAGAGAGAGAGGGAGAGGAAGAGGGAGGGAGAGAGAGAGATATAGATATGGAGAGAGAGTGTGTATGTTTTGGGGTGAGAAGGAGAGACAAGGGGAGATAGAGATATAGATGGGGCAGGGAGAGGGTAGAAGAGAGAGGCAAAGAGAGGGAGGGAGGAAGAGATATAGATGGGAGATGGAGATATATATGGAGGGGAAGAGAGAGAGAGAGAGAGAGAGAGAGAGAGAGAGAGAGAGAGAGAGAAGGGGAAGATATAGAGAGGGAAAGGAAGAGGGACAAATAGATAGATATATAGATAGATATGGGGGGAGATAAAGAGAGCGTGACATATGTTTAGGGGGTTGAGATAGAGATACAAATAAGGAGAGATAGAGGGAGGTATAGATATAGATGACAGGGGGAGAGAGGGAAGAAGAGAAAGATAGGGAAAGGGAGGGAGAGGCAAATAGAGAGAGACGAGGGAGAGAGGGAGGGGAAGAGAGAGAGGAGAGGGGAGGGAGATAGACACAAAATGGAAGGTGGAGAGAGAGGGAAGAAGAAAGAGACATACAGAGACATATACAAACATAGAAGTTAGATCTAGGAAGTCATGAATATTTTGGGTTTTCACTAAAATATATGTATTAATTTTAATGTAGTTGTTGATTTCTAATCTTATTTGATCACATGCACTATATGCATTGATTTCAGTGTAGATGTCGATTTATAATCCTATTTAATACCTTACATTAGATGCATTGATTTTAGTGTCGATGTTGATTTCTACTCCTATTTGATTGTTTGCACGGGATGCATTGGTTTCAGTGTAGATATTGATTTCTAATCCTATTTGATCGCTTGCACTAGATGCATTTATTTCAGTGTAGATGTCGATTTTTAATCCTATTTAATACCTTACACTAGATGCATTGATTTCAACGTAGATGTTGATTTCTACTCATATTTGATTGCTTTCATTAGATGCATTGGTTTCAGTGTAGATATTGATTTCTAATCCTATTTGATTGCTTGCACTAGATGCATTGATTTCAGTATAGATGTTGATTTCTAATCCTATTTGATTGTTTGCACTAGATGCATTGATTTTAGTGTAGATGTTGATTTCTGATTTGATGCAACTAGATGTATGATGTACATTAATTTCAAAGTAATTAGATTAATAGTGTGCATTGATTTCAGTGTAAGCACATCTCTGCCTCCTCTCTCTCTCTCTCTCTCTCTCTCTCGCTATATATATATATATATATATATATATATATATATATATATATATATATATATATATATATATATATATATATATATATATATATATATATATATATATATCTCCCATTGTCTCTCCTTCTCTATCTCTCTATCTCACCCCCTAAACATACACACTCTCTCTCCATATCTATCTATCTCTCCCTCCCTCCCTCCCTTTCCCCTCCTTCTCTCTCTCTCTCTAACATTTCTCTCTCCATATCTATATCTCTTCCTCCCTCCCTGTCTTTGCCTCTCTCTTCTTCCCTCTCCCCCCCCCCCCCATCTATATCTCTATCTCCCCTTGTCTCTCCTTCTCACCCCCAAAACATACACACTCTCTCTCAGTGTAAGCACATAAAAAAAATTCATGACGTGCATTGACTTATGTGTTACAGTAATTCAACCATAAATACAATACTTGAATTTTCATCCTAAATAAAATGTTTTCTTACCTGAAATATTTGCTTCTTGAAGCTATAAACTATTTATAATTGGCTACATTCTTATTATTCCCATCATTCAACATTATTAATTACTTTTCTCTCCTTCTCACCCCCAAAACATACACACTCTCTCTCAATTAAAAATTATTCATGACGTGCTTTGACTTATGTGTTACAGTAATGCAACCATAAATACAATACTTGAATTTTCATCCTAAAAAATGTTTTCATACCCGAAATGTTTCCTTCTTGAAACCATAAACTATTTATAACTGGCTACATTCTTATTATTCCCATTTTCCATCATTCAACATTGTTAATTACTTTGCATTCAAACGCGGTAATAGAAAATAACTACCATTGAAAATTATTTTAGGTTTAACACTCCATAAGTCACAATGATTGAATTTGGAGAAAACTACTATTAATATTGGAGAGAAACACAGAGAAGGTATGTTGTTTACTACAATAGCTTGAGTTAAATATTTGAATGGTCTATGATTCCAACTACTCTTTTCATATGTTTTATATGAAAAAATGGAAAAACTAATAGGTGTGATATTAGGAACAGTAGAAGAAAATAGTTTCAGATTGATCGTAATGAAGATTGTTTGTAATTGACTATGATCTTATTATTCACATTTTCTATCAATCAAAATTGTTGCATTGACACTTTGCACTCAAATTTTTTATTTCATCATTTTTCATCATTCAAGCTACTAACAGTGCCTCTCATCTCAACGAACTGAGGTACCTAAGCAAATTTTAAATTAAATTGACCATATTAGTCTTAGACATATTTAGCATATTTAAAATGATCAAAATAACTAGATGTTCAACAAATTTTGTATGACCACACACAACTTAAACCAGTGTAGATCCAGATCCATCTTAACACTAGATCTATCAAGCACCTAGAGGGATTAAATCTCTCGAGGTTAAACCTTTCCTCAAGTTTTGTACTCAAAAAATAGGTTTGCACCTCGAGAGATTTGATCGCTCTCGATGCTTGATAGATCCGGTGTTAAGATGGATCTAGACTATTATATCAAATAACAAATGAGAAATGTTTCATAATCTGATAAAAATATATTTAAAAAAAAATCTAAGAATAAGAAGTAAGATTTAGTTAAAAAGAAGAAAAGTTATTAAAATTTAACGCACCATAAGTTTTTAAATTAACTTTCATTATTTTAAAATAATTATAATTTTATTTTTAAAGACCTAGTTGTCAATTCCTATATATTTAAAAATATATTCATATAGTCTTGAACTATAATTAGAGATCATTAGAAGTTTTTGTTTCTCCCGATACAAATAAAAAATATGAGTTATCTTAATTTTAACATATTTAATTAATTTTATTATATATATATATATATAATTATAATTTAATAAATCAAAGATTATACATTCATATAATAATCAAATTTTTACTAATAATCCTTTATTTTGCACAAGGTAAATGTTCATGTTCTTGATCTTGATCTTAATCGTAAAATTAGATAAATATTATTATTGATGTCAGTTATATTTGAAACTTCTAATAAAATTCATTATAGTTTCAAGGCTCTAGAAAATCACTTCATTTTTTATTTAAAATTACATATAATTTATTCAAATAAATTATTATAAAATCATAATTATATATATATAATTTTTAAGCTTTTAAAATAAATTAAAAATAGGAAAAAATATTATAAAATTGTGATTGAAGTATTATTAATTATTATTTTTTTATTTATGAAGTAAACTCAGAGACATGTGTCGCTCTTCTTATAATTTAAAAGATTAGAGTTTTAGTTTTGACATTTCAAGTCAATACCATGATGATTTTGAGAGTTTTGAGATCTCAGAGCATCCATAATATTCATTTTTGAGTTTCGACGTTTCGAGTCAATACCATGACTCATCATCAGGAAGAAAACCTGCAAAAAAGAGGAGAAAGGATAAAATACATAGGGGAGGAAAGAGGTGAAAGAAAAGAATCGACCAAAAGAACTAAATAATTGAAAAAGCATGAAATAAACTATTTATTTAAAGTTTAAAATTATTTATTTTTATTTTCAATTTGCAATTTTATTATTATTATTTAGTTTTGATTTTTTTTTTTTTATTATAGAAAAACTAGTTCTATATTATAAATTTTAGTTAATTTATAATTTTAATTTAATTAATTTATAAAATGAATTTAATATTTGGATAATTAGAATTTTTATAAAGGGAATATCTTATAAAGAATAACTAATGACAACATAGGTTAATAATAATATTGTATTATTAGTATTAATTATAATGTTAATAGTATTAACAAGATAATTAATGCTACTAAGAATAGAAAAGTCATTATTATTAATATATGGAATCATAATAATTCTAATGAATATTATGATAAGGGGTGGAAATAATAAAGGATGTTAGGGGATTAAAAAGTAAGGGAATTAAATTAGACAAGGAGGGGTTGTTAAATTTTATGAGAAGAGATTAATTATTAGGGGATGATAAAATAGATTTAGGATAAGGGTAAAGGGAAAGGGAGGTATGAGAAATGAGGGCGTAAGGGAAGAGAGAGGGGGTATGAGAGGGGAGATAGGGAGGTTAACGGGGAGAGGAAGGTGACAGAGTATGTTCCTGAGAGAGTAAAGGAATCCAATTTCTGCTTACTTCCAAACCCCTATCCCTATTGATATTGTGAGGATGTTTTATAATTTCAAGGGCTTCCTGCATTTTCTATTTATATTTATGATTTTCATTGGTGATAACCTTAGTGTCTTCAAGATATGGTGACAAGTTTTTTTCTGAATGTTCTGCCAGGGCTAAGGATCAAGCTCATAAAAATTAACTAAATTATAATTTATTATTAATATTTTTTTTAACAAAAATGAGTACTTTTTGTACTAAATTTGCGCCCGATCACCGTAAGTACCTAGGAGAATTACATTGCCATGTTGCTCAAGGACATATGGGATGTCAAATTATATCTTATTAACCTTACCCATATTATAACAAAAACCCCATAGCCTATCAATACTCTTATTCGCTGAGTAGAGTATATACGGAAAAATTGGAACAAAAAACATACACTTGAAGCTAGACATTATAGAATTGATTAATCAGAAGGTTCAACTGGGTTGTTGAGGTCGATATTAGAGGTGGTTCTGTTGTTGGGTTGTTAGGCTAGGCAACCTATAACTTGAGGTCTGAAATGATGTTGTGGAGTGCATCAACCTCATCCTCTAAACACGAAATTCTTTGCTGCAAAGCCACACTTATGTCAAAGGTGTTTCAATCAAAGGCCCTTTGTTGGTACATAGCTTAACATGTAGGGCATAGAGTTCAGAATTGACAATTGCATGTTATTTTTTGCAGTGGTCACATACACTTGAGGTTGATGAGTCAGAAGCCAAAGAGCTTGAATCCATGGGAAGTGCACACTGAAGCCAAAGCCGAGAGAGAAATGAAAGGCCAACTGAGAAAATCAAAGAGGTAGGTCGGAGGTGGCTAAGAAAATTCTTAGTACTCAGAAAATTTCAACAGGACAACCATATAACACCAAGGTGAGTGCACGACCAAATAAAGAGATAAATCCTAGAGAATTGGGGAAAACCACGCATAATTGCGACTCCCCATCATTGTCAGAGCTACGACTTGAGACCATGAAGCTATCAGGACCATTCCAAATTCTCGCAAAGCCAAAGGAAAAGAAAATTGAGATGTTTACCTCAGATCCAGAGAGGGCAAGGTGTAAAATTACCCAACTACAATGATGCTTAGTCCACAATCAAAGCTCACAGTGGAAAAAGGCTCGAAGAGCAACCTAAAGCTCATCATTAAGCTTCCAAGTGCACCAACATCTAGATGTCACTCTTACTACTGAGCTTCCCATTGCCAATTCCTCAGAGGAGAACAAAACCATAACCCGCTCTATTCAAAAGGAGTGAATGTTATTATGGTTCCTCTTCCCCATTTATGCACATTCCAATCTAAGAGCCATATATGATCTTTCAATTCCACATTATGAAATCCAATGCCCTGAGACAGTGAAATCATCACAAAATTATCTGAGAAAACACCTTTCTCGTATGCCATGAGCTCAAGATTAAGAGAAAGTCTAATCTTCACCAATACGATTAAATGAGGCACGCTTGCAGAGATGAAACCTTAGAAAAGCATTAGATCTTGATTAAGGGTGAGTCTGATCTGCGTAGGAGCCATTAATTGTGGCAAGCTTGGATGAGGCCAATGTTCAAACGATGCCACGTTGTGCTGATGCGAGGCATCCATAGTAATCATTCTTGGATAAGCATAATTAATTCTTTGCATTAAGATTTCTTCACCGCCCTTTTCTCTGTTTGGGCCATCCACGTGTTTGAGGATGAGAATTAATTGGATTGGACATACCTACGTACAAAATCAACAAAATCAAAATAATCTATTGTTACACGCATTAACAAAATCAAAATAATCTATTGTATGTTTGATATAGATTTACATAAACAAACTGTTTGGAAAGTTGTTATGGGTTTTATATACAATTGTAGCCCATTAGGAAGATTCATTGAATTGGACATTTGGATGGTAAGCTTCATGCATAAATAAAAAGTAAAAAGCGAAGATGAGTTGGATGGTACATTTGGTTGGTCATTTTCAAATAACGATATTTTTTTATACAAAATTAAATATTTTAGAGCTAGGGTTGGTCATTTTTAAGAATAACGATACTTTTTATACATAATTAAATATTTTAGAGTTAGAGTTAGTTATAGCCATAGATATAATGAAATAAGAGTTTTAAAATTTTAACTTTAATTATTAATTATTAATAAGTAGATTTTAGATAAAAATTGAGATTGATTTGAAAAGTAGTTATGTTTTTTTTTATTAAAATAAAGTAAAATATATAAAATAAATTATTTTGATTATAAAATTAGTTATGGTTTTTTTGGACATCTGGTATTGATAAACCATAGTATTTTAACAAAGTCTATTTATAGGTTAAGTAGAGGCGAACCTTAAAAATCTTGTTACATATTTATGTGTTTTTTTTTTAAATTTATAGATGTTTAAATAATATGTTAATTATTTTTGTTCATGGGTCTTGGATAGACGGTGATCGAGTGAGTTGTTAAGGCACTTGTAGATGTTAAGGCACCAATTCAATTCCTTGCTCTTTTCGGGTGTTATTCTTTGAGTGAGTTGTTAAGGTGCTTGTAGATGTTAAGGCACCAATTCAATTCCTTTCCCTTTTCGGGTGTTATTCTTTGACATGACCATGATGTAGCCTCACCGCTGAACTTACCAAAAAAAATATGTTAATTATTTTTGGAAATTAGTTAATTTTAATGATTTTTTTAGTCTTGGTATTGTGAGATATATCCGTCATTTAATATGGTTGAGCTAGTTTTATTTTTATCATTATATGTTAATTATTTTTGGAAATTAGTTAATTTTAATGAGTTTTTTAGTCTTGATATTGTGAGATATATCTGTCATTTAATATGGTTGAGCTAGTTCTATTTTGATCATTATATGTTATTTATTTTTGGAAATTAGTTAATTTTAATGAGTTTTTTAGTCTTGGTATTGTGAGATATATCCTTTATTTAATATGATTGAGCTAGTTTTATTTTGATCCTTTAGGCTATCAGAACACAAAATCAGCCATAAAAATATAATAAATATATGTTTATGATACATATTTTATTGTGTCATTTACAATAAATTATAGGAGGGAGATGTTATAGTAGTTGTAAGAGGGGGTACATCAAAATAATAATAATAAAACATAATGTCAGCTCAATTAAAAACATAATAAAAAGTTAAAAGTAATAAATAATAAAAATAATAAAAATGATGCTAATGATGATGATCATCAAGTCCACTAAGACCTATATGGTCTATCGAACCTTAATAAGGTAAGAGATTAATCGGAATTCTTTAACATTTGATCTCTATGCTAAAAAAGGGTAAGAGAAGCACTCCCATATCACCATAGTTTTGTTGAGTTAAAAGGTCAAGAAAGTTGGTAGTGTGACAAATATTTTAGATGGTAAGCTTCATGCATAAAGAAAAAGCAAAGATTAGTTAGATGATATATTTGGTTGGCAATTTTCAAGGATATATATATATATTTCAACACAATTAAATATTTTAAAATTATTTATGGCCAGATATAATGAAATAAGATTTTTAAATTTTAAATTTAATAATTAATAATTAATAAGTAGATTTAAGATAAACGTTGAGCTTTATTTTAAAAATAGTTTTTTTTGTTTTTCAATTTAATTAAAAAATGTTCTAAAATTAGAATAAAGTTAAATATATAAAAAATATTATTTTGATAATGGCTTGTAGATTTCTGTGGTGTGGTTTTTGAAAAAATGAATTCGGATATTCCACAGTTTTCATCTTTAATTTGTCGACGTTTCGAGTCTAGATCATCAGAAATGATTTACAAAGAAGAGAAACAGTAGCAATAAATATGGTTATGGTTGTGTGAGATGTCAAGTTTGTAAGCCGACCATCTAAATGATTTGAATTTAAATTCATTTTTATTATTTGAATTTTGTATTAATATTCTTATAATTTTTAATTTGTTTTAATGACATATTACAAAGCGTTTATTATTTATTATGTTTCTTTCTTTATAACTTAAAAATTCTTTTAATTTTATTTTATTTTACATGAATATAATTATTATAGTTTCTAATTAATTGCTTAAATTATGAAATTAGTTATAGTTTTTTGAGCATGTGGTATTGATAAACTATAGTAATGTAACAAAGCTTATTTATAGGTTAAGTAGACGTGAACCTCCATGGTTAAAAATCTTGTTACATGTTTGTTTGTTTTTTTGTTTGTTTGTTTTTTTTGTTTTTTTGTTTTTTGTTTTTCGAAATGTATATATGTTTAAATAATATATTAATTATTTTTGTCCATGGGTCTTGGAGCGATATTACGTGTAATCATTTCAAGGGGGTCTCCTTTGAGTTTTGGGAATCCGCCTAAAGCATTTCCAGATTTGAGAGATGGGTTGCCCACATTTTCTTCTATTGCCTCTTGATTCGTATTGACAACTAGTTATGTGGGTCGTATGCTGCCATATTGCACCTCTGTGACTTTATCTTGGTCTTTTATTTCTCCCTTTTCTGCATCAAGGTATGTAACTGGTGCATTTTTCTCCTGCTCGTTTTCTTCCTGGGTTGCAAAACGTCAAATGGATTTCCCGAGGATGAGGTCACATTTTTACCTTGTATTGTTTATGTTTTAGCCACTCCTAATTTCCCTTTGTTTCCACCTTTCTTCTCAATCAGTCATTGCTCTTCTTGCCCTGCCAATGTCTCTACCCCTTTTCCTAATTGTGCCCTTTTGCAGTCTCTTGCAAAATTGGCATACTCATGGCATATTTGCATTTGAATGGAAATTACTCATAATCTAAGATTTAGAAATGAGTCCCATCTCCTTGCATAAGCTTTATTTCGGAGGGAAAACCCTTCTCCATATCCATCTCTACATAAACTTGGCACATGCAAACTGGGATCCTTTTGGCTCTACCCTATCCAGGTATTTTCCAACCCCATTTCCAATAGCTCATAGGAAGTCATCACTCCAAAAAGAGAGTGGAAGTTGAGGGAGTTTGACCCATACAAGGACAACATTTGGGATATCTTCATCTAGATCGAATTCCAACATCCATTTGTTCAGATACATCCCTCGGGATCCAAAAAAGTAAGGTCCATTGCTGAAGATCACATCGTTGTCTTCCTTGAATTCAAACAAAAAGCTAAAGAAGCCATTGCTACAAGCATACAGACCAATATTACCTTTAATCATAGGCTTCCAAGTCTTTTCTATCCAAGCATCCATAGATCGCAAAGGCGACCGCATTCCAGTGAACTTACTAACCAAGGCTCAATTAAAGAAGGCCAAAGTAGTTCTACCAAACCTTGTCGGGAGGGCTACAAAAAGGATGGCTTCAGCCTTTTTCATAAATTGTGCCTGATCTTCTTTGGATTTGGGATTTCTTCAAAGAGTGGCTACAAGGGATTGAAAGGTCGCAACTTCATTTAGCGGAGGGGGAGGATCCCCCTCTGGGGATGCCATTACGATATCTCTCCTAGGGTTTCAGATGAAGGCGAGCAACAACGACAAAGCATGAATACCTTATATGATCTATTTTGTCAACCTTTTTAAGATAAAATACAACTTCAATTTCTTTCATATCCTCTTCTACTACTGTGATAGCTTCAACAAATATGATGATTGCCTTCACTTCTATTCCTTATTTTGTTGCCTTCATTTCTTCTAATCATTCTTTTGTTTCCTTCATTTCTTTTGTTCCTTATTTTCTTGTAGTTATGTTGGATTTTCCATACTCACTTTCCTCCTCATCATTCTTGGGGGTTGCATGCCATTCTGTAAGAAAAACTAATTTAGTATCATAATGAAATTCTACTTTCACTACTAGGTTCTCACCTATTAATACTACTACAAAATTTTTTTTCAATTTCATCATTTGTATGTGTATCTAGACACTTCGCTTCATTTTTCTTACCAGGATTATGCACTGCATCTTGTACATAATCATTTTTTCTTCTTCAATTTTTCCAACTGTGTCGTTCAGGACACTTATGTTGAAAATACAAACTAATATTAAGAGGGGGGTTGAATTAGTATCACATAAATTTACATTGCTTCCAATTGTATTAATATTAAGGCTAAAATCTCATCACATAATCAATCATCAACACAATGCATGAACACAAAGTTTAAAGCAAAAATCCAAGCTTGAAGAAGAAACACTTGAATGTTTTTCAAACAGTCCTCAATTTATTACAACAACTTTTGAGGACACCAATCCTCAGTCAACACCAACTTACAACTATTTATTATTCAAGAGACAATATTTAGGCTTAGAAACTATTCCAAAGAAGGTGTACCCTCCTCACAACTTGTACCCAAAGTGATCTAGAACTTGGCCTTAAAACAAAACTCGGCCTCCAACAAAACTCGATCCAATAGAACTCAAGTTCCTCTTCAATAGGACTTTGCTTCTTCAATAGCAAGACTTGATCTCCTCAACAAAGATCAACCTCAACATAATTCAATCTTCAGCAGGGTTGAAGTTAACTTCAACAAAGTGAACTCAACCTCAACAGGACTCAAAATAGACTTAAACCCTTCCCAAACATTATGCCAAAAAACTCTCCCTTAGCTCCAGTAAGACAGTGAAATATTCTTCAGCTCAACTTTGCTTTTCTTCTTATTGATTCATGAGGTACAAACCTTGGACCTGATCCTACTCCTCCTCACTAAAACATATATGAATTGGCTTGTGTGATGGATAAAAATCCCCCTTCTCACACCTATTTATAATGCATTTGTGGTCTAGGGTAGTGTCGGCTTGTGCAACTAGCATAATGTATAATGATTATTCAAAAATCTTTGATTCTCAACCGTGAGGAGTTACAAGGCATGTCATGTATCTTTGGAAAGGTCTCGATATATGCTATTTGACTATGTGTCTTTCTCTTTCATTTGGATAACCTCTAACATAAAAACAACCATTTTCAACAAATTATAGTCTATGTGTCATATACCTTCTACTTTGAATTCTTTTCCATGACATGTCATGTTACTTCTACACTATCAAAATATTCTAGTTCTTTTGTCAGAACAACTACAACAATATGTTGATCGACATTGTTTCTCCTTTCACTATATGACATATTCAAGATATTACAAGCTTCTTTACACCTAGTTGTTGCTACAATTTTGGGAAGAATATTTTCATCCAAATCTCGTAGAATGAGACATAATATTGTTGCATCATCCATCTTTTTATCTATAAGTTGGTCCCTTTAATCTTATGTCATGGCCTCATACACATCACTTGATTTGGGGGTTCTCCAAACACATTCGAAACAATGTTCCATCTATTCTTAATTTGGAATCGCATTTAATGGCCCAAAAAATCATAATTTTTACAAGAGAAAATAGTGAAGTGTTGGAAGATAGAAATCACCAACTCTCTTAACTCTTTAATATTCTCTTCGTAATCTCTCGTTGATGAGCCTCAGTGTTGCAACAAGAATGCTGCAACTCCCAAGGCTACTAACTTTAATTATCAACCCATGAATCGTACAAACTTAAGAGGTATGGACACTATATGTGTAGCACACAATACATCCTTCCTTTGCTATCATGATTTAATGGAGTGCATGTACTGAAATCAAATCCTAAATTAATTGCAGAAAATGAAATGCTCGAAATGGAAACCTTAACCTATTGCAAGAAAGAAAGTACAAGGAAAGAAACCTATTCTAATTGCATAAAGTAAAGATCATGAACTAAATGTCAACCATTACATTTCAAAGAGTTTAGATCCATTAACAAAGTTCATTGGATGTGGAAATCAAGAAAATCATCATTGTATTATCCAATTCATAAATTTGTCCATTAATCCAAATCGCTGAAATGTTTTGCATGGGTAAAGAGGCAAGTCCTAAGTGGTCTTTAGTCTTCCCTAATAATTGATTTAGAGCCTAGGGGTCTTGATTCAACCCTAAGGGACAATAACTAAGCTTCTTGAGTGAATCTGAGCAAGTATATGCATGTTGGAAGACTACTATAGGGTTTCCTATAGTGCTACTATAGGAAACAACATATTTGCTATAGGGAGTTATAATTCATTGAATGACAAACCAAATCAAATCCAAATTGGATGAGACAAATTTTTTCATTGACTATGATGTCTTAGGTCTCCATTCCAAGTGGAATAACTCAAAAATACCTTTGTTAATCCATGCTAAAAAATGGCAGAAAATTACTAGTCTAAAATCTACAAATTCGAGAACTAGTGAGCTTGTAAATCTATCAAATGCCTAACCTAATAAAGTGAAAATGCAATGGGTAATTTTTGTTATTAAATAGAATTTTTTGTGATATAGTGAAATTGGAATCAACTCGATTGAAGCTTGTTAGCATACTCTAAAAAATAGCAGAAATTTACTATTATTTGCCACAAAAGACTTCCAGAAATCTAGATTTGGGAATAAGAAAAATAATCCAAGTAGCTCAATGATTACTATGACCTTCCAAAGTTCTTCAAATGATGAAATTATGCTTGTGATCCTGCAAAATAAATTACTTCAACCATTTAACCCAATCCTACAACAAGAAATTATTAATCCTCAATGCAGAAATAGAAAAAAGACAAGAACAAAAGATGCATGTGAATAAGAAGTGAAATGAAGAAAAATAAATGATACAAAAGGGCTCTGAGGCTCCTGGGATTGCCAAGCCCAAGGAAAATCAGAGTCCTATGAAGGAGACCAAGGTTTAGAAGTTGAACATGACACCAATATTCATTATTTCCATCAATTCAATTACATCCCTGCTAGAAATGACAATGGAGCTGCAAAAATACGAGTTTTCTCCACAAGAAGACTAATAAAAATCTACCCCTCGAGGAAAATTCAACTTGGTACTTATAAAAAATGATTAGGAATCATTCCCCATGAAAGAAGGATGCTTTCCCCACCAAAATCCCTTGATTAGTTGATCTAATTCCCAATACTAGGAATTTGCTTTAAATGGCACAAAACACATTCCTAGATTTTTTCAATCATTGGAGCTCCACAATTTGTGCAATAATTCCATAATATCTTGTTGATTTATTATTTAATATTGATCCTCTTGTAGTAGGGAGAAGGTCCCTAAATTATCTCCTCCTCCAAAATTCCATAATCTGTCCAATATTTTCACAATATTCCACAAAAATAAATGATATTAGACACAAATATGCAATTATCCATAAACCTTCCTAATGAACATATTAAAGTTAAAAATAGATTATCTAATGCAAAAAGAGAGGTTTAATGTGTTGAAAGATGGTCAGACAGGCCTTAGTTTATGTTTAATTTAGAGGCATGGAACTTAATTTATGTCTAATTTACAGGCCCATCATACCTCCCTACTGAAAGTGTTGCTCATCCTTTGAGCAACTTAGTGACCTCATTGTGCCTCATTAATGGCCCTGGTGGCCTCTCTCTTGTGCATTCCTCAGTCCTTTCTCTTAAGAATCTTGGCTATAAGTTTTGCAAGGACAAGCACAAAAATGTAGTTGTCTTTTCATGATTGTTTAACAGTCTTTCAAGCAAGAAAAACATAACTTTCCTCTTTGCAAGTGAACTCTGTTGGCTTGTAGATCCATTTCATTCATATCCTCTCCCTTGAAACCTTCTTTCCATTTTCACTCATTTTTTTCAAAACTGTTTGTGCATAGAAAAAATGTTAGTGTTTCTTGAGACCATTAGCTTGCCTTCTTCCCCTTATTCAAGATGGGTTCTTGAATATTTTTCAGTTTGGCAAGGTCTTCCACATCCTTTTCCAACCTTATGCTACCTTTTTCCACCATTTGGACACCTCTGAAACCTTGAAAATTCCTTTAGATGATAACTAGGGCATTTTGTAGTAATTTTGTTGTTTCCTGTAGTAGTACTACAGGAGACCCTGTAGTGGTTCCTGTAGTACTATAGGAAACCTTGTTTAAACTTTTTATGAGAAAAAATGATAGTATAAGCTTAGGGTAGGCCATCAAATTGACTTCCATGCTTTTCTCCCATTTCTATAACATCTTTTAGGCCTTGGACAAAATCTAGAAAGAGATTAGAGACCTCTTGGAAAGCCTCTTTTCATCACTGCAGTTTGAGTTCTATTTTGATGGTGAATTCCTTCTTTCCTTTTGTTTCCTTCTTCTTCTCTTTTGTGGCCTAGATGATTGCCTAATGGCTTTGGAGTTCTCTATTTTGATTATGTCTCTCTTAGGCACTGCCATTTTGGGTTTTATCACAATTTTTTCCTTTCTTCCTTCTTGTAGCAACATTCTGTCTTCCTGTAGTAGTCATTCCTTCTCTTTCAGGGTCTTCTAACTATATGGGAGTGATGATAAATGATGTATAGGGTTTGGAGGATGATGCTAGGGATCAGAGGGAGTAGTGTAGGTTTGTGAAAATGGAGAGGATGTGCTATGTTTGTTTTTTTCAAGAAATTTTTAGGGTGAGACAGAGTGTAGGGTTTGTTATTGAAAAATATTAATTTTTTGTTTATGAAATGGGATGGATGAACGATGGTTAGATATTGGATATGAAGTGGATGGAGGGATTGAAGTGCTTTGGTGACTTGGCCTTTGCACAAATTTCATCTTTTAACTATTATCCCCATTCCTTGAAATCATCACCCTTCATAATTTGGCTTTTCCACATTGCATGAGTGAAGGAGTGAGCTGTAATTAACTAGTTGAAGGCAGTTGAGACTGTTGACCCATCCTTATCTTATAAAACCTCATCTCTCATGCATTGACAATAAATTTCTAACTATAATATGCTGAAGAGAAGAGGTCAAAAATATTGCATACCTGTACCTACTTGATAGTTGTTGGAGAGACATGCATGTTGCTGTTGAGTTGATGATTGATCCATGGTCTTCTGGAGGTGAAAATTTCCTTTGTTTTCTTCTACACAATTCTTCATATCTTGGTGATTATAAACCGTTGTCTTCTAGTTACCATGAGCAAGCTATCCTAGTCAAATACGACCTTCTTGGAATGATGGGTTTGTCCATAGGTGATGTTCACCTTCCCTATACCTTATTCCATTATTAGACACCTTTCCCACACTTCATTCTACCTTTCCTACCATCTCCTAAGCTTTCATCCTGCTTCCTATAGTAAAACAGGGCATCCTGTAGTAGAACTAGGACATCCTATAGTAGTACTAAAGGAAACAACACATTTTCCTTGTTTTGTCCATATCTCCCAAATGGTAGAATCGATTGACCTGAAATTTTCTGAGCATCTTTCCATCATCCTTATACACCTCCCCATAAAAAAGTTTGGCCAATGGATGCACAAATCTCGAGAAAAAATAAAAATGCTGAAGTTGATGGAGGTCGATTTCTTGGAAACTGTGTACTAGAATTTACTAAATTTTCTTGGGCATGTTACCATCATCCATATGCATCTCCCCATGAAACAACTTTTTAAATGGATGCACAAATATTGAGAAAATTCAAAAATGGTTGTAGGCGATGGAGGCCGATTTCTCGAAAACTGTGCACTAGAATCTTCTGAAATCGCTTGAGCATGTTACAATCATCCATATGCATCTCCCCCTAAAATAGATTGGCAAATGGATGCAAAAATTTCTCTTATGTGATTTATACTGAAAGACTTTGCTTAACAAAATAGTTTTATGCTTTATGTATTTCTATTTCCTGTAGTAAAACAGAGCATTCCTGTAGTATTTCAGTACAACAAGGAAAATGAGTGGTAAAAGATTGGGAATGATGAGTGGATGGTGGAAATAGACGAGGGTGATGGATTTTCAGGGCCTTGATCCTTCTAGAGCATCTGAGCAAAGGAGGAGAAAGTCCAAGTTTGACTTCCTTTGACTAAAAGTTTGACCAATTTTTCTTTTCTTTAGTACCAACTTGTTTTTGTTGCTTGCAGATGTTGGAGAGCACCTACATTCATTAGTGAGATACATGGAGATTTTTTTTTTTTTTTTCCTTTTTTTTCTTCTAGGCCTACTAGCTGCTTCAGTGAGGTTTTCAACTAGTAGGTCTGCCTAGGCACCTCAAAGGAGGTTTTCACCTAGGATCTTTCATTTTTTCCTTCTTTTTTTTCCAACCCATTGATTGCCTCATGGAGGTTTTCAATCAATGAACCAATCTCAGGCACCTCAAAGGAGGTTTTCCCCTGAGATTTTATTTTTTCTCTTATTTTTCATTTATTTTTTATTTTTTGTACCCTACTCTACTTGAAAAAAAAAATCTCTTTCAAGTATAAGAATACTTCCAATGGATCCGTGTGCACATCAAGATGACAGACAAACTGATGTGTAGGCTTGAAATGTATGCCTTGACATGTACCTGAATTTGAGAGATCAAATGCTTGGACTTTGATGATATCAAGCACAGTTGAAGAAGAGAGTGTTGCTGCAACTTAGTGACCATCTGGAACCAAACCTCAATATAACTTTGATTCCCTTGGTTTGATTGCTTATCTGGATCATTCTTCATGTTGTCTTCTACCATGGCCTTTAAATCTCCCTCTTTTTGCTGATTGTTCTCTTGAACACATGGAGGATTTGATGGTAACTATGAGGGAACTTTCTCAATCTCTGATTTTGATGTCTACTCTTCATCAAATGCAACCCATGATTCTTTGGTATTCTCTTTTGAATCTTATTTTTCTTCATGTTGTTATTCAATGACGTCAAGAGAATCCCTTTTTTGTGATACTCTTCCTGAGATAGGATGAAAACCATTTAGATCAAGAGTAGATATTTGGAAGGGTTGTACCTTAGGATTGTAAGTGGCTTGAGCTACCTCATTGTGTGGGTTTGGAAATGATGGTATAGGTAGTGTTGTGGGAGTGGATATTTGAGATGGATGTGGTTGGGGTTGTGGTTGTGGTGGAGGTGAATGGTAGGGATAACATGGAGGTGGGTATGGAGGATATTGAGGAACATATTGAGGATATTGTAGATGGCTCCCATAAGTTCCTTGCCAACCTTATTGCCAAGATTGGTTTTGGGGTTGAGATGGTCAAGGTTGCCAAGGAAAGGGTGTGTTCCAATTATTTTGAGATGGATGTGCATAAGTTTGAAATTGTGAATTAGGCTCTTGCATCATATCAGGTTGAATATGCTGCCATGGTCCTCTTAGAGCTACATAACATAGTTGCATTGGCAATTGACTTGCTCCATTGTCCTCTTGGTAAACTTCCTTCAACCTTGGTAATGAGGGGAAATATTTAACATCATGTGATTCTGCATGGAAAACAAAAATATCAACATCTTCTTTTTGCTCATTTTGTATTCTTAACATTTCTACTTGTTCACTTAGATTGCTAAGAATTTATGTTTTAAAGTTATCAAGCAAATTTCCAAGTTTAGCTTGACTTACCAATCTTGATGCTGATTGACTTACTCTTGCCCTTCCTCTTGATATGTGTTTTCATGTTTCACAAATTTCTTCAAATGATAATTGGTATACATCACCTCTACTCATGAGATCAAGAATATCAATCCACTCATCCCTAATTTTTCTAAGTAAGAGGGTTTTTAGTGTGTCGAATCCTAAATGATGTAGTTTTGACATCTTAACATTATACATAAATCTCTCTATTAGATCCTCAAGGCTCTCATCTTATTTTTGATTCATTCTAAATATTTCTTATTTAAGATCATGATCTTTATATTTTTCTAGAAATATCTTTTGCATATCATTCCATGATCTTATTGAATTAGTCCTTAAACTCATGAACCATTTAAGAGCTCTATCCTTCAATGTTGTCAGAAACAATCTCAACTTTTGAGTGTTTAGTAAGTAACCATAAGATCTACAAAGGATTTCAAATTCAAAGAGAAAGGTTTCCGGATCCTTTGACCTTAGACCATGAAATTTTGGAATAAAATATGGAGGGATGTTCTTCATATGCACACTGACATCAATATCTTGAATGGGAAATCCAAGAGGATCTTCTTCATTGTCATCATCTCCATCCATTTCTTCTACCTTTTCTGTCATCTCTTCTTCTTCTACTTGCAAAAATGAATGGTGATGTGGCTCTTACTGCACCATGTGATCAAATGGGGGGTGGGTTGGTGTTGGAGAATTTTTGTTTTTATGATTGAATAAAAACACTAATGTAATACAATTTTCTGACTTTCAATGACATATGCCTAATTCAAATCTTTTTTGTTTTTGTAGAAATTAAAAAGAAAAGAATCAACTAGGGAAGAAAACAATGCATACTTTGACACCTCCCTAGCAACGACACCAAAAAGTGATGAGCCTCAGTATTGCAACAACAATGTTGCAACTCCCAAGCCTACCAACTTTAATTATAAACTTGGAGTTCATACAAAATTAAAAGAGATATCGAAACTATATGTGCAACATACAATGCATCATTCCTTTGTTGTCATGATTTAATGGAGTGCATGTACTGAAATCAAATCCTAAATTAATCGCAGAAAATGAAATGCTCGAAATGGAAACCTTAACCTATTGCAAGAAACAAAGTACAAGGAAATAAACCTATTCTAATTGCATAAAGTAAATATAATGAACTAAATGTCAACCATTACATTTCAAAGAGTTTATATCCATTAGCAAAGTTCATTGGATGTGGCAATCAAGAAAATCATCATTGTATTATCCAATTCATAAATTTGTCCATTAACCCAAATTGTTGAAATGTTTTTCATGGGTAAAGAGGCAAGTCCTAAGTGATCTTTAGTCTTCCCTAATCATTGATTTAGAGCCTAGGGGCATGGAAAATTTTAGGGGCTAATATTCGCCAAATGGGCTAATTTTTCATGATTTTTCCACAAAAAAGATTTGCTAATTTCCAAATTTTATAAAATATGATTCGCCAAAATTTTAGAGTATAAAATTATTTTACCTTAAAAATTGCCAACATTATATAGAGACTATATATAAAATCATTATAAATTTGAATAATTTTACAAATATATCAATAAACATTTTATAGTTTGCATATTAGGGATTAGTGAGATTCGCCAACGTTTTTAAAATTCAAGAAAAATTTCCATCCTTAAAATTTTCCTTGCATAGGGGTCTTTATTCAACCCTAAGAGACAATAACCAAGCTTCTTAAGCGATTATAGGCAAATATATGCATGTTGGAAGGCTACTACAGGGTTTCCTGTAGTACTACTACAAGGTTTCCTGTAGTACTGCTACAGGAAACAACAAATTTTCTATAGGGAGTTATAATTCATCGAATGACAAACCAAATCAAATCCAAATTGGATGGGAATTTTTTTTATTGACTAGGATGTCTTAGGTCTCCGTTCTAAGTGGAATCACTCAAAAATACCTCTTATAACCCATGCTAAAAAATGGCAGAAAATTACTAGTCCAAAATCTACAAATTCGAGAACTAGTGAGCTAGTAAATCTATCAAATGCCTAACCTAATCAAGTGAAAATTCAATGGGGTAATTTTTTTTTATTAACTATACTATTTTTTTGATCTAATTCAAGTGGAATCAACTCGATTGAAGCTCATTAGCATTCTCTAAAAAACAGTAGAAATTTACTGTTATTTTCCACAAAAGACTTCTAGAAATCTAGATTTGGGAATAAGCAAACTAATCCAAGTAGCTCAATGATTATTATGACATTCCAAAGCTGTTCCAAGGATGAAATTATGTTTGTGATCCTCAAAAATAACTTACTTCAACCATTTAACCCAATCCTACAACAAGAAATCATTAATACTAAATGCGGAAATAAAAAAAAGACAAGAACAAGAGATGCATGTGAATAAGAAGTGAAATGAAGAAACTAAATGATACAATAGGGTTCTAAGGCTCCTGGGATGGCCAAGCCTAAGGAAAATCAGTGTCTTATGAAGGAGACCAAGGTTTAGAAGTTGAACATGACACCAATCTTCATTATTTCCATCAATACATTTACATCCCTACAAGAAATGATAATGGAGCCACAGAAATATGAGTTCTCTCCACAAGAAGACCAATAAAAATCCACCCCTAGAGGAAAATTTGACTTGGTACTTATAAAAAATGATTAGGAATCATCCCCGTGAAAGAAGGAAGCTTTCCCCACCAAAATCCCTTGATTAGTGGATCTAGTTTCCAATACTAGGAATCTACATTAAATGGCAGGGAACACATTCCTAAATCTTCTCTGTCATTGGAGCTCCATAATTTGTGCCATAATTCCATAATATCTTGTTGATTTATTATTTTATATTGATCCTCATGTAGTAGGGAGTAGGTCCCTAAATTATCTCCTCCTCCAAATCTCCATAATCTGCCCAATATTCTCACAATATTCCACAAAAATAAATAATATTAGACACAAATATGCAATTATCCATAAACCTTCCTAATGAACATATTAAAGTTAAAAATACATTATCTAATGCAAAAAGAGAAGTTTAATGTGTTGAAGGATGGTTAGATGGGCCTTAATTTATGTTTAATTTAGAGGCATGGAACTTAATTTATGTCTAATTTAGAGTCTCATCACTCACCTTAGGTTTTATTTTTATTTTTTCTTAAACCTCAACGTGATTTTTTTCTTTTATAATTTCCATCTTTTATCTTAAACACATTTTAGCCGAAGGATTATATATTTCAGCTTCGGGGTGGAAAGAGGTTTTTTGACTTTTGAACCAATGGCCATGATTTATTCTTTAGAGAATATACTTCATCTTAACATCTCATCTATGGTGGAGAGAAAGCATTTTATGTAAGTGTTGTCGTTGCAACAAACACCCTCCAAAATTTTGTGTACACTCAAATTTTGGAGCCTACTGTGGGTCTTGCGATCGGTCATTCCATAGTCACTTCTTTGTCAGTTGACACTTTTGAGATCCCTTCTTGGATTGGAAGTTTCAAAGTCACTTGCTCACACATGCTTAGTCCGTAACCAGTGCATGAGTGCATTCTTTTATGCAAGCTTGGACAAGAATAGCACGTTCCATCAAGACTATTCTTGTGCGATGTTCAATCCATGTCGACAGTTAGTGCACACTGAGAACGACAGTTTCTCACATTCTAGCTGCATTTGTACTTCCATTTCGGTGAGTTTTGCAAATTGTCGCTCCTGCGCACCTTTGTTTTCGCGAGTGTTGTTTTCATGTTTTCAGTTGCCACTTTCACTTGCTTTCACTTTAATTAGTGTTGTTTTCATTATTCTTTTCTCTGGCATGTGTTACTTTCACTTTCGTTCACATATCACAAGAGTAGTTCACACTTCACCAATTGTCATCTTTTTGCATGTTAGTTGTCGCACAATATATGTATGCTTGTTCTGGTGGTTTCAAGGGGTTATATTTGTGTCAATTAATTTTTCTAACCATGTAAACATTAATCACACTCATTCCCAAAGTTTAGGAACTGTCTCACAAGTGTCATCATGGTCGTCGCAAAGTGTACATTTAGTGTCACTCTTGTCATAAAGTAATCGCAAAGTTGTCACATTGAGGGAAATATGTTGTTAACGTGTTCTGAATTGTCTACGTTGTTGTGTCATCAAAGTGTTTCAAGTGTGTGATCATAGTCAATTCATATAATTGTTCACAATAGTCTCTTCGATCCCACACTTAGCCAAATTTCAGAAAATTCCCAGCAACCTAGCCTCATCCAGCCCTCATGAACTATGCATTGTGAGAATTTAGCCCTCAAGCAGTTATCTTGTCTCTTGCAACTGTGCAATGCATAGTCTATGCCTCCCAGAACTCCGCATTTCACAACTTTAGTGCTCAAACCCTGACCTTGGCTCCTAGAATTGTGCAATTCCTCTTCCCAGCCTGACCTTAACTATGCATTGGGTAAAATATAGCCTCATGCTCATCATTGAGCTCCTGAAATACACAACTCCATAATGGCACAACCTCCCTTATCTCCCAGAACTACACCATTTTCTCACCCAATGCTCATCCCCTCATCCTGTCATAGTGATATATGGAATTGCGCAGTTTTCTCCCTCAGCCCATCTTGAACTGCGCACGACGCAGTCTCAAGGCTCAAGTCACCCCTTGAATGCTTGAACTGCGCAGTCATTGATCCCTTTTCCCATCCTTCCATCTGGTTCCGGCTCAACCAATGGATCAATATGCACAATCTTAGACTATGGGGTTTCCTTACTGATGTCGTCTCATCATGAGTGAATTGTAGAAATTGTTACCTTATCATGCCATGGCAAGAAGAGGAAGAGGGATATGGAGAAGGAAGACATGCTAGAAGACACATATGGAACTGAAGAGATAAGATGATCATCAGATGAGAAGATGAAGGAACATCGGACTATAACAGAAGATCGAGATCAAGATCACATGGAAGAATCCTCATCTTCAAGTCAGAAGGAGGAGGAGGAAGAAGAAGAACATGTACCATATTTTCAAGAAGATACAAAGAAAGAAGCAACACAAAGGACAACTTGGCACTACCACATCATGATGCAGTCCATGTCATAAGTGTCATGTCATGTCCTATCACAATTCATCATATGCGACGTCATTATTGTGGACTGTATAATTACCTATTCAAAATGTATTGTAAAGTGGAAGTCCAAAGGACACATTCAGAATATGAAGAGTCATGTAAATTCGAAAAGTCATAGGAAGTCAAATAGTCACGAGGGTAGTCAAAGAGTCACAAGGAAGGTGAAGCATCACCTCTTGGTTATATATACACCCTCATTGTATGAGAAAATGACTTTTCACCTTGGCTCCTCCCGCAAACCATTAGAGAGACAGACTAGTTCTTTTGAGGAGCAAGGAGTGGCTCCAACACTCCACTATTGGAGCTAGTGATGTTCATTGTATACATGTGTCTTGGAAATTTTACTTAATAACAAAATCCGTCATGGTTGGCACGTTCTTCATGCATGGATTGTGAATATTTGTAATACTATTATATAGATGTTTACATTTCATGTTTTCTTTCATCTGTGCTAAAGTAGTTGAACTATTTCAGTTATTTTAGTACTTATCTTAGGAAGAATGTGTTGTAATGGTTTTTATTGTTGTCCCATCCTTGTGGAATATTCCACGGGATGCTAGATAGATATTTCTCATTGATTGGTTATAATGATTGTCGCATATTTTGTGGATTATTTCGTTGGATGTCAGATATATCCCTCTTGTTTGCATGTGTCTCTTCTTGGGTGGTACTATTACCTCTCTCTTAGAATCTCACTTTACTCTTTCCATCCACACTAGAAGAACTTTGGCACACCTACAACCGAAAACTCACTAGGCACACCTTATTTCTTTTTGAAGGCACCATGTTTTCCTCTCTTACTGATGGTTACAACTAAGGAAAATCTATAAGTATACATGGAAACCAGGCCGATATTCTGGATGGGGATCCTACTCCAAATGGTGTGAGGTCTAATTGGGACTTTACATTGGGGAGACCCCTTGGTTGATGGATTTCCAGCACTGTCAAAAGTTGGCGCTAAAAGGAAGGCCATATGATAAGTTTTGTCTGTTGATTCTATTTTGAACTTCTTATCTCAAATGGATCATCCTCAAATCTTACTCCCATGTGTTTCCCTAACTTATCAATTTATTAATTTTCAATCCCCAATGAGCCTCTCTATCACTTGTCTTAGTTAAAGTTTGATGGTGAAGATGGAACATCCATAACTGTAGACGTTTATGATTTTCTAAAAATTTGTGAATCTTACAAAATCAATGATGAAGAGTTTGCTTATGTGCTTTTCTTCCTCACCCTTGAAGGTCATGTTAATCAATGGTGCCATACCTTACCACCCACCTCCATCCATTATTTCCATCATTTCGTCAAGGATATTTATCAAGCCTTTGATAGGTATGATTACTGAGATATTTATGAAAGAATCAACCAGTTAATAATGAATCCTGATTAACCAGTTGAGGATTTCTCTAATCGATTCCTTCACCTTTGTTATGAATTACCTGACCAAGATGAGGTTGTGATTTCTTTGAACACGTTTTTCATCGTTTGGTTCATGTCTCTTTGCACGATGAACTTGAACCCCCTAATGTTTCTACTTCCAAACTCTTGTGAATCATGAGACGCCTATAATCTCAGAGGAGGAATTTACTACTCCTTTTGTTCTCTTCCCTCCTCCTTTTCTAGTTACGATGAGGGTGCCTCTGTGCGATGATAATAAATTTGGGAAATATGCAAATCAAATTCCTAATCCATCTTCTCATTCTTCTTCTACTTGTCATGACTCATATTCAATGGAGTAAATATCAGAAAGGCTCATGAAGCCCATGGTGAAGACTAACTCCTCCATTCTGCAAGATCATGTTACTATTTATAACTCTAGTCCTTAATCTGATATGGATTTCTGTTATGCTCCATCATCTACATGCCATGACTCTTTGTATCGTGATCCGCCCGATCAACCTATTCGATTAACTATTTTTTTTCACTTTCTCAATTTTCGAGTTGGTTTTTCAAATTGCGATCAGATACAAGGCAGTCACATTACATAGGTAGAGGAGTAGGAAGGTGAAGATGCTATCAAAATTTCTTCTCTTTTCCAAAATCCTCCTTGTCGCTAACAAGTTTCGATCTTTCCTCATGCTTTCTAAGGAGTTTGGTGCATATGGAGACACATTCGGGGGAATCTGTAGAGGTTTGTTGAATGATAGTTCTCATAAAAAATGTAAGAATATAAACTGGCTATAAGTAATGGTTATGGCCTATCTTTTTGCTGTCAGGCAAGACCTCCAATTTTTTGTGAAATCTATTCAATTTCTTATCTTTCCTATTGTACATTGTTTTATATATGTTTTAATTGATCGCATATTTATGATTGCATGTTGGGGACAATTATAGTGGCTACATTGGAAATTCCATTATATGTGACCCCGAACTTCTAGCTGGTTAGGTTAGGAGTAGGTCTAATTGCATTTTAGTTTACCTGCATCCTGCATTCGTTTCCTACAGTTTGTCTTATGCATTTTATTTTTTGTTTCACATCATGTTTCTCTTTATTCATTTCCTGTCTTGTTTTCTGGTTGTGTTTCCTTGTTATGCATTGTCTTTCCTTTCTTCTTGTGAGACCGTGCATGAATATGCTCTGTTGTGTCAAAGGGAAAGTGGAAAAATAAAAAAGGACTTTGTAACACTGCAACATTTGGCTAACTCTCTGTCCTTCTTCCTTGTCTTGGTTACATCTTTTGGTCGATGATGTTCCAACGGAAAATATGATCCTTGCATTAAGAAAGCCTTGTTTTGAACCATGACCTCCATGTCTATTCTGGAAACCTCATGCCTGCACTCGACTTTTTTATGTTTTGGTGTTTTGAGGCTAATCAAATCAATTAGAGAAGGACAAGGGGAAAATCTAAATGAGCAAACCAATATCATAGGTCTTATATATGCTTCTTTGAAGGGAAAACCTCTTCTCCTCTCAATAAGTCAGGATATCTCTTCCACCCATGAAATAAATAAGTGTCGATTCACAATCCTATACAAAATAGATAAATAAAGGTGAAAGAAGAGAAAGACTTCGTGCGCAGAGAGGTGAAGCAAGAAACTCTTTCGAGGTAATTTTCAGGATCGTTGGTAGTGGAGAAATGTTTGTGTTCCTGAAGTGGTTCTGTCGGGGTACCATTGAGACCTGCTAGCAGCGTAGCAGCACCAGAGATGAAAAAACTATACTATGAAAATCTAAATCTCACAAACTTCATTACCCTATCCCGATTTAAAACATTGTGTGTTAGTTGGTCTTATGTTTGTGTTTAACCAAGTAAAGGAATGAAGGGGACTATGTTTATGCACAGGGTAAGTGGGGAAGCCATGGTATTCTGAACGATGAATCAATACTTCCTGAAGAACTAGACCATGCACGAAAGAATTGACCAAGGCAAAGAAGTTGAAGTTTTACTAGTTTTGTTTCGCTACGACAAAGACCCTCCAACATTTTGCGTACACTCGAATTTTGGAGCCTACTATGGATCTTTTGATCTGTCGTTCCATAGTCACTTCTTGTTCGGCTAATGCTTTTGAGCTCCCTTCTTGGATTGGAAGTGTCAAAGTCACTTGCTCACACATGCTTAGTTCATAAGAAGTGCATGAGTGCATTCTTTTATGAAATCTTGGACAATCACAACATGTTCCATCAAGACTTTGCATGTGCGATCTTCAATCCATGTTGACAGTCAATGTGCACTGACAATGACAGTTTCTCACATTCTAGTTGCGTTTGTACTTCCCTTTTGGTGAGTTTTGCAAACTGTCTCTCTCGCACACCTTTATTTTCACGCGTGTATTTTTCATGTTTTCAGTTGTCACTTTAGCTTGTTTTCACTTTAATTAGTGTATTTTCATGATTCTTTTCTCTATCATGTGTTAATTTCACCGTTGTTCACATATCGGAAGAGTCATTCGCACTAGCAATTGTCGTATCTTCACATGTTAGCTGTCGCACAATGTATCTATGCTTGTTTTGGTGGTTTCAAGGGGTTTTATTTGTGTGAATGAGTTGGTCTAACCATGTAAACATTAATCTCACTTGTTCCAAATTTTAATCACTATCGCACAAGTGTCGTCACGGCCATCACAAAGTGTACCTTGAGTGTCTCACTTGTCGTAAAGTCATCGCAAAGTCGTCGTATTAAAGGAAATATGTTTTTAACGTGTTCAGGATGATCTATGTTGTTGTGTTGTAAAAGTGTTTCAAGTGTGTGATCACATTCAAGTCATATCACTGTTCACAACAGTCTCTTCGGTCCCACACTTAGCCAAATTTCAGAAAATTCCTAGCAACCTAACCTCATCCATCCATCCTGAACTGCGCATTGTGCAGTCTCAGCCCTCAAGCAGTGTCCTTGTCACTTGGCACTGCACAATATGCAGTCTCTGCCTCCCATAACTATGCATTTTAAAACTTTAGTGCTCAAACCCTGACCTTGGCTCTTAGAATTGCGCAATTCCTCCTCCCAACCTGGCCTTAACTGCGCATTGCGCAGTCTCTAGCCTCAAGCTCATCCTTGCGCTCTTGAAGTGCGCAATGTCCTAGCCTCCCTTGTCTCCTAGAACTGCACATTGTGCTCACCTAGTGCTTATCCCCTCAACCTATCACACTGATCTCCAGAATTGCGCAGTTTTCTCCCTCAGCTCGACCTGAACTACTCACTATGTAGTCTCAAGGCTCAAGTGCTCCAGATAGTTTGAGAAATGAGACCAAAGGAAGTGATAAAATAATAAGAACTAAAAAATTTCCGAGCAGGTCACCCATCACAATACTATTCTAGCCCAAGCACGCTTAATTGTATGGTTCTCCTAAGCCTTGATGCATTATTGTTGGTGCAATCCAAGTTGTAAGAAATGAAACTTAGTGGAAAAAAGGAATATATCACAATGTAAAAATGGCTAGGAATATGACACATTATGTAAGATAAATATAAGAGAACAACATAAAAGGAACAAAACTATTTTTATTGAATGCAAAATATAGCATAAGACTACATTAGGACAAAAAACTTGCTTTACTCCATGGTGAAGTCTCGTATTTATACTTTTTATGGGGATATTTCATCGAGAGCCATGCCTCTCATTACATTTAAAATATGGTGGGTAAATACCATGGTTTACAAAATCCATGGGTGAATACCATGGGAAAATATCATAACTTAAGATACCATGGGTAAATATATACAGACCATGGTTTACAAAATCCATGGGTGAATACCATGGGTAAGTATTATAATTAAGATTATAAAATTGAAATCATCGTGCGATTAGATTATCACTTTAATATTTTATTTATTATCATGAATTATCCATGGTTTTAACAAACATTGATATAGAAATAAATATTAATTGCGGTAATTATTTTCCACCTGGATCAATCCTCCCTCCTTAAGAAGAAACAGTCATTATTAGGTAAACTTCCCTTCGAGTAAGGCTTTGTTGAATAGGTGCATAAATGTGGGTTTGTGGATGACCCAAAACTAAGTGTTGTTGAAGATAAGGGTTTTCCATGGTTGACTCATAACCATGGTTTTGTGGATGACTGTTATAGACATTTTTGTGCCTTACAGCATTGAGCATGAAATGTCCATAATCCAAGGGATCCAAAGTCCCTAAAAGAGTTGTTCCTACCCCTAAAGGAACAAGGTCAACAAAAGACAGCTTCTCCCAGAAGTTCTCCACCAAAAACAACTCAGAAATGGTCAAATCAGGATCAATTCAATGGCTCCACTAGCTGCCTGCGTTGAAATGCAGAGGTTACACTGGCTAGTTGCACTGCAACGCAGGTAGAAGCACTACCAGGGTGCGCTGAGCGGGAAATGACAAATGGCAAGTTCATTCAACGAGGTGGAAAGACCCTGGAAGCTTCCAGAATCTTCCTCAATGACACTTGCCTCAATGAATTCGACCAAGTGATGAGTAAGAGGTTCTCAACCTCCAAGTGGAAACAAGAACTGACAGAGAGAAGCCACAAGTCAAAACATGAGCTGACTCATCCTCTCTGCTCACATCTATATATGGATCTCTCACCCAGAGGTTCAGGAGGCTGGAATTTTGTACTTTGCAGAGAATTGCTGTTGGTTTGAGATTGAGATTAGTACATTGGGTGATTTATGCTTTGTTGGAGGAGAGGAAGGGATTCCTTTGCTGGGAGGTAGATGCTGGATCGGGACTCACTTGGTTGTATCTCCTCTTGAACCTTGTTATCATATCAATAAAGCTATTTGAGTTTCTCCTATATGCTTGTATTTCAATGATGTTTTGTTATATTTGCATATTTAGTTTACATCTGATCCTAAACTAGTTATGAATGTGAATCTATGTCTTTTGTGTAGTTTTCCTCTCTTGTGATCTTGCAGGAACTGGGTGAAGCTGGACCAGTGAAAGAGCAGGCAGCAGGAAGCGAACAAAAGAGAGAGTGATTGGATCGACAAACTAGCGGAAGACACCGGTTAGTTACATCCTTCTTTCTCTATTTACATCTCATAAAGAAGAATACTCAGATAGTTTTCCTTGTTTGTTGCTAAGGCACTATCACCTCTTAGAGTGGGATAGGGGCATTCCGAATTGGATACTTTTCCCAACAACAAATTGGCGACTCCGCTGGGGAGAGTATCTTGTTAGTTTACTTGTGTTTCTATTGCTATTCATTTCATAAACTCAAGAGTGCCGAATCGAACTGCATTTGCCATCTACAAATGCAAAGTAGAGATCAGCTACTCTAGTCCACTCACTGGGCCTGTTTATGATCTGAACAGCTGATCCACAAGTGCTCTAACAGCCCTTTGTGATAGATCTTAGTCCTCCTATAAATCATCCTTCTAATTGTACCTAATTGATAGCTTTTATCCGGCCAAAAACTGTAGATTAAACTGCAAACCGTAACCCAGAACCCAGAAACAACTCTCGTTTCTGCTTCAGCACAGACCCTGTGAAGAGGTTCTGCATTTCAACGCAGGTCCCGTGAAGGCTACCTGCGCTGAAGTTCAGTTTCTCTGTGTTGAGGGTGCGCTGATCAGTCTTTGCCTTGTGCAGCTGTGGTTCCCTGCTTCCTTTTGCTCAGTTTTATCTCTGTTTTTTGCAGCCTGTTATCAGTCAGTGTACCTATCTGAAACCCCTTTTCTTTGCCTCAATTCCGCCTCAGTTGTATAAAGAAACTGTATTTGTTCTTTTTGTATTTGTTACATCATTTGCAGTTTCCCATTACAAAAGTAAACTAATCATACTGTCGCCCTTAGATCTAGACCTGTCGTAAGTGTCGTTTTGATCTTAGGAGTGAGTTTGTTTGCTGTTCACAGTTGATTTAGCTTCTACTTTTGTCTTTTGGTTTGAATTTATGCATTTCAAGTGTCGAAACAAGTAAATCATAAAGTGTCGTAATCGTCTTTTTGATTTCGAAAAAGGAACTTGTTTGTGTTTTTCACTTGAAATCGAATTCAAATACATCTTTTTAGGCATCAATATTAAGAAAGTGAAAACAAATACATGCATATGTGCATTTGCATTTTGACAGTTTGTATGTTGATTTAGGGAAAAGTGCATTACTGTGTGCTCTATGCTCTTTGAGAAAAGATGGTGTCTTTCTTTTCCCCTTGTAGCTAGGATTTTCATTGTTGAAAAGATATAAAAGCTTGCTTATCATCTTTAGACTGCATTTAGGAATTGTATCATACATCTCGTGGTGATCCAAAAAGGAAAACTTCTAAGAAAGATCAACCTAAAATAAATTGAATGAACTTAACAACGCTTTGTAACATAACGCACAACATAGAGGTCTAGGCTAGAGACGTGTTCCGGCGTCGTAAAACCTGGTCACTGGTCGCCTCGCTGATGGTTGGGTGATTCCTCCTGAGAGACGATAAGTGCCAGTACGGATTGTGCTCCCACGTACCGTCGAGTATATATTGGGAGACCCCTATAGGAATATAACCTTTATCCATAGGAAGTCGTGTCGGCTGCCCTACTGATCGCAATGCACTGAACACAGCATTCAGGAAGATTGACCGCCCGTACCCTAAAAAGTATTTTGCGGTTTTGCGAAAAGTTTGGCACACCCTCTACCTAGAACTCCAGAGCAGTTCCTTTTGGCCTTTTTCAAACTCTATAACGGAAAAAGTCCATCCGAGCATTTGTCACTTCGGGCTCGTTAAAACATCGAAGGAGACTAGAGTCATCTTTAGCTTTTTCTCGACTCTTTAAAATTGAAAAAGCAAGTTGTGTCTAAAGCGTCTAAAAATTCATTTAATTCGGAAACACACTTTCGCCTTTTTTATTTTGGTTGATCGAGTAATCTGCAATCATGGAAGAAAGTCAATTGAAACCCCGTCGTTCGCGGAGGCTTACGAGTCAACCGTCTTTGTCTCCGGAATCGAAAACAGTACGGACAAAGCGAACTCGTTTAACCGGTTCGAAATCTCCTATCAAAGTTAGAACAAGTGTTTCAACAACATCCGAGATTCCGGTTACTCCAAACATTTCTGGAAACCCTGCCTCTACAGAAGAAGTTCAACAGCCACAGAGGGACAGTGATACTGATCCTAGTCTGAGAGTAAGCACTTGTGTTACTGAACCAGTTCCATCAGCAACCGGTTCGGAGAGTCTTGCTCCTCAAACATCTGTCGCTGTCGATTCAACCCCTTCTTTGGCACCAGAAATATTTTACGGACCTGACGGTCTTCCCCTTCCACCTGGTTTGATTGCGATAGAGGAAATCGTAGAAGATCCGCAAGCAAGTACTCCAACACATTTTGGAGTCGGGGTCACTCTATTTCCTGCGACATCAGAAGTTAGTTTACCACCAGTGGAAGTTCCTGTAGAATCGCTAGGTAATCTTTTGGATAGACTCAAAATGTCTGAACAACCGTCAACATCTAGGACTGTGTCAAATGACACAGCGACGGCAGAACTCCCTGCCATCACTCCGACAATGTTTGCCGGCATACCATCTGTCCCGACTAGCTCACAACCGCTAGAAGGAGTCCATCCAGGGACTATTTCGACAGTGTGGTCCGTTCCTGTTTGTTCCTCCGGAATAATATCCGGCAACTCTTATGTTGAGACTCGACAAATTGATCCATTTGGAAGTCAATTTGGGCCATCCAGTCCCCAAGGGCAAACAATCCCCTTGAGTTCCGGATTACCACCGTATGGGGGGCAGTATGCCCTTTCATTACCCCCTCCGGGAGGATATCCGTACGGGAGTTCTCAACAGTATTCAGGTTATACTGGAGTTACGACAAGTGGTTGGGTACCTATGCTACCCCAACAACCAAGAGTTGTGTATTCTATGCAACAATGTGTACCTATGTCGAACATCCCGACAACACCAGCTATTGTAACAGTGTCACAAGTTCAAACGATGCCTGTTGTATGTCAACCTCAGATTTCTCAGGTTGTAATGCAACAGCCCCTTGACCCTGTGACTCAACCACAATCGCCAACTGGTGGGACGACACAGGTCCAAACGGGTACAATTACCCCACATCTTGGTCCGACGGTTAGTATAGCACAACAGAGCATGGCTTCACAACCATGGCTGGTGCAATACCAACAACCACAATTCCAACAAGTGTACCAAGGTTCTGAGCAGCAGATCTTTGCGAACAGTGGACAACCGTACATTCAAAACGGTCAAAATCAACCACTTTACAGTGGTCAAGTCCACCAACCGTATCAGTCATACCAACATCAATTACATTATGCTGGTATGCAAAGGCCAACTGCTCAGGCAATTCCATCGTACCCTGGGTATGCTTCACCTAATCTGAATCAACAGTTACCATTCATGGCAACTTTAGAGTTACCTGATTTACACCGGTTAACAAACGATCCAATTGCTTACGCCCCTTGGTGGCCAGCGATTCCTCACAAACTTCCATCAGACATTCCTAAATTCAATGGAAATCCAGGTGAAGACCCATCGAATCACGTGATGACATTTCATCTATGGTGTTCATCAAACACCCTAAACGATGATTCGATAAGGCTTCGCCTTTTTCAGAGGACATTAATGGGTCCAGCGGCGAAATGGTATATTGAATTGCCTAGAGCTTCGTTCGACAATTTCAGCACCTTAGCCACGACTTTCTTAACCCATTTTCAATTACCGATAAGGTATGAAACGGGAACGGAAATCTTAACCAACTTCAAACAGACAACGGCCACTCACATATCTGATCATATACATGAGTGGCGACGTCGTCGTAGGATGGTAAAAACGTACGTTCCCGATCAGCTATTAGCTGAATGGTTTATCAAGTCGTTACTTCCTGCCATAACGGAAGATGTGGCAAAGGGGGAGTCGTAACGGAAGAGCAAGTTATCGCTCGTGCTCAATATCTAGACTTGGTCTATACTCAGTCTGGCACGCTCTACGACAAAATACCTGACGCCCCTAGACCGGAATTCTCAATTCCTCCTCCTCCTAAATCAAATAATGACTCTCATGCCGGCGATGGCGTGATTGGCACGACAAACGCGAAATCGACAAAGGCTTCGTCCAAGAAAGCCCGTAAGATTTCAGATCAAAATGCAAAAGATGAAATTCTTGCTTCGGAAGTAAATGCCGTATCAGCAGATAAAGGCAAAGAAACCAAACAACCAGGAAGCAAGAAGAAACAAAGCAAAGGGAAGAAGAAGAAACAAGGAGAGTCATCTCCTGAAAAAACTTCTTCAAACCCTCCTGGAAATAGGAAACCACCCTCCACGGGATGTCACATATGTGATGAGGATCATTGGACCTCACAATGTCCATACAAAGCTGAGCTTAAAAGATTCTTTAAGAGTTCGCAAACCTCAGCTGTGTTAACTGATCTGTTTCCAAATCCAGGCACAAATCTGGTTGATAGTGGAAATGCTTCCCCGTCGCAAGTGCTAATGTTGTCGATTTCAAAGCAACAAAATGATGCTTTGATTTCGACAAGGAACAAAGATTACGGGAATCCGCAACTGTCGAACGATAAAGGTAAAGATCAACCGAGTAGTTCGACAACAACTTTGACAGAAGTTGTACCACCCATCATTCCTGAATTAACAATAAAACCGCCAAAGGGAGTAGTACACAAGTCGACATTTAATCCTCGCGCCAGAGCAGCGCAGCATTATAACATAGTGGAAGATTTGGCCCAATCACCATCCGCTATGTCGACTCTTGAAGTACTACAAAATTGTCCATCCCAAAGGCAGGCTTTGTTATCGGCCATTGGTGGGGTTGATCCTAAGGATTCCAATCTTGTATCCTTCGACCACAAAGGATACGATCCTCAGTTACCAGCTCAACTAGCTTTCCTTATTCAAGTGAAAGCCCTCAACAAAACTGTTCACCGAACAATTATTGATGAGGGGGCATCTACATGTATTATGTCGATGAGTTGCTGGAAAACTTTAGGATCTCCAACCTTGTCACGATCTTCGACGACATTAAAAGCATTCGACGGAAGGACATATACCCCATATGGTATCCTAAATAACTTGAAGGTTGAACTAGAGGGAAAAACAGTAGAAATAGATGTTGAAGTCATCGATGGGAATCTTGATTACAACATCCTACTAGGAAGACCATGGATATATGCCATGGCAGCTGTTGTGTCGACCTATTTCAGAAAGATCGCATTCCCTTTTCAAGGGGGGATTACGATCGTCGACCAACAAAACTTCCTCCCCAATGGTTCACAAGTTACAGGAAGCATTCCCATGATCCATGGAAGCCCCCATTCGCTTCAGAATATTGAAGTAGGCCTACTAAAAGATCCCATATTGATGGGAACTTTCACTCTTCCACCTCCAATTGATTTGGCGGAAGTAGCGTCGATAGGTACCTGCAATATGATATCTTCCACGAAGATCTCAGAAGACGATATCAACATGGATCATGCAATGGTTTTGCCCCCGAGCCCAATAGAAATATTGTAGCAATCAATGTTTCAGGCATGGGAGGCGAACCCAAATCAACGCTCATCAAGTGTTTGGGTAGATAGGTCTAGAGAATATGGTACCCCTTTAGATCCTTGGTCGAGAGTGCATGGAACCGACGAAGGAATTCTACAGTCAATGTTGATTGAAGGGGCACCATGGAATGATTGCCACCATCGTTCAGTCTTTGAATTCCTATCAAATACTGTAAATACGGTGGATTCCGAGCGAAACTTATCCAATATTGAAGAGACTATAGCCATAAATATCTCGACTAAAACAAATGTTGTAGAGAATATTTATGTCGGCAAAGGTTGTTCTCCTTCAGAACTGGAAATATATAACGCTCTTTTTTGCGAGTTCAGAGATGTCTTTGCTTGGTCATATGATGAGATGCCAGACATTGACTCGAGTATCGTTGAAAATGAAATTAAGATGTATCCGGATGTCAAACCAGTACGACAACGGCTCAGGCAGGTGCACCCCAAGAAAGCCGCTGCCATTAAGGCAGAAGTTGAAAAACTTCTCCATGCTGGTTTCATCTACCCGGTTCCTCTAACCGATTGGGTATCGAATATTGTCCCTGTTATGAAGAAACAAGGGACAATTAGAGTGTGTGTCGATTATAGGGATGTAAACCAAGCTTGTCCGAAAGACAACTACCCTACACCCTTCATCGACCAGATAATTGATGAATGCGCCAGATGTGAAATATTTTCATTCATGGATGGATTTTCCGGGTATAATCAAATAAATATCTGCCCACAGGACCAGTCAAAGACTGCATTCATTTTTCCATGGGGCACATTCGCATATCGAAAATTACCCTTTGGTTTAAAGAACGCAGGGGCGACGTTTCAGAGGGCAATGAATTATGCCTTCCATGACATCAAGAACATCGTTCAACCATACCTCGACGACCTTCCAGCTCATTCGCGAAAGCGGACTGATCATCCGCAGCATTTAAGAGCGATATTTCTACGTTGCCGACACTACAAGATACGACTCAATCCGCACAAATGTGTATTTTGCGTCAGTTTTGGTCGTTTACTTGGCTTTGTAGTCTCCAAGGATGGGATTCGTCTCGACCCTTGCAAGGTCCAGGCAATCATCAATTTGCCTCCACCTTCAAATTTGCTTCAGATTCAGAAACTCCAAGGGAAAGCAAACTTTCTGAGGAGGTTCATTCCAAATTACGCAGAACTTGCTAAAGGTTATACACGTCTTTTGAAAAAGGAGGTACCCTTCGTTTGGGATCAGGTTGCGCAAGCTTCCTTTGATGCTTTAAAGGATTCCTTAATAAAAGCATCATTAATGTACGCCCCCGATTATCAAAGAGATTTTAACCTGTATCTGGCTGCAGCAGATACAACCATTGCAATGGTTTTAGTTCAAGAAGTCGACGGAATTGAACATCCTATATATTATTTAAGTAGAAACTTAAATGATACAGAAAGCAAATATTCTTATGTTGAAAAACTAGCGCTTGCAGCTGTTCAAGCGATGCAAAGATTTCGACACTATGTCCTCTTTCGGAAAACTACCATTCTGTCAGATTGCAACCCCATGACTTATATATTGTCGTGACAGTTGCTGGGGGGCAAATATTCAAAATGGATAGCAATCCTTCAAGAGTTTGATCTAGAATTTGTAAAATCCAAATCAAAGAAAGCTCTAGTTTTCGCAGAATTATTGTGCAATCTCCCATCGTCGTCCAACGATGAAACATCCAAAGAATCAATCGTGGACGAGAATTTGTTTCTGATATCTACAAGCAATGAGTGGTATGGAGATATAATAATTTATCTCCAAACCCAAAAGTTCAGGCCTAACACCTCTCACTCTGAACAAAAACGTATACGATACCAATCAAAAGACTACATGATCGTCGATGATACGCTTTACCGTCGTGGTATCGATACAGTTCTGAGGAGGTGCCTCACCCATGAGGAGGCCGAAAAAGTCCTGAATGAGTGTCATTCAGGCGCATGTGGGGGGCATCAATCTAGATATGCTACAACACAAAAAATCTTACGAGCAGGATACTTCTGGCCAACTATGTTCAAAGATTGCATAACCGCAGTCAGAAGTTGCCATGCTTGTCAAATTTTTGATAGCAAAACCAGAAAACCACTCGCACCTTTACAGCCAATAGTAGTTGTTGGGCCTTTCGCCAAATGGGGCATCGATTTCATGACATGTAACCCCACCTCGACCGGGGGGCATGGGTATATTATAGTCGTCGTTGACTATTTTACCAAATGGGTCGAGGCGATGCCTACATTAGATAACACTGGTGAAACAGCTGCCCTTTTCTTTTCAATCATGTAGTCGCCAGATTCGGCGTACCACAGGCTATAGTTAGGAATCATGGATCGCATTTTCGCAATCACATGATGGTTGAATTAGCTACCAAGCTAGGGCTATCTCACGACAGCTCTACCCCGTATTATCTGCAAGCCAACGGACAAGTTGAAGCGATCAACAAGGTCCTGAAGCGTATGTTGCAAAGGATGATCGGAGTTCACAAAAGAAGGTGGCACCTAATCCTGTACTCAGCCTTGTGGGCTTACCGAACATCAGTAAGGAATGCGACCGGGTTCACACCTTTCCAACTGGTATATGGCCTGGAAGCAGTCTTACCAGTCCAGTGCGAAATCTCGTCTCTTAAACTCGCAATCGATCTCCTCCCCGAAACTTCAGAGGAAGAGGTCCGTTTCTTGGAATTAATCCAATTGGATGAAACCCGTCGTGATGCCGCTTTGGCTAACGAAGCCCATAAGAAACGAGTCAAGGCGCAGTTCGACAAAAATGTCAAACCCCGTGTCTTCTCAGAAGGTGACTTGGTCTTGCTTTACGACCAAGAATCCGATAAATTGGGAGCAGGTAAATTTAATTCTTTATGGATGGGCCCCTATATTGTTAAACGAGTGTTAGCAAAAGGAGCCTACGAGTTAATGGATTATGACGGAATTCCACTGGCGCAACCTCGCAATGGGTTGTACCTTAAGCGTTACTATGCTTAAATAGTAACCAATATGCTTTTGTTGTATTTTGTTTTCGCTAAAGTGGTCGTTCTGGTCGAATAATCCACCTTTTTACATTTATTGCAGATGTCGAACCTTTTGGAGACATGTGTGGGATATGCCGATGGAGCGAGTCGTAGTTCGCGGAACCTGTCCTCCGCAGCCTGGGCCATTTTTGATCCAAGCGACGAGTTAGTAAGTTTCAGAGGTGTATGTATTGGTCAATCAACGAATATCATCACTGAATATAGTGCGTTGATAGAACTTCTCTCTGATACCATCACCCATGGTATACGCCGACTAATCGTCAGGCTAGACTCACAACTCGTAAAACTACAACTCAATGGTATATATTCCGTCCGCAACCCAGCTATTTATCGCATGTTCCTAAGGGTCAAGATTTTGGAAATACAATTTGATTTAATTCAATACCAACATATTTCCAGAAACTTAAACACACTAACCGACTCATTAGCAAACTATGTGTTAGATAGACATTTGCGACATCTATAAAAAGAAACACATCATCAATGTTGTACATATGGATCATATAACTCAACCAGAATAAAACCCCGAAAATCAAAATATATATATATATATAAGCTGTTTATGGTTTACATATAATGTTCTGTAACCAAGACAAAATCGGTCGCACGACCCAAAAACTCAAAAATGCTAGGGGGCACCCTAGTCTAGTGATGCTCATGATAGCACGTCACGGCCTGTGTGATCATGCGTAAGAGACGAGTCCATCGTCTAGGCACACCAGTAGTATGCCGCTACAACTGTAAAGGTAACTCGTCGATCCTCACATCTGGAATGCCGAGAGTAAGGCTCTCAACCTGCTCCTGCACAGCTGTGAAGGTCTCAGCCACATCAAGGTCACGAAGAATAACCCTACCGGCAGCCTCTCCTGCTGGGGCAGTGGCTGGCGCTCTCGGGCGAACTGCTGGACGAACAGGACCAACATCTGCATGCACACATGAGTTTGATTAAAGTCTTGATAGAATAAAGCACAAGGACATTATGAATAAAAACAGTAAACAATGATATGGTCGAAGATTTTACCAATAGCGCCCCACTGCTCGCCATCTGGCAGTACCAAATCTGGATCACCCTGGAAGTCCATGCCAACATATGGATACTCGGAATAGACCATCTCCTGACGCTCGAACCACCTGAAGAAGGTATCAGAGAAAGAAATCTAAGATTGACCAGCATGCCTAGACATGTGATCAACCCATCTCTGCATGCGTGGTTCAGTAGGAGAAGGCAAGTCGAGTGCAATGTACTGTGGCTGCATCAGTGGTATCTTCTCCAAAGCAAAGGCGGTCAAAATAGAACCAAACCCAAAGTTCTTCAACTTCCCGTCCTTTACCTTGGTCAACTGACTTTTCATCTGAAGAAGTACTGCATCACACCAGTTGAATATTTTCGGTTGGAGGCACTCCAAGGCATGCTGCACATAGGATCTGTTGGCTACATGAAGAGACGCACTACCGGCCATCCTACCAATAGTGTACAGGATAGACCTAAGGGACCTGTCAGAAACCTCACGGATAATGATCTTGCCGTCTTTACTCGGCTGAGATCCTTCCCTGCAATACTGGCGGACGTAATCTCTCACAGAGTCACTCCCTCGGGCCGAACCTGACAAAGAAATGGGGGCACCCCGCCTTGACAAGCCAGTCAAGAAGTAAATGTCTACTGCGGTCAAGGGGATAGATTTGCCCCTAATCTGGAACACTTGGTTGATAGGATCCCAAGCATCGAGCAAATATTGCAGTAGGTTGATCTGCTGTCTCATGCTAGAGATGCGGAAGAACTTCAGCAGGCCACAGTTCCGCAGCGCGTTCACCGTGACAGGATCATGTAGGGCAATCATGTCCTCTTCTTCATGTTCTCGTTCTCGCCATGTAAGGGTCATTTTGCTCCAATATCTCTGAAAAACAAACATGAGAGGAGTTAGATCCTGGATTTGATGAGAAACTGGCAAAAATTTTCATCAAAAACTGTGCAACAAAACTCTTTTTCTGCGCCCAGCGCACCTACCCAGTGTTCCACCTGCGTTGAAGGTCAAACTGCCTTCATGCTGCTTGACATTCAGCGCAGGTTTCGAGTGCACTAGGTGCGCTGATGGCAGAGCGACCCCATCAAACCCCAGGGGCTCAGAAAAACAGGAAATCAAGCACAGAATGCAAAAAGGAAACCATGAAATGAAAGAGCTCAAGTTTAGCTCCTACCTGGTCTAGACGGCGCCGAGAATCGTCCACAGAATCTCCCAAAATAAGCTGATGAAAATCAAGGGGGAAGAGGCACCTCCAAAGCTCCAACAAACCAAGTTCAAAAGAAATGGTAAAATGAGAGGTAAAAACACTTTTTAATTGCTTTTTACGTAGTTCAAAGCGAAATATTAAGGTTTTAATCTCATTTTCAAGCAAATGTTATTCATTTCTAACTAGTTTGATGCAGCAATTGAGGGTACAGTACTATCTTTGAAAAGGGCAAAGCTAGTTATGATCAAAAATCAAAATTAGACCATGTTATCGAGCAGTTTTAGCGCATAGTTCATGCTCGTTAAAAAATAAACATAAAATCGAGCAAGGGTTTCAATCCGCGTTTAAGCTCGTTAAAAAATGAACTACCCTCCGGTAAATAACCACTGCGAATGTAAATTTATCAGCCATTAAAGCCTTGGTCGTGTTTGCACCGTCACCTCCACTTTTCATTGGCCGATTATTCACCTCCATTTGATTGTTTACCCATTTTGAGGAACAGCTGCGAAGAGTGATTTCACTAGCCATCCTTGTGACACTGCCGGGATTGGAGAATTCCAACCTTTACCTGGAATCAGCTGCTAACCCATTTTATCACTCGTTCCTCAAAAGACGAGTCTTCTTTAAGCTCTTTTCATCTGACTCGTAAAATATGAAAAGATTGCTGAGTTTTGGCCTTCCAGCTCGTTAAAGCGACCGGAAGTGCTATCCCTCCTCTAAATTTTAATCTTTTTGGACCTGAGGGATTATTGCACAAAAAGATCGAGCGCTTGTTTTGTTCGGCTCGTTAAAACTATCGAAAATCCATCCCTTCTGTATTGTTTTATACTTTTTTGGACTTAAGGGATTAGATGACGAAAAAGGAACTTTGGAGTTATCTTTACGTACCTTTTCAGACTCTCTAAAATTGAAAAGGACCGAGTTATCTTTGTCGTTAGACTCGTTAAAAAACATTAATAGCGAGAAACTTGTCTTTAGACGAGAACGAGTTTCACTATCGCTAGGCTCGTTAAAACATAGCGATGGGTTTGCCCGAAGGGAAAATCATAGAACAAGCATATGTTATCCTCCTCAAGCTTGACAAAAATAAAGAGGTACTGGTCAGAAATGACTGGGGAAAAATTGGGAAGAAACTCAAAGAACTTATATTGGTAGCAAGTCGCTCTTGAACATGACACTTCCACTCCGTGCCTGAGTCGGGTTGGGTTGTTTCATTCATCGGTCACATCACCATGGTCTCGCCATACCATCCATCTTTGGGGTAAATGCTACCGATCCATCACACAAGTGTCGCCGATATGTTCAAGAGAAGTCATCCAGAGAAGTCAACCGTGTCCCATCCACTACCATACATTATCCTTCATCCTTTCATGACCGCCACCCTGAACCATATATCATCAGATCGTTTTCACCTCCATCAAAATCATTTGCTCCGTTCCGTGTCACTGATGTGGGACACATTAAGGCCCTCCTTTGACAGATTGCTTCTTGTCGACATCAGCTCATTATCCAAGAAGTTAATCTAGGAACACCCCCTTCAGTACTTTGAAGCTTGCATGCCTCAATGGCAAGTTTCTCACTTCTGGCGACAGGTATACATCAATGACCTTCGACCGAAAGATTTTGCGTGGTGTTCGACGCCAAGTCCTTTATTCACACCACGTGAATTGTACTGCATTACCTTGAGGGTCATTATCATTATCGGTGATTCCTCTCGCACTTGTTAACAGTTTACATCATTGACTGGTAATCAAGCGATGTCTTTCCATGTTCGACTTCAGAACATTTCTCACATGGATCGACTTGTACTTAGAGTGAAGATCGAACGAGATTGAAGACCCTGGATCTAGTTTCATCCATCCGGGATGCGATATATATTCAGGAAAAATAAAGACATTGACATGTACAGCATTACAACAGATAATCATCCTACCAAAAGGATGATGATTTCATCAAAATCATCAGTCTACCATCAGACGATTGTCTGTTCTATGTACAAAAAAATGAATTTATAAAGCTGAGCATGGGAATGCCCGCCTCAGCTAGATCATGAAAGCAGTATGAAAAATAATGTATTGTATTGTATCTTATTACAGGTCTCCTCCCAGCATTGGAAGAACTTCGGATCCTCCTAATAAAGCATTTCACCCGATAAACGGCCTCATACTTTAGGGGGCAACTGTTATAGACATTTTTGTGCCTTACAGCATTGAGCATGAAATGTCCATAATCCAAGGGATCCAAAGTCCCTAAAAGAGTTGTTCCTACCCCTAAAGGAACAAGGTCAACAAAAGACAGCTTCTCCCAGAAGTTCTCCACCAAAAACAACTCAGAAATGGTCAAATCAGGATCAATTCAATGGCTCCACTAGCTGCCTGCGTTGAAATGCAGAGGTTACACTGGCTAGTTGCACTGCAACGCAGGTAGAAGCACTACCAGGGTGCGCTGAGCGGGAAATGACAAATGGAAAGTTCATTCAACGAGGTGGAAAGACCCTGGAAGCTTCCAGAATCTTCCTCAATGACACTTGCCTCAATGAATTCGACCAAGTGATGAGTAAGAGGTTCTCAACCTCCAAGTGGAAACAAGAACTGACAGAGAGAAGCCACAAGTCAAAACATGAGCTGACTCATCCTCTCTGCTCACATCTATATATGGATCTCTCACCCAGAGGTTCAGGAGGCTGGAATTTTGTACTTTGCAGAGAATTGCTGTTGGTTTGAGATTGAGATTAGTACATTGGGTGATTTATGCTTTGTTGGAGGAGAGGAAGGGATTCCTTTGCTGGGAGGTAGATGCTGGATCGGGACTCACTTGGTTGTATCTCCTCTTGAACCTTGTTATCATATCAATAAAGCTATTTGAGTTTCTCCTATATGCTTGTATTTCAATGATGTTTTGTTATATTTGCATATTTAGTTTACATCTGATCCTAAACTAGTTATGAATGTGAATCTATGTCTTTTGTGTAGTTTTCCTCTCTTGTGATCTTGCAGGAACTGGGTGAAGCTGGACCAGTGAAAGAGCAGGCAGCAGGAAGCGAACAAAAGAGAGAGTGATTGGATCAACAAACTAGCGGAAGACACCGGTTAGTTACATCCTTCTTTCTCTATTTACATCTCATAAAGAAGAATACTCAGATAGTTTTCCTTGTTTGTTGCTAAGGCACTATCACCTCTTAGAGTGGGATAGGGGCATTCCGAATTGGATACTTTTCCCAACAACAATGACCCTTAACCATGATGAATAAATATTCGAGGATATAGAAACCCTATAATTCTTGTAGGCCAACCGTGATGTTAATAGTGTGTGGCCTAGAAAATGGACTTGGATGACAAGGGTTTTGTCTGGTTAACCCATATCTGTGCTGAGATAACTTGCTTGTTGATCCGCCTCCTAGAGATCTGGTGGCTTATATTTGTAAATTTTCACCATCCAATGAGATGTTCTAAAGGCTTCTGTCATCTCACTCCTTTGTTGTGTAAGTGCTTCCTCGAGCAAAAATTTAACATGATCTCCTACTCTGTCATTTTTCTTTTTTTTCTGCCATGTGAGGTTGTCGACATCAGTGAGAATGATCTTGCAAAGGTTGCAGTATTTCAAGTCCCATCTCCTTGTGCCTTGACCTCATTCAGGAGATGCTTATAAAAATAGACAAGAGTAGCCCCGACCTGATACCACTTGTTGGGTATCACGATTGACGTTAGACCAAAACCCGCAGGTGTTAGTCAACGATTGCATCACCAGAGATAAGGATGCACGAGAGGTAGTTAGTCCATGCCGGGAAACACACTAGGAGCGTTGGTTTATCCAATTTCCAACAATCTCCCCCTAACATGAGCTGGGTGTGTATCGAACTCGTGACTTACGCTCTGATACCACTGATCCAGATAGTCTGAGCAATGAGACCAACAAAAGTTATAGAATAATAAGAACTAAAAAAATTTGAGTAGGTCACCCATCACAATACTATTCTAGCCCAAGCACGCTTAATTCTAGGGTTATCCTAAGCCTTGATAAATTATTGTTGGTGCAATCCAAGTTGTAAGAAATGAAACACCCATCACAATACTATTCTAGCCCAAGCACGCTTAATTGTAGGGTTATCTTAAGCCTTGATAAATTATTATTGGTGCAATCCAAGTTGTAAGAAATGAAACTTAGCAGATAAAAAAAAGAATATATCATAATGTCAAAATGTCTAGGAATATGACACATTATGTAAGAGAAATATAAGAGAACAACATAAAAGGAACGAAACTATTTTTATTAAATGCGAAATATAGCATAAGACTACATTAGGACAAAAATCTTGCTTTACTCCATGGTGAAGTCTCGTATTTATACTTTTTACAAGGATCTTTCACCGAGATCCATGCCTCTCATTACATTTCAAATACCATGGTTTACAAAATCCATGGGTTAATACCATGGGCGAATATCATAAATTAAGATACCATGGGTAAATATATACAATACCATGGTTTACAAAATCCATGGGTGAAGACCATATGTAAGTATTATAATTAAAATGATAAAATTGAAATCATCGTGCGATTAGATTTTCACTTTAATATTATTATTTATTTATTTATTATCATGAGTCATCCATGGTTTTAAAAAACATTGATATAGAAATAACTATTAATTGTGGTAATTATTTTCCACCTGGATCATCAAGGCTCCCCTTGACTGCTTGAACTGCGCAAATGCGTAGTCACTGAGCCCTTTTCCCAGCCTTCCATCCAGTTCTGGCTCAGTAAATGGATCAATATGCACAATATTAGACTAGGGGGTTTTTGGATTGATGTCATCTCGTCATGAGTGAATTGCAGAAGCAAGTACCTTATCATGCCATGGAAAGATGATGAAGAGGGAGATCAAGGAGGACATGCTAGAAGAGACATATGGATTTGAAGAGATAATATGATCATTAGGCGAGAAGACAAAGGAACACTAGACTATAACAGAAGATGAAGATGAAGATCACATGGAAGACTCCTCATCTTCAATTCATAAGGAGGAGGAAGGAGAAGAACATGTACCATCTGTTAGCACTCTGTAATTTAATAAGGCTGAGAAATAACTGTAGAGGTAACCGCAAAACCACTTTGGAAGTTGGGATCTAGCCTTGCCATCTTCAGAGAGGGATCTCTCTGTCATATTTAGATATGTTTGGTTTCATATATTAGGCTAGTTATGAAAGTTCAGAGTTTGGTTTATGAATTGGTTTGGTTGGAATAGAAAGGGAATAGCCATTGGGCAATGGAGTCTACAATATTAACATGGATCTGTCTCATATTTTCAAAGGAGTTTCACAGGGCAAGATAACTGAACTAACTGAATCTTTTAGATTTAAATGAAATGTAATAGAAGAAAAGAAATAGGTTCAATTAAATAAAAGAGCAGTTAATAATTCTTTATATCAATCTCAGGAGAAAACATTTAAATTATCCACAGCTAGAATTGGAGTGTATCTTTCAACAAATTCTGTTCATCAAATTTCCATAAAATAATTCAAATTTAAGAACACATAAGTATGGAAACAAAAGAAATAAACACATATACAGTGAGAGAAGCACTTGACCAAATAGTCCAAGACATGAATCCTGTGAAGACTGTACTTTTTATTACTGATAAGTCCATCGAGGCTTGAAAAATATATAATAGATTTATTCTACACAAAAACCAACATCTCTGTTGGGCATGGAATCCCCCCACAGCATGTTTTGGGGCTCAAAGCCCAAGTTTTGAGTAATATTGTTGTAAATACTCCGCGAATTGCGGGCGCAGAGCGCGAATTATGTTAGAGTCATAGGACTGTCCTCCCTAAGTTTTGAATGCAGTGTCGGCCTACCCATGGTCCACGAACCATGGGACTGTATAAATAGAGAGAGGCTCTAAGTTGTAAAGTAACTAATGAAAGGAATAGAATGGATGGATAGAATATGATAGCAAAGCATAGAGCAAGAGTCTATCTTGGGTCATAGTAGTAGGAAAAGGCTCTGCAACTGAGTGCACAAAAGGCCTAGTAAAGTCCGTAACTGAGTGCACAGACCCCTGCAACTGAGTGCGCAGGGTAGAGTTGAGCCTGTAACAGAAGGAAGAACATAATAAAGAGAAGTTTTATCTAAATCTTGTGTATTTGTTCCTGAGTTATTACATGTTTGATATTACTTGCAATTATACTGTTTATTTACTGCCCGCACTTATATGAATTGTGAATATTGTTAAGTATAACTAAAAGTGTATAAATAAGTTCAGTTAATCACATAATATTGGGTTGCGAGTAAGGACCTGGGTAATAACACTAATTGAGCCCCAAGTAGGGTTGCACAAAGGCAACATCTCAGGATGTGAGGTACGCGTAAGTGCGCGTAGCGATGTGTGCGCAGGGTCGAACCACAGACCACTTGAAATCATCAGAGATATCCAGGGTGCAAAAACCTGGTTCTATCACCCCTCCCATACTACCTCGGGTGAGACCTCAGTTTGCACTCCACGGACTGTTGCTGAAAGGGCTAGTAGTACCGAGATTTGTTTGGACAAATCACCTCTAAACCTGGGTAAGGCCCCAACAAGCCAACAAATGGTTCTATTGTCGGGACCAGGATCTGCATAAGGGATGTTTGATATCGTGTCACTAGAATCCAACAAAGAAATAAATTGAAGGGTGGGACAGGAAGATTCACGAGTTCACGGCGCAGGAAAACAGGAATCCGCGAGTATCAAAGGAACAATGGTTAGAGTGCTACTTATATACATAAATCCATGAAATTTTCTTTGCATCCTTCCCCTCTGAGTTGTATAAGTGGATCCCGAAGCTAGCAGATAATCAGGGAAGGTGTAGGCTCAACAAACTGATTGTGTGGACTCTGGAATCGGTGCACAAACTAGAAGCGTCAAAAGATAAGATCATGGTAGATACGACCGTCAGCTATAGCGAGGAAGAACGTCGCTTCCTCAGGGGACAACGAGCTTATGCTATTGTGTGAAAAGCGGGTTATGCGAATAAATTGATGTTTGGGACTAGGTGAAGTGGGAGGATATATAGAAATGAATGTAGCGTAGAGATAGAAAATAGCCCCTTGATTTCGTCGCGACGGGAAAGTGAGGAAGAGCTCGCGAAAGTTTCTTCAAGAACCATGATCAGTCTTATAAGGCAGCGAATTCCACGCATACCACCCCCACCTACACTAGTTTCACTAGTTTCACCATCGTCACCCCCATCTCCACCCACACCACCTCCACCACCACCACAGTTCAACATGGCAAGCGCGATGAAACTGCCGATATTCAGAGGAGTAGGGAATGAAGATCCGAACCAATTCTGGTTCATACTAAAGGTTGTATGAGAAGCACAAGAAGTCATGGATGACAACATAAAGAAGACAACGCTGGTAAGCGCGTTTCCGGATCGTGCACTAACGTGGTACATTAAGCACTATAATGACCATCCAAACGTAGGGATCGTAGATATATAGGCTGCACTAAACAGGGAATTTAGCAGGCCAAAATCAGAGACACAATTGATTATCAGGTTTAAGGAAATCATGATGCTTCCAGGCGAGACCCCATGGGATCTGGACAAGATATTGAAGAGTATGATTCGCGAAGCCAACATGACCTTGACGGATGGACAACACTGCGCATGGTTTGTAGCGTCACTAACACCACATTTAAGGATGACGTTGTCACAACAAAAGCTGTCTACCCAGGCCGAAGATTTAGAGATTGCAATGAGATTGCATGAGACCCAAATACAAGATCCTGGTCTGGGAATCCAACAAATCCACGCGCAGCTGCAAATTTTTTTGTTTGGAAATGCAGAGTTTGAAAGAAGACATGACAACTCGGCCAGAGGCGTGCAAGGAGGTATGGTGCATAAAATGCAAAGGCTAGGGGCATGACAAGGACCACTGTCTAGTTTTCGAAAATTACTTGGCGGGAGGAGGGTCGATGCCGTTAAGACTAGAGGCACAAGCAGGACCAAGCGCGGCGCCTGTACTATGGTGCACAATTTTCTAGATAGGAGGAAAACACTCTACAAATAACTCTCACCTATTACATAAGTATACGCAGATGTCTCAACAGTTGTTCTGTAATTTCTGCAGGTCGATAGGCCATGATGAGCGCACCTGCAGAAGTTGCGAGCTGATGATGGATCAGAATCCTAGCTATAGAGTGCAGACCAAAACGCGAACCCTCGATCCAAATGTAGGGATGGCACATGCTGGATTTCAGGGGCGCGGACGAGGTCGAGGTGGAATGGGACCAGGAAGGGGTCACTGACAACTAATTTGTTACAATTGCGGAGGGCCAGGGCACTATGCCCGTAATTGTACGAATCCGACGAGAGCATCATGTTTATACTATACCCAATTTGATCATGAGACAAAGGATTGCCCTACACTGATAGCGAGGTTGCACAATAAAGGAGTACTCCAGCTTCCCCCGACTCAGAGCTTACAAATGATGAGGTTCCTGAATGTAAACATAGTGCTTCGAAGTGGTATCACAACCAGAGATGACAAAGGTAAGCAACCAGAAGAAAGTGCATGGGTTCGCAAGGCTCCTACAAAGGAACCTGAATTTTATTTAGAGCACGCAAAGGAGACATTCATGAAAGCTAAGAAGAGCTTCACGAAGCCCTCCACTTCAGGTAGTAAGGATCAACTAGAACCAGGGATGGATCCTTCAATGCTCACTACCTTTCTGGAGGCATGAATGAAACTGTTGTGCGACAGCAAGGTTGTAAAAGGACTGCAAGAACTTATCACTAGGTGCAATGGGTTAGGAGAACCGCGCGTAGTCTGGAAACTTGGAAAGCATGCATTGTGAACAAGAAGGGAAATGAGATTGACTACGCAAATAAGAGAGTACGAAATGGATCAAGTATTCTGGGTCTTGGATTGGACGCGAATGTACTGCCAAAAAAAACATGGGAACACATGGGCAGACCTGCGCTACAAGGGTCTCCTATTCAATTGTGAATGGCAAACTAGCAGAAGATCCTACCGATGGGAATATTGCAGGGGATAATAATAGATATCGAAGGTGCTAGCACACTGGCAGATTTCGAAGTGATAGAGATTGTTGATGACAACAATCCCTATCCCGCGCTATTGGGAATAGATTGGGCCACTGATATGAATGGAGTAATAAATCTAAAGAAGCGCAAAATGATTTTTGAGAAAAAGTCACTACGCATAGTGGTACCTTTAGACCTTGCGGAAGGAGCGTGCTACACAGAACCAATGCGCGATGATGATAGTGATGACGATATCGATTGTATCTACAAGATAACCGCTTGAGAGCAGGATTGGGTGAATCCAACAACAGATGGTAGGATTTCGTGGGAGCGCAGAAGCTCCGGCGCTTTGGATTTGAACGAAGAAATAGAACGATGGCAGAATCAGTTACACGAAGTAACCACACTCAATTGCAACATGATGGTAAGATCACTGCACTGCGTGACAACAGAGATAAGGGATCTGCCTAGGTATGATGGGTTGATAGCGGTGGATGAATTCTTGAACAAATTTGAGAGCGAAGTACCAGAATAGCAGCGTTTTGATGCTCTGAAATGGGCACTGCGGGTTACGCCCGCAAGGTGGTGGGGTACCCACTAGTAGAGTTTCGGGGATTGGCACGAATGTAGAAGGGGGATGCTCTTATGATTTGGAAAATCTCAGATATGGATGAGATCTGGTTATTAGAGGCGAAATAGCTTGTGCATCCACCTTTCCAGATGGGTACAGACATATGGCATGTAGCCCGCACAAATGTACACTGCTCCCATGATAGAAAACAGGAACAAAACGCAGCAGCAGGGAAGACGAAGCGCGCCAAATATTATCCGCAGGGAAGCATTTGATAGGGTGTGCGAAGTGCTGAACAGGGTCCATCGTGTGAAACGAACTGACTGGGACCTGCACATACCAGTGGTTCGATGGGCCTATAGGAACATGTGCAAAACCTTGACCGTGAGAGCAATTCCAAAGCTGCGAGATGAAGCAGGAACAATAATCTCTAAGGAGCATGCAAAGACAAATCCTCATGTAACAACACTTGTAGATTTGATAGTGCGCGAAGCCCAGAATGAAGAAATCACGCAGCCACAAGAAACAAAACATATAAGACTTTAGGAAGAAATTTGACGGGGAAACTTTAGACTTCGTGAACTTGAAAAAGACCCAGTACGACTAAGGAAGAAAAGTGTTTTAATGGACACAGAGGTCAAGAGGCTGGAAAATTAAATAAAGGAAGCATTTCTCGTCGATAAACCAAGGATGGCAAGGCAAGGTGCATATGATCATACTGACGAATTGGAGGACTATCACCAAGAATTGGCTAGTCTGTTGTTGTGGCTGGGACTGCATATTGCCAAACGCAGTAACCAGGGTAGCACATTGCAAATAATAGAGCGCGCGGTGCCGATCACCACGATGGCAGATGAGGATTTTTCATAAACAATGCTGGAGGATGGGATGGAGCCTTGCACAGGTGGTGCGACCACCTGACTAGCCGTAGGAAGGACAGTCTTAGCACTCTAGGCAGTTGAAAGGGAGCACGAGACTATAAATTATTCTGCCTGGGAGGTGCGCGAAGAATCAGAAAGTCACAAGGTCCGCGACCACACATGGAGGGCTGCACTGTTGCGCGAGTTGGCTAGGAAGTGACCATTGGTGTCACTATTCATGACGGGATGTTTGATTTGAGGCTAAATGGAGCGGGCGATGGGCATTTAAGACACGCGTGATGGGCAAGATTTGTGAAAATCTGCTGCCAATGAAGCATTAATGGCTTGAAATTGGGGGGAACGGTTGAATTCAAATTCGAAATGGGCTATAAAACTCAAAGGGCTAGCCAACGAACAACACTTGGTCATTTGAGAACTGAGCATTTGAGCAGAGCACAAAGTGTTGAGAGCTGAGCGATAAGTAAGCCCTGAAGTTCGTGAGAAACCGAATATGGTATAGAGATGATGATGGCCACTAAGGATGGGTTGGGAGTTGAAGAGGGAACCACCGGCGAGATCGCGTAGACCCCCATGGTACAGGATGTTCCCGAGGGCACTAGGGTGGTCACAGAAATACCGAAATCACTATAGAAGCCGCGACCAAAGAAGGATAAACAGGTAATGGGTCAAGTACACATGTCCCCGAGGAATCTGCGACACAACAAATTATCAATGGAAGAAAATGGGAAGGCAGTCACAATTGAAACAGATGAGGAAGAAGAAGACTTGTAGGCCCTGATCACCGCCGCAGAAGAAGAAGGAGACGTGGAGGAGGATATCCAACCGTTGTGCTTTACAGTAAAACTACCCACATATGTCCCTCCGTGGAAAGGGAAGACCAAAATACCAAAGGATCTGGATGCAATGAAGAGTTCACTCTATACCCCGCTCCTCCCCTACGGTATCGTATTTGAGGGCACGCACCTAGGCCGCATGCCAACCATGAAATTTGAAGACTGGGATCTCGCTGACAGCGGGAAGTTCCCGCACCTAGAGACGACGACTTTGATGAAGCAAAATACTGAGGGTGCGGTGATCACGTTAGAGCCGCGAAAATGGTTGCGCGATGTGGAAAAGGCTGGGTTGCTGCACTTGTTATGGATACCACATTTCCACTGCGCGCCCATCACCATTTTTGTCATCAGGCAGCTACTCTACCTGGTGCATGATGGGTATCTATGGCTGGAGGAGCCTATTCCCATCATGGCAAACCTCATCCACCATATTTCTCGGCTTCCCTGTAAGGGAAAGGACCCTGCGACAATAGCCGGAAAAAATAGCAATTTGGCTCTTGCAGAAGCCATGAAAGCAAAATATAAGCTAGAGAAAAAGAAGAGGGTCTATGCCATCACCAGCATCAAGGACAAAGGGGTGCGCATAGCCACCCAACTCCTAGCTGGAAAAGTGATGAGGAAGTGTCGCGTCGATGAGGTACCGGCACCCATGATCACGCTAGCCGAGCAGAGCGCGGAGGGATCCAGTTCAACTGGGCCGAATTCCTCTGTGAGGAATTTTTGTTAAACTGTCGCGAAGCCCAGGAGCAGGGTAAGACCTTCCACTATGCGTGGTTGCTCTTATCCATATTGTTGGTAGTGGGAGAACTACCGGAGGATAGTCAGTTTCCCAACATTGACCGAGACTTACTAGAGGCCGCGAAGTACGCTTCGCTCTGGGCCACCAAGGATGCAAAACAAATTCGTGACACAAAAATTTTCTAGGTGCTCATGGAGGCGAGCATCTGAATGTGGATCAACAAGAGGTTGTGCCTGTCACCTACGATGCACAATAATCTGTAGAGTTTTGCAGACTTCAAGGTGGATATGCACAACATTTATATTAGGGTGTGAAAGGACCTGGCGAAACAGTGGATGAAGCTACCATTTATAGCCACTAACGACACAATCTTCACTGTATTGGAGACATGGCCTCCTGAGTGGCGCGCCCCAGATTTGGTGGAACTGGAGAAAGTGGCAGCATATAAAAAGAAGGATGATGACAAGATGCACGTCACCCAACTGGCCAAGAGAAGGCGGAAAGAAAAAGCGACAGTTGAGGTAAGGGTAGTACGCAAAGCGACACAGGAAGCCGCGGAGCTAAAGAAGGCCACAGAAGCAGTAGCAATAGCGCAGAAAGTAGAGGTAGCAATGGTACAGGTAGAGGAGGGCCAAGCAACGTCCTCAGGGCAGGAGGCAGAGGACACATAAATAGCAGAAGGAAGCGTGGACACAGGGACCGTGTCCACACAACTCAAACGACTGCGCATCGCAGAGAGATCGGGTCCAAGGAAGAAGGTTAAGGCTTCGAAGCTGGCCATTGACCTCATCACCTTAACCAAAAGTGATCTCCATGACATTGGCGAGACGGTTCATGATGTCACTAGTGAAGCGCTTCAAGAATTTATGACAGAGCACCAGAATGTGTTGGGGGCCCTCAGGGCGCAGCTGCAAGCGTTACAGATGCATCCCCCTTAGGAAGGTATCCTATCTACACGTCGCAGTAGGCACTTCAACAGCAAAGCAGATGCTGCGTGCACGAATGGCCAACACAATAGTATTGCCAAAGGGAGCATTAGTCTCGCCAAATGCGATGGATCGGATGTCACTTAGCACAATGAAAGAACTTGGCCTTAACCTAGCTACCCTTCCCTGGGAAAAGCTATATCAGTTACAGGATGGGATAATGGCAGAGTTGTGGGCCAGGGAGATCTGCGCGATCTAGGTTCTCAGCGAGCAGAAAATTAACATAGAACAACTCAGCTTGTAGTGCGACAAGTTGGTGTCGCAGAACCAACATTTGGTGCACATAGTAGATGACGCTTGCTGATGCGTCTTGGAGCTAGCCATCGCAGCAGATCTACCGGTGGAAGTGCAGATCCATAGTTTGTCCAGTGGAGTCCACGACGCGAGAGAAGAGATGATGAGGGTGCAGCTGGAGCTAAATCTCCAGATCATCGAGCTGCAGTTGAAGGCGCATCCTTCCACTCCCCCAAAAATTAGAGAACAACACGCTAGTGCTATTGCAGCAGGGTTGGAAGATATTGGCAGTGCAGTGCGCAAATGTACGAATATGTTGGAACAAGCACTAGAGGTCCTCACGACTTTGCAGGAGGATCCCAATATCCAGTGGCTAGAGACAGAGACACGTGAACTCCAGCAGAAGTATGACAACATCAGAAGGGCTGCTAAGATAATAGTCCTCACTCAGTGGCTTGCGAGGATGCAACAAGCCAAGGCATTAAAGGAGCAGGTGGATGTGGCACGCCATAAGGAAGCAGTTTTCAAAGCGTGCATCCAGCCATGGATTGACTAAGCCTTCACAATCACAACAGATATTGAAGGAAAGCTCGCACAGATTCAAGGGATGCATGCACAGATGTAGCGCAACACCCCTAAAACAGAGGTCTCAGAAGAGAGAATGTAGCAGGTTTAGCAAGTAGCAACTTAGTGCACTGCAAACATCACGATCGTTCGGGACTCTGCGCCAAGATCGCCGCGCCGACAGAGTGACTTGAGGGCGAGTCACGATGTTTGTGTTGGGGGCCTGCTGGGCATGGAATCCCCCCACAACATGTTTTGGGGCTCAAAGCCCAAGTTTTGAGTAATATTATTGTAAAGACTTCGCGAATTGCGGGCGTAGAGCGCGAATTGTATGTTAGAGTCATAGGGATGTCCGCCCTAAGTTTTGAATGTAGTGTCAGCCTACCCATGGTCCACGGACCATGGGATTGTATAAATAGAGCGAGGCTCTAAGTTGTAAAGTAACTAATTAAAGGAATAGAATGGATGGATAGAATACAATAGCGGAGCATAGAGCAAGAGTCTAAGTGTCTTGGGTCAAGTAGGAATGCAGCTGAGTGCGCAAAGGCCTAGTAGAGTTTGCAGCTGAGTGCGCAGACCCCTGCAGCTGAGTGTGCAAGGTAGAGTTGAGTCTGTAACAGAAGGAAGAAAATAATAAAGAGAAGTTTTATCTAAATCCTGTGTATCTGTTCTGAGTTATTACATGTTTGATATTACTTGCAATTATACTATTTATTTATTGCGTGCACTTATATGAATTGTGAATATTTTTAAGTATAACTAAAAGTGTATAAATAAGTTCAGTTAATCACCTAATATCGGGCTGCGAGTAAGGACTTGGGTAATAACACTGATCGAGCCCCGAGTAGGGTTGTGCAAAGGCAACATCTCAGGCTGCGAGGTATGGGTAAGTGCGCATAGTGGCGTGCGCGCAGGGTCGAACTGCAGACCACTTGAAATCATCAGACATCTCCAGGGTGCGGAAACCTGGTTCTAGCACCCTCCCATAGTATTTCGGGTGAGACCTCAGTTCGCGTTCTGCGGACTATTGCCGAAAGGGCCAGTAATATCAGAATTTGTTTAGCTAAATCACCCCTGAACCTGGTTCAGGCTCCAACAAGCCAACAATCTCTTACTTCAAATTATGAAGTATTTATACAAATTCTAAACTAAAATATCTTGAAAAATATCAATATTTGTTACAAATATCTCAAACTATGTTACACAAATAGAACTGAAATATAGGACATTCAAAACTAATGAATCTACTTGGAACTATCTTTGTGGATTGACAGTGACAAAGAAGAGCAATTCGAATTTGATAGCAACTCTTATTTGATGAGGTGGCCTCCAAGTCACTAACTGTATTTGAGTTTTTTCCTCCTGAAATTCTGAAGCATAAGGTCCAGTGGTACCTTTTTATATCCCAACATTAATATATTTTAGAGAAATGAGAGAGGTATTTGTAAATGATGATGTTAGAAACAAAAACCTCTTTCCGTTTTTGAAAATTCATTTCCACTGACCCAGAAATGGCATTTCAAAACACTGGCCCAAAACAGGAAAATTCGGGAAAATATGTCTGCAAAGATTCATTCGAATATCCAAAACCATAATAGATGTTAGAAAAATGAGAAAGGTTTTTTTACATGAGGATGTTATAAGAACAAATCTCTTTTAGGTTTTGAAAATTAATTCTCAATTGTTTGTAAACCATGTTTGAAATTATTGTGTTGTATAGGGAAAAAAAACATAGTTTTAATTGACCATGAAACATACATATGATGTGGAGGTAGGAGGTGACATGGAGGTGGGGGATGACGTGGAGGCACATGGTTGGTGAAAGGTAAGTGGGGTCCGCAATGATGATATGAATAAATGACGTGGAGGTGAACGGAGACAAAATTCCAAGTGGCAGACAGTGAGTGGTGTGGGAGTGACATCGAGGTCGAATGTTAATTACGTAACAGACATGGCCAGGTGTCAGGATAGGAGTGGAGGGGAGCATGCGGGAAGAACTAGCAATAAAGGGGGAGAAGGTTGACGGATTTTGGAGGGGGGTCAAAATGGTAAGTGGTTTGTGAGGGGGGGTGGTGTGAAATAACGAGGAGGTGACATGTAGGGGTGGGATCAACGGGGAGGAAACCACTTTTCAGACCCCCCCCTGCGGATGAAGGTAGGATGGGTGGGGGGGCCGAAAAACCTTATCGGCCGTTGATCTGACGAGGAGACCATCAAACCGTTGGATGGAGAAAATAAATTAATAGATACGATAATCACCTTTTGTGGCTTGCGGGTTTTATTACATATTAATTAATCATGTTTAAATTACATAATTAAATTTATTAAAACAAAATTAATTTATGCTAAGACATAATTACTTTAACCTAGAGGCGCATTTTGTCTTGCAAGCTCATTTCTTTACCTTTTTCTATTTTTCCTTGGAAATAATTTGCAAGATGAAATATTATTTACAACATCTCAAACATATTAATCATCAGTAATAATCAAACGATCCTATAAAAAATTATATGACCCTAACATAGGCTCCAACTGGGGATGAAACTCTCCTTGTGAGGTGTCAAGAACACCGTAGACTAGTAGCTTGATCCATTGGGCTGATCCCAAAACCTGCAACCTATTCTGCCATAAAATCTCTGCTACTAAAAAACTTTCAAACTGAAATCAAAACCATTATGCACACTGAAATCTGAAATACACACTGAACTGAAAGTTGTACTACTATCTGAAACTGAAAATAATGCTCAAAGAGTGGAGCTTATTCATCACACCTACTCACTCTAATAACTGATATCAACTGCTGAATTAAGTGACAGAAAAGTGCCAATGCAGCCAATCAAGCAAGTGGTTGCTCGATTGCCCCCTACTCACATTGTCTTCAAAGAAAAAGAAAAACTCAAAGAATAGCAACTCAAACTTCCATCTGGATCCAATACATGTATTGATGAACCAAGCAAATTCTACCTTCACTGATGACTGTAATAAATTGACCAAAAGATCATGGAAAACATGCAACGTAAGATCTTCTGGATGATTTAAAGCAAGAAAGCAAACCTCATTCCAAACTACTAGTTTGTCTATGTGTTGAAACTACTCCCCTTCAAATAGAATGGTAGTAAATTGTTTTTTACTCTCATCATACACAATGTGAAGATGTGTTGTATACTCTTGAATGATGAAAAAACTGCATGACATGTTTGAGGAAAATTTGAAAATGGCTCCTCATGTATTTCGATGGAAATGTCGTTTTGATATTCAAAAGAACCAAGAAAAATTGTTTATTGTTCTATTTTATCAGAGTGATCATTATAAAAATTATGATCATTTTGAAATGAAAAAACAATAGTCGGTTTATCATCCTTTCCATTTACAATAGGCAAGCACTCTGAATGTTCTTGAATCTGATCAAATATAACAACAATATCATGTGCATTAGTGCTGTCTAAAAATGACCCTTTATTCAATTCTACAGTAATTTCATCTTGATATTCAAAAGGATCTGAGCTAACGTCTTTCCATTTAATGATTGAGTCAGAAAATGAATGAAAATTAGAAAGAGTTGATTGTCTACCCTCATCACTAACTTGGTAACACACAAGTTAGCAAGGTAGCTGCAAACTTTCATCAAATTCAAGTGAAGGAACATGACTTCCAATAGCATGTTGTCTTATTTCATCAACAACCAATGAAGAAACTAATGTCTAAGAATTTTTATGATTATTATGACAACTAGCTTCTACTTTCTGTTCATGGTGTTGAAAATGATTTTCATCCAAAGCTTCTAGTATCTCTTCATCCATGAACTGATCATCTTCATACTAACCTTCCAGATATTGAATAAAACTTTCAAAATGATCACAACATTTTTGAACCAACAACAAAGATGGATAATCTTCTTTGTATTCCTCATAAAAAATAGTATGAAAATGCTTTAAAGAACATATACTAGCAGTAGGAAAATTTTCATACCAAGATCTTTCATTTCCCTCCAAAGTTGCCATGAACATCTTCATCGGCCATTCTTTGGGAAATTGAATGTTTAGCCTATGTACATGCATGTGAAACTTGACCAAGTGAAGAGCATCATCCTCTTTTTCATGATCCTTGAATTTTGGTAAATAAGTTTTCCATTCTATGCAAGGCATTCGATTTGGAAATCCTAGAATATGATCTCGATTCATAGGTGCATACCTTCTAGATTGAGAACTCATCTTGATTTATGGATTTTGTTGCCAGTGGAGTCTTTAGCTCAACTTGAAACTATTTGGAGTCGTCAGGTGAATGATTTAGCCTTCATATGTATGACTGTAGTCCACTGTCAACAACCAGATCTAAAACTTGACACTGTTTCTTGAAGAAAATTAAACCGTTCTTCCCTAGTATGGTCACTAGAATATTAGCACTCTGTAATTTAATAATGCTGAGAAATAATTGCAAAGGTAACCACAAAACCACTTTGGAAGTTGGGATCTAGCCATGCCAGCTTCAGAGCAGGATCTCTCTGTCAGATTTAGATTTGTTTGGTTTCAGATATTAGGCTAGTTATTAAAGTTCAGAGTTTGGTTTATGAATTGGTTTGGTTGGAATAGCAAGGGAAGAGCCATTTGGCAATGGAGTCTGCAAACTTAACAAGGATATATCTCAGATTTTCAAAGGAGTTTCATAGGGCAAGGTAGTTGAACTAACTGGATCTTTTAGATTTAAATGAAATGTAATAGAAGAAAAGAAATAGGTTCAATTAAGAAAAAGAGCAGTTAAGAATTATTTAACTCAATATTAGGGGAAAACATTTAAATTATCCACAGCTAGAACCAGAGCCTATCTTTCAACAAATTCTGTTCATCAACTTTCCATAAAATAATTCAAATTTAAGAACACATAAGTATGGAAACAAAAGAAATAAACACATATACAGTGAGAGAAGCACTTCACCAAATAGTCCAACACATGAATCCTATGAAGAATGTCCTTTTTATTACTTATAAGTCCACCGAGGCTTGAAAAATATACAAGAGCTTTCTTCTATACAAAAACCAACATCTCTTACTTCAAATTATGAAGTATTTATACAAATTCTAAACTAAAATATCTTGAAAAATATCAAGATTTGTTACAAATATCTCAAATTGTGTTACACAAATAGAACTAAAATATAGGACATTCAAAACTAATGAATCTACTTGGAATTATATTTGTGGATTGATTGTGACAAAGAAGAGCAATTCTAATTTGATAGCGACTCTTATTTGATGAGGTGGCCTCCAAGTCACTAACTGTCTTTGAGCTTTTTCCTCCCGAAATTCTGAAAAATAGGGTTCAGTGATCCCTTTGTATATCCAAAACCATAATATATGTTAGAAAAATGAGAGATTTTTTTCCAATGATGATATTATCAACACAAAACTCTTTCTGTTTTTGAAAATTCATTTCCATCAGCTCGGAAACGACATTTGAAAACATTGGCTCAAAACAGGACAATTCAGGAAAATATCCCTGCAAAGATTCATCATAATATCCAAAACCATAATAGATTTTAGAAAAATGAGAGAGGTTTTTGTACACGAGAATGTTAACATAAAAAAAGTCTTTCAGTTTTTGAAAATTCGTTCTCAGATGTTTGTAAACCATGTTTGAGATCACTGTGTTGTATAGGGAAAAAAAAACATAGTTTTAATTGACCATGAAAGATACATATGACGTGGAGGCGGGAGGTGACATGGAGGTGGGGGATGATGTGGAGGCACATGGTTGGTGAAAAGGAAGTGGGGTCCGCAAGGGTGATATGGAGAAATGACGTGGAGGTGAATGGGGACAACATTCCAAGTGGCAGGTAGTGAGCGGTGTGGGAGTGACAACGAGGTCAAACGTTAATTACGTAACGGACATGGCCAGGGGTTGAGATAGGAGTGGAGGGGAGTGCACGGGAAGAGCTAGTGGGAAAGAGGGGGGAGGTTGGAATATTTTGGAGGGGGGTTGAAATGGTAAGTGGTTTGTTGGGGGGTGGGGGGGGGGGGGTGCAAAATAATCCGGAGGTGGCACGTAGGGGTGGGACCGATGGAGAGGAAACCACTTTTCGAACCCCCCCCCTGTGCGGATAAAGATAGGATGGGTAAGGGGGGATCGAAAAACCTTGCCGACCTTTGATCTGACGAGGAGGCCATTGAACCGTCAGATGGAGCGCAGAACTTAACAGATATGACAATCGCCTTTTGTCGCTTGCGGTTTTATTACATATTAATTAATGGTGTTTAAATTACATGATTAAATTTATTAAAACAAAATTAATTTATACTGAAACATAATTAATTTATCCTAAAGGCACATTTTGTCTTGCAAGCCCATCTTTACCTTTTTCTATTTTTTCTTGGAAATAATTTGAGGGATGAAATATTATTTACAACATCTCAAACATAATAATCATCAGTAATAATCAAACGATCCTATAAAAAATTATAGGACCCTAACGCCATCTTTTCAAGAAGACAAAAAGAAAGAATCAACAAGAAGGAGAACTTGGCATCGTCACATCATCATGCAGTCAATGTCATCAGTGTCATGTGACAAGTCCTCATATGCCACATCATTATTGTGGATTATGTGATTACCTATTCAAAATGTATTGTAAAGTGGAATTTCAAAGGACACAATCAAAATATGAAGAGTCATGTAAAGTCAAAAAGTCATAGGAAGTCAAACATCCATGAGAGTAGTCAAAGAGTCACAAGGAAGGTGAAGCATCACCTCTTTGTTATATATACACCCTAATTGTATGAGCAAAGGACTTTTCAGCTTGGTTCCTCCCACAAGGCATTAGAGAGACAAACTAGTTCTTTTGAGGAGCAAGGAGTGGCTCCAACGCTCCACTATTTGAGCTAGTGATGTTCATTGTATACATGTGTCTTGGAATTTTTACTTAATAATAGAAGCCTTCATGGCCGACACGTTCTTCATGTATGGATTATGAATATTTTTAAGACTATTTTGTAGACGTTTATATTTCATGTTTGCTTTCATCCGTGCTAAAGTAGTTGATAGGGGCTCACTTTACTTTTTCCCTCTGCAATAAAAGAATTTTGACACACCTACAACCAAACACTCACCAGGTGCACCTTCTTTCTTTCTGAAGGCACCACACATTCCTCTCTTGCTGATGGTTAGAGCCAAGGCAAATCTATAAGAATACATGGCAACCAGGCCAATATTATGGATGGGTCTCCTACTCCAAATGGTGTGAGATCTAATTGAGACTTCACATCGGGGAGACCTTTTGGTTGACGAATTTCCAGCACCGTTAACAGTAAGCATCAAGATTTGGTTAGGCATCTTACATAAGCATAAAGAATCAGTTAAGGTCTAACCAACCGATTTCGAAAGAAACAAGAAAGGGTCCTTGGTCTATCTCTTAAAAAAAGAGGAGGGGGGGCGGTGGGGGGTGCGTACAGATGGCTTGGTAGAGTTGACGGGAAAAAGCACTGAACAATAGCCCATATCTTGTGGTCTAAAGGAACCAAACAACAACCCAGTTCTTGTGGGCTAACTGTCATTGAACACTGATGCCATAGCTTTGCTAACTAGCGAAAAGAGAAAAACCCACAAATGACAAAGAGTGAATTTAATGAGTGTAAATTACAAAGAAGGTGAAAGATGGGAAAAGGGAAAACAAGTCAATTGTCTAGCCAACACTCAGAAAACATGTTGTCCACACCTAAACAAATAAGTATTTATGCACATCCTCGTAGAAATTTCTTCAAGTTACTTCTTTATGTAAATTATATATTTCTGTAAATTGATATTATGGAAACAAAGTCACTCGAATGTGTAATACATAGAAAATTTTTATAAACATATGTACATTTAAAATTTATATTTGAACATCAAATAAAAATCTTTGAGAAGAAATTTTGAACGACCTACTTTGCAAGTCTTGGGTTATAGGTATGGTTTGAAAATTATCCCCGGCCTAATAAACCTATAGCTATACATTTCTAACTACGGTATAAATTGTCAGCCGAGATATACAGTAATTGGGTATATAAATACACCAGACTTTGTTCAATATGTTTAGCAAAATAATAGAATAGATTCCAGATGTGGTCGTTGAAGTTTTACGAATATGAGAAAAGTATTTTTACTAGCCAACTCAGCGTCACAACCCGTAAATACATAAAAGAAAATTATAACGATATCTACGCCTATAAAATAATTATAGTACCGGTAAACAAAACTTCGAATTCATAGTATTGGAAATAACGAGTGTTATGGCACTTCATTATTATCATCTCCTAAAATTGGTGAATTACATCAATATAGAGATTACATCAGTAATTATTATTCGTCACTCGAGAGAGTGGGAAAATGATGGAACTTGAATCGACTTTGCACATTCGGGAGAGGTGATATGCAAATTTATTTTTAAAAATCATTTCCAGGAAAACTATTATTGTGTATGGAAAAATATTTGGAAGACGAATGTTATACCATTGCCGATTATAACATTCAAAAGGAGTCCACCATACTCTAAGCCAAAAAAGCCACTATTTACATTCATATTTATTTTATGATTTAAATATTATTATATAAAACTAAAAAAATATTTATTTAATTATTTCGTAATTAACTTAAAATTATTATTTAATATTAATATTTTGAATTGATTTCACCTTTAATTTACTACAGACTAGAAGTTTTTCAAGTGTATTATTTGTAAGTGAATGAGTATTTTCAATGTCGATGTTAGGACTACAATTAGATTGGTTATTAGTATAATCTTTTCATGTGAATTGGCAAGTTAATATTTTGATTAATTATTTTGAAAAGTGATTTTAGGTTTTTAATTTTGTTAAGATTGTGTCAATATGAAAATCAACCATGGTCAATGATGGTCAACCATACTTATTTTAGGGTTTATAATATTTATCTTAGGTTTATATACCTTGGTTTATAGTATTAAACCTTTGGGTTTAATATTATTCCCTTGGATTTATAATCCCTCAGGGTTTTAATATTGTGCCAAAGATTGTCTCAATATGAAAATCAACCATGTCAACCGTGGTCAATAATCATGGTCACATTGTGACGAAGATTGTCTCTTCGTCCAACGTCACATTATGACAACCATGGTGGACCACGGTAAACCATGGTCCAATATATTGAATCTGTTTTGATCTCACTAATTACCTCCCGCTAAACTCTGAAATGGGCGACGAGAGTGTTAGTTATAGGATCTACAACGACCCTATTGAGGTCATGATACTAAGTACGTCTGAATGACCTCGTATACGAAGGGTAAGACATGGGTATAGATATGGGGAATAGTAATTTATGGAGTTGTTTTTAGTGTGATTTTTTGGATTTTCTGGTGTCAGGCGGAAAAATTTGAGGTGAAATTTTGATTTGTGTTATTTAAATTAGTTTTTTCATTGTATATATGGATTTAGCACCCTCGAAAACCTCTATGGCACTTCGATTGCATATGATTACCCATTAAACTTGTAATTTCAAAAAATTCCTGTCAAATTTTAGAAAAATTTGACCGAAAAAATCCACCATAAAAACTCCAAAAAATCACACTGAAAACAACTCTGTGGTAAAGTTTTCCAAAATTATGTTCACTTATCTTTTGTATGTTTGTATATTATTTTCACGTATCTTTTGTTCATATATTTTTTATAATTATGTTCACGTATCCTTTGTAAGTTCATTTATTTTTATTTTTCTTTGAAGTGGTTGGGTTTTCCAAAAAATTATGTCACGTATAGTAATTTATTATTGTATTTTTGATATTTTGATATTTTCTTTTAGGCTGGTAATCAGTTTGAGTTAAGATATATATACGGTTAATTAATTTGTAATATTTAATAATTATTTGTAAAGTTTAATAAAGTTTTTGTAAAATTAAATATTAATTTTTTTTGAATTTTTAAAATTCAATTTTTTAATTTTTAATCAGTTGAAGTTTTTGATTTGATTGATTTTAGGGGGTTTAAAATTTATTTTTCAAAATTAAAAATTGTTTTAAAAAAATAAAACTAAAAAATATTCTGAAAGCACCTAGACTCAAAAAAAAATATATATATATATATATATATATATCCAAAAAATCTAGTAACACTTGTGTGGACTATCACACATAATACTAAAATATTTATGAGGCCTCAATACAATTTTCAATCCTATAGTTTCTGTCATGCATAATACCAAAATATTTGAGGCCTCAACGTTATTTTTTTTTTTTTTGCTAAGCAAGAGTAGGGCCTTCTATTTCATTAATAAAATACATAAATTACAACGATCCACCTGGAGTTGTGGAAGACAGGAGGGACCTGAAAGCCCAACCGAAAACGGGCAAAACACCCAACTACTACATTCGAAAAAAGCTAGACAAGACTGAACAAAAAGGAAGCTGGAAGTGGTTCCAAAACCAGGAACAAAGCTGAAGTCAAAAGCGGGAAAGAAGGGCTGGCTTATACTTTTCCAACAGATTAAGCAACCAGAACCGAAGATCTTCACCAATGATCCAGCATGCCCAAACCAACGGTGGAGGATAAATTCGCCACAGTAAGAAGCGTGACCCTTACCAAACTCGACCACCAACTAGCACATTCATTCCCAGCCGTCGATCCGCTGCAGATGATCCAATGGCTGATGATCAAATCGCACCGACCAACGTGACTGAACAATAGCGTGCGATAAAGGCGGTTTTCAAACCGACCCCCCCGCCACGTGTTGCGCTCTGAAGGTTTTCGATACAAAAAATGAAAAACCGTTTTCCGCCCGCGAGGCTCGCGATCTCCAGAAAACCATCCTTCACCCGGGATTTCGGTGTCAACCCGTGACCACAATCAGCACCGACCAATGCACAAAATGGAGGGAACGGAAGAGACGTGCCAACCGAAAATGGAGAGATGGCCCAACGGGCCCCACCAAACCACTCGGGCAATCTCAACCATCCAACCCGAAGGCTAGATCCGACGGCCAGGAACAATATCGCAGCGCCGAACCCAACCACACTATAACGTGCGATGAAGGGCGGTTTCCACAACTGCCCCCTGCCACGTGTCGTGCATTCTATGGGATCGCTCTCAAAATAACAAAACCACTTACCACTTAGAAGCCGTGCGATCACCAGAAACCCGCCCTTCGCCATGACTGCAATCCCGGAAGTGGGAAGGGGATGCCTACTGTTGCACCCCATTAAATGTTCATTCCGCCAACTCGTACCGTGTACCCTGGAGCTGATCCCTAGTTTATTAAGGAGATAGAACCACAAAGTGCCACCCAACAGCCTGGGAAACCTTGTCAAGATGAACCAGGGGTATCTGCACCCAAACCAGACACTCAGCCTCACTAGAACACCCGGGTGGGCCGAGAAGGAACCCTTCGGTGACATCAAATCGTTGAATTCAACCCCGCTCGATATCGGAAAACCTCCTTGTCCTCTGCAGCTTGATCCTCATAGATAGCCTTTAGACGACTTGGAGGAATTTCTTGCCACTTTATTGCCTTTCCACACTCTGCCCTGCTTGCCCCTTAATTGGCCAGTAAGTCAGCCAGCTTGTTGGCCTTACGTCGAACATGGTTGAAACTTATGGTACGAAGACCCTGAAGATGTAGTTGCCTTCTTTGAAAAACCTGGATAAGTTTCCAATGAATCGAGACTCTTTCTGGCCCAGAACCACCACTGATTCTTTTCATTGCATTGATAGTTATCTCCGAGTCTGCTTCCACAATGATATTAGAGCACTGATTTTGAGATAGGAACTCAAGACACTGCTCCAACTCCATCACTCCCTCCATGTTATTGGTAGCCCTACCTAAATGGTAGTGGAAGATAAATATAATATTGCCCTCGTCATCTCTTAAAGCTCCTCCATAACCAACAGTTCCCGGATTGCCTTTGAAGGCATCGTCAATGTTGAATTTTAGAAATCCTTTCGGTGTGGGTTGCCAGTAGTCCTTTTCTATCACCATGGTATTATTCTTTCTGTTTCTACCTTGAGGAGTTATCCCCTGCAATCCTAGTTGCCTGAGAATTCTTTGCTCTTCATCTGAAGGGGGATTCGAGGGGATATTCTTAATAGTAGAGCTGACTGTCTCTCTGATTTGTTTCAAGATAAGATCAAGAAGATGTTGTGTTGAAGACTTACCATTCTTGAAAATTCTTTTATTTCTCTCTTTCCAAACGTTCCAGATAATAAAGCAGGGTGTGAAGGCCCAGGCCAAATTTAGGACTTCATTCTCCTTGAAGTTCTTTCTCTAGTGGTTTAGGGTGTTTATGATACTTCCTCTGTCCCTATCAGACTGCTGGAAAATCGCAGAGAACGAATCCCACAGCCAGGTGGTATAAGAGCAGCTATTGAGAATATGCTCTGTTGTCTCCTCTTGCTCCTCACAGAGCTGGCATCTAGAGGGCCCCATAATTCCCCTTTTCCTAATATTCTCCCAAGTTAATATTTTCTTGTGATGAACCAGCCACATAAAAGTCTTGATCTTCATCCAACCTTGCTGCCTCCAAATATGTGTCCAGGTCTTATCTGGAACACTATAATTTAGCCCAAGTAGACAACCTTTAGCTTCCTTAAGATTAAAGGCTCCTTGCTTGTTATTACCCCATCTCAATTGATCTTGCCCTTCTGTTTTTAAGATCATCCTTTTCTTGAGCAAGTCCCCCAGAGCCTCTGCTTTGATTTTTAGGGGGCTGTCCTCACCACATTCAATGTTTCTCCAGCTTCTCCATTTTTCAGGGGTCTGCGAAAGATCCCAAAAATCCTTAACTTTGATTAACCCTTGGGCATCTGTTTCCTGCTTTAGGTTAACAAAATTCTCTGTTAACAGAATTGGTTCCTGCTGCCATTTGTCCTCCCAGAAAAGAGCCAGATCTCCTGCTCTAATTTCCCAGAAACTATTCTTTTGAACTAGAAATATGTTCTCCCAGGCTCTGTTCCATATGCAGGAGCCTTTTATAGTTCCAGCCATTCTTATGAGATCATTATTGTGCCACGAGCTGGCATACTTCTCTTTCCATATCTTGGCCCACTGAGCTTTTGGCTCCTTCACCGATCTCAACCAGAGTTTGATCCTAGAGCTTTACAAAGAATCTCTTGATCGTCCAGGCCCAAGCCCCCCTCACTCTTGGGTTTGCATATTTTTTCCCAGGAAACCAAGGCCCATTTCTTTCTAGTATCCTCCTTTCCCCACAGGAAGTCTCTTTGAATGTCTCTGATTTGCTCTAGGACACCTTTTGGAGCTGGGAGCGCTGATAACATAAAAACTGGGATGGATTGAAGAACAGCCTTTGTTAGAACTAACCTGCCAGCCAGGTTCAAGGCACAGAAGGTCCACTTATTAACTCTATCCTGCATCTTATTAATTACCGTTTCCCAAATACTCTTATGCATGGGTCTGGCAGTAAGAGGCATTCCTAATTATTTAGTGGGGAGGGAATCCCTTTGAACTCCAAGAATTCTCGAGATGTTTCTTTGGATGGCAATGTTAGTGCTGAAGAAGAATATTTTTGATTTAGAGAGATTGACTTCCATACCTGTAGCCAGGGAAAAATCTTTGAGAAATTGTTTGAAGGCCAAAGCCTCTTTGACTGTTGGAATACCTTGCAGTAAGGTATCATCAACAAATTGTTGATGAGTCAGCACAGAGCCATTCTCTGAAATTTGAAGACCCCTAATTTTACCCATATCCTTGGCCTGCTTGATAGATCTCCCAAGCCCTTCCATCATAAGAATAAAAAGGAAGGGAGAAAGAGGGTCTCCCTGCCTGAGGCCTCTAGAAGGATTGAATATTTCTGAGGGGGATCCATTAACTAGAATGGAAAAGCTGGAGGAGGACACCAGTGCCATAACCCATCTGACCCAGTTGTGGTCGAACCCAAAGGCATAGAGAACCTTCTTGATATAATTCCAATTCACTTTGTCATATGCTTTGGCAATATCCAATTGCATGAGCATCCCCGCCTGTTTTTTGCTGGTTAGCGTGTGCACCACCTCGTGTGCTTGAATAATGTTGTCAAGAATCTGTCTTCCCTCCACAAATCCTGATTGTTCTTCAGACACAAGCGAGGGGAGGAGAGGTTTGAGTCTATTAGCCACTAATTTGGATATTATCTTGTAAACCACATTACATTAGGCAATTGGTCTGAACTTGTCTGCCGATTGAGCAGTGTCCTGTTTGGGGATAAGAGAAATAAAGGAGGTATTGAGGGCTTTCAGGATAGTTTTGCTTCTCCTAGAATCCTCAACCACATTCACAATGTCCTCTTTGACAATATGCCAACATGCCTTAAAAAAATCCACATTGAACCCATCTGGGCCTGGTGCTTTACCATTATGCATATCTTTGAGAATCTCGCTGACCTCCTCCTCCTCCACTGGTCTATTGAGGTTAAAATTGTCCTCTCTGGACACCAGTTTGGGGATATACCCTGTGATTCCCTTGATGGCCTGATCCCTGTCAGGAATGTTTTCCCGAGTGATAGTCCGGAAATGTTGGACAAGCACCGCTTCAATATCTTTATGAGTGGTCTGGATTTCTCCTCCCCCATCTTTAATCATGGAGATCCTGTTGTGAGCTTTGTTAGCTATTTTGGATTTGTGAAAAAATTTAGTGTTTCGTTCTCCTTCCTTGAGCCATTGAATTCTGGATTTTTGTCTCCAAAATATTTCCTCTTGTTTGCGTAAGTTTTCCAAACTAGATGGTATTTATCAGCCTGTTCACTTTTAGCTTTATCAAATCCTTCATTTATCAGATCCCTATTAAGTTCTAGAATTTTTATTTCCACTGCTTGTTTCTCCTCAAAAATGTTACCAAAATCTTTCCGGTTCCATTCCTTAAGTCTGAATTTAATGTGCTTCAGTCTTTTATAAAGAAGAAACATCTTAGATCCTTGTATTTGCAATTCTTCAGCCCACCATTTTTCAATGTTACTAATAAAATCTGGATGGGAGAGCCAGATGTTTTCGAATCTGAAGGGTCCATTCCTAGGAGGATCAATACCCTTAATTTCCAACTGAATCGGCCAGTGATCCAACCCTCCAAAAGGAAGCACTCTGGCTGTTATCACACTATTTAGAAACATTAATTCCTCCGATATCATGAACCTGTCCAACTTAGACGCTACCTGCGCCTCACCTCCTCTTTTATTGTTCCATGTGAAAAGGCCATTGCTTGAATCTGACTCAACCAATTTCATATTGTCTGTAAATGTTTGAAACGCTAAGGAGTCTTTGTTGAGAAATCTGGAACCCCCTTTTTTTCTGAGAGACTTTTGATCATGTTAAAATCTCCGCCCAAGATCCAAGGCTTTTCAATTTGTCTGCTCCTGAGGTCACTAAGGGCTTCTAACAATCTGAGTTTATCCTCTAATTTTTGAGGTCCATAAACATTTGTTACCAGGAATGTTTTTGAAACCCCAACAGGTTGAATGACCACTGAAAGATAATTTCTTGATGCCTCTGCATCCAAAATGCTGATCCTTTGGGGGTTCCAAAGAGTAAGAATACCCCCCACTGTGTTCTCAGCTTTAACCTCTAGAAACTCATATCTCATGAGCCATTTGTTGTGTATAAGTCTTATTTTCTGAATGGAACATTTCGTTTCCTGGATGAAAATCATGTCCGGCATATCTTGTTTCATTCTAGAACTAAGCAATCTTTGTTTTCTTTTACTTCCTAAACCTCTGATATTGCAAGATGTAAATTTCATATTTAAAGATTTGTAAAGGAGTAACTGGTTAGGTCTTTCATCTTACCTGAATCTATCATTAGCTTTCCACATTCCATCAAAAGTTCCTTCTGCTTTTTCCAGCCTCTCTTTTTACCAGCATTTCTAGGAGCTAGTCCCGGGGATGGTTTCATTGCTTTCACTCCTTTGATTTCCAGCTTGTCAGTGTTTAATCTTGTTTCTGACCCTCTTTCATGAGTCTTCCATAAAAACAGTTGTTGTATTTTGTTGCAGTCCTCTTGAGGTAGTGAATCTATCCCTCCCTTGGTTCCTTGCATCAAGAACCCTTCCAAATCTAGGTGTTCCTTCTCTAGGATTTCTTGTAGTTCATGGTCTTCCAGATCTGTTTCACTTTGGGTCATTTCCATATCCATTTCTGCTTCAGTCTCCCTATTCATAGTTTCTTTCCTGTTACAAATCTCCTGTGTTATGTTATAGTTCTCCCCCTTCTCTTGTTCCTTAGGTCCTTCCTCCATTGCTAGGTCTTCACTTGTCATTTCTTCCTTTTCTTCCAGCACTTGAAACCTGTTCGGGTTGTTCTTCTGCCCCTCGCTGTGCTGTTGCCTTGAGCCCTTTCTGCCTCCTTTTCCTCTACTTACCACTTTCTGAAAGTTTTCAGAATCCTTCACATTATTCTGTTCTCCTTTATTGTCTACTTTACTAAGGGGACAGTCTCTAATCAGGTGCCCATGTTCATGGCATCTATGACATCTGAACGGGATATGCTCATAATCCACCGTTTGGACCCATTCCTCATCCAAAACTTCTAGGATTACTTCATCTGGGAGAGCTCCTGATAGATCCATTTCTACACAAATCCTAGCATAGGAAGTATATTTACCCCTTCTTGTGGCTTCCGAAGCTTTCACAAAACGACCTAGTTTATTGCCTATGGCAGCAAGCAACCCATGTTGCCAATAATCGAGGGGTAGGGAGTAGAGCCTTACCCAAACAGGTACCGAGGTGAATGTCTCCCTTTCTGGAACAAAATTCATCTTCCACGGCCTCATATAGAGGCCTGCTACTACGAAAAAGTAGGGTCCTCCTTCAAATATTCTGTCTTTATCTTCAATATTATTAAATACCACAGTAAAAAAACCCTTTGACCCCAGATGGAGTTCAATACCTCTTTTGGGTTTCCAATGGTATTTGATCCATGTCTGTAATGCCTTTTCAGATGGCCAAATTCCCATGAATTTGCAGATCATGGCGTAAGTCCCCATATGTTCCATGTGCTCCTGCAAAGCAAGATCATTCAACACTATTCTCAGAGTAATCTCCGTTTTGGGTCTGCATGGTCCCTTTTGATCTTTTTCCCTTGTTCCCTGGCTTTTGTGTTCTTCCTCTTTGTCCTTTGTGCTATTGTTCTCTTTGGTTCTGGCCCCATCTGACTCCTTTTCATTATTTTTCCCCCCTTCCTCACCAGAACTTCTGACTTTACCCATTGGTGACTTGCCTTTTCCAGCCGTTGCTTCCTTATAGGAGGGAGTGGAGCTCCCTCCTCTGCTACACTCCATTAGGAGCAACCTCCGAGACCCTCTGTAACTCTATCGTCGCACCCTCGAGTTCGCGCCCTCTCCCCAGATCGTCGAAGAATCCTTGATCAAAGGAATGTCCCTGCCTCAACGTTATTTTCAATCTTATAGTTTATGTGAAAATAAAAGTAAGGTTAAGACCACATTGAAAATGAGAAATGATGTAGGGGTGGTGCTCACAAATATTTTCTTGAAAATTCGCTAATGCCTTGCTCTCTCCCTACCATTGAATATTGTCGAAGCCTCAACATTGAGTCATGTACATTAAAAGTGAAGTTCAGATATATATATATATATATATATCAAGAGAGAGAGAGAGAGACCCTCTCAAAAATGTGCACTGTACCTTTCCTTTCACCGTACTCATCTCAAAAAAAGCAATTACATAACTTTCCACATAATTGTTATTATAAAAATGTTAGTGCGTTTTCATTATTAAAAAAATTATAATTTAAATGATGACGACACATGTATGAGAGTGTTGGGAATGGGATCCCCCAAAGGACAGTTTTGGGGCTAAAGGCCCATGTTTTGGGTCAAATTTTTCAATAAAATAGTAAAGTGTCTTCATTTTGTGGTTGCAGGGTGTGAAGGTGTCATGAGTCATGAAGGGTTGTCTGTCCTTAGTTTTGCAAAGTAAAGTCAAGTGTAAGAGATCTACCCATGGTCCGCGAACCATGAGATTGTATAAAAAGATCTAAGCTCTAAGTAGTTTGGGAGTCATGGTTGAAGTCTTAGATAGTCATAGCTCTGAAGTAAGAAGTCTATGTTTCGGGTCGTAGTGTAGGTAGAGGCTCTGCAGCTGAGTGTGCAGAAACTTAGGGTGGAAGTCTGCAGCTGAGTGCGTGGACCCCTACAGCTGTGTGCGCAGGGTGGATAGAGTTTGTAATTGCTTGAAGATATCAATAAAGAGAAGTATTTTGCAAATTCTGTGTCTTGGTTTCGATTTATGCATCTTGTCATTTTATGTATGAATTTCCTTTATAATGCTGATGTGATGCGTGAATGTGTGTAATTATATTGGTTAACTGAACGCAAATAAGAATATCTGTTTATGTGGTGCTAACTGTGATTATCTAATAAGATAAGACACTTAGACTAGTTTGGGAATCTGCACGGTACACTGCCCTAGCAATGCAAAAATATTTGAATCAAAGGTTAGGGCTGCACGAAGGTTGATCATACCTTTTCGTGGAGGTACTGACGGCCGGAGTAAAGGGCTTGTTTGACAAGCCTTAGAACTAAGTGACCTGCGCGAAGGCAGGAATAGGAGGAATAAAACGATATCACGATCATCTCAGGGTGCAGAAACTTGGTTCCAGCATCCCCCCATACTACTTCGGGTGAGACTTCAATCCACGCTCTGTGGATTGATGCCAAAAGATCCAATAGTGTAGGGATTTGTTTGGCTAATTAACGCTGAACCTAGGTCAGGCCCCCTCAAGCCAACAAATGGTTTCATTGCCAAGACCGGAATCTGCATAAGAGATGTGCGATGTCGCATCACTGGAACCCAACTGAGAAATATATCAGAGACTGGTTGGATAGAAAGATCCACGAATTCGCAGCGCAGGAAAATAGAATTCCGGGACTGACAAAGGAACAGTGGTTGGATAGGTATCTATATACAAAAATACATAAGATCTTTTTTTGTTCCTTTCCGGTTGAGCTATACAAGTGGATCACGAAACTAGCAGATAGCCAAGGAAGGTGGAAACTTGACGGTCCTATTGTGTGGACCCCGGAGCTAGTGCGGAAGTTGGAAGCATCTTAGGATAAGATTGCCCAAGTTGTTGATCATTGGTTCGATCGCGTCATAGGAGGATTTGTAACTGAATTCGCGGTCGATACCTCAGTCAACTACAGCGAGGCGGAGCAACGTTTTTTCAAAGGACCGTGAGGTAAGTACGTGAAATCTTTGAATACCTGGATTAAAATGTTATTGTGCGAAAAAAGGTTTATGCAGCTACCTTGATGTTTGGAGCTACGCAAAGCAGAAAAATTTACAGGAATAAAGGAAAAAAGGATCCTGAATATAGTCCATTGATTTCACCTCTACGAGGTGATGAAGAGGAAGTAGTGCAGGCTTCTCCGTGAAGTGATATTTAGTTAATAAGACAAGGATTCCCACGACTGCCACCTCCACCCACACCACCTCCAACTTCACCACCATCACCTGTGACTCCGCCCGTACCACCCCCGCCTCCACCATAGTTCAGTATGGCAAACTCTGTAAAGATTCCTTTGTTTAAAGGCTTGGGAAATGAGGACCCGGACCAATTCTGGTTTGTTATGAAAGTTGTATGGGAATATCAAGGTGTTACAGATGATCACATGAAGAAGGCGACATTGGTTAGTGCCTTGCAGGATTGTGTGTTAACCTGGTATATCAACTACTCTAATGATAACCCGAATGCTGGAGTGGCAGACATCCAGACTGCGCTGAACAAAGAATTCAATAGGCCTAAATCTGAGGCACAGTCTATTGTGGGGTTCAATGAAATCACGATGCAACTAGGCGAGACACCTTGGGAATTAGATCAAAGATTGAAATGCGAAATCTGTGAAGCTAATATGAACTTGACAGACGGGAAGCATCGCGAGTGGTTTGTGGCTTCGCTACTGCCACACTTAAGGGTTGCGTTGTCGCAACAGAAGATAACGACTCAGGTGGAGGCCTTGGAGATTGCAATGAGACTACATGAAACTACGATGCAAGATCTAAATCTGGGGGTTCAGCAGATCCATGCGCAGTTGAAAAATCTTTGCCTTGAGATGCAAATTTTGAAGCAGGACATAACAGTTTGACCAGAGGTGCGCGAAGAGGTATGGTGTCTGAAATGCAAGAGTTAGGGGCATGACAAAGACCATTGTCCAGTATTTGCGAACTATATTGTAGGAGAGAGACTGATGCCTTTGAGGCCGAAAACTCAGGAAGGACTGAGCGCGGGGCCTGCACTGTGGTGCGCTATATGTCAGGTAGCAAGAAAACATGCAACGGATAACTATCATTTGCAACAAAATTTTGTATAGACACCGCAACAACTGTTTTGCAACTTTTATAGGTCGGTAGGGCATCATGAGCATAATTTCCGGAGTTATGAATTGATGATGGATAGAACTCCCACCTATAGGGTTCAGGTAGAAACGTGGCCCCTTGACTAGAGCATGGGGATGGTGCGGACAGGCTTTCAGGGGCGTGGATGAAGCTGAGGCGGAGGAGGACCTGGCAGAGGTCGGGGACAATTGATCTACTACAATTCCGGAGGACCAGGACACTATGCCCATGATTGCACTAACCCAACATGTCTGTCATACAAGTATTGCACTCTGTTTGATCATGAAACTGAACACTGTCCTATGCTGATAGCTAGGATACATGACAAAGGGGCGCTACCACCTTCGCCGACTCAGAACCTGCAGATGATGAGGTTTGAGCCGTGTGAAGAGGATTCAAATGTGAATATAGTGCTCTGAAGTGGAATCACAACAGGAGATGACAAGGGGAAATGACCCGAGGACAATACATGGGTTCATAAAGCTCCAGCGAAGGAGGCTGAGTTTGATTTGGAGTGCGTAGGTGAAACACTCATGGAAGCTAAGAAGAGATTCATTGAAGCCTCCACCTCAGGAAGCAAGGATCAGCCTGATCAGGAGATGGACCCTTCTATGCTTACAATCTTCTTGGAGACCTGTATGAAGTTACTGTGTGATAGCAAGGCTATGAAGGGGTTATAGGAGCTCATAAACAGATGCGCTAGAAACGCTCTGGGTGAGCCACACATAGTGTGAAAGATTGGTAAGCATAAAACAAGGATGGGACGAGAGATGAGACTGACCGCACATATAGGAGAATATGAAATGGATCAGGTTATTTTGGACCTAGGATCAGACGCGAACGTCCTACCAAAGTAGACTTGGGAGAGGATGGGGAGACCCGCGTTGCAGTGGTCTCTGATTTAGCTAAGGATGGTTAACCAGCAAAAGATCATCCCCATGGGAATGCTGCAGGTGGTGACTGTAGATATTGAAGGTGCGAGCGCACTGGATGACTTTGAGGTAATAGAAATTGTTGATGATAACAACCCCTATCCTGCACTCCTTGGAATTGATTGGGCTACTGATATGAACGGAGTAATCAACCTAAAGAAATGAAAGCTGATACTTGAAAAGAAATCGCTCCGTGTAATAGTACCCCTAGATCCTGCTGAAGGATCATGCTATACTGAACCAGTCCGCGATTATGAGAGCGATGATGATGTGGACTGTATCTATAAGATAACAGTGTGAGACCAAGATTGGGTGAATCCAACAGCATATGGATGAATTACATGGGATCACGAGAGTTCCTGCACCTCGAACTCTGATGAAGAATTAGAGTGCTAGCAGAATCGGTTACATGAAGTAACTACACTGAGCTGTAACATGATGACCCAGTCGCTGCATTGTGTGTCGTCGGAGGTAAGAAATCTGCCTACTTATGATGGCCTGAATGATGTAGATATCTTTTTGGATGCATTTGAGAGGGAGGTACTAGAAAAACAGCGCTTCCAAGCGATGGACTTTCACTACGCACTATGTCCGCAAGGTGGTGGGGTACACACAATGGAAGATTTGATGATTGGTGCGAATGTAGGAAGATGATGAGAACTCGCTTTGGGAAGCTGAAGGTGCGAATGACAGACATATATGATGGATAGGATGATCCTCACACGCACTTGGCCAAATGGGCTCAGGCTTATGGAGACAAGCCCCAACCTGAATGGGTGCACTTGTTCTATCACACCCAAATGTCGTCCCCATCAACTGGTATGTAGAAATATAGCTTCACCATGGTACAATTGAATGGGATATTTTGCGCGAAGGACTCATAATGACATTCAGTTTTGAAGACAGGTTTGACTCTGTTGATGAGGCGCTACAAGAGGTGAAAGCAACAATCTTCAGGATACTGCAGGATCCTTTAGACCTGATTCAGCCTAAGTGGGCTATTCAGCTGAGTCATGCACTGGAATGCTATAATGTAACCGCTGAAGAAGAAGATGAGTATCCGCGAAAGATCAAAATCCCTAAAATAGAAGGCCATCGCGAGGTTGAAGGACCATAGATTGAGAACCTGGATATAACCACACCACTGAAAATAAAACAGGTAAACATTGGTACGGAGGCAGAGCCCAAATTTGCGAATATTGGAGACTACTAGGACGATGTGACAGTGGATAAGGTCGTTGAATTACTCTGTGAATACCAGGATTTATTCCCTACCAAGTTTACGGATCTAAAACGGATAATCAGAGACCTAGGTGTTATGAAGATTAGGTTGAAACCCGACGCGAAGCTGGTTAAGGAAAGACCCTACCGTCTCAATCCGAAGTATAAGGAGAAGGTCCGCTTAGAGCTAGACAAGATGCTTGCGGCAGGCATCATTGAGCCTGTGGAAGAATCTGACTAGGTAAGCCCAATGGTGGTACAAGAGAAGAAGCAGAAGGATGAAATAAGGATATGCATGGATCTCAGAAAGTTGGATGATGCTTGCGTACATGATCCTTTCCCGACTCTGTTCCCAGATGAAGTGTTGGACGATGTAGGTGGCCGGGAAGCATATTCCTTCACTGATGGGTTCTCGGGGTACCACCAGATCAAAATTGCACCATAAGATAGGAGAAAGACAACCTTCACGACTGAGTGGGGTTGTTTCTAGTACACTGTAATGCCGTTTGGATTGAAGAATGTGCCTGCGATTTTATCACGCGTAGTCATTGTTGTGTTCAAGGAGTTTATTCATAAGTTTCTGGAAGTATACTTTGATGATTGGACTATGTTTGGGCTAGTGAAACACCATGTAGCAAGCTTGTGTCTGATGATGGATACTTGTCGAAGATACCAGATTGCGCTCAATCTAAGAAGTGTCTCTTTTGTGTTCCTTTTGGGACCCTGCTGGGTCATGTGGTTTGCAGACAAGGACTGAGGGCAGACCCTACGAAGATCGTGGTGATACTGAACTTGGAGGCGCCAAGGAATGTGAAACAGTTGCGCTCTACCCTAGGACATACAAGATATTATAGAAAGTTTATCAAAGGCTATGCGCAGATCACCGCGCCTATGGAGAAGTTGTTGAAGAAGGATGTCACAGTCTACTGGAATGATGACTGTAAGAAGAGCTTGGATGTATTGAAACAAAAGATGGCCACCGCGCCGATTTTAGTCTTCTTGGATTGGAAGGAGGAGTTTCATGTACACGTCGACATGTCATGTATAGCGCTAGGAGCAGTACTGAAAGTTGGTGGAGAAGACTTGGATCATCCTATAGTGTTCGCAAGAAGAAGGTTGTCCAAGGCAGAGAAGAACTATTCCACCATCGAGTGTGAAGGGTTAGCTATGGTATATGCGCTCCAGAAGTTTAGACACTACTTGCTGGGAGGCCATTTTAAGATGTACACAGATCATTCCGCACTGAAGTACCTGGTCAATAAGCCTGTGTTGGGGGGCCAGAATTTGCAGATGGGTCTTATTGTTCCAGGAGTATGATTTTGAAGTTATTGTGAAGTCTAGACGACTGAATGTGGGACCAGACCATTTGTCGCACATCGAAACAGGGGAAGAGCCCACTAATTTGGAGGAAGGGTTGCCTGACGCACAACTATTTGTAGTGCGCATCATGGATGGTTATTTTGAGGATATCTTACACTTCCTGATGACAGGAACTGCCCCAGAGGGATACACTGTCCAACACAAGAAGGAGTTAGTGGTGCACGAGACAGATTTTTCTGTCATTGCTAGGCATCTGTACAGAATGGGGTCTGATGAGATATTGTGACAGTATGTACCAAAGTTTGAAAGAAGCAACATCCTCATGGATGTGCATGGGGGTGCTGCGAGAGGACATTATGCAGGGTGAGTGACCACATAGAAGATTCTACACGCAGGGTTATGGTGGCCAACCCTTCATCAGGATTCAAAAGCGTACTAGAAGGCATGCGATGTATGTCAATGGACTGGCAGACCATCGCATAGGGATGAGATGCCTTTGAATTCACAAATGACATTACAACCCTTTGAGAAATGGGCGATAGATTTTGTGGGACCCATTCAGCCCCAAGGAAAGAAGGGAGCAAGGTACATTATCACCACGACGGAGTATTTGACTCGTTGGGCAGAGGCACAGCTTGTGAAGGATTGCACAGGTGCAACTACTGCAAAATTCCTCTTTGACTATGCATTGACACGATTTGGTTGTCTAAAGATCTTGATGAGTGATCACGGTACACACTTTTTGAATGAGACGATCAACTCGCTGATGGAGGAATTTCAAGTATATCACCAGAAGAGCACGCCATATCATCCGCAAGCTAACGATATAGTAGAAGCATTCAATAAAGTGTTGGAGCACGTGTTGACCAAGGTTTACAATGCTCAGCGAAGTGATTGGGACCTACGCATACCTGCAGTACTATGGGCTTATCAAACGACATGCAAGAAGTTGACTGGACAAACTCCCTTTAGGCTGGTCTATGGCGTTGAAGCGGTAATGCTTCTGGAATATATTGTGCCTAGTTCGCGCATAGCAGTGCTCATAGGTATGATGGATCGTGGAGCCCTGGAGGAAAGGCTCACACAACTAGATGAGATTGAGGAAGAAAGTTTTCTAGCTGGTGATGAGCCCCGAATTGGGTAACTTATTGGGCTCATTTTGCCTAATTATCCTTGTTCAATCCTCCATTTTTCATAGATTATGCATTTTTTCTAGTATGTTTATGTTATTTGAACGAACAAGGGTGGTCACTCTACCAAGGAGGCTAATACGTGGTCATTTCAGGTCTTTTGGACAAATTTTGGAGCAAAACCAAGAAATTATGGCCTAGGTGATAGCCAAGCTTGAGGTGAGGATTCGTAGGGAGGTTATCTGTGGCATTAAATGGCCCTTCCTCGAAATCTCCATCCTCAACTCCGAGCTCAACAGGCCACCAAAACAAGTTCTAAAGGCAGCCAAGCAGCTTTGGGAAGAGTGACTGTCTACTATCAGTTGGAACAGCCGAGTCCCTTGAATCTAGGAGGGCTGCTAGCCCCCTTGTATTGTATAAATAAGAAGGCCTCAGCCTTTGTAGTTTACTTTTGGAACTGTTGGTATTTGCACTATAGTGCTGTCCTTTCTTCAGCTCGTTTTTCTTAGCTACTGCTGTACACTTTCTTGTGATGATTATTTTTGAGTAATGAGAAGCAGCTTTACTTGGCATCAGATCTGAGTTCTTTATAGGAGCCTGCAACTCTTGGGGTTGGGCCCAACCCGAGTGCTAAGGCCTCCTTTATGTATTGTTATTTGTTCTTCATACATTTGCCGAATTATTTCTGTTAAGTAGATTAAATCTTGCTGATAACTAGGTCATTGTTAATGGTTCGAAAGACTTTTGATGCTCAGATTTAGTTGATAGGTTGTTTACAAGGAAAAGCTTCAAAAAAGGGCCATCAACCATCTCTGGTTTCACCTCTCCCTCAGTGGGATCAGGAGCTGTGATCAGGATGACCTTGTTGCCCACAAAAACACTGATTTTGCTTTGCCATGCAATCACTAGTGTTTGATTTTCATGTGTAGAAGTTGGTTACAAGTTTAGACGTTTGCTTGCTTAGTTGCATGAGTTAGAATACATGGTTTCATTGCAGTTCAACTTCTGTTCATTCTCCTTACTGACAGCTAGATCATATTAGGTCAACGTAACTAGGTCTTTGATTTTTTCAAGTTTTCGTTGGTTCAGTTGGAAAAACGACATGCAGAGCACCTGTACCACTTCTCTACATGCCCATACTCCATCAAACCCATCTGCTCCATCCCTCAGCTCAGCTTCTAGCCTTACGTTTTCCATTTGCTCACATAATCCTAGTTTTTTTGTGCATCCTTGCTTCAGTCCTCCTTGAACAAATCCAGCCATCTACATTTGTCCTCAACTCCATCCACCAAGTCTTGGACCACCTCCAACCCTTATCCTACCTCCATACCCACTCCTTCATCTTTCTCCATCCATCCATCCTCCAAAATCCCATTTCTGAACATCCTCTAGAAAATTACAGAACATCCTGTAGAAAATCACAGACATCCTGTAGAACCACTGCAGACTTCCTATAGAAGCTCACGAATGAGGTTTCTTGATAACCAAACTCTGTGAAACTCTCTGGAAGGGTGTTAGGGACCCCTTAGGCCCTCTCTGAACCTTCCCGACCTCATCCAAGCATTTCCTCTCACCGATCCACCTCTGCACAGTCAAATCGCATGCATGATAATTCTGGCAACTTATCCAAAAATACAAAAAGATGTTTTTTTCCATATGTTACTGTAGAAGTAGCTTAGATACATGTATTTACCTTCCTAGAAGTCAATGGCATTTCTTTCAGTAGCTCGCATCCTCTTTCTTGCATCGGTAGGGATAGCTGGTAAAATTAGGGTTTGCTAGGGTTTACGTTTCCTTTTTGCTTTCCAGTTTCTTTCTGCAAGTAGATCAGCCTTCTTTGAGTTAGCTTTCATCAATCAGTTAAAAATCTTCTTCTCAGAGCTCATAGAAGTTGGCTTAAGCCCCTAGCGGACTTGTGCCAGCCGACCAAGTGACAGCTGCGGCAAGAGATAGTACTTATGCATACGGCACCGTCGCTTCCAAGTTTGTTACGAACTACCGGGTTGATAAAAGTAAAGAAGGGAGTCCCAGCAGTTGCAGCATTATTGCTACAATACTGGAGCTCACCACTCTTTTTGGCGCCATTGCCGGGGAAGCGTCAGAGTATTTGTGATTGCTGCTTTTCTTCTATTTTCCTACTCTAACCTTCTGCTAAGTAGTTTATTTCAGTTCCATTCTGCAATTTCATTTCTGCAAAAGTAAAATAGACATTTCCTACTTTCATAGATTAGCCTTTCAATTCCGCAATTTCAATTCTGCAAGCGTAGAATAGAATTTCAATTCTGCAAGCGTAGACTAACATTTCATTCCTGCAATTTCATTTGAGAAAAATAGATCAGTCCTTTCTTGCTTTCATTTCAATTCCGCATTTTCATTTCTGCAAGATAGATTTTAGTTAGTTGCAATTCCATTTGTTTGAGTTTTGCAGGTACAAGCAAAGAAAAAAGCAAAAGCAACCAAAAATCCTTTCATGCCTCGTAGGAACAGAGATAATACCGGAAAATTCCTACCCAACACCCCCACCACTTCACTGAGTCACCCTTCTCTCTTCTTTGGTGGCAGTGATCCAGAAGAACCTATAGGTGAACCTCCTGAGATATACGAAGATCCTATAACAGAAGAAGAGCAAGAAAACATTCATTTTGAGACCATGGCTGACAACAGAAATGGTAGAGATGATGATGAGAGAATAGAAGGTACCTTCCCCATCCGAGAGACCAACGAGGACATGAAAATGAAGAACATAAGTCCCTCCGCCTTACCTCATTTCCATGGATTGACCACTGAAGACCCTGATACCTTCCTGTTTGAGTTTATTGTCCTTTGTCGAACTTATGACTATACAGAAGATGAGCAAAAGTTGAAACTCTTTCCCTCTACCCTCAAGGATGCAACATTACGCTAGTTCATGGGGTTACCTGGAAACAGTATCACTACTTGGGCTCAGATGCAGCAAGCCTTTAACAAAAAATACTGGGATTACTGTAGGTCAAAGGAAACCAAGGGAAAAATCTTTCGGATGACCATGGGAAATGATGAGTCTTTAGAGGACTATGAGGAAAGGTTCCAACTTAGCTATAAACGGGCCAGGTGCACACTTGACCCTGAATCTCTAAAGCTGGTTTTGCTCCGAGGAGTCCCTGAAGACCTCCTAGATACCCTTCACATGCTAGCTGGAGGAAAAATTTACCAACTACCTTATGAGGACATAAAGACTGTGTTTAGAAACCACTGTAGGGCAGCCTGGAAAAGAGGTAGGGGGAATCCACTTTCAGCAAGTACTACCTTCTCCAAGCATGAGTTTGCTAATCAGATGGAGGACCTCAAAAGTGAGATGAGACAGACCATTGCCATGCAACTTGATACTTTTCGAATCCAACAAAAGAAAGAGGAAGCTGAGAGGGCTTTGGCCATTTTTTGTCCCAGATGTACAAGGAAGCACCCTAAGAATGAGTGTCCATTGCATTTAGTAGAGGTATGTTTCGTTTGTGAGGAGAACCACCCCACAAACCAATGCCCAACCTTGCCCGGATTCAAAGCCATGTACCAAGGGACTGAGGCACCCATTGAACCTCTCTACTTCCTCAACCAAAGGAGGCCGCATGGACCCAGACCTTACCAGCAGGGGATGCAAGGGACATCCCAAGCTTATTATAGCCCCAACCAATCTGCTCACATGCCTTCTTGGGGTCCCCCTGCTCATCCTTCCTGGTCTGCACCTCCTCCGTGGTCCTATCCACCTCAATACCATACTCCACCCACTGCTCATTCGTTTCACTCACATGTCCAGCCACAGCCTCAGTGGAATGCACCTCAACCGGGGTGGAGGCCCCAATACAACTCTCCTCCCGCCATTCTGCCTCCACCACCGGCTCAACCACAACCATTACCTCCTGCTCCTCTAAGACAAACTGTTGGGACTCAGAAATGTCATATTTTCATCCACCTTTTTCTTCACTATTCCTTACATTTCATCATCCCATTAACCTGTTATCATATCACTTTCATACATACATTTGGGTTTCACCTTCCTATTTTCCATTTTATTCATTTTTTTATTATAAGTGAATTTATGATTAATTATTAGAAAATGTACATATTTTTATATATCTCAAGAATATGTGAGTTTTGTGATGTGTAGGAAATATGTGAAGAATTAATATCTCCTCCACAATATCAAGGAGATAATTATGCAAGCCTTTTTCTAAGGAGAAAATCATGGAGGCATATCTTTTTCTAAGGAGAAAATCATGGAGGCATATCTTATCCTAAGGAGAAAATCATGGAGACATATCTTATCCAAGATATGTGAGAGATTTGTGGGATCATGTTTGAGAGATTTGTGCGATGATATCTTGTAATAACGGGAAACTAGTTGAGAGTGCTTGAGAGAATATTGGATATGTAATTATGGAAAGGTTATCTTCCTCATGTATATAAGAGAGTGCTCTCTCTTCATTGGAACAAGGAATAATAGAGAATGGAGATTAACTTTGATTCTTTTATTGTTATGATTTGTAATTTAGTTATTGTAATATAATTTAACATAGTTTTATTGTTGTGAGCTCACATATGTTGTTGCCATTCACTTCTTCACATGCTGTATCGCTTTTCTTTTATGCAACTTCCTGCTTTCATAGTTAATGTTTCAATGCCTTCTTAAATTAATTTGATTTCAGTAATTTAGATTAGATTAGATTAGATTAGTTCCACTTCAGTCATGCATATATATTGCATGTGTCTCGTAAGTCTACGGACCTCGGATTGACAAATTAAATAGTTGGGTAAGTACTACAACGGAATTAAACGAACATAGTTTCACCCAACACAACCCCAGATGCCTGCTCAACCGAACCCGAACCCCAACAACCAACAGGCCCAGTAGGTATACACTGGGGAGACAACATGTCCTACCTATGCCGTGGAGATCCAGGAGATCAACCTGCGATCCGGAAAGACCCTTCCAGATCGCCAACCTCCTCCCCAAGAGGATGAGTAAGAGAAACAGGAAAGTGAACCCAAAGCCATTCCACCCTTTCCTAAGTGACTAACAGTAACCACGCAACCAAACCCAGAGGAGACTGAACTTTTGGGAGAACTGAAACAGTTGTGTGTGAAAATACCACTTCTCCAGGCCATCAAAGATGTACCGATATACAATAAACTAATTAAGGAGAAGTGTTTCAGGCACCCAGGCAGGCGAAAGAGAGTTGCCTCGACTATCAATGTCATCGGACAACTTTCCGATCTAATGTTGGGGCAAGTAATCTGTCCAAAGTATTTGGACCCTGGGAGTCCTGTAGTTGATGTCCACATCAATGGCACCATAATTCCCCATACCTTGATTGATCTAGGGGCTGCCATTAATGTGATGACCAGGGACACCATGCTTAAACTCAACCTTCAGAATTCCTTAGGAAGACCTCGACAGTCCTGCAGCTGGCAGATCGCTCCACCGTGACTCCCGAAGGGATTGTGGAAGATGTCTTGGTCTCTGTTGACTCTTGGGAGTACCCTGCGGACTTCTTGGTCCTTCAGCCAAAGGCAAAGCTCACTGGATACCCCCTCATTTTGGGAAGGCCTTGGTTAGCCACTACGGATGCTTACATCAGTTGCTGAGCTGGAAGCATGACCATCAAGAATGGGCCTATGTCCAAGCAGCTGGTCCTATATCCTCTTGCCCAACCTCTGCTAGAACATGACTTACCACTCTGGTTGGAAGAAGGAGATGAGGATGAGGTCTACTCTGCACCATTGTGCACAGTAGAAACCACTAGGGGAGGTCCTCAAACCGAGGATGATTTGATTGAGACTTTGATTCAAAATCCACCTCCCAGTGCACTGTCCTTAGAGGAATTAGTGGAAGATACCCAAGCCAGCACCTTAGTGGACCTCTGTGTGACTGATCCAACCTCTCCCAGAGTTAAGAATGTGGAGTTTGGTCCCGAAAGAACTTTAAAGATCAGCTCCTCCCTATCTCCTTCCCAGGAGAAGGAGCTGTGTAGCTTACTGAACAATCATTTAGATGCTTTCGCTTGGAGCTATAAGGAAAAGAAAGGAGTCCATCCTTCGGTCTGTACCCATCACATCTACATTAAAGAAGATTGTAAACCGGTCAGGCAGCCTTAGAGGAGAATGAATCCAGCCCTTAAGGACATTGTCAAAGAAGAATTGCAAAAATTATTGGATGCAGGATTCATCTATCCTATCTCCGATAGTGAGTGGGTCTCGCCTCTAGTGCTGGTGCCCAAAAAGAACGAGAAGTGGAGAATCTGTGTAGATTACCGAGAACTTAACAAAGCCACCAAGAAAGACCATTTCCCTTTGCCTTTCATAGATCAGGTGTTGGATGGACTGGCAGGGAAGAAGTTCTTCTCTTTCCTAGATGGGTTCAGTGGGTATAACCAGATCCAAATCAGCCCGGAAGACCAAGATAAAACCACCTTCACTTGTCCTTAGGGTACCTTTGCCTATTGAGTCCTTCCCTTTGGGCTATGCAACGCTCCTGCCACTTTCCAGAGAGCAGTATTGAGCATCTTTTCGGAGTTGGTCCATGATTCGGTAGAAATCTATATGGATGAATTTACTCCTTATGGGTCCAACTTCCAAGAAGCATTGACTAATCTGGGAAAAGTTCTAACCAAGTGCATTAAGATGAACCTGTCCCTCAGTCCCGAAAAATGTGAATTCCTGATGACTGAAGGGACCGTGCTAGGTCATACCATCTCTCGGTAAGGATTACAGGTGGACCCTAATAAGATTGCTATCATCCAAAAGGTCCCACCTCCGCAAAAGGTAAGAGATGTTCAGAGTTTCCTAGGCTTAGCAGGATATTATCGAAGATTCATTAAAGACTTCAGTAAGCTAGCCTCGCCTTTGTTTGGACTCTTAGGGAAAGATGTTGAGTTTAAATGGACTGACAACTTTCAAGGGGCACTGGATGAGTTGAAAGATAAGCTGGTGTCCGCCCTGATCTTGAGAGGTCCAAACTGGGCCCTACCTTTCCACATCCACATTGATGCCTCGAACAAAGCCATAGGGGCAACCTTAGGACAAGCTGAGGAGAAACTCCCATATGCCATATACTTCGTCAGCAAAAACCTGTCCAAGGCAGAAATGAACTATACCGTAACTGAGAAAGAGTTCCTGGTTGTAGTCCATTCCCTAAACAAGTTCAGACACTACATCACTGGTTATCAAACATTTGTACACACTGATCATGTTGCGATTAGATATTTAATGAATAAGCTTGATGTCAATGCTCGTATCATTAGATGGTTATTTTTTCTACAACAATTTGATTTGATGATTGTTGACAAGCCAGGTAAGGAAAATGTTGTTGTTGACTTATTGTCTAGATTGGACTTGCCTGTAAGTGAAGAAGGAACAGTGGATGACCAGATGCCAGATGAACATCTGTTTGCTATCTCAGTGCTCTCTCCATGGTTTGCTGATATAGCAAATTACTTGGTCTCAGCACAGTTCCCTCCGCATCTATCCTCAAAGGAGAAGAGCAGAATTGTAAGGAAGAGTGCCCTGTTCACTTGGATCGGGGGCAACCTATTTAAACTTGGCCCAGATCAGATCTTGAGACGTTGTGTTAGGGAGGAGGAAGTCTTTGACATCCTCCTAACCTGTCATGATGGACCTTGTGGAGGCCACTTTGCAGCAAAAATGACTGCCTTCAAAATTCTACAGGCAGGCTACTATTGGCCTACTCTTCATCAAGATGTCAGAAGATACATCAGCCAGTGTGACCGATGTCAGAGGATGGGAAAACCGACTCCAAGGGATGAAATGCCTCTCCAACCTCAAGTGACCTTCGAGCCATTTGAGAAGTGGGGCATGGATTTTGTGGGTCCTATCAACCCTCCTTCAAAGCAACGGTCTTACATCATTGTGTGCACCGACTATCTGACCAAGTGGGCAGAAACGAAGGCAATCAAAGCAGCAACAGAAGAAAAGGTGGCTGAGTTTCTAAGGGAAAATATCTTCTACAAGTATGGCTACCCAAGAGAGTTAGTCACAGATCAAGGAAGCCAGTTCACCTCCAACCTGATTGAAGATTTGCTCGCTCATCACAAGATCAAGCACAAGACTTCCACCCCCTATCATCCTCAAGCAAATGGGCAGGTGGAAGTCACTAATAGAGCATTGGAAGGGATTTTGACTAAGGTTGTGAGCAGCAGTAGAAAGGATTGGGTAGATCGCCTGGTTGAGGCCACTTGGGCCTATAACACCACTTAGAAGACTACAACCGGTTTCACACCTTATGAGCTGGTCTACGGAAGAAAGCTTTGCTGTCCATAGAGTTCGAGTACAATACATTAAGGGTGGCAGCTCAGCTGGACCTAGATCTCAGCCATGCTCAACGTGAAATATTATTGCAGCTGAATGGATTAGATGAACAAAGAATGCAGGACCTCCTCCACTCAGAAGTAGTTCAACTCCAGAGGAAGATATGGCATGACCGACACCTTAATGAAAAGCAATTCCAGCCGGGAGATTGGGCACTGTTGTATGACTCAAGATACAAGGATTTCAAAGGAAAGCTGAGGACAAGATGGTTAGGACCATATACAGTGGATAAATGCAATGAAAATGGTTCAGTCCTTATCAGGACGATTGATGAAGAAGCCATCCCCATGCTTGTCAATGGCCATCGATTGAAAATCTACAAGAAACCAATTTCAAGGCAGGAGTTCATTGAAACTGTGGAAAAATCAGTGCTGGTAATAGAGCAGGGTTCTGCCTCTGTTCCAGCCACACCTTGATCAAAAAAAAAAAAAAAGAGGAATAAAAAGATCCCTGGACGAAAACCTCTCTGAGGCAGCCAGGGCAGGCAGTGAGGGTGAAAACCTAAGGGAGGCGCCCCTGCTGTCTCTCAGAAAATAAAGAATTTGAATAAAAAGATCCTTGGGTGAAAACCTCTTTGAGGCGCCCAGGGCAGGTAGTGGGGGTGAAAACCTCATGAAGGCGCCCCTGCTGTCTTTCAAAAAAAAAAAAGAGAGAGAAAAAGAAAAAGAGGAAAGAGAGAAAAAAGAAAAGAAACAGGTCTAATCTCTGAAGAATTATTGCAGGTTGCAAGGAATGTAGTGCAGATAAAGGAGGTCGCGCAAAACAAGGACAGGGGTCTGTACCAAGTTACCAGACATCCTCACAGACACTCCCTACATGGCCACTCACTTTTTCCAGGATTTGGACACATTCGGGTCAAGATTCAACCTCCTACAGGAAGTTTCAGGGCTTTCTATAGGAAGTTCTGCATTTCTACAGGAAACATCCTGTAGAACCTTTGGGCAGGCCAAAATCGATTCTGAAGAGGGATTTAAAGCTTGAAATCTGTTGATGAGGCATGCAGCCACCCCTTTTTCCCATCCATCACCTGTTTCATCTCTTTCCACCGCCATTACCACAATTTGGTCCTGTATTCCTGCACAGTCATGCAAAGAGTCATGTTTTCTTCATATTGCAATTTTTTTCAAAGGGACAAATCAAGTACATGAAGGCCCACACACTCTACCTGTTAAAGCTTCATCAGGACCCTTCAATCGTGAATGCAACCCTGCTCGTTTTAGCATGCAGCCCAGGAGGAGAAGCAGCTACAGGATGTCCTACAGGAATCCTGTAGCAGCTGATCCGCCTGGAATACACACTATGGAGTCAATAGCAGTTGAAATCAGTGCAGGAGGCATGTAACCAACTCCGCTTGAACGTGAACACCTCCTCGACAGTTGAGAAAAGGCAGAGCTGTGCATGCAATGTTCACTACCAGTGGATCGAATTCTGAAACCTGCATGTAGCATCAACCAATGAACGAAGGAATTCCAGTGCTTGTGCACGAAGTAGCAATGAGCAGAGCCATCGTTCCACGTCCGGAAACTTGCAGAGCACATCCACGGCCACACAAGTAAGTGCCTAACATTATTTCGTCAAATTGCATAAACTATACTATGAAACTTGCATGTCTGTGAATGGTGCGGGTTGAACAAATTTGATGGCCAGTCAATTGGCCACCCGTAGTCAGTCAAATGGCCTCGTGGGATCCGAACGAGCTCGGTTACGCTAAAATCTGCCAAAGGGCCGTGAAGTCGACATGTGGGAAGTGTCCAGTCGAGGAAAATCGGTGGATTTGCAGTGAAATCGACGGATGGGCAGTGATGACGGCGGGTAATGGCAGAGATAGAAAAATGGCAGTCAGAGACACGCCGGAGAATGATGGCCATGACGTTGGCCAACAGATCGGCCTGGACACCTCACCCCCGTGCCATGAATTGCGCCGTAATTCAAAATTCTTCGGCCATAACACTCACATTAACCACTGGCATTTACTATTGCAACCGGTTTTCAGCAGCGTACGCATCCTCCTCCTCTACACTTCGTTAGCTCGAGCTTCTCGGCCCGTTTCAAACTCCTCCTGTGTCCCAGGCTTGCTCAGAAGTGCCATGACGTCTCCAGAGGCCGGCAAAGCTCTCTACAGGAAGGAGCTCTACAGGAAGCACAGCATGGCCTCCTGGAGTAGAGAAACCTGGATCTTCTGTGTCGGAATTGGAGTTTCGAAGAGAGGTAGGCTCGAAAAACGCCATACCTGTGCATGAAATTTCAAAAGGTGGTAAATTAAACTGTTTGGAGTAGGGAAAGTTAAAACAAGTCTGCCTGTGGGTCAAGAATTGTGGTTTGCCTGGGTGATACACGAAGTTTTTCAGTTGGTTTTGTGTTACATTCTCCTCCATGGTGCCTGTTAACGAATTCCTCCTGTAGAAACGATAAACCTCTGTAAGGACTGATCTGTGCATAAAAAAATGTGACTTGTATATGGTTGGTGTGAAAATTAAGCTCTGCACTCTGTCTGTGAGAGCCTAATTTCCTTTTGACAGTCAAGTTTTGGGGCAGCAGTAGCATTATAACCAGGGAATTGGTGAAAGGGGAGATACAAACATCTGAGAAACCCTGTCCTGAGAATCAAAGGAGGAAACCTTAAACAGAATTCCCTTTCTGATCAGAGCACAAGCCAAAATAGAGTATTTGAGTATTTTTCACCATGCCAGGAGGGTTTATCAGAAAGGAACCCTCGGATTCCAAGAAGTTGAGAGAAACTCCTGAGGTGGTAGACCTATTTACCCGTGCAAATTGGATGACCTTCTGTGATAGAATTCAAGGTCTCGATGATGAAATAACAGAGGAGTTCCTAAGGTCCCTGCAGCCCAAATCCAAGATACTGGCCATTGTAAATTTCCGAGGATTGACCTTAAGACTCACCCCACAACTCATTAGTCGGGTCACTGACTTGCCATTGGGGATACCCTGGGATAAAGAGGAAAAGAAATTGGGCCAGAAAGCCAAAAAGGAATTCTTCCTACCAGAAGAACAGTTTTCAGAGGATAAAAATGGGGTCCGGAGAGCTAGCCTACATCCATTTTGGAGCGAGGTCAGCCTTCAGATTATGAAGTACATTACTTGTGAGGGGCGATTCAGTATTGTATATGGTTATCACTTCCGGTTGTTAACTGAGCTCAGGCATAAGATGGATTTACCCACAGAACAAAAGCTAAGCATCCCCTACTTCCTCCTACAGTCATTGATTGAGTATGGCACAACACTGAAGGAAGGGACACCAGACTAGCTGGCCCATCATGGGCTTATCAAGCTTCTAGTAGAATATTCCCTCCATACTTATACTGTCCCTCTCTCCTGGGAGATTTTTCGCAATATGACCAAGGATGATGATATCCGGATTCTGGCTGAAGAACTCACTTCATCCAGTAGTGAGGAAAAAGAGCATATTGAGGCAGAGAAGCAAACTAAGGGTAAGGAAATTAAGGGTAAGAAAACCCAAGATAGGCCACCACAGGAAAAGCAAGAAGAGAAACAAGAAAAAGGCCAAGCTACTGAGGCCAAAGCTGTGGGTGAAATAAAAGCACAAATGCCAAGGGAGAAACGGTTGCAAATCAGGGCAGAAAGGACTAAAAAGGTCCAAGCAAGTGAGGGCACATTCAAGGAAACCACAGCAAAATTGAAGGAGAAGACACCCCCAGCTAAGCATGCCAAAACAGTGAAAATTGTTTCTATAGGAAGCCCGAAAACTGCTTCTATAGGAAGAGAGAAAACAGTCAGCACAAGACTTTCTAAGGAAGTCTTGAGACAGAGCAACAAAAGGAAAAGTCACTAGAAATTTTAGCTAGGGAGGCAGTAGCTGTGCTGGCCACCCTAAGAACATCTCCCAAGCAGAAGGAAAAGCGAAAGAGGGAGCCTCCCTTGTATTTTAAAGCAAGAAGGAGTGTGAGGATTAAGACTGGCAGACCCCAGCCTCCGTCAAAAGAACCAATCACAATTGTAGACACCCCTACCACACAAAAGGAGAGGTCCCCCTCTAAGGCATCCATCACTTATGAACGGGGAAGCCCGAAGACATACACCTGGAGGGAGAGAATGAAAATGTTGGACACAAAGGCCTCTCTACAGGATGTTGAGATTATTCTACAGGAAACACTGGCTAGGCTGAAGGAGACCGAAGCAATGGATGGTGAGGCAGCTAAATCACCACAGGAGAAAGAAAAGGTGGAGAACATTGTGGAACCTAGCCCCCAGCCCAGCTTGGGCTCCTACTATAACTTCTTGGAGGCAGGAAAGATCATTCCTCAAAAATTCACAGTGCCACTTTTCCTTGCACTAGAAGAAGAGAGAGTGAGGACCCACACTTGGATGAAAATCACTAAGTCCAAGGGTGTGGCAGATATAGGTCCTCTAGAGGAACAACTCAAAGAGGCAAGAAGGGAATTGGCTCTAGTACGGCATGTGGAGAGTAGCCAGCGGGTCAGGCTACAGGAAGAAAATGAGCTTCTTAGACAACAGCTATAATTACAGGGACAGAGGAAGGAAGACAGGCCTCATATCTTGGGAGAACAACAGCAACGAGAGGAGCCCACAATAGCCAAAGATACCCCTGATGAACAACAGAGAAAGGAAGGGATGCAGACTGAAATTGAGATACTGAATCGGCAGCTACAGGAAAAATAATTGGAGACACAGTCTCTGAAACAGCAAATACAAGAAAAGGAGGCCCAACTGGCCTGCATGGCCAGCTGGGCAATGGAAGCTCTGCAGTGTAGGCAGCCTGCCAAATCCTATGCCCTATACCTCAAGGATCAGTGCTTATAGTTTCAGATCAATACCTTGGCTCAAAGGGGCATCACCCCATTCCAAAATTATCATCAGTTTGCAGCTTTATGTGGCAGTAGTTCATCTGAGGATAGGGCCAAATTATCAGAGTTCTACTTGCACAAATTTTCCCTTCCGGACATGAACGCATGGGATCCCAACACGGTGATAGGAGATGTCCAGCTTATGGCCATGAGGAGAAGAGAGCAGCAAAAGTCCGCAGTATCATAGGCAGAGAGCTCAGTGAGCCTCCCATGATCAGAGTAGAGCCAGATGACCCATCAGCAGTGATAAGCACCCACCAGCACTTGGCCAACAGTCCTCAAGATCTACCGGAATACATTGAGCAACAAGCTCAAGCCATTGCCCACTTTGAGGACATGGAGAGACTGTTGGGAGAAAACTGCATGCATGCCTGCACAAGGCGGTGGAACACACTGCCTCACAGCCTGAAGATAAAAGAATACCACTCTCCCACCAGGATGAGGGAAGCCTTGGCAAGGGTACCCCTCTACAAACAGTTGATGCAGAACTTGCAGGCCAATTGGATTGGCTTGAAATTCAGTCCTCCTTTACTTTTGGGATTGCTAGAAGGAGTGAAGGAAGAGGAGGAAGGTAGACAATGGGAGGAAGTGGAAAGAAAGGCAAGATTCCACGACCGGGAAGAGGATATCACAGCAGAGGCTTGGGACATGAGGGAGGTGATCAAAGCCATAAAGGATGATGAGCTGGACTAGTTGCTCAGAGGATGAGCAACCCATTTAGCAGGGGGGTGATGATGAGCCCGAATTGGGTAACTTATTGGGCTCATTTTTCATAATTATCCTTGTTCAATCCTCCATTTTTCATAGATTATGCATGTTTTTTTGTATGTTTATGTTATTTGAACGAATAAGGGTGGTCACTCTACCAAGGAGGCTAATACGTGGTCATTTCATGTTTTTTGAACAAATTTTGGAGCAAAACCAAGCAATTATGGCCTAGGTGACAGCCAAGCTTGAGGTGAGGATTTGTAGGGAGGTTGTCTATGGCATTAAATGGCCCTTCCTCGAAATCTCCACCCTCAACTCTGAGCTCAACAGGCCACCAAAACGAGTTCTAAAGGCAGCCAAGCAGCTTTGGGAAGAGTGACTATCTACTATCAGTTGGAACAGCCGAGTCCCTTGAATCTAGGAGGGTTGATAGCCCCCTCGTATTGTATAAATAAGAAGGCCTCAGCCTTCGTAGTTTACTTTTGGAACTGTTGGTATTTGCACTATAGTGTTGTCCTTTCTTCAGCTCGTTTTTCTTAGCTACTGCTGTACACTTTCTTGTGATGATTATTTTTGAGTAATGAGAAGCAGCTTTACTTGGCATCAGATCTGAGTTCTTTATAGGAGCCTGCAGCTCTTGGGGTTGGGCCCAACCTGAGTGCTAAGGCCTCCTTTATGTATTGTTATTTGTTCTTCATGCATTTGCAAAATTATTTCTGTTAAGTAGATTAAATCTTGTTGATTAACTAGGTCACTGTTAATGGTTAGAAAGACTTTTGATGCTCAGATTTAGTTGATAGGTTGTTTACAAGGAAAAGCTTCAAAAAAGGGCCATCAACCATCTCTGGTTTCACCTCTCCCTCAATGGGATCAGGAGCTGTGATCAGGATGACCTTGCTGCCCACAAAAACACTGATTTTGCTTTGCCATGCAATCACTAGTGTTTGATTTTCATGTGTAGAAGTTGGTTACAAGTTCAGACATTTGCTTGCTTAGTTGCATGAGTTAGAATACATGGTTTCATTGCAGTTCAACTTCTGTTCATTCTCCTTACTGATAGCTAAATCAGATTAGGTCAACGTAACTAGGTCTTTGATTTTTTCAAGTTTTCGTTGGTTCAGTTGGAAAAACGACTTGCAGAGCACCTGTACCACTTCTATACCTGCCCATACTCCATAAAACCCATCTGCTCCATCCCTCAGCTCAGCTTCTAGCCTTACGTTTGCCATTTGCTCACATAACCCTAGTTTTTTTGTGCATCCTTGCTTCAATCCTCCTTGAACAAATCCAGCCATCTACATCTGTCCTCAACTCCATCCAACAAGTCCTGGACCACCTCCAACCCTTATCCTACCTCCATACCCACTCCTTCATATTTCTCCATCCATCCATCCTCCAAAATCCCATTTCTGAACATCCTGTAGAAAATTACAGAACATCCTGTAGAAAATCACAGACATCCTGTAGAACCCCTACAGACTTCCTGTAGAAGCTCACGAATGAGGTTTCTTGATAACCAAACTCTGTGAAACTCTCTGCAAGGGTGTTAGGGACCCCTTAGGCCCTCTCTGAACCTTCCCGACCTCATCCAAGCATTTCCTCTCGCCGATCCACCTCTACACAGTCAAAACAGTCAAATCGCATGCATGATAATTCTGGCAACTTATCCAAAAATACAAAAAGATGTTTTTTTCCATATGTTACTGTAGAAGTAGCTTAGATACATGTATTTACCTTCCTAGTTGTCAATGGAATTTCTTTCAGTAGCTCGCATCCTCTTTCTTGCATCGGTAGGGATAGCTGGTAAAATTAGGGTTTGCTATGGTTTACGTTTCCTTTTTTCTTTCCAGTTTCTTTCTGCAAGTAGATTAGCCTTCTTTGAGTTAGCTTTCATCCATCAGTTAAAAAGCTTCTTCTCAGAGCTCATAGAAGTTGGCTTAAGCCCCTAGAGGACTTGTGCCAGCTGACCAAGTGACAGCTGCGGCAAGAGCTAGTACTTGTGCATACGGCACCATCGCTTCCAAGTTTGTTACGAACTAACGGGTTGATAAAAGTAAAGAAGGGAGTCCCAAGAGTTGCAACATTATTGCTGAAATACTAGAGCTCACTAGCTGGATTTCACCAATATGTCTAAAAGCAACGTGAAAAAGCATGGCATGATCGACACATTAAGTTGTGCACCTTTAAGGTAAATGACCTGGTTTTGTTATATGACAGTAAGTTTGATAAATTTTTAGGGAAATTCAAAATGCACTGGTTAGGGCCCTATGTCATTAAGAAGATTACCGACAGAGGTGCGGTATAGCTAGTCAAATTGAATGGAGATCCCTTCCTAGGAAAGGTGAATGGCAGTCGGTTGAAGCCATACATTGGTGGTCTGACTATGTGACTAAATGAAGGCAGCATATTCTTAGCACTCCAGGTAGTTGAAAGGAGGCGCAGGACTATAAAATACACTGCCCGAGTTGGGGAGCTGCGCGATTGGAAGATTGTGCGAAGTAAGGAAGTGTCGGAGGGTTTGCGGCAATGCGAAGAGAGCTACGCTACCCATGGAGAAATTGCGCAGGTTGGCCGGAAAGTCACTGTTAAAGTCACTATTCATGATTTGACGGTAGAAGTGCGGCCGAATGGAGCAGGCGACCGACATTTAAGATGAAATTTATGGCTCAGATCCTTGAAAATCTGCCACCAATCTGGCATTAATGAACCCAATTTGGGCGGAACGGTTGGATTTGAATTCAAAATGCCCTATAAATTACAAGTGGTTGTCCAGCGAAAAACACTTGGCATTTTGAGAATTGAATTGTTCAGCTTTCAACCACACATGAACCGAGAATTCTTCGAGGCTTTGAAGGAGACTTCGGAATTTGCAAACTTACCAAAGACGTCATGAGCATTGTTGGAAAGCGTTATGTTGGCACCTGCAGAAGCTATAGAAACCAAAGAATTAGTAGGAGATTCGGTGCCGGAAGTTGAAATGGAGATAGAGGCAAAAGTAGTTGCTCTAGAAGTGGCCGAGGTACTAACCGAAGTCCCTAAATCACCGAGAACGCCGAGGCCAAAGCCGACCCCAACCAAGGAGACCGTGAAGGATAAAAATGGCAAGCAACCTGCCATACCGGTGCATGCGTTGCCAAGGAGAAACCCACCAAAACCCGCCGCACAGGAGAAAGGCAAGGCCATAAATTTGGAGCCGGAGGAGGAAGACATTAAAGACATCCCGATGGATGATGAGGATGTGGGAGTCGAAGTAGAGGAGGTTGAAGCCCAGGGTGCAAACCATATTACTTGGTTGCCTGAGTATGTCCCTCTGCGCAAGCCCAAGACCAAGGTGTCGAAAGACATTGATGAAAGCAAGACCCCCTTGCAAAGCCCTCTGCTTCCAGATGAGATTGTATTTGAAGGACCGTGCCTGGCGCAGGTGCTGCTGCTGAAACTTGAAAACTAGGACTTGGCTGACCACAAGAAGTTCCTACACCTGGCGACCAAGCAACTAATGCACTGCATCATTGATACAAACAATGGAATGACTACATTGGAGTCGTAGAGGTGGCTCCGAGGAGTAGACAAGGCAAGGTTGTTCAACCTGCTTTGGGTGCCACACTACAACCGCACCCCAGTGACAGTATTGGTCATCAAGCAGCTGATATGCTTGGTGCATGATGGGTGTCTTTGGCTGGAGGATCCAATACCCATCACTTATAGTTTGATTCACAAGATAACGCGATTGCCGTATACAGGAGAGAATCCGGCCATGATATTTGTCGGAAAAGGCGGTGAGCAAGCCCTTGCAGAATCCAGGAAAGAAAAATTTAAATTAGTGAAGAAGCGACGCGGATATGCTATATCCAGCATCTACGACCCTACTGTAAAGGTAGCCACGTAGATCTTAGCAGGAAAAGTGATGAGGAAGTGTCGCACCAATGAGGTGCCAGTGCCTGTTGTCGTGCTAGCATCCCAGTGCACCAAAGGAGTCTAGTTCAACTGGTCAGAATACCTTCGTGGAGAGTTCCTAGCGAACTGCCGCGAAGTGCAGGAGCTCAGCAAGACGTTCCACTACGTGTGGCTCTTACTGTCAATTGTGCTGGTAGCATGGGAGATGCCAGAGGATAGCGAGTTCCCTTCGGTCGTGCCAAACCTCCTTGAAGCAACGAAGTACGCTTCGTTGTGGGTGACCAAGGACATGCAGTGAGTCAAGGACAGTAAGATCTTTTAGATCTTGATGGAAATGAACATCTGCATGGCTATCAATTGCAAACCGTGGTTGTCGCCTACGGTGTACGCCAACTTGTAGGGCTATGGAGAATTTAATGTAGACTTTCATCATGTATCCATCAGGGCACAGAAGGACCATGCACATAAATGGTATGACTTGCCTTATCTGGCAACGGATGACACCATTGATGTAGCACTTGATCAATGGATGGCAGAATGACGCTCTACCACAGACTTGGCTATGGGAGGAAGCAAGTCCACTGCACAGAAAAAGAAGGAGGAGGCCAAGCTAAAGATGACTCAGCTAACCGAAAAGTGAAAGAAGGAGGCTGTTGACAAGGCCCAGGTGGAGCGCAAGGCCGCGCAACAGACAGTGAAGCAGATAGGTGGGACAGAGTGAGGCTCTGACAAAGGCGCGAGGTTTCCTTCACTGGGACTGAAGAGGAGACAGAACAACATGACGCGGACCCACAGGAGACGTCTGCCCGCATCAAGCGCCCAAGGGAGCTGGAGAAAGGAGCGTCCAGGGAGAAATCAAAGGCTACCAAGACATCACTGGACCCTATCACGCTAACAGAGGGCGATTTGCATGATATCGATGACACACTGAGGGATGTCACCATGGAGGCCCTACAACAATTTGAGCAGCAACAACAGACAAACTTGGGGGCTATCCAGATAGGTTTGCCGGAGCTATAGACTCATGCATTGCAGGCTGACACGGTGTTTACCAGCCTTGCCATTGACACTTCAGAGACTGTCGAGATGCTACATGCGAAGTCCTCCAATGCAATCGTGCTACCTGATGGAGCACTAACCATAGAGAATGAGGCTGACATGCCCACTGTCAGAACCCTAAAGGTAGTAGGGTTAAATCTAGTAGCGCTCCCGGGTGAAGCACTCCACCTCTTCCAGGATGGAGTGATTGCAAAGCTGAGGGCCCGTGAGCACCGCGCCCTCCAGGTGATCAGTGAAAAACGGATCAACAATGAGCAGATGGAACTAAAGAGATATGCTACATCGCCATTGAGGCCGAGGCGACCAATCAGAGAAAGCGCATTATGCAAGTCGTCGAGGAGGCATTTCGGATGGTCCCAGAATTGGCCATTCGTGAGGAGGAGCTAGTCGAGGTGTACATCCACAAGCTGGCCACAGGGGTGCGCGACACTCGTACTGAGATGGCACTGGTTCAGTTGGATTTGAACCTGTAGATCACAGAGTTGTAGTTGAAGGCCCAGCCTTCAACTCCGCTAGAAGTAAGGGAGCAGCGGGCAACTGCTATCACAGAAATAGTAGCGGTGGTGGATAGTGCAATGATAGTCTGCATGCAACTTTTTGAGTAGTCCTTTAAGGTCTTGACAAGATTGCAGGAGGAACCCAATGTACAGCGACTAGAAACGGATGCATGTGAGCTACAACAACGTTATGATGAGGTTAAGGGCACAACGTGAACCGTCGCGCCGACACAAAGACTAGCAAAGCTGTAGGAGGCCAAGCAGCTGAAGGAACAAGTGGATGCAGCGTTGCATAAGGAGGTCGTGCTGAAGGCAAGACTGAAGCCCTGGCTGGATGAGGCTTACACAGTGACAAGATCTATTGAAGACAAGCTTGTGACTCTGCAAGCGACGCAGCAAAACCTTCAGGCCAACAGTGTAGGAGTAGTGACCGAGCAGATGGTCGAAGATGCAAAGCAGGCGATAGCTCAGTGCACTGCTGAGGTTGCAATCATACGGGTCGAGTTGGAAGGGCTTCGCACAAAGATCTTCGTGCCTGCCGAGTGACTCGAGGGAAAGTCACGATGTTTGTGTTGGGGGCCTGTTGGGAACAGGATCCCCTAAAGGACAGTTTTGGGGCTAAAAGCCCATGTTTTAGGTCGAATTTTGTAATAAAACAGTAAAGTCTCTGCATTTTGTGGTTGCGGAGTGTGAAGGTGTCATGAGTCATAAAGGGTTGTTCGCCCTTATTTTTTTAAAGTAATGTTGGCTGTAAGAGATCTACCCATGGTCCGTAGAGCATGGGGTTGTATAAAAAGAGCTAAGCTCTAAGTAGTTTGGGAGTCATGGTTGAAGTCTTAGATAGTCATAGCTTTGAAGTAAGAAGTCTAAGTTTCGAGTCATAGCCTAGGTAGAGGCTCTGCAGCTGAGTGCACAGAGGCCTAGGGTGGAAGTCCGCAGCTGAGTGCACGGACCCCTGCAGCTGTGTGCACAGGGCAAATAGAGTTTGTAATCGCTTGAAGATATCAACAAAGAGAATTATTCTGCAAATTTTGTGTCTTGGTTTCGATTAATGCATCTTGTCATTTTATGTATGAATTTCCTTTATAATGCTTATGTGATGTGCGAATGTGTGTAATTATATTAGTTAACTGAACGCAAATAAGAATATCTATTTACGTGGTGTTAACTGTGAGTATCTAATAAGATAAGTAAGACACATAGACTAGTTTGGGAATCTACACGGTACGCTGCCCTAGCAGTGAGAAAGTATCTGAATTGAAGGTTAGGGCTACGCAAAGGTTGATCGTACCTTTTCGTGGAGGTACTAACGACCGAGTAGAGGGCTAGTATGGCAAGCCCTAAAACTAAGTGACCTATGCGAAGGCAGGAATAGAACGAATAAAATGACATCATGACCATATCAGGGTGTGGAAACTTGGTTCCAGCATCCCCCCCATACTACTTCAGGTGAGACTTCAGTCCGCGTTCCACGGATTGATGCCAACAGGGCTAGTAGCATAGGGATTTGTTTGGCTAATTAACGTTGAACCTAGGTCAGGCCCCCTCAAGCCAACAGAGAGTCAACATTAAACTAGTATTTGCACATTAGGGTGCATATGGAATGTCGGCAGCATTAAACGAAGGGCGGAGGGTGATAGCGTTAAATGGAGGGGGGAGGGTGATGACGTTTAATGAAAGGTTGAATTTTAAAAATGTCATGTGGAAGAGATCTCTACAGTGTCGGCCTATGAATCTCTACAGTATTAGCTCATAGTACCTCACAATAAAAACGCCTTCAACGCAATGAAGAAAAGTGTTGAAAAACCTTGATTTTCCCAAAACTTATACAAGTGTTATACTTTAAAATGTTTTGGTTTAGTATTAAAAACTTAGTTGTATACAATAATTTTTAGTTTAATTCTTCCTTTCATGTATCATTACAATTATAGCTCTAGATACAATGTCATTGGTTGATTTTTTTATAGCAATGTAATACATATTTCAAATGTTCAAGTTAAGAATCTATTTTAAAGGTATTTTATGGAAATTGAATTTGATTTCACATAATATTTATGTGTTTCTATAACTCTACATAAAGAGTTTTATGGGTTGGATTTCTTCTAGTGACATGTGAACTTTGGTTAATGTTAGGCTTTGGTTAAGAACTCACATTTATAGAGTAAAAATTTCTAAAAAAGTGTCTATTCATCATGTGTCATAATAATTTAGGCTTTGTTACAATACCATGAGCCTTATCAATATTACATGTCCCAAAACCATAACTCATTTCAAAATTATTTTTAAGGTATAGTTTAATTATTTTATTGGATTTTTTATAAGGTTCACAATATATTTTTTGTTTTCTATTATTTAAAATGCATTCTTTATCATTTATAATTTATAATCAAGAATAATATCAATATTATTTGTAAGTTTCATGAGACACTTAAACAACTTTTCAAAGGTCTGAAAGATGAGCAAAACCCGTTCCACTATTAAGGCAGTCACCAAATTCCCTGCTCTTATAGAAAATCTTACAATGGCCAACTACTCTGATTCTGTCCAAACCCTTCTTAAAGAACATATCATTTACACCCATCATATTCACCTCAACAAATATGTGATTATTAAACACTCTAACAACACTAAACATTGTATTTGTCTTGATTACACCAAAGCCATGGCGTATGCTCCTCTTTATTCAACCTATATTGTTAGAGAAACATTATAAAAGGAAAACATCCTAACAACTTTAATTGTGAATATATAAATTTATTCAACCTTGGTAATATATTATTCAATGTCTTCACCTTTAAATTAATAATTTGTCAATTTATTATATCTTTTTATTTAATCTTTGGGTTTTTCTAGTTCCATTGATTTCCATCTTATTCTTATGTAATTAAGTCATTACCTTCAAATTTGATCATGTCTCTTTACTTTTCTTATTTATATTATCATCTCCTTATTCCTTAGTTTCATATATCCTCTTTATCTATCGATTACTTTTTGCATTAAAGACAGATACTAAGCAACAACATTGCATATTACACTTATTTTTATTGTAATCTATTGTATAGAAATATTTTTTTAACAATTTTAGTATTGTTCACATGTTTAATATTTAATTTTGTAGTTCATTTAAATATCTTATTAATACCTTTTTGATGTGAATAGAAAAGTAAATCTTTATTAATGTAAGTTTTATATTTTGTTTTATTAAAAATCTTTTAATTTAACTTGGATGATAAAATATGGTTCAACTAACTAACATTATTGGTATATATGTATTATATTATATTAGAAGAATCAAATATATTCACATTCAGCGATGTTCATTCTTATTGTTAAATTATCCAATAATTTGGTATAATTATGTATTATTTTCATTTAATAATTTCAAAGAATTTATAAATCACGATAAAAAAATTCTCAAATAGCTTTAATAATGCATTTTGAAGAGAAACAATTAATTCATTGTGATAAGAAAACGAGTGTGAACCACTTTTAAATTGGAATTTGGCGAATTCTAATATTTCAAGCAATAATCATATACATGTCATGCATTTTGAAGAAATTCATAATCTTGGATAAGAATGATGGAGTTGGAGCTCTCCACTGTGTAGCCTAACACTTGAAAGGCTTAAACCCAATTGTGTTCATATGCAAGTATGACTATATTGAAAGCATTATAGCTTTGGTAACCACACATTTTATATTTTTTTATATAGCCATGAAATAGATCTATTTTCTAATTAAACTAATAAATACATCCATTGTATAAAAACTTAGATTTATAGCTAACTTACCAACACTATAGAAACTACATAAAAACTCTCAAAGTCAAAAGAAAAAGTGTTATTTCACCCATACAAACAAGAAAAGTAAATTCTATTATTTCTATTGGACCACTAAACGTCCTTCAATTTGATTATTATATACTCATACATTAGTGTTTTATATAACAATGGGTGAAGTCTCAACTTTTAGGTTTCATCTTCAATGTTTAGGATTTAGGCTTAAGTGTACATAGGCCAAGATTGCATAATGTAAGTGGAGATAGAGATTGCCTTTTTCTAACAAGTTCAAAGACCAACTATGGATGAGTCTGTACTTATCTTGGAATCTCAACAAACAATATCATTAGCTTATGGACAAGTCGAGAAAGAAGCAGCCTTGAATCACCCATTGCTCACAACCTGACAAATGAAAGATAGGGGAGGAAACTAGATTGATATAGTTATACGCTTAGAAAATAACTCACAAGAACAATGCACATTAAAACAAAATATAACATAATAGAGTCCCATCTCTATAACACAAATTCTATTGAATTGCTTGAGGATACACGATTAAATAGACCCAAAAAATCTCATGAATAATCCTCTAGAACAATCATGGAGAGTCATCTAGAAAGATCTTTAAAACACTAATGTTGTTCTTAAAATTAGACTCTACTAGAAACTAGGAGTAACCTAGAGTAATTATGTCTAACACTCCCCCTTAATTACAACCATTATTATTTGTTCATCTAAGTCTCAACTAGTCTTGCAACACTTCAACTCAATTAAAATACTTGTTTTACTTCTACATGATAGTGCAAATTGTCATCAACTTTATGATGTACAAGCTTTTACCTTCTTTTTCTCCAAACTTTGTATTCTATATATTTTTTCTTGTTCTTCAACTTTACTTTAATATCCTTACTCAATATTTCTTCATCTTCAATGTCATATTCATTTGGTTCTTCTTTTACATCTACTTGTACGTCAACTACCATTGATTGATTTGTTCTCTCAACCTTGTTAAGATAAATACAACTTCATTTTCATTCATTTCCTCTTCTACTATTGCAATAGCTTCAACAACTTTGATGGTTGCCTTCATTTCTTTTGTTCTTTTTTGTTGTTGTTGTAATTATGATGGATTTTCCATTCTTTGTTCATCATCATACTTAGGAATTACATGTCACTCTTCAATAAAAACTAATTCAACCCCATAATCAAATTCACCTTTCACTACTTTCATTTTTAAGTTCTCACTTGTTACTACTGCTACAAAGACAATTTCAATTTCATCATTTGTATGTGTATCTACACACTTAGCTTCACTTTTTTTTACCGTGTTCATACATTGCATCTTGTATAGAATCATTTTTTTTCTTCTACAATTTCTTCAATTATATTGTTTAAGACAATTGTAGTCTCCATTTGTTGCATACATTCTTTTTCTTCGGCAAGCTCTTTCTTACCTTGTCCTGTTAATTTTACAATATCAAAATCCTCTAGCTCTCTTGTAACAACAATTGCAACACTTCGTTGATTAATTTTTCTCCTCCATTCACTATAAGTCATTTCCAAAATATTCCAAGCTTCTTTGGACTTAGTTGTTGCTACAACCTTTGGAATAATTCTATCATCCAAACCTTACTAAATGAGAGATATTGTCATTGCATCATCCTTCATATTAGTTATAAGTTGATCCTTTTGTCATGGCCTCATACGTTGCTTGATTTTGGGGTTCATCGAACGCATTCGAAACAATGCACATAAATCATATATTCTTAATCATGTTCTGATTTTAATGGCTCAAAAATCATAACTTTTTATTTGAAAAAATAGGTGGTGGACGATAAGAATTTATAAGAAATCCACACTAATAATTTTGTTGTTTATGCAACTAGTGCAATTAAGGGAAGAGAGAATGGAGACAACAAGAGCTAGGTTATTATTCTCAAGCGAAGTTTGGTATGGTGGCAACCTCCATTTGGGTATATTCTTCAGTGGCCCTAGGGTTCCAGGTCCAGGAGATATTGAGTATAGACATTTCCAATGCTCGGGGAGGAGATAATTTATGCCAACTAATGTGGCGAATCGACTGGTGATATATCACGTGAAGCCTGGAGATTGTATCGGCAATGGGGGAATTGATTATGTTGCAAACCATCATATTTGGACCCTCACGAGAAGAGCATAAAATTTTAATATTGGAGCAGAGAGATGGTTTTTTTGCATGGGTGAGGCTTTTCATTATCATTTTGAGCATCATGCAGCCAAAATTTGTACATACCATTGGGGTATGTGGGTATGCATGCACTAGTGTTTCCCTTCTTCGTCCATTGTGGTGGTATTTTTTGGGGTATGGGATCACATAGGTTGTCTGGCCCCTTTTGGGTCATGTTGTAAGCCCCCATACTCTCTTTACTCTACTTTCCTTATATGTTTTGTTTCGTTTTTCACAGATTGTATATACTCTACATTTGATTTGGTATTTTACTCTAAATGCATTCCCTGTATTCAAATTAAATATGAGATGCTCACATCACAGATTAAGCATGCTAAGGGCCCATTTCAATTTTTGGTAAAAACCATAAATGGGAAGTCCTCAACATTTGGGGGAGGAGTTCAGACACAATTGATAAGATGAAACTAGATATTGGGGGAAAGTGGGACATTCCTGTACATTTACAATGCTTGCAAATTGAAGGGAGGGTGCTTAATAACTCAACCCATCTAAAAGACTATCACATTTCAAGGAACACAACTATAATATTGAATTTGGGAGTACGAGGATGTGATATAGGTCCCAAAATATCAAGAGGAATAGCTACATCCTTCAAAGATGTAGTTAAAAATAACCTACATCCACTGTAGAACAAATTTATAACATACCTGGTCCATACATTGTTGAGAAAAATGGAATTTTCTCCAGGCATGGAAATTAATTCTCTGAAGATAAATTCCCTCTTTGATATCATGCAATCTAAAGCGATTATTTATAGATTTAATGGTTTTTGGCCAAAACGAGAAGCTTTACATCAATGGATATTTTCCACTTGGACAAAAAATGACGACATTTATTTATGCTCCAAAGGCTTCTTTATTGACCATTTTTATACACAGAAATATTATGACTGTGTGTTAAATGAAGGGCCTTGGTTCTGGCGCAATGTTGGGCTCTTCACAACACCATGGTTCCCAGAATTTGATGCAAAAAACATGGTGGTCTTAAAAATGCTGGTTTGGGTGAGATTTCCAAATCTTTCTCTCCCCTTTTGGCACCAAAACGTTCTAGAGGACATAGGAAAGACTTTGGGAAAATTCAAAAAGCAGGATAGGGAGCAAATTGAGAAAGGTATTTTAAGCTTTTCTCGAATATGTGTGGAGATCGATATGAGCAAAGGACTACTAAATCACATTTTACTAAAACATAAAGATTTCAAGTGGTCTCAAACTTTAGACTATGAGAACATAATATTCAGATGTAGGAATTGCTTCCAAATAGGTTACCTGAAGAACACATTCCCAAAGATAAAAAATGGTCCCCTAAAAACAAAATGGTTCATAAGCCAAGATGATGGAAATTTTTTGAGCCTCAACCACCTGAGGAGGACAAAATATGGAGAGCTCATACAAAGAAGTAGGGGGCACGCAGGACAAAGGAGCTACAAATACACCCATACAAGATGGGGTAGATATAATATCGATCCACGAAACAGAGGTTCAGACAAAAATGGATTAGTTGGAAAAGGGATCAGGGGGTGCAAATCGGGCCCATGTATCAGAAGGTTTAGAGTCAGACAAGGAAAGCTCCCTAAAGTCTTCGATGGGAGTTTTGGCTTTGGTTCCTATGCATGCAAATCCTGGGGGGAATGGCGGTAGGTCCAAAACAAGAAGGGAAAAAAGGGGAAGACTGATCTTCTCCGCATTGTATATTATATCTTTTTTCTTTTTTGGGTTTGTTTGATGATTGTAAGCATACTATTAAAAGTATCTCTTTGGTTTTATTTTGGCATGTAAGAATCTAGAGAAATTCTTGATGAATGCACTCATTTTGAGTGCATGTACAAAATGTATTTTCATTTCAATATGAATGAAAGTATGGATCTCTTTTTTACAAAAATAAAAAAATAAATAACTAATGCAACCATATAAATTAAATGGTTAATAAATGTTGATAACCATCAATCCATAATAAGCATCAATACACTTATACATCTTACGTTGTTATAATTTAAAAGATCATAAAAATTAACTAAATTTTATTTTATTTTATATTATATTTTTATTATTAATATTAGTGATAAATAATTAATATATAAATTAAATATATATTCATTTGAAAAAAACATGTAACAAGTTTATTAATAATGGAGATTCACCCCCACTTTATCATGGAGATTCTTAATTTATTAATAAGTTTTGTTACAATATCGTGATGGCTTATCAATACAGCTTGAGTGGGCCTAATGATTAAGATCATGTGTTTCCTCCTAAGAGGTCACTTCGTAGACTTAGCAGTCAAATAGTTGCACGGAGGTGGGTTCTTTGTCCCACATCCCTTGTCCCACAAACAAGGGGGTCTCGGGTCCCTTGTCCCACAAACAAGGGGTGTCTCATACACCAATTTGGTGTCTCGCTTTTGTGAATGCTACTAAAATATTTGGTGGAGGTTAAATCCATACCATCCTTTAGCATGACAACCAATCACTATCAATCCAAAACCTCATAAATAAATATAAAACTTCATCACAAAATTAAAAACCTTGTTGCATTAGGAAGACATTATGGTGATAAGTTATAATGGAGTTTTAGATAAATTAGAAAGCGAAGACAAAAAGTAGGAGAAAAGCGAGAATTCTTAATAATAAAGTGGGATTGAAGATTCATGCATCTCAAAAGGCAGACATTCTCCTCACATGCACATCAATTTCTTCAACTCCCTTTTCTCTGTTTGGCCCATCCAGGAGGAGAAATAATTGGATTGGACATAGATATTATAGATTTATTTTGTTGCATGCATAAACATACAATATTTATATATTATAGTACTAAAATATTTAGTGGAGGTTAAATCTATACCATTCACTTAATAATCAAGGATAATTAATTAAAATTCTTGAAATCTTATTCCAAAATAGACACACATATGAACATAAAAAATGGAAAATCGTGTGAATCCATTGCTCCACATAATAACAACTTCCTTTTCTCTTTTTCTTTGTCTTTTTTTCATTTTCTTAATTCTTTATATTCTCGCACCTTACTTTTTCCTTTTTTTTTTCTTAAATATCTATGTGACTTATTTATTTTTAAATTTCTTTTTATTTTAATTTTTTAAACACTTTTTTTATTCACTGATTAAAATCTATTTAACAAAAATATATCTTCTAATAGATTTCAACTTTTATACACATCGGAGAATAATTTATCATGCACACCACATAGAATCTAATAACTTAAATAAGTTTAACCAAACCTTTCAGACCTTTATGGAATATGTGGATATTTATCAATATCTTCAAACGTTTTTGTGAAGTTGCATTTATAAAAAAAAATCCATAAAATTAAAAATAACATATAAGACAGATTATCTTACTATCTAATTTTTATTTTCAACTCTTAAAATCTCACAATAAATAAATCAAAAAGCCCAGAAAAAATACAAGAAAAGTGAGGAGTATTATTAATAAAAAAGGATTGAGGGTTCATGCACGGGAAAAGCCAGAATTTTAGATATATCAAAAAGCGAAGAGAAAAAGCAGTTGAAAAACGAGAATTGAAGATTCATGCATCTCAAAAGCCACCAATTCTCCTGACATGCACGTCGGATTTCTTCAACACCCTTTTCTCTGTTTGGGCCATCCACGTGTTTGAGGATGAGAATATTTGGATTGGACATACCTACATACAATACACATTTATTTTATTTTGTTGCACGCATTAACAAAATCAAAATAATCTATTGTATCTTTGATATAGATTTACATAAACAAACTGTTTGGAAAGTTGTTATGGGTTTTATATACAATTATAGCCAATTAGGAAGATTCATTGAATTGGACATTTGGATGGTAAGCTTCATGCATAAATAAAAAGTAAAAGGCGAAGATGAGTTGGATGGTACATTTGGTTGGTTATTTTTAATAATAACGGTATTTTTTTTATATATATTTAAATATAATTATATATTTTCAACATTTATTAAGATTTACATGTTCCAAGGAACTTTAATAAGGTAAAAAAGTAATCAGAATTCTTTAATATTTAATTTCTATGTTAAAAAAGAAGTGAGAGAAGCACTCTCATATTACTATAGTTTTGTTGAGTTAAAAGGTCAAGAAAGTTGGTAGCGTGACAAATATTTTGAAAATTAGATCGAATATAAGTATAAGATGGACAATTTAAGAGAAAGTATTTTTCTTCTTCAACCCTCCTAGGATCACATAGGTTACAAACTCTTTCAACCCATGGTGTTTTGGAAATTGAACAATGCTCCATTTGTTAGGATATTCTGACACATAAGAAATAGTTAAGTATAACTTGGTCTAGTGTAGAGTTAGGTAAAGTGTGTTTCTTTACTATGTACTTTTGTAACTTACAATCTGACGGTCATGATATGTTCTAGACATGAAGTGATCCGACAGTTCATTCTCTCCTCGATATTACCAACACTTGATCCGTGGCTTAACACATGATTGGTCCATGATCTCTATTTAAAGAACATGGAGGGTTATTTGTAGGGTGACCATTCATGAGAGAAGCTTATGTAAATTTTCTTTCTCTTATTAATAAATTGCCTGAAGTGGTCGCATTGACTCAGGCCGTGGACTATTTCCCTCTTTGAGAGTTTTAACCACATCAAAAATACTGGTTTATTGATCTGTGATCTATTTGTGAGCGGTGTCCTTTGGTGTTATATCTGAGGAACTTATCCTGTAAATTCCTACATCGTATTAAAGCTATTTGAGGGCTGCATCCGTTGGTGATCCAAATCCGAAGCCGGTAGAACTGCATCTGACTGTTGTTTCCTAGATCTACTGTTTCTCACTGCTTTCGGGCCGAGATGATTGCTTTATTGTGTTAGGAGCATCTATTCCAGTGAGGAACCCCTTTTGTTTCACGCGAAAAGGTTTCTGGTAGCCCTAGCTACATCATTTTTAAGATTTGGAGGAAAAAATGGTTTTTTCAAATAAGCACGCACTCCAAAGCTTTAGTGACAAAAAAAAACTCTTCATTTTTTCAAAAAATTACTAACCTTTTAAACTAGCTCACTTGGTCCAAAGTTACTTTATGAGAATAGAGGTCTTAGGTTCAAGTTATTTCTTTTGTTGAGTTACTTTTTCAAAAATCACATGTAACTTAGGTTTTAAAGTTACTTTATGTAAAAGTATTCTCACCCATTATAAAAAGTGAGTCACTTATAATTTTAAAGTCTCTTTATCTTTTATTTAAGTTATAATTTAGTGGGTAGCTCATAAAGTACTATTGTAAAAGTGACTTTCACTTATTTATAAAAGTGGGTCACATAATTTTTTTTTTTAAAGTGAGCTAATTAGATTAAGTTTGGAAAGGGGGGGGGGGGAGAGGGTGGCAGGATTTAAAATATAACATTATCATTCACTTCCGCACATTCACGTACTTCGTCGGCATCTTCAACAACTTTTCTTCAAAAAGTCATAACTTCTTCATCCGGAAGCCGTTTTCAGAGCCGATTTTTTCAATCGACGTAATTTTTCGAGATCTTTCATTTGGAACACTTAGTTTCAACATCTGAAGCTTTAGTTTCTATTAAAATGGAAAGTCCATGCCAAGTTATTCTTGACAGCACCAAATACTTCCAATGGTTATCCTACATTGTGGATTTACTTAGAAGTCAAGGTCTTTATAGAATAGCCTTATGCTAAGAATATAAACCTAAAGATGAAGATAAGGCATCCAAATGTGAAAATAGGCAAGATCAAGCACGTGGGTTGATAGGGATGTCTATTTCTCCAAACCTTAGATTCCATATCGCAGAACTTGATATCCCTAATGAAGCAATGAAATAGTTGAATAAAGTTTTTGGAATTAAAAATGAAATTAGAGCCCATCAACTTGAAAATGAGTTGCTTACGTTAGACCCCAATAATTTTTCTTCCATTGAAGATTTTTTATCCAAGTTCAAGACCCTTATACTTCTCTTGGAAGGTGTTAAAGTTAAGAAAGAAGATGGTAGCCTTATCTATTCCATTCTTACTAAGTTAGGACTAGCCTACTCTGTGTTTGTTTCCACCTTCCATTCTACTAGAGAAGCCTTTATTTCTCAAGGACAAGCCTACAAGTCCCCCTCTTTTGATGCATTTTGTGATTCTTTAATAAGAGAACAAGAAAAACTCTTACATCTTGGTCTTCTTAATCTTAGAAACTCTTCTAAGAAAGCCTTAGTCGCCCAACAGCAACCAAGTTCAAAGAATCCTAAGAAGCAACATCCTAAAAAGAATGGTCCTAAACCAACCAAGGGTCCTAAGCACTTTCAATCTCAAAATGAAAAATCAATTCAACAAAATGATAAGGAAAATAAAAACAAAGGGAAGAAGACTGATAGATATTGCAACTTTCGTAATCGAGATGGCCACTTAGAATCCAAATTCTTTAAGAAGATGGATGCCTTGGAAGTAGCAATGAAGAAGCATAACATCCATTTGGAGCACTCTTCAACTTCAGCTTCATCTTCAGGAATAACACTTTCTGCATGTGGTTGTCAAGAATATTGGTCTGGTTATGCACTAAATGTATCTTCTTCTTCTCATTCTCATGAGTGACTCATTGATTCTGGAGCTTCTTATCACATGACCAAAAACAAAGCCATGTTTTCTACTTTAAATGATTGTAACATCAAAAACACATATGTTGGTGATGATAGATCTCTTAATGTTGTAGGGACTGGAACTATTCATCTAGAAAATGGTCAATTTAATGATTTATTATGTGTTCCTACCTTATCATGGAACCTTCTATGTGTATATCAGATAGCTCATTCAAGTGAAGGTAAAATTGTTGAATTTTCACCTCACGATGTTGTAATTAAGGACCTCAGAGATCCTAGACAAATTTTAGCTACTGGAATTGCTGATGATTCTACAAGGTTGTATAAGTTTAACAACTTTGGGTCATCAAATATTTCCTTGGTATTTGTTGTTCATAATGATGAAGTGAGCAAACTTTGGCATGAGCGATTTGGTCACTTAAACTATCGCTCCCTTTAAAATCTATGTAAAGAAAATATGGTGACAGGTCTTCCTATTGTATCTTGCAGAGATGGTGTTTGTTCCGGATGTGTACTTGGAAAACATCATTAGGATAGTTTTGAAAAGCGTGCCTCTTGGCATGCCTCAACCCCTTTACATCTTTTGCATATGATTTATGTGGTCCACTTCTAGTTGTTTCATTCTCTGGCTACAAGTATTTCTTAACTTTCATTGATGATTTCTCCAGACGCACTTCGGTATACTTCTCAAAACTCAAAAGTGAAGTATTTAACATGTTCTTGGCCTTTAAGGCTTTTGTTGAGAAACAATATCGACATCAAATTCTTAAGCTAAGATCTGATAATGGCGGAGAATATGTTAACAACAAATTCATCAACTTTTACACTGAGCATGGAATTCAAATGCAACATACTGTTCCATATACTCCATAACAAGATGGTGTAGCTGAAAGGAAGAATCGCACCTTAAAGGAAATGACTAATTGTATGCTTCAATATAAAGGATTTAGTCTCAATTTTTGGGCAAAAGCAATTAACTGTGCAAATTACATAGTAAATCACACTCCTACTAAGGTTTTAAAGAATATCACTCCAGAAAGAGCATGGAGCTCAATCAATTTTGAAGAGAAACAATTAATTCATTGTGATGAGAAAACGAGTGTGAACCACTTTTAAATTGGAATTTGGCGAATTCTAATATTTCAAGAAATAATCATATACACGTCATGCATTTTGAAGAAATTCATAATCTTGGATAAGAATGATGGAGTTGGAGCTCTCCACTGAGTATCCTAACACTTCAAAGGCTTAAACCCAATTGTGTTCATATTCAAGTATGACTATATTGAAAGCATTATAGCTTTGGTAACCACACATTTTACATTTTTATATATCCATGAAATAGATCTATTTTCTAATTAAACTAATAAATACATCCATTGTATAAAAACTTAGATTTATAGCTAACTTACCAACACTATAGAAACTACATAAAAACTCTCAAAATCAAAAGAAAAAGCGTTATTTCACCCATACAAACAAGAAAAGTAAATTCTATTATTTCTATTGGACCACTAAACGTCCTTCAATTTGATTACTATATACTCATACATTAGTGTTTTATATAATAATGGGTGAAGTCTCAACTTTTAGGTTTCATCTTCAATGTTTAGGATTTAGGCTTAATGATCTGAAAATCACTTGTGAGTGACCTCAGTTAATTAATTATTGAATGAAGTTATTATAGACTCATGTGCTGGTGTGTGTCTACGTTATTTTAGGCAACAGATCGATCAGATTGCAAAATACACAGACACTGGAAAATGGAAAACAGTAAGAGAAACACAGTAAGCAAATACAAGAACACAACAATTAATAAGGAGTTCACCCTATCCTCCAGGGCTACGTCTCTGGTCTAGCTTCCAATGGTGGCCTTATTTTATTGTGTCTTTAAAGCAGAGTTTTTACAGTGAGGAGCTCAATTTGAGTCTCCTGAAATAGATAATGTTTGGTAGGGTGGTTCTTGGATCCCCCCAAGCCACTAGAGTGCACAGACTCTTTTCCTTACCAGATATTGACCTGTCTAGTCTTTAATGGGAGGAGCCCAATGTGGTGCTCAATTCCCAACAAATCCTCTTAGGGATTGCTTGAACCTCTCAAGCTTTCTGTTTGCTCGATGCTACCTTAGGTCAGCTCGACTCTCTATTTCTGTTTCTTGCTTTACTGTCTTTTCTTTGCTTAAGCTCTCTCTGTCTCCATTTCTTTCTTTTCTCTTCTCCTATTCTTTGTCTGTTCATGGCTTAAAGCCAATCTGTCTTTGACTGTTCGTTTCCTCTTCCGCCCTTTCAAATCACCTGCTGTTGTTCGCTTGGAGTTCCCTGCCTCTACATCTTCGCCAACGTCTCACAGGGAGTAGCCACTTGTCCTTTCGCGAACTACGCCAGCTCGTCCTCAACGGTTCGGTATTTTTCAGTTACACTGTGGAATGACTCATCCGCCAACTCAGCGGTCAAATCGGACTTCAAACCTCTTTATGTTGTGGCTTAATTCCCCTGTCAAATCCAGTTTCTCCATCAGGCACAATCTCCGCCGTCAGATCTGGAGCCCCCAGATCCTACGACATTCGCTCATTTCACACGGTTGACTTGCTCAACCATTAGCATGCGATGAGCGGCGGTTTTCTCTCTCATCCGCCTGCCACACGTCGGGCGCTGAATGGAATCACTCGTTTTTCTCCAAATCCGCTTACCACCCAAGGATGCCCCCGATATACTGCCGGTTTTGGAGCGTGAGTCCCACCTTTCGCCTTAGCGCTTCCCCCACAGTTTTCCCAGCTTCCATGTGATCGAGCGCTCGGGGCCTTTCCTTCTTGAGGGGTTTTGCCCAGCGATGTGCGTCGCATCAGAAATGGCCTCCGTTTCCTGATTCGGGCTTCCCAACTGCCAGGTTTTTCCTCCTGTGTGGTCTCCATGGGCCTCGGTCAGCGTGCTTTGACTGAGGTCCTCGCCGTTCCTTGCTGGCTGCAAACTGCCACTGTCCAGAGGTCTTCCTGATCGCTTTGTGTCATAAATTTGAAGTTTGTCTTGTTTTTATATAGTCATGGCACTTTGATAATCTTCATGGATCTAATTCGAATCACAACCTTCCCACTGAAAAAGCTTTTGGACCACCAAAATTTGGTTTTCAAGCATCGACTAAGTGAGGGTACAATTGTCTCACTTGTCCAATCTCTATCCACTTTGCACTGCTCGGCTTTGAACCCTTGAGCCCAATTCTGAGGTACTCAACATCTCCCCTGCACGTCATCCTTACCTTCCTGTCCAGCACTGTGTCTTCCTGCAATTCATTAAGGTATTCAGGTAACAAGTCATCAATAGAAGGCAACTGACTCTGCTCTTCGAGATCTTCAATTAGTGAAGGTTCAAACAATCTCAAGAAATCTGCATTCACGACTGAGTAGATGTGCATGTAAGCTGGTAGATAAAGGCGAAAAGCATTCTCACCAATCTTCTCAAGTATCTTGAAGGGTCCATACCTGATAGGCTTTAGCTTCTTACCTTCACCTTACCTCCTGTCCTTGCTGATATACAGCCAAACTTGGTCACCAACTTGGAAACTATGCTTCATCTGATGCTTGTCATGCCTTGCCTTATATTTGGCTTGGCTCTTTTCCAGCTGTTCCTGTACTTCCTGGTGGATCTCTTGGATTTGCTCAATGAACCTAGTTGCACTGTCCACATCACTGTGTCCCTCAACTGTGGTGTCTTTACCAAAGACAAAATCCAAAGGAGACCTTGGTGTGAAACCAAAACAGGTCTCAAAAGGAGATCTCTGTGTAGAACAATGTTTTGCTCTGTTGTAAGCATGCTGCACATAACACAAATGTTCATCCCAAAGCTTAGGATATTTGCTGCAATATCCTCTAAGTAACTGGATCACTATCTTGTTTACCACTTTTGTCTAGCCATCAGTTTGGTGTCCATCAGCTCCCATAGACTTGACCAAAGCTTCCCCACAAATCTGGTGTCTCGATCAGATACAATGGAAGTGGGTAATCCAAAATGAACCCATACATGTTCAAAGAATAGTTTTGCAGTTTGTTCAGCTGTAATATTTTTATTATAAGGTATCAAAATACACATTTTGCTGAACCTATCCACAACAACATACAGATAATCATGACCTTTCCTAGATTTAGGCAGTCCTCCAACAAAATCCATGGAAACACTTTCCCAAGGGTGAGAAGGAACTGGTAATGGAGTGCACAAGCCTAGTTTTCTATTGCTGGGCTTGCTTTTAGCACACATAATACACCCTCTTACATATCTAGAAACTGTCTCATTCATTTTTGGCCAATAACAAAATCTTTACAGCTGTGCAAATGTTTTACTTACCCCAAAGTGACCTGATATTAGAGAAGCCTGTGCTTCTCGAATTATCTTTACTCTTTCAGTTTGTGGAATGCATAACTTCCCACAATGATATAGGAGTCAGCCCTTTACATGATAATCAAATTCTTCTACTTGTTTGCCTTGACTTAAAGTTGCATATACATCTTTGAAATCTATATCTTAAGCATATTGTTCAATGTAGCTCTCATGTAACACAGAATTATGCTTAAGTATAATAGATGCATTTATAATGGGTCTAGATAACATATCTGCAACTTTATTGTGTATGCCCTTTTTATATCTGATGACTAAATGAAACTGTTGTAGAAAACCCATCCATCTATAGTGTCTTGATTGCTGCAACTTAGTTTGGGAGTGTAGATATTGAAGTGGTTGATGATCAGTATATATAACTGTCTCTTTGCCCATTAAGTAATGTTTCCACTTTTTCACACTCTGTAATAATGCATACAATTCTTTATCATATGTAGGATAGTTAACTACTGCAGAATTAAATGTCTTAGAATGATAACATATGGGTTTACCGTGTTGTGTCAACATTTCTCCCATGACATAGTCACTAGCATCTGTTTGGATCTCAAATGGTCTTTGAAGATCAGGCAGTGCTAGTACAGGTGTTGTACTAATCTTTTCTTTCAAGGTGTCGAAGGCTTTCTGCTGTTTGCCTCCCCACTGAAACACCTTGTTCAATCATGTTAAAGCATGTAAGGGAGCTGCAATTAAGGAAAAGTTAGAAATGAACTTTCTCCAATATTGTGCTACTCCTAAGAAGCTTCTAACTTCTGTAGCAGATTTGGGTTTAGGTCAGTTTATAATGATTGCCACCTTAGAGGGATCTATCTTCAATTCACCACCCCCTACTATATGACCCAAATAATTCAGAGATGTTTTGCCAAATTCACATTTTGAGAGTTTAACATGAAGTTTTTCACTTTTCAAAACATCTAGTGTCTGCTTAACATGCTTTAAATGTTCTTCACATGTTTTTCTAAAAATCAGAATGCCATCCAGATACATAATAACAAAATCATCAAGAAAAGGTCTTAGTACATCATTCATTAATCTCATGAAAGTAGCAGGAGCATTAGTTAAGCCAAAAGGCATAACTAGCCACTCATACAATCCTTGCTTTTTTTTGAAAACAGTCTTCCATGCATCTTGTTCTGCAACTCTGACCTGATGGTATCCACTGTGCAAGTCTAGCTTGGAAAAATAAACAGCTTCTTTCAATTGATCTAAAAGATCATCTATGCGAGGAAGGGGATAACAATTTTTTATTGTTATCTTATTCAGTGCTCGGTAATCAATGCACATTCTCCACGAGCCATCTTTCTTTCTCACCAAAACGATTGGTGACCCACATGGTGATGTGCTAGGTCTAATGAACCCCTTCTCGAGCAACTCCTGCACCTGCTTCTTGATTTCAGCATTCTCTAAAGCGGATAACCTGTACATTCCAATGTTAGGCAATGGAGCATCTTGCTGCAAAATAATATCATGCACTATTTCCTTTTTGGGTGGCAGACCTTTAGGTTCTTGAAACAAGATATCATACTCTGAAACAACATTTTCTAAATCAGCTTGCTGTTTAGCATTACAGCCCTCAAATACATTTGTTTTATCAGGTTTCTTTTCCTTTACAACCATCAGTAAGAATTGTTTGCGTGAATTTATCATTCTTTTCATCTGCCTTGAGTTTATGAGAGTATAATTATTCTTGAGCTTATGAGTTCTTACAAAGTATTCGATTCCATCTTGAACAAGTGGATACTTGTTTTCAGCTCTATAGAAAATAGCTTTTCTGTCATACAAGTAAAGACTTCCTAAAACAATTCCACATATATCCAAAGGAATTATGTCTAACTCAACCTCATCTACAAATGTTGACCCAAAAGAAAACTTGAGTTTGCACTGTCTAGTCACTTGTTGTTGTGCTTTATCATTCAACCATCCTAATGGGTATGGTTTCTTGTGAGGTGTAGTTACTAATCCCAACTTCTTTACAATTGCTTCAGAAATTAAATTTACTTGTGAGCCACTATCAAACAAAGTATCAACCTTTTAATGTTTGGAAATAACTCGAATATGGAAAAGCTCATGTCTTTTTCTCTCATTTTCTTCATAAATAGTAGATTGTGCAGAATTACTAGTAGATGCTTCAGAATTCTTACCTCTTATACCTGTGGCTGCAATAGTTGTTTCATCTCCTGAGTTTGACCCAAAATCTTTCTAAATAGCTGCAGCAGAATTCTTCTTCTTGCCCTCGAACTTCTTAGGTATCAGCTCCGGATGTAGAATCCAACAGTGCTCATCATCATGCCCATCCTTCTTACAGTGAGTTCATGAAGACTTGCTCTTCTGTGCAATGTTAGCCTTCCTTGCTTTCAATTCCTGCTTTCTTTTCTCATTATTCTTGCTTGCAGTGGGTTGGGATGGTCCCCTAACTTCTGGACTTCCATTCTTTCCTCTAGGTTCTAGATGAGTAGCTTGTATAGATACTTCATCTATACTAGTGGGATTAAACATGAGGATGGTGTGCCTCATGTAGCTGTGTAGACCACCAATTTACTTCAACAGAGTCTCTGGTGAGTCTAATGAGATTCCTAGAATCAATGCTCTCTTTCTAAATTCTTGAGCGTACCCTTGCACACTTTTCCCTTTCAACTGTCGAAGAGTTTGCCAACTCATCATGGCTTGCTGCATGTAGGCCAATGGATAGAACTGCTTTTTGATTGCAAAAACAAATTCACTCCAGAAAGAGATAGTCTTACCATGTCTTTTCATGTCAACTTGGGTTCTGCCTTCCCACCAAACCAAGGCAGTGCCTCCAAGGCGTAGGCTTGCCAGTTGAATCTTGCTCTTGTCTGAGTCGATACTCTGCACTCTACAATAAACATCAATTTGTCTAATCCAATTGTCCAACTTTTTTGCATTCAACTCTCCATCATATATAGGTAAATCAAATTTAACATCTAGTTTAATCAAAGATGCTTTCTTTTTATATTCAGGGCTATTAGGAGGTGTGAGAAAGCTTTCTTCTTTCCCTTTGCCTTTTGAGTGGTCATGGAAGTGAGATTCATCTTCTCCTTTGTCTTATTTGGAGCCTGATGCATCTTCATCCTTGTGTTTTCTAAAATCCTTATACATTTCCTCTACCATGGACCTTATGGCTAGGAAACTGTCTATGAATTGAGGGTCTGGCCCCATAGAACCTTCCTCTGACATTGTCTTCTGAGGGTAGACTCTCCCAATTTCAGGATTAGTTTCGACCAACTCTCCTTCTCCTAATTTGAGCTTTGATATAGTTAGCATTCAACATCTAAACCAACACAAGCTTGTCTAACCTTAACAGCCTAAAGCTCTAATACCACTTGATCTGAAAATCACTTATGAGTGACCTTAGTTAATTAATTATTGAATGAAGGTATTACAGAATCATGTGTTGGTGTGTGTCGATCAGATTGCAAAATACACAGACACTGGAAAATGGAAAACAGTAAGAGAAACACAGTAAGAAAATACAAGAACACAACAATTAATAAGGAGTTCACCCTATCCTCCAGGGCTACGTCTCTGGTCTAGCTTTCAGTGGTGGCCTTCTTTTATTGTGTCTTTAAAGAATAGTTTTTACAGTGAGGAACTCAATTTGAGTCTCCTGAAATAGATAATGTTTGGTAGGGTGGTTCCTGGATCCCCCCAAGCCACTAGAGTGCGCAGACTCTTTTCCTTACTAGATCTTGACCTGTCTAGTCTTTAATGGGAGGAGCCCAATGTGGTGCTCAATTCCCGACAGATCCTCTCAGGGATTTCTTGAACCTTTCAATATTTATGTTTGCTCGATGCTGCCTTAGGTCAGCTCGGCTCTCTGTTTCTGCTTCTTGCTTTACTGTCTTTTCTTTGCTTAAGCTCTCTCTGTCTCCGTTTCTTTCTTTTCTCTTCTCCTGTTCTCTGTCTGTTCGTGGCTTAAAGCCAATTTGTCTTTGACTGTTCATTTCCTCTTCCGCCCTTTCAGATTGCCTACTGTTGTTTGCTTGGAGTTCCCTGCCTCTGTGTCTTTGCCAACGTCTCACAGGGAGTGGCCACTTGTCCTTTCGTGAACTGCGGCAGCTCGTCCTTAACGATTTGATATTTTTTGGTTACACTGTGGAATGACTCATCTGGCAACTCAGCGGTCAAATCGGATTTCAAACCTCTTTATGCTGTGGCTTAATTCCCCTGTCAAATCTGGTTTCTCCATCGGGCACAATCTCCGTCGTCAGATCTGGAGCCCCTAGATCTTGAGACATTCGCTCATTTCGTGTGGTTGACTTGCTCGACTGTTAGCGTGCGATGAGTGGCAGTTTTCTCTCTCATCCGCCTGCCATGCGTCGAGCACTGAATGGAATCACTCGTTTTTCTCCAAATCCGCTTACCACCCAAGGATGCCCCTGATATACTGCCAGTTTTGGAGCGCGGGTCCCGCCTTTTGCCTTAGCGCTTCCCCCACAGTTTTCCCGGCTTCCATGCGATCGAGCGCTAAGGGCCTTTCCTTCTCAAGGGGTTTTGCGCTAATCGCACATCAGAAATGGCCTCTGTTTCCCGATCCAGGCTTCCCAACTGCCAATTTTGCCTCCTGCGTGGTCTCCATGGGCCTCGGTTAGCGCGCTTTGACCGAGGTCCTCGTCGTTCCTTGCTTGCTGCAAACTGCCACTATCCAGAGGTCTTCCTGATCGCTCTATGTTCATAAATTTGAAGTCTGTCCTATTTTGATACAGTCATGGCACTTTGATAATCTTCATGGATCCAATTCGAATCACTTAAGTGTGCATAGGCCAAGATTTCATAATGTTAGTGGAGATAGAGATTTCCTTTTTCTAACAAGTTCAAAGACCAACTATGGACGAGTCTGTACTTATCTTGGAATCTCAATAAACAATATCATTGGCTTATGGACAGGTCGAGAAAGAAGCAACCTTGAATCACCCAATGCTCGCAACTTGACAAATGAAAGATAGGGGAGGAAACTAGATTGATACAATTATATGCTCATAAAATAACTCACAAGAACACTGCACATTAAAAAAAAATATAACATAATAGAGTCCCATCTCTATAACTCAAATTCTATTGAATTTCTTGAGGATACACGATTAAATAGACCCAAAAAAACTCATGAACAATCCTCTAGAAAAATCATGGAGAATCATCTAGAAAGATCTTTAAAACACTAATGTTGTTCTTAAAATTAGACTCTACTAGAAACTAGGAATAACCTAGAGTAATTATGTCTAACACTCCCCCTTAATTACAACCATTATTGTTTGTTCATCTAAGTCTCAACTAGTCTTGCAACACTTAAACTCAATTAAATACTTTTTTTACTTCTACATGATAGTGCAAATTGTCATCAACTTTATGATGTACAAGCTTTTACCTTCTTTTTCTCCAAACTCTGTATTCTATATATTTTTTCTTGTTCTTCAACTTTACTTTAATATCCTTACTCAATACTCCTACATCTTCAATGTCATATTCATTTGGTTCTTCTTTTACATCTACTTGTACTTCAACTACCATTGATTGATTTGTTCTCTCAACCTTATTAAGATAAATACAACTTCATTTTCTTTCATTTCCTCTTCTACTATTGCAATAGCTTCAACAACTTTGATGGTTTCCTTCATTTCTTTTGTTCTTTTTTGTTGTTGTTGTAATTATGATGGATTTTCCATACTTTGTTCATCATCATACTTAGGCATTACATGCCACTCTTCAATAAAAACTAGTTCAACCCCATAATCAAATTCACCTTTCACTACTTTCATTTTTAGGTTCTCAATTGTTACTACTGCTACAAAGATAATTTCAATTTCATCATTTGTATGTGTATCTACACACTTAGCTTCACGTTTTTTTACCATGTTCATACATTGCATCTTGTATAGAATCATTTTTTTGCTTCTACAATTTCTTCAGTTATATTGTTTAAGACAATTGTAGTCTCCATGTGTTGCATACATTATTTTTCTTCGGCAAGCTCTTTCTTACCTTGTCTTGTTACTTTTACAATATCAAAATCCTCTAGCTCTCTTGTAACAACAATTGCAACACTTTTTTGATTAATTTTTCTCCTCCTTTCACTATAAGTCATTTCCAAAATATTCCAAGCTTCTTTGGACTTAGTTGTTGCTACAACCTTTGGAAGAATGCTATCATCCAAACCTTATTGAATGAGAGATATTGTCATTGCATCAACCTTCCTATTAGTTATAAGTTGATCCTTTTGTCATGGCCTCATATGTTGCCTGATTTGGGGGTTCATCAAACCCATTAGAAACAATTCACATAAATCATCTATTCTTAATCGTGTTCTAATTTTAATGGCTCAAAAGTCATAACTTTTTATTTGAAAAAATAGGTGGTGGATGATAAGAATTTATAAGAAATCCATACTAATAATTTTGTTGTTTATGCAACTAGTGCAATTAAGGGAAGAGAGAATGGAGACAACAAGAGCTAGGTTATTTTTCTCAGGTGAAGTTTGGTATGGAGGCAACCTCCGTTTGGGTATATTCTTCGGTGGCCCTAGGGTTCCAGGTCTAGGAGATATTGAGTATAGACATTCCAATGCTCGGGGAGGAGATATTTTATGCCAACTAATGTGGGGAATCGACTGGTGATATATCACACGAAGCCTGGAGATTGTCTCAGCAATGGGGGAATTGATTCTGTTGCAAACCATCATATTTGGGCCCTCACGAGAAGAGTATATAATTTTAATATTGGAGCAGAGAGATGGTTTTGTTGCGTGGGTGAGGCTTTTCATTATCATTTTGAGCATCATGCAACCAAAATTTGTACATACCATTGGGGTATGTGGGTATACATGCACTAGTGTTTCCCTTCTTCATCCATTGTGGTGGTATTTTGTGGGGTTTGGGATCACATAGGTTGTCTGGCCCCTTTTGGGTCATGTTGTAAGCCCCCATACTCTCTTTACTTTGCTTTCCTTATATGTTTTGTTTCATTTTTCATAGATCGTATATACTCTACATCTGATTTGGTATTTTACTCTAAATGCATGCCCTGTATTCCAATCAAATCTGAGATGTGCACATCACAGACTAAGCATGCTAAGGGCCCATTTCAATTTTTGGTAAAAACCATAAATGGGAAGTCCTCAACATTTTAGGTGAGGAGTTCAGACACAATTGATAAGATGAAACTAGATATTGGGGGAAAGTGGGACATTCCTGTACATTTACAATGCTTGCAAACTGAAGGGAGGGTGCTTAATAAATCAACCCATCTAAAAGACTATCACATTTCAAGGAACACAACTATAATATTGAATTTGGGAGTACGAGGAGGTGATATAGGTCCCAAAATATCAAGAGGAATAGCTACATCCTTCAAAGATACAGTTAAAAAATAACCTACATCCACTGTAGAACAAATTTATAACATACCTGGTCCATACATTGTTGAAAAAATGGAATTTTCTCCAGGCATGGAAATTAATTCTTCGGAGATAAATTCCCTCTTTGATATCATGCAATCTAAAGCGATTATTTATAGATTTAATGGTTTTTGGCCAAAACAAGAAGCTTTACATCAATGGATATTTTCCATTTGGACGAAAAATGACGACATTTATTTATGCTCCAAAGGCTTCTTTATTGACCATTTTGATACACAAAAATATTATGATTGTGTGTTAAATGAAGGGCCTTGGTTCTAGGGCAATGTTGGGCTCTTCACAACACCATGGTTCCCAGAATTCGATGCAACAAACATGATGGTCTCAAAAATGTTGGTTTGGGTGAGATTTCCAAATCTTCCTCTCCCCTTTTGGTGCCAAAACATTCTAGAGGACATTGGAAAGACTTTGGCGAAATTCAAAAAGCAGGATAGGGAGTGAACTGAGAAAGGTATTTTAAGCTTTTCTCGAATATGTGTGGAGATCGATATGAGTAAAGGACTACTAAATCACATTTTACTAAAACATAAAGATTTCAAGTGGTCTCAAACTTTAGACTATGAGAACATAATATTCAGATGTAGGAATTGCTTCCAAATAGGTCACCTGAAGAACACATTCCCAAAGATAAAAAAAAGGTCCCCTATAAAGAAAATGGTTCATAAGCCAAGATCATGGCAATTTTTTGAGCCTCAACCACCTGAGGAGGACGAAATATGCAGTGTTCATGCAAAGAGGTAGGGGGTACGCAGGGCAAAGGAACTACAAATACACCCATACAAGGTGGGGTAGATACAATATCGATCCAGGAAATAGAGATTCAAACAAAAATGAATTAGTTGGAAAAGGGATGAGGGGGTGCAAATCGGGCCCATGTATCAGAAGGTTCAGAGTCAGACAAGGAAAACTCCCTAAAGTCTTCGATGGGAATTTTGGCTTTGGTTCTTATGGATGCAAATCCTGGGGGGAATGGTGGTAGGTCCAAAACAAGAAGGGAAAAAAGGGGAAGACGGATCTTCTCCGTATTGTATATTATATCTTTTTTCTTTTTTTGGGTTTGTTTGATGATTGTAAGCATACTATTAAAAGTATCTCTTTGGTTTTATTTTTCCATGTAAGAATCTAGAGAAATTCTTGATGAATGCACTCATCTTGAGTGCATATACAAAATGTACTTTCATTTCAATATGAATGAAAGTATGGATCTCTTTTTTACAAAAATAGAAAAATAAATAACTAATGCAACCATATAAATTAAATGGTTGATAAATGTTGATAAACATCAATTCATAATAAGCATCAATACACTTATACATCTTACGTTGTTAGAATTTAAAAGATCGTAAAAATTAACTAAATTTTGTTTTATTTATATTTTTATTATTAATATTAGTGATAAATAATTAATATATAAATTAAATATATATACATTTAAAAAAAACATGTAACAAGTTTATTAATAATGGAGATTCACCCCCACTTTATCATGGAGATTCTTAATTTATTAATAGGTTTTGTTACAATATCGAGATGGCTTATCAATACAGCTTGAGTGGGCCTAATGGTTAAGATCACGTGTTTCCTCCTCAGAGGTCACTTCGTAGACTTAGCAGTCAAATAGTTGCATGGAGGTGGGTTCTTTGTCCCACAAGCAAGGGGGTCTCAGGTCCCTTGTCCCACAAACAAGGGGTGTCTCATATACCAATTTGGTGTCTGGCTTTTGTGAATGCTACTAAAATATTTGGTGGAGGTTAAATCCATACCATCCATAACATAACAACCAATCACTATCAATCCAAAACCTCATAAATAAATATAAAACTTCATCACAAAATTAAAAACCTTGTTGCATTAGGAAGCCATTTCGGTGATAAGTTATAATGGAGTTTTAGATAAATTAGAAAGTGGAGACAAAAAGTAGGAGAAAAGCGAGAATTCTTAATAATAAAGTGGGATTGAAGATTCATGCATCTCAAAAGGCAGACATTCTCCTCACATGCATGTCCAATTTCTTCAACTCCCTTTTCTCTATTTGGCCCATCCAGGAGGAGAAATAATTGGATTGCACATAGATATTATAGATTTATTTTGTTGCATGCATAAACATACAATATTTATATATTATAGTACTAAAATATTTAGTGGAGGTTAAATCTATACCATTCACTTAATAATTAAGGATAATTAATTAAAATTCTTGAAATCTTATTCCAAAATAGACACACATATAGACATAAAAAATGGAGAATTATGTAAATCCATTGCTCCACATAATAACAACTTCCTTTTTCCTTTTTTCTTTTTCTTTTTCTTTTTTTTCATTTTCTTAATTCTTTTATATTCTCTCACCTTACTTTTTTTTTAATTTTTTCTTAAATATCTATGTGACTTATTTATTTTTATTTTTTATTTTAATTTTTTAAACACTTTTTTTATTCACTGATTAAAATCTATTTAAAAAAAATATTTCTTCTAATAGATTTCAACTTTCATACACATCGGAGAATAATTTATCATGCACACCACATAGAATCTAATAACTTAAATAAGTTTAACCAAACCTTTCAGACCTTTATGGAATATGTGGATATTTATCAATATCTTCAAACGTTTTTGTGAAGTTGGATTTATAAAAAAAGGGTCCATAAAATTAAAAATAAATATAAGACAGATTATCTTACTATCTAATTTTTATTTTCAACTCTTTTCCTATAAAATATCACAATAAATAAATCAAAAAGCCCAGACAAAATACAAGAAAAGTGAGAAGTATTATTAATAAAAAAGGAGACAAAATACAAGAAAAGTGAGAAGTATTATTAATAAAAAAGGATTGAGGGTTCATGCACGGGAAAAGCCAGAAAAGCGAAGAGAAAAAGCAGGAGAAAAGCGAGAATTGAAGGAGAAAAGCGAGAATTCTTAATAATAAAGTGGGATTGAAGATTCATGCATCTCAAAAGGCAGCCATTCTCCTGACATGCACGTCGGATTTCTTCAACTCCCTTTTCTCTGTTTGGGCCATCCACGTGTTTGAGGATGAGAATTATTTGGATTGGACATACCTACATACAATACACATTTATTTTATTTTGTTGCACGCATTAACAAAATCAAAATAATCTATTGTATCTTTGATATAGATTTACATAAACAAACTGTTTGGAAAGTTGTTATGGGTTTTATATACAATTATAGCCAATCAGGAAGATTCATTGAATTAGACATTTGGATGGTAAGCTTCATGCATAAATAAAAAGTAAAAAGCGAAGATGAGTTGGATGGTACATTTGGTTGGTTATTTTTAAGAATAACGGTATTTTTTTTATATATATTTAAATATAATTACATATTTTCAACCTTTATTAAGATTTATATGGTCTAAGGAACTTTAATAAAGTAAGAAATTAATCAGAATTCTTTAACATTTAATTTCTATGTTAAAAAAGAAGTGAGAGAAGCACTCTCATATCACTATAGTTTTGTTGAGTTAAAAGGTCAAGAAAGTTGGTAGCGTGACAGAGAAAGTATTTTTCTTCTTCAACCCTCCTAGGATCACATAGGTTACAAACTCTTTCAACCCATGGTGTTTTGGAAATTGAACAATGCTCCATTTGTTAAGATATTCTGACACATAGGAAATAGTTAAGTATAACTTGGTCTAGTGTAGAGTTAGATAAAGTGTGTTTTTTTACTATGTACTTTTGTAACTTACAATCTGACGGTCATGATATGTTCTAGACATGAAGTGATCCGACGGTTCATTCTCTCCTCGATATTACTAACACTTGATTCGTGGCTTAACACCTGATTGGTCCATGATCTCTATTTAAAGAACATGGAGGGTTATTTGTAGGGTGACCATTCATGAGAGAAGCTTATGTAAATTTTCTTTCTCTTATTAATAAGTTGCCTGAAGTGGTCAAGTTGGCTCAGGCCGTGGACTATTTCCCTCTTTGAGGGTTTTAACCATGTCAAGAATACTAGTTTATTTATTTGTGATCTGTTTGTGAGCGGTGTCCTTTGGTGTTCTATCTGAGGAACTTATCCTGTAAATTCCTACATCGTATTAGAGCTATTTGAGAGCTGCATCCATTGGTGATCCAAATCCGAAGCCGGTAGAACTACATCTGACTGTTGTTTCCTAGATCTACTGTTTCTAACTACTTTCGGGCTGAGATGATTGCTTTATAGTGTTAGGAGCATCTATTCCAGTGAGGAACCCCTTTCGTTTCACGCGAAAAGGTTTTTGGTAGCCCTAGCTACGTTATTTTTAAGATCTGGAGGCAAAAATGGTTTTTTCAAATAAGCATGCACTCCAAAGCTTTAGTGACAAAAAAAACACAAAAAAACAAAAAAAAAAATCTTCCTCTTTTCAAAAAATTACTAACCTTTTAAACTAGCTCACTTGGTCCAAAGTTACTTTATGAGAATAGAGGTCTTAGGTTCAAGTTATTTTTTTTGTTGAGTTACTTTTTCAAAAATCACATGTAACTTAGATTTTAAAGTTACTTTATGTAAAAGTATTCTCACCCATTATAAAAAGTGAGTCACTTATAATTTTAAAGTCTCTTTATTTTTTATTTAAGTTATAATTTAGTGGGTAGCTCATAAAGTACTATTGTAAAAGTGACTTTCACTTATTTATAAACGTAGGTCACATAATTTTTTTTTAAAGTGAGCTAATTAGATTAAGTTTGGAAAGGGGGGAGGGGAGAGGGTAGCGGGATTTAAAATATAATATTATCATTCACTTCCGCACATTCACGTACTTCGTCGGCATCTTCAACAACTTTTCTTCAAAAAGTCATAACTTCTTCATCCGGAAGCCGTTTTCAAAGCCGATTTTTTTAATCGACGTAATTTTTCGAGATCTTTCCATTGGAACACTTAATTTCAACATCTGAAGCTTTAGTTTCTATTAAAATGGAAAGTCCATGCCAATTTATTCTTGACAGCACCAAATACTTCCAATGGTTATCCTACATTGTGGATTTACTTAGAAGTAAAGGTCTGTATAGAATAGCCTTATGCTAAGAATATAAACCTAAAGATGAAGATAATGCATCCAAATGTGAAAATAGGCAAGATCAAGCACGTGGGTTGATAGGGATGTCTATTTCTCCAAACCTTAGATTCCATATCGCAGAACTTGATACCCCTAATGAAGCAATGAAATAGCTGAATAAAGTTTTTGGAATTAAAAATGAAATTAGAGCCCATCAACTTGAAAATGAGTTGCTTACGTTAGACCCCAATAATTTTTCTTCCATTGAAGATTTTTTATCCAAGTTCAAGACCCTTATACTTCTCTTGGAAGGTGTTAAAGTTAGAAATAAGATGGTAGCCTTATCTATTCCATTCTTACTAAGTTAGGACTAGCCTACTCTGTGTTTGTTTCCACCTTCCATTCTACTAGAGAAGCCTTTATTTCTCAAGGACAAGCCTACAAGTCCCCCTTTTTTGATGCATTTTGTGATTCTTTAATAAGAGAACAAGAAAAACTCTTACATCTTGGTCTTCTTAATCTTGGAAACTCTTCTAAGAAAGCCTTAGTCGCCCAACAGCAACCAAGTTCAAAGAATCCTAAGAAGCAACATCCTAAAAAGAATGGTCCTAAACCAACCAAGGGTCCTAAGCACTTTCAGTCTCAAAATGAAAAATCAATTCAACAAAATGATAAGGAAAATAAAAACAAAGGGAAGAAAACTGATAGACATTGCAACTTTTGTAATCGAGATGGCCACTTAGAATCCAAATTCTTTAAGAAGATGGATGCCTTGGAAGTAGTAATGAAGAAGCATAACATCCATTTGGAGCACTCTTCAACTTCAGCTTCATCTTCATGAATAACACTTTCTGCATGTGGTTATCAAGAATATTGGTCTGGTTATGCACTAAATGTATCTTCTTCTTCTTATTCTCATGAGTGACTCATTGATTCTGGAGCTTCTTATCACATGACCAAAAACAAAGCCATGTTTTCTACTTTAAATGATTGTAACAGCAAAAACATATATGTTGGTGATGATAGATCTCTTAATGTTGTAGGGACTGGAACTATTCATCTAGAAAATGGTCAATTTAATGATTTATTATGTGTTCCTACCTTATCATGGAACCTTCTATGTGTATATCAGATAACTCATTCAGGTGAAGGTAAAATTGTTGAATTTTCACTTCACGATGTTGTAATTAAGGACCTCAGAGATCCTAGACAAATTTTAGCTACCGGAATTGCTGATGATTCTACAAGGTTGTATAAGTTTAACAACTTTGGGTCATCAAATCTTTCCTTGGTATTTATTGCTCATAATGATAAAGTGAGCAAACTTTGGCATGAGCAATTTGGTCACTTAAACTATCGCTTCCTTCAAAATCTATGTAAAGAAAATATGGTGATAGGTCTTCCTATTGTATCTTGCAGAGATGGTGTTTATTCCAGATGTGTACTTGGAAAACATCATTAGGATAGTTTTGAAAAACGTGCCTCTTGGCATGCCTCAACCCCTTTACATCTTTTGCATATGATTTATGTGGTCCACTTCTAGTTGTTTCATTCTTTGGCTACAAGTATTTCTTAACTTTCATTGATGATTTCTCCAGACGCACTTGGGTATACTTCTCAAAACTCAAAAGTGAAGTATTTAACATGTTCTTGGCCTTTAAGGCTTTTGTTGAGAAACAATATCGACATCAAATTCTTAAGCTAAGATCTGATAATGGCGGAGAATATGTTAACAACAAATTCATCAACTTTTACACTGAGCATGGAATTCAAATGCAACATACTGTTCCATATACTCCACAACAAAATGGTGTAGCTGAAAGGAAGAATCGCACCTTAAAGGAAATGACTAATTGTATGCTTCAATATAAAGGATTTAGTCTCAATTTTTGGGCAGAAGCAATTAACTGTGAAAATTACATAGTAAATCACACTCCTACTAAGGTTTTAAAGAATATCACTCCAGAAGGAGCATGGAGCTCAATCAAACCAGATGTAAGTCACTTTCGTGTTTTTGGAAGTGAAGCATGGGCACATACTCCCGATGAGAAACATAAAGCCTTAGAACCTAAGAGTGAAAAATGTATTTTTGTTGGATATTCTGAAGATGTCAAAGGATATAGACTTCTTTAACCTAAATAAAAAAATGTTATCATTAGAAGAGATGTAAAGTTTTCTGAAAATATATCAGCCTACGAGCTTAGTTCGGCAGATGTGCCACCTCTCTCTATCCCTTCTACTTCTGAAAATATTTCTTTTTCAGATGATGACAATCCTCCCCCACCTTCTCAGGATCCTCCTTCAGCTCCTCAGCTTCCAAAATGGGTTCGTGCTACTCGAGATGTAGCAGGTTCTCTTGCATGTGATCCTACAGATTAGTGGCATACACATTCTTAGTTCGATAGAGCCTCTTATTTACTGGCTCAAGCTTCAACGAATTATGACCTTGACACCTTTGCAGAAGCTTCAGGCCATCCAGATTGGGACACAGCTATGAATTCTTTCATTATTGGCAAATGATACATGGGATATTGTTCCTCTTCCAAAGGGAATAAAACTTGTTAGATGTAAATGGGTTTACAGAACCAAGTTTGGACTAGATGGAAAAGTTGATAAACATAAAGCTCGTCTTGTTGCTAAGGGATTTTCACAAGTTGAAGACATTGACTATACTAAAACTTTCTCCCCTGTTGCCGAAATGAACTCTATTCACCTTGTTCTTTCCCTTGTTACCTCTCTCAAATGGGAAGTCCATCAGATGGATGTTAAATTTGCCTTCTTGCATGGGGACTTGCATGAAGAAATCTATATGGAACAACCTCTTGGCTTTATACAAATAGACTCCAACTTTGTATGTCAGCTTAAGAAATCCCTTTATGGTCTCAAGCAAGCCCCTCAGGCTTGGTATGCCAAAATGGATAACTTTCTTTTAGATACCAACTTTTCTAGTTGTCATCCTCACAATACTGTCTACACCAAGAAAGTGGGTAAGTCTCTTATCATTCTTGTTATTTATGTAAATGATATAATCCTTACTGGTAGTGATCCCTACCTTATAAACCATGTGAAGTCCAACCTTAAAAAGCAGTTTGAAATGAGAGACTTAGGACACTTGCATTATTTTCTTGGTCTTCAAGTTTTGCAATCCAAGGAAGGTATCCCTCTTTCCAAGTCCAAGTATGCATGTGATCTTCTATACCACTTTCACATGGAAGATTGTAAGCCAACCCCTTCTCCCTTTCATTCTGAAGCCAAACTTTCAGTCACTTGTACTTCCCTTGAAGTTGATGCTACCTTATACCATCAGCCTGTAGGAAAATTTTTGTATCTGACCCATACCCGTCCTAACCTTTCCTTTGTTGTTGGCCTTATTGCTCGATTTATGAAAAACCCACATGAAAGTCATTAGAAAGCAGCTAGAAGAATACTTTGTTATGTTCAAGGTACAGTTCATTTTGGGATTCATTACAGTATAGAAGCATCTCCTCTATTAGTTGGTTTCACTGATTCCGATTGGGCTGGTGACCCTGATGATCAAAAGTCTATTGCAGGTTATGTCTTCACTCTTGGTTCTGGGCCTATTACATGGGATTGCAAGAAACAAAGTGTCACTTCTCTTTCTTCAGCAGAAGAAAAGTATCGTGGCGTCGTAGAAGCTAGTAAGAAAGCCCTGTGGCTTCGACAGATCCTGTCAAATTTTGGCTTTCAACAGCAGCATCCGACTACACTTTAGTGTGATAATCAAAGTGCCATTCAACTATGCAAATATCCAGTCCAACATCAGCACAGCAAACACATTGAACTACACATTCACTTCATCAGAAAGCTCATTCATGACCATGTTCTTGAAGTGCAATATTGTTCAACAAATGATCAAGTTGCAAGCATCTTTACAAAGGCTCTCATAGAGGCAAAGTTTACTAAACTTCGATTTATGGTTGGAGTTTAGGAAGTTGTCACTAAGGGGGGATATGCTCTAATGCCTCCTTCCTTCTCCTATTGTGTCATATTTGTACATCCTTCAATCCTATCCCAAGTTTTTCTTAAGGGGGGGATGTTAGGATATTCCGACACATAGGAAATAGTTAAGTATAACTTGGTCTAGTGTAGAGTTAGGTAAAGTGTGTTTCTTTACTATGTACTTTTGTAACTTACAATCCGAAAGTCACGATATGTTCTAGACATGAAGTGATCTGACGGTTCATTCTCTCCTCAGTGTTACGACACTTGATCCGTGGCTTAACACCCGATTGGTCAATGATCTCTATTTAAAGAGCATGAAGGGTCATTTGTAGGGTGACCGTTCATGAGAGAAGTTTATGTAAATTTTCCTTCTTTTATTAATAAATTTCTTGAAGTGGTCACATTGGCTCAGGCCATGGGCTGTTTCCCTCTTTGAGGGTTTTAACGACGTCAAGAATACAGGTGTATTGATCTGTGATATGTTTGTGAGTGGTGTCCTTTGGTGTTCTATCTGAGGAACTTACCCTGTAAATTCCTACACAATTTCATTATGAAGCTCATGAGAATTAGTTCTAATCATTGCAATGTTCTTTCTTTTCTTAATGCTAATCAAGACAAGGAGATAATTTTTGTTTTTGGGATTGAGATTGATCACCTCCTTATAATATTGTAGTTTCATTTTTTTCTCCAACTCTATTTTCCCCACAATTTCTCCTTAAATTCGGAAGTAACAATATTTTTAATATTATCTGAATTTTGCAAGATGATCTCCTCCTTTATTCCCCAATGGTCTAACCAAGACTAGGAACCCTTATGCCACCCTAACTTGATTCAAAGCTGGGGGCTTTGGCTAGATTTATAAGCAATTTTAGGAAACCTCTTGGTATCCATGTTGTACAAATTCTTCTTATACATAAGATACCTAGTCATATCTATGATTTCAATGGGGGAAGGCTTGTTTCAATCAGGGGGATAGGGTAGGGAATATTTCTTATAATCTTGAAGTTGTAGGTTATCAATTGCTTTTGTATTTGCTTAATCTTCCTCCATGACTCTCCAAATATACTACAACCTCAAATCTCATATCCATTTAAAATAATAGGAGTGACAAGAGTCTCAAATAGGAGCTTAATTTTATCCTAAATCCAAAGATATGTCGAATTACAATTGTTTCAAGCTCATAGTAAGCTTTCCAACCTCCATTTATCATTTTCTCATTGTTCTAATTCCAATTGAGCTTATGATTGATGCAGAAGCATTCAACCCAAGGAGAATCATTGTATTTTAGTAGACATAGGGGGTCATGTGTTTTAAGGAAGTTGGATTCCTAAGTGTTGAATTAATGTAATATTTAGGCTTTTGAGTGAGTAGGATAGGAATTAATTAGATAATGTGAGATATTTTGTAAATGCTCTCGAATGAAGGAGAACATGAGTGGTTAATAATGACAAGAGAGTTAGAAGTCAATTATAACTCTTAAGGTAGTTTCATGATTCGAGGAACTAGAGAGGATTCTTAGGGATTAACTGGAGTTAGAAGTGGACTTAGAGGACATTTAGGAGTTAGTTCAGTAGATTAAGGATCTGAACCAGAATTAGTTCAACAGAACCTTTTTGGTATAAATGTAAGCCTACGGGCAGAGTGTAAGGAGGAGGCCATTGATATTGAAGATCAGGCCTGAGAGACAGAGAGTCTCGAGATGTAATTAGTTGTTTATACTTATATATACAAAGGTTTGTTCCAAAATTGTATAGATGTGTGAAATGAATATTGAATGATTGAATTACATGAAAGTTGTGTATTCTGTAACAGAGGTTGGATGCAAAGTTATGTAGAACTATGCAAAGGAGAAGAATGATTCGGAGGAATCATAATGGATCATCGAATCCAATTGAAGGATCAGAGTGAAGCTCTGGAGAGGTAGTGAAGTGAGAATTCGCGGAGTTAAGCTCAGAGGAAGTTGAGCAGCGGAAGAGCGGAAGGTCAAAACCCTGAAGAAAAACCTGAAACCACAAAACACTGAAAAAATGAATTAAAGTCAAAGCAAAGGGACGAACGAAGAGGTGAGTCGTCGATGCAGAGGAGCCGTTGGATCTCGGAGATCAATGGACGAGGACGAAGGAAATGAACGATCAGGATTAAATCGCGCAGAAGGGAATCAAGAAATGAATAGTGGAGATTAACTGGAAGCGCTGGCGAAAGAGGAATCTGGAGGAGCCGTCACAACCGTCAATGGTAGAAGATCTACGGTCATCGGGCGCTAACAAGCTCAGGTGCTAGTCGCAAAGGAAGAAGGTTTTATAAACAAAAGCGGGTTATCGGGCGAGGTGGAAGTGGTAAGTGGTAATTTGGGGTGAGCACCCGATTCCACTTATCATTCGACACGTAGTAGCAAGGAGAGAGAGGGAAACCGCTTTATTGGGTAGGTATTCCCTATGCTATTTTTCCACCCGATATCATTGTGAACCGTTAGATCCATTGAATGCAGATCAACGACAGAGGACTGTCGAGCAAATTTGATTGGTCGAGAAAAGCCATCAACTGTCAAATCTGATGGAGGGAAATCTACGGTGGAGGATGAGCCTGATAAAGGTAATCATCAATAAACGTGCCAAGACTACGGAAAGGTGGAAAATGTAAGTTCTCGTGTGTTTGTGTATATTCCCATTATACGAGGGTTATAATAGAATTAAAGGGGATAAAGGTTTATGGGTTAAGTTTACGCATAACCAAAGTTAAGAGTGGGTATGGTTAATATGCGCGGTAGGGATTAATCACCGGTTAAAGTGGGTTGAATTAAGTCCTAATTAAAGGTTAAAGGGGGTCAGACTATATATAGAGTCAAATGCATGTTTCCGCATAATGAAGCTAATGAAGGGGCCTTAACGATATTCTAAATGAAGATTTGACTCATTTGTGAGTTAAATTCCTGGGACAAATGTGCTTATGCATTTTACATGCATACTGTGGGTGTAAGCGGGGGTAACCCTGCGTCATTTGGTATCAGAGCCAGGTTTGTAATTGAAACAATTGGTGTTAAAACATAACAAAGAAATTCTATGTGAAAGAATTGAGAACAAGTTATGTTTTAAGATGTTTATGCAGGCAAGGAAGGATTAGATTCTAATCTGACAGAAAGTAGGCACACAGAGGTGATGTGTAGTAGAACTTGCAGATGCAAGAAACAGAGGACAATCCATTCAAGGTACAGGTGGAATGGTGGAACAAGATCATGCAGAGATCTTGAAGGTGAGGTGATATGTTCTGTTTTGATTTGATTGGAGAATGTGTGTTTGTACATTGATGCACAGATAACAACAAAAGAAGGTGATAAGGTTGCAACATCTAGAGCAAGGAGTGCTTGAATTGGTTCCAGAGGAAAGAACCAGAGAAATGATAAGAGGATTAACTCAGAAAAGGAGAGAAGCTTAGTAAAGCATATGTAGCAAGAAGGAGACTTGTTACTGCAGAGGTATTGTTGTAGATCACAAAGGCAGTTCCACAGAGGATGTGGGTAGAATTGCTAAAGGATGAAAGAAGCTGGTAAGACTTTCTAAGTGAAAGAAGAGGTGGTCAGAACCAAGTATTTCATGGTGATTGAAATACAAGAGGAAAATTGTGTTCTTAGAAGGTGCAGACGAGTTGAAGCCTAGAGGGAGCAAAGAAAAGTGCTCAAAGGAGGTTCCAGAGATAGAGAACCAAGTGCTTTCCAAAAGACCAAGTATAGAGGAAAGCTTGGTGAGGTAAGTTGCAACAAGGAGGACTTGTTGTTGCAGAGGCTTTAATGCAGCTCATAGTAAGTGAGTGAGGAGCTCACGAAGATAGAGAAGAAGAAGATGGCTACTGATAGTCATAGCAGAGGTTCTGAGGAAGACCACAACAGAAGAAAGATGAAGAAAGAGGATGCCAAGGAAAATGGCAAGAGGATGAGTCAAGAGAAAATTGACAAGGAAATTACAGAGATGAAAGGACAACTCGATGTATTGATGATGATACTAGAGGAAAGCTAGAGATTAGGTTGGGTCTTGAGGAAGAAGCTAGTGAAGTGGCATAAGTTGCAGAGAAGGCTACAATAGAGGCAATTAAGGTGGCTGATGGAAAAACTCAGGGAATATAAGCTGGAAATGAAAATGGAAGTGTCCATTTGTGAAGCAGAATAGGGTGAAGTTCTGGGAGGAAATGAAAACTTTAAGATTGAAACTTCAAGTGAGGCCAAAGGGTCACATGGTTTTAAATCTGACAATTTGTGTGTGTTTGCAGGTGGAATTTGTAAAGAAGGACAATTCACTGATATTGTCATAAAGGAGGAAGAAGACAAGCAGAATCTAAATTTTGTTCTGGAAGAAGATGAGATAGATAGGTCTCATATACAGTTGGGGAAAGATATCAAGCAACCAAGTGAAGGGCTTGAGGAGATTGAAGAGGAGACCATCGAAGAATTTCTGAGTCATAAAGAGAACTTGGAACAGCAAGGAGATATGATGGCTGAAACATCAAGTGGGACCATAGGGTCTTATGTTTTTAAGACTAATAGTTTGTCTGTGGATGCAGAACAAATGTAGGAGAATATTAATGCAGATGGTGAGACAAGAATAGCTCTTGGAGAAGATAAACAGCAAGAGATTCAAGGAAAACTCGAAGAAGAGACTATGTTAGCTGAAAACATAGTAAAGGATCATCAGTTCATCATGATGATAGGCACAGTGGAAATAACCATGGAAGCTATTGAGACAGTCAGTAAAAAAGAAGGACATCTACTGAAAGATGTTAAGAAGGAAGAAACCTATGCAAAGGATTTAACCTTGGGAGAAAGGACATCTGATGATTGGTCACTAACAAAGGAGGGTTTTGCAGAGGATGAGCAATCTTTTGAAGCTGTCAAAAGTATGGGAAAGTATCTTTTAGAAGATGAATACTTTGGAGTAAAGGATAAGGGAGAATATCTCTTGAATGAGGAAGGCAGTGACTTATTGCAGTAGAAAGAACTTAGTAATGAAATTGTTACCACACAGGGACAATTTCTTGTGGGAAAAAGAGATGAAGTTCAGTTTGAAGAACTGATATGTGAAACAACAGTTGAAACTATTGAGCCTTGTAATTTTCAAACTGACAATTCGTTTATAAATACCGGGATTATAAGTGATGATGAAGTACTTGCGAAGTGTCACAGAGAAATTGAATTACTGGAGTATTGCTGGGAAATTGAAAGTATGACAGTGTGATTGCAGAGGAAGAAGTTCACTACAGTGAAAAAGGATAGGTAGACATCATTAGAGCTAAATGATGTGGAAGAGAGACTAGCTAACAATCTTAAGAGTTCTTTAGAGAATTCTTTAAAGAGGTTGAATCAACATATTGATGTGCTGACAGAGGAGGAGAAAACAGAGAAGCATACTGATGTGCTACCAAAGGAAGAAGAGGAACTGAGGCCTTATGATTTTTCTTTTAACAATTGTTTTATGAGTGCAGGTTTAGTTGCAGATGCTAGAGAGAATTTGGTATAGATGAGCAGCCAAATAAAGATGAAAGAAGAAGATTCTGTGGAAGAATTTAATCCATGAAACAAAGATGCTCAATTGCTAGAGAGAATGATGGAAAGTCATGATTCAGTGTAGACAGAAATAATCATGAAAGAGGGTAAGGATGAAAGGGAGGCAGTAAGCGTAGAAGTCAAAGAAAAAGTTGGAGCAAGAGCAAGAGAAATGTCTACAATGGTAGTAAGAACAAAAGTAGAAGAAAAATTAAACCAACAACTACAAAGTGAAAGTAACCAACAACAGTTTGAAGAGTTAGTGGACAACAGCAACAACTTGAAGCAAAGAGAAAGAGGAAGAAGTAAGAGGCAGAATATGGACCAGTCCAAGGATGAACTGGAGACAGAGATTGAAGAATTATGGCAGTTGATGATGAAACAGTCCATGTGGAGGAAATTGATAGCAGCAGGAAGCATGATTAATCAGAACTTAAACCTGATTGACAAGGAGAGGAAGATGAAACAGAATACAACATACATACAACAACAACAAAGGTGCAAGGCATTTGGACATCTACAAACTAAAGTTTGGGACCCTGGAGGTTTTCTATCAACTTATGAACACACATGATCAGGAGATCGTGAAAATTTTCTACTTTGGGAGTCTAATGCAGGAGCATTCAACCCAAGGAAAATCATTGTATTTTAGTAGACATAGGGGGTCATGTGTTTTAAAGAAGTTGGATTCCTAAGTGTTGAATTAATGTAATATTTAGGCTTTTGAGTGAGTAGGATAGGAATTAAATAGATAATGTGAGACATTTTGTAAATGCTCTCGAATGAAGGAGAACATGAGTGGTTAATAATGACAAGAGAGTTAGAAGTCAATTATAACTCTTAAGGTAGTTTCATGATTCGAGGAACTAGAGAGGATTCTTAGGGATTAACTGGAGTTAGAAGTGGACTTAGAGGACATTTAGGAGTCAGTTCAGTAGATTAAGAATCTGAACCATAATTAGTTCAACAAAACCTTTCTGGTATAAATGTAAGCCTACGAGCAAAGTGTAAGGAGGAGGCCACTGATATTGAAGATCAGGCCTAAGAGACAGAGAGTCTCAAGATTTAATCAGTTGTTTATACTTATATATACAAAGGTTTATTCCAGAACTGTATAGATGTGTGAAATGAATATTGAATGATTGAATTACGTGAAAGTTTTGTATTCTGTAACAGAGGTTGCAGGCGGAGTTCTGTAGAACTATGCAAAGGAGAATAATGATTCGAAGGAATCATAATGGATCATCAAATCCAATTGAAGGATCAGAGTGAAGCTCTGGAGAGGTAGCGAAGTGAGAATTTGGGGAGTTAAGCTCAGAGGAAGTTGATCGGCGGAAGAGCGGAAGGTCGAAACCCTAAAGAAAAACCTGAAACCACGAAACACTGAAAAATGAATTAAAGTCAAAGCAAAGGGACGAATGAAGAGGTGAGTCGTTGATGCAGAGGAGCTGTTGGATCTCGGAGATCAACAGACGAGGATGAAGGAAATGAACGATCATGATTAAATCGCACAGAAGGGAATCAAGAAATGAACGACGGAGACTAACTAGAAGCATTAGCAGAAGAGGAATCCGGAGGAGCCGTCACAACCATCAATGGTAGAAGATCTACAGTCATCGGGCGCTACCAAGCTCAGGTGTTAGTCGTGAAGGAAGGCGGTTTTATAAACAAAAGTGGGTTATCGGGCGAGGTGGAAGTGGTAAGTGGTAATTCGTGGTGAGAACCTGATTCCACTTATCGTTCGACACGTAGCAACGAGGAGAGAGAGGGAAACCACTTTATCGGGCGAGTATTCCCCATGCTATTTGTCCACCCGATATCATTGTGAATCGTCAGATCCATTGAATGCAGATAAAAAATGGAGGACTGTTGAGCAAGTTTGATTGGTCGGCAAAAACCATCAACTATCAAATCTGATGGAGGGAAATCTACGGTGGATGATGAGCCTGATAAAGGTAATCATCGATAAACACGCCAAGACTATGTAAAGGCGGAAAATGTAAGTTCCCGTGTGTTTTTGTATATTCCCATTATACGAGGGTTATAATAGAATTAAAGGGGATAAAGGTTTATGGGTTAAGTTTACGCATAACCAGAGTTAAGAGTGGGTATGGTTAATATGCGTGGTAGGGATTAATCACCGGTTAAAGTGGGTTGAATTAAGTCCTAATTAAGGGTTAAAGGGGGTCAGACTATATATAGAGTCAAATGCATGTTTCCGCATAATGAAGTTAATGAAGGGGCCTTAACCATATTCTAAATGAAGATTTGACTCATTTGTGAGTTAAATTCCTGGGACAAATGTACTTATGCATTTTTCATGCATACTATGGGTGTAAGCGGGGGTAACCCTGCGTCAATGATGGATGTCAATTCTCAAATATTTGTATGATGGAACTTTCTTCAAGGAGTCGTTGTCATAAATGAAAGTACCATAGGTGATCTTCTTGGATTTAATTACCACGATTTTAGATTTGTCGGTATTTACAGTCATTTCCATCTCGAAGCAAAAATCATGGAGGATTATGAGTTGTTTTCCAAGATCATAATAGTTCCTTGCCAAAAGAACAATATTGTCAACATAAAGGAGAAGAGTTATGACCATACTAAAAAGAATGGGACCCACACAACCTACATCTTCCAAACTCTCTTCTAGCTTATCAATGTATATGCCAAAAAGGGTAGGGGATAAGGGGCAACCTTTGATGACTCCAATATTGCATTTAATTTCCTCTGACCAAACCTCAACGGTCCTAAGGTTGTAAATAATGTTCTCTTATAACTCTGCCACAACAACCCTCAATTCAACAGGAACCATTATCTTTTCTTTCCTCTTCCATATCTTTGTTGTAGGAATGGTGTCAAAAGCTTTCCTAAAAAAAAAAAAAAAAAAACGTAAGGGATCACTTATATTACTATGGCATTCCTCTACAATTATCATAAGAGTAACAAGGTAGAACATTGTTGAAAGATATCTCTTAAACTCAACTTCACCTTTAGCTCTTTTACCATGGCTTTCAAGCCAAAGGATAATCTTCTTTACCAAATAAGTTCATATAGCTTGGCTAAAATGTGGTTAATCATAATGGTCCTATAATTAGAGGGAATTATTTTATCCCTGCTCTTAAAGATATGCACATTAAGGCTTTGTGTCCAAGGCTTAGGGAAGCCTTGGTTCATTGCTAAATTAAAGAGCTTGTGTATATGCGGGATGAGGGTAGATTCTCCCATTTTAAAAATTTCAACTCATTAATCTTCAATTTCCTTATCTTTCCCATTACCGAGCTACTTAACTCCAAACTCAATATTTTCCAAAGAAAATATATCATCATCTATGTTACAGGGAAAAGTGTCTATTTAGAACTGCTCTATCCCACTAAGGTGTGACAGCTGCCTTAGAAACAAACAGAGAAAAACTACTTTTGTATTTCCTTTATGAATTATAGACAGAGAGGAATAGAAAGAACCAACCTGTGTCTTGCGCTAATCCTTTTATCCAATCCCTCTCTTCTTTGATAGTCTCCAGCTACCTGCTCCCTTGCATGCCCAGCTTCACAGAATACCTGTAAGATCACAGAAGAAGAGCACTATACAAAGACATGGATCTATATTCATAAATAACTTAGGATCAGATTTAAGTTAACCATACAAATGTGACAAGCATCAATGATACAAAAGCATGGAGGAGAACTCAAATAGTTTTTATTGATAAACAAGAAAAGATCCAGGAGGAGTTACAACCAGTGGTTCCGACCCAGCATCAACCTCCCAACAAAGAAGCCCCTCTTCACCTCAAACAAAGCATAAATCACCCAACAATCTGATGTTTGTCTCTAGAAACCAACAACAATTCCTTACAATATGCAAAATTCCAGCCTCTGGATCTCTGGGATGAGGGATCCATATATAGATATGTGTAAGGAGGATGAGTCATCTTGTGATTTGATTAGTGTCTTCTCTCTGTCAGTTCTTGCTTCCACTTGGAGACTGAGGGCCTCTTACTCATCTTTGGTCGAATTCAGTGAGGCAAGTGTCACAGGAGAAGATTCTGGAAGTTTCCATTGCCTCTCCACCTCGCGGAATGACACTGCCATTTGTCATTTCTCGCCCATCGCACCCTACAGAAGGGAGTTTTGAAATGCAACGCACCCTCACAGTGTATTTAGGTGCAATGCAACGCACTTAGCCAGTGGAGCAGCTGAAATGATCCTGTTTTGACCAATTCTGAGCAGTTTCTGGTGGAGAACTTCTGGGAGAAGCTGTAATATGTTGACCTTGTTCCTTTAGGGGTTAGAACAACACTTTTAGGGACTTAGGAGCCCTTGGTTTATGGACATTTCATGCTTGGAGTTGTAAGGCACAAAAATGTCTATAACAGTTGCCCCCTAAAGTATGAGGCCGTTAACCTTTTGGTGTCAGGTGAAATGCTTTATTATGAGGATCCGAAGTTATTTCAATGCTGGGAGGAGACCTGTAATAAGATACAATACAATACATTATCTTCATACTGTTTTCATGATCTAGCTGAGGCGGGCATTCCCATGCTCAGCTTTATAAATTCATTTTCATGTACATAGGACAGACAGTCGTCTGAGTGTAGACTGATGATTCTGATAGAGCCATCATCCTTTCGGTAGTATGATTATCTGTGCTGCAATGCTGTACATTTAATGTCTTTATTTCCCTGAATATATATCGCAACCCGGATGGATGAAACTAGATCCGGGATCTTCAATCTCGTCCGATCTTCACTCGAAGTACAAGTTGATCCATGTGAGAAATGTTTTGAAGTCGAACATGGAAAGACATCGCTTTATTACCAGTCAATGATGTAAACTGTTAACAAGTGCGAGAGGAATCACCAATAATGATAATGATCCTCAAGGTACTGCAGTACATTTCACGTGGTGTGAATAAAGGACTTGGCGTCGAACACCACGCAAAATCTTTCGGTCGAAGGCCATTGATGTAAACCTGTCGCCGGAAGTGAGAAACCTGCCATTGAGGCATGCAAGCTTCAAAGTACTGAATGGGGTGTTCCTAGATCAACTTCTTGGATAATGAGCTGATGTCGACAAGAAGTGATCTATCACAGGAGGGCCTTAATGAATCCCACATCAATGACACGGAACGGAGCAAATGATTTTGATGGAGGTGAAAACGATCTGATGATATAAGGTTCAGGGTGGCGGTCATGAAAGAATGGAGTATAATGTATGGTAGTGGGTGAGACACAGGTGACTTCTCTGGATGACTTTTCTTGAACATATCGGCGACACTGATGTGATGGATTGGTAGCATTAACCCCAAATGTGGATGGTATGGCGTGACCATGGTGATGTGACCGGTGAATGAAACAACCCAACCTGACTCGGACACGGAGTGGAAGTGTCATGTTCAAGAGTGACTTGCTACCAACAAAGTTTCTTTGAGTTTTCTTCCCAATTTTCCCCAATCATTGCTGACCAGTACCTCTTTATTTTTGTCAAGCTTGAGGAGGATAACATATTCTTGTTCTATAATTTGCCCTTCGGGCAAACCCATCGCTATGTTTTAACGAGCCTAGCGATAGTGAAACTCGTTCTCGTCTAAAGACAAGTTTGTCGCTATTAATCTTTTTAACGAGTTTAACGACAAAGATAACTCGGTCCTTTTCAATTTTAGAGAGTCTGAAAAGGAACGGTAAGGTAACTCCAAAATTCCTTTTTCGTCATCTAATCCCTTAAGTCCGAAAAAGTATAAAACAATACAGAAGGGATGAATTTTTTATAGTTTTGACGAGCCGAACAAAACAAGTGCTCGATCTTTTTGTGTAATAATCCCTCAGGTCCAAAAAGATTAAAATCTAGAGGAGGGATAGCACTTCCTGTCCCTTTAACGAGATGGAGAGGCCAATGGCTCGGCAATCTTTTCATATTTTACGAGTTAGTTGAAAAGAGCTTAAAGGAGACTCGTCTTTTGAGGAACGAGTGATAAAACGGGTAGCAGCTGATTCCAGGTAAGGTTTGGAATTTTCCAATCACGGCAGTGTCACAAGGATGGCTAGTGAGATCACTCTTCGCAGCTGTTCCTCAAAATAGGTAAACAATCAAATGGAGGTGAATGATCGGCCAATGAAAAGTGGAGGTGACGGTGCAAACACGACCAAGGCTTTAACGGCTGAAGTACTACATTCACGATGGTTATTTACCGAGGAATAGTTCATTTTTTAATGAGCTTAAATGCGGGTGGAAACATTTTCTCATGTCTTATGTTTATTTTTTAACGAGCTTGAACTATGTGCTAAAACTGCTCGATTAGATGGTCTCGTTTTGATTTTACCATAAATAGCTTTGTCCTTTCAAGGATCGTACTGTATTTTCAATTGCTTCATCAAACTAGTCAGAAATGAACAATATATGCTTGAAAATGAGTTAGAACACCAATATTTTACTTTGAACTACGTAAAAGTAATGAAAAAGTGTTTTTTACCTCTCATTTTACCATTTCATTTGAACTTGGTTTGTTGGAGCTTTGGAGGTGCTTTTCCCCCTCGATTTTCATCAGCTGAGTTCGGGAGATTCTGTGGACGATTCTCGGCGCCGTCTGGACTAGGTAGGAGCCAAACCTGAGCTCTTTCATTTCATGGTTTCCATTTTGCATTTTGAGCTTGATTCCTAGCTTTTCTGAGTCCCTGGGGTTTAAAGAACTCGTTCTGCCATCAACGCACCCTCAGTGTATCGAAAATTGCGTTGAATGTTGGCCTGTCTAAAGGCTATCTGACATTCAACGCACCTAGAACACTGTTACAGGTGCGTTGGGCGCAAAAAGGGAATTTGATGCACAATTTTTGATGGAATTTTTTCCTGTTTCTCACCAAAATCAGGACCTAACTCCTCTCTTGTTTGTTTTTCAGAGATCTTTGGAGTAAGATGACCATTACATGGAGAGAACGTGAGCATGAAGAAGAGGACATGCTTGCCCTACATGATCCAGTTACAGTGAACGCGCTGCGGAATTGTGGCTTGCTGAAGTTCTTCCGCATTTCTAGCTTGAGACAGCAGATCAATTTACTGCAATATTTGCTCGATGCTTGGGATCCTACCAATCAGGTTTTCCAGATCAGGGGCAAATCTATCCCCTTGACTATAGTAGACATCTATTTCTTGACTGGCTTGTCGAGGCGGGGTGCCCCCATCTCTTTGTCAGGTTCGGCTCGAGGAGGCGATTCCGTGAGAGATTATGTCTGCCGGTACTGCAGAGAAGGATCTCAGCCGAGTAAAGACGGCAAGATAATCATCCGTGATGTCACTGACAGGTCCCTTAGGACTATTCTGTTTACTTTTGGTAGGATGGCCAGTGGTGCGGCTCTTCATGTAGCCAACTATTCTTACATGCAGCATGCCTTAGAATGCCTCCAACCGAAGGTGTTCAACTGGTGCGACGCAGTACTTCTTGTGATGAAAGAACAGCTGACCAAGATAAAGAGCGGGAGGTTGAAGAACTTTGGGTATGGTTCTATTTTGACCGCCTTTGCCTTGGAGAAGATACCACTGATGCAGTCGCAGTACATTGCACTCGATTTACCTTCTCCTACCGAGCCACGTATGCAGAGATGGGTTGACCATATGTCTAGGCATGCTGGCCAGTCTCAGATTTCATTTTCTGATACCTTCTTCAGGTGGTTTGATCGTCAGGAGATGGTTTATTCTGAGTATCCATACGCTAGCATGGACTTCCGGGGTGATCCAAATTTAGTACTTCCGGATGGCGAGCAGTGGGGCGCCATTGGTAAAATCTTTGATCGTATTCCTGTTTATCGTTTTTTGTTTATAATGTCCTTGTGCTTTATTCTATCAAGACTTTAATCAAACTCATGTGTACATGCAGATGTTGGTCCTATTCGTCCAGTAGTTCACCTGAGAGTACCAGCTGCTGCCCCAGCAGGAGAGGCCGTCGGAAGGGCTATTCTTCGTGACCTCGATGTGGCCGAGACTCTCACAGCATTACAGGAGCAGGTTGAGGGCCTCACTCTCGGTATTCCAGATGTGAGGACCGACGAGCTACCTTTGCAGTTACAGCGGCATACTACTGGTGTGCCCAGACGATGGACTCGTCTCTTACGCATGATCGCATAGGCTGTGACTTGCTATCACGAGCATCATTAGACTAGGGTGCCCCCTAGCATTTTGAGTTTTTGGGTCATTTGACCGATTTTTTCTTGGTTACAGAACATTATGTGTAAACCACAAACAGTTATATATATTTTTGATTTTCGGAGTTTTATTTTGGTTGAGCTACATAATCCACATGCAAAACTTTGATGGTGTGTTTATTTTTACAAATGTTGCAAATGTCTATCTAACACATAGTTTGCTAATGAGTCAGTTAATGTGTTTAAGTTTCTGGAAATATGTTGATATTGAATAAGATCAAATTGTCTCTCCAAAATCTTAACCCTTAGGAACATGCGATAAATAGCTGGGTTTCAGACAGAATATATACCATTGAGTTGTAGTATTACGAGTTGTGAGTCTAGCCTGACAATTAGTCAGCGTATACCATGTGTGATGGCATCAGAGAGAAGTTCTATCAACGCGCTATATTCAGCGATGTTATTCGTTGATCGACCAATACATACACCTCTGAAACTTACTAACTCGCCGCTTGGATCAAAAATGGCCCAGGCTGTGGAGTATAGGTTCCGCGAGCTACGACTCGCTCCATCGGCATATCCAACACATGACTCCGATAGGTTTGACATCTGCAACAAATGTAAAAAGTGGATTACTTGACCAAAATAAACACTTTAGCGAAAACAAAAATATAACAAAAGCACACATGTTACCATTACGCATAGTAACGCTTGAGGTACAACCCGTTACGAGGTTGTGCCAGCGGAATTCCGTCATAATCCATTAACTCGTAGGCTCCTTTTGCTAACACTCGTTTAACAATATAGGGGCCCATCCATAGAGACTTAAATTTACCTGCTCCCAATTTATCGGATTCTTGGTTGTAAAGCAAGACTAAGTCATCTTCTGAGAAGACACGGGGTTTGACATTTTTGTCGAACTGCGCCTTGACTCGTTTCTTATGGGCTTCGTTAGCCAAAGCGGCATCACGACGGGTTTCATCCAATTGGATTAATTCCAAGAAACGAGCTTCTTCTTCTGAAGTTCCGGGGAGGAGATCAATTGCGAGTTTGAGAGACGAGATTTCACACTGGATTGGTAAGACTGCTTCCAGGCCATATACCAGTTGGAAAGGTGTGAACCCGGTTGCATTCCTTATCGACGTTCGGTAAGCCCACAAAGCTGAGTACAGGATTAGGTGCCATCTTCTTTTGTGAACTCAAATCATCCTTTGCAGCATGCGTTTGAGGACCTTGTTGATTGCTTCAACTTGTCCGTTGGCTTGCGGATAATATGGAGTAGAGCTGTCGTGAGACAACCCTAGTTTGGTAGCTAATTCGACCATCATGTGATTGCGAAAATGCGATCCATGATCTGTGACTATAGCCTGCGGCACGCCGAATCTGGCGACTACATGATTAAAAAAAAAGAGGGCAGCTGTTTCACCAGTATTATTTAATGTAGGCATCACCTCAGCCCATTTGGTAAAATAGTCAACTGCGACTATGATGTACCCATGCCCCCCGGTCGAGGTGGGGTTACATGTCATGAAATCGATGCCCCATTTGGCAAATGGCCCAACAGCAACTATTGGTTGCAGAGGTGCGGGTGGTCTTCTGGTTTTGCTATCGAAAATTTGACAAGCGTGGCAACTTCTGACTGTGGTTATGCAATCTTTGAACATTGTTGGCCAGAAGTATCCTGCTCGTAAGATTTTTTGTGCCGTAGCATATCCAGATTGATGTCCCCCACATGCGCCTAAATGACAATCATTCAGGACTTTTTCGGCCTCCTCATGGGTGAGGCACCTTCTCAGAACTGTATCAATACCACGACGGTAGAGTGTATCACCGACGATCATGTAGTCTTTTGCTTGGTATCGAATACGTTTTTGTTCGAAGTGGGAGGTGTTTGGCCTGTATTTTTGAGTTTGGAGATAAATGATTATATCTCCATACCACTCATTGCTTGCAGATATCAGAAACAAACTTTCATCCACGATTGTTTGTTCTGATGTTTCATCGTTGGACGACGATGGGAGATCGCACAATAATTCTGCGAAAACTAGAGCTTTCTTTGACTTGGATTTTACAAATTCCAGATCAAACTCTTGTAGGATTGCTATCCATTTTGAATATTTGCCCCCCAGCAACTGTCGCGACAATATATAAGTCATGGGGTTACAATCTGACAGAATGGTAGTTTTCCGAAAGAGGATATAGTGTCGAAATCTCTGTATCGCTTGAATAGCTGCAAGTGCTAGCTTTTCAACATAAGAATACTTGCTTTCTGTATCATTTAAGTTTTTGCTTAAATAATATATAGGATGTTCAATTCCATCGACTTCTTGAACTAAAACCATTGCGATGGTCGTATCCGCTGCAGCCAGATACAGGTTAAAATCTTTTTGATAATCAGGGGTGTACATTAAGGATGCTTTCATTAGGGAATCTTTTAAAGCATCAAAGGAAGCTTGCGCAACCTGATCCCAGACAAAGGGCACCTCCTTTTTCAAAAGACGCGTATAACCTTTAGCAAGTTCGGCGTAATTTGGAATGAACCTCCTCAGAAAGTTCGCTTTCCCTTGGAGTTTCTGAATCTAAAGCAAATTCGAAGGTGGAGGCAAATTTATGATTGCCTGGACCTTACATGGGTCGAGACGAATCCCATCCTTCAAGACTACAAAGCCAAGTAAACGACCAGAACTGACGCAAAATACACATTTGTGTGGATTGATTCGTATCTTGTAGTGTCGGCAACGTAGAAATATCGCTCTTAAATGCTGCGGGTGATCAGTCCTCTTTCGCGAATGAGTCGGAAGGTCATCGAGGTATGGTTGAACGATGTTTTTGATGTCATGGAAGGCATAATTCATTGCCCTCTGAAAAGTCGCCCCTGCGTTCTTTAAACCAAAGGGTAATTTTCGATATGCGAATGTGCCCCACGGACAAATAAATGCAGTCTTTGACTGGTCCTGTGGGCGGATATTTATTTGGTTATACCCAGAGAATCCATCCATGAATGAAAAGATTTCGCATCTGGCACATTCATCAATTATCTGGTCAATGAAGGGTGTAGGGTAGTTGTCCTTTGGACAAGCTTGATTTACATCCCTATAATCAACGCACACTCTAATTGTTCCTTGTTTTTTCATAACAGGGACAATATTCGATACCCAATCGGCTAGAGGAACTGGGTAGATGAAACCAGCATGGAGAAGTTTTTCGACTTCTGCCTTAATGGCAGCGACTTTCTTGGGGTGCACCTGCCATAGCCGTTGTCGTACTGGTTTGACATCTGGATACATCTTAATTTCGTGTTCAACGATACTCGAGTCAATGCCTGGCATTTCATCATATGACCAAGCAAAGACATCTCTGAATTCGCGAAAAAGAGCGTTATATATCTCTAGTTCTGAAGGAGAACAACATTTGCGACATAAATATTCTCTAAACATCTGTTTTGGTCGAGATATTTATGGCAATAGTCTCTTCAATATTGGAAAAGTTTCGCTCTGAATCCACCGTGTTTACAGTATTTGATAGGAATTCAAAAACTGAAGGATGATACAGGTCATCTTGATTATCTTCTCCATAATCCGGAAGAAGGGAACGATGGTGGGAATCATTCCATGGTGTCCCTTCAATTACCATAGATTGGACAATTCCTTCGTCGGTGACATGCACTCGCGACCAAGGATCTGAAGGGGTACCATATTCTCTAGACCTATCTATCCAAACGCTTGATGAGCGTTGATTTGGGTTTGCCTCCCATGCTAGGAACATTGATTGCTACAATATTTCCGTTGGGCTTGGGGGCAAAACCACTGCATGATCCATGTCGATATCGTTTTCTGAGATCTTTTTAGAAGATATCATGTTGCAGGTTCCTATCGACGCTACTTCCGCCAAATTGATTGGAGGTGGAAGAGCGAAAGTTCCCATTAGTATAGGATCTTTTAGTAGGCCTACTCCGATATTCTGAAGCGAATGGGGGCTTCCATGGATCATGGGAATGCTTCCAGTAACTTGAGAACCATTGGGGAGGAAGTTTTGTTGATCGACGATTGTAATCCCTCCTTGAAAGGGAAATGCAATCTTTCTAAAATAGGTCGACACAACAGCTGCCATGGCATATATCCATGGTCTTCCTAGTAGGATGTTGTAATCAAGATTCCCATCAATGACTTCAACATCTATTTCTACCGTTTTCCCTCCTAGTTCAACTTTCAAGTTACTTAGGATACCATATGGGGTATATGTCCTTCCGTTGAATGCTTTTAACGTCGTCGAAGATCGCGACAAGGTTGGAGATCCTAAAGTTTTCCAGCAACTCATCGACATAATGCATGTAGATGCCCCCTCATCAATAATCGTTCGATGAACAATTTTGTTGAGGGCTTTCACTTGAACAAGGAAAGCTAGTTGAGCTGGTAATTGAGGATCGTATCCTTTATGATCGAAGGATACAAGATTGGAATCCTTTGGGTCAATCCCACCAATGGCCGATAATAAAGCCTGCCTTTGGGATGGGCAATTTTGTAGTACTTCAAGAGTTGACATAGTGGATGGCGATTGGGCCAAATCTTCCACTATGTTATAATGTTGTGCCGCTCTAGCGCGGGGATTAAATGTCGACTTGTGTACTACTCCCTTTGGCGGTTTTATCGTCAATTCAGGAATGGTGGGTGGCACAACTTCTGTCGAAGTTGTTGTCGAACTACTTGTTTGATCTTTATCCTTGTTGTTTGATAGTTGTGGATTCCCATAATCTTTGTTCCTTGTCGATATCAAAGCATCATTTTGCTGTTTTGAAACCGACAACATTAGCACTTGACGCCGGGAAGCATCTTCACTTTCAACTAGATTCGTTCCTGGAGTTGGAAACGGATCAGTTAACACTGCGGAGGTTTTCGAATTCTTGAAGAATTTTTTAACCTCAGCTCTGTGTGGACAATCTGTGGTCCGATGATCCTCATCGCATATCATGCATGGAAATTTTGGTTTCCTATCTCCAGGAGGGTTTGAAGAAGATTTTTCAGGTGATGATTCCTCCTGTTTCTTCTTCTTCCCTTTGCCTTTCTTCTTGCTCCCTGGTTGTTTGGTTTCTTTGCCTTTATCTGTTGATACGGCATTTACTTCCGAAGCAAGAAGTTCGTCTTTTGCATTTTGACCTGAAATATTACGGGCCTTTTTGGATGTAGCCTTTGTCGATTTCGTGTTTGTCGTGCCAATCACGCCATCGCCGGCATGAGAGTCATTGTTTGATTTAGGAGGAGGAGGAATTGAGAATTCCGGTCTAGGGGCGTCAGGTATTTTATCGTAGAGCGTGCCGGACTGAGTGTAAATCAAGTCCAGATATTGCGCACGAGCGATAACTTGCTCTTCTGTTACAACTCCCCCCTTTGCCACATCTTCCGTGATGGAAGGCAGTAATGACTTGATAAACCATTCAGCTAACAGCTGATCGGGGACATACGTTTTTACCATTCTACGACGACGTCGCCACTCATATATATGATCAAATATGTGAGTGGCCATTGTCTGTTTGAAATTGGTAAGAAGTTCTATTCCCGTTTCATACCTTATCGGTAATTGAAAATGGGTTAAAAAGGTTGTGGCTAAGGCACTAAAGTTGTCGAACGAAGCTCTAGGCAATTCGATGTACCATTTTTCCGCCGGACCCGTTAACGTCCTCTGAAAGAGGCGAAGTCTTATCGAATCATCATTTAGGGTGTTTGATGAACACCATAGATGAAAGGTCATCACGTGATTCGATGGATCTTCACCCGGATTTCCATTAAATTTAGGAATATCTGATGGAAGTTTATGCGGAATCGCTGGCCACCAAGGGGCGTAAGCAATTGGATCGTTTGTTAACCGATTTAAATCAGGTAACTCTAAAGTTGCCACAAAGGGTAACTGTTGGTTCAGGTTAGGTGAAGCATACCCAGGGTAAGATGGGATTGCCTGAGCAGTTGGTCTTTGCATACCGGCATAATGCATATGCTGCTGGTATGTTTGGTAAGGTTGGTGGACATGACCATTGTAAAATGGTTGATTTTGACCGTTTTGAATGTACGGCTGTCCACTGTTAGCAAAGATTTGCTGCTCAGAACCTTGGTATACTTGTTGGAATTGCGGTTGTTGGTATTGCACCAGCCATGGTTGTGAAGCCATGTGTTGTTGCCCGATACTAACAGTTTGACCAAGATGAGGGGTAATTGTACCCGTCTGAACCTGTGTCGCTCCACTAGTCGGCGATTGTGGTTGAGTCGCAGGGTCAAGGGGCTGTTGCATTACAACCTGAGAAACCTGAGGTTGGCATACAACAAGCAGCGCTTGAACTTGCGACACCGTCACAATAGCTGGCGTAGTCGGGATATTCGACATAGGTACGCATTGTTGCATTGAGTACACAACTCTTGGTTGTTGAGGTAGTATAGGTACCCAACCACTTGAGGTAATTCCAGTATAACCTGAATGTTGTTGCGAACTCCCGTATGGATATCCTCCCGGAGGGGATAATGAAAGGGTACACTGCCCCCCATACGGTGGTAATCCAGAACTCAAGGGAATTGTTTGTCCTTGGGGGCCGGACTGCCCACATTGACCTCCAAATGGATCAATTTGTTGAGACTCAACATAAGAGTTTCCGGATATTATTCCGGATGAACAAACAGGAACGGACCATACTGTCGAAATAGCTCCTGAGTGGGCTCTTTCTAGCGGCTGAGAGCTAGTTGGGACAGATGGTATACTGGAAAACATTGTCGGAGTGATAGCAGGGAGTTCTGCCGTCGCTGTGTCAGATGACACAGTCCTAGATGTTGACGGTTGTTCAGACATTTGTAGTCTATCCAAAAGATTACCTAGTGATTCTACAGGAGCTTCCGCTGGTGGTAGACTAACTTCTGACGAAGAAGGATATAGAGTGATCCCGACTCCAAAGTGCGTTGGAGTACTTGTTTGAGGATCTTCTACAATTTCTTCTATTGCAATTAGACCAGGTGGAAGGGGAAGACCATCAGGTCCGTAAAATATTTCTGGTGCCGAAGAAGGTGTGAAATCAGCAGCGACAGATGTTTGAAGAGTAAGACTCTCCGAACCAGTTGTAGATGGAACTGGTTCGGTAACACAAGTGTTTACTCTCAGACTAGGATCAGTATCACTGTCCTTCTGTGGCTGTTGAACTTCTTCTGTAGAGGCAAGGATTCCAAAAATGTTTGGAGTAACCGGAGTCTCTGATGTTGTTGGAACACTTGTTCTAACTTTAATAGGAGATTTGGAACCGGTTAAACGAGTTCGCTTTGTCCGTACTGGTTTCGATTCCAGAGACAAAGACGGTTGACTCGTAAGCCTCTGCGAACGATGGGGTTTCAATTGACTTTCTTTCACGATTGCGGATTACTCGATCAACTAAAATAAAGGGGAATTATGTTTCCGAATTAAATGAATTTTAGACGCTTTGACACAACTTGTTTTTTCAGTTTTTAAGAGTCGAGAAAAAACAAAAGATGACTCTAGTCGCCTTCGATTTTTAATGAGCCTGAAGTGACAAGTGCTCAGATGGACCTTTTCCATTAAGGAGTCTGAAAGGGAACGAAAGGGACTACTCTGGAGATCTAGGTAGAGGAAGTACCAAACCAATCGCAAAACTGCAGAATACTTTTTACGGTACAGCAGTCAATCTTCCCGAATGCTGTGTTCAGTGCATTGCGATCGATAGGGCGGCAGACACGGCTTCCTAAGGATAAAGGATTTAAGCCTATAGGGGTCTCCCAAAATATACTCGACGGTACGTGGGAGCACAAATCCGTACTGGCACTTATCGTCTCAAAGTGGAGGAATCACCCAACCATCAGTGAGGACAACAGTTACCAGGCTTTACGACGCCGAAATACGTCTCTAGCCTAGACCTCTAAATGTTGTGCGTTAAGTTCCAAAGCGTTGTTAGATTCATTGAATTTATTTTAAGTTGATCTTGTTTATGAAGTTTGCCTTTCGGGTTCACCACGAGATGTAGATGTAATTCCTAAAATGCAATCTAAAGATGATAAACAAACTTTTATCTCTTTTGTGCAATGAAAATCCTAGCTACTAGGGGAAAAGAAAGACACAATCTTTTCACAAAGAGCAAAGAGCACACCGTAAATGCACTTTCCTAAATCAAGCCAAACAGACTATCTATATGCGAATGCACATGCATGTATTTGTTTTCGACTTTCTTAGTATTGATGCTAAAAAGAAAGTTGATGTACAAATCTGAATTTCTTTTCAAGCGACAAAGATAAATAAGCTCTTTTTCGAAATCAAAAAAACAGAGATGATTACGACACCTTACGATTTTGAAATGAACACTTGTTCTTGACACTAGAAAATCACAAATTCAGACCAAAGGCAATAGTAACAGTATAATCGACCATCAACAGCAACCAAACTTTCTCCTATGATCGAAATCGACACTTGCGACAGATTCAAATCAAAGGACGACAGTACGACTATTCTACTTTTGCAATGGAAAACTGTAAATGACTCAACAAACACACAAAAACATCTACAGTTCTTTTGTACAAAGGAGGCGGAATAACAGCAAGGAAAAGAGGCTTCAAATAGACATATATTGATCACAGGCAGCAAAATTCAGGATAGAACTGGAAAGAATGAAGCACAGGAACCACAGCTGCACAGAGCTAGTCTGATCAGCACACCTGTAACACAGAGAATCTGAAATGCAGCGCAGGTTGCCCCTTCGGGAAGTGCGCTGAAATTTAGGATCTCTGAATAGTACCTGCGCTGGGCCAGAAACGAGACTCTGTCTGGGTTCTGGGTCACAGTTTGCAGTTCAGTCCTTGGTTTTTGGCCGAGTAAAAAGCAATCAGTAATGCAACAATCAGGGGTAGATCTAAGGAGGATCTAAGAGCTATCACAAGGGCAATCAGATAGTCTGTGAATCAACTGTTTAAATCATAAAAAGATCCAGTGAATGGATTGAAGCAGCAGTTATCTACTTTGCATTTGTTATGGCCAATGCAGTTTGAAAGCTACTTATAAGTTTATGAAACAAACAACAAAGAATGACACACAAACAAACTAATTAGACACTCCCCAGTGGAGTCGCCATTTTGTTACAGGGAAAAGTGTCTATTTAGAACTGCTCTATCCCACTAAGGTGTGACAGCTGCCTTAGAAACAAATAGAGAAAAACTACTTTTGTATTTCCTTTATGAATTATAGACAGAGAGGAATAGAAAGAACCAACCTGTGTCTTGCGCTAATCCTTTTATCCAATCCCTCTCTTCTTTGATAGTCTCCAGCTACCTGCTCCCTTGCATGCCCAGCTTCACAGAATACCTGTAAGATCACAGAAGAAGAGCACTATACAAAGACATGGATCTATATTCATAAATAACTTAGGATTAGATTTAAGTTAACCATACAAATGTGACAAGCATCAATGATACAAAAGCATGGAGGAGAACTCAAATAGTTTTTATTGATAAACAAGAAAAGATCCAGGAGGAGTTACAACCAGTGGTTCCGACCCAGCATCAACCTCCCAGCAAAGAAGCCCCTCTTCACCTCAAACAAAGCATAAATCACCCAACAATCTGATGTTTGTCTCTAGAAACCAACAACAATTCCTTACAATATGCAAAATTCCAGCCTCTAGATCTCTGGGATGAGGGATCCATATATAGATATGTGTAAGGAGGATGAGTCAGCTTGTGATTTGATTAGTGTATTCTCTCTGTCAGTTCTTGCTTCCACTTGGAGACTGAGGGCCTCTTACTCATCTTTGGTCGAATTCAGTGAGGCAAGTGTCACAGGAGAAGATTCTGGAAGTTTCCATTGCCTCTCCACCTCGCGGAATGACACTGCCATTTGTCATTTCTCACCCATCGCACCCTACAGAAGGGATTTTTGAAATGAAACGCACCCTCACAGTGTATTTAGGTGCAATGCAACGCACTTAGCCAGTGGAGCAGCTGAAATGATCCTGTTTTGACCAATTCTAAGCAGTTTCTGGTGGAGAACTTCTGGGAGAAGCTGTAATCTGTTGACCTTGTTCCTTTAGGGGTTAGAACAACACTTTTAGGGACTTAGGAGCCCTTGTTTTATGGACATTTCATGCTTGGAGTTGTAAGGCACAAAAATGTCTATAACAATCTATATAGGCATTCAAAATGGTGTCCATGGTGCTAGGGGAGTCATAAAGGTTTTTACTCAACATAAATATTCCAATTCTTCAAGGGAATCAAATGATTTTATTTAGTCTTACAAATCAGAATTTTTCTCTAGAACTTTCTAGGATCAAACTTAGAGAGGTATATTTGAGGAGCAAGGAGTGGCTCCAATGCTCCACTATTGGAGCTAGTGATGTTCATTGTATACATGTTCCTTGGAACTTTTACTTAATAACAAAAGCCTTCATGGCTGACATGTTCTTCATGCATTAATTATGAATATTTGTAAGACTATTCTGCGGATGCTTATATTTCATGTTTGCTTTCATATGTTCTAAAGTAGTTGAACTATTTCGGTTATTATAGTACTTATATTAGTGAGAATGTGTTGTAAGGGTTGTTATTGTTGTCCCATCCTTATGGACTATTCCACAGGATGCTAGACAAATATTTCTCATTGATTAGTTGTAATGACTGTCACATCTTTTGTGGACTATTCCGCTAGATGTTAGATGAATCCCTCTTGTTTGTGTTTGTCTCTTCTTGGGTGGTACTATTACCTATCTCTTAGAGGCTCACTTTACTCTTTCCCTCTGTAGTAGAAGAAATTTAACACACATACAACCAAACACTCACCTGACACAGCTTCTTGATTTATGAAGGCACCATGCATCCCTCTCTTGCTGGCGGTTAGAGCCAAGGCAAATCTATAAGATTACATGGAAACCAGGCCAATATTATGGATGGGGCTCCTACTTCAAATGGTGTGAGGTCTAATTGCGACTTCACATTGGGAAGATCCCTTGGTTGACGAATTTCCAACATTTTCAATATTAAGCATCGAGATTTGGATAGGCAGCTTACGTAAGCATGAAGAAACGGTTAGGGTCTAACCCACTGATTTTGAAAGAAACAAGAAAGGGTTCTTGGTCTATCTCTTAAAAAAAAGGGGGGGGATGGCCTGGTAGATTCGACAGGAAAAGGAACCGAACAACAACCCAAATCTTGTGGTCTAAAGGAATTGAACAACAACCCAAATCTTGTGGTCTAACTACCATCGAACACTGGTATCATAACTTTGATAACTGACGAAAATAGAAAAAAAACCCGGAAATGACATGGAGCGAATTTAATGAGTGTAAATTACAAAGAAGGCGAAAGATGGGAAAAAGGAAAACAAGTCAATCGTCTAGCCAACACTTAGAAAACATGTTGTCCACACCTAAAAAGATAAGTATTTATGCACATCCTTGTAGAAATTTCTACAGATTACTTCTTTATGTAAATTATTTATTTCTATAAATTGATATTATGGAAACAAAGTCACTCAGACGTGTAAGATATAGAGAAGTTTTATAAACATCTGTCATTAAGATGTAACTAAGAACTACATACAAACTACATTTAAAATTTATATTTGAACCTACAAAATTTCAAATAGAAATTTTTGAGAAGAAATTTTGAATGACTTACATAGGTCTGTTGCAAGTCTTATGTTATAGGGATGGTTTCAAAATTATTCCCGGCCTTAGAAACCTATAGCTATACGTTTCTTACTACAATATAAATTGTCAGTTGAGATAACAGTAATTGGATATATAAATACACCAGGGTTTGTTCAATATATTTAGAAAAATAATAGAACAGATTCAAGATGGGGTCGTGGAAGTTTTACGAATATGAGAAAAGTATTCTAAGTAGCATACTCAACTCCACAACCTACAAGTACATCAAAGAAAATTATAATCGCAAATACATAAAAGAAAATTATAATGATATCTACGCCTATAAAATAATAATAATATTCAATCAAATTGGTATTGAAAACAAGCCTTGCAACATTAACCCATTACAGTGGAAAAGTATACTGAGGAACCCTTGTTAAATTACATAAGTTGTAACAATTATTAATTACAAGTGGCAAGGTATTAATTACAATTAACAATTTAAAAATAATTTCTAGGAAAACTATTATTGTGTATGGACCAAGAGCGAGAGCGAGAGCGCCATGTCGCGATGGAGGCCAACCAGAGGATTCTCCGCTGTTTCAATCAACCAATGACTTCATCCACCTCTGCGCCAGCTCCAATACATGCTCGATGCTTCAGTAATGCACTTTAGCTCGCCAAGATCCCGTCACGTCTCTGTTTTTCGTTCGGCCATATCCTTCTCCAATCACATTTCTACCTCCATTGCATGTCGAGCATATGCTCCCTTTTCCACATTGCAGCCTATCCGCCTGTCCGTTCATGGAAGCTCATGCTTGCATTCTCTTGGGTGCACTGACGCCTAGACCATGTCATGTTACATCCACAGAAGGTTTCACCTCCTTAACTGAACCTTTCTCAGTCGCGCGCGGTTTCGGCCCTTTGGCCATCTCTCCTCCTTGCGTTCTGCGTGGGGAGGTTTCGTTTTGATCCACTCTTATCCCATATGGTGGTAGCCTCTGTTTCTCACTTAAGCCTATCGGATGTGTTATCTCTTGTTGCTTAAAATCCATCTCCTATCACTACAGAGTTCTCTCTCATTATATGGTCGGTTCTCCGTCGTTTTCTGATGGCATGGTGATGTTCTGTGCATGGGGACTTCGGCGCTCTCGCTCTCGATGGATGCTCTGGTTATAAGGTCAGTACCTTTTGGCTTCACAAGTGTAGTTTCTAACTTTTGAACATGTTTCAAGTGTAGTATCTAATCGTTCAACTGTGTTGAGTTAGTTGTTGTTTTAGCTGTCTCTTCGTGTCCCTAGTTCTGTTTTGGCTATCCATAATGCTTACGGATTTTTTCCTTAAACTGAAGAAATCCATAGTTGTTTACAACCCATGCTCCGACATTCGTTTTAGAATTGGGGCATGGTGGTGCATTTTTGAGATGTATTGTTGCTGCTTAGTTTGCTAGGAAGCCTCCTCCAGTTAGATGTTTTCAATCTCAGACGTTGAACGACCTAAGCATTTTCAATCTGGTGTCTGTAATGGCTTCCTATGGGATGGCCGGAAGAGGTTATCGGTAAATTTTCTCCGAGACTGGAAAACCCGTAGCCTTCCTTCGGAATGAATTTCAAATTCCACTGAGTTATGGTTTCTTGTCCTTAATATGACGTGTTTTTGTACTTAAGGGTACAGTCAATCTAGGAGCATCCTTCTTTTGTCAAATTACTGGTTAGCTTTCGTCATTCTCTGCTATGATCCCTAGCTAAGAGCTGGCCTATTAATCTGTGCTTGCCTTGTATTGATGGAGCTTTCCTTCTGGAGTCTTCTATGCGCTGATCCCTAAGTCTGCTCTGAACCATCCTCCTTTAATTCCCCCCATCTGGCATTTATTTCATCCAGGTGATATGTTCAAATTTGGACCGGGAGATGATTGATTTCCTGTACAATCCTGACCTGGAATTAAATTAGGCCCTTGGGATCTTCTGTCGAGGTGTGATTTTTTCTAGATTTGAATGGACGTTGGGTCGGACGCATCGGCCACGGAGGCCATGGTCCGAGCCACCATCCTGGCTGAAAAGGCACGTGAGGCTTCCAAGGTGTCTGCTGGGTGGCAAGCCACCCTGGACGACATGATTGTTAAACCATCGTGGCATGAGAAGGATGGGCCCCCCTCTAGTCTTCCATTTCAGAACGCATATAGCAAAGAGGAATCCCACCTGAAGGAAGAGCGACTGAGTGAACATGCGAACCATTACAACAAAGCCAGGAACCCGGTTAAAACCTCCTCCCCACCTCAAGCTATCTTTCTGGACAGTTCTCATCTCTCTGAAAGAATTGAAAGCCTTCAGAATCTCGCCTTGGTGGGCAGGTGGCATTTCCCGGAAATGGACGATGCAGATATGAGAAAATGGCTCGACGACCGGTGGAAACCTTTGATTGGTTATACCCCCATCATCTCCCGCCTCATGAAAGAGTGGTATTGTTTCCACTTCCTGAAGGCTTGTGACTTAGAAGCTGTCTTGAAGGGTCCCTGGGTTTGTGGTAGAAGCTTCCTAGCTCTCTACAGATGGTATATTGGATTCGATCCTTTAAAAAACACTCCATCAAATAATTTGATTTGGGTTAAACTCCCAAATCTCCCTCTGGAAATGTGGTCCATGGAATCCCTCGCAGTAATAGGAAACTCCATTGGCAGATTTGTTTATGTCGATCCATGGTGTCGGGGAGAAAAAGACAAAAGGATAGCGTGGATTCTCATCGAGAAGGCATATAAAGGGGGATATCCAGATCATATTGAGATTGCGTGGGGGCGCCTGAGAATTAAACAAAGGTTAGATTTTTGGGGTATTCCCTTTAGGTGCTCCTCATGCCACAAAACTGGGCACTTGATAAAAAATTGCAGGCGGCATGCAGTTCCAAAACCAAGGGTGTTCCATCGCAGATTCCGGATTGATTCATCCATTCCCTTTACAGAGAAGATTTCATCGCCTTCAGTCAGCTTATCAGCGACCGAACTTGTGGATGATCAGACCCTTAAAAATCTGGATCCCACTCCATCTCCGCGGCTGACATCTCAGGATTTTTCTTATGGGCCCGATACCAGACCGACCTCCTCAGCAAAGCCTGTCTGCTCCGATATAAATAGGTTTTCATCTAATCTTTGCTCGCCCATTCCTGAACCTACGGATGATAAGGCTGTCCCCTCTCCTGCGCCCTTACAAATAAAAGATTTTATCGTTGGCTCCCACCCCATAGTGATTTCATCTTCCTCCCCGACACCGGATAAGAATCTTCTTCCCTCCTTAAAAGGCAAAGAGCCTTGGGTGGCGGCCACTCCTTTCAATTCCCTTGAGTCATCTCCAGTTAATAGGAGTGACAATGATATTGATTTTTTGCTTAGTAAAAAATCTCTCGAGCTGGAACCTTTGACCATTCATAAACTGAATAGCCCTGCTTCTCCATTCATAAGCCCAAATTCTGCAAGGAATATTACAATAAGAAAGAAACACAAGGGAGGGAGCCAACATTTTAGGGGGAGAACGATTGTTTCAGATTGTGGAGTAAGGAACTTATTACTTATCGATGTTCCCATATATGATATGACTGAATCACAGCCTCTTAGAGCGAGCATGGTTGGTGAGCCGTCCAAATGACTTTTATTGTATCCATGAACATTAGGGGTTTAGGAGCAAACCCTAAATTCTTGGCGCTAAAGGACATCTTCCATACAGCTCGGCCAAAAATTATTTTAATCCAAGAAACCATGCACAACAGTCAGGTTTCCATTTCTTACTTTAGGAAAATGTTTCCTTCATGGTTTATGGTTGCCTCTGAGGCAAGAGGCCTGTCAGGGGGGCTGGCAGTCTTATGGGATCCTGATTGGATCAATGCCAAAGCCTACAAGTGTTTTGCTGGTATTCTTATTTCGGCATTTATCAGAGGTCAAAAATTCCAAATTAATATTTTGAACACCTATGCGCCCTATAAGAACAGATTCCCTTTCTGGGAAAAAATGTTTGCCTTGGAAATTTTTGAACTTGAATCTCTGATGATTGCAGGTGACCTAAATCTAACTCTAAGCTCTGATGAATGCTGGGGTAACTGCAGAAAAAGAGACCCGCTTGCTGACCGTATTAAGCTGGAACTTCTTAATAAAAATTTTGTGGATATTGCTCCTACAAAAATGATGCCTACGTGGGATAACGGAAGGTCAGGAGAAGTGTATATTGCTAAAAGGATTGATTGTCACATTCTGCATGCTAGCATTATAGACAAGATGGGCATGCCTATATCATCCATAGGGAACGCCTTTACATCTGATCATAGGCCTATTTTTCTCAGCTGGTGGGAGAAGGGCTTCAGAATGGGATACCCCTTCAAATTCAATAGAACATGGTTAGAGGACCCAGATTTCAATAAAGTCATATCTAATGCATGGAAGGATCTATCCGCAAGAGATTTGTCTCCCCCATTTATGAATTTTAGAGAAAAGATGGCGGTTCTGAGAAAGGTGGCGAAGGAGTGGCAACATGATAAAAGAAAAAGGGACAGACAGGCGCTACAAGACATACAAAAGGAGATGGACAGGATTTTAGGGTCTATGGATGCAAATGTTTTTCCTCTCAGCATGAAATGCCGCATAAGAGATCTTGAAAAAAAGAAACAAAAGCTTTTGGAACAGGAGGAGGCCTCATGGAGGCTCAAAAGCAGGGCAATATGGCTAAAGGATGGTGACCGGAACACTAGATTTTTTCATAATTTTGCAAATGCCAGGCGGGATAAAAATACAATTTGGAGAATTAATGATGGTAAAGGTGGTTTTTTTGTATCCCAACATGATATATCAAATGAAGCTGTGAGGCATTTCAAAAACCAGTACAAAAGAAGGGAAGTCTGTGATTTTCAGGATACTCTTTGGGGTATCGAATTGGCTCCACAAATGTTCGATGATGAGAAAAACGCGAGCCTATTTCAGCCAATCACAGAAGAGGAACTCCTTGGAATTCTCAAAGCGTTCAAAAAGGATAAGTGCCCAGGCCCGGACGGCTGGACCATAGAATTCTTCTCTCACTTTTTTGACATCATCAAAAAAGACCTGCTGAGGATGGTTGAAGCATCTCGTTTGTCTGGAAGTATTCACCAAATCACAACATCCACACAGATTGCTCTAATCCCAAAAAAAAAGCAGAAGCTTTCCAAGATTTTAGGCCGATCTCATTATGCAATATATCTTTCAAAATCATCACCAAAATTATTGCTGAGAGAATGAAATCGACTCTGGCCACTTTCCTCTCCAAGGACCAACATGCTTTTTTAAAGGGGTGCAACATTTTGGACGCAGTTGCTATTACACAGGAAAGCCTTTTTTCAATGATATCAAGGAAAACAGATGCGGCCATACTAAAAATTGATCTGCAAAGAGCCTACGATTGTTTAGATTGGGGATTCATTAGATGTTTATTGGCAAAGATCGGCCTAAAATCAAATTCCATCAACTGGATTATGTCATGCGTTGAGAATGTCCACTACTCGGTCATCATAAATGGAATGCCTTCTCCTTTCTTCCCAGCGGAAAGGGGTCTTCGTCAGGGGTGCCCCCTCTCCCCTCTTTTATTTATTCTGGCGATGAACTCTCTCAGCCTTCATATTAACAAAGCAGTGGCCGAAAATAGATGCAGGCCGGTCAGGATTTGCAAGGACATCTATATATCTCACAACCTCTTTGTTGATGACGTGCTCATCTTTGCTATGCTTTGCAGGGTATCCTGGATTTGCCTCAACGACATTCTTAATAGATTCCAGAGAGCTACTGGGTTACATATTAATAGAGGAAAATCTACCCTTTTCCACAATGATTCAAACATGGAAATGGTGAATTGGATCGCTGAACTGCTTGGTATAGAATCGAGATCGCTTAAAGAGGGTTTGAAATATCTGGGATTTCAACTGAAGGCCAAGGGCTACTCCAAAGCGGATTGGCAATGGGTGTTGGAAAGATACTATAAAAAGATCTCGGCTTGGGAATATAAGACTCTTTCCTTGGCAGGAAGATTTGTTTTAACGCAGGCAGTCTTAGCGCAATTAGCTGTTTACTGGGCTCATATTTTCTACCTTCCAGCAAGTATTATTCACAAAATGAACAAAGTTTCGGCAAATTTTATATGGGGCGGAAGATCTAAACAGAGCAAAATACATTTGTCTAAAATGGAGAAGATCTCTTTACCAAAGAAGCTTGGCGGTTGGGGCTTGCTAGACCTGCGAACTTTTGGAAAAGTGCTCTTATGCAAAGCGCTATGGAGGGGTATTTATGGTGACGGACCGTGGAGTTTAACTATTAGAAAGAAATATTTGCAAGGTAAAGATCTGGAATTTTGGTTTAAGAGGGGATCAATCAGAGTCAGACATGGATCTGCTATCTGGCTCAGCATACGAAAAGTTCAGCAATACTTCTTAGAGAATTTGAGATGGAGCCTTTATTCTGGCAGTCGTATCTTAATTGGAATCGATTCCATTATGGGCGGGCGAGAATGCTTTTTCTTCCCTGAAAACCTCTTACTCTTTTTTTACAGGAATGGTATTTTTACGTGGGATAAATTAATATCAACCTGGAGCGGCCCTATTCCTTTATGGAAAGATTCCCACGATCTTCATCTGCCAGACCCGCTGATTCTGGTATGGAAATCTGTAAAGGATGCTCTTTGTAGTTTTGGAATCCATCGCTCTGGGACAGCGGATCATCTTATTTGGATTGTGCCAAATGCAAAGCTGCCAGCTCGTGTTAAAGATATCTACGCTGATATGATAATTTCTAAGGCATCAAACTCCTGTTCTATATATCCTCTGAGTTTCTGGAAGTCGGGGTGCCTTCTCAAAATGATTCTGTTCTCGTGGCTGGTTTTCAACAACAGAAATTTGACTTGGGAAAATTTGAGAAAAAGGAGCTGGCATGGTCCGAGTCGATGTGCTATGTGCGAAGCTGCGGAGGAATCCAATCTTCATATGTTCTTCCAGTGCAATTCCTCTCTTCAGATCTGGTATGAATTGTCTCTGCTTTATGGTTTCCCTCATGTTGTTTTTGTTTCAGTCCAGGTAGCTTTTCAATGGTGGTGCGCTCAAAAAGATTCATGGAGATCTCTGTTTATCATTGCCCTATGGTGCTCATGGAAATGGAGGAATGCCAAAATCTTCAAAGACTCAAAAGAGCCTCTAAAGTCAATCTTGCATCATATTGTTTCCATCCACGATGCGATGCCATTAAAACAACCCAAATTGAAAAAAGATCGCAAAAAAGAGGTTGAAAACCCTCTCATCAGTGTTCCCTGTGCTTTCTTTGATGGGGCCGAGCAGAATAATATTTGTGGATGTGGTGTCCACGTTATTATGGACGAGAAGCTGCAATACTTTTTATCATGGAACGGTGGGAATGGCTCAAACAGCTTGGCTGAAGCGAGGGCTCTTGCAGGATTGCTTGCCTTCTGTGTGTTTTTTGATATTCAGAACATTTCAATTTATGGCGATTCAAAAACGATGATCGACCATGTAAGGGGAGCCTGCCACATCAGTTGTCCTCAATTGACTGGGTGGATGGACAGGATTATGTTTTTCTGGGGGAATATGAAACAGTGCTCAATTCGCCACATCTTCCGTTCCCAAAATGTTCAAGCTGACTGTCTGTCAAAGAAGGGGCTGACTTTAGAGTCTGGTTCTTGGTCTATGTTGGTTTCTGATGGAGAGCGCTCTTACTACATCCAGGACTTTTCCATCCCTGGGTTATGAACCCTTCTTTTCATCTTTTTGTTTACTTACTAGACATCTAGTTTTTTTTGTTATATGTGTATAGACATCTGATGATCCTTTTTTCTACAAGACCGTTTAGCTGTGATTTTGGACTGATGATGTTAGGCCTCCTTTAGGATGTCCTATTTCTGCATGGTTTTGATTTCATATGTTGGCAAGCTGGCTATTTTTGAGCCTTTATGTATCATCTGAACTTTTATATTGACTCAATATAATACTATGAAGCTTTTTCTCTCTGAAAAAAGAACATGGACTTTATTACATGTGAACGCTAAGATGTATGACAAGAGAATGGTACTAATCAGTGGATGATAATTTTTCTCCGCAAATATTTGGAAGACGGTTGCTGTACCATTTCTAATTATAACATTCAAAAGGAGTCCACTGTTCTCTTTTTGGGGTTGAAACTTTTTTATGTTTTGTATGATATATGTAACGAAAATGGAAATATATTTTGATTAATTTTTGGTATATAAATTGATTTTCTTAATATCTAAGCGAATTATGATTTAGGAGGATTTAGGTTTTTCATTGTAATGAAATGATTTTATTAAATTTTATTAAAAACAACAACAAAAATAAGAAAATGTTGAATTTGTTTTTTAAATGGAAAATTAAATTATAATGAATTTACAAAAATAATATATTAAAATTATTTTGTAATAAATAATTAATTTATAAAAGTTTAAAATATAATTTTAAGGTTAATAAAAAATAATAATTTCTTTCTCAATCATTCATATTCATTTTATAATTTAAATATTTATTATATAAAACTAAAAAATCTTTATTTAATTATTCTGTAATTAACTTAAAATAATTATTTAATATTAATTTTTTGAATTTATTTCACAACTCTAATTTACTAGAAGTTTTTCAAGTGTATTATTCGTAAGTGAATGGTTATCTTCAATGTGGATGTATGACTACAATTAGATTGGTTATTAGTATAATCTTTTCATGTGAATTGGGAAGTTATTATTTTGAAAAGTGATTTCAGGTTTTTATTTTTTTTAAGATCGTGTCAATATGAAAATCAACCATGGTCAACGATGGTCAAACATATTTCTTTTAGGGTTTATAAGATTTATCTTAGGTTTATATACCCTGTTTTATAGTATTAAACCCTCGGGTTTAATATTATTCCCTTGGATTTATAATCCCCCGGGCTTTTAGTATTGTGACAAAGGTTGTCTCAATATGAAAATCAACCATGGTCAATAATCACAGTCACATTGTGACGAAGATTGTCTCTTTGTCCAATGTCACATTATGAAAACCATGGTCCAATGTTGTATTGTGACAAAGATTGTTTCTCTATGAAATCAACCATTGTCAATCATGTTCGAACGTTGCTTTGTGGCGGAGATTGTCTCAATATGAAAATCAACCATGGTCAATCATGGTCAATGATGGTCAATAACCATGGTCACATTGTGACAACCATGGTCATCCATGGTCAACCATGGTCCAATGTCGCATTGTGACAAAGATTGTCTCAATATGAAAATCTACCATGGTTAACCATGGTCAACCATTGTCCAATGTCACATTGTGACAAAGGTTGTCTCAATATGAAAATCAATCATGGTCAACCATAGTCCAACGTCGCATTGTGACAAAGATTGTGTCAATATGAAAATCAACCGTGGTCAACCATGGTCAAACATGTTTATTTTAGGGTTTATAATATTTATCTTAGGGTTTATATACCTTGGGTTTATAATATTTATCCTTTGGGTTTAATATTATTCCTTTGGGTTTATAATCACTTGGGTTTTTAGTATTAATCCCTTGGGTTTATAATATTTATCTTAGAGTTTATATACCTTGGGTTTATAATATTAATCCCTTGGGTTTAATATTATTTCCTTGGGTTTATAATACCTTGGGGTTTTAGAATTAATCCCTTGGGTTTATAATATCAATTCATGGTCAACCATGGCCCAACATCCCATTGTGACAAAGATCGTCTCAGTATGAAAATCAATGAAGGTAAACATGGTCAACCATGTTTATTTGAGGGTTTATAATATTTATCTTAGATTTTTTATACCTTAGGTTTATAATATATATCCCTTGAGTTTAATATTATTCCCTTGGGTTTATAATCTCTTGGGTTTTTAGTATTAATCCCTTAGGTTTATTATTCCCTCGGGCTTATAATATCAATCCCTTGGGTTTATTAATCTAAGGGTTCATATTCTTAGGGTGTAATATTATTCATAAGGTTTATAATATTAATCTTTGGGTTTAATATAAAAATCAACCATGGTCAATAATCATGGTCACGTCGTGACGAAGATTGTCTCTTCGTCCAATGTCACATTGTGACAACCATGGTGGACCATAGTCCAATGTCGCATTGTGACAGAGATTGTCTCACTATGAAAATCAACCATTGTCAACCCTAGTCAATCATGTTCGAACGTCGCTTTGTGACAAAAATTGTCTCAATATGAAAATCAACAATGGTGAACCATGGTCAACGATGGTTAATAACCATGGTCACGTTGTGACAATCATTGTCTTTTTGTCCAACATCACATTGTGACAACCATGGTTCAACATCACATTGTGACAAAGATTGTCCCAATATGAAAATCTACCATGGTCGACTATTGTCCAATGTCACATTGTGACAAAGGTTGTCTCAATATGAAAATTAATCATGGTGAACCATAGTCCAAAGTCGCATTGTGACAAAGGCTATGTCAGTATGAAAATCAACCGTGGTCAACCATGGTCAAGCACGTTTATTTTAGGGTTTATAATATTTATCTTAGGGTTTATATACCTTGGGTTTAATATATTTATCCTTAGGGTTTAATATTATTCCCTTGGATTTATAATCACTTGGGTTTTTAGTATTAATCCCCTGGGTTTATAATATTTATCTTATGGTTTATATACCTTGGGTTTATAATAATAGTCACTTGGGTTTAATATTATTTCCTTGGGTTTATAATACCTTGGGGTTTTAGAATTAATCCCTTGGGTTTATAATATCGGTTCATGGTAAACCATGGTCCAACGTCACTTTGTAACAAAGATCATCTCAATATGAAAATAAATGATGGTAAACGATGGTCAACCATGTTTATTTTAGGGTTTATAATATTTATCTTAAAGTTTTTATGCGTTAGGTTTAATATTATTCCCTTGGGTTTATAATCTCTTGGGTTTTTAATATTAATCCCTTGGGATTATTATTCTCTTGGGTTTATAATATCAATCTCTTGGGTTTATTAATCTAAGTGTTCATATTCCTAGGGTGTAATATTATTCATAGGATTTATAATATTAATATTTGGATTTAATATAAATCCATTGAGTTTATAATCATGGACAACCATGGTCCAATGTCAAACACACACACACACACATTAATAGTTTTTTTTGTAATATTATTTTTAGTATTTTATATTTATATATGACTTTTGTGGTAGATACAAATGAAGCCTTTGGCGTATATCAACCACATTTCATTAATTAAATGTGGTTGTGCTAGTCTATGCACTAATTAAAATCCACTTTCTAAAAAAAATATCTCCAAATAAATGTCAATATGAAAACACATAAACCAATAAGACTGTTCACACAACACAAAATCTAATCACTCAAATACCATCTTTAACCAAACACTTTAACCTTCATGGAAGGTGTGGATATTTACCAATACATTAAGACCCCCTTATCCTGGACTATTGGGTTTATTTGTGGCAATAGCTCTGCAAACCAACTATTCTCTTTTCAAAATCCTTTCACTTTACTGGTGAAAGATAGTTGGAATCTGATACCACTTTGATGAATAGAAAGGAAAAATAAACTGCTACAATAGTTAAGCACTCATAACGTTATGATTTTCTAACTTGAATTTTATTTAATTAGGTTTTCCATTACACCAAAACTTGCAAACATTAGTAAACTTACAAACCATTATCATTACCTTTTTAAGTGGTCCCAAGACAGATCCCAGAGTGATGATTAGTCCACATAATTGATTCCCAATAAGACAGAGTGTGAAAATCCAATTATATAATTAAATAAATAATCCAAAAAAATTATAAAAAAATCTCTAAATTTTTGTTAAAAAAAAATATTTACAATGGTAACGTTGTTACTAAATTTAAACTCTACTTTCAAAAAACTAACATGTAATAATTTAAACATCTGAATGACCTTGTATACGAAGGGTAAGATTTGGGTCTAGACATGGGGAATATAAAATTAATTTATAGAGTGGTTGGGTTTTCCAAAAATTATGTTCACGTGTCTTTTATATCTGTTGTATATTATATTCACGTATCTTTTGTAAGTGTATTTATTTTTACTTTTCTTTAGAGTGGTTGGGTTTTCCAAAAATTATGTTCACTTATAGTAATCTATTGTATCTTTGGTATTTTTATACTCGTCGTAGAAAGGTTATATGTTTGACTCAAAATATAGTGACCCTTAATTAATTTGTAAAATCTACTTCTTTCATAAAAAGAAAATACATAACCTTCCACATAATTGTTATTAGCAAAATGTTGGTGTGTCTTCATTATTAAAAAATTTATAGTTTAAATGATGATGACACATCTATGAGAGTCAACATAAATGAAGAAAAGTGTTGAAAAACCTTGATTTTCCCAAAACTTATAGCAGTGTTATATTTTTAAATGTTTTGGTTTAGTATTAAAAACTTATTTTTACACCATAATTTTCACTTTAATTTTTCCTTTCATGTATTATTATAATTATAGTTTTATATATAGTGTTATGGGTCGAATTTATTTTAATAATGTAATATATTTTTCAAATTTTCAAGTTAAGAATTTATATATTTTATGGAAATTGAATTTGATTTCACATAATATTTATGTGTTTTTATAATTCTACATAAAGAGTTTTATGGGTTGGATTTCTACTAGTGACATGTGAACTTTGGTAAAGTTTAGGTTTTTGTTAAGAACTCATATCTATAAATGACTAAAAAAATCTAAAAAATATATCTATTTGTCATGTGTCATAATAATTTAGGCTTTGTTACAATACTATGAGACAATATCATGGTTTATCAATATTCACAAACCATAACTCATTTCAAAAATATTTTTAAGGTATAGTTTAATTTATTAGATTTTTTTTAAGGTTCACAATATAGTTTTGGTTTTCTATTATTTAAAATGTATTTTTTAAAAAATATAAAATTTATATTCAAGAAGAATATGAATATTATTTTTAAGTCTCTCGAGACACTTAAACAACTTTTCAAAGGTCTGAAAGATGACCAAAACCTCCACTATTAAGGCATTCACAAAATTCCCTTCTCTTATAGCAAATCTTACATTGGCCAAACTAATCTAATTATGTCCAAACCCTTCTTAAAGAACATATCATTTACACCCATCATAATCAACTCAACAAATATGTGATTATTGAACACTCTAACAACACTAAATATCATATTTGTCTTGATTACACCAAAGCCATAGTGTATGCTCCTCATTATTCGACCTATATTGTTAGAGAAACATTATAAAAAGAAAAACGTCCTAACAACTTTAATTGTGAATATATAAATTTACTCAATCTTGGCAATATATTATTCAATGTCTTCACCTTTAAATTATTAATTTATCAATTTATTATATCCTTTTAACTAATCTTTGGGTTATTCTAGCTCCGTTGATTTCCATCTTATTCTTATGTAATTAAGTCATTACCTTCAAATTTGATCATGTCTCTTTACTTTTCTTATTCATATTATCAAGTCCATATTTCTTAGTTCATATATTTTCTTTATATATCGATTACTTTTTGCATAAGAGACAGGTACTAAGCAGCTATGCTGCATATTACACTTATTTTTATTGTAATCTATTGTATAGAAATATTTTTTTTAACGGTTTTCGTATTGTTCACATGTTATTTGATATTTCTTTTTGTAGTTTATTTAAATATCTTATGAATATTTTTTCGATGTGAATATAAAAGTAAAACTTTATTAATATAAGTTTTATATTTTGTCTTATTAAAAATCTTTTAATTTAACTTGGATGATAAAATATGGTTCAACTAACTAACATTATAGGTGTATATGTATTATATTATTTGAGAAGGATGAAATATATTCAAATTCAACCATTCAGATTCAATCATGTTCATTCTTATTGTCAAATTACCCAATAATTTGGTACAATTATGTATTGTTTTTATTTAATAATTTCAAAGAATTTATAAATCACGACAAAAATTTCTCAAATAGATTTAATAATGCATTTTGAAGAGAAACAATTAATTCATTGCGATGAGAAAACAAGTTTGAAACCACTTTTAAATCGGAAGTTGGAGAATTCTAATATTTCAAGCAATAATCATATTCAAAGCATGCATTTTGAAGAAATTCATAATCTTGGTTAAGAAGGATGGAGTTGGAGCTCTCCAATGAGTAGCCTAACACTTGAAAGGCTTAAAATCAATTGTGTTCATATTCAAGTATGACTATATTGAAAGTGTTATAGCTTTGGTAACCACACATTTATATTTTTATATATAGTCATGAAACTACAGAAAAGCTCTCAAAATCAAAAGAAAATGGTTATTTCACCCATACAAACAAGAAAATTAAGTTCTATTATTTCTATTGGACCACTAAACATCCTTCAATTTGAGTACTATATAGTCATACATTAGTGTTTTATATAACAATTGGTTAAGTCTCAACTTTTCGGTTTCATCTTCAATGTTTAGGATTTAGGCTTAAGTGTGCATAGGCCAAGATTGCATAATGTAAGTGGAGATAGAGACAAATTTTTTTCTAACAAGTTCAAAGACCAACTATGGATGAGTATGTACTTATCTTGGAATCTCAACAAACAAGATCATTGGCTTATGGAGAGGTGGAGCAAGAAGTAGTCTTGAATCACCCATTGCTCACAACCTGACAAATGAAAGATAGGGGAGGAAACTAGACTGCTACAGTTATAAGCTCAGAAAATAACTCACAAGAATAGTGCATATTAAAACAAAATATAACATAATAGAGTCTCATCTCTATAACTCGAATTCTATTGAATTGCTTGAGGATACACGATTAAATAGACCCAAAAAAACTCATGAACAATCTTCTAGAAAAATCATGGAGAATCATCTAAAAAGATCTTTAAAATGCTAATGTTTTTCCTAAATTTAGACTCTACTAGAAACTAGGAGTATCCTAGAGTAATTATGTCTAACACTCCCCCTTAATTACAACCATTATTGTATGTTCATCTAAGTCTCAACTAGTCTTGCAACACTTAATTAAAAAACTTGTTTTACTTCTACATGCTGGTGCAAATTGTCATCAACTTTATGATGTACAAGCATTTTCCTTCTTTTGCTCCAAACTTTGTATTCTACATAATTTTTCTTGTTCTTCATGTTTACTTTAGTCTCCTTACTAAATATTTCTTCATATTCAATGTCATATTCATTTGGTTCTTCTTTTACATCTACTTGTACTTCAACTACCATTGATTGAATTGTTCTCTCAACCTTATTAAGATAAAGACAACTTCATTTTCATTCATTTCCTCTTCTACTATTGCAATAGCTTCAACAACTTTGATGGTTGCTTCATTTCTTTTGTTCTTTTTTGTTGTTGTAATTATGATGGATTTTCCATACTTTGTTCATCATCATACTTGGGCATTACATGTCATTCTTCAAGAAAATTTCAACCCCATAATCAAATTCACCTTTAACTACTTTCACTATTAGGTTCTCACTTGTTACTACTGCTACAAAGAAAATTTCAATTTCATCATATGTATGTGTATCTACACACTTAGCTTCACTTTTTTTTACCATGTTCATACATTGCATATTGTATAGAATCATTTTTTTCTTCTACAATTTCTTCAGCTGTATTGTTTAAGACAATTGTAGTCTCCATTTGTTGTATACATTCTTTTTCTTTGGCAAGATATTTCATACTTTGTCTTGTTACTTTTACAAAATCAAAATCCTCTAGTTCTGTTCTAAAAACAATTGCAACACTTTGTTGATTAATGTTTCTCCTCCTTTCACTATAAGTCATTTCCAAAATATTCCAAGCTTCTTTGGACTTGGTTGTTGCTACAATATTTGGAAGAATGCTATCATCCAAACCTTATTGAATGATAGATATTGTCATTGCATCATCCTTCCTATTAGCTATAAGTTTATCCTTTTGATCTTATGTCACGACCTCATACGTTGCTTAATTTGGGGGTTCCTATAACCCATTCGAAACAATGTTCCATAAGTCATCTATTCTTAATCATGTTCTGATTTTAATGGATCAAAAATCATAATATTTTATTTGAAAAAATAATAGGTGGTGGAAGATAATAATTTAGAAGAAATGCATACTAATAATTGTGTTGTTTATGCAACTAGTGCAATCAAGTGAAGACATAATGGAGACAACAGGAGCTAGGTTATTTTTCTTAAGCAAAGTTTGGTATGGAGGCATCGTCCATTTGGGTATCTTCTTCAGCGACCTTGGGGTTCCAGGTCCAAGGGATACTGAGTATAGACATGTTCAATGATTAGGGAGGAGATATTTTATGCCAACTAATGTGGAGAATTGATTGGTGATATATCACATGAAGCCTGTAGATTGTCTTGGTAATGGGGGTGTTGGGATGGGGTTCCCTAGGTCAGTTTTGGGGAAAAAGGCCAAATTTTGATGTAAAAAGATGTAAAGTCTTCGAAAATTGTGGATGCGGAGCGCGTAGTTAGTTAGGAGTCAAAAAGGGTTTTTATCCTCAGTCATGTAAAGTTGAGTCGACTTTTGAGATCTACCCATGATCCGCAGACCATGCGATTGTATAAAAAGATGTGTCTTAGAGAGTCTAAGCCAGATAGATGTTTTTTCTATGGGTATGAATGAAGAAGTTTAGCACAGAGAAGTAAGTCTTAGAGGGGAAAGGCTCCACAGCTGAGTGCACAGGGAAGCATTGAGTCTGTAATCTTGTAACGAAGATCAATAAAGAAGATTGTTGCAGAAATTCTAGTGTTTTATCTATTTACTTCTATTATGTATGATTGCACTATATGTTGTGACAAAATGATGTCTTTATAAAATAATGATGTATTTATGTGTGAATTTACTTGATCTGGATTACTATTTGAACACAATTAATGTCAAGTGATTACGTGAAGATCATAACACTTTCTGTTAAATTTATCGAACGCTTAGGTAGATCTGAGTAAATACTGATCTAAGAGTAATCTGTGGTGCGCGTAAGTAGCTAATTTGCCTATTCAGGGTCCGAAAAACCCAGTCGTAGACCTTCGTAGAGGTCTAGAGGCCGATTGAGGGAAGATACAATGCTAAGCCTTACGAGCTTAGAGATATGCGCGAAGGTAGACCTAGGTCATAAAAAGACATCACACTGATCTTTAGATGTGGAAACGTGATTCCAACATCCCCCCATACTACTTCGAGTGAGACTTCAGTCCGTGCTACGCAGATTGATGCCGAAAGGGCCAGTAGTGTAAGGATTTGTTTGGGGCAACTAACTCTGAACCTGGGTCAAGACCCCCTAGGCCAACAAATGGTTCCGTTTCTGAGACCAGGATCTGCATAAAGAGATGTGTGATGTCATATCACTGGAATCTGACCAAGAAGGAAATTGAAAAGTGGTTGGATAGAAAAATCCACGAATTTGTGGTGCAGGAAAACAAGAATCTGTGCCTGACAAAAGAACAGTGGCTGGACAGATATTTGTACACAAAAATACACGAAATTTTCTTCTGCACCTTCCCGATCGAACTATACGAGTGGATAGCTAAATTGGTAGATGACCAAGGAAGGTGGAGGCTTGACGGTCCAATAGTGTGGACTCTGGAGCTAGTGCAGAGGTTGGAAGCCTCTGAAGATAAGATCGCGCGCGTTGTTGACCATTGGCTTGATCGAGTTATAGGAGGATTTGTTACAGAGTTTGTGGTTGACACCTCGATCAGTTACAATGAAGTAGAGCGACGGTTCTTCAAGGGACCGTGATGTAAGTATCTAAGATATTTCAATACTTGGATTAAGATGTTGTTGTGTGAGAAACAGGTTATGCCACTACCTTGATGTTTGGAGCTACACAAAGTGGGAAACTCTTCAGAGATCAGGGAAGAAAAGGCCTGAATATAGCATGTTGATTGGACCTCCTGTGAGTGACGACGAGGGAGCAACACAGGCTTCATCATAGAGTGCTTTCCAGTTGATAAGACAGGTTTTTTTGCGGATACCATCCATGCCACCTCCACCTTCACCCCCACAACATACACTTTCACCCACACCACCACCACCACCTCTGCTGTTCAACATGTCAAATACATTGAAGTTGCTAGTTTTCAAGGGCTTAGGAAGTGAGGATTCGGGTCAGTTTTGGTTTGTTGCGAAGGTTGTCTGGACAACACAACAAATTACAGATGATAAAATAAAGAAGGCGCAATTGGTTACTTCTCTGCAGGATTGCGCGCTGACATGATATGTTAAGTACTGCACTGATAATCCGTTGGCATCATTAGTAAATACTCAGACCACATAGAACAAAGAATTCGGTTAGCTAAGTCTGCCTCGCAATCGGTAATTGGATTTAAGGAAATCACGATGAGGCCCAATGAAACGCCCTAGGAGCTAGATCAAAGACTGAAGTGCGGGATCTGCGAAGCTAATATGAATCTCACAGATAGTTAGCACTGCGCTCCTGCCCCACCTAAGGATTGCTTTATCACAACAAAAGATAGGAACTCAGGCGGAAGCTCTGGAAATCGCGATGAGATTGCATGAAACACCTATTCAGGACGCGTCTTTGGGAATCCAACAAATTCACTCGCAGTTGCAGAACCTCTGTTTGGAATTACAGAGCTTGAAAAAAGAAAAGGAGGCCAGGACAGAGGTGCGAAGAAGTCTGGTGCCTCAAGTGTAAGAGCCAAGGGCATGATAAGGATCATTTCCCTGTCTTCACAAACTATATTACGGGGGGGGTGATGCCCCTAAGGTAGGAAGCTCCAGTAGGACCAAGTATGGGGCCCGCGCTATGGTGCGCTATTTGTCAGGTGGCTGGAAAACATGTAACATATAACTATCATTTGCTGCAAAAGTTTGTACAGACACCACAACAATTGTTCTGCGATTTCTGCAAGTCGGTGGGCCACGATTAACGCCACTGCCATAGCTATGAACTAATGATGGAGAGGACGCCTACATATCGGATGCAGGCAGAAACTCGGCCTCCGTATCAAGGCGTTGGGGGAACACGCGGAGGACATCAGGGGTGTGAATGAGGCCAAGGAGGAGGAGGACCTGGTAGAGGTCGGGGACAGGTCATTTGCTATAATTGCGGAACACCAGGGCACTATGCACGAGAGTGTACGAGTCAGACACGCCATCATGTCAATACTGCACTTAGTTTGACCATACAATAGAAGAATGCCCTATGTTGATAGCTAAGATGTAGGAGAAGAAGGCACAACCTCAGCATCCTACCCAGAACTTACAGATGATGAGGGTCGAGCCCCGCAAGGAAGATCCAAATGTGAATATCATGTGCTGCAAAGCAGAATAATGACTGGTGATGACAAAGGAAAATGAGCAGTGATGATAAAGGAAAACAACCTGAAGAAAGTGGGTGGGTCCACAAGGCCCTAGAAAAGGAGGTTGGGTTTGATCTGGAGTGCGTGAAGGAAATGTTTATGGAGGCAAAGAAAAGCTTTGCTGAGGCCTCTACCTCAGGAAGTCAAGACAAACTACCACCAATCGAGGCACCTACAGAGGTTGACCCCTCTGTGCTTACCGCCTTCTTGGAGACTTGTATGAAACTACTGCGAGATAGAAAGGCTGTGAAAGGGCCATAAGAATTTATAAATAAGTGCACTGGGAAGGAAAATGCTCTTGAAGGACACCGCGTAGTCAAAATGATTGGAAAACATAAGACAAGGATAGGGCGTGAGATGAGGCTCACTGCTCAAATAGGAGACTATGAGATGGACCAGGTTATTTTGGATCCGGAGATTGATGCGAACGTTTTGCCTAAACAGACATGGGAGAGAATGGGGAGATCAGCGCTGCAGTGGTCTCCAATTCAGTTGAGGACGGCGAACCAAAAGAATATTATCCCTATGGGACATTTGCACGGAGTTATCGTAGATATAGAAGGTGCGAGCGCGCTGGTTGACTTTGAAGTGATAGAGATTGTTGATGACAACAATCCATACCCCGCGCTCCTTGGTATTGATTAGGCTATTGACATGAATGGGGTCATCAATTTGAAGAAGCGAACAATGTCATTTGAAAGGAAATCACTCCGCGTTGTAGTACCATTGGACCTTGCAGAAGGACCGTGCTATACTGAACTGATCCATGACTATGAGGAAAGTGATGACGATTTGGATCAAATCTACAAAATTATGACACGAGACCAAGATTGGGTTAATCCAATAGCTGATGGACGGATTGCATGGGACCGCGAAAGCTCTTGTACCTCAGACTCAGATGAAGAATTGGAGCATTGGCAGAATAGGTTGCATGAAGTATCTACGTTGCGCTACAATATGATGACTAAATCACTGCGTTGTGTGTCATTAGAGGTAAGAAATTTACCTTATTACGATGGTTTAACCAATGTAGATAAGTTTTTGGATTCTTTTGAAAGAGAAGTCTCGGAGGATCATCGTTTTCAGGCACTGGATTTGGCACTACATGCTATGCCCACTCGATGGTGGGGTACACACAAGGACAACTTTGATGAATGGCATGATTACAGGAGGATGATGAGGATGTGATTTGGTCGTCCTAAAGTGTGGTTAATTGAGAAATATGATGGGAGGAATGATCCACGCGATCATTTAGAAAAATGGACTAAAGTCTACAGGACAAAGCCGCAACCAGAGTGGGTGCACTTATTCTGTCACACTTTGGATATAATCCCTATGTATTGGTACCTGGAAACAGAGCTCCACCACAGCACCACGGAGTGGGATATCTTAAGGGAAGGCTTTTTGATGACCTTCATTTTTGAAGACAGATTCGAAAGCATTGATGAGGCGCTGTAGGAGGTTAAGGCACCGATTTTCAAAATTCCGCAGGATCCCTTGGAATTGGCTCAACTGGATTGGAGCACCCAGTTGCGCCATGCGCTGGAATGCTATAATGTGACTGCTGAAGGGGAGGATGAGGATCCAAGGAATATCAATATCTTAGAAACAGAAGGTCACTGCAAGGTCGAAGGTCTGCAGATAGATAACCCGGATATCATCGCATCGTTGAAGACTAGGCAAGTAAACATTGGTACTGAAGCAGAGCCAAAACTTGCGAAGATTGGAGATTACTGGAATGATGCCACAGTGGATAAAGTTGTTGAGTTACTCTGCAAGTACCAAGATCTTTTTCCTACAAAATTTTTAGACTTGAAAGGCATCATAGGTGATTTGGGTGTGATGAAAATAACTTTGAAACCAGATGCGAAGCCCATTAAGCAGAGGCCATATCGCCTTAATCCCAAATATAAGGAAAAGGTCCGCTTGGAATTGGACAAGATGCTTGAAGCGGGCATTATCGAACCAGTGGAGGAATCTGATTAGGTGAGCCTGATGGTAGTTCAGGAAAAGAAGCAGAAGGGAGAGATAATGATTTGCGTAGATATAAGAAAGCTTAACGATGCTTGCATCCATGATCCTTTCCCGACATTGTTTACTAATGAGGTATTGGACAATGTTGGAGGGCAGGAGGCCTACTCATTCACTGATGGGTTCTCTGGGTACCATCAAATTAAGATCGCGTCAGAAGACAGGAGAAAAACAACCTTCATGACAGAGTGGGGATGTTCTTAATACACGATGATGCCATTTGGACTCAAGAATGCATCGGCAATATTCTCTCACATAGTCATCGCAATGTTCAAAGAGTTCATTCACAAATTCTTGGAGGTATATTTTGATGACTAGACTGTGTTTGGGTTAGTAAAGCACCATGTAGCCAGTCTATGCTTAATGTTGGATACATGTCGAAGGTATCAGATTGTGCTGAACTAGAATAAGTTCTTGTTTTGTGTCCCCTTTGGGGTTTTGCTGGGTCATGTTGTGTGTAAGAAAGTACTAATGGTGGACCCTGCCAAGATCACAGTAATAGTCAATCTGGAGGCCCCAATGAGTGTCAAATAGCTGTGCGCAACACTGGCCTTACTGGGTATTATCGAAATTTCATTAAGGCTTATGCTCAGATTACCACGCCTATGGAGAAGCTATTAAATAAGGATGCTACATTTTGTTGGGATGAAGAATTTCAGCGCGATCTGGATGTATTGAAAGAAAAGATGGTCGCGGCATTGATCCTGATCTTCCTGGATTGGAAGAAGGAATTCCATGTGCACGTTGACCCATTTTGTATTGCGTTGGGAGCAGTGCTGACACAGGCTGGTGAAGGCAAGATGGATCATCCTATAGAATTTACGATTCTAAAGTTGTCGAAAGCTTAGAAGAACTACTCGACGACAGAGTGCGAGGGATTGGCTATGGTGTATGCGCTCCAAAAATTCAGACACTAGTTGTTGGGCGGACATTTCAAGATGTACACAAACCACTCTGCCTTGAAATACTGAGTCAATAAGCCTGTGTTGGGGGGGAAGATATGCAGATGGCTACTGTTGTTTCAAGAATATGACTTTGAGGTAATTGTGAAGCTAGGAAGGTTGAATGCAGGACCTAACCATCTGTCGCGGATTGAAACGGGGGAGGATCCTACTAATTTGAAGGAAGAGATGCCTGACACACAGCTCTTCACGGTGCGCATAGCAGACAACCACTTTTCAGATATTATCCACTTTTTGACCACAGGGACAGCTCCAGAAGGCTACACTAGTTAGCAGAAGAAAGAGTTGGTAGTACAAACGGTTGATTTCTCAGTAATTGCAGGACATTTATACAAGATAGGTTCATATGAGATACTCCAACGATGTGTGTCTGATTTCAAAAGAAAAAGCATCCTTGCGGAGGCTCATGGAAGGGTTGCAAGAGGGCATTATGCAGGAAAGGCAACATCGCAAAAGATTCTGCGTGCCAGGCTGTGGTGGCCTACATTACATAAGGATACCAAATCATATTTTAGCGCGTGTGATGCTTGTCAAAGAATGGGCAAGCCATCATGAAGAGATGAGCTGCCTCTGAATCCTCAGGTGTCGTTACAACCATTTGAGAAATGGCTTATTAACTTTGCAGGACCAATTCAGCCCCCAGGCAAGAAAACATGTGCGCGCTATATCATCACTGCGACAGAGTATTTCACTAGATGGGCGGAGGCACAACCTATGAAGGATTGTACAGGAGCCACAACATCTAAATTCTTATTTGAATACGTGTTAACTAGGTTTGGTTGCCCAAATGTGTTGATGAGTGATCGCGAAACGCACTTCCTCAACGAAACGATCAGCGCTCTAACACAAGAGTTTCAGGTTTATCATCAGAAGAGTACACCATACCATCCTCAAGTTAATGGAAAAGTTGAGGCCTTCAATAAGATATTGGAGAATGCATTGATAGAGGTTTGCAACGCACAACAGAATGATTGAGACGTGCGCATACTGGTAGTATTATGGGCATACAAGAGTACTTGTAAAAAACTAACAGGTCAGACACCTTTCCAGATGATCTATGGCATAGAAGCTGTGATGCCTATGGAATATATCGTGCTAGTCTACACATAGCAGCTTTCATAGGGATGGCGGACTGGAGAGCCTTGGAAAAACGGCTCACGCAGTTGATGGAGCTCGAAGACGACAGATTTTTGGCTGACTTTCATCAGCAAGTAGAAAAGGAACGTGAAAAAGCATGGCACGATCAACACATCAAGCTGCACACATTCAAGGTAAATGACTTGGTTTTATTATATGATAGTAAGTTTGATAAGTTTCCAGGAAAGTTTTAGATGCACTGGTTGGGGCCATATGTCATCAAAGAAATCACAGATGGGGGTATAGTTCAACTTGCAAAGATGAACGAAGAACCTTTTCCAGGAAGGTGAATGGAAGTCGGTTGAAGTCGTATGCAAGGGATCCAACTCAATGACTACATGATGACAGGACAGTCTTAGTGCTCCAGGCAACTACAAAGGAGTGCGGGACTATAAACTACACTGCCTGGTTTTGGGGACTATGCGACAAGGGGGTTACACGAAACATGGTAATGTCACAGTACCAAAAGCGACGTGAGGGGAACTACGCTATGGATGGAGATACTGCGTAGCACAACCAAAAAATGGTCGTTAGAGTCACTGTTCATGATTTAACAGCCAGGAGATGGTTAAGAGGAGCGGGTGGACGACATTTAAGGCTAAAATATTTGGAGATTTGCCACCAAATCAACATTAATGGACGAGTATTGGGGCAAACGATCGGATTTGAATTCAAATTCCCCTATAAATTACGTGTGCCAATCCAGCAAAGAACACTTTTCACCCTTTTGAGTTGTGTTTTGCATCGCTTATGAATTATAAGTTTTTCGAGGATTTGGTCGCAAGCTCTATGTTTGATAACCTACCTAAGGAAACCCGACAATTCATTAGTAGCACTATGCCCGGACTAGGTGAGACTTCAAGCACCGAAGGAACTATTGCCTCCGAAGGAGTGGCTCTAGAAGTTGTGAGCATGGAGGCTCCAGCTCATGTGCCTACGATGCCGAGGTTGCCTAGGCCGAAGCCTACACTAGTGCGCGAGAGCCACAAGACGAAGAAATAAAAGTAGAAAAGGTCGGTGCCAGTGCGTGAGTCGCCTAGAAAGAATTTTGCTACCCAGGCATAGAAGAAGGACAAGCAACCTGAGAAGGTTGTAGACTTGGAGGTTGAAGAGGGCGCTGAAGATATAGATGCTAAGGGCACGAAGTCCATCTCCAGGTTGTCGGAGTATATCCCTCTGCGTAAAGGAAAGGTGATGGTCACCAAGCACCCAGACGCGGAGAAATTCATCATTCATATGCCCCTTGTAAGGACCTGCAGTCCTTGCGCGCGTTCCGGCTTGAGGTGCGAGCTCAACATAAGTGTACAAAGGTGTTATGGCGTGATACAAGTGCGTGGAAAGTTGGGCGAGTTATTTATATGTGCGTGGGAACGTGGAGGAGCACCCACGGGCCGACCAACAAACGATGTAAGGCCGACCTTACTTGGGAGCGTTTGGAGGATGGCCGACTTGAGTTTTGGAGCATATTTGCGATGGCGTTGAGGGCATAGGCAGGTCGGCTAGGCAACCACGACCTTGCCTGCCACTCATATATATTGGAGGTGCGTTGGAGTCATTTCCACCATCACTCAACACAAAAAAACTTCACTCATGTGAAGAGGTGTGCAGATCTAAGGGGTGGACGCACAAGAGGAAAGGCGTAGTTTTGGTGATGCGCCCGTTCTTGGGCAAGGCCGCACGGAGGTAAACGCACATCTTGGTTTTGGGTGAAGGGCGCAGGTAGAGGTCGCCCGCCAGTTGGAGTAAGGCGTGCACAGGTGTGGTGCCCGGTTTGTGCGACGACTTGGCACGAGTTCTTGGGTGACTCGGGTGAGCGCCTGCCCGTCGTGCAAGTGTGCACGGTGTGAATTTTGGTGAAGTGTTGAGATTGTGAACGAAGGTGCGACTCGTGCAGAGGCACCCGTGTGTGGCGACTTGGAGGCACGCCCAAGTTGGGCAAACAACACGATCGTGCGATGAGGTGAACGAAGGGTTGGTGAGTCGTGCGGCGACCGTGCGGAGGCACCGATGAGCTAGGCAACCAAGTTTGCCGAAGATTGTAAATTTGGCTAAGTATGAAACTTGGTGTTTCCAAGTATACTTGTAAAGCTTTGTAATATTGAAAGACTATATAATATATTATCGGGCAGACTCATTGTTCAGGGAGTTGCCCCTCCCTTTATACTGTGCAATTGTGTTCTTCATGTATAATTGCTAATGATAATGAATGTGTATGGGTGTTCATTGGTATAAAGGAAACATTAATAATACTTGGTTGCGAAACACAAACTAAGTAGGAAATATGGTTAGGCGTAGTCCACGAACATAAGTATTGGTGAAAAGAAAGTGTTCGGTGGTGCCACACCTTGCCAAGCACGGTTGAAAGACTACCGTTGGCCTGGGGGTGTGACAGTTGGTATCAGAGCAGCTGATTCAGGCATTGAAGGTTGAAGCTGCTACACAAATCCACTGAAGTGACAGTTGGTATCAAAGCTCGTGTTCGGGTTGATGATGAAGTGTTGATCCCACTGCACTATCATGACAGTTGGTATCAGAGCTAGTTTGAAGACTTGGAGGAGTCTTGCAGGAAGCTGGGTGAAGCAGGTGTACAGGCACTCGACAGTTGGTGACAGTGAAGCAGGTTCTTGCAGGTGAAGGAAGTTGTTTCACATACAAGTGGAATAAGGGCTGGTTCAGGTTGCAGGCATCTTGGTGAAGCTGTTGGATGGTCGAAACTAGATCAGAAAGAAGAAGGAAGCTGTTAGCAATGGCAACTGAATCTCAGGTTGGTTCTAGTCATGGTGTGAAGGATGCTACTATGGCATTCATTGAAAAGCTGTTGGAGAAGATGGAGGACTTAGAAGCTTTCTGGACTAAGAAGATGGACTTGATCGAGAGAGATCAAGAGGCTAATTCGAAGATGAGGGAAGAGCTCGATGAAATCCGGACACAACACGAGTACACTGATCTTATGTGTACACAACTTGAAGTAAGGGTCAAGGAGGTTGAAGAGGCAAGAGACCAAGGTCTTGCAGAGATCGTGGGCTTGCGAAAATCTCTTGATGAAGCCAGAGATGAGAAGAAGGCCATGAGGCATAACTCAGGTGGAGGAGTGCCTCATGTGAAAGTCAAAGAACTAGAATCTTATGATGGTACAAGGAGTGCAAAGACTCTTGGAAACTTTCTATGGGACATGGAGCAATACTTGGAACGCTTGGGTCTATCCACTGATGAGACGAAGGTCAAGGTAACTGCTCAGTTCTTGAAAAAGGATGCTAAGATGTGGTGGCGAAGTAGGATGGATCAGATTTCCAATGGCAGTGTTGGTGACATTACTTTGTTGGACGAGATGAAGAAAGCTTTGCAAACCCATTTCAGTCCTCAGGATGAAACGTGGGAAGCAAGGATGAAAATTAAGTTCATAAAGCAGACCGGGAACCTTCAGACATATCAGCGGGAGTTTGCAAGTGCGGTTCTAGAACTTCCTGACATGGCGGAGAGGGACAAGGTGTTCAATTTCATTATTGCGTTGAAGCCTTGGGCATGCAACGAAGTGAAGAGGCAGAGGATTAGAACACTTGAGGAAGCTTTTGCTGCTGTGGACAGGTTGGTGGAGCATTATGATGAGACTTTTGATGATAGGAAGAAGAAGTCCGATAAGCCGAAAGATAAGAAGAAGGATGATGCTTCGAAATCGGATGATAATTCGAAGACGGAGAAATCCTTGAAGTGTTGGATATGTGCTGGACCACATACGGTGAAGAACTGTCCTTCTAGACCGAAAGTGGTTGCGATTACACAGTCTAATGCGAAGAATGAAGAAGCTTCTGTGGGGATGATGCAGATACTTGGTGCTGCTGCTGCTACAGAGGTGATCTCTCGGAGGGATCCTGAGAGGAACAGTTTGGAGTATGTTCGGATGAAGATTGGGGGTGCTGATATACTCACTATGGTGGATAGTGGGGCTACTCACAACTTCATGGGCGAAGATACTGCGAGAAGAATTGGGTTGAAATTTGTATCGGTGAAGGCACAGATGAAGACAGTCAATTCTCCTCCTGATAGTATTCTTGGTGTAGCTAAAAAGGTGGACACAACACTAGGTGAGTGGACAGGGAAGGTCGACTTCACTATAGTGCGAATTGATGACTATGAAGCTGTGCTGGGAATGGAATTCTTGAAACAATTCGATGCTATGATTGTTCCACATTTGAAGAGGCTATACATTTACGATGGAAGGGAAGATGTACCCATTGGTGTACCAACCATTGGAGTGACAAAGCCTGATTGTAAGTTGGCAGTAATGCAAATGGAGGATGAGAAGCAGATGGAAGACATGAGTAAGCGGTTGTCTATGGTTGAGACAAAGCTTACCGAACAGTCATTGGTCATCAGGACACTTTCAGATAGTATCTTGGATTTGTCAAGAAGGCTAGAAGTGGTTGAGGATGATGATGATGATGATGAGGCATATGTGAGGCCGAATGTCTGGGAGGAGGATCGGGTCACTTATCTACAGAGGATGGAGATAGAAAATCCTGACAGATGGATTGAGATGATTAGTGAGGGTGAGCCTTCAGGCTCTACTCCCTCCACATCTTCTTAGATGACAAAGAAGATGGGGCTCATTGTTAGCTGCTCATGGCAGTGAGTCCTTTAAAACAGGTTGAGCAGGTATGACAGATGGTGCAGGGATGGCTTGGCATCAAGCATCATGACATGTTGCAGATGGGATGGAGTTTCCATGGACCTGAGCATGGGTGAGATTCTTGGTGAGTCCGGGATGTGGCAGAATCTGAGATAGACTGGTGAAGGCATAAGGATGTTCACTCTCATGGCTTGAGTGTGACAGTTGGATTAGCTACCCAACTAGTTCAAACATGGGGTCCGGAAGTGCACGGAGAGATGTTGGCATCAGGCAGACGAGGAGGACAGTTCACAGGATGAGGACGACACATGATGGAGATGGTAGTTCTACATATGTTGCAGGGATGTTTGCAGTATGTGGAGGAGTTGACATCATGGACCAAGGATGAGACAGATATTGATGATGATCTTGGTGGATGGCTACCAGGATGGTATGTTGTCGAGGATGACAACAACTTCAGGTGGAGGAGGATGTAAGGACCTGCAGTCCTTGCGCACGTTTCGGCTTGAGGTGCGAGCTCAACATAAGCGTACGAAGGTGTTATGGCGTGATACAAGTGCGTGGAAAGTTGGGCGAGTTATTTATATGTGCGTGGGAGCGTGGAGGAGCGCCCACGAGCTGACCAACAAACGATGTAAGGCCAACATTACTTGGGAGCGTTTGGAGGATGGCCAACTTGAGTTTTGGAGCATATTTGCGATGGCGTTGAGGGCATAGGCAGGTTGGCTGGGCAGCCACGACCTTGCCTGCCACTCTTATATATTGGAGGTGCATTGGAGTCATTTCCACCATCGCTCAACACACAACAACTTCACTCATGTGAAGAGGTGCGCAGATCTAAGGGGTGACGCACAAGAGGAAAGGCATAGTTTTGGTGATGCGCCTGTTCTTGGGCAAGGCCGCATGGAGGTGAACACACATCTTGGTTTTGGGTGAAGGGCACGGGTAGAGGTTGCCCGCCGGTTGGAGTAAGGCATGCACAGGTGTGGCGCCTGGTTTGTGCGACGACTTGGCACGGGTTCTTGGGTGACTCGGGTGAGCGCCCGCCCGTCGTGCAAGTGTGCACGGTGTGACTTTTGGTGAAGTGTTGAGATTGTGAATAGAGGTGCGACTCATGCAGAGGTGCCCGTGTGTGGCGACTTGGAGGCACACCCAAGTTGGGAAAACAACATGATCATGCGACGAGGTGAACGAAGGGTTGGTGAGTCGTGCGACGACCGTGCGAAGGCGCCGACGAGCTAGGCAACCGAGTTTGCCGAAGATTGTAAATTTGGCTAAGTATGAAACTTGGTGTTTCCAAGTATACTTGTAAAGCTTTGTAATATTGAAAGACTATATAATATATTATTGGGTAGACTCATTGTTCAGGGAGTTGCCCCTCCCTTTATACTGTGCAAATGTGTTCTTCATGTATAATTGCTGATGATAATGAATGTGTATGGGTGTTCATTGGTATAAAGGAAACATTAATAATACTTGGTTGCAAAACAAAAACTAAGTAGGACATATGGTTAGGCGTAGTCCACGAACATAAGTATTGGTGAAAAGGAAGTGTTCGGTGGTGCTGCACCTCACCAAGCATGGTTGAAAGACTACCTCCAACCTGGGGGTGTGACACCCCTGATGCTGGAAAAGATAACCTTCGAAGGTCCATGCCTGGTGCGGGTTCCCCTTTTAAAGATGGAGGATTGGGACTTGGCTGACCATGAGAGGTTCCCCCACCTTGCGACGAAGAATTACATGAAGCGAGTATATTACAAAGACTTCGGTGTCACTGCGTTGGAGCTAGTTCAATGGATCCGTGGAGTAGAGCAATCTGGGTTATTGAACCTACTGTGGGTGCCCCACTACCACCGCTCTAACATAAATACCACCTGTATACGACAACTACTGACTCTGGTGCATGATGGGTGCTTATGGCTTGGTGCGCCTATCCCCATCACGGACATGCTTGTCCATAGGATCACGCTCTTGCCACACAAAGGCTTGAATCTGGCCAAGGAGTTTGGCTGAAATACAAGTGAGCGGGACTTGGAAAAGAAGATGAAGGAGAAATTTGAGCTTCTCAAGAAGTTGCGTGGGTACTCCATAACATCCATTAACAACCCCGCGGTAAAAATTGCCACCCAGATACTAGCCAAAAAGGTTATCAGGAAGTATTGCGTGGATGAGGTTTCGACGCTCATGATCTCGTTAGCTGCACAATGCGCGGAGGGCGTGCAGTTTAACTGGTCGCGCTATTTATGTAGCGAGTTCCTTGCGAATTGTCGTGAGGCTCAAGATGAGAGAAAGACCTTCCACTACGCGTGGTTGCTACTCTCCATTGTGCTGGTTGCTTGGGAACTGTCGAAGGACAGTCAGTTTCCTCCATTGGAGGCAGGTTTGCCGGAGGCTGCGCAGTTTGCCTCCCTTTGGGCCACGAAGGACCCCGTGCGGGTCACAAAAATGAAGATTTTCTGGGTTTTGATGGAAGCAAGCATCCGCATGGCCATCAATCAGTGCCCATGTTTGTCCCAAACCTTGTATGAACAATTGCCAGAATATGTAGAATTCAAGGAAGAATTCCACTGTGTTTATATCCGAGCGCGAAAGGATCCAGAGCAAAAGTGGTTTGATCTACCATATCTCACCATGGATGATGCGATCCAGGAAGTCATTAAGAGCTGGCCAGTAGACTAGTGCTCTCCATTTGACTTGGTCACGGGTACACGCAAAGGCACTGGGAGTTAAACAGAGAAAAAGAGGAAGGATGCAGCGAAGCAGTCGGCACAGAAGTTGGCCACACAACGAAAGAATGAGGCCGAGAAGAAGGCCCAATTGGAAAAAGAGTGCGCTGCAAAACAACAAGCTAAACAGGAGCAGTACGACTCTGAGTGAAGTGATGAATCCCATTCACCCACAACTGAAGAAGAAGTGCAGTTGGCGTAGGGTGGTGGAGGCGATGAGGGACAAAGCACTCCATTCCGGGTAAAAGGGTACAGGGAATAGCAACAGGAGGGGTCTCGGAAGATGACAAAGGCGACCAAGCCACCACTGGATCCCATTACGCTGACGGAGGGTGATCTCGACGAGATCGGGGACAAAGTGCGCGACATTACAGTCGAACTGTTGCGGCAGTTTGAGCAACAACATTTGCAGTCCTTAGTTATTATTCAGAAGGATCTGCACGAACTGCAGATCCATACCAATAGAATTCAGGTAGGTGTAGGTCCAGTCAACAGCGCACAAACGAGCCTGGCACCAGGGACAAGTCAGACTGCAGAGCTGGTCAGGACAGTGGATCTCAGGACATTCACGCTACCAGAAGGGTCCCTGAGCATAAAGTCAACCGATGATAAGATCATCATTAGCACATTAAAGAACATCAGCCTCAATGTTGTAGCACTCTCTAACGAGTATCTTCATGCGCTGCAGAGAGGCATAAAAATGGAATTGAGAGCGCAGGAGCAGCGCACTCTCAAATTAATAAGCGAATATCAGGTGAACAATGAGAAAATGTTCGCCGAGAAGATGGAGGCCTTGAAGGCAAGGGAAATGATCCAGGCGCAGAGCGCCCAACTGGCGGTTGCGGTTGCAAAGGCATGCAGGACAATGCCAGAATTGCACATACCTGAGGAGGCACCACTCGAGGCCAAGATCCAGAAGCTAGCTGTGGGCGTCCGCGAGGCAAAGGTAGAGGTGGCAAGAGTTCAATTTGAACTCAACATGAAAATCATAGAATTGGAGCTTAAGTCACAACCTTCGACCCCCCCGAAGTTAGGGAACAACACGAAGTTGCTGTCAAGGAAGAAATAGCTACTGTGGATGCCACGGTCGTTAACTGTACATCTTTATTTGAACATGCCATGGAAGTGGTGACGGACTTGTAGGAGGACCCCACTTTGCAGATATTGAACACAGAGATCCGCAAGCTCCAACAATAGTATGACGAGGTTAGGGCGACGACACGCTCCATTGCTACAACGCAATGCCTAGCCAAGTTGCAGGAGGCAAAGCAACTCCTTGCACAAGTGGAAGCAATGTAGAAAAAAGAGGCAGTGCTTAAGGCACAGTTGGGTCCTTGGTTAGGCGAAGCCTACCAAGTCTTAGCCAACATCCAGGAAAATCTAATGAACTTGCATCTCACACAACATAAGATCAAGCGAGCCAGCGAAGGACTAGCTAGTCGAACAAGTAAAACAGGCAGCCACACAGAGCGCAGATGAAGTAGTTGCTATACAAGTGGAGGTGGGGGATCTTCACCGCAAGATCACCACACTAGATGAGTGACTCTAGGGTGAGCCACGACCTATGTGTTGGGGGCCTGTTGGGATGGGGTCCCCTGGGTCAGTTTTGGGGCAAAAGCCCAAATTTTGATGTAAAACGATGTAAAGTCTCCGCAAATTGTGGACGCGGAGCGCGCAGCTAGTTAGGAGTCAAAAAGGGTTTTTACCCTCAGTCATGTAAAGTTGATTCAGCTTTTGAGATCCACCCATGGTCCGGGAACCATGGGATTTTATAAATATGTGTGTCTTAGAGAGTATAAGGCAGATATATGTTTTTTCTATGGGTACGAACGAAGAAGTCTAGCGCAGAGAAGTAAGTCTTAGAGGGGAAAGGCTCTACAGCTGAGTGCGTAGAGGCCTAGAGTAGTGTCCACAACTGAGTGCACAGGGAAGTATTGAGTCTGAAAACTTATACTGAAGATCAATAAAGAAGATTGTTGCAGAAATTCTAGTGTTTTATCTCTTTACTTTTGTTATGCATGATTGCGCTATATGTTGTGATAAAATGATGTATTTATAAAATAATGATGTATTGATGTGCGAATTTACTTCATCCAACTTACTATTTGAACGCAATTAATGTTAAGTGATTACGTGAAGATCATAACACTTTCTGTTAAATTTATCAAACACTTAGGTAGATCTGAGTAAATACTAATCTAATAGTAATCTATGGTGCATTTAAGTAGCTAATTTTCCTGTTCAGGGTTCGCAAAAGCCAATCATAGAGCTTCACGGAGGTCTAGAGGTCGTTTGAGGGAAGATACAGTGCTAAGCCTTATGGGCTTAGAGATTTACGCGAGGGCAGATCTAGGTCATAAAAAGACATAACACTGATCTTTGGATGCGGAAACTTGGTTCCAACATCCCCCCATACTGCTTCGGGTGAGACTTCAGTCCATGCTACGCGGATTGATGTCGAAAGGGCCAGTAGTGTAGGGATTTGTTTGGCACAACTAACTCTGAACCTGGGTCAGGACCCCCTAAGCCAACAGAGGGAATTGATTCGGCTACAAACCATCATATTTGGGCCCTCACTAGAAGAGTATACCATTTTAATATTGGAGCAGAGAGATGGGTTTGTTGCTTGGGTGAGGGTTTTCATTATCAGTTTGGGAATAATGCAGCCGAAATTTGTACATACCATTGGGTTATGTGGGTATACATGCGCTAGTGTTTCCCTTTTTCATCCGTTATGGTAGTCTTTTGTGGGGTACATGATCATATGGGCTGCCTGGCCCCTTTTGGGTCGTGTTGTAAGCCCCCATACTCTCTTTACTCTGCTTTCCTTATATGCTTTGTTTCGTTTCTCGTGGATTTCACAAATCATATATACTCTTCATCTGATTGGGTGTTTTACTCTAAATGCATGCCTTGCATTCAAATAAAATCTGAGATGTGCACATCACAGGTTAAGCAGGCTCAAAGCCCATTTCATTTTTTTGTAAAAAACATAAATGGAAAGTCCTCAACATTTTGGGTGAGGAGTTCAGACATAGTTGATAACATGAAACAAAACATTGGGGGAAAGTGGGGCATTCTTGTACATTTATAATGCTTGGAAATTGAGGGAGGGTGCTTAATAACTCAGCCCAGCTAAAAGACTATCACATTTCAAGGAATGCAACTATAATACTGAATTTGGGAGTACGAGGAGGTGATACAGGTCCCAAAATAACAAAAGGAATAGCTACATCCTTCAAAGATGCAGTTAGATAACAACCTACATCCATTGTAAACAGATTTATAACATACCTAGTCCATACATTGTTGAACAAATGGAACTTTCTCCAGCCATGGAAATTAATTCTCCAGAGGTAACTTCATTATTTGATATCATGCAATCTAAAGCGATTATTTGCCGATTTAATGGTTTTTTTCCAAAACTAGAAGCTTTACATCAATGGATATTTTCCACCTGGACAAAAAACAACAACATTTATTTATGCTCCAAGGTTTCTTTATTGACCATTTTGATACATAGAAAGATTGTGACTATGTGTTAAATGAAGGGCCTTGGTTCTGGGGCAATGTTGGGCTCTTCACAACACCATGGTTGCCAGAATTCAATGCAACAAACATGGTGGTCTGAAAAATGTCGGTTTAGGTGAGACTTCCAAATATTCCTCTCCCATTTTGGCACCAAAACATTCTAGAGGACACTAGAAACACTTAGGGAAAATTCAAAAAGTAGGATAGGGAGAGAACTGAGAAAGGTATTTTCACCTTTGCTCGAATATTTGTGGAGATCATTATGAACAAAGGACTACGAAATCACATTTTACTAAAACATAAAGATTTCAAGTGGTCTCAAACTTTAGACTATGAGAACATAGTATTCAGATGTAGGAATTGCTTCCAAATAGGTCACTTGAAGAACACATACCCAAAGATAATAAAAAAAGTCCCCTAAAAATAAAATGGCTCATAAGCCAAGAGGATGACAGTTTTCTAAGCCTCAAACACCTGAGGAGGACGAAATATGGAGAATTCATACAAAGAGGTAGGGGGAACACAGGGAAAATGAGCTACTAATACACCCATACAAGGTGGGGTAGATACATTATCGATCCAGGAAACAGAGGTTTCAACAAAAATGAATCAGTTGGAAAAGGGATTAGTGTGTGCAAAGCGGGCCCATGTATCAGAAGGTTCAGAGTGAGACAAGGAAATCTCCCCAGAGTCTTCGATGGGAATTTTGGCTTTGGTTCCTTTGGATCCAAATCTTGGAAAATGACAGCATGTCCAAAAGAAGAAGGGAAAAGGGGAAGACTGATCTTCTCCACATTGTATATTATATTTTTTTTCTTTTTTGGTTTTGCTTGATGATTGTAAGCATACTTTTAAAAGTATCTCTTCGGTTTTATTCTAGGCAAATTCTTGATGAATGTAATCATCTTGAGTGCATATACAAAATGTAGTTTCTTTTTAATACGAATGAAAGTATTGATCTCTTTTCTACAAAAATAAATAAATAAATAACTAGTGCAACCATATAAATTAAATGGTTGATAAATATCAATCCATAATAAGTATCAATACACTTATACATCTCACGTTGTTAAAATTTAAAAGATGATAAAAATTAACTAAATTATTATTTTATTTTATATTTTTATTATTAATATTAGTGATAAATAATTAATATATAAATTAAATATATATACATTTAAAAAAAACATGTAACAAGATTATTAATCATAGAGATTCACCCCCACTTTATCATGGAGATTCTTAATTTATTAATAGGTTTTGTTACAATATCATGGTGGCTTATCAATACTTGAGTGGGCGTAATGGTTAAGAACATGTGTTTCCTCTTAAGAGGTCACAGGTTCAAAACCAGAGGGGGTAGAGTATGTATGCCTTCGTAGACTTAGCAGTCAAAATAGTTGCCCCGAGGTGGGTCTTTGTCCCACAAATAGGGGGTCTCATACACCAATTTGGTGAGAGAAAAAAGGGCAAAATAAATACAAACAAGGGGGTCTCATACAACAATTTGGTGAGAGAAAAAAGGGCAAAATAAATACAAACAAGGGGGTCTCGTCCCACAAACAGGGGGTCATATACACCAATTTGGTGAGAGAAAAAAGGGCAAAATAAATACAAACAAGGGGGTCTCATACACCAATTTGGTGAGAGAAAAAAAGACAAAATAAATACAAACAAGGGGGTCTCATACACCAATTTGGTGAGAGAAAAAAAGACAAAATAAATACAAACAAGGGGGTCTCATCCCACAAACAGGGGGTCATATACACCAATTTGGTGAGAGAAAAAAGGGCAAAATAAATACAAACAAGGGGTCTCATACACCAATTTGGTGAGAGAAAAAAAGACAAAATAAATACAAACAAGGGGGTCTCGGGTCTCTTGTCCCAGAAACAAAGGGTTTCTCCTTTTGTTAAGTCTTTTATGTTGTTTTTCTATTCTCTCACCTTGCTTTTTATTTTTATTTTTTATTTTTTCACTTTTTCATAAATATCCATATAACTTACTTATTTACTTTTACTTTTACTTTTATTTTAATTTCCCAATTTTAATCTTTAAACACCTTTTTTATTCACTAATTAAAATCCATTTTTCAAAAAAAATTCTTCAAACTAGATATAGACATATATACACATAATAAATTAACATATTTCACACCATATAAAATCTAATAACTCAAATACCTTTGACTAAATCCTTCACCTTCATGAAACATGTATATATTTACCAATATCTTTAAACCCCAGACCCTTCGGACCTTCATGGAACATGTGGATATTTACCAATACTTTCACATCCCAATCCCTTTAAACCTTCATGGAACATGTGGATATTTACCAATATCTTCAAACCCTCGAAACCCTTCATACCTTCATGGAACATGTGGATATTTAACAATACTTTCAAACCCCTTGTGCTTGAAAATTGGATTTATAAATGATAATAATTTTGCTAGTAACTCTTTTCTCAAAATCCTTCCACTTACTGGTGAAAAATGGTTATGCCACTAGAATGGATATGGAAGAACAAATAACTTTCAAAAATACCATACAAATAACTTTCAAAAATACCATACATTAAAATGAATTGCTCGAGGATATATGAACAAATAGAACCAAGAAAAATTCCCAAAAAATAAATAAATTGCTATTCCTAAATTTAAATTCTACTTACAAAAAATAGCAAAGGTATAATTATGTCTAAGTACTCAGAAATTGACGAATGGGTTAGCACTGGCCACTTTCCATTTTTTATTACTTGCAGGCCGCTGACATCAGTGATGCCACGTACGTCTGAATGTCCTCGTATACGAAGAGTAAGATCTGGGTTTGGACATGCAGGATAGTAATTTATAGAAATAGGATTTTCCAATATTTATGTTCAGGTAATCAGATGGGAGCTCCAGAGCTTCAGAAATGACAGCCACAAGCCTTCAAATCAGTGCTGCACCTCCGTAATATATTTTTCTGTAATCTATCGATGAAAATAAGTAATTTGTTAATGGGTATTAAATGAGTGGAGTTGTATATATTCATGATTGGATTTCGGCCAACTTGGGTGAGCATACACAATCCCAACTCAAATTTTGGTAAGCTAGTTATCAAAACTGGTGAGCATATACAATCTCAACTCATTTAATACCTATTGACAAGCCACATATTTGTTGCCATCTCTGTTTAGAAAAATAAAGCCTCAGCCAAAGACATTACAACCAATGAGATTTATACATTCATGTCATAAGGCATAATTGAATTGATTACCTCCATGGTTGAAGATCCGATGAGTTACTCCAGAGGATAACAAGGGTCGACCACATAATCCCTCCAGCTCCGGGCCTTTTCATTGAAAACGGAAGCAACCTGTTTATATTTCCTGAGTAAAGGCACGCGCGGTCATGACCATTTTCATGAAAATTGTCTGGCAATTTCCACGATGCTTGTCATGACCGGGCGTGTCTTTACTCCGAAGATATAAACAAGAAAATTCTCAGACAATTTGATTTGACATAATTGAAATCCCATCTCCGGAACGCAACTCAGAAAATGGAGCCAAGAAAATAAGAATTTAGAAAGCTGTCATTTGAAAGAACATAAGAAATTAGAAAGCTGATAAAACATATATATACCATTGAAGCCAATTAGGAAGATTCATTGAATTGGGACATTTGTATGGTAAGCTTCATGCATAAATAAAAAGTAAAAAGCGAAAAAGAGTTGGATGGTACATTTGGTTGATCATTTGCAAGAATAACGTTATTTTTTATACCTATTTAAACATAATTATATATTTTAAAGTTAAAGATATAATGAAATAAGAGTTTCAAAATTTTAATTTAATTATTATTTAATAATAAGTGGATTTTAGATAAAAATGAGATTGATTTTAAAAGTTGTTATGTCTTTTTTTTATTAAAATAAAGTAAAATAAATTATTTCGATTATAAAATTAATTATGGTTTTTTTGCACATGTAGTATTGGTAAACTATAGTATTTTAACAGAGTCTATTTATAGGTTAAGAAGAGATGAACCTTAAAAATCTTGTTATATATTTGTGTGTGTTTTTTTAAATGTATATATGTTTAAATAATATGTGAATTATTTTTGTTCATGAGTCTTGGATAGACAGGGGTTGGGTGAGTTGTTAAGGTACTTGTAGATGTTAAGTCACCAATTCAATTCCTTTCCTTTTTTGGGAGTTATCCTTGGACATGACCATGATGGAGCCTCACCGACAAACTTACAAAAAAAAAATGTTATATTTTTGGAAATTAGTTAATTTTAATGAGCTTTTTAGTCTTAGTATTGTGAGATATATCCGTCATTTAATATGGTTGTGCTAGTTTTATTTTGATTGTTATATGTTAATTATTTTTGGAAATTAGTTAATTTTAATGAGTTTTTTATTCTTGGTATTGTGAGATATATCCACAATTTAATATGGTTGAGCTAGTTTTATTTTATATGTTAATTATTTTTGGAAATTAGTTAATTTTAATGAGTTTTTTTAGTCTTGGTATTGTGAGATATATCCACCATTTCATATCTTTGAGCTAGTTTTATTTTGATCGTTTAGGTTATTAGAACACAAAATCAACCATAAAAATATAATAAATATATGTTTATGATACATATTTAATTGTGCCATTTACAATCAAGTATAGGGGGAGATGTTGCAGTGGTTGTAAGAGGGGTACATCAAAATAATAATACTAAAACATAATGTCAGCTCAATTAAAAACATGATAAAAAGTTAAAAGTAATAAATAATAAAAATGATGCTAATCATGATGATCATCAATGTCCACTAAGACATATATGGTCTATCGAACCTTAATAAGGTAAGAGATTAATCATAATTCTGTAACATTTGATTTCTATGCTCAAAAAGAAGTGAGAGAAGCACTCCCATATTAGCATAGTTTTTGTTATCACAAAACCAGTACTAGGGGCTGCAACCAAGCAAAGCTTCATGTAACTGTTTCAGACCATACTTTAGATTAGGAATTAGCCTTCCTAATCAGAGAGGGCTCTCTCACAACTCTTGATAAAATCCTTCAAACACTAGATGGCTAACTCTTTATTCACTTATGAAAACATAACTGGTTGGAAACACATCAAACTAGCTCTCATTGGGCTATGGAGTCTATAATATCAAGTAAACAAGGAAAACACAGTGACCTCATGGAAATCAAGGCTCTTAGCATTACATGTCAAATATATTCCACCAACACATAGCTTGCTGTATACACAGGAAGTCAGAGCATATAATTATGAATTCTGAGTGATTGCATACAACAAAACCATAAAATAACATAAAGTACCACACATCATCACTACATTTGATCATGACAATCCTTCGAGAATCTTGAGAAGAGAATAACTCTGTTTTACTATTACTGTCAAAAAAGGTCTTACAATGGCCCAAAACAACACTGTTTTTCTATTAAGTATCCAACCTTGTTTACATATCAGTCCTCTCTATATATAGGAAAACTAAAAATAACTACTAGAGACTCCTCAACAAGCATGAAGGGAGCTCGATTCTCTAGCCTTAATTAACCCTACCTATTCTTAAACAAACTCATTAAAAACATTAGGTATTGTGAAGTAAATGCAGAGAGTCCTAATCATAGTGCAACTCTGACTTTATCTCTTCGTGTGTATTATTCTTCATTGGATCCTTGACAGCTGCACAAATTCGGTTATGGCTGAGGAACATTCATCGAACAAAACGCCTTGGATACGAACTCAGCTGGTGATTCATCGGTTGGTGAAGATATTGATCCTAATTTCATGGTCTCTGCCTCCCAACGGTGTTCACTTACCATAAAACATGTTCCCAGCTATCGAATGTTTTAAATGTCCACTCATAACATTATAGGCCTCATGATCCAGCTATTTTATGAACTTGAACAGGTGTCCGACTATAACTATAGTCATCTTTCCATAACCCTAATATCTCGGCCTAAAAGTAGCTTTAAAGAGATTCTAGGAAAACGCCGAAATGTTTCATCTTTCCTTCCCATGATTACAGCTGTCACATTTTAATGCTTTGGTAGCTTTGAATGGTCTTTAGCCCGCCTCAGAAGCATTCCTTTCCAAAATTTTCTGATCTCGGCATCAATTCCATAGTTTTTCACAACACAGTCATCTACAGCAGTTTCGTAGCGCGCTACGAAACTGCTGTAGGTATTCAAAACAAAGTAAATGCACTCTAAAACACCATCCACTTGTCTCATGACTTCTTCAACTGCTCAATCAGAGGCTGCAAGTATTCTTTACATCTTCTTTGTCCATCATCTTCTCCAATCATATTTCTTGAGTTCAACAAAACATGGAAGGTAAGATGCCTAATACTTCCGCTACAGAGTGCAGAACTAACAGCATACTCATCAAAAATGTGATAAATGAAACCTAATATAGCGCGAGTCTTCTGAGAGCCATGGTTCTTGGAATATTTACAATCTCCTTTTGAATTTGACTTGATGATCTACTACTGGCTTTGCCACTAGTGCGCGCCTTTTCAACAATCAGATACTTGAAAGTACCACTGTGCAACGAAACCACTGATTGCATACACCTGAGCCTAAACATGGTTGTTGCAGAGCAGATAATTGTGTAAATGACTGTCTCTGTTTGAATAAATGACCAAAAGAACGTTCCCACATCAGGCAAATATGAACAGAAATGTAGAAATCCTGAGAGCAAAGCTAAAACAAATCCTTTGCAACGTTGATTGACTGTACAATGTATAATGTCAAGTTAATCCGGCGATGTGACCCTGGTTCTACAAATTTATCATAAGAAGCCGAGATGTATAAGATACTGGATGCCGTGCTGAACTTTCCAGTTCTTACCTAAACTTATCTAAACTTTCCCATCCAATATCACATCTTCTGGTAATGTTATTTTCTTAATCCGTGGCTTTGAAGTGAGCGCTAATGATATATGACAATCCCCCTTCTCAAAGCTAACAGCTGAAGCATATAACGGGCACGGCAACCACGTTTATAGAAGACAACACCTAAACGATACAGTCCATATTGACTGAGGAAACTTGTCTATTTCGAACTCTTTGCCATTTGCTTCCTTGTATCTACGACAGCGATTTCTCCTCTCTGCCATCGACATTTGATTATGAAGATGATTTGAAAAATTAATGCCAAACAGAGATCATTTGGAGTGTTCAGATCAAGAAGCCCTGAATTGATAGTATCTCTCGTAGTAATTGCGCCACCCTTCTTTTGTTTTGCGCACACATCTGTTAATGACACCAGTTAACATAATTCCCGCTTTTGTGCCACATTTCTATCCCGGTGTCACCAATAATGGCGACCTTGTGGCGACCAAATCTTTATGAAAGCTACTTGGCGTTAACCACTACATCTCATAAGAGCGTTTTCATAACTTCATAACATGCATTAATAATGAAACAACGTGCTTAATAACATTCACGCCATTTTCATTTATATCAGTCATTTTTAAAACCCGTGTGCCTTGAGAGAATCGACAATCAACCCTAATAGCTCTTCAGATTGCTCTGGCCATTTTGCAAAATCCATAGATCAGAGTATCATATGCAACAACACCAGAGTTATATCCTTTAGTCAACATTAGACCTTTAAGCACATCAACCTCATCCACAGCAGTTGCAGTCAGTGTACAATAGACATGCTATGATTCAGGCCTCCACTGAAAACTCAAACAAATCCCCAGTTTCGTAGCACGCTACGAAACCACTCAAACAGGTAGCGCTGCGAAACTGCTAAAAAGAATCCTGGCGCTGCGAAACTGCTAAACAGAATTCAGGCGCTGCGAAAACACCCTGACTTTAAGCTAGACTAAAAAAATTTTGACAATAGCATTTTCAGTGATAACAGTGGCTCCACTTGGGATAGTGTGCCCCTGTGGTACACTAAGAACATGCAGCTCCAGTGCCTTATCCATTTTGACAAACTGAAATTTTCTTGACAAGCATGACTGTAGGAGAATGAGAACTATACCTACTGAAAAATGCTCAGTTGAACTTGAGCTTATTTGCAATTACCTCTACCTACCTACCCTAACCATTTCAACTTCTTCAGCTCAATCAATGTGAAATTTCCAATGCAGCCAATCATTTGCCTCACCTGATATTTGATTTCTTTGACTGTCCTGGAGTTCAGATCCAATTTGATAGTGTAATGACCGCTTCCACTGAAATCTTCTCTGACTGTATCGGATTTCAGAGCCAATGTGATAGTGTAAAGACCGCTGCCACTGAAATTGTCTCTGATCTTCTTTGAACAACTGAAATACTGGAGAGTAAAACTCTTCCATGTAATCAGCTATAGGATCCCAGAACACATGATCAGCTTGTCTTTCCTCGAAACTTTCCAGCTGTACAAACTGATCTTCAACCACCGTGTTCAGTTCCTCAATCGTGAAAGAGAAAGGAACCAGCGTAGTCTCCTTGTGTTCTGTCATAGAAAGCTGCTGAAAATAATGATCATGATAACACTCTTCATTTTCAGGCCCCTGATTCTCAACCACACAAGACTCCTCTGATGTACTATCCACTTTTCTATTTGACAAGCTATCCAGTTGCTTTTCTGAATCATTCCAACAAACAATGGAATTTTCCTCACTATTATGATTATTATTTGGGGTAAGCTGCTGTAAGGAATTACAAAATTGAGCAAGCTTTTCCTCTGCCTGAGGGTCATAGAAAATTTCCTCCAATATTTCTTCTTGCTGGGTGCAATCAATTTCATCTCCATCATGATCTGAAACCTGACAAATCTGCTGCATCTCTACATGAATATCTAAGGATAAAACATGGTTTTCACAGGTAAACTCTTGCTGCTCTTCATGCTGTGCTTCATGGAATGTTATACCTTCTCCTTGGTGCTGAAAAACATTGTCATGAAGAGCCTCTAAAATTTCTTCATCTGTAAATTCATCATCACCATAACAATCCTCCAAGTACTGAATAAGATTCAAAGAATGCCTACAGCAATCTTTGAGCAGCAACAAAGAAGGATAACATTCTTTATACATTTCACAGAACACATCATGGAAATCAGCAAGAGAAGATAATGAATCATTTTCCAAACTTTTATACCAAGACCATGCTTCTCCTTCTAAAGTAGCCATAAACATCCTCATGAGACAATCTTCAGGGAAATGAACCTTAAGACTGCGTACATGTATGTGAAACTTAACCAAATGGAGAGCAGCATCATCCTTCTTTTCATCTTTGAATATTGGAAGATCATCCAACCAATCAACCTTTGGCATAGGATTTGGAAAACCAGGGATATGAGACCGATTCATAGGAGCATACCTGGCATTCTTTCTTGCAGTGGAATCCATCTTGAAACTTCATCAAGCTACTGATCTTCTAGCAGTGGAGTCACCTTCTAATTTGTTCTTTAATGTGTGGAGTCGCCAAGGTAGTTTTGCAGCCTTGAAAATCATTTGAACTCCTGCTACCTTCAGAAATTCAATCTTAAGCTCCCGGCAGACGCACCAAAATGTTATCACAAAACCAGTACTAGGGGCTGCAACCAAGCAAAGCTTCATGTAACTGTTTCAGACCATACTTTAGATTAGGAATTAGCCTTCCTAATCAGAGAGGGCTCTCTCACAACTCTTGATAAAATCCTTCAAACACTAGATGGCTAACTCTTTATTCACTTATGAAAACATAACTAGTTGGAAACACATCAAACTAGCTCTCATTGGGCTATGGAGTCTATAATATCAAGTAAACAAGGAAAACACAGTGACCTCATGGAAATCAAGGCTCTTAGCATTACATGTCAAATATATTCCACCAACACATAGCTTGCTGTATACACAGGAAGTCAGAGCATATAATTATGAATTCTGAGTGATTGCATACAACAAAACCATAAAATAACATAAAGTACCACACATCATCACTACATTTGATCATGACAATCCTTCGAGAATCTTGAGAAGAGAATAACTCTGTTTTACTATTACTGTCAAAAAAGGTCTTACAATGGCCCAAAACAACACTGTTTTTCTATTAAGTATCCAACCTTGTTTACATATCAGTCCTCTCTATATATAGGAAAACTAAAAATAACTACTAGAGACTCCTCAACAAGCATGAAGGGAGCTCGATTATCTAGCCTTAATTAACCCTACCTATTCTTAAACAAACTCATTAAAAACATTAGGTATTGTGAAGTAAATGCAGAGAGTCCTAATCATAGTGCAACTCTGACTTTATCTCTTCGTGTGTATTATTCTTCATTGGATCCTTGACAGCTGCACAAATTCGGTTATGGCTGAGGAACATTCATCGAACAAAACGCCTTGGATACGAACTCAGCTGGTGATTCATCAGTTGGTGAAGATATTGATCCTGATTTCATGGTCTCTGCCTCCCAACGGTGTTCACTTACCATAAAACATGTTCCCAGCTATCGAATGTTTTAAATGTCCACTCATAACATTATAGGCCTCATGATCCAGCTATTTTATGAACTTGAACAGGTGTCCGACTATAACTATAGTCATCTTTCCATAACCCTAATATCTCGGCCAAAAAGTAGCTTTAAAGAGATTCTAGGAAAACGCCGAAATGTTTCATCTTTCCTTCCCATGATTACAGCTGTCACATTTTAATGCTTTGGTAGCTTTGAATGGTCTTTAGCCCGCCTCAGAAGCATTCCTTTCCAAAATTTTCTGATCTCGGCATCAATTCCATAGTTTTTCACAACACAGTCATCTACAGCAGTTTCGTAGCGCGCTACGAAACTGCTGTAGGTATTCAAAACAAAGTAAATGCACTCTAAAACACCATCCACTTGTCTCATGACTTCTTCAACTGCTCAATCAGAGGCTGCAAGTATTCTTTACATCTTCTTTGTCCATCATCTTCTCCAATCATATTTCTTGAGTTCAACAAAACATGGAAGGTAAGATGCCTAATACTTCCGCTACAGAGTGCAGAACTAACAGCATACTCATCAAAAATGTGATAAATGAAACCTAATATAGCGCGAGTCTTCTGAGAGCCATGGTTCTTGGAATATTTACAATCTCCTTTTGAATTTGACTTGATGATCTACTACTGGCTTTGCCACTAGTGCGCGCCTTTTCAACAATCAGATACTTGAAAGTACCACTGTGCAACGAAACCACTGATTGCATACACCTGAGCCTAAACATGGTTGTTGCAGAGCAGATAATTGTGTAAATGACTGTCTCTGTTTGAATAAATGACCAAAAGAACGTTCCCACATCAGGCAAATATGAACAGAAATGTAGAAATCCTGAGAGCAAAGCTAAAACAAATCCTTTGCAACGTTGATTGACTGTACAATGTATAATGTCAAGTTAATCCGGCGATGTGACCCTGGTTCTACAAATTTATCATAAGAAGCCGAGATGTATAAGATACTGGATGCCGTGCTGAACTTTCCAGTTCTTACCTAAACTTATCTAAACTTTCCCATCCAATATCACATCTTCTGGTAATGTTATTTTCTTAATCCGTGGCTTTGAAGTGAGCGCTAATGATATATGACAATCCCCCTTCTCAAAGCTAACAGCTGAAGCATATAACGGGCACGGCAACCACGTTTATAGAAGACAACACCTAAACGATACAGTCCATATTGACTGAGGAAACTTGTCTATTTCGAACTCTTTGCCATTTGCTTCCTTGTATCTACGACAGCGATTTCTCCTCTCTGCCATCGACATTTGATTATGAAGATGATTTGAAAAATTAATGCCAAACAGAGATCATTTGGAGTGTTCAGATCAAGAAGCCCTGAATTGATAGTATCTCTCGTAGTAATTGCGCCACCCTTCTTTTGTTTTGCGCACACATCTGTTAATGACACCAGTTAACATAATTCCCGCTTTTGTGCCACATTTCTATCCCGGTGTCACCAATAATGGCGACCTTGTGGCGACCAAATCTTTATGAAAGCTACTTGGCGTTAACCACTACATCTCATAAGAGCGTTTTCATAACTTCATAACATGCATTAATAATGAAACAACGTGCTTAATAACATTCACGCCATTTTCATTTATATCAGTCATTTTTAAAACCCGTGTGCCTTGAGAGAATCGACAATCAACCCTAATAGCTCTTCAGATTGCTCTGGCCATTTTGCAAAATCCATAGATCAGAGTATCATATGCAACAACACCAGAGTTATATCCTTTAGTCAACATTAGACCTTTAAGCACATCAACCTCATCCACAGCAGTTGCAGTCAGTGTACAATAGACATGCTATGATTCAGGCCTCCACTGAAAACTCAAACAAATCCCCAGTTTCGTAGCACGCTACGAAACCACTCAAACAGGTAGCGCTGCGAAACTGCTAAAAAGAATCCTGGCGCTGCGAAACTGCTAAACAGAATTCAGGCGCTGCGAAAACACCCTGACTTTAAGCTAGACTAAAAAAAATTTGACAATAGCATTTTCAGTGATAACAGTTTTGTTGAGTTAAAAGGTCAAGAATGTTGGTAGTGTGACAAATATTTTGAAAATTACTAAGAGAAAGTACTTTTCATCTTCAACCCTCCTAGGATCACATAGGTTACAAACTCTTTCAACCCATGGTGTTTGGGAAATTGAACAATGCTCCATTTCATTATGAAGCTCATGAGAATTAGTTCTAATCATTGCAATGTTCATTTTCTTCTTAACGCTAATCAGGACAGGGAGATAATTTTGGTTTTGGGATTGGGATTGGGATTGATCACCTCCTTATAATACTATAGTTTCCTTTTTTTCTCCAACTCTTTTTTCCCCGCAATTTCTCCTTAAATTTGGAAGTAACAATATTTTTAATACTATCTGGATTTCGCAAGATGGTCTCCTCCTTTATTCCCAATGGTCTAACCAAGACTAAGAACCCTTATGCTACCCTAACTTGATTCAAAGGTGGTGGCTTTAACTAGATTTATAAGCAATTTTAGGAAACCTCTTGGTATCCATGTTGTACAAATTCTTCTTATACATAAGATACCTAGTCATATCTATGCTTTCAATGGGGAAAGGCTTGCTTCAATCAAGGGGATAGGGTAGGGAATATTTCTTATAATCTTGAAGTTGTAGGTTATCAATTGCTTTTGTGTTTTCTTAATCTTCCTCCATGACTCTCCAGATATACTACAACCCCAAACCTCACATCCATTTAAAATAATAGGAGCGAAAAGAGTCTAAAATAGGAGCTTCTTTTTATCCCAAATCCAAAGATATGTCGACTTACAATTGTTTTCAAGCTCATAGTAAGCTTTTCAACCTCCATTTATCCTTTTCTCAATGCTATAATTCCAATTGAGTTTATGATGGATGTCAATTCTCAAATATTTGTATGAGGGAACTTTCTTCAAGGAGTCATTGTCATAAATGAAAGTACCATAGGTGATCTTCTTGGATTTAATTATCATGATTTTAGATTTGTCGGTATTTACAGTGATTTCCATCTCGAAGCAAAAATCATGGAGGACTATGAGTTGCTTTCTAATATCATAATAGTTCCTTGCCAAAAGAATAATATTGTCAACATAAAGGAGAAGAGTTATGACCATACTAATGAGCATGGGACTAACACAACCTACATCTTCCAAACACTCTTCTAGCTTATCAATGTATATGCCAAAAAGGGTAGGGGATAAGGGGCACCCTTTCATGACTCCAATATTGCATTTAATTTCCTCTTACCAACCCTCAATGGTCCTAAGATTGGAGATAATGTTCTCTTATAACCATGTCACAACAACCCTCAATTCAATAGGAACCATTATCTTTTCTAGCCTCTTCAATATCTTTGTTCTAGGAACTGTGTCAAAATCGTTCCTAAAGTTAAAAATAAAAAAATAAAAAAAACCAGTTATATTATTGTGTCATTTCTCTGCAATTATCATAAGAGTAACATGATAGTAAAATGTTGAAAGATATCTCTTAAACTCAACTTCGCCTTTAGCTCTTTTACCATAGATTTCAAGCCAAAGGATAATCTTCTTTGCCAAATAAGTTCATATAACTAGGCTAAATTGTGGTTAATCATAATGGTCTTGTAATTAGAGGGAATTCTTTTATCCCCACTCTTAAAGATATGCACATTAAGGCTATGTGTCGAAGGCCTAAGGAAGCCTTGGTTCATTGCCAAATTAAAGAGCTTGTGTATATGCGGGATGAGGGTATATTCTCCCATTTTAAAAATTTCAGCTTATTAATCTTAAATTTCCTTTTCTTTCCCATTTCCGAGCTACTTCACTCCAAACTCAGTGTTTTCCAAAGAAAATATATCATCCTCTATATAGGCATTCAAAATGGTGTCCATGGTGTTAGGGGAATCATAAAGGTTCTTACTTAAGTAAAATATTCCAATTCTTCAAGGGAATCAAATGATTTTATTTAGTCTTATGAATCAAAATTTTCCTCCAAAACTTTATAGGATCAAACTTAGAGAGGTACAATAATTATTCTTGCTTTCTACTTAGATAGTATATTTTCTTTCTTTTAATAAGATGTTCATATGTATTTATCTTATAAATCTTTAAGGTTTCATTACAAGCATCCCTAATTTCTTTTCTAGAAATTTTGCAATCATTATCATACTAAGGGTTGGTAGTTTTATTATTCTTTTTATATAACACCTTGGCAAAGAACTTTCTAAATGGTAGCAGAGGGAGTTGTATTAAAATTATGATAAAGGTTTTCTATGTTATCCTTATATGTTGCAGGGTGTAATTCCCTATTTAAATCCATTAAGAAGAGAAACAGTTTTCTTTTGTAAAAAAACAAGTGGTTTTGACTCTCGTAATTGTCATGCATGTGCTTCTTTTGCATGGAAAAGTTTAGAGTTAATGCTAAATGTCTATGATCATAGTCAAGCTCATGGTCATTTAAGAGGTCAAAATTTATAATTTGGTTGGAATCAAGGAAATTAGATATCACGTAATACACAACATTACTTCCAAGCCCATGAATACAAGCCATCTGGTTGGAGTTTGGCCACTTCATACACCATTGCAAATTACAAGGTCTTGAGAACTACATAGTTTGAATAACTATGTACAAAATAAATTCTTAGTTAGGTCTTTAGAGTTTCTCTTGAATATACTGGCTAAATCAAGGCCCTCATGTAGCCAAAGAGGATTAGGATTTAAATCATTACTTAGAAGAATAGCTTGGTTAAATGCAATTCTAACATTAAAGTATCTTTCTTTCTTTCTTTCTTTCTTTCTTTTTCTTTTTTCTGAATATGGCTACTTCTATATTAATACAAAAATAATTTACACCGAGGCCATGGCCTCGTAGAGCTAGCCCAAAGATGCAGCATGATTACAAGCATAGCATATCAGTATGCAAAAATCCAGTTGATTATTGCCCTCAAGGACTGTAGAGAGCCTGAGCATGATTAAGGCAAAAATACAGAAAACCCCATAGTTGTGCTTGGAATTGAGAATTGAACCGGAGCTATGCGACAACCAAAACAGTAGAACTAGACTAGGTAGCTGTGACCAGCTACGTGACAACCCATTACTGAATACAGAGGTAACTGTGACTGCAACTGAAACTGAAAACTGAAGGCTGTTAGAATGCCCCTTTCGTATGAAAAACTCGCGATATGAGCTAATGCGTATGTCGTAATATCTAGGACGGTGATGAGTGAACCTTCTCAAGCTTGCTGAAGTCCAAAAAAACCAGAAAGAACCAACCTGTTTAAGCATTAGGAGAGGGATCGGGTGGCTCCTTGGTGATGCAACATCCATACTTGTAATCATCATCGTCATCAGAGGAGCCCGCCTGATTCTTCATGCTTTGAGAAGCTTTGCTTTTGCCAGAGCCTGAAGCTTTGCTCTGTTCAAGGTTTGTCTGGAGGGAGCCTAGTCTGTCTTCCGCCGGCCTGTCCGTAGTCACCCTGAGGGAACTAGCCTCTTGACCTAAATTGAGCTCACTAACCTTAATGGTGACCGTGGCCATAAAGGAAAAAGTGCCATGACTACATGGGAATCGTAACCGAGCGGTGTTAGTCATGGATTGAAAGGAGCTCGGTGCTATAATTTGCAATCCTCTGCCTCTACCCCGTCCACTTCGAGTAGCTGGGTACTTGTCTGAGCGGAAGTTCGGGCAGGAGGTTGAGGATTCCGTCGTGGAGGAGATAGCCTGGCGTCGAATTTGCCCTCGAGAGCTGCCTCTTCTGTAGCTCATCCGCCGTCATAGTTTCAGCATAGCTAGTGGAGCAGGGTGATGCGGGCTTCTTGGTAGATGATGGAGGCAGTAAAGGATGAAAACAAACTTGGTTTCAACGCTCAGAATGCTGAAAGGGAGGGCAGCAAGCAGGTGGCAAGCGAAAGAGCAGGGGAAACAGAGGATGGCTTGAGGGCATAGCCAGAAGCTCCTCCAACGAACCAAAGCCTGGTTTACTCCTGAGAGAGGACGAGAGCAAACCACTGCAACTGCAAAGGAGGAGGAGCCAGAGCGGAGGGGAGAAACGCGATTATGGCAAGTTGATAGCGCCATGATCAAGAAATTAACCGGCAGAAATGGATGTACTGGCGTCATTAAAGTCTCATTAATCTGGAGCACAGGAGGAGTTATGACCGGAGCTGTGAGAGGATGTGTGGCGGTGAAGATCAACCACGCGCCCATCCAAACCGCAAGCCACGTACCTGTGCTGCCGTCAGACACCCGGATCCAGGAGGGATAGATCTTGTTGCACCAGGAGTGTGCAGTCGCTTTTGAGTTGTGGATCATTGGAATAATTCAGCGGACCAGAGAAGAAGGGGAGCTGCTGGTCAGCCCCTTGATTAGCCAGTCTATCTGAAACCTTGTTAGTTGTTAGCCGGATGTGCTTGAAGGAAATGTTGCGAGGAGTTTTGAGCCATTCTTCGATTTGTTCCAGTCTACTTAGAAGCCTCCAACTCGAAGTTATCTTTGCAGCGGAGGATCCTGATTGTATCCGGATGGCTGCTTCTATGAGAATTTGAGAATCCCCTTCAACCTCTAAAGGGAGCAAATTCTCTGTTTCTGTTGTGCGTAACCCTTGCCATAAGCCTTCAATCTCGGCTACGTTGTTGGTGTCTCGACCCATCGAACCGTGATACATATGCAAAACAGAGCCCTTTGTGTTCCTGATGATGTCACCATATCCAGCTGGCCTAGGATTGCCCTTAGCCGCTCCGTTGAAGTTCAGCTTGTAGGGGTGGATGGTCGGTGGAGACCAAGAGTGTGCAGACTCAGAGTGGATAGAATTACTTGCCTTGATGAGATCTACAGTGGTGAGATCTAAATTCCAGTTGGCAAGAATGAGGCGTTCCTGAGGAGAGATTGGCATGTATGAGTCTTGCCATTGTCTGAGAGCTAGAGTTTCTTGAAGATTCTGCTTAAGAAGAAGCCAAAGAGTGTCCAGAGGTGTACTGTGATTTTTGAAGATCCTATTGTTTCTTTCCTTCCATATTATCCAATAAACGAAACCTGGTAGGAGGTTCCAGAGAGCGTTGAGAAAAGGACTTTGGAAAGGCTTCCGTGGCCAGGTTCTGATAGTGTTTACGATATCTCCCTCTCTTCTGCCTGTTCTTCTGTTACACTGTGTTGTTCTCTCCCACATTTGAGCTGCTAGAGGGCAAGTGTCCAAGAGATGATTAGTGTCCTCTGAGTGAAGATTACAGTTGGAGCATCTAGAAGGCCCAATAAATCCTCGCTTTTGTAAGTTATCCCATGTGAGGATCCTTTTTTTGCTGAGAAGCCAAAGGAATGTGGAGACCTTAGGCCATATATTTGGTTGCCAGACTTGATCCCATAGTTGATCTTTTATTATCTGAATGGGGTGATGAAGGATTTGATATGCTTCCTTGGTAGTGAACATACCCTTGGTAGTATATCCCCATCTCAAGCGGTCTTTTTTATCAGAGAGTTTGAGCTCTTGATCAATCTCATCATAGGTTTCCTCCTGCCAAGTATTTGCCAGTTTCCAAAGATGAAAGCTTTGGGGAGATTGTTGTTGCCAGAATTGATGAACATGGATTTGTTCATTTTGCTGCATGGTTGCTTGCCACTTGGGTTTGTTAAAGAGAGAGGCAAGTTTGGGAAGTTGTTGCCAGGAATCTTCCCAAAATCTCGCAGTGGTGCCTGAGTGAATTTCCCAGAAGCTGTGTGCTTGAACAAAAGCACTATGTATCTTGGCAGCATTCCAAATTAGCGAGCCAGGAGTGGTTGGACTGAAATGGATTAACTCCTCTTTTGAACTTCCTGGAGCATATTTGGCCTGCCAGAGATGACCCCAGGGAGTGTGCGGTTTAGAGATCCAATTCCACCATATGCGTGCACCCATGATGTTGTTGCTGTGAAGGGGATCCCTCAGGCCTAGTCCCCCAGCTGATTTCGGAAGACAAACTTCCGTCCATTTGACCAGGGCCCATTTTCTATTGTGGCCCGAGGAACCCCAAAGGAAATTTCTTTGAAGATTGCGAATATTCCTAAGAACCCATTTCGGGGCAGCCAAAATAGAGAACAGATACAGAGGCATGGCTTGAAGAACAGATTTGATGAGGATAATCCTGCTAGCAATGTTGAGGGAGCGGAAAGTCCAGGAGGAGAGCCTGGTTTCTAAGTTGTCAAGGAGGGTCCTCCAAGAGGCATGTTTGATAGCAGAGTCAAATAGGGGAGCTCCCAGATATTTCGAAGGGAGATTGGCTATAGAAAAACCCAAAATCCTGGCTATGTTCCTTTGAGTGAGAGCGGGAGTATGGAAGAAAAAATGTTAGGATTTGGAGGCATTTATGGTAGTGCCAGAGGCTTTTGAAAAAAGATTGAGCAAGAGTTTAAAGGCAAAGGCTTCTTGTATTGAAGGGTAGCCAAAAAGCATATTATTGTCGACAAACTGTTGGTGTTTGATGGGGGATTGGCCATGCAGTGGAATGCCCTTTAAGGAGTGTGAAGAAGTGGCAGAGTGAAGAAGGCGGCTTAACCCTTCAGCCATGAGAACAAGAATGAATGGGGAAAGAGGATCTCCTTGATGAATACCCCGAGAAGGTTGAAAAGGAGGGGAGGGGGATCCATTGAGAAGGATGGAGAAGCAGGGGGAGGAAATGAGATTCATAATCCATCGTGTCCAGGTCACATTGAAGACGAATGCTAGTAAGATGTGTTTGATATAGGTCCAGCTGAGTTTGTAAAAGCTTTGGAGAGATCTAGTTTGAGAATCATACCTGGTTTTTTCAGTATCTTGAGTGAGTGGATCACTTCGTGGGAGAGAATGATGCCATCCAGAATCTAGTGCCCTTCTACATATCATGTCTGCTTTGGTGAGATGAGGAGAGGGAGAAGAGGTTTGAGTTTGTTCGCCACTACTTTAGATATAAGCTTATAGATGACATTGCATAATGAAATCGGTCTATATTTATCAAGAGTTTTGGATTCTTCCACTTTAGGAACGAGCGCTATGAAGGTCGCATTTAGGGAAGGAAGAACCCAATGCATTGACCGTGATTCATCCACTAGCTCCCAGACCTCTATTTTGATAAGCTCCCAGAAAGCATGAAAGAAGTTGGCTGTGAATCCGTCAGGGTCGGGCGCCTTACCATCCTTGATTTGAGCCATTGCATCCTCCACTTCCTGCATGGAGATAGGCTGGAGAAGCCTATTTTTGTGATCCTCATTAATTATTTTAGGAATGTGCTACACTATATTTTGTATGGCTTGATTTCTGCTGCCCGACGATTCTCTAAGAGTGTCCTGAAAGTATTCTTGGAATTCCTGTACTATGTCTTCATGCACCTCCAGGCACTCCCCTTGTTGATTGTTGATGAAGGCGATGTTGTTGTGCATTCTCCTTTGAATGGTTGACCTGTGAAAGAACTTAGTATTTTTCTCCCCGTCCTTGAGCCATCTGATCCTGGATTTTTGTCACCAGAGAGTCTCTTCTTGCTGCCTGCGTGTTTCAATCTGATTTAGGAGAACCTGCTCTTGTAGTGCATAATCCTCTGTTCGACCCTCTGATATGATACACTGTTGCAGCGTATACATTTTTTGCTCCAGCACTTTCCTTTGATCAAATATGTTGCCAAACTGAGTGCGATTCCAAGTTTTCAGCACTTGTTTAAGGTATTTTAGCTTTTGTTGAAATTGAAACATCTTGGCTCCTGCTGGGGGAGTGAAGGATTTCCAGGCAGCTGTTACCACATCTTTGAAGTTGGGATGGGAGAACCAGAAGGATTCAAAATGGAAAGGTCTGTTGCTCTGTGACTCTGGACGCGACCACTAAAGCATTATAGGCCAGTGATCTGAGCTTGCTTGAGGCAAAATTGATGCATGGAAATCTCCGCCCAGATGAATGGCATTATCCGACAAGAGGAAATGATCAAGTCTAAAGGCTATGTGCTGAGATCCTCTTTGTTTGTTGGTCCATGTAAACATACCGTTTGAGGTATCCATGAGCTGATTCCTAGATATGAAGTCTTTAAAGCCAGTGTTGTCCCCTTCCAGTCTTGCTTGACCTCCGAATTTTTCCTCCAGTGCCGTAATGATATTGTAGTCACCACCACTTATCCATAAGGGATGGCTTCTGCCAGAGCTGAGAGTTGTGAGAGAGTTTATCAAATCCAACTTTTTTTTAAGATCTTGAGGAAAATACACATTAGTGAGAAGACCATGGATGTTGGTACCTATGAGGTGGAAAGTGGTTTGAATGAAGAAGTTAGAGGCATGGAAATCTTGAAGGGAGAGGATTTGAGGGTTCCATAAGATTGCCAGCCCTCTAGAAGCGCCTGATGCATCCACAAAGACTGAGCGACATCCTGTCTAAACTTTGTTTAGAATTTTCTCCAGTGCAGTGCTATTTCCTTTGGTTTCTTGTAGAAAGACTAGTGTGGGCCTTTCTTGCTGAATCATGTTTTTTAGCATTCTATGTTTTGCAAGGCTGTTAAGACCTCACACATTCCATGAGATTAGCTTCATGAGGAACCATGGGAAAGGGCTTTATATAACTTGGTCAGCTTGGGGAATTCTCCAGAAACCACCAGCATTTCTCCAATAATGATAGTCCTTTGCAAATCCGTTTTGCGCCCTCGTTTTTTCGTGTCTTTCAAAAAAAAATTACCATCCCAAGGACTACCTGCCTGAATGCCGAGATATTTATTTTGTTGTGCTCTGATTAGAACTCCTTCAAGTCTGTCGATCTCCCTTGGGGGAATTTCACTGAAGTCTTTCTGTCGACACGCTGCTTCCAGTTTGAGTAGGTCCAGACCTACTAGATCTTCACTTTCTGGTTCATCTTCCATGAGTGATAGTTTGTCATGTTCCTCCTCATTTGACTTTGATTGCTATTGTGGGCTAGAGAAGCGTCAACCTCCATGGTGAAAGATTGTATGGTTGTTTCTAAAGCGTGATTTTTGTCTGTAGAGGTTGAAGCGGGAGTGCTGATTGGAGCGGACTTAGAGGGCAAAGCTGAGGGATGAGGGGGAGGCGCAGGGGTGGAGGGGGAAGGATCTGAAGATGGGATGAGAGTATGATCCTCCATGAAGGTTGGAGAGGACAAGATTCCAAATCTATTCCGAGTTTTAGGCTTCTTGGGATCCTCTGGAGCTACTGGAGGTTTCTTGGTTTGCTTTCTACGGCTAGGAACTCTCGTGAATCCTTCAGTGTCTTTACTTGTCTATGATGCGGATGCTTACGACTGAAGATTCAGAGGGCAGTCCCTGAAAAGATGGACATGCTCATGGCACCTTCTACAACAAAAATGAATATGCTCATAGTCTATAGTTTGTACCCATTCATAATCGTCATGAAATAAACTTACCGAATCTGTGAGTTCTTTGGCGAGATGCATGTGTACACAGATCCTTGCATAGGAGGTGTATCTTCGGTATTTGGTTTCCTCAGCTACTTTGATGAAGGCTCCTAGGCTATTGCCAATGTCCTTTAAAGTCACTTCATTCCAATATTCCACAGGAAGGGAATACAAGCGTATCCATACGGGAGCCCAGGTGAAATCTTCTTTGTCTAGATCGAACCTAGCTTTCCATTCTCGAAGATATAGGCCTGCAGAGTTGAAGAAATATGGACCTCCTTCGAAGATGCAAGTTTTGTCTTCCAGGCAGTTAAAGATAGCAGTGAAAAAACCTTTGGGGCCTAGCTGCAGGGAGACTTGACCCTTAGGTTTCCATTTGGACGCTATCCATCCATACAAGGCCTTTTCAGTTGGCCAGAATCTGAGGAACTTGCCTATGAGTGCGTGATCACTCATGTATTGGATTTGGGCATTGATTCGATCACTTGGAAGATCTATCTTTATTCTCTCTGTTGATCTAGGAATGCATGTTGCAGAGAATGCTTTTGGCCGTGACGTCGAGTCGTTCTGGTCTGTTCCTTTGTCTTTGGCTATCGTCTGACCTGCAGCAGCTTTTCCATTGTTTCTTTTATCAGGATCTGAATGAGGGCCATCAGTTGGGTCAGGGCCTTGACCGACTGGAACTTCTGCATTTACTGACTTGTTAGGAGAGGGATCTGATGAGGGAGGGGGGGCAGAGCCCACCCCTCCGGACGACAGGACCATGGTGAGGAGATCAGGGGCGTTGCAGGCCAGAGAAGCCGAGGACACAAAGGAGAGGGACGGCAGGCTAGCAGAGGCAGCATCGATCGCTAACATTAAAGTATCTTAACAAGAGGATATTACCTTCATTCCTTAGGCTATGAATATCTTTCTCTAAGGTATTATAATGGCAATCCTTATCTACATTGTTTTTCTTATAAAAGGTATGGTTGATAGGTGAAAAATAACAAATTGTGATATAAATCATCTTAGCATTAATATCAAAGGTTTGTATCAAAATGGATCGATTGAGGAGTTCTATGTTATTAATCTTAGTGTGAGGAGAGATACTCTTTTTAATATAATAGATTATTCCTACAATTTCCCGATGAGAGGATTTCTTATTCTGAGTTGACCACAAAATGAATCCATCTATGTGAGGGACCTTGGGCTCATCATGCTCCCAAGTTTTAACTAAAAAAATAATATCAATTTACTCCATATCTGACTTAACATATGACCTTTACGTCAAGGGAAACCGCGAAATTTAATTTAATTCAATTTGTTATATTGTAATTTTGTTTTTATTAACTAGCCTAAATCCATCTTAATTTTGAATCTACCAAGGGAGGGGAGGGATAAAATTTATTTTCAATCTCAAAGAGGTTTGCATCTCAAGAGATTTGATCCCTCCCGACTCTTGATAGATCCAGAATTATGATGGATCTAGGTTGGTAGAATATATATATATATATATATATATATATATTACCTCTTTGGGCATATGGTATTGATAATCCATGGTATTGTATAAAGATTGTTTACTTTTCTTTCTTTCTTTTTAACTCAAAATTTTCAAATTGTTAATTTTATTAATTTTATATAAAATATAAATAGTAACCATATAGATTAAAATAATATTTGGTATAATGTAAAAATTTTATTATTAATAAAATTACAAACAAAATTTGTAGAGAGAAATCAAAATGTACATATCACATTCAAATAAATTTAAATAATAATTATTCATATTCTAAATAAAATTTTAAAACATATAATTAGAAATAGGAATATCTATATAGAGATGTGAAATATATATGTGTATGTGTGTGTGTGTGTGTTAAGATCCATTTTACCATATAAATCAAAATAATGATTCATATTAGTAACATTATATTTTTTTAAACTTCATATTTAAATTTAATTAATAAACATATAAAAACTATATATATATATATATATATATATGTTGAGATTAATGAAGAAATGTATTAATGGAGTGACGGTTCAACTGAACCTTAGATTAGGATTTCTAGGTTGTTGTTTCAACTTCCCTAATTGTGTGTAAATTATATATTTCTCATGTAATGATTGTAATTGCAAAGCGACAGAGACAGTCTCCAGGTGGTGTTCCACACCTATGAGCTATCCAGGTTCAATTCAATAAATTTATGTCAAAAAGAGGTATTTCACATATCTATATTGATATTACATAAAAAAGGATGTATACCTATATTTATGTATATAGATGTTAGCCTCACTCTCATAATAAAACAATTATAAATCCAAAATTATAATTAAATAAATCAAATCTTGAGAATTAAGAGTTAGTTCCTCAAACTAGGGAGTTTAGTTAGGATGAGAGATTCTCTCCAACTAGTTCTCCTAGATTAGTGTTTGGTTGAGAGATTTTCTCAATCATAGTGTCCAAGATAGACATACTATCTTGAGATAAACTTCCTCATGTATTTATATGTATCATAAACATTATTTTAATAATGTGAATGTGAGGAATGCTGTAAGGCTGAGGCCTTTTCCACCATGTCTGATTTTTGTATATTTCTGCTATTTATTTTATGAGTGTTTTATTAGTTTGTTAAATTTCTACATGTGGTATCAGAGCCAATAAATAGAAATATGAGAGCCTAGATCTAGATCTGGGAAACAAGTGGGGCTGAATTTTCTGTGTGGTTGATTTTGTTGGGAGAAGCGTGATGCACACCAGTTTGGCCACAAGGAGGAGATCCATTACATTGTTTGGCATTGAAATATGTTGACGGACCTAGGGTGGAAGAATTGTTGCAGTCTGTGTAGGAAAACGAGTTTTTTTTGTTGGGGTCTGAAAGCACCTTTGCTATCACCAAGTCAGAAAATTTGTTTAGTACCTATATGTATCCACCATTGTCGTGAGAAGAGAAGCTTGTGGATGTATACAATCACCATTTTGAATTTGCATAAATTTTACGAGCTAAGAGATTGATTTATTTTGTTGGGTCATGCGTGTCAAATGATATGCATTTCATATTGGTAGTATTAATACTCCGAAAGGTTCGATCTCATCATTTCCCTTTAACATCTTTTATTCTTTATTTCAGTAGCAGACACCAACCAAATCGAAATACCCTTAATACAGCTTAATTATCAGTCTCGTAATTTGGTGGTAATTTGTTTTCCCTTTTCTGCTTGATGGTTTAATTTCGATAAACGAAGCAGTCGTGTTTTTGGGCTGCTTTTAGACAGTTCTCATAGGGCGGTTTTTAAGATTTCCAGGGTTAGAAAACTAGTTTTCAACAAGAAATATGCCCACGATTTCAAGCCTTAAATCAAAAGTATACCTGGTTTCATCCAGTTTCTTTTTCAAAAATAGAAATTCCGTATTATTCTCTAGGTGAAGATTACAATATCAGGTTTCTTCTCTTCTAGACTATATCACAGCAACACTGATAAGTGAATTTTAAGGCCGAAGGTTTTCTTTATTGTTTCATAATGGATCTTTTATATTGCAGAGCTTCCAAGGCGTGAGTAAGCCGCAATCATGACAGTTTGACCATTTCCATGGCTAGAGTGTTTGTATAAGTTCTGTCGATAAGGCTTGCACCTATAGTCATAATCCAGGGACTAAAAGACAAGATGGATGATGCGTCTAGACCACTGTTACCAGCTGCTTGAATAACGAAAAAGTCTTCCCTCTGGGCGAATAGAAGTGAAATGTCAAATACATTAAGAAAAGTGACTGCGCCTTTTGGAGCGCATTTGGTCCGATAGACAATGACAGAATGTCTACCCCATCTTGAGTGGCTTGATCGATCGCTGCAACAACATCTACCACAGCTCCTACGTTGGGATATATGGCTTTGTACACAGCGATCCTAGCATGAGGTGCCATGCCACTGGATGTACCATAGTTGAATCCATTTGAAATAACTTGCACTCCTAAGTTTCCAGCCGCAGTTGAGGCTGTGTGGCTGAAAGTCCCATGCCAAAACAGCCAGCTTGATCCATCAAAATTTTTTATGCCTCAACTTCCTAGAAATACTAAAATTTGCGAGATTCAATCCAATAGCGAGACAGGGGAACAAATATTTGCCTTCCATGGCCGGTTGCATCAAAAGGAGAAAGAATATCTCTAGACGTATTGATTGGGACCTCATCCCTTGCACCAGCAGCAAAGTACCGGGCTGAGACAATCTTTCCACTACAAGATCCAACGGGAAAATAAGGACCAACGTCGCATTTTCCTGTGAAATATGGAAGCGGAGGATAAGACTCGTTGCGAAAGCTGGGATGAGTGGGATTGATTCCTGTATCCACAAATCCTATAATGATGTCCTCTCCAAAATTATATGTTCCCCCATTTGCAGCCCGTGGTCCTCCGGGCAGACCAAGATATTACAGGATACCCAACATTTTCAAAAAGCTCATCAATCTCAGATTCTACCTTCACACCTGATGAAGAACATCCCATCATATTTTTGTGCCCTAGACTCGATCCCAGGACATGCTGCGTGAAATCGCGATGAACACCAGTTTGATGCGGTTTGATCTCTGAACCTGGAGATAAGGTATATTTTTTTTGTCATTTTTTATTGGGAGAGATGTGTTGCTGAAAGCATAGGATTTTGTTTTAGTAGCATGAGGATCGCATGGATATTTCAACTGGACTAGTTGTTGGGCATATGCAATGAATGGGAGGATGCCCATGGTGAGGATTAGCGATATTATGGTAAATGGACTATAAGACTTCATAGTTAATTTGGGCGTTCGATGCTGAGTAGCTTGTTGGTGCTCTTAATGGAGTTTAAGAAGGTGATTTTTTAGTGGAGAGGTAGTATATTTGAAGTCATAAGTTAATTTTTGTATGTTGAGTGATAAGTGAAAAGTCATTATAGTAATTCAAAGTAATATTTTACTTTGAGAGCGCTTGAGTCAGTGCAGGCAATTTTTGTTTAGACAATTTGCTTCCAAAGTTTGCAAGTGTGACATTCTCATTGAGAAGTTTCCATGACAAAGTTGTGACATTGAAGAAATATGTACTCCAGTAATTAATAAAACCATATTTTTGTGGTGTTTGTGTCCTAGATCTGCCCGAAATTGAATAAGGGGATCTTAGGTACACCGTGTGTAATGAATGCGTGTGCATGACTTCTGTTCAGATTATCAAAATGCTTTCTTTGTATTATACTTAAACAAGTACATGCACATAAGTAAGCTTAAGTATAAGAACGCTTAATCAAGCTCCTGTAATCAAGCTTAAGTATCACATCATCAACTTGATAAGATGATCTTCCAAGCAAGCACATTTCACATCATGTGATTAAAGCAATCAAGTTAAGGATGCTACAAAAGCAAGCATTTCAAGCCAAGACGACATCAAAATCATCAACACTTTTTGTATCACTTGCAGATAAACATTTTTTAACTGAATTGTACAGGTTCATTCTCGGTTGTAACAAACACCCTAATTTGAATTGTTAAGGTGAATACATTAAGTCAAGTAAGTCTTCAACTGAGTCATCAATATTGAACTTTTCATTTGTCTCTTGGGTGCATTTTCGACAGTGTTCGACACCCTTCCTTTTTTAAAATCAACACATTCAGTGAGTACATTCAAGAAAGCAAAAAGTGTCAATAATCAATCAAGCAAGTTCAAGCAAGCCATCTAGCAAACAATCATCATCAAACGAGTGTGAATTCTAGTATTCTATTCTTCAAGTGAGCATCAAATCAAGCCAGTGTTTAACACAAGTGCAATAAGCAATAAATCAAGGGAGCCTGTCATTCAAACAACAAAGCAAGCAAGCATGTCATTCAAACAACAAAGCAAGTGAGCATGTCATTCAAACAACCAAGCAAGAAAGTGTGTCAAAATCAAGTGCGAAAGTTCAAAGCATGACATCTACAACAAACGAGCTAGTGTGAAGTTGATTGAAGAATTCACAAAGTGTCAGTGAAGCATTCAAGCAAAGCAATCATCATTAAGCAAGCATGAAATCAAGAGTTCAAGAAACCAAGTTACAAAACTCTAGCAAGAGTTTAAAGCATCAGCAAAAAGCAACAGTACAAGCAAGCCCGAATTCAAAGTGAGCAAGCTAACATGGCGACACACATTCAACTGTCCCAAATTCTTAACAATTTGATTTTATCATCAGCTGGTGACATGTTGAACATCAGCAAAACAAATCTTGTTGATATCCAAGTGCATCTTCAACATGCACATGAAATGATTAAGTTCCTTCAACTAGAGTCGCAACTACAAATCATTGGGTTGCTAGAGAAGAGTGATGATTCCAAGTCATTGATCCAACCAACTTCAAGTGTCGAAGTGGTCCTTGATCTAGTTTAACTTGCTTCCAAACCAATCATCAAGCCATGGGAAGAAATCCAAAGTAACAGAAATAAAAAAGGCTTAGGATATGTCAAAGATGACGCCAACTTGCATATCCCAGATTATTCAAGGCCCATTAAGTTTGTCAGTGCAGGGTTTCTTGCACAAATCACATCAGCTAGTTCTGAGAAAGTTGAAGACAAACAAAAATACACAAAAACTGAAGGTGTAGACAAACAGACATGCACACACACTGAAGTTGCAGTCAAACCAAAATGCCTTCATTGTCAAAGAACCAGTCATCTGGAAGATCAGTGTTTTGATCTCCATCCTTGTCACCATTGTGGCAAGTCAAATCATTCATCAACACAATGTAGCAAACAACAACAATCAACCAGATTGAAGATAAATTATTCATGGATTGATCCCTGGGAATGGTCATCCATGGTCAGAAGATTGTATAAGTTTTACAATCGAATTCACTCACACATATTGCAGCCAATAGTAAAAATGAAGATGGTACTCTCGTGCAATTGAACGAGGGAGTACACCAGTGAAACACTCCTACACTTGAAGGGGGGGGGGGGGGGTTTAGAAATAATTTGAAGAAGATTGTCTCTCCTTTCAGCCGAAAAAGGGGGGAAAATGTCAATGAAATTGACAGTGGTTGTCAGACTGAAAGTCTCGAAAACATCAACGAAGCAGCCAGTGGGCATTTTCGTCAGCGAGTGAGCTTTGACAAATTCGCGAGTGGGTGATCGACAAATTCGCCAGTGGGCGATCGACAGCAAAGTCAGTAGTGAGTAGTTTTCAAACACAAAAAAAGAAACAATGATTTGTTTCTCAACTTCATCAGCTAGTGGGCGATCATCATCAACAGATTCACCAATGGGCGTTCATCAACTTCTGTTAGTGGACAAACAAATACGCCAGTGGGCGTTCATCAAATTTTTTCAGTGGACATAGGATGCTGATTTCAAGCAAAGGACAGTTGGATCCTTTTACAGCTTGGCATGTGATGGACTTGTCAAGAGACATTCAGAGATGAATCAGACATGCAGCTGATTCATGTTCTCTTCAGATTTGAGTTTTTCAGCATCCAACTTTGGCAGTTTTTCAGGCAAATGTTTTTTGAGGATCAACTTGAGAACTTGGAAGAGGGTTCCTTGTTCTTATTTTGGATTTATCATTGAGGGGGGAATGTTAGCCTCACTCTCATAATAAAACAATTATAAATCCAAAATTATAATTAAATAAATCAAATCTTGAGAATTAGGACTTAGTTCCTCAAACTAGGGAGTTTAGTTAGGATGAGAGATTCTCTCCAATTAGTTCTCCTATATTAGTTTTTGGTTGAGGGATTTGCTCAACCATAGTGTCCAAGATAGATGTATTATCTTCAGCCAAAGTTCCTCATATATTTATATGTATCATAAACATTATTTTAATAATGTGAATGTGAGGAATGATGTAAGGCTGAGGCCTTTTCTGCCATGTCTAATTTTTGTATATTTCTGCTATTTATTTTATGAGTGTTTTATTATTAGTTTGTTAAAATTCTTTAATAGAGATGTGAAATTTATATAAATATAAATAATATTATTATGAATCAACATAGATCTACCTTAATACACCATAATCCATCTTAATATCTACCAAGCTTGGAGAGGAATTGAATCTCTCTAGGTGCTTGGTAGATCCATAATTAAGATGTATCTATGCTTGTTATAAATCAAGTGTTTATACACTATCATTTTCAGATATATATATATATATATATATATATATAAACGAGTCGTTTGAACACTTATTGCACGGAGAGCCCTCAATTGAGTATGAGGGTGACAACTTAATTGAGTATGAGGGAGATGTTGTCACATAACATTATATTTAAAAATAATAAAACAATACTTACATAAAAAAATTACAAAATAGTAATAACAAAGAAATTTACTATTTGTCATCTTGGTAGATACAAAGTTGAAATGGATCTATTAAAAAATACTATAAAATTAACAAAACAATACATACATTAACAAATTACAAAATAGTAATAACAAGGAAATTTACTATTTGTCATCTTGGTAGATTCAAAGTTAAAATGGATCTATTAAAGTATACTTTTCAATAGGAGGGAGATATGTAATTTTTTTACTTTTAAATATGAGGGAAATATGTAATTTCTTCACTACTTAATCTGGAGTTTGACAAATCACATGTAAAAATAATATTATTTATATATTAATAATGTGTAATTCATTTTATACATGTAATATTTAAAACAAAAATATATTAATATAAAAAATGTATTTTAGTGTGGATTATAATAAAAATATTTCAATGTGCATATTAAATATCGTAATTTTGTATCAACTTTATATAAAGAAAAATAAAATTATTAAAATTATTTTTTTCTTATATTTTTACTTCCCGTTGTATAATTTATTTCATTCTTATTGTGGAGTTGAAATATAACATTTAGACAATATTAATTACAAAAAAAATTGTGGGTTATAAATAAATAATTCAATATGCATATAGAAGAAAAGTTTTAACATCGGATATATAGAGAGAAAGAAAGAGCTATGGAGTTCTTATTCCATTAATAGGTGTTTTCTAATTAGGTAAGAGGGAGATTTGTAATTCTTTCAATGCTTAAGAGGAATTTGATATGTAACACTTTAAAAAATATTAATTACAAAAATAATTCAATATATCAGATACACATACATGTAACATTTTAAAATATATTAATAACAAAAATAATTCAATGTGTGTATTTATAGAGAGAGGGATTATATTCTATGATATATGTTTTCTACTTTTGAATATGAGGGGACATGTATTAACATTTAAATTTGGAGAATGTTAATCGTAAATAACATATCTCAATAGTTTCGAGGGTTAGCTCATTTGGTCAAGTTCTGTCGTTAAAGCACCTTTGTTATTGCGAGGCGTTCAATTCTCTCGACACTCTTGGGGTTAGGATCTGTGTTTGAGCATACAGGAAGTGATCATTCCGAGTAGATCTACATGGTATAATTATTCCCTAGACATAGTTTTCACTGATCTCAGGGGACCGTGAACCACATAGAAAAAAAAAACATATCTTAATGTCAACTATATATGTATCATATAAAACAAGTGAAAATAAATCATTTGAGGGTTGGAAATGAACCAACCCTTCACAATGGGGTTCCAATATCACCCTACCTCGTCCCCACCTGGTTGAGGCATCACCATAGCCCATCGTCGTATCCGTGGGTCTCTCGCAACCCTCGTGGCACTGCTATTATAGGACAAAACCAACCTAGTCGTAGATATGGCCCCCCTAGAGTCTTTGAATGATGACAACATGGAAACCAAACACTGGGTGAGGGGTGGCCGAACCAGAGAGGTGCACATTCATCGCTAAAATAACTCACTTAGCTAAAGCCAAGATGGTCTCCACAACATCCCCGATCGATAACATTGGACCTGCAGTGGCCTGCTGCCCACGCATGAAGATCCACCCAACCAGAAGGAAGTGACATCCTTAGTACCTCTCAACGAGGAACCAATATTGTAACAAAATAAACATCCATTGTAGCAATGAATGCCAAATATTTACCCCGAATCCTAAACTCTCGATCTAAATCCCACTACCGTATCAGAAAATGTTGGAAATCATTTTGCGACTTGAGTAAGAAGTTCTAAATATACTTCAGCAACCCCCATCTTGATAGCGTAGTGCTCACCTAAGCATCGCCAACAATTGCTATCTGGATGGACTCCCAATCACACTCCCTCCACATCATCTCCATCCTACGAAAAAGGATGAAGAAAAGAAAAAATTAGCCTCACATACTAAAAAAATAGCTCTTTTTAAGCTTGTACACATGTTTCCATAATAGACACACAGTCACGCATTTGTTTATCCAATAGATGTGTGATTGAGTGCATACTTAAGCCATCCAAATGTGTAGTAAACACATTTTTTAGACTTTAAGGGGGGGGGGGACAATGGCCCAACGACCAAGCATTTTTTCTCTGCACAGACATGCACATCGCGAGGTTGTTTCATGGACAGTCAAACTACCTGTGTGTCTATAACCACAAAAACCACGTGGTTATCAAGCTAAAGACCCTACGGTTTTTTTACCCATAGCTGCACACCATGTGTGATTGTATTCACTAAACCCACGAGGATTTCAAGACTATTTTTTTCCCCCGTGGGGACCGCATGATTGTCTCACAGTCCCCTCGCATGGTCTTTCATTTTACCCTAAAAATAGGCCCATATAGGCCACCATGTACGGCTTACCTCCCCTAACCTACCAAAATTACAAACCTCGGGTTACCTGTCTATCCCCGTGCATGTCCCAGGTCCACAGGTTGACTGCAATGGAAGAAAAAGCTTCTAGATCTACTTTGCACACCAAATCAACAAGTACAAATCAGATGGCATATGGCCCACTTTTCCATATATATCACCCTCTTTGTCATCTTCCAAAGCCCAGTACAGGAGCTCAAGGCCTCCATTCTATGAATCGTTAGAGACATAAGGATCATGACCACTTTATCTTCATCACAGTACCCACCGTTCCATTTCGACCTTAGACTCATTTTTGGGCATGTCTCATGCTCAGAGTACCCCTTCATGTGCACCTTACCATGTTCTTTGACTCATCTTGCTTCACAGATTTCAACTTAAATATGTTTTCATCAAGATGTTTCCACTTGGCGTATTGGTTGTTTACATTGCAGGTACACCAACAACTTCCTGTCATAATCATTCCCCTGGTGGTCATCGACAGTGAAGGTATCATTCTCCACCCAGCATGATAGGCTTATGTTGTGGTGAAATCACAACACCCGCATTTTTCATTTATTATTTCATAAGAATAATGGGGACCCTTTTCGTAAATTTTGGCTAAATATCCTTTTAATATTTTTCATTTGGTTAAGTGTCCGACAAATTTTCCATATTTTCATTTTCTTTGGATTTCCCTTCTGATTTCTTCATTGCATTCTATTTTTCACTATCTTTCCATTGGTTCTCGTTTAATCTCATTTGAATGCACAATTTGCAAATTGTGTTTATTCGAAGTGCGGTAATCTTGATCGTCGTGGCTTAAAAATGTACAAAATGTATATTATTTTAATTTTTGTAAATTAATTGTAAATATTGATTTTAAAATTATTTTTACGAATTAATTCATTTTTTGCTAATAGTCTTACAAAATTGTCGCAGCCAAATTGTAGAACAATTAAAATTATGTGTTTTTGGGATCTCGGAAGTCTATTCCAAATCTCAATTTCAAAAATTTAGAGGATTTGAAATCCCAAAATTACAAGTGGTTGTAGTTTTTTCAATGTCAAGACTTTTAATATCAAGTGGTTGCAGCCCTCCTCTCCTTCCTTACCTTGCTCACCTTTCCCCACATCATTTCAGGACTTTCAAACATCGAAACTTTATTTTCATTCTCTTCTAAAACTCCTTCCTTTGAAATACACTTATGAAATCCCTCCTTCCCTCATACCTCAGAACTTTTGTTCTTCGTAACTCATTTAAAAAAAAAACAAAACCTCTGAAATGAGGTCTTCGATGCCTTGATGGCTAGTAGTCCTAATATTGTTAAACCTCTGATAGCTTATAAGCATGATTGTTTATTAACATAGAGTTTGAGTTATCCCAAGTCCGCCATCACAACCTCAAGATATTATGGCATTGGAACTCTTTTTAAAAACCTCTTAAAGTTTCATTGTCCCCAATGCTCGATGGCATTCAACTTCGATGGGTCAAACATTGTTATTATACAAGGATGGGTCAAACATTTTTATATAAGGTTTGATGTAGTGTATCATATTAGTTTTTGTTTTGTTATATGTTAAGTTTTAGTTTAATTTAATATTTTAAATATTTTAATATTGTCATTAATAATAATGATAATGATAATAATATCAATAATAATAATAATGAAAAATATAATAATAATAACAATAACAATATTAATAATAATAATAAGGTATTCAGTCTTTCAAGTTTTTCCTTTTCCCCCTTCCGTTTATAGTCTTCTTGAAAAGGGATTAAATTTTGCCCTTGCTCCTAGGAAAATCCCTGTGGAAGATATTATGTGTGACGTGGAGTTTTGGATTAGGGGATTACCTGGTAATATTAAGGACACAATAAGGCAAGATTACGTTGTCGTCCTCAGGAAGGAAAAGCCCCCTAGGAACAATATTAGCAAGGATGAATTTGATGCCTTCAAATCCTTGAACCAGAACAAGGACATCGTTGTTCTTAAAGCCGACAAAGGTGGGGCTGCTATTATCCTTGACAAAGAGGATTTTCGAAGGAAGATGTTGGATCACCTGTGTAATAGTGGAAGCTACAAAGATATTAATAAGAATCCCCTGAAAAGGATCTCCAGAACAATCTCTCCAGCTATAAAGTCTAGTAACACTGTGGGTACCTTTTGCCACAAGCTTATTGAGAGTAGCCCTATCACTCTGAAGATTTATGGGCTTCTAAAGATCGACAAGGAAGGGGCCCTGCTGAGACCCATTGTCAACACCATAGAAGGGCCAACCTACCTCATAGCCAAATACCTAGCCTTGAAGCTTAAACCCCTTGTTGGCCTTACAGAGTCATTCGTCAAAGACTCTTCTTCATTTGTAAATGAGTTAAAGGGCATAAAGTTTGATCATGGGGACAATCTTGTTAGTTTCGATGTGGTCTCCCTTTACACTAGCATCCCTATTAAGGAGGCCATTGAGGTCATCAATTGCCTCACTGATCTCAATACCACTAGATTAGTAGAGATTTGTCTTACCTCTATTTTTTTCTCCTTTGAAGGGGAATTCTATGACTATACATGCGGGGTTTCCATGGGCTGCCCCCTGTCCCTGGTTGTTGCTAATATTTTTATGGAAGACTTTGAAGCCAAGGCTTTGGTCTCATCTCGTTTCTAGCCTAAGCTATGGAAAAGATTTGTAGATGACACTTGTGTTATCTGGTCTCATGGCCAAGAAAAGTTAGATCGGTTTTTCCAACATCTCAACCATCAATCTTCATCCATAAAGTTTGCTATGCAGCAGGAAGTTGATGGGTGCCTGTCTTTTCTTGATGTTCTCATTTCGAAGAAGGATGACGGTTCTTTCTCCCACCAGGTGTTTCGAAAGAAAACTCATACTGAGCAGTATCTTCATGCCAAGTCTCATCATTTCCTTGGAAAAAAGTTTGGTGTTCTCAACATGCTAGCTAATTGTGCACTGAGAATCTCTAATGAAAACAACCTTTATAAAGAGAAAGCTCATCTCCTGAATGTTTTTGTTAATAATGGATATAGTAGGCGCCAAGGTTTTGAAGCTTTCCTTAAAGCTAGCAGAGGTCCCAAGGTTAAGAAAGACCCTAGAGATCGAATCTCAGGGGTGCATCTTCCTTTCATCCAAGGGACCACTGACAAGATTGCAGAATCCTTAGGAAGTATAATGTTCCCTTAACCTTTAGACCCCTTAACACCATTTGTAGCTCCCTAAGATTTGTAAAAGACCCAGTTGAACCCAAGGATATGAAAGGTGGCTATGTTATTCCATGTTCTTATGGGAGCCCCTATGTTGGTGAAATTGGGCGCTCTATTAATCAGAGGATTCATGAGCCCATAGCCGACATCAATCATGGGAGGACCCAGTCTTCAGCCTTGGCAGAACACCCGGAGAAAACTAAGCATCATATATGCATTGAGGAGGCCCAAGTTATTGCTAAGATTACTCCTTTTCATCACCATAAGTTTAGGGAGGCCATTGAAATTGAAAGGAGGTTGAGTAATCTTAACAGGGATGACAACTGGAAGATTAGTAGTTGTTGGATCCCTGCCCTTTCCTCTTAGCCCCCCACCCCCCTTTTTTACCCTTCTTCGTTCCTTTCACTTTACTATTTCTTTTCTGATTTTATTCCCTCGACTCATGGATTGTTTTAATTTCCTTTGTGCTCCCTTTATTTGTTGTTTTTCCTTTTTTGGTATTTATTACCTTTATTTATTCATTATTTTTATTAATATTTTTATTATGATTTAATTTTAATCCTAATTTATCCCATAATATTTCCTATAATAGTATTAATATAAGTTTATATATGTTTTATTTAGTTTTAAATAAAAAGAGGATTATAAAATTTCCCTTAATAATTATTTATTAGGTTTAATTTTTTAGTTTAGGTAAATAAAATTTTACTAATATATATATTTTAAGTTTTATTTAGTTTTTACTAAACATGATAAATAGGTTTATATATAAACATAGCTGAAATAATTTTTATATGTATCTAATTTATCCCATAATATATTTAATTACATCTATATTTAATTGAAAATAAATAAATTTAATAAACAAATTAACTAACTAATTAATTAATTAATAAACTTTCACCTAACTCTTGGTCTAGTCAAATGTAGTTGGGGTCCAATCAATTGTAGCCGTTTCTTTCTAGCCATTTGAATGATCGGTCTCTCTATTTAACTTGTTGCCATGCTCTGATTCTTCATCTTGTCCTGACGATGAACCACACTTGCTGATTCGAAACGCGTCAACAAATGAATTTTTATGTCATTATGGCCAAAAACATGTCTCAAAAGCTTGATATGGATCACAGAAGCCTTAATTCAATAATTGAATATAATAATTTAGTATTCTTTAATTCTAATTTAATTTAATTCAATTTTTTATTTAACTTTTATATATAGTTTAATTGATTTCTAAATTAATTAATTTTAATGAAATAATTATAATTAATTAGATATTTTTATTATTTAATTTAGGATTAGATTATTTTATTAAATTTACTGAATTTTAGCTTAGGCATGCATTTTTCCATAATTTTGGTAATTTTGAGATTTCAACTTTGGAGGTTTATAAGTTGAGTTTTACTTGGTCAAATGAGGCCCAGTATGACTCATTAGAAATATAAAATCATGAAGAATATTTATGAAGTAGTTGCATGACCGGATTTGGTCATTAACTGAGTTAAAAAATTAACATAAAATTAATCAGCAAATTTGCAATCAAAACTAATTTTTTGAGTTTAATTTTTGCATTTTCATTTGTCTAAAGCCTCTGTTGATTGCAAATCCATTTGATTTTGTCCTCTTTGACCAACAAGATATTTAAAAGGATCAATGGGAAGCTTTGATTCATTTTTATTTATTTAATTAATTAAATTTTGATTGGAGAATTTTGTTTTCCCAAATTTTGTATTTCTGATTTTTATTTATATTTTAATTTATTTTTTATTGGTTTTTTGTAGGAGAGAAGTTAGAGAGATGAGGAAGAAAAGACTTGGAACAATGGAATTGCACCAGAAAGAGAGAAAGAAGAATTTTAGCCAATTAAAATTTGTTGGAGCAAATTTATTCTCCAACAATGCTCTCATTTTAGTTTTCTTTTGTAATTATAAATAGGGCTTTGGTAGAATTGACATGGGCGTTCCATATCTTAAACTTGGGAAGGAAATTCTCTGCAAAGATAGGGATTTTTGCACTACTATAGGGAGCATTTTTTTTGTAGAAAAATAGCTAGTTTGGACCAGAGTTATGAAGATTAAAAGAGATGTATTTCAACTCTGAAAATTTCATGCTATTTCTTAGAATTTCATGTACTCAAAGGCTTTGACCAGATCTTTAATTCTTGTACACTATTATCGGAGATAGAGGTTGATTGATGGCCTGCATTTAATAAAGTTGATGTAATTCCTGATCAAGATAAGTATATGTTTTTGAATTTTTGCACTATTGTAAATTCATTTAATATATACTTGTTTAAATCATTCGAAAGCTATCTTTTAATCATGGATCTAATTGCTATCAAGTTAAATAATGAATTCGAATAGATAAACAAGACATACTTGTTAACTATTTAGCAAATTCATGTCAAGTTTATTTTGGTTTTAATAATGATTGCTCTATGAGAACTATTTGCTTAATGCATTCATATCTGTTTTAGTTTGAATTCATTTTATTTGAATTTGGATGTATGTGCACCAAAGAACTAATGATTATTCATTAGATAGTTGAATACATATACTTGCTTGAACTAGTAATAAGTCTTGGAACTATTTCCCCTGCTATTTGACTTCATTTTTATTCCAAATTCAAAGCTTGTCTAAATCCCCTTTTACCTTGCTCTTGGTTGTGAGGGGGACTAATCCTTTTTCAATCGAGATAGATTTAGGATTTATTTTATGTTACTTAGAGTAGATCTTCATTTAGTTCTAATTAACACATTCTAGAAGTCCTCTTACACAAGGGAAAACTTTAGAGTGACTTGGCTAAGCCATTAATTCATTTTAAGGGTCACTTTCTTGCAAGAGCTCTGCAAGAGGGCAGATCTGATGTCTCTTTTATATTTGCAATTAATAGACATACTATAAGACAACAGAGAGAGAGGGGGTAACTGGACGAAATTGAACCAATTAAACCCATCGTTCCAAATGGAAAAGAAGTTGATTTAAGGTCTTGACTGGTGGTCTCCTTTACATGTTGATAAGGTCATTTTTTACCATCAACATTTTTCACGCTAGAAGGAGGGCCACAGTAAATTGTTTCTTTGAAAATTTTGTGTTTGGATATTTTATCTTGTTACTATGGCTCCGCTTAAATACCTCCTTGGAGTTGTTTTATTGGAACTCAACCAAATACTACTCTGATAAAGGCAATCCAAACCTTGTCTAAGGTAAAGTATGGTACATCATCTGCTTTTAATCATCTTCTTCAATTTATTTTAAGTTGCAATAATTTCAATATTGATGAAGATATTGTTTGCGGGATATTTACTCTTACTTTGACAAGAAAATCCAAATATTGGTGCTTATCTCTTCTAGTTTCCTTTGTACATAGCAGGGATGAGTTTTCGAAGATTTTCCTTCATGCATTTTAGGAATATTTTTAAGAAAAGGTGTGTGATCAATTAGAAGAATTGTGTAGGATGGAAGTTGGGTCTTTAGATGATTTTTACATTAGATTTAAATTAACTTCAATGCAATTTCAGTCCAAAGATTTGTCACCACAATTCTAATTAATTGGATGGTTCGAACATTTAGTGTCTTTAACCTATTATAATTATGAAGAACCAGAAAGCATATCCATTGTTTATAATGCTTCAATTGCTTAGAATGACAATGTCGATCCTCCACAAATTGAAATTGTAAATACTACTCATCAATCTCAATCAGAAATTTTGGTTGTTACTCAATTAAATGATGTTGATTTCAAATATGTTCTGAATTTAAATAATGTTGTTATATCTGATGAATTGGAAAATCAACAAGATGCATAGTTCACTAGTAGTAATCGACATCAAGTAATTCAACAACAATTAAATCAGCAACAAGCAGATCAGCTAAAGAATGTTAGCAACTTACAAATTGTTGCAACTAATTTAGAATCTTCTTCTGCTGGTAATAAATCCAAAACTTCAGAACAACCTACCACCAATAATTTGCAGATCAGTCAAACCTCTGGTAAATCTGATTTTTTTCAAGACATTGATCAACAATCTGAATTCTGCAATGGAACAAATGTGGAAGAGTCTATTTTGGAAAATGAGCAATCATCTATACATAGAGAAACCTTCAGGTATATATCTTCAACTTCTTATTTTTGTCTCTATCCTGATATTTTTAGAAACAATAATATAATTCATAATCAATCAACAACCCCTTTGAACACAAATTTAATTTCAGGAAACAAAGGAATTGTCATTAATGATGAATTATTGTTTACTTCTGATATGGGTAAAGAAAATTCAATCAATAATATTTTCAATTATCCTGAAGATTCTCTCAATTTGGAATTTAATTACTCGCGTGGTTCTGATGTACTTTATTCGAAGGAAAAGAACACTAATGAAGTCTTTTATAATGAAGAATTAAAGACTGAAAAGGTTGAGCCTATTTTCTCTTTAGAAACGGTTTTGTCTAACTCTCATATTCTTAATTCTTTAAGAAAATCTATTTTTGAAGATGAAAAGAACACTAATCAAGAAATAATTTCAGTATATTCTTAATCATTCAGTCATCATAGTGATTTCAGTGGTCATCACTCCATTCCAATTTCTGATTCATGTTATGATGAGATATCCTTTTTAAACCATAATCTTGAAAATTTATCATCTCCACAAGTGAATGCAAACAATGATTTTAACTTCATAATTTTTGTTGAGACTTGTGGGAAGGAAAATTTTGCAAATGAATCCCAGCCGTGTTGTACCATTATTTGTAGCATTAATGTAAATTTTAATTTTCTTTGTTTTCATTTTCCCCAATTTGAGCTTGCTTTTCTTTCAAATTTCATTTTTAAATTTTTGAACACATTGTACTGTCACTTTGAGCATTCAAACTCTCGGCACTTACCAAAAGCATTAGTAATCTTGTATGAAAATCAATTCCATAATTTCAAACATGAACATTGGCTACTTCTTATTTTGAAATTTTATTTGATGATCATGTTTGGACATTTCATGTATGATTTTCAAATAAGTTTATTGAAAATTTTGGCACTTGAGAGTGCATCATTACAATTTGGCTAACAATGTAACACTTTTAAAAGTATTCTAAATGTCCACTCATATCTAGAAGTTCTAGTTCTAGAGAAGAATTCCAACTTCGTTAGTTTTTAGCACGTTGCCATATTTAAAGGTTTACCATTAGATCCTGTCCTGATGTTTCCTCTTCCTTTGAACATCTTCCAATTATTCACTGAAATATACCCTGATTTTCATGATCCTTGTTGTAAGTTATTTTTACTCTTAGAATAGTTGCAAGTTCCTTTTTATTGTAAAAAAGAGGGAAAATAGAAAAATGAAAATGAAAAAAGAAATGAAAAATAAAAATAAAAATAAAGAAATGAAAAATCAAAAAAATCAAAGAGAAAAATAATGAAAGAAATAAAGAAAAAAGAAAAATATATTGTTATTTCTGAAAATAAGCATACACATTTAAATGTCGCTATATTGTATAATTTTATTTGGCAATTACGTATTTTTCAAAATAAATATTGAAAAATAAAAGTTTGATGTGGCTTCCACCAAGGACATATTTCGTATGAAGTTTCTGACGATTAAGATGGTGTGCGCTAAGATCAATGGTAACTAATGAATTGCAGGACCCACCGCATTCCCGACAGTTAATGGGGGGTCCGCAAAGCGGTTTCCTTAATCCCGCTTTTGTAAACGTGTCAATCTCAAATGAATTACGGGACCCCCTCCGCTTGAAACCATTTACCACTATACCCCCCACACCCCCTGGCAAACCACTTATACTCCTCCGCCATTACCTCTGCCATTCTTACCTTCCGCCATCCTTCCACCATTTTTAGTTCCAGTTACTTCTCTCGCTAAATTAGCAAAGTGACCATTGTCACATTTATAGCTCCCACCAATGTTCAACTCATTTAATTCCCCGTGCCAATAACACTTAATTCAAAAGAAAACCATTATGAAAAAAATTCATAAAAATATAACCCTACCAAAAAAAATCATTTTACCTCCTACTTGCAACCAGAATTTCTAGAACATCATCTGAGCAAATTCCAGTGACCAACAGCTACCAATCATCGCTACTCTCGGGTATATTCTCAATTATCCTCAATAATTTTTATTTTTCCCAAATGGCCAACCATAAAGGAAAATCTAAAGTAGCTGTAGAGAATACCCTTCTACCTCTTGTGATTAATTTAGATTAATTACCTCTTGTTAATACCCACTTCAATATTACTAAAACCAATTGTGAATTCGACTTATACAAGCTTCACAATTGGGCATTCCAAAAGTATGAGGACACCAGTGATGAATTCTCTTTCTGGGAATCTTTACTTCCTCAATTTGTTTCCCTCAAACACATCATTTCCCAGAATTTATCACCTGGTGTGGAACTTGATACCTTCCAATTCAAAGAGCTATAGTTGCTCAAAATAATGAAATCCTTTTCTCCATAACTTCTGAATCGATTTGTCAAGCCTTGTAACTAAAACCTCAAGATTGTCTTCACCTTTTTTCTACTGATGCCCTTATGGATATTTACCAAAAGCTTTCTTTATCACAAAGAGCTCATATATTTGAGTCATTCTTACTAGAGAATTCTGAGTTAGTTACGACAAACCCACCTTATCCCTCTACAATGTTTCCTGAGATGTCTAGGCAGGTTATTTCAATGGTTTCTTGTCTATTAGGATATCCAAATGATCAGTGGGTTGATGACGTTATCTTAGGGTTCTTATCAGTCTTCTCATCTACTAAAAAATCCTCGATTATGTTCAATTACAGTCATTTTTTGTTAATTTGTGATCTATTCCTAAAGTTCAGTGTTGAAGGATCATTCAAGAACCATTCGATTTTGATTTACTTGTTTTTATATCATCAGTCAGAAAGGTTCAAGTTTCCTCTACAGAAATTGGATGCGGAAGACATTCAGTGATTAATTGGACTTCATTAGTCAAGAGAAAATCTAAATATTTCTCTTTTAGTGACTTTGTTAATCAATTTTCGTATATGGAATTTTGTTTGTTAAACAATGATGCAGTTCTCAGGGTTTCCACAGAAATTAAAAGGATTCTACACTTGAGAGAGCAGTCTAAAGTTGGAGATTGGTATTTATACTAGAATTTTATAAAGATTAAAATCTATGGTTGCGAGCTTCCACATTACAAACTACAAATGTTCCTTCCCGTGAGAATTTTTGCATTAGAATATATCATATAGATGACGAACATGAATGATATTCATTCTCTTTCCAAGAAGCAAAAGGCTCATTTTAAATTAAAGGCACATGTTTGCCCATTCATAGTCAACACTATAGCTCCATAAAAATAAGTTAATGATTTGTTAAGTCAAATGAAATTTAGATTGAGCCTCAGTTGGTCATATGATCCATTTGGAGTAATTTCATCAATAAGAATTGGATAGATGTCTACACCATATGTGCACATTGAAAATCCTGAAATTGAGCAGTATGCTAACAAAAAAGAATGGGAAGAGAACACACTACAAGAGTTTGAAGAACAAATTTCTATTCAAACAACATTGGAAACTCCTAAACTTAAAGAAAAGGAATTGAAAAGACCAAGAGAAATCATTTCCCTAGCAAGATCAGAGCTTTGGAAAGAAGCATTCAAAGTGTTTAAGAGAAGAAAGTCTATAAATGTTGAAGAGGACTCATCATAAGTCCAAACTTCTGAAGAGCCTACCACAATCATACTTTTAGGAGAGCTTGTGTTCTCATTACAACAAACAAAAGAAACCATTATGGATTCCCCTTCTTCTCCTTCTTCTTCAGGACAACAGAGTATTTTTGCAAAATTCTTAGAGATGAATAAGAAAAATGAGGCATTAAAAAATTCAACATATGCATAGTTTTGGAAACAATCTTCCATAACTCATACCAAGGTACTAGTTGCCTTAGATAGTGAAAGAGGATAGTTCCAACTAGCATTTCTGTAACCAAAGGTCCCTGTGCTTAAGAGCGTTGATGATTATAATACGCTTAGTTGTATTTTCATTTGATACTAAATAGATATATCCTATCGATTAAATTTATCTCCATAAACAAGAAGGAGAAATGATCTATACATCATTGAATAGTCCTTTCATGGCAACATATAAGCTAGAGGCATCTCTAAACAACATTCACTCTCAGGTGAAGCTAGAAAATATGTATTCTCTAGCTAAAGATACCAAGATCAAGGGGCCAGAAGATATAATTTTAAAGTTAGGATTGAATCCTTTAGAACAGGAAGGCATCTCATCGAGGCTAGGGACAAAGGAAGAATGGTGATGTAGACCGTTCCATGGAACTTCCTCCAGAGACATGAGCCTCCATGATACTCTCGTCAGTGGGGAATGTCTTGTTTAAGGGATCTGGAGAATCCCAAGAACCAAACCAAGGAGATAGCACGTAAGTGTCCAGGTTCATACTAAGAATAGTATGACTTTTTGGAAATAATACTGAGAGGGGGGTGAATTAGTATTATCATATCTAAAATTTTGTTTCCCAAACATATTTATATACGCTACTTCAGTGAAGTGAACTAGCATGTACACGTGACTGTACTTAAAGAAACCAATGTATATGCAGAGATCTTTTGATTTAGATAATTTATCATGTATTGAGCTTAAACTAGTATATCAGATATTTATTAGATAGTGCAGTAAAAGCAGAATAAAGAATCACACATAAGCAACACACATGAACACCAAGATATAAGGTGGAAATCCAATGTGGGTAAAAACCACCTACTGTTGTCATCTCTGTCTTCTTTTAATAATATGAAAATCTGTTTATAATCTTGTATTGGTGCAAACTCATACTAGTACGCAGGCACCCACCTGCAGAAGGCTACAACCTTCTCTCGTTCTCCAACTACTACTGGAAGGGAGCTACAACCCCCTAGATCTTGTACTAGCCAATAAGCTTACTAGTACGTAGGTGTCAGCCTACATAAAACTCTACTCTTCCACCAGGGGCCATGTTTCATCCAATTTTCATACTGGACCCATCAACAACATTAAAACTCAGAAAATCATAACTACAATACAACCATCAAATACATCTACATCACTGAAACTCAATCATCACTTTCTGAATCAACCACAACTGAATCAATCAATCACTTGACAACCCATCAGCACTATAGCAAATCACAATCAATCAATCTAATCATTTAGAACATTGTCACCAGAATACAGTCACCAGAACCCAAAGCAGAACCCAGAACTCTGCAACAACAAACAGAAACAACTGAAACTTTAAACATCATACTTCATAAGGTATACGCTACTTCCATGTGTCGAACCAGTGTGTATACACACTTTTACCAAAGGAACTAGCGTACATATCTACAAATTCAAATTTATAATGTATATGCTACTTTGATATGCCGAACCAACGTGTATACGCTCTTTTACGAAAGTGAACCTATGTACAGATCTATAAATGCTAACTCAAAAAATCACAACTATTCCAGACTTCAGTCATACCCAGATCATCATATTTACAAAATAAAACACACGTCAGTATTTAGATCTAGACTGTTTAAGATCAAACCACATAATGATAATACTTTTAAGCCTTTATGATCCTGGTCCATCAACCTTCATCAGCCATATAGGTGCCTCCTTATATCAGATCAACCAAACCATCAGAATCTCATTAACGTGCATATATGATCCAACACCTCATAAGATATTCAAAATACTTGCGCTCTTGGCCTAATGATCTTCTCCTCCTTATATAGTTTTAGGCCTTTCTCAATACCATGGACCAAAACTACTTAGGACCAATACCTTGGACCAAATACCTCGGACCAATTACCTTGGGTCAAATACCTTGGACCAAGAAATACCTTAGACCAAAAACTTTGTTTTTTCAATATATACGTGCTTTTCCTTTTGTGAAAGTGCGTGTGTATGTATACGCTCCTTTTGTTTAGTAAACCTGTGTGTATACGCAGCTTGGACAAGGTGAACCTGCATATACCTCTCTTTCTTCATTCTTTGTAGTCTGATCTGTAATTCTTTGACTTGTTGCACTGTGAGCTTTCATCTAAGTGAGTTGCCATCAAGGACAACACCTGTATCATAATGCCAACAATCTCCCCCTTTGGACTTGATGGCAACAACAACACCAAGTCACTCTCCCCCTTTGACATCAAGGGCAAAGGGTGGACCAAGATATTTTCTCCCTTTGACATACATTATGATGTTCATGCTCCCCCTAAGTACACGTTGAATTCTCTGATTGAGTTCCCCTTTTGTACATGCTGAGATGCACTGAAACCGTCCATGCTCCTCCCGAGCACAAGCAGAGTCTACAAAAATATTTTCTAAAAGAATAACATGACTCTATAACTCAACTATGTGAGGATGACCTTCCTATCACCAATGACTCATACATACATCCATCTCCCAACCAAGTGGGGATATACCAAATTTGACTCATCCACCCAACCAAGTGGGGATATACCAATTGTTTATACATGACAGAAACAATAAATATTACATCATTCATCCCATGTAAAGTGGGGATACAAATTACATCATTTGTCCAAGAGGACTCATTCAAATGTATGAGAAGACATATCACACCCTAGACTTTTACATGACTTAAGTAACAAATGGTATAAATATCTGAAATCATAGCTGGACTTAGCAACCACAATGCCAACAATGTTGAATGTACGCGAAGGCTAATGCTCCCCCTGAACTTGTGCTACATGTGCATTGTTAACAGGTCAATGATCAAGGCATCTTTGTTAGTCAGATAAAAATTAATGGACAAAGCATATCGATAGACATTAATCATCAATATTAGTCAGAGCACCCATATTAGAGTCTGCCCCATGTTTTTCTTGTCTAAAAGACATATACGCTTCTTGACCCACAGAAACACATGTGTGTACGCGACTATACTTCATGAAACACGCGTATAATAACCTTTCTCTGAAAATTTGGATTTAATAGAAGGATGATGCAGCAATTACTCCCAACTTTTGTCTGATATATTCAAATGTCTCTCTGGGCAGTGGTTTAGTATATATATCAGCAACCTGTTCTTTGGAGGGAACATACTCCAATTTGACCTTTTGTTCAAGCACTTGTTCACGTAGAAAATGGTATTTGATGGGTATGTGCTTGGTCTTGGAGTGCATGACTGGATTCTTTGAAATGTTGATGGCACTTGTATTATCACATAGAATGGAGATGGGTGGAGTGCATATGATCTGAATGTCTTGCAAGGTTTGTATCATCCAAAGTAGTTGTGTTCAGCAAGATGCAACAGCCACATATTTTGCTTCAGTTGTAGATAACGCAATTGAACTTTGTTTCTTGCTGAACCAAGACACTAACCTAGAACCCATATAGAATGCACCACCACTAGTGATTTTTTTGCATCAACACTTCCTGCCCAATCTGCATCTGTATATGCATGAAGAGTAAGATCTGTATCTCTAGGATACCATAGACCAAAGTTCTGAGTTCCTTGAAGATATTTGAAAATTATTTTGACTGCCTGAAGGTGTGATTCCTTTGGATTTGCTTGAAATCTTCCAACTATTCCTACTACATGCATGATGTCAGGTCGGGTACCTGTTAGATAAAGCAGACTGCCAATCATGGATTTGTAAGTTGGTTGATGTATTGCTGCTAATTCATCATTTGAGTTGAGACTGCATCCTGTTACCATTGGGATACATACAGATTTAGAATCTTCCATGCCGTACCTTTTCAAGATCCGTTTGAGATATTTGGTTTGTGAAAGAAAAATACCATCTGTATTTTGTTGAACTTGTAGACCAAGAAAATAGGTAAGTTCACCAAGCAAGGACATTTCAAATTCTTGCTGCATTACTGAAGAAAAATCCTGACTCATGGATTCTTCATTGCTACCAAAAATGATATCATCAACATAAACAACAATAATTAGCCATTTATCAGTTTCAATCTTTGTATATAGATTGATATCTTCTGAACCTTTTGAAAAACCTTGTTGGTATAGATATTTGTCAAGGCAGTAATACCAGGCCCTTGGAGCCTGTTTTAGACCATAGAGAGCCTTTTTGAGTCTGCATACAAGTTTTGCATCATTTCCAAGAATGAATCCTTCTATTTGTTCAATATAAACTTCTTCTTATAAATCTCCATTAAGGAAAGCAAATTTTACATCCATTTGGTATACTTTGAATTTTTGAAAGCTAGAAAGAGCAAGAAACATCCTTATGGCTTCAAGTCTAGCAACAGGTGCAAAAGTTTCTTCAAAATCTATACCTTCTTGTTGAGCATACCCTTTACAAACAAGTTTGGCCTTGTTTCTAATGACTTCTCCTTTCAATCAGTTTGTTTTTTAATATCCATTTAGTTCCTATGATATTTTTATCATGAGGTCTAGGAACTAATTCCAAAGCATTATTCTTTTCAATTTTCTCAAGTTCTTCATTCATGGCCTTGACCCAACATTCATCTTTGCATGCTTCATTTACATTTTGAGGTTCGGTGGAGGATAGTAATGCTAGATAGCTTGAGGTCTCTATAATAGTTCTTCTTGTCTGTACACTTGCCTCTTTTTCCCCTAAAATTTGAGTTTCTGGATGATTTTTCTAAACATACCTGGATGAAGTATTTTCTTCTATCGTTATCTCTTCTTCTGGTGCTTCATTGGTTTCTTCTTCAATATCATTGTGATTTGATGTGGGAAAATAATCCCCATCTTCTTCATTGTTATAATTGTAGGTTTTAACCCCGTACAGAAATTACCTGCATACGAATTCTAAAACACAGAAAATAAACAATGCGAGAGCATAACACATAAAACACATATACACAGAGATTTTCCCCTGGATCCCAAAACCGGGAATACTAGCTTTATTTTTCATTATCTTCCTTTCAATGTTACAATGCATATTTATACATGCCGAAGCATCCAATACCATGGACCGAAAACCATCGCGTCCAAAACCATGGACCAAAAAACCATAGGTAGGTCCACCCAACCTAATATAGGGTCCACACAACCCAACAATAATCTTCTGTTTTTATCTGTTTTGGATTTTTTCATGCTCCATCAACTACAACATCAATACTTTCAACAATTTTCCCAAGTATTTTATTATAACATTTATATCCTTTACTTCGGGAAGAGTAACCAAGAAGAATACCTTCATCTACTCTGGGCTCAAACTTACCAAGTTTATCAACAGTCCTTTTGATATAACATTTTATTTCAAAAACTTTAAATTATTTTATAGTAGGAGTCTTACCATACCAAAGTTCATGTGGAGTTTGAGTGCTATTTACTCGAACATTTGCTTGGTTGAGAATAGTTACGGCAACGAATGCAACTTCACCCTAGAAGGTTGCAGGAGTTCCAGATTCATCTAACATAGCTCGAGCCATTTGTTGAACAGTTCTGTTCATTCTTTCTACCACTCCATTTTGCTAAGGAGTCCTTGCAGTGGAGAATTGCCTTTTTATTCCATGTTGTTCACAAAAGTCAAAGAATTCATCTGAGGTAAATTCCCCTCCTCGATCAAATTTGAGGCATTTGATTTTTCGATCTGAGTCATTTTCAACCAAAGCTTTGAAGGCTTAGAACTTTTCGAATGCTTCAAATTTATGCTTTAGAAGACCTATCCAACACAATCTATAAAAATCATCAATGAACAGAATAAAGTATTCTTCTCCACGAGGTGACTTTTTCCTTGATGGTCCACATAAATCAGTATGGAAAAGTTCAAGAGGCTTACTAGCTGACCCTTCTTTTTCCATGAAGTGAACTTTGGTTTGCTTACCGATTTGACATGGTTTTCATATTGTATTTTCAAGGATGCTGATATCTGGAAGATCACGAACAACCTTGAATCTGCATGCTTTTCTTATTTGAAAAAAGCTTAGATGTCCCAATCTTCTATGCTGCAGCTAGTTTTCATCATTTTTGCTTAGATTGCACTGTTGTTGTCCTCCCTTGAGTATGTATAAGTTGTTTGGAGTTCTTGTACCTTTGATCACGGTCTCTCCTGTATCAAGCTCACGAACAAAACATCCGTTTGATCTAAACACCACTTCATTTCCTTGATCACACATTTGGCTGACACTCAATAGGTTATGCTTTAAACCGTCTACATACATAACATTTCCAGCTTTAACCTTTTCTTTCAAGAAAACAGAGCCTTTACCTTTTATGATAGCAGGAGTTTCGTTTCCAAATGAAACATTCTTTTCCTTTTCTAAGGCATTATATGAGTGAAGTTTTTCTTTGTCACCTGTCATGTGTTTTGAGCATCCACCGTTGATGTACCATTGATTTTCTTGTCCTTCTGCATACAAGGCTATACCACATCTTTTTGCTTGAGATTCTTTTTTTCTCCATATCTTGGGATTTAATGGATTTTTCTCCTTTTGAGATGTTTGCTGAAATTTGCTCCTGCATTCAGATTCTTCATGACCAAAGTTGTTACAGATTGAGCATTCTATTTCATTTTCAAGAATAGAAAAGTTATTATAGGAACTTTTCTTGATCCCTGTTACATTCCTTTGATTTCGTGCTTCTCTAGTTATGATGGGTTTGTAAGAAACACATTGAGCAGCTTTGTGTCCAAAATTATGACATGAAAAACATTGCCCATTAAAGAAGTTCCTGCGACTATCGAATCTATTGACCCGGTGATTGTAGTTTCTATTGATATTCATCTTTTGAGCAAATTGAGTGTGATTTACCTGAGGTTGGTTGTGGATTCTATTCATCCTTGGAGTAAATTGAGTCTGATTTACCTGGTGATCTACTTTATGCCCTTGTTGATGATTTTCATACTGTTCACTGGTCTTTGCTGCATCAAGATAGATTTTGGTGGAGTTGACGGCTTCTGTGATTGAGATGCTTCTTCGGTATAACCAAGACCTGTCTTTATCAGAGGAGAATGCTCAACTTTGATAATTTCATTTAAAGTTTCTGATCCTTTAGCAAATCTATGATTGAGAGATTTTGTTTTCTCAAGATCCTTTCTTAGACCCACAATTTCACATTCTAGTTTTTCATTGTGTTTTTCTTTTTCAGCAAGTTGGTATGTTAAGGTATCTATAATCATATTCTTTTCTTCTAAACATATTTTGAGTTTAGATATTTCTTCATGAAGGTCTTTCTCTTCTAAAGCATCCCAAAAATTATCATCATCATAAGCCATGAGAAGTTTATAATCTTGTCCAGTTTCATCTTCATCACTACTAGATAAACCGTCACTATCTTCATGAGTAAAGTAACTCCTTTTATTCACAACTTGCTTTCTATTTCCATTGCATATTCCTTTCCTTTTTCAATTTTATCTTTATGAGGACATCTGGCAGCATAATGATCGACTCTGCCACAAGAAAATCATTTGAAGGGTAACTTACCTCTGAACCTTCCAGAACCCCGTTGAAGCTTTTTGACAAAGTTTACCTCATCTTCTTCTTCTGAAATATGTCATGATTCATTGTGTTCTTCCTTTCCTTTTGTTGATGCTTTGAATGTGGCTTATCTCATATCTGATGGTCCTCCTTTTCTCATCTCAAAGGCAGTTAAGATTCCGTGAAGCTGCATCATAGTGATATTCTGCAGATCCTGTTTTTATTCTATGGCAGACACTTTGGATTCAAATTTAGCAGACAAGGATATCAAAACTTTCTCAACTAAGGTAACTTCCTTAATTTCTTCACCCAAGTTCTTCATACAATTGACAACCTCATCAATACTTAGGAAGTAACTATCTATGCTTTCATCACTATGCATCTTAAGGGTTTCATACTGAATTCTGAGAGTTTTAAGCTTAGCACGTTTTGCCTGAGAGTCTCCTTCGTAGCTCAAAAAAAATTTGTCCCATATTTCTTTGGTTGATTTGAGCTGCATGACTTTGACAAACTCTAATTGTGACAGACTTCCCAATAAAGTATTGACAGCTCTGGTATTGGTTTCATATTGCTTTTTACCTGTCGTATCTATAGGAATTACTGTTGGAAATGTATATCCTCCTTCCACAATTTCCCAGACATCTATTCCAAGTGTTTGTAGATAGGTTGTGGTTTTATTTTCCAATAAAGAAAGTTGCTCCAATCAAAGATTGGCGGTCTGATGGATCCCACGCTTTCTTGATTACTCATGATGATGGATCTCCCTTCAAGCAATCAAGCTTCTTCTGAAGGACCTACTCTGATACCAATTGTTGGAAATAATACTGAGAGGGGGGTGAATTAGTATTATCAAATCTAAAATTTTATTTCCCAAATAGATTTATATACGCTACTTCAGTGAAGTGAACTAGCATGTACACGCGATTGTACTTAAAGCAACCAGCGTATATGCAGAGAACTTTTGATTTAGACAATTTATCATGTATTGAGCTTAAACCAGTATATCAAAGATTTATTAGACAGTGCAGTAAAAGCATAATAAAGCATCACACATAAGAAACACACATGAACACCAAGATATAAGGTGGAAACCCAATGTGGATAAAAACCACCTGTTACTATCGTCTCTGTCTTCTTTTAATAATAAGAAAATCTATTTACAATCTTGTACTGGTGCAGACTCATACCAGTACGCAGGTGTTACACAGTAATTTGTCACCATTGGTCACCATCCCTATTACCCCTGTTTCCGTACTTTGGAGGACTCATTCCAGGACCTGTGAGCAGTGACATAACCTGAAAACACTTGCATTATGTTCCCCTAAGTATGTACTTCATGTTCCCTGAAGACACCTCCTGCAAAATATCCCTGAAAATTGCCCTTTTTCCATTAGCGCGGGTCCACAATGTCCTACTCGCGCCAATCAATGAGATCCTCAAAAGAGGGTGCGACCATTGGCACTCTGTCTTAGAACAACACCCGCGCCAACCAAGTTTGGTAATGATTTTTGACAAACGCGTGCCCAGATGTTTTTTCCCTTCAAGTCACGAAGTCTTTTGAGGATAAAGCTCATCTTCTAGATGTCGAAGAGTCATCATCTATCCTTGACATCTATCTACAGCGGCTTTTGGAGATAATGCCAATCCACAATGGGTGTCCTGATGCATTGTATCTTCCTCCCTTCTCCATCTATAAAAGTCTGTCCTCATGCATTTGACAAGCTAGTTTTGGAGTAATGCTAGTTGTGATAACGCTTGTCTTGAGTGATAGTAAGAGTCTTGAAGCATAGGGAGGTTATGCTGCCGGAAGTCTGAGAGAGAGAAGGTCTATTGCAAGACATACATAGCTGCTCGCCCAGCCAGAGGAGAGGTTCAACGTCAGAACTTTGGTTGTATCTTTCTCTGTTGATTATTCATTAATAAACGACTACTATTATGGTTCCGATCTTATTGTTCATCATGATAATGTTTGATCTATTTCCTTTCTGACTGAAATATAGTTGTATTTCGTGGATTTTATGCTTGTATTCGCTTTTTTCTTTGCATGTGCAGGTATCCATTCACGGGGATCACAAGGATTGTGACCTGCCGGAGCAAGGAAACAGGAGTATCAACTCTTCTTCTACATTAGCGTTGGACTCCAGGTTGGTTCTCATAATCCACTTTCGATTTGCAACTAAGAACTTGCATGGTAGCGTGAATTGATTGTTGCTAGATCCATTTTGGTCTAGTGGGATCGCCTCTGTCCGCAGAGGGGATTTACCTCTCCAACAATTTGGTGACTCCACTGGGGAGGAGCTATTTGTTGTTTGATTCATAAACCTTGGATGGAGTCTGAAGCACGGCCAGGAAGCCTTTGAAACGCTATTGCTTTGCATTAGCGGAGTAGATCAACGCCACTTCAGTCAATCTCCGGTTTGGTTTATGAACCGAACAGCTTGGAGTTTGTCTTGCATGTTATTTTTCTCTTGCTTGCTTGCATAAATGAGCTTTCTGGGTCAGTTTTAAAGTTGTTTCTTGCTGTTGGATCTGTCTGAGTACTGTTGACCAGACCCTAAGCTGCTTTATTTATTTTTTGGGCCAGCAAACTGTGTTGGTGCGTTTTTTTACCTGACAGTCGCACCAGTTGGCGCATGTTGCACAACAGCAACTCGCGCCAATTCCTTAATAGCGCAAGTTGCAGGCTGACAGTCGCGCCAGTCCTGTGAATTTTGCCAGTGTGTTTGTTGGAAGCTCTTTAAACTCAGATTTTTGTCTTTTTACAACCTCTGCAGCTTCTGGAAGTGTGTTGGAACTTTGTTTGACTGGTTTTTTACCTTTATCGTTCAGTTGTTTGCCTATTTCTTTCGATTTTATATCCCAGCCCTAGAGCCATCTAGTGGCTTTGTATATCGAGCCTTCTGTGGGAATTTTGGTTCTGTGATTGTCCAGTCAACTTTTTGGTGGTTTTCCGCACTTGTCTAGTGGTTGTTAAAGCTTGTTATTTTGTGCTTCGAGCAATTCACCTCTAGCTCGCCTGGATTTTGCTTGACTTCGTTTGAGCTTAGATCACATGGTTCATTGAAGGTCTTTGCGATTTTCCTTGTTTTGACAGTTCATCTTGGTGTTTCAGACTTGGTTCTATTTGCATTGAGTGAATTTTATCTGTTTATGCTTGTTAATATCTCTCGAGATTTGTTTAAATGCATTATGCCATTTTAAAAGAAAAAACAAATGATCTTTTTGCATTATATTAGTTAGCATTTATTGTTATTGGCAATTAGTCGCTTTTAAAAAGAAAAAGAAAAAGTTTCATTTCTTGTTATTAGCTGCATTAGGATCTTTGTTGATTGTTTATTGTTCATTTTGTTTGTTTGAAAATCTCAACTCTCCTGTAGTTAGCATTCATTGAACGAAATGATATAATTTTGGCATATAGTTTGCATTTAGGAAGTTTTGAGAGATCACATACAGTAGGACCTAAAAACTGAAACTTAATTGAAGATCAACTGTAAAATAAACCGAATGAATCTAACAACGCATTGGAACCTAACGCATATATTCTAGAGGTCTAGGCTAGAGACGTGTTCCGGCGTCGTTAAACCTAGTCACTATTGTTTCACATTATGGTTGGGTGATTCCTCCTCTTGTGACTTGATAGTGGTCTAGCACGGACTGAGCTCCCACGTACCGTCGCGTATATAAGGGAGACCCCACTAGGTTATCATCCTTTATCCACAGGAAGCCGTGTCTGCCGCCTTACAAGCCGTAATGCACTGAACACAGCATTCGGGAAGATTGACTGTCGTACGGGAAGTCCTTGGTTTTCATCTGATTGCCGAGGTGCATAAGCAGTTTTACGGATTGTTTGGTAAACCTTTTGCCTAGAGTCTCCAGAGTAGTCACTTTTGATCCTTTTCGGACTCCTTAAAAGAAAAGGTGCCAGTGAGCATCTTGTCACTTCGTGCTCATTAAACATTCGAAGGAGACTAGAGTCATCTTTTTGTCCTTTTCTCGACTCTTAAAACATGAAAAGGTCAAGTTGTGTCTTTGCGTCTTAAAATTTATTCGGCCACGATAACATTTACCCGGTTAGATTTTGTTTGCGTTAGTTTGAGTAGGGTTTTGTCTCGTTAGATTCCCTAGGTTTTGTGAAGTTTCATCCTGGCGGAATTACCAATTTCGTCTTCTTCCGAGATACCGGTTGTGAGTCTTCCTGTTGTTCCGAGCATACAACCGATTAGTTCTCGTGCTCCAGGCGACGAGACTTACGAGTTTCATTGGAACCCTGTTTGGGAACCTGCTGAGGACAGTGTCCCTTTTTGGGATTACACTTCTCCTCGTGTTTCAGTCCCACCTTTTTCCTCTGACATGGAGGACGTGTCCCCTACTACGACTGACGAGTCCGTTGCGACGAGCGGTGAAATTCCCACCGCAACGGAACCTACACCTATCAGTAGTACTCCTACTACTGGGAACCTACCACCAGGCTATAAAGCATTAAGGGATACTATGCCCTCTGGAACTCCTTTCACGGGTTCTATTTGGTCACCACTCGCTTTTCCTACCACGGAGCCTTTTACTCCACAAAGTCGCAGTACGTCTGTCACCTCAATCACAACCGTTCCAACGGTATGTGCAGCCTCTTCGACTCCTATTTTTAGTCGTCCTTCGGCTTCTTTATTCGGAGTCTTTGATCCTACGTCAAATGTCCCAACAGAGGGGCCATACGATCGATATTTGTCGTCTCAACCGATTGTTGAGGTATCAGTTCCGTTGTCAATTGATTGGGGTTCCACCTCTTTTCATGGTGGCCAAGTATCATCTGCGCAATCTCCAAGGCAACCTCCTCAAGACCAACAAGGGCAATCCTTCCATGGAAACCCTTTTGCCTCTGGTGGTCCGTTTTTCTCCTCTTATGTTCAACCTTCTGGTAACTCAGGTCAATCTTCTGTTCAACAAGCCCAACCTGGTATCCAGCAAGGTTATCCTACTGGACAAATTGGTCAATCATATGTTAACCCAAACCAACCCAATGTCCAGTATGGTCCAATATCTGGACAAGCTGCTCAACCACATGGTCAGCCCACCGTCCAGTATAGTCAACCTTCTGGGCAAGTCGGTCAGCCTCAAATCCAATCAGGCCAACCAACTGCCCAGCCCACTCAGCCATCTGGTCTGTTAGGGCAACCTTCAGTTGTGCAACAACAACAACTCCATTCCCAGTAGGTACAACCTTCTGGGCAGGGAGGCCAACCTCAATATCAACAAGGTTATCCTTCCGGCCAAATAGCCCAACCTACAGGACATCCTTCTGGCACTGCTCAACCTGGTTTTTTGCCCCAGGCTGGACCCCAGACCCCATCCGGTTTTCAAATATAAGCTGGAGTTCAATCTCAACAAAGCTATCAAACTCAGCATGTTTCTCAAACTCAGTTTGGAGTCCAACCACTGTATGGCCACCAGCAACCTCAAGGACAACCTTTGTTTGCCCCGTATCAAAATTACCAACAACTGCAGACGAATCCTTATCAGAATTATCCGCAATCGTATGGTGCTCCTGCAGCACCGTTTGGTAATCCATGGAACGCTGGGGGGCAGAACCCAAATCCCTACGGACAAAACCCTATGGGGCCAAATCCGTCTGGACCAAGCCCTTGGGGGCAACCGCCAGTTGGTTGGAACCCTGGTGCTCCATCCCACCAGCAGCCCCAGATGTCCTTTAATCCTCAATTACCTTTCTTAGCAACTCTAGAATTATCAGATGTGTCCAAATTGACCAATGATCCTATTCTACATAATCCATATTGGCCTCCGGTTCCAACGAAAATTCCCGGTGATTGTCCAAAATTCGATGGTAAAGCTAATGAAGATCCACAAGCTCATGTCATGACTTATCACCTCTGGTGCTCATCCAATTCATGGCTTGATGATTCAATTCGGCTTCGCCTTTTCCAAAGGACTCTCACTGGCTCTGCAGCTAAGTGGTATATTGAGCTTAATCGCGGATCCTTTCAGGATTTTAACTCGTTGGCTATGGCATTTCTCACGCATTTTCAGTTACCCATTCGTTATGAAACGGGTACACACCTCCTCAGATCCTTAAGACAGACAACGGCTACGCATATCTCCGATCATATCCATGAATGGAGATAGCGTAGATGTATGATCAAATTTTGGATTCCCGACCAGCTTCTTACCGATTGGTTTACGACTTCGTTCGTTCCTCCAATAGCTTGGGACATTGCCATGGGGGCGTGTGTCACTGAAGAGCAAGCTATTGCGCGCGCTCAGTACCTTGACTTGGTTTACTCTCAGTCAGGTACATTGTATGACTATCTGCCTGATGCCCCGAGACCAGGAACATCCAAAGCCCCGCCAACACCAACTGTTGACGGTATTATTGGTTCTGTTAGTTCATCCTCGAAGAAAAATTCCGCGAACCCTGGGAAGCAAAAACCAACTGCTTCGAGTGAACAAACTTCCCAGGTAGCACCCATTTCGAATGTTACTTCCGAGGTCAACGCCGTCCAATCCACCACGGCAGACAAAGCCTCGAAAGGAAAGAAGAAAGGGAAAGCGAAGAATAAACCAGATCAACCTAAGCAGGACGCCCCTAAACCTCCGCCCGAGGACGGTGCCAAGCGCAAACCTAAGTATCCTTGTCTTATCTGTGATGAAGATCACTATACCAAGGACTGCCCGAGGCGGTCCGAAGTTAGTCGTTTGTTGAAAGGCGCTCCCGGGACTCCTGCGGTGCTCAAAGAACCCTTTCCCTCACAACAAACTCAAAAAACTCAAATGGTGGCTGACCCTTCTCAGCCTCCCTCTTCCTTCGGTTCTCAAGTGTTTATGGATGGAACGGTACCTGTCAATATCAGTACTCGAACAAAAGATTATCCGCCATCTGCCGGGAAAGAGCCTGAAATCCCCTCTAGTGCTCCACCGTTCAGTTCAGGTCCGCTCCACATTGAGAGACCTACTACTGAAACGCCTCTTCGACCCCCTCCAAAAGGAGTACTCCGGAAATCTTCTTACAACCCAAATGCTCGTGCTGCACAGCACTACAATATCGTTGAGGACTTAGCGCAGACTCCGTCGGCTATGTCCGCTTTAGAAGTTCTCCAGAGCTGCCCTTCTCAGAGGAAGTCCTTGCTATCCGCTATTGGTGGCATAGACCCGGTCGACTCGGATTTAATTACTTTTGACTTAGAACGCCATACGCAGAGACTGCCTCCCCAAATCGCATTCCTCATACAGGTTATTATTGATTCCAAAACGATTCATCGTACAGTCATTGATGAAGGTGCTTCAACTTGCATCATGTCTGTCGCCTGTTGGAAAGCTATTGGGTCTCCTACGCTGAGCCAGTCTCCCACGACTTTGGAAGCTTTTGATTGTCCAGTCAACTTTTTGGTGGTTTTCCGCACTTGTCTAGTGGTTGTTAAAGCTTGTTATTTTGTGCTTCGAGCAATTCACCTCTAGCTCGCCTGGATTTTGCTTGACTTCGTTTGAGCTTAGATCACATGGTTCATTGAAGGTCTTTGCGATTTTCCTTGTTTTGACAGTTCATCTTGGTGTTTCAGACTTGGTTCTATTTGCATTGAGTGAATTTTATCTGTTTATGCTTGTTAATATCTCTCGAGATTTGTTTAAATGCATTATGCCATTTTAAAAGAAAAAACAAATGATCTTTTTGCATTATATTAGTTAGCATTTATTGTTATTGGCAATTAGTCGCTTTTAAAAAGAAAAAGAAAAAGTTTCATTTCTTGTTATTAGCTGCATTAGGATCTTTGTTGATTGTTTATTGTTCATTTTGTTTGTTTGAAAATCTCAACTCTCCTGTAGTTAGCATTCATTGAACGAAATGATATAATTTTGGCATATAGTTTGCATTTAGGAAGTTTTGAGAGATCACATACAGTAGGACCTAAAAACTGAAACTTAATTGAAGATCAACTGTAAAATAAACCGAATGAATCTAACAACGCATTGGAACCTAACGCATATATTCTAGAGGTCTAGGCTAGAGACGTGTTCCGGCGTCGTTAAACCTAGTCACTATTGTTTCACATTATGGTTGGGTGATTCCTCCTCTTGTGACTTGATAGTGGTCTAGCACGGACTGAGCTCCCACGTACCGTCGCGTATATAAGGGAGACCCCACTAGGTTATCATCCTTTATCCACAGGAAGCCGTGTCTGCCGCCTTACAAGCCGTAATGCACTGAACACAGCATTCGGGAAGATTGACTGTCGTACGGGAAGTCCTTGGTTTTCATCTGATTGCCGAGGTGTATAAGCAGTTTTACGGATTGTTTGGTAAACCTTTTGCCTAGAGTCTCCAGAGTAGTCACTTTTGATCCTTTTCGGACTCCTTAAAAGAAAAGGTGCCAGTGAGCATCTTGTCACTTCGTGCTCATTAAACATTCGAAGGAGACTAGAGTCATCTTTTTGTCCTTTTCTCGACTCTTAAAACATGAAAAGGTCAAGTTGTGTCTTTGCGTCTTAAAATTTATTCGACCACGATAACATTTACCCGGTTAGATTTTGTTTGCGTTAGTTTGATTAGGGTTTTGTCTCGTTAGATTCCCTAGGGTTTGTGAAGTTTCATCCTGGCGGAATTACCAATTTCGTCTTCTTCCGAGATACCGGTTGTGAGTCTTCCTGTTGTTCCGAGCATACAACCGATTAGTTCTCGTGCTCCAGGCGACGAGACTTACGAGTTTCATTGGAACCCTGTTTGGGAACCTGTTGAGGACAGTGTCCCTTTTTGGGATTACACTTCTCCTCATGTTTCAGTCCCACCTTTTTCCTCTGACATGGAGGACGTGTCCCCTACTACGACTGACGAGTCCGTTGCGACGAGCGGTGAAATTCCCACCGCAACGGAACCTACACCTATCAGTAGTACTCCTACTACTGGGAACTTACCACCAGGCTATAAATCATTAAGGGATACTATGCCCTCTGGAACTCCTTTCACGAGTTCTATTTGGTCACCACTCGCTTTTCCTACCACGGAGCCTTTTACTCCACAAAGTCGCAGTACGTCTGTCACCTCAATCACAACCGTTCCAATGGTATGTGCAGCCTCTTCGACTCCTATTTTTAGTCGTCCTTCGGCTTCTTTATTCGGAGTCTTTGATCCTACGTCAAATGTCCCAACAGAGGGGCCATACGATCGATATTTGTCGTCTCAACCGATTGTTGAGATATCAGTTTCGTTGTCAATTGATTGGGGTTCCACCTCTTTTCATGGTGGCCAAGTATCATCTGCACAATCTCCAAGGCAACCTCCTTAAGACCAACAAGGGCAATCCTTCCATGGAAACCCTTTTGCCTCTGGTGGTCTGTTTTTCTCCTCTTATGTTCAACCTTCTGGTAACTCAGGTCAATCTTCTGTTCAACAAGCCCAACCTGGTATCCAGCAAGGTTATCCTACTGGACAAATTGGTCAATCATATGTTAACCCAAACCAACCCAATGTCCAGTATGGTCCAATATCTGGACAAGCTGCTCAACCACATGGTCAGCCCACCGTCCAGTATAGTCAACCTTCTGGGCAAGTCGGTCAGCCTCAAATCCAATCAGGCCAACCAACTGCCCAGCCCACTCAGCCATCTGGTCTGTTAGGGCAACCTTCAGTTGTGCAACAACAACAACTCCATTCCCAGCAGGTACAACCTTCTGGGCAGGGAGGCCAACCTCAATATCAACAAGGTTATCCTTCCGGCCAGATAGCCCAACCTACAGGACATCCTTCTGGCACTGCTCAACCTGGTTTTTTGCCCCAGGCTGGACCCCAGACCCCATCCGGTTTTCAAATATAAGCTGGAGTTCAATCTCAACAAAGCTATCAAACTCAGCATGTTTCTCAAACTCAGTTTGGAGTCCAGCCACTGTATGGCCACCAGCAACCTCAAGGACAACCTTTGTTTGCCCCGTATCAAAATTACCAACAACTGCAGACGAATCCTTATCAGAATTATCCGCAATCGTATGGTGCTCCTGCAGCACCGTTTGGTAATCCATGGAACCCTGGGGGGCAGAACCCAAATCCCTACGGACAAAACCCTATGGGGCCAAATCCGTCTAGACCAAGCCCTTGGGGGCAACCGCCAGTTGGTTGGAACCCTGGTGCTCCATCCCACCAGCAGCCCCAGATGTCCTTTAATCCTCAATTACCTTTCTTAGCAACTCTAGAATTATCGGATGTGTCCAAATTGACCAATGATCCTATTCTACATAATCCATATTGGCCTCCGGTTCCAACGAAAATTCCCGGTGATTGTCCAAAATTCGATGGTAAAGCTAATGAAGATCCACAAGCTCATGTCATGACTTATCACCTCTGGTGCTCATCCAATTCATGGCTTGATGATTCAATTCGGCTTCGCATTTTACAAAGGACTCTCACTGGCTCTGCAGCTAAGTGGTATATTGAGCTTAATCGTGGATCCTTTCAGGATTTTAACTCGTTGGCTATGGCATTTCTCACGCATTTTCAGTTACCCATTCGTTATGAAACGGGTACACACCTCCTCAGATCCTTAAGACAGACAACGGCTACGCATATCTCCGATCATATCCATGAATGGAGATAGCGTAGATGTATGATCAAATTTTGGATTCCCGACCAGCTTCTTACCGATTGGTTTACGACTTCGTTCGTTCCTCCAATAGCTTGGGACATTGCCATGGGGGCGTGTGTCACTGAAGAGCAAGCTATTGTGCACGCTCAGTACCTTGACTTGGTTTACTCTCAGTCAGGTACATTGTATGACTATCTGCCTGATGCCCCGAGACCAGGAACATCCAAAGCCCTGCCAACACCAACTGTTGACGGTATTATTGGTTCTGTTAGTTCATCCTCGAAGAAAAATTCCGCGAACCCTGGGAAGCAAAAACCAACTGCTTCGAGTGAACAAACTTCCCAGGTAGCACCCATTTCGAATGTTACTTCCGAGGTCAACGCCGTCCAATCCACCACGGCAGACAAAGCCTCGAAAGGAAAGAAGAAAGGGAAAGCGAAGAATAAACCAGATCAACCTAAGCAGGACGCCCCTAAACCTCCGCCCGAGGACGGTGCCAAGCGCAAACCTAAGTATCCTTGTCTTATCTGTGATGAAGATCACTATACCAAGGACTGCCCGAGGCGGTCCGAAGTTAGTCGTTTGTTGAAAGGCGCTCCCGGGACTCCTGCGGTGCTCAAAGAACCCTTTCCCTCACAACAAACTCAAAAAACTCAAATGGTGGCTGACCCTTCTCAGCCTCCCTCTTCCTTCGGTTCTCAAGTGTTTATGGCTGGAACGATACCTGTCAATATCAGTACTCGAACAAAAGATTATCCGCCATCTGCCGGGAAAGAGCCTGAAATCCCCTCTAGTGCTCCACCGTTCAGTTCAGGTCCGCTCCACATTGAGAGACCTACTACTGAAACGCCTCTTCGACCCCCTCCAAAAGGAGTACTCCGGAAATCTTCTTACAACCCAAATGCTCGTGCTGCACAGCACTACAATATCGTTGAGGACTTAGCGCAGACTCCGTCGGCTATGTCCGCTTTAGAAGTTCTCCAGAGCTGCCCTTCTCAGAGGAAGTCCTTGCTATCCGCTATTGGTGGCATAGACCCGGTCGACTCGGATTTAATTACTTTTGACTTAGAACGCCATACGCAGAGACTGCCTCCCCAAATCGCATTCCTCATACAGGTTATTATTGATTCCAAAACGATTCATCGTACAGTCATTGATGAAGGTGCTTCAACTTGCATCATGTCTGTCGCCTGTTGGAAAGCTATTGGATCTCCTACGCTGAGCCAGTCTCCCACGACTTTGGAAGCTTTTGATGGAAGAGCATCTTGTCCTTATGGTATACTCCAACGTTTGCCCATCTCTTTGGAAGGGAAGACGGTCGAAATGGAAGTTGAAGTTGTTGATGCTACTCTTACCTACAACCTCCTTCTCGGACGTAGCTGGATCTACGCGATGAAAGTTGTAGCTTCATCTTTGTTTCGTATCATCCGTTTCCCTCATCAAGGGAATATTTTTACCGTAGACCAGCTATCATTCTTCTCTTCTTCTTCTGAAGGCAACATCCCTTTTGTAGAGCATACCTCGAAATTATCTGAGAGTCTGGGAGCCGGACTTTTTAAAGATCCTGCCCTTATGGGTGTTTTTCCGCTCCCACCTCCTAACGTCGCTTCTGTTAATATGATTACTACTTGTTCTGATCCGTGGATCATTCCTCCCACCGACCAAGTAGATTCTTGGGGCGACTAGATGCCGTTGAGTCCTGCCGAACTCAACTATATTGAAATCATTGCTGCATCGGCTCCCTCTTCTGAACTTGCTCCTTCGAGCAAGGTTCTTCACTCATTCACTCCATCCTCAGGGCTTGTAGACGAGACTTCTTCGGATCCTTTAAAAGAAACATTCTCTTCCGACGAAGCCATTATTGAGACTATGTCTCTCGAAGAACTTCCTTGGCATTATTCTCACCATCGTTCCTCGTTTCTCCCTGCCCCTCAGGATATTCTTACTTGCCTTGAGCGGTTTGCTACTTGTCTCCCATTACAAACACCTATTCAGATCTATCAGGTGTCTTCTGAAGGGAATATGGCAAACATTACGCAAACCCAGCCCATCGACATCTCTGTGAAACCAGGGATTGTCGAACATCTTCACATTGGAGTCACTTGTACTCCAGAGGAGATTCAACTTTATTCCAATCTTTTTCGCGAATTTCGTGATGTCTTCGCATGGTCCTATGAAGAAATTCCCGGCATTGATCCTAGTATAGTGGTGCATGAGATAATCACGTACCCTGGTGCTAAGCCTGTTCGTCAACGTTTACGACCTGTACACCCCTGAAAGGCTACAGCTATTAAGGCTGAGGTCGAGAAGCTTCTTAAAGCCAGTTTTATTTATCCTATTCCGCTCACAGATTGGGTTTCTAATATCATTCCTGTGACTAAAAAACAGGGCACAATCCGTGTTTGTGTCGATTATCGTGATATAAATCGAGCCTGTCCTAAAGATAATTTTCCCACACCATTCATTGATCAAATTATTGACGAGTGTGCCGGAAGTGAAATGTACTCTTTCATGGACGGTTTTTCTGGCTATAACCAGATCAATATTGCTCCCGCTGATCAACACAAAACTGCCTTTATCTGTCCATGGGGCACTTTTGCCTATAAGAAGCTCCCTTTCGGTCTTAAAAATGCCGGTGCTACCTTCCAGCGTGCAATGTCCTATGCGTTCCATGACATTCGACACATTGTACAGCCTTATTTGGATGATCTCCCTGCTCATTCAGCCAAACGTCAGGACCACCCTAAGCACCTTCGCGAAATCTTTCTTCGCTGTCGATACTACCGAATCAGGCTTAATCCTCACAAATGTGTCTTCTGCGTTGAATCTGGCCGACTTCTCGGGTTTGTCGTTTCCCGAGAGGGCATCCATTTGGATCCCCTTAAAGTCGAGGCTATAGTGAATATTCCTCCCCCTGCATCTTTACAGCAATTGCAGAGCTTGCAGGGTAAAGCAAATTTTTTACGTCGTTTTGTTCCAAACTATGCCGAGGTGGCCAAAGGTTTTACACGATTACTAAAGCGCGATGTCCCTTTTCATTGGGATACCATCGCTCAGGAATCTTTTGAGCGTCTCAAGGGTCTCCTTGTTTCTGCTCCATTGCTCCGTCCTCCGAATTATTATCGGGACTACACTCTGTATTTGGTCGCCGCCGACACCACGATCGGCATGGTTCTTGTTCAAACTAATGATGATGACACTAAGCATGTTATCTATTATCTCAGCCGCAACCTTTTAGACACGGAAACTCGATATGCTTATGTCGAGAAGTTGGCTTTGGCCGTCGTTTGTGCTGTCCAACGTTTCCGTCATTATATTCTGCTGCGTACTACTACCGTGATTTCTGATTGCAACCCCATGACGTATATATTGTCACGCCAGTTGCTGGGGGGCAAGTACTCAAAGTGGATTGTTATCCTCCAAGAGTTTGACTTGGAATTTACCACTGCCAAGTCCAAGAAATCCCTTGTATTTGCTGAGTTAATTTGCTCTTTGCCATCCTCTTCCCTAACCTCTCAAGTAGAGGATCAACTTCCGGATGAGACCTTATTTCTCATTAGCACCCTCGATCCATGGTACGGAGATATCATTATATATCTGCAAGCGTCCTCCTTTCACCCTGTCGTGTCCAAAGACGCTCGGCGAAGGATTCGTCTTCAATCACAACCATACCGTATCATTGGGGATACACTAGATCGCCTCGGTGCTGACTCTGTTCTCCGCCGATGTTTAACTCTCGAGGAAGCTAAGCGTGTCTTGAATGACTGTCACTCAGGTTCATGTGGAGGTCATATGTCCGGATATGCCACCGCCCAAAAAATCCTCCGCGCTGGCTACTTTTGGCCCTCTATCTTTAAGGATTGCATTCTTGCCGTCCGCTCTTGTCATGAGTGCCAGATATACCAGCGAAAGATGCGAGCGCCTCCTACTCCATTGCACCCTGTTGTCTCCGTCGGCCCTTTTGCAAAATGGGGCATTGATTATATCACCTGTAACCCTCGCTCGGCCGGGGGCATGGGTTTATTATCGTTGCCGTCGATTACTTTACTAAATGGGCCAAGGCGATGCCTACATTAACTGAAGACGGTCACACAGCGGCGCAATTTTTATTCAATCATGTTATTTCGCGATTCGGCGTCCCTCAAGCCATCGTCACTGATCACGGGAAGCATTTCCGTAATCATATGATGTCAGAATTAACAACCCAGCTAGGCTTGCAGCACGATAGTTCAACTCCATACTACCCTCAGTCTAATGGCCAAGTTGAAGCTATCAATAAGGTTTTGGTTACAATGCTTCAACGTACCGTTGGCATGCATAAGTCTAACTGGCATTTGATGTTGTTCCCTGCCTTGTGGGCCTACCGAACCTCTGTGAAGGATGCCACTGGTTTCACTCCATTCCAACTAGTTTATGGACTAGAGGCTACCCTTCCAATCGAATGTGAAATCCCTTCATTAAAGTTGGTTGTCGAGCTACTTCCCAACACTACTCCGTTAGAAGAACGCCTTCTTTATCTGGAACGGCTAGATGAGACTCGTCGACTGGCCTCTTTGGCCATCGAAACACAAAAGAAGCGAGTCAAGACTCACTTCGATCAAACTGTACGCCCACGTTCTTTTATTGAGGGAGATTTGGTCCTGCTCTACGATCATGCAAAAGATAAGCTAGGAGCAGGAAAGCACGAGTCTATGTGGCTAGGCCCTTACATTGTCAAGAAAGTTTTGCAGAAAGGGGCCTAGGAGCTAATTGATTATGAAGGTAACCCTCTTGGGAAGCCCCGAAACGGGCTGTATTTGAAAAAGTACTATGCGTGATGCTGGTACATTTTATTTTGTACATACATGTACTCTAGCAAGTGTTTTGTGTGTGTGTGTCAGTTTTAAAGGCGTAGATGCCACTCATTGTGTCTTTCGCTTCTTGTGCAGATGTCTGATGCACCTTATGTTGGTTTCGCTGATGGTGCCTGCCACAGTACTCGCAACCTGTCCTCTGCGGCGTGGGTGATCTATGATCCTCATGGCGAGCTGATAGATTTTCAGGGTGTGTGTTTGGGTCGTACCACTAACAATGTCGCCGAATACTGTGCTGTAATCGAGCTACTTGCTGAAGCAATTAATCTCGGCATTCGTGCATTGGTAGTGAACCTGGACTCTCAACTTGTCGTCCACCAGCTCAACGGGCAATATTCCGTCAGAGACCATCGCATTCTAAGGATGTATTTACGTGTGAGATTGTTAGAAAGGAACTTTGATTTTATCACATATCAGCACATTCCACGACAATTAAACACATTATCTGATGCATTGGCCAATCATGTATTAGATAGACATTTGCGTAATTTGTAATCAAAACATTATACAAGAAAGCACATGAAAACACAATAATAAACCATAGGCATATGTATATATATACGTGTGTGTCATAATGTTTGCGCCACGCGCATTACATAATCCAAAAAAAAAAAAATACATGTCCGAATCTCATATGGCCGCAGACAACATGTCTCTCAAAAATATGCAAAAATGAAACCTAGGCGTCTAATCACGGTGATGCTCATGATAGCATGTCACCGCTCGCACCAAACGTCTCAGCAGACGATGGACGCGAGTTGGTACTCCCACTGTGTGCCTCTGGTACTCGAAAGGCACGTCCACTAGCCTAGCATAGTCTGGAATCCCTTGGGTAAGACCCTCGAGATTCTGCACCAGCAGCTCCTCTCCTCTGGCACCCCTTGCCTGCTGAGGGTCGGCTGCAGGTTGTGCCCTCCGTGCTATGTGAGACAAGTCAGCTGGTCGCTCTGCACCAACATCTGCATACATATATATGGCTATTGTCAGAGACAGACATGTATTACAAAAAAACTTAAATACACAAAAAACATCAAAAACACAAAAAGTTCTTACCAAGCTCCTCATCCCAGTCTTCTCCCGCAGGCAATGGGAGATCTGGGTCTCCAGTAAAATCAATGCCCGCATAGGGCCAGTCCTCTATGACAATCATCTAGTGACGGAGCCATATGAAGAACTCAAGCCTCCAGGCCATCTGCTGGCCCCCTCCTCCTCTGGGCATGAGTGCTGCCCATCGAGTCATCCTCGGCTCCCGTGGCACTGGATCTGCCACTATACCTCCCTGAATCCGGAATATCGGCAGTCGCTCCAGGAAGAAAGATACCACGATGGACCCATACCCGAACTGTTTGTTGCCACGCTTACACTTCGTAAGCTGCCTCTTGATGTTTGTAGTCACAGCTGTGGCCCAGTCAAACAGTGTAGGTTGGAGACACTCGGTTGCCAGCAGTAAATGATTCTTGCTGGCCTCGTGGGGTGCCTGTACCCCAGCCGTCCGTGTGATAGTGAATAATATCACCCGTAATACCAGGTCTGGGACTGTGATAATATCTACCTTGGCACTGTTTGATCCAAACTGTGCCCCAGGACAAACTCGTTCCATCACCTCCCCCATCTTTTCCCCGGAAGGCCTACTACCAGTCAAGATGGGTCGTGCACCTCTCCGCGATAATCCAGTGATAAAGTAGACATCGGAAACATCCAGCTCCAATGTTTGATCTTTCAAGCGGAATACCTGATCCTCCATGTCCCAAGCATCCACGATAAATCGTAGCAACTCAGGTTGTGCACGCAAATAGGAGGTGAGGAAGAATTTCTTCAAGCTGTAGTCCCTCAAAGCATCCATGCAAGCATCATCCTCCAATGCCATGGCATCTATGGCATCATGCTCTCTTTCTCTCCATTCTACAGCCATTCTGACGAATCCCTGCAACCATAAAGTCGAAAATATCATCATTAGATCACTGATGAAACCAAAATTCAAAGAAAATTGCAAAATCAACGGTCAAATCTATGGGAAAATTAGGTCGCGCGGTTGGCGCGACTGTTTTCAAAACAGTCGCGCCCCCTTTGGGTAAAAAATCCCATTGGCGCGATCCCGAGCGGGAAACTCGCGCCAATGGCGCAACCCTAAAATTTTGCAATTCCTCTTGCAGGGGACCTATCTATGGATGAAAAACTGAAAAAATGGAATGAAAATGAAGCTAAGGATGAGGCCTCTTACCTGCTTCAGACGGCGGCTCGAATGCTCTCCTGGATTGCTCGCAATCAGCAGTTGAAGTTTGCACCCAAAACCCTCCAACGGTAAACTCACAAGGTGAAAAGTAAAAAGTAATTTGTTTTTTACCATTTCACTATTTTATAGCATTTTTGACCTAAAAATACATTAAAAATAATATTTTTTGGGTATTTTTGGAATATATTTATGTCGAAATGGGTTTTACACTATTTTTTGTATGATGACAGGGGTTGGTGAAACTCAAGCAATGAAACTAGCTCCTTTTTCTACTTTTTCAAGCTCGGTAAAACATGTGAAAAAGTTACTTTAAGGTCCGCTTTCAGCTCTTTTCTGACCATTTAAAGAAGAAAAGATTGCCGAGTTACCCCTCTTGACTCGTTAAACGTTAATAAGGGGCGGTCGTTTTAAGTTCTTTTTGTCGACCGTTAAAACATAAAAAGATTACCGGGTTTTTGTCGTTTCAGACTCGTTAATGGTTACAAAACGACGTGGTTTTGATCGCTTTTTTACTTTTTCATGTTGAAATCGCTATTTATGAAAAGTACTCCTCGATCATAATGGTCGGCCGGTTCTTTCGAGCATTATTTTATACTTTTTCGAGCTCGCGAGACACAACTTTACGAAAAAGGACACCCCTGGAGTTTCCTTTTCTGCTGTCTTTTCAAACTCTCTAAACATGAAAAGACGCCGAGTTCTTCCTTTGTCAGACTCGTTAAAACCTGAGGACATCGGATTGTGTCGAAATGACGCACCACAAGCATATGTTATCCCCATCAAGCTTGTTCAAAATAATTGGGGTACTCGCCAGAAATGGCGGGGGGAAAAAAGGAACCATAATTATTGTCGTGTCGACAGTATGTTGCTCTTGAACATGGCACTTGTCTGCTTTCGTGTCTGGGTGGGGATATCTCATCTCATTTTTCACTTGCCTCCGTGGACTTGGGTAATCCTGTTTGACCTCTCATCTGCTCATTGCCTCGTCACCATGACCTCTGATCCATTGATGTCAAATACTGCCAATTCCACTATCGTGTCGCCGATATGTTCAAGAGAAGTTGACCTCTGTAAAGAAACAACCTCCCTCTGATAGTTCACATAATCTTGATTCACAACATTATCTCTCTGTCTCGTGTCGATGATGTGGGAAACATTATGGCCCACCTTCGATCAAGGTCACTTCCTGTCGACTTCAGCACATTATCCAGGAAGCTGATCTAGAGACTCCCTTTCGGTGCCTTGGAGCCCGCATGCCTCAATGGCAGGTTCTTCGTGTTCGACGTGAGGTTTTCATCATTGGCCTCCGATCGAATAACTCTACGGGTGTTCGACGTCAGATCACTAATTCGCACACCGTAGATTGTACCTATAGTACCTTGAGGGCCATTGTCATTATTGGTGGTACCTCTCGCGTCTGTTAACAGTTTTCAATATTGACTGGTAATCAGACGATGTTCCTGCATGTTCGACTTCAGCTTATATATTCGCATGCTTGAACTTGTACTTTTGTTCGGGTCGAGATGGAGCGCAAGACCCTGGATTGTGTCTGTTGTAATCCAGGCGTGATTCTTGATACATGACTCATTCACTAGATGGCTGCGACCATACCTGAGTCAATTCATTGATCCTAACCAGATGGCTGCGTCCATACTATGGATCTAGATTATTATGTACTCTCTTATGGATGGCTGCGACCATACCACATACATCATGTACTTGAGCTATCAGTTGTATCTCTCAATGCAGATTCTCGGCGGCAGCTACATGTGTTCTTGTAAAGCATTTCACCCCTCTCTCTCTCTCGGGCCTCATGCTTTAGGGGGCATCTGTTACACAGTAATTTGTCACCATTGGTCACCGTCCCTATTACCCCTGTTTCCGTACTTTGGAGGACTCATTCTGGGACCTGTGAGCAGTGACATAACCTGAAAACACTTGCATTATGTTCCCCTAAGTATGTACTTCATGTTCCCTGAAGACACCTCCTGCAAAATATCCCTGAAAACTGCCCTTTTTCCATTAGCGCGGGTCCACAATGTCCTACCCGCGACAATCAATCAATGAGATCCTCAAAAGAGGGTGCGACCATTGGTGCTCTGTCTTAGAACAACACCCGCGCCAACCAAGTTTGGTAAAGATTTTTGACAAACGCGCGCCCAGATGTTTTTTCCCTTCAAGTCACGAAGTCTTTTGAGGATAAAGCTCATCTTCTATATGTCGAAGATTCATCATCTATCCTTGACATCTATCTACAGCGGATTTTGGAGATAATGCCAATCCACAATGGGTGTCCTGATGCATTGTATCTTCCTCCCTTCTCCATCTATAAAAGTCTGTCCTCATGCATTTGACAAGCTAGTTTTGGAGTAATGCTAGTTGTGATAACGCTTGTCTTGAGTGATAGTAAGAGTCTTGAAGCATAGGGAGGTTATGCTGCCAGAAGTTTGAGAGAGAGAAGGTCTATTGCAAGACATACATAGCTGCTCGCCCAGCCAGAGGAGAGGTTCAACGTCAGAACTTTGGTTGTATCTTTCTCTGTTGATTATTCATTAATAAACGACTACTATTATGGTTCTGATCTTATTGTTCATCATGATAATGTTTGATCTATTTCCTTTCTGACTGAAATATAGTTGTATTTCGTGGATTTTATGCTTGTATTCGCTTTGTTCTTTGCATGTGCAGGTATCCATTCGCAGGGATCGCAAGGATTGTGACCTGCCGGAGCAAGGGAACAAGAGTATCAACTTTTCTTCGACATTAGCATTGGACTCCAGGTTGGTTCTCATAATCCACTTTCGATTTGCAACTAGGAACTTGCATGGTAGCGTGAATTGATTGTTGCTAGATCCATTTTGGTCTAGTGGGATCGCCTCTGTCCGCAGAGGGGATTTACCTCTCCAACAGCAGGCATCCACATGTATAAGGCTAAAACCTTATCTCATTCTCCAGCTACTACTGGAAGGGAGCTACAACCCCCTAGCTCTTGTACTAGCCAATATGTTTACTAGTACGTAGGTGCCAGCCTACAGAAAACTACACTCTTCCACCAGGGGCCACGTTTCATCCAATTTTCATACTGGACCCATCAACAACATTAAAACTCAGAAAATCATAACTGCAATACAACCATCAAATACATATGCATTACTGAAACTCAATCATCACTTTCTAAATAAACCACAACTGAATCAATCAATCACTTGACAACCCATCATCACTGTAGCAAATCACAATCAATCAATCTGATCATTCAGAACACTGTCACCAGAATACAGTCACCAGAACCCAAAGCAGAACCCAGAACTCTGCAACAGCAAACAGAAACAACTAAAACTTTAAACATCATACTTCATAAGGTATACGCTACTTCCATGTGTTGAACCAGCATGTATACACACTTTTACCAAAAGGAACCAGCGTACAGATCTGCAAATTCAAATTTATGATGTATACGCTACTTTGATATGCTGAACCAGTGTGTATATGCTCTTTTACTAAAGCAAACCTGTGTACAAATCTGTAAATGCTAACTCAAAACATCACAACTATTCCAGACTTCAGCCATACCCAGATCATCATATTTACAGAATAAAACATGCGTCAGTATTCAGATCTAGACTTTTCAAGATCAAACCACATAATGATAATACTTTTAAGCCTTTATGATCCCGGTCCATCAACCTTCATCAGCCATATGGGTGCCTCCTTATATCAGATCAAGCAAACCTTCATATATGATCCAACACCTTATAAGATATTCAAAATACTTGCACTCTTGGTTTAATGATCTTCTCCTCCTTATATAGTTTTAGGCCTTTCTCAATACCATGGACTAAAACTAATTAGGACCAATACCTTGGACCAAATACCTCGGACCAATTACCTTGGGTCAAATACCTTGGACCAAGAAGTACCTTGGACCAAAAACCTTTTTTTTTCAAGATATACGCGCTTTTCCTTCTGTGAAAGTGCATGTGTACATATATGCTCCTTTTTTTCAGTAAACCTGTGTGTATACGCAGCTTGGACAAGGTGAACCTGCGTATACCTCTCTTTCTTCATTCTTGGTAGTCTAATCTGTAATTCTTGGACCTATTGCACTTTGAGATTTCATCTGAGCGAGTTTCCATCAAGGACAACACCTGTATCATAATGTACCACTATGGTTGGATCGATACGAGGCATTTCCTCGTATGACGAAGTAAAAATGTCTCGGAATTCTTTAAAAAGATGAGTATAAATCCTGATCTCATCTGGAGAATAGGTAACCCCAATATGGATGTTCTTAACAATTCCTGGTTTAATGGAAATGTCAAGAGGCATCAAAGCGGCGATGTTTCCCATATTACCCTCTGACAAGACTTCATGTACCCAGATAGGTGTCTAAAATGGAGGTGTAGGAGAATGAGAAACAGACACTTCAGAACAGGAAGGCATCTCATCGAGGCTAGGGAGAAAGGAAGAACGATGATGTAGACCGTTCCATGGAACTTCCTCCAGAGACATGACCTCCATGATACTCTCATCAGTGGGGAATGTCTCGTTTAAGGGATCTGAAGAATCCCAAGAACCAAGCTAAGGAGATGGCACATAAGTTTCCAGGTTCATACTGAAGATAGTATGACTTTCTGAAGCAACCATCGAAGCTAAAACAATTTCTTGATAATTTATCTCTAATGGAATTAAAGGCATAGCATCGCTAAATGAGTCAATTTGATCGTTGGTAGGGATAATCCAAGGATCCGCAGAGTCCGAGATCATATTAACTGAATGAACATTTGGAGGTGGGAGAGAAAAGGTACCCATTAAAGTAGATTCTTTGAAGAGACCTTCTCCCACGCTCTCGTAAGGAATCTCAGTATTTCCCACATAAGGAACGTTACTATTTGATGAACCAGAAGAAATTAAAGACAGTTCGTCAACCGTGACTATTTTTCCTTCATGAGGAAAATGAAGTACGCGGAACAAAGAAGACACCACACAAAACATGGCATGAGTCCAACTTCGCCTGAGAAGAAGGTTGTAGTTGAGATTGGCTTCTACAACTTCTACTTCTAATTCAACGGTCTTGCCTTCTTATGTAATCAGTAAGTTCTTGAGAATACCGTATGGTCATGAACCTCTTCCATCAAAGGCTTCCAAGGTGTTCGGAGATTAGTTAAGAGGAGGAGAGCCAATGAATTTCCAATACAAAACTGACATGATGTAGGTAGAGGCACCTTCATCAATAACCATTCTATGAATCATCTTTCCTTTGATAAGGACCTGGATCAGAAATGCAATATGATTAGGAAGACGAGGTACATGATTCTATAGATTGAATGTAATCAATAACACCTATAGCAGACATCAATGATTTCCGCTACGTTGGATAGGATTAAAGAACCTCCAAGGCAGACATCGTCGAAGGTGCCTGAGCTAAATCCTCAACAATATTATAATGTTGTGCAACTCTAGCATTCAGATTGAAAGATGACTTCCGAAGAACACCTTTGGGGTTGGTCAGATGACGGACTCATTGTTAGGGCGCTCGATATGGAGCCGACCAGAAGAGGATGGAGTAGAAGTAGAAGGAGTATCATTAGATTCTTTCTTCATCATCTGCTTAGGCGTAGCTTGATAGTCCTTCGTTCGTGTAGCGATCGAGATAGGTGATGAACCTTGCATCATGAACACTTGGGAACCTAAGGAAGCAGAAGACTGAGGTTAGTCTACCAATTGGATCTGCTATGACAGAAAGGGTTCTTTTAAGACAGTCAGAGTCCCTTTCAGTAAGCGACTAACTTCAGATCGTCGGGGACAATCCTTAGTGTAATGATCCTCCTCACAGATGAGGCAAGGATACTTTGACTTTCTTCGAGAAGCATCATCAGTAGAAGATTTAGGAGGGTCGTATTTTTGGGCATCGAATTTGGCCTTACCTTTGACCTTCTTTTTACCCTTAAAGGCTTTGTCTACTACGGTAGACTGGACAACATGAACCTCAGAGGTTTTACCAGGACTAGATGAATTCTTAGAGGGATTATTGGAACCAATGTTTGAGACTGATTTCTGCTTCGAAGAAGCTTTCACGGGAGTTTGAGACATGGAACCAATCACACCATCAACATATGGTGTATCCAGAGACTTCAATGCTATGAGATCCAATGATGGTCTCAGAGCATCAGGTAACATCCCATACAATGTGCTAGATTGCAAATAGACTAGGTCTAAATATTGGGCACGGGCGATAGCTTGATCTTCAGGAACACACCCACCCATGGCTATGTCCTTAGAAATTTTGCTGATGATTGATTTTGTGAACCATTTTGTCAACAACTCATCAGAAATATCAAACTTGATGAGGTGACACCGACGTCTCCATTCATGGATATGATCGGAGATGTGGGTCGTGGTGTCTTTCTCAAGTGACGCAAGAAAATGGGTGCGAATTTCATAGCGAGTCGGAAGCTAGAAATGAGTGAGGAAAGCCATAGTGAGAGAGTTGAAGTCACCATGGATACCTCGAGGAAATTCGATGTACCACTTAGCGGAAACACCTGCGAGAGTTCATTGAAAGAGTCGAAGATGGATAGAATCATCGACATACGAATTAGAGGAGCACCAAAGGTGATATGTCATCACGTGGGCTCATGGATCCTCCTTTGTTTTTCCCTCGAATTTGGGGCAATCTCTTGGAATCTTCGTTGGAATTGGAGGCCAGTACAATGAATGAAGAATGGGATCATTCATGAGCCTCTAAACATCGGGCATCTCCAATATAGCCAAGAAAGGAAATTGTGGGTTAAACGGCATATAAGGCCTTTGAGGAGACCCAAACTGCGGAGTCCATCCTTGTTGGTAAGGATTTTTCCCCCACAGTGGAGAATTTTGTCCATATGGAATCTGGTTTTGTCCCCATTAAGGGTTACCCTACCTGTAAGGAGGATTTTATCCTGGGTAGTTTTGATACTGCCTTGCCATAGGCTGTTGATGAGCATTGTACGCGGCATATGGGTTATAAGGTTGTTGAACCTGTTGACCCTGGACGTAAGGAGATTGACCATGGTGATGCAGGGGTTGACCTTGACCTTGTAAAGGTTGACCTTGGCTTTGCAAAGGCTGACCTTGCTAATACGCATATAAGGATTGGTGTTGCCAAGGCTAACCTTGTTGCTGCAAAGGCTGGCTTTGTTGCTGTAAAGGTTTTCCCTGTGGCTGTAAAGGTTAGCCTTGCGAGGACAAAGGTTGGGAGGAATGTTGAAAAAACTATGTCTGCGGCTGCAAAGGTTGTCCTTGCGGTTGTAGCAGTTGTCTTTACTGTTGTGATGCTTGCCCGTGCTTCTGCAAAGATTGAACTTGCTGCTGCGAAGGTTTCCCTTGCTGCTGCAAAGGTTATCCTTGTTGCTACAAGGTTAGATGGACAGTTCCTAGGGTTATACCCTGAGGGTATTGATAGTTCCAAAATTGGATCTGGCCATATCCACCAGGCATAGCGGATTGACCAGTCTGAACATAAGGTCCAGCTTAAGGAATGTAAGGGGAATTAACCATGGCTTGCGAACCATATGGGACATAATCCAATTGGAATGGAACGTGAGCCATATATGACTATTGATATTGGACGTTACCTGACCTAGATGGACTAGCAGTGTTTGGAATAGTGCCATAAAAAGGTTGATTCATTCAAACCATGTGAGTTTGTAATCCAATCACACTAGTTTCACCTAATACAAGAGGAATATTTGGGTCTTTCCCCCCTAGCGGTGGCACACACTATCCACTTGTTGGAGGGATAGAAGAACTTACCAAGACCTTATCTAAGACAATCGATTGAACAAGAAGGGTCAGTCGAAACAATGAAATAGGTTGAGATGGAATGGTAGGTTGAATCGAAACTGAAGTGACTACAGTTTGTACAATCGGTCGAGAGGTCATTTTCTAAACGAACAAACCTGATGTAGGCATAGCACCGGAAGACGATATGGGGTTGTGATATAATGACGAGGCACTAGGAGTGCCCGAACCCAACTGAGCTAAAGAGGTATAACCATGCGAAAATACGGGCTCACTAATCTTAGGATAAGAGAGAGACAGGACTCTTCCTATATAAGGAAAGCCTTCTGGAGGGAACTCATATCCATGCTCATCATTTATGTGAGGATTATGGGTAGCGGAGACTTCCAAATGACATGGAGAGGAGAATGTGATCTCGCCTTCTGACTCCATAGATGGAAACAACTAGCGACGAGGAACCGGAGATGAACGAGGAATACTAGGCTGATCGTACGGACTATATGAACATTGTGGAGATATCACAATAGGATTGAACAATGGGTTCAGTGGATAAATAACCAGTCTTTACAAACTTTTAGGAGTTTGTGGACTCTCAGGTGTCTGGATAGGATTATCAGAGGAATCTAGATCAGATTCTTAAGGTGACTAGGAATCTGATGGAGGCATACGAGAAGACAAAGGTTGGATACTCAGAACAATTCCAAGTTCAACACCTTCATCCTCAAGTGATTGAGGAAGTTCCAAATGAACTCCTTGGGAGTACCCTTCAGTATCAGAAAATGAAGGGGAACTATAAGATGGACTCAATTGTTTAGCCATGATGGCTTCCTCTCAACAGAAAAAAAGGAAAGGAAAAATTCGTTAGGGTTTTAGCTGTCTTGAAATTAAAAGGAAATTACTCAATTTGGTCTAAGAAGCAACTACTTGGGATGACATGTTTACAGTGGGAAATTATATTTTAGAAACAAAAACATTGCCTTTTCATTTTTTAAGAGTTGAGAAAAGGGCAAAAATGTGACTCTAGTCGCTTTCAATAGTTTTGAGAGCTTGAAATGACAAGTTGCTCGATGATCTTTTCAAATTTAAAGAGTCAGAAAAGATCGAATGACTACTCAGGTGAATCTAGGTAAAAGGAGTACCAAGTAACCATGAACTGCAATATACACCTTATCCAATGAATTGACCTGACGTACATGCAGGCCATCTCCCCAAATGTTGTGTTTGGTGTATCACGATTACAGGGCGGCAGACTCGGCTTCCTATGGATAAATGATTTCAACCTAGGGGGCTCTCCCTTTATATACGTGATGGTACCGGGAGCACATGTCCGTGCTAGCATTGTGTAATGGCGAAGCAAATGACAGTTGCTAAGTTTTTAAGACGTCGGAACACGTCTCTAACCTAGACCACTAGATATGATCATTAATGTTTCAAATGCTCCCTAGGTTAATTGATAGATTTTAAAGTTGATCGTGTAATTATGTCTCAATTTCAAGGCCTTAACGATGTTACCTCTTCCTATAATGCAAACTAGATGATGAAATGAAATCCTTCAATTCGATGAAATCTATCTATGTAAGAAAAAAGATCACTCAAATCATGCATCAAACCAAATGCAAAAATGCACCATGACACTCTTCAAACGCTAAATGCAAAATATGAAATCTAATATTTCATATGATAAGCAAATGCAATGCCAAAACAAATCTTATAGCAAAAACACCTTAAGATCTAATGATTATTTTCCTCTTTTTCAAAAATGCAACTAATGTAATATAGTGAAAAGGAAAAGAGAATGAAAGCAAACCAAGAAGTATTAAAATCTCTTTCACATCAATTATTCGAATGCAACACAAAATGTTTTGAAAACTAGGAAAAGAATAACACTTTCACTCCCAATTCGAAACATAAAAATTTTCAAAGAAAACACTTTCTTTTGATTCCAATGAGACAATTGATTAGTAATCTATCTTTCATCAAATGAAGCTTAAGTAACTTTCATTATATCCACTAATGAAAACAACTTAAGGCACAAGAACTAAAAAAAAATATGCAAAGCACGTCTGAACACACAAAGACTCTTTAACGCAGGCAATTGATCTCTGATCTCAGATGGGAAGACCAACGAGTGTACTAAGGTTGACCTAGAAAACCTAGAACCCTAAAGGCTAATAAAACTTCAAGGACACTCAAGCCAAGTTAAAAAACATTTGCAATCAGACAATGAGAGAGCCAATGAACAACAAACTAGTAAATCACAGGGAGAAGACAACTAGAATTGAAAATCAGAGGGAAAACCCTAAATTTCTTAATTTTCTGCAATCATCGCACATGTCAGGAGAAAAGTAGTGATTATCGCTACTGTAACTAAAAAACTCATGATATCATCGCGACTGTCAGACTGAAATCTGTGATGGTCGAGGAAAAGGAAAAATAAATCCAAAATTTTAAAAAATAGCTCAAGTTAACAATCTTCAAGTATTTACCAGACAATGACACTAACTACAAACAAGCAATGAAGTCTAAAAATCAATGGTTGATCAAAATCATCAAAAGACAAGATGAAGGAAGGGAAGGAAAGAGTCACAGGCTCCCCAGTGGAGTCGCCATTTTGTTGACAAGGTTAATCCTCTCTATGGACAAAGATGACCCCTCTAGCCCGATGAATGGGTCCAGCAACTGAAGGGACAATCAATTAGACATCTTCCTAGATTATGATTGAAAAGTAGAACAAGAGATAAGGCCTACCTTGTTCTGATGCTAATCTGATTTCCTTTGTTGAGCTCCTGGAATCGCTTGTGTCACGGTTGTTCTTGCTTCTTCCAGTGCTTATGTACTTGCACAAGTGACCAAGAGACAACAAAGCATACCAAAACTAATAGAAAACCCAATAATGACCTATTTAGCTGATCAAGGAATTCCAAACCAATACATACATAAATATATATATTTTGGGAAGATGAACCAACAGTTGTATTATTATTTAAAGAATAAAGGGGAAGCTTACAACCATAGCCTTGATGTTGAAAGGCTCTCCTTCAGTGGTAATCCAAGTACAAGCCAAGAAACTCTCCAACACTCCTTCTCCAAGTCTGATGAATAACCTCTAAGCACAAGTTCAGCATAGGGGTGAAAATGGACATAGATCAACCATTTGGGAATGGTAGAGGGGGAATTTAAAGGCTGGGAGAGGGAGTTAGGCCTCCTCCAAAGATTAGATTAGGCCTGCATCTCAAGGGGGCAGCTCATAGGGATGAGACCAAGAGGTCAAATTAGGAGGATTCGTCCTCATCTATGCAAAACCACCTCCAGCTCGCCACTCTCAAAGATTCTAGATCACGAAGCTTCTCATCCTCTTTGGGAAAATTTCCTTTCTGAGACCATCGCAAGTATGAGAGGGAATAGAGCGATGCCATCACTGGCTTAAAAAGGTGCAACAGGTGATCATCGCTCTTTTGAGCTTCATAAGGGCGATGACTCTCATTTTAGGGTTTCATGAGCCATTTCTTCAGGGAAAGCTCCAAATATTTTCCAAGCAAAGTTAAAGGAGGGATCTGAGCTGTATACATGGATGAGTATACTGTATAATGATCATGTTTCAGGCACTTCAGGGTATGTCATAGGGAAGTGTAGGAGGCGTGAAAAAATATTGTGTAACAGTCATTGTAGTGTTGTTTTAATCAACCTTAATTGACTCAGACTACAACATTAATTGTCAACCCAGGGTAGTCTTGTTGTTTCAATGGAGTTTGCACTGTCTGTGCCGATAAACTCTAGCCAAGCATAAGAAAATGCAGAAAAATTGTAAAAGATGTCGTTGATCTAAATTCTTGAATCAAACCATGCGTGTATATACAAAAACACTCTACAAAATTAAATCACAACTCAGAGTTATTGAAGTAAAGGTGCACCACACAAGAACTAACATCTATTCCAGTTGGTTGTTGTTACTCTGTTGATTAACTCTATGTAATAGCATGAGGTAAATAGAAACAACAACAAATGCAATCCACGATGTGTACAGCAATAGCGAGAAACCATAAATTAATGAACTAAACTTAAATGTATATTACCTAATCATTGTAATCCCTACCAAAGAGGAGGGCCCTTCCTCCTCAGCAGGGCGCAGGAAGAAAACAAAAAGTGATTAACGAATCATTTGGAAAGTAATAACAACATCACCATGTCAATTGATATTAAATAAGTTCAAGATTACAGAAACAGAGTAACGGTACTCTTCTATATTCCATCTACTAACACATAAAAATTCAATTCTTTTATAATAATTACACAACCTATTGCTAAATAAATATACATCAGTTGCAACTACTTGAGTCTTGCTTCAAAAATAAACAATCCTACTGCCGACAACTGTTATGTGGAATAGTACTCACATTTTCAGCTTTGGTGCAACAACATTGAGCAAATGGTGGTTCAGGATGACGTGACATAACTGATGACAGCACTGTTGGTGTGACGGCGGATCCATGCGAGGTGTAACAGCGCCAAATGTGTAACAACAATTTATAACAGTATCAACCTGTAACAGCAGCAACCTGTAACAATACCTGGTATATAGTAGCAATCTGTAACAGCACTCAGGGTGTAACAACGAACCGTTTTACCCTTTCCTACAGTTAATCCCTATTGCATGTTTGCTTCATAGCTTCATTCTCATGAGCCAACACCTGAAAAAGATGAACTTCCCAACATACTCCTTCAATGCTCTCCCAATTAGCCACAAAAAAGGAATAAAGCCTTGTATTATTCGGTAAAATACAACAAAGTAACATGACAGTAAAAATGGATTAAAAAGGTAAGAAAATAGAGAGTTTGGTCATATAAGGGCACAGGCCTGAAGGACAAAAAAGGTCAAAACAAGGGAAAGGATGTGCATAAAATGGGTAAAACCCACACCCAACATCTCCCCTCGACTGAAGCAACTACATGTCCCTATGCAGAATCTCAGATCCTGCTACTGTGCCCCCGGTGGAAATATGTAAAATTGTATGCACCAGTAGTATCATCACCCGGGGGTTTGAATACTTGATCGGCCATTAACTCACGTGGCCAGTATTCCTCTTCATAATCACATAACCGATAATTGGGCTAATACTCCACCAATGGAAACTAGATCAAAGGGAATTTGAACTTGAGGCCAATCCATAACGTCCCTAGTGTCAGCACAATCTAAGCATATTTCGGCACCCATGTAACAACAACCACAAAGTTCTTGTACTCAAAGGGGTCTCCTTCCTGCAATTCTACACTATAGGCCTCAGTGCACTTGAGACATCTGACTAGCTCTTGGCTCCTCATGTTTGCAAACAAGTTGGGGCAGATCCTCACGATTCTCCTTCTGTAAATGGCCGATTGATCTCTCCTTTCCAGAGTGCTCAGGAACTTCCTGAAATCTCACTGGAGTTCATAGGCCATTCCTGGTTCAGCCCTGACCCACAGTGTTATCTTTTCCTCGTTGGCCTCTATTGTTTTCTTGGCCAGTTGCCACTCAATCTGATTCCTCATAAATGAGAGGAATGCCCACAGTTGCAAGTCTCCCATGAAATACAGGACAGTCGCCACCATCTTTGTGCTCACGTATTCGCACATCATATTGTGCAAGAACAACTCTCACCACAAACTCTGATCATCAAAATCACAGGAAAGGAAAATTTCCAAAAAGGTGCGGGTTGAAGAACCCAAATAGGACATGTTCTCATAAACTACCCTCAACTGAAATAAGTAGTAACGTTCCCATAGGAACAGAGGGTATGACAGGGACAACCACTTGCATGCTAGTAGGTTTAGAGCAAGGTCGTGGAGTTTGGTCTTATCAAATGTTAGCCTGGAGACCTCCCAATGCAGCTGATATAGTTGTTCATCCTTTTTCTTCATCATTTCTTTATGCCTCTGTGCCTCCTCTTCTCTTTCCCATTCTTCTTTTTTCTCTTGGGGAATCCATCATTCTCTTATGCGTCTTGAGTGGAATCACTCCCTCCTACAGAGAGATTTCCAAATGCTTCCATTTTTGCAGCTCTGCCAATAACAACAATTTCTCATAATGCCATCCTTCAACAGGACCCGGCGTTCCCCCGCATGCATCATCAATTAAAGGTGTAGTAACCTCCTGAGGGTGAAACTGTCCCACCTTGGCTGCTGGTTCTTGTGTAACAACAGCTTCGTCAGTGGGTTTTGTCACAGTTTCTTTATTTTCCTGGTCAACTTCCATTTTTACTGTTGGTTCTTGTGTGGTAGCAATAATATCCACAGGCTTTTGTTCATCGCTTTCCTTTGGACCAGCTTCGGTCTCTGCTAGTTCTTGTGTAATAGTAGCAGTGACCATCGACTCATGGATATTATATTTTTCTTCCTCCTCTTGGCTGATTTCCTCCTCCACTATTGTTCCTAGTGAAACAGCAGTGTCAGCCAAGGGTTCCTGTGTATCCATTGCTTGATCACTCTCTATGGATTGTGCTATCTCAGTTGTTGGTTCTTATGTATCAGAAATGTCCTCGATAGATTCTGGTGTAACAACTTCCTAGTTTTTAGTTTGAATACCCCTCGAGGTAGTGTCTTCTGCACATAATTTGAATCTGACTTCCATCAACTTCTCAGCATAGGCTATGCAAAGAGTGCCCAGGATTTCTCCCCTTCTGTCCCTGTCCATGAACTCTGCCAAAGTATCCAGCCCTGGGGCTCTTGTCTCTGCCTTTCCTACTGCTAGTTGTTCCCTCAATTCTTTAATTTCTTTATCTGAAATTTCAATTTTCAATAGCAAAGATTGGGTTTCGCTCTTACCCGGTGAAGGAGGTTTTTCTGGCTAAGCTTGCTCCTTGTTCTTCTACTTGACTGCTTCCTTATTCTTTCTCGACATGGATGGGGACTCTAGGTGCCCTCTAACCCTTATTCTCTGCTTCAGCCTTCCATCGCCAATCGGTTTATCAACCGACTTCTTGCTGACCCTCAGTGTCAAGGACTAGGGTTGCTCCTTTGTTACCTCTGGAGTTTCCCCAGCTATCTCTATTTGCCTTCTGCGAGTGGTCCTGGGCCTTTTCCACATGAACTCTTCCCAATTCTTGCCCTGTCGGGTCAAGGCATCTAGCATAATGAGTTTAATAAGGCCATAGTTTGTAACACACGTTTCTGGATGTGCAACTGTTTTCACAGCCGCAGGCATGTGCCTAATATTGCCCAACAAGAAATAAGGAAGGTTGATCAGTTACTGATGGCGGAGATGGTTTAGCAATGGGAAATGGTAATTAAACACAATTGTTGCCCTTCCCTCACAAGTAATGTACTTAATGTGGAAGACAGCAACATCCGCCCATGGCTGGGGGAGTGACAGCCTATCAATTCCCCTACCTTTCTTAACCAACGACTTGCTTTCCTGAAGAAAATCCCCTTCCAGTGAGGGGTCATTAACCTTCCTAGTAAACCATCTCTTTCCTTCTGTTGGCAATCTTGTTACTCTGGCCATAACTTCTTCCGTGACCTCCAATTTCAATCCTCTAAATTCCGTCTAGTTTTTTTCCAGGTTCTTTGTGGATTCCATGGCCACATCACTATCTGATCCTTCCAATCTCCGGAAAAATTCAAACCAGCCTACATATTTGAAAACCTGGCATGCTTCAGGGCAATCTTCTAGGGCTTCTATATACCATGGTTCATGTTGTATTGCTACTCCTCCCATTTCCTATGCAATTCAGTGTTGTTTCACCTTCTTATCCTTCCCTCCAGCACACACTCTAGTTGTTTCAGCCTGTATTGTTATCTTCCTCCTCTCCAAACACTCTGAATGGGGATTCAGTGCTTTGAGCAGGGGTAAATGGTAGGGTGGCAGGGTGGCATAGGTGAAGATTTTGGATTAGGATTTAGCACGCATGGTTTGTACTGCTCAATGAATTTTTCCTTAATGGTGAGTCATGGGGAGGTCTCATCAATGGTGCCCTTACCCTTTTTGGTATGATTCAGCATTAAGTAGCAATAACTATCGGGTCACATGCCTTAATTGCTGGATTTTTCAAATAATTACAAATCATGCGACGGTCATGTTGCAATTTGATTCGTTCCCCTTCCTAGCTTAATTATGACAACCATCCTCGGCCATCAGTAATCATGTTAAGTTGCCATAATTACAAAATAAAAGGAATTCAATATTACCTTTTTGATGACATACCTGGTTGATGTGGGACGAAGTAATGGGAGGCATGACGTCGAATCATACTAAGGCAGCGAGACGCACAAACTTAAATTGGATGATGAGGCTCACGGTGATGTTTTTGTTGTTTATTACAATAGAATATCTCGTTTTATTCCTGAAAAGTCGTCGACTATTATAGGTGTAACAACTAAGGCGACTGAAATATATTAATTTAATTTCTTCAAAAATATAAAGAAAAAAGATCATGTAACAACACTTATCGCATGATATACTTTGGAATAATAAAAATTGTTACAGAGGGTGTAACAGCTGCCACCAGGTGGTTTTCAACTGCTACAAAAGTGTTTATCTGTGCCTGAGAAAGGTTTTCACAGCTAGCTTATTGTTATTGTTATTATTATTATTGTTATTATTTTTACTTTTTTTAGTTTGATAGTGTAACAGTGGCCACCAGGTGGTTTTCAGTTGTTACACTTATTGGAAAAATTAAAATTTTTGTAGCACAGTGGGCTTTCCCCTGTTCCTGTAATCTGCAGATCCGAATTTGTGACAATGTTAACAAATGAATCCTTCAAGGTAGGTTTGTGATACAACCGAAGACAGTGCCCATTTCCAAGTAATGGTGTCCTTGCACTATCAATGGTTACCAAATTTATAGTCCCATTGTCAAAGATTGCATCTACCTCATAAGGACCTAGCCATCTGGTGCAGAGCTTACCCTTGAAGTATTTAAACCTTGAGTCATATAAGAGAGCCCAATCTCCTTTCTAGAACTGTTTCTTCTTTATAAATTTGTCATGCCACTTAGCTCTCTGCTGATGGATAATCTTTGTTTTCTGGATAGCAGCCAACCGTTTCTCCTCCAATTCATTGAGCTGGTTCAATCTTTGCCTTTGTGCTATAGCCAAATCCAAATTGACCTGCAATGTTGTCCTTAGTGTCTTGATTTCAAATTCAATGGGGAATAAAGGGTTCTTTCCATACACAAGTTCATATGGTGAGAATCCAATGGTGTTCCTCCATGTAGTCCTGTATGCCCATAACACTTCTGGAAGTTTTTCAGCGCAATTTCTTCGATGACTAGACACAGTCTTATTAAGGATCCCCTCAATGACTTTATTAGTGCTTTCCACCTATCCATTCGCTTATGGATGGTAAGGCGTTGTGATTTTGTGATGGATTTTATAATTTTTGACCAACTCCCGAATCTTATGACATGTGCACTACGACCCTCCATCTGTGACTATCTCCCTGGGTATGCCAAACCAGACGAAGATGTCTTCAAATAGAAAGTCTGAGACAGCCTGCTCTGTGGCCCTAGTTAGTTAGTTAGTTCCTTCTCCTGCATTTTGTGACATAATCAGTATAGACCAAGATGTAGGATCTATGTCTAGATGAAGGATTGATTGGTCCTCAAAATCTAGAGCCCACTTCTCAAAAGGTTCTATGACAATCTGGGGTTGTAATGGCATCTCATTTGATTGCAGTGGTTGGCCCGTCCTTTGACAACTATCACATCCCTTCACAAACTTCTTGGTATCCTAAAATATTGTCGGCCAGTAGTATCCTATTGGAAGGACTTTGTATATGGTCCATTTCTCTATGAAGTGTCCTCCATAGGGTTCCTCATGGCAGGCTTTGAGGATATCAAAGACCTCATCCTCCCTAACACAACGTCTAGCTTTCCGACTAAAACTCTGCAAACCTTGTTTTTACTATGAATTTTACCCAGTGAGGCAATTTCTAATTAAAGCTCAGTCTGCAATTTCCTGAGAAAAACCCCAGAGCCAGTATTATGTTTTCTGTTGCTGCACAGACCCAAATTCCAATTAAAAACACAGACAGTTGAGCAATGGAGGCTCCAGTGGCCCTCAATATTGCCCCTCTCAATGCTCCACATAAAGAACTTGAATGGCTACCCCTAGCTGACAGGGATTTCCAAATTAATGATTTAGTTGGTGACAAGCCTCATCTCCAAGCCTTCTATGAGATCAGGAACAAGGCTGATGTATTTGGAATCTGGGAGTCCAATATGCCCATGTATTACCTCCCTTCAGTGAATATATTCCCTGACCTCATTCACTAATGTCATGCCAATTATGAGCCCACTCAAAGAGCAGTTATGGCTCCATCTGGGACTATCCTCTTCTATGTTACTCCTCAATCCATAAATAAGATGTTGCACTTTAAGCCAACTCAACCTCTGGCCCCTCTCTCCATGGGATTCTTGCTTGCGAAGGTGCCAAACTGCCCAGTTCAGAGATAACCAGAATTGCTCAGTTATTCATGAAACCAAATTGCCAGCCCCAACAGCCTCCTCCTTATCTGCATTCTTGGTTCAATGAGGCAGGGAGATTCATTGTAGACATGATATCCTATATCTTAGGATTCAAAACCAGTGAGTTTGTTGATGAGACTACCTTAGTTCTGATGTCCATTTTTGCTCCAGGATAGCCCCCTGCTGTCCAATATGATTATGTCACCTTCATAGCTAATAAAATCCATGAGAAATTCATGAACCTAGATAAAGAGAGTGTTTAAATACACATCATACATATGTCATTTATTGCTATACAATCAGCCAGACAGTTTTCAAATCTCCCTCAAAAAATTGGATTGCAAAGGAGAGCCTACGTCAGTAATCTTCTGGACCTCAGTTTTCCACCGTGTTAGTGACTCCCCTTATTCTTACTATGAATTCATTGACCTATTCATACATCCAGCCTCCTCTTTACTGATGACAAGTCCTCCAGATAGAATTTCTGGTGAAATGCAGAGAATTTCACAGCTCTCTAAAAACTACAGCATAGGTGATTGGTACTTTTACCAGAATCACACTGAAATAAGAATGTATGGCTCTGAACTATGCCCCTACAAGCTACCCAAATTTGTGCCCATAGGCTGTTTGGACTAGAGTACTTCAGACAGTTTATACATGCAGACTTGATCCACTTTTTGCAACGCTAAGAAAAAGGCACAGCTCAAAATAAGAAATCAATTGTGCTCTTTTATTTTTAATAAAAGGGAAGCCTGGGAGGAGGCAGATAAGATGCTAGGGGAGCAACTTATGCTGAAACAAAGCTTTTATTGGTCACCATATGACCCTGGTCATTTTATAAGTTATAGAAAGGTTAAACACAACCTGGCACCATACGTTCATTGCAAGATCCCTGAAATCCAACAGTATGCTAACCAACAAGAATGGTTAGAGGGCACATTAGTTGAAGAGATTACTGAAGAAGAAAAAATGGAAAAGGCTATGAAAGGGCTTGAAAAAACGCTTGACCTGGACCCTTTTGGATAGGTATCCTTCAAGCTGCCCCAGCACATAGGAGGTGACACATCTTTTGCCGGGACTTCTCAACAACCATCACAAAGGGCCAGCACAACATCAGCTAAAGGCAAGGAGGTAATAGGTGAGGAACAGGAAAAAATGGCAGACCAGCCAGATACATCAAAGGGACGAGGTCCTTCAACACAGACAAAGGTACCTGAAATCCATGTTTTACAAACTCCTCTCAATGAAGAAAGAGCCAAGAAAAGAGAGAGATAAGAAGACACACCTGTAAGTGGATCAGCAGAATAACAAGGGGAAAAGAGGCAAAGGTTAAATCCTTACTCTGAAGAGGAACTCTCGGAAGAGACAACAGGCAACCTGAGAGGTGAGGGAAGAACTGAACAGCAGACTCCTCCAATTTTGGACACATCAACTAGCTCATATCAGCAAGAGCTAGAGAGGCAGCATGGTGTGGAGGTTACATCCACCAGGCCACAGAGCAAGCAAGGCTCGGATATCAAGAAAGAATTTACTGAAATAAAGGCTAGAAATGAGCCAGTAAGGATCCAACTTTATAATCAATTGCTGAGAATGGCTCCCACAAATCAACAAAGGCTAATGGCAGCCTATGATATTCAAGAAGGAAAAATGACCCTTAGTCACTTCAAGCCCACAATGCAGTAGCCACAGTCAACTGTTGATTATATCAGGACCAATCTGGAAGTTCTCTCTAAAGACATCCACCCCATGGACCAGATTGAATTACATAAACAAACCGGAGAAATGGTGTACTCCACCCTGGCAGACAAAGCACTATTAGCTCACAGATTGCAGAATTCATTGCACAATACCTCTCCCCAATTAGAGTTGGAAAAGGCTTCTTCTTTGGCTAGGATAACATAATTAAATCCTTAGAAGAAATTATCATAGAGCTGGGAAATGATCCCAAGGATCCCAAAGGCATCCAGGCATTAATAAAAAAGAAAGAAGAAGGCATTGCAGCCCTCCAAAAGAAATTAAAGCTGTCGATCACAATGCATCCACAAACTACAGAAGTTGCACAGCAGAAAGTAGAGGATGACACAATGGGTTTACTGATGAGGATGAATGAGAGACTGGCAGAAACAGAGAAGGCATTGGAAAAGGCACTACAAGGAAAACAGGGAGAGTTGGCCTCTCAACCATCTCAAACAGCTCCAATTGTTACAACTGCCCCTTCTACAGTCATAACAACAGTCCCTCCTACTGATCTGGCAATAACAACACCAAGCACTACATCAACAACAGCAATAACAACAATAGTACCAGATACCAGCATGAGCATGGAAAAGATGATGAAGGAGATAAAGGCCTTAGAACTCAAAATGGCAGAGCTAAAGGAAGCCAAAGAGAAATTGGCCAAGTTGGAGGTAAGCTATGATAAATCCAAAATAACTGTGGCCAAAAAATTAAGAGAAGTAAAGGCCTTGGAGAATAAGGTAAAATCCTTGAAGAAAGACCTTACTCTTCATAAAACTCTGTCAGAGATCAAAACAATTTTGTGGACTAAAATTGGCCAGTCCATCACTGATCAATGGAGATCAATTCAAACAATCCATGAGCAAATTGAATTAATAGAAATAGCTCAAGTTGAGATTCAAAAGGCCAGAGCGTTATTAGCAAACAAGCTCGAACAGGCCAATAGACTAATTAATTTTTTGAATACTCATACGAGAGAGCAACTGGAAGCTCTAGATATCAAGGACAGAACAGGTACCATTTTGACAATTAAAAAGGTGCTAAATATGAAAAAATTTGTACAAAATCTGGAGAGAAAGTGCCAAGAGATGCAGACAGAAATAAATACCTTTACATCCAAGTTTATAGTCTTGCAGCAAAAGGGTCTACCCAGTTTGTTAACCAGCAGTCGGAGGCTGTTGACACATGAACAATATGCTCGCAGGGTGAATACATATGTTACCAATCAGATTACAGCATCATCAAGCACTTCAGAAGACATAGTACCTCCCACTAGACAAAGCTTATATGACAAATTGGAAAATCTGTTCTACATTGAGCATGAGATAACACATCTTTTTGAAGTCCAACCCAATTACTACAGGTATACTGAAGCTGATGAAACATTAATAAAACTACAAAGACACCAGTTACCAACAGACCAATGGTGGCATGGCATGTTAGAGGTTTTGCCAAGGTAGTTTTGGTTCTCTTTCTTTTTTTGATCATCTACATTTAATAAAATTCAATATACGTGCCACACTTTATGAGAATGAAAACAACAGAAAAAGGTAGGCACGCCAGAACGCATTGAAGCGGAATCAGGCACAGATGAAAGGGTCGGGACAGCAACGCAGGAACGCGAAATAAAGGAACAGCTACCAGCCAACTTGTTGAGTCAAAAATTCAAATATATCAGACCACCTAAGGCAACCAGCACAGCAGAAATTACTCCTGCATTCATTGCGCTCTGTTTTCAATGTCATTTACTTCTTTGAAGAAGTAGATGGATAAAGTTAATGCTTGATATTTTCTCTATGAGATATTTTGTAACTCTTTTTTGTATAGATACCTCCTTTAGAGATGTATTAGGGGTTGGCTGGTGAATATCATTCTGGACCTGCGCTGTAAATTTTGAGAACCCTTTTGAATAAAGATTGTTGGAATGCTTTGCTGATGAACTTGCTGGTTGTGGAATTAATGGTAGAAGAATATGTTACAGAATTCTCGTATTACCTCATGGATCAATAAGTCATTTTAACTCATGTTTTACTGTACCTGTGTTTTATATATCATCTATATATCATGTTCCGAATTACAGGAAAAAAGAATAGCCCAGAATTTACTTTGTTGTACTTTGTTTTCAATTCCTGCCATTTTTTATGTTTTCTACAGGACTAGCATAGGCAGGAATTCTTGACTGCTCCTGTCTCCCTTGTTCTTACTCTCTATATATAATTAAGGAATTCTTAACTGCTCCTTGGTAATATTTATTCATTTTCCCTCTGTTAGCATAATGAAAGATTCTTAATTGCCTTTCATTCCCTGACTTCATTTCATCTCATTCCAGCTTGAAAATTGTTCTATGTTTAATTATCTTGCTCCGTAGTTCCTCCTTTTTCCTAAGAAACCATACCCAGAAATTCATTCTCATTGACTCCATTAACCCAATGGTCTGAACTTCTCATACTTTGCACCTTTGTTTTATTGAATGTCACCTTCCAAACACCAAACAAATACTTGTACTTCATAACTAGCCTAACATATAGCAAAACAAAGCTAAATTATAAAGAGAGAGCCCTCTTTGGTTGCAGATTGGCTAGAATCTGTAGCTAAAAGATTGGTTAGTGGTTACCTCGGTCGTATTCCCTTTTCCACTGCTTTTGGGGAACACCCTGAGTGATAACATCATTGGCGACTCCACTGGGGAACTGAATGACTGTGTTTGGTACTGCTGTCTATTTTCTAAAGCTACAAATGGAGCCTGAAGTTAGCCAGGTAGCCTTTGAAACTATTTTTGCTGTGCATTTACAAGAGTAAATTAAAGTTGCTTCAGTCAATCTCCAGTCTAGCTTTAGGCTTTATACAGTTGTCTCAAAAATTTGATCAGTTTCCTTCTGTTTTCAAAAGATCTTTAGGAAAATTCAAGACCATCATAATTCATACTTTCCTAAGAAATATATTGTCAAAAGCATCATCCTTCAAATATCTCTAGAAAATACCAAAAACAGATTTAGAGGCTGGCTCCAAAGAAGAAAACTCGTTACACTAGATCAAATCCAGATCCCAATCCTCCAGCTATTTTTGAAAACCCTAACTTGATCTCTAAGAATCTTAAAAGACAAGAAAGTTTAGAAAATTCCGCTGATTTAAATCTTCATATACTTCAGCAAAACCTTACCCAATCACCTCCTGGAAAAGAAGCAGTCCTCTCTACTGTGGCTGCAGCTTCTTCTCGTTCACCATCATCACTTCAAAGCATCTTTTCCACTCCCCCGTCTACTTCACTTATCTTAGCTATTATCCTTGTGCTTCCAACTGTCCCATTTATACCTGTAAATATGGCAAACCAATATGCCCCCTTGCAGTTACCTGCAAATCCAGGGGCTATGCCCCAAGATTATCAAAGCAAAATTACATATTTTGATGGTACTGGCTCCTATACAACCCAACAACACACTAAGAAAATGATGGATTACTTTGAAAACTATGAAATTGATGATAATGATGTCGGAATGAAAATTTTTGCTCAAAGTTTAACCGGTGATGTAAGGACATGGTTTAGGGCACTTGCTGCAAACACAATTGTTGATCCGGATGCCCTGTACCAAACCTTTTTGAATAGATGGGAAAAGAAGAAAGACCCATTGCATATCTTGTCTGAATATGAAAGCTTGAAAAGAGGCCCACAAGAAACTGTCCAAGATTATTGTGCTAGATTCAACAATGTGTACAATGCTATCCCTAAAAACCTTAGACCTCCACTTGACTTAGCCTTAATCAAATTCCCTGATGGATTTGATTCTGATATGGCATATCAACTAAGGGAAAGAGCCCCTCCAAGCTTAGAAGATATGCAAAGCATAGCTATTAGTGTAGAGGCCAATCTGATCTCTAAAAGAGCTCGAGCTAGAGCTGAAAGAAGGACTCCCTTCAAAGATAAGCCTTCAGCATTTGAGCAAAAACTAGATGCAATCATTAAAGGAATGGATAGATTGGGTGATAGAGTGGAAACCATTGAAAGGAAATCCTCTTGGGAAGGTCAACCAAGTAACACCACTAGGAATCCAAACTTTAGAAAAAATCAAAATCCTAACACCGGGAAGGCTGGCCCTGATTAGAATATCAGACCTCCATTTCAAGAAAAATATGTTGAGGCTTCAACCTCTAGTGAGTCAACAAAGGATACTCAAATCAACCTAATGGGTCTAAACAGTGAACAACAAATCTTCTTAACACAAGATGACCAAGAAGCTCATAATTTCAACCAATTTCAAACCAAATCCGGAGAATCATTTGATTTCAGAGAAGGATATGATGCAGTTGTCTATGAAGTCCATAAACAATACAAATTGAGAAGCATAATGGTAGATCTGCCTGAACCTAGCAAGCTGAAAGATACCAAGCAGCCTAAGAAAGCAAAGGATAAAACTGCCCTCACAGAACTCCCCGCTAAAACAGACCTCAACCCAAAAGAACCCACGGTTGAGGACATATCAGACTTACAGCCCTCAAGTGATCAGTCATCCACCTCCTTTCCTGCAAAAAAGAATGCAAACACCTCTCTTGAAAACAATTTCAGAGCAGATTTAGTTCATAACAACACTCAGGATGAAGAAAAAACCACTGAAAACACAGCAGAAAAGGAAAACCTTGTTGCCCGAAATACAAAAATTCAAGTGGAAAAACCTTTCAACCTTGAAACAGAAATAGGCAAGTTAAAAATAGCCATTCCACTGTCCGAATAAGCTAAACATAAGGTTTATAGGGAACAAATCAGTAGGTCACTTCAAATATTAGAGAATAGAGATGCAGTCAATGTTTTAGATGACCAACCAGAACTAGTTTTTGGTCCTGAAGTAAATGGTAAAACAGTAGATGGAGGAGTCCCTCCATTCTATGTAAGCTTAAACATTCATGACAAAGTGCTGCATAATGCAATGTTTGATTCAGGAGCTTCCCATAATCTGATGCCTAAATCTGTGATGGAAAGATTGGACCTAGATATCACACGGCCATATAAAGACTTGTTTTCATTTGATTCTAGCCAGGTCAGGTGTCTAGGCCTTATCAAAGATTTGTGTGTATCTCTAGTACAATACCCTGCTAAGACAATTTTGATGGATGTGGTGGTAGCTGATATCCCACCTAAATATGGAATGCTTTTATCCAGATCTTGGGGTGCAAAACTCCAAGGATCTTTGCAGCTAGATATGTCCTATGCCACCATTTCAGTATTTGGCCAGCCAAAGAGATTGTACCAGGAAACATTGATGAAATATGTGGTCAGCAGTCAAGAGAAACCCCAAAACTTCCCCATTTATTCCATGCATTCTGATATGGATTCGTTTATCTTATACAATGCTGAAATGTGCCCCAAAATTGATGACAAACTTCTAGAATTAGCACAAGCAAGAGATATAAATGAAGAATCTACTGCTCAAGATCAAAAAATTATTGAAATAATTGATGCAACAAACAAACCAGCCAAACCATATGACTCACAAAATCCAAATCTGCCCACTAAGACAGTTTCTAAAACTCCTCATCTTAGTGGTAATCAAGAAATCTTATGGTACTTAGAGTTTGATGGGTTAGTGAATAAACTAGGAGCAGGGGCAGGGATTTGGATACACAACGTGCAAAATTACCATGCTCAAGGACATGCATATAGGCTGAACTTTAGATGTACGAACAATATGGCCGAGTATGAAGCCCTTTTGCTGGGACTCAAACTGATTAGAAATCTAGAGGCAACTAAAGTTTCAATTCTAGGGGACTCAGATTTGATTATCCAACATATGAAGGGGAACTTTGTTACAAATGATCTTAGGCTGAGAGCTTACAAAGGGGCAGCAATTGAAATACTTAACACCTTCTTAGAATTTCAGCTAACCAAAATTCTGAGAAAACACAATTTACATGCTCATAGTTTGGCAACTTTTTCCAGCACTTGCAAGCTGCCATTTGAGCCTAACCACCACTTCACTGCGGAAATTAAACACAGACCTGTTGTTCCAGATAATGTCAAAAATTGGAAAATATTTGAAAATAACACACAAATCAATAATTTCTTGACTTCTAAAGAGGAATTATCAAGCACAAAAATAGACACAAGCACCATTTGTGATCAACAACAAATAGACAAAATTAAGAAAAATATATCAGCTGAAACAGCAAATCACATTTTGCATCCAACCATCTTTACCAGCAAAAATTTACAAGAGCTGAAACAAATGGACTTTGAAGAAATTGTTGAGGAAGATCTGAACTAATTGAGTTGAAGGATAATTTTTTGCCCACAGGCTTGACTCCTTTGGAAGATATTTTTGATTCAAATGATATACCAAGAAAGCCAAAAATGCAGCCTTTTAATGCAGAAATTGAGGACTGTAATATAGGAACTGCACAAAATCCTAAGATGGTGAAATTGTCTAAAGCCTTGCCTCCAAATCAAAAACTGAAATACATTCAGCTGTTTAAAGAGTTTCAAGATGTCTTTGCATGGAGCTATGAGGACCCCACGTCCTACGATACTTCGGTCATACAACACACAATACCTTTAAAAGAAAATCAAAAGCCTTTTAAACAAAAACTTAGAAGGGTTAATCCAGTCCTCCTTCCTCTCATTGAAAAGGAAGTCAAAAGAATGTACCAAGCTGGAATAATCGCTCCTATTAGGTTTTCAGAATGGATTTCAAATCTAGTGCCCACCAGGAAGAAAACCGGAGAGATAAGACTATGTGTTGATTTAAGAAACCTGAATAAATTTTCTCTCAAAGATCACTATCCCTTACCTAAGATGGATCACATTTTGCAAAGGGTAGTGGGAGCTTCTAGGATCTCACTCTTAGATGGATTCTCAGGATTTAACCAGATCTTATCTCACCCGGATGATCAAGAAAAAACTTCCTTTACAACACCTTGGGGAACCTTCAAATATGTAAAAATTCATTTTGGACTTAAAAATGCAGGGTCAACATTTTAGCAAGTAATGGACATAGCCTTTGCAAAAGAGATTCATGATTTTTTAGTAATATATCTTGATGACCTCACTTCTTTTTCCAAATCAAATCAAGAACATTTAGAACATCTCATACAAGTGTTCCTAATTTGCAGAAAATATGGCATATCATTGAACCCAAAGAAATCATTGTCTGGCCTAGAAGAAGGCAAACTCTTAGGTCACATAATTTCAAAAGATGGCATTAGAATTTACCCGGACAAAATATAAGCTATCCTCCAAGTGCCTCACCCAAGAAATGTCAAAGAATTTCAAGCTTTCCTAGGAAAGATTAATTTCCTAAGAAGATTCATACCCAACTTGGCTGAAATAATAAGATTGTTGAATAATATGCTGAAGAAGGATTCCAATGTCAAATGGAAAATAGAAGCTAAGCAAGCCTTTGAGGAATCAAAATAGCTTTAACTAAAACACCAGTCCTCACAAGCCAAAAGTTTGATAGAGACTTCATAATCTTTTCCTTTGCATCTGAGCATACTATTGCCGTTGTCCTATTGCAAAAGGATGATCAAGGATGTGAGAAGACCATTGCTTTCTTCAGCAAAGCACTTAGAGATGCACCACTCAAATATCAAATTATGGAGAAGCAAGCCTATTCTCTTGTAAAGGCCATCAAGGATTTCAAAGTTTATATCTTGTACTCTCATGTGATAGCTTATGTCCCAAATGTTGTGGTCAAAGACATTCTAACTCAAGAAGGAATTGAAGGAAAAAGAGGCAAATGGATAGCTAACATTTTGGAATATGACCTTGAAATTAAGCCAACAAAACTGATAAAAGGACAAGGATTAGCCAAATTAATGACTGAAACCAATTTTCAAGCCCTTGACATCAATGAACTGGATAACAAACAGGAGATGGTGTCTCCACGGATCAATCAAGCCTTCTTACAATCACCTTGGTATGCTAATATAATTTATGTATTGTTAAACCTGCAAGCTCCTCCAGGGTTATCCAGAACCAAAAAGAGATTCTTGAAAATGAAAGCTTCGAAGTTTTGTATTGTAGACAATGTTTTATTTTGGAAAAATCATGAAGGCATTCTACTAAGCTGCTTAACAAAAGATGAAACTGACAAAGTACTCAAGGAATTTCATGCAGGGGACTGTGGTGGACATTTGTATTGGAAGTCAACAGCTGACAAAAGCTTAAGAGCTGGTTTTTATTGGCCCTCCTTGTTTGCTGACATAAAGAAATTTGTAATTTCTTGCCATAAATGTCAAATCTTTGAAGGCAAGAGAAAGCTGTTACCTTTACCCCTAAAACCCATTTCCACTGAGAGACCATTTCAACAATGGGGTTTAGATTTTATTGGAGAAATTCACCCTTCCTCTTCTGGCCAGCATAAGTGGATTTTAACTGCCACAGATTATTTCACCAAATGGATAGAGGCCATCCCTTATAGGCAAGCCAATGACTCAATCATCATGCAATTCTTAGAAACCAATATTCTTTCTAGATTTGGCTGTCCAGAAAATATCATAACAGACAATGCTGTTGCCTTTAAATCCAAAAGAATGATCAATTTTTGTCACAAGTACCACATTACCTTAGGCCATTCCACAGCCTATTACCCTCAAGGTAATGGTCTAGCTGAATCATCCAACAAAAGCTTGATCAACATCATAAAGAAAGTTTTGGAGGAAAACAAGAAGAATTGGCACAAAAAGCTTATTAATGCACTATGGGCAGACAGGCTAACCATAAAGAGATCTATTGGGACCAGCCCCTATGAGTTGGTTTATGGCATGGAGGCAGTATTCCCTTCTTCCTTGGGAATCCCTGTGATAAAATTACTGCAAGAAATATAGGCAGAACCCAATGACATTCAGAGAAGAATCAATCAAACAATTCACTTACAGCAGACCAGAGAAGAAGTGTACCACAGGTCTCAGATCCTACAAGAGAAACTGAAGAAGATTTTTGACAAAAGGACAAAGGCATAAGATTTTTTCATAGGAGACAAAGTGGTGAAGTGGGATTCCAGAAGGGAAGATAAAGGAAAACATGGCAAATTTGATTTCCTATGGAAAGGACCTTTTGTCATTCAGGCTGTACAAGGAAACAACACCTATTTTTTGAGAAGCCTAGATGGTACAGAAGCAGAGGATGGGCCAGTCAATGGTCGGATGCTCAAGCATTATTTCGATCCACTTTGTTAATATATCAGGACTGTATTTTGTACATAATAGTGTCTATTTTCTGCAGTTTATTACAGCAATAAGATAGGGAACAAGATGCAGCAAATTTTGAGGAAAAGCAAGGGTCTGTGCCACCTTTTTGTATTCCATTTTGAGTCTATTGGAAGACTTAAGGAAGAAGACTTGGGAGCTATAAAAATGATGACAAATACTCAGACAAACTAGCAAAGATAGAGCTGTAATTCTGTTCAGATCAGCTCATGAAAAATGTATATATGCCACAAAGATACAGTTTGTTGATTTACAGCAAAAGGAAATTTCAGATTATAGCAAGAGTTGAATATAAGGCCATCTGGCCTGCTGTTCTTGGCTTTCATCTGGAAAATCCATCCCCAAGTGGAGCCACTGTTAGGTTCCTATACCAATAGGTGTCATATTTCATGATTGACTGTGGAAGTGCCAAATATGATCATCCTTTCCATGTTGCAAAGGTTCCATATTTTCAAAAATCAAAAATTTAAAAAATGTAAAGAGGGTATGCCCTAAAAGAAAAATCAAAGGGCAAAAAGAATGAATTGGTCAAGAAGACAAAGAAAATGAACCCCAAAGAAAAGACCAGGAAAGTGGCTAGTCAAAATGCCACTACTGTCCTATTTTTTGCAAACAAGTTCAAGTTATGCAATCAGTGACTTCTGTCACACTTGATGGATGGCCCAACAGCTCAATCTTGGCCAGTCCATGTTTAAATTTCTTGTTTTAGCATTAGAGAATAAGGTCTGTTCAAACAGTTCAAGCTTGGCAGATCATTAGTTAGGTAGAGAATCAAGGGTGCTCAACAGCTAAATCTGAGCCCTTGGAAGAGATAAGGGCAGACTTAGATAGGAGGACAGTTGAAAGAAAATAAAAGAGAAAGGGTTTGCTAGTTCAAATGCACCCGATCAAAAGGAAAAAATGTTAGGTGTATTAGGTTGGGTAGGCAGTTGGATGTTGCAGAAGCAGGTTTGTGATCAATTTTGTCTTTTTGAAGAAGATCTATCTCATCAATATCACAAATACCATATCAAGGTGATTATAGTTCAGGTGGAGCATGACTAATTTCCCCTCTCATTTCCCCAAGAACACTTACTAACATCCCCTCAAGGACATTGGTATCTGCTCAATGGTCTTAGTTCATTTCATTTTATGAAAAATACTAAGTGAAACTCTGTGTTTACTTAGCCAAAACAAGCCACATTTCTTGTGTAAACAAAATCCTTTCATTTCCCTAAAAACCTAAGTTATTACCTTATAAACTTAGCGTTTTCTATTCGCAAAACCATATTAACAATTTAACTCTATTATACATAAAATAACATAAAAGTCCCTAAAAATCTAAATATCCCAACCCCCAGCTTAATATAGTTATATACTAAGGTTTACGGGAATTATAGGTTCACTTGGAACCTTATAATAACCCTCCCGCACATGTATAACCTTGGGATTTAATTAACACTTGGTTGATTAAATAACCAACCTGCAAACCCAAAATTGAAATACATTGTGATACTCCGCAAAACCATATAAAACGTTAATATTACGGCGGGTCCCCGCGCTGTACCTCCCTGCCAACTCCTCGTCCCGTCAACCGTCGGATCCAATCCCGCAGATCGGATGGCTCATATCCATATCGGAGGCGCCCCGATGACCGAACGATAGGCTCCGATGAAAAGTGGTATTTCCACCGTACTCCGGGACGCATGTCGTTCACCCGCTACCATCGCATCCCCTCCGCCCGAAACCACCTTTGTTCAAAAGCGGTGCAGGGAATACCATATACCGCCCCACGGAACCCCCGATGACGTCATTCGATGACGTCAGCTGCCGCCTCACCACTTTGTCGTCAGCCACGTCATCTAACACGTCACCTTCCGCACCCTGCTACACAGAAAAAAAAATTTACGTCATGATGACGTCATCACAAAAAAGTGCCAAAAGCCCGTAAAGCCCAAATTTTGTTAAAAAACTCGTGAAAGTGATTGTTTTCGTCCATTTCTATTCGTTGATTTGCGGAACCTGTGCATGCAAATTACGACGAATTTGCCACCAAAGCTCCAGTCCGTCACCTTGACCACCATAATCTGGCATCCTGCTCCATAAATCATCTTCCAACCGGCCAGTTACTCTCGGACGCGTCGCTAAAACACAGGTATTTCTCCATTACTCCCAAATCCTGAGTATTTCTAGTTTTTTCTCTGCATTCCACTCGAAGAACCAATAATCCAACAAATTCAGTCCATAACCCTTGAAAAATACGCCCCTACCATACCTCTTTTGTCCATTTTTTCCGAAAAAAACTCGACTGCCGCAGCTAAAAACACAGTGAGCTGATAAAAACCGGTATTTACCAAAGTCTTGTTCCCAAGCCCCCTGTTTTAAACTTTCCTCTGCAAAATCTCCGAAAAATGGCCAAATATTGAGTTGAATTTGTCAAAATACCTGCAAAAGGCACACCATTACCACTGTTTTTGTCTAGCTTTCTGACTAAAACTCTGCAAACCTTGTTTTTACTATGAATTTTACCCAGTGAGGCAATTTCTAATTAAAGCTCAGTCTGCAATTTCCTAAGAAAAACCCCTGAGCCAGTATTCTATTTTATGTTGCTGCACAGACCCAAATTCCAATTAAAAACACAAAGAGTTGAGCAATGGAGGCTCCAGTGGCCCTCAATATTGCCCCTCTCAATGCTCCACATAAAGAACTTGAATGGCTACCCCTAGCTGACAGGGATTTCCAAATTAATGATTTAGTTGGTGACAAGCCTCATCTCCAAGCCTTCTATGAGATCAGGAACAAGGCTGATGTATTTGGAATCTGGGAGTCCAATATGCCCATGTATTACCTCCCTTCAGTGAATATATTCCCTGACCTCATTCACTAATGTCATGCCAATTATGAGCCCACTCAAAGAGCAGTTATGGCTCCATCTGGGATTGTCCTCTTCTATGTTACTCCTCAATCCATAAATGAGATGCTGCACTTTAAGCCAACTCAGCCTCTGGCCCCTCTCTCCATGGGATTCTTGCTTGACCAAGGTGCCAAATTGCCCAGTTCAGAGATAACCAGAATTGCTCAGTTATTCATGAAACCAAATTGCCAGCCCCAGCAGCCTCCTCCTTATCTGCATTCTTGGTTCAATGAGGCAGGGAGATTCATTGTAGACATGATATCCTATATCTTAGGATTCAAAACCAGTGAGTTTGTTGATGAGACTACCTTAGTTCTGATGTCCATTTTTGCTCCAGGACAGCCCCCTGTTGTCCAATATGATTATGCCACCTTCATAGCTAATAAAATCCATGAGCAATTCATGAACCTGGATAGAGAGAGAGTGTTTAAATACACATCATACATATATCATTTGTTGCTATACAATCAGCCAGACAGTTTTCAAATCTCCCTCAAAAAATTGGATTGCAAAGGAGAGCCTAGGTCAGTAATCTTCTGGACCTCAGTTTTCCACCGTGTTAATGACTCCCCTTATTCTTACTATGAATTCATTGACCTATTCATACATCCGGCCTCCTCTTTACTGATGACAAGCCCTCCAGATAGAGTTTCTGGTGAAATGCAGAGAATTTTACAACTCTCTAAAAACTACAACATAGGTGATTGGTACTTTTAACAGAATCACACTGAAATAAGAATATATGGCTCTGAACTATGCCCCTACAAGCTACCAGAATTTGTGGCCATGAGGCTGTTTGCACTAGAGGACTTCAGACAGTTTATCCATGCAGACTTGATCCACTTTTGCAACGCTAAGAAAAAGGCACAGCTCAAAATAAGAAATCAATTGGGCCCTTTTATTTTTAATAAAAGGGAAGCCTGGGAGGAGGCAGATAAGATTCTAGGGGAGCAACTTATGCTGAAACAAAGCTTTTATTGGTCACCATATGACCCTGGTCATTTTATAAGTTATAGAAAGGTTAAACACAACCTGGCACCATATGTTCATTGCAAGATCCCTGAAATCCAACAGTATGCTAACCAACAAGAATGGTTAGAGGGCACATTAGTTGAAGAGATTACTGAAGAAGAAAAACTAGAAAAGGCTATGAAAGGGCTTGAAAAAACGCTTGACCTGGACTCTTTTGGATAGGTATCCTTCAAGCTGCCCCAACACATAGGAGGTGACACATCTTTTGCCGGGACTTCTCAACAACTATCACAAAGGGCCAGCACAACATCAGCTAAAGGCAAGGAGGTAATAGGTGAGGAACAGGAAACAATGGCAGACCAACCATATGCATCAAAGGGACAAGGTCCTTCAACACAGACAAAGGTACCTGAAATCCATGTTTTACAAACTCCTCTCAATGAAGAAAGAGCCAAGAAAAGAGAGAGACAAGAAGACACACCTGTAAGTGGATCAGCAGAACAGCAAGGGGAAAAGAGGCAAAGGTTAAATCCTTACTCTGAAGAGGAACTCTCGGAAGAGACAACAGGCAACCTGAGAGGTGAGGGAAGAACTGAACAGCAGACTCCTCCAATTTTGGACACATCAACTAGCTCATATCAGCAAGAGCTAGAGAGGCAGCATGGTGTGGAGGTTACATCCACCAGGCCATAGAGCAAGCAAGGCTCGGATATCAAGAAAGCATTTACTGAAATAAAGGCTAGAAATGAGCCAGTAAGGATCCAACTTTATAATAAATTGCTGAGAATGGCTCCCACAAATCAACAAAGGCTAATGGCAGCCTATGATATTCAAGAAGGAAAAATGACCCTTAGTCACTTCAAGCCCACAATGCAACAGCCGCAGTCAGTTGCTGATTATATCAGGACCAATCTGGAAGTTCTCTCTAAAGACATCCACCCCATGGACCAGATTGAATTACATAAACAAACTGGAGAAATGGTGTACTCCACCCTGGTAGACAAAGCACTATTAGCTCACAAATTGCAGAATTCATTGCACAATACCTCTGCCCAATTAGAGTTGGAAAAGGCTTCTTCTTTGGCTAAGGATGACAGAATTAAATCCTTAGAAGAAATTATCATAGAGATGGGACATGATCCCAAGGATCCCAAAGGCATCCAGGCATTAATAAAAAAGAAAGAAAAAGACATTGTAGCCCTCAAAAAGCAATTAAATTTGTCGATCACAATGCATCCACAAACTACAGAAGTTGCACAGCAGAAAGCAGAGGATGACATAATGGGTTTACTAATGAGGATGAAAGAGAGACTGGCAGAAACAGAGAAGGCATTGGAGGAGGCACTACAAGGAAAACAGGGAGAGTTGGCCTCTCAACCATCTCAAACAGCTCCAATTGTTACAACTGCCCCTTCTACAGTCACAACAGCAGTCCCTCCTACTGATCCGGCATCAATAGCACCAAGCACTACATCAACAACAGCAGCAACAACAATAGTACCAGATACCAGCATGAGCATGGAAAAGATGATGAAGGAGATAAAGGCCTTAGAACTCCAAATGGCAGAGCTAAAGGAAGCCAAAGAGAAATTGGCCAAGTTGGAGGTAAGCTATAATAAATCCAAAATAACTGTGGCCCAAAAAACAAGAGAAGTGAAGGCCTTGGAGAATAAGGTAAAATCTTTGGAGAAAGACCTTACTCTTCATAAAACTCTGTCAGAGATCAAAACAATTTTGTGGACTCAAATTGGCTAGTCCATCACTGATCAATGGAGATCAATTCAAACAATCCATGAGCAAATTGAATTAATAGAAATAGCTCAAGTTGAGATTCAAAAGGCCAGAGCATTATTAGAAACAAGCCCGAGCAGGCCAATAGACTAATTCATTTTTTGAATACTCGTACCAGAGAGCAACTGTTATGAAACCAGCTCACAAAAAGATAGAAAAGAGAGATCCACGCCTTAGAATTCAGCCTCTTCGAGGGGGCAACCTCCTTTACATTACATAAATGAACAATTCTTGGATGATACAAATGACAAAACCTCCTTTCTATATATAGGAGTCTAAGGAGTCACAATATAATCCAGCCGACCTAACAATAATAATATAAAGCCACAAAAATAACAATAGAGGGATTCTATGGGGCACAGAAATAACAATATGGGGGTAATAGGGGCACAACAATATAAATAAGGGGTATAACTACAATAGTAATGGGGTAATCACTAGTATTATAGGGACCCAACATGCCCCTCTCCTTCAAAAAAGTGTTGTCCTCAACGCTTGAGTAGTTCTGGATACTTCTGCATAAAATTCTCATCCTCCCATGTGGAATCTTCAGCGGATAAGTTCTTCCACTTGATAAGATACTCTGAAATTGATCGATTTCGTAGCTGTCGAGTTCTTGTTTCTGTGACTGCTTCCGGTTCCAATATAAATTTTCCTTCCTCGTCAAGTTCTGGCAATATTGTTTGAATTGGGAGCTTGTCACCTATAACCTTCTTTAAACATGAAACATGGAAAACTGGGTGCAATCGAGAAGCTGCAGGAAGCTCCAATTTGTATGCCATAGTACCAATCTTTTCCAACACCTTGTACGGACCATAATACTTTGGTGATAATTTATTATCCTTCTTAGCTTGCTTTAGGGACATTTGCTTATATGGTTGTAGCCGTAGGAATACCCAATCACCTACATCAAAACTTCTTTCACTGCGATGTTGATCTGCCTGTTGTTTCATTCTATTTTGTGCCAACACGAGGTTATCCTTTAAGAGTTGGAGGACTTGTTGTTGATGTTCGATGTGATGTTCCACTGCCTGAACCTTAGAATTTTCTCTTAAATATGATGTGATGGATGGTGGTTGATACCCATAAAGTGCCATAAATGGGGTCATTTTTGTTGCTGTATGGAAGGAAGTGTTATACCACCATTCAGCCAGAGGCAACCATTTGACCCATTGTGTCTGTTTATCAGATACAAAGCAACGAAGATATCCTTCCAAACATTTGTTTACTATCTCAGTTTGCCCATCAGATTGAGGATGATAAGATGAGCTATGAGCTAACTGAGTACCAAGACAAGAAAATAATTCTGTCCAAAAATTTCCAGTGAAAATGGGATCTCTGTCACTTACAATAATCTTTGGGTTTCCATGTAGCTTTTGAACTGTTTCCATAAATGCAGTAGAAACTGTACTGGCTTTAAATGGATGTGATAATGCACAAAAGTGTGCATACTTGGTAAGTCTGTCAACTACCACCATGATGACACTCTTTCCCTCAGACTTGGGTAAACCTGTGATAAAATCCATTGAAACCTCCTCCCAACGTTGGCTTGGAATGGATAAAGGTTGTAATAGACCCGGTGTCTTAATTGTTTCAACTTTATTTTGTTGGCAAACCAAACATTCCGCCACAAACTTTTGAATATCTGATTTAAGGCCATCCCAAAAAAATTCCTTCTTAACCCTGTGGTAAGTTTTTAAAAATCCTGAGTGCCCTCCTAAGGGAGAAGTGTGCAATTCCATAAGAATCTTTTGTTTTAGCTGGGAATTCTTACAGAGGTATAAGCGATCTTTGTACCATAACGAATCATTTTGCCAGCTAAATGTATCAGAAGTACTGGAATCTTGTTGTAGCTTTCGAATAAGTGCCCACACTTCTTCGTCATTCTTCCATTCCTCCCTTGCTTCGTTTATCCAATCTGGTTGGATAATAGAAATGGCACACAACAATGCTTCCACATCCTCATCCTTTCTTGAGAGTGCATCTGCCACCACATTTTGCTTCCCTTTTTTGTAGATGATTTCAAAGTCATAACCCAACATCTTTGTGACCCACTTTTGTTGCTCTTCAGAGGATAATCTTTGTTCTAAAAAGTATTTAAGGCTATCATGATCCGTTTTTACCTTGAAGTGTCTTCCCATTAGGTAGGGTCGCCATTTCTTAAGTGCATGGAGTATTGCCAACATTTCCTTCTCATAAATAGCTTTGCTTAAAAACTTTCCCTTGATTGGACGACTTTCAAAAGCAATGGGTCTTTCATCTTGCATTAGAACAGCACCAATTCCATTTCCTGAAGCATCACATTCCACAATAAAGGTTTTTGTGAAGTCCGGTGTAGCTAAGACCGGTGCTTGGCACATTGCCTCTTTAAGATGTTCAAAGGCCTTTGTTGCTTCCGAGTCCATGAAAATGAATCTTTCTTCAATAATGTTGTTAGAGGTGCTGCTATTCTCCCATAATTCTTAACAAACTTGCGATAATACCCTGTCAACCCAAGAAATCCTCGCAGATGCTTTATGGATGTGGGGATTTTCCATTCCTTAATGGCTTTAATTTTGCTAGGGTCTACCTTAACTCCTTCATGAGATACAATATGACCCAAATATTCCACCTCCTGGACTCCAAAGAAACATTTGGATCTTTTTGCATATAATTGTTTCTCCTCCAATAGTTGTAGCACCCTGTCAACATGTTCAACATGATCCTTCCAAGACTTGCTGTAGATTAGTATATCATCAAAAAATACTAACACAAATTTTCTAAGGAATGGTTTGAAAATTGAATTCATCAAACCTTGAAATGTTGAAGGTGCATTGGTAAGGCCAAAAGGCATGACCAAAAATTCATAATGACCCTCATGAGTTCTAAATGTCGTTTTTGGAATGTCTTCAATCTTCATTCTGATTTGATGATATCCCGAACGAAGATCCAACTTGGTGAAGTAAATTGATCCATGCAATTCATCCAGTAATTCATCAATAACAGGAATGGGGAACTTATCTTTAATAGTGAGCTTGTTGAGCTCCCTATAATCTGGACACATGCGCCATGATCCATCCTTCTTGTGCACCAATACTACTGGAGCTGAGAAAGAACTTTGACTCGGTTGAATTATACCAGCCTCTAGCATTTCTGCAACCATACGTTCAATTTCACTTTTTTGGACATAGGGATATCTGTACGGCCTGATGTTTGGAGGAACACTTCCTGGAATCAGATGAATAGCATGATCATGATCACGCATAGGTGGGAGACCTTTGGGAGTCTCAAATACCTTGGAATGATTGTCCAGGACTTTTTGGAGATCTGGAGAAATAGATGATTCCAATGTGGAAACATCTAGCGAACATAATTGTGCAATTACACCTCTTTGCTCCTTTTTTAGAAGCTTTGTCATGCCATTAGAGCTGATTATCTTTCCTGGTTTCCCTGCAATACCCCTTAATTCAACTTCCTTTCCTTCCACAGAAAATTTCATGAAAAGTTCTTGAAAATTAAAAGCTATTGTACCCAAGGATTGTAGCCATTGGACTCCTAGTACAACATCAGCACCTCCCATTGGAATGGAAAGCATTGGGCTAGTCAATACATATTCTCCCATGGATAGCTTGATATTATGGCACTTTCCAGAACAATTTATTGTTCCTCCATTTGCAATCATCACTTGACACTCTGGTGCTGGATATAGGAAGCAATTCAATTCTTTTGCTACCCTACAATGAATAAAATTGTGGGTGCTTCCTGAATCAATCAACACTATTACCTTTTTCTTCTTGATTTGTCCTTCTATCTTGATGGTTTGAGGAGTGGTAATTCCCGCCAATGCATTACAAGATATGGTCGGATTTATTTGTTCTTCATCTAGGCTTTGTTCCTGGAATATATCCTCTTCTTTTGACCTTTCTTGCTCCTTTTCTTCTTCCTCTTCACAATCTATGTAGAATAATTTCTTCTCAGCACACTTATGACCTTTTGTGTATTTGCTATCACAATTGTAACAAAGCCCTTTTGCTCTTTTTTCTTCCAATTGTTGTGGTGTCAACCTTGTAGGTTGTGGAAGACTATGGGCAACAACACTTCCGTCTTTATAGTTGTGAGTGGTATGCTTCCTAGTTGCCATAATTTTGCTTTCCATTTTTCTTGCTAACCTGAATGCCTTCTCTAATGAATCAGGTTCCCAAAGGCGCACATCATGTTGGATATTATCCTTTAAAGACCCTATGAACACATCAATCCTATGCTCCTCTGGAATATCTTTTACCCTTATGTTCAATTTTTGGAACTCCTCAATGTGCTCCATTATTGAACCCTTTTGTTTGAGACTTATCAATTGGCTAAAAAAAGTGTTGCTTTTTGTATCCTCATAATGTGCTATCAATTCTTCCGTAAAAATTGCCCAAGTGATAAATTGTTTACGAGAACAAAGCCATTGATACCATACAAACTGATTTGGTTCCAAATATAAAGTTTCCATACGTACCTTTTGTGTGTTTTGCACATTATTGAGATCGAAGAATTGCTCCATCTGTAATATCCATGTGGCGGGATCCTTGCCATCAAACTTCCTCATATCGATTTTTGGAACATGGTGAGTCTTCGATCCAACATTAGAGTCTATGGAATCATGATTAACATTTCTTTTGTTCTCATCATGAGTTTCCTTTACTACCTTTTCACCATTAGTGACCCTTTCTTGTAGCAACTTCTTCAATTCTTCCATGTCTGTCTTCAAATCTATCTTCAAATCATCCATCTTAGCTTCCACTTCAATCATCTTAGCTTCTACGCCTTTCTTTAAACAGTCCATCTTAGCTTCTACACCTTTCTTTAAACCATCCATCTTAGATTCTGTTCCTTTTTGTGTAAGGGACAGTTGTTGCACTTGGTCTTGTAATTTTGATATATCATGTTGCATTTCTTCTTCTTCTTCATGAGTCATGCTAGAGCTTTCAGGTTCCTTACTAGGTGTTTGCATTTTCTTTCCTCGGGGCATCAGTTACCGATAATAATGCTCTACTATGCCCTTTGAATTCCTTCAAAATAAATTTTCAAACCAAGCTTAAGCAAAAATTTAAAAAATCTACACACCTTTTTTCACTTTGTAGGAGCTCGATATTGCCTCTGATGTATCTCTGTACTTTCTGATCATCTAGTTCTGAATTTGTGACCTGTAGTAGCCCTCTGTGTCCTCTTTCCAATGCCACAAGTCTGACCCAAATTGGATTCTCCAAGGAAGAGTTATGTGAAATCTCCCACAGTGACTTGATTATAGACTAGTTCAGTAGAGCGAACTTGTACGACGTGCCACGAGTCACTGTTTCGACCTTTGGATCTGAAAACACCCAAAAGAAACTACAGTCTGTCCTCTTTCTGTACCTTCTTACGAAATTTCAATCCGATCCCCAGAGAGAAAGTTATGACGATTTTCCCCAGGTCACCTGTTTTGAATGTAATTCAGGAGTCTGCAAAAAGACCAACTTCCTCAGATCATATCTCCGCAAATATCACGCAAAAAGCTCTGAAATTCGGACCCAAGGTTCAGCGCGATTTCTTCTCAAATGGGTTTTTTTTGCGACTTCTGAAACGTCACAGAAAAAAAGTTATAGCGAAAATGCCACGATGACCTGTTTGGAGCAGCAAAACCCTAGAATCCAAAGCTCTGATACCAAATGTTATGAAACCAGCTCACAAAAAGATAGAAAAGAGAGATCCACGCCTTAGAATTCAGCCTCTTCGAGGGGGCAACCTCCTTTACATTACATAAATGAACAATTCTTGGATGATACAAATGACAAAACCTCCTTTCTATATATAGGAGTCTAAGGAGTCACAATATAATCCAGCCGACCTAACAATAATAATATAAAGCCACAAAAATAACAATAGAGGGATTCTATGGGGCACAGAAATAACAATATGGGGGTAATAGGGGCACAACAATATAAATAGGGGGTATAACTACAATAGTAATGGGGTAATCACTAGTATTATAGGGACCCAACAGCAGCTCTAGATATCAAGGACAGAACATGTACCATTTTGACAATTAAAAAGGTGCGAACTATGAAAAATTTTGTACAAAATCTGGAGAGAAAGTGCCAAGAGATGCAGACAGATATAAATGCCTTTACATCCAAGTTTACAGTCTTGCAGCAAAAGGGTCTACCCAGTTTGTTAACCAGCAATCAGAGGTTGTTGACACATGAACAATATGCTCGCAGGGTGAATACATATGTTACCAATCAGATTACAGCATCATCAAGCACTTCAGAAGACATAGTACCTCCCACTGGACAAAGCTTATATGACAAATTGGAAAATCTGTTCTACATTGAGCATGAGATAACACATCTTTTTGAAGTCCAGCCCAATTACTATAGGTATATTGAAGCTGATGAAACATTAATAAAACTACAAAGACACCAGTTACGAACAGACCAATGGTGGCAGGGCATGTTAGAGGTTTTGCCAAGGTAGTTTTGGTTCTCTTTCTTTTTTTGATCATCTACATTTAATCAAATTCAATGTACGTGCCACACTTTATGAGAATGAAAACAACAGAAAAAGGTAGGCACGCCAAAATGCATTGAAGCGGAATTAGGCACAAATGAAAGGGCCAGGACAGCAACGCAGGAACGCGAAATAAAGGAACAGCTACCAGCCAACTTGTTGAGTCAAAAAGTCAACAGACCACCTAAGGCAGCCGGCACAGCGGAAATTACTCTTGCATTCATTGCACTCTGTTTTCAATGTCATTTACTTCTTTGAAGAAGTAGATGGATAAAGTTAATGCTTGATATTTTCTCTATGAGATATTTTGTAACTCTTTTTGGTATAAATACCTCCTCTAGAGATGTATTGGGGGTTGGCTGGTGAATATCATTCTGGACCTGTGCTGTAAATTTTGAGAACCCTTCTGAATAAAGATTGTTGGAATGCTTTGCTGATGAACTTGCTAGTTGTGGAATTAATGGCAGAAGAATATGATACAGAATTCTCATATTACCTCATGGATCAATAAGTCTTTTTAACTCATGTTTTACTGTACCTGTGTTTTATATATCATCTATATATCATGTTTTGAATTGCAGGAAAAAAGAATAGCCCAGAATTTACTTTGTTGTACTCTGTGTTCAATTCCTGCCAATTTTTATGTTTTCTACAGGACTAGCATAGGCAGGAATTCTTGACTACTCCTGTCTCCCTGGTTCTTACACTCTAAATATAATTAAGGAATTCTTAACTTCTCCTTGGTAATATTTATTCATTTTCCCTCTGTTAGCATAATGAAAGATTCTTAATTATCTTTCATTCCCTGACTTCATTTCATCTCATTCCAGCTTGAAAATTGTTCTATGTTTAATTATCTTTCTCTGTAGCTCCTCCTTTTACCTAAGAAACCATACCCAGAAATTCATTCTCACTGACTCCATTAACCCAATGGTCTAAACTTCTCATACTTTGCAGCTCTGTTTTATTGAATGTCACCTTCCAAACACCAAACAAATACTTGTACTTCATAACTAGCCTAACATATAGCAAAACAAAGCTAAATTATAAAGAGAGAGCCCTCTCTGGTTGCAGATTGGCTAGAATTTGTAGCTAAAAGACTGGTTAGTGGTTACCTCGACCGTATTCCCTTTTCCACTGCTTTTGGGGAACAACCTGAGTGATAACACATAGCTTAGGGTGGATGCCTTTCATATCCGTATAATCCCATGCAAATGCATTTTTATACTTCTATAATAGTTGTAACAGTCATTGATTCTGTTCAGCAGCCAAATTGGGATTAACGTTTAAAAACTTTCCAAATTCAATCTCAATTGGACTGCTAGCAATATTTAGAGTTGTTATAATTTGTTCAAAATCTATATCTTCCACCTCTTACTCCTCATTTTCATTTTTTACAGAAGCAACAGAAAGTGAATTACTAATAAAACCATTAATAACATCATCTTCTATCTCGTCTTTGAGATACTGGGCTTTCCCCAGAGTGAGGAGTGGCAGGGAAAGATCTTACTCAGGCTCTAACTCATCCCACCAAGGGTTGTACACATCCATGTTTAGTTTTGGGGGATAAAGATTAAGGTTCTGGGTTGCCTGGCCATCTAATATCACCATGGATCCCATCCTGTAGCCTATGAATGTGTCTGCAGTGGCCAGCCAAGGTCTCCCTAGGATCAAAGGATGCCCCCCCAAATTGGATTTGGGCTGTAGAATAAGGAAATGAGCTAGGTATCTCCAGGAAGCTATCGTAATCATTATATATTCTAACATCCCCTTGGGTTTAACATGGGACCTGTCTGCCAATTCTAGCACAGTAGGAGTGTGTCTAAGTCCCTGTAGCCTGAGAGCAATAAAGAGATCTTTCATCATTACATTAATGGCAGCCCCAAGATCAATCAATGCATTGGCTATGGGCTGATCATTAATGTAGATGGTGACTGTAGGATTTCCTGGATCATTGTACTTAGTAAGGAGAGGCTGAGCAGACATTACTTCAGATAACTTTCCCATCACATGTATGGTGTCACGGCCTTTCGGCTTCCTCCCAGGCTTCTTGATGCACAAATATCTCACTGTATTGGAATAGATGGGTACTTCTTTAAGGGCTTGCAGCAAAGGAATTTGTACATACAAATTTTGCAACTCCCTGAGGAAATCAGATTCAGGTTGTGAAGTCATCCTAGGTTCGGCCAGTCTCTAAGGGTACGGGGGGTCATGTGTAACAACAGTTGAATCTACTGTTACAGGTGTATCAGCCTTCCCTGAATTAGCTGTTACAGATGGAATAGTTCTTTGCGGGTCGGCTATTACAGATGTAATAGCTTCCTTTGTATCAGCTATTGTAGGCGCAGTAGCCGCCTCAGAGCCTCCGACTTCTCCTATGGATGGTTCACAGTCCTCCTTTGTAATGATAGGGGAGTGACTAGAGTTAATTACCATGGTCGATCGCAATTGTATTTCATTAAGTTCCATGGGGGTAATAAGGTAGGTATGGAAGGTCGTAGGAGCCTCTATGCCCTGAGCTGCTTTATTATTTGGGTTTGGGTTAGGTTGCACAGGTAGTTGGGGTCGCATAGGTGGTGGAGGAGCAGGAGCTTGGAAAGGAGGTAACTGCAGCTGTTGTTGCATGGGTGGTGCAGGCAGAGCTAAATTTTGGGCATTTCCTCTCCAGTTCTGGTTCCACGGGTATGGTTGGGATTGATGATACTGAACAGGAGGGGATGGAGACCATTGGTTCCAGGGTGAAGGGCACTAAGTTGAAGGAGGGGCAGAATATTTCCATGGATATGGTTGGTTATTATATGAATTGTTCCACGAATTGAAAGAGGAAAAGTCTTGAGACATACCTGGACGTCGTAGTTGCCATGGCCTCCTTGGTGCAATGAAGTAAGAGGACTGCACCTCTTTCCTTGATTCTCTTAGTACTACCTTTAGTCTAGGAAGCTTCAAACACTTCTCTATCGAATGCTCCAGCTTGCAGATATTGTACACGCTGATGTTATTCAATTCACATTCCCTGTAAGGATGTTTCTTTCGACAAGTCGGACAGAACACAACCAGGGGTGTATCAGGTTCTGCTTGTGTCTTTTTGATCTGTGTTGTTGTTATCTGGGCCAAGAGAGTATTGAGGATATTGGTATTAAAATTTTCAAACAAATTTCCAATATCCGCTCTGGTTACTCCTTCGCTTGCAGATTTTTGTATGCGAACAGAGGCATCCCGAATTGTACTCCTTCCTCTAGATGATCCTCGAGAGCATCATAGGCAGAGATTTATAATTTCATAAAATGGCTCTTATGATATATCCCCCTTTCCTAATAGGTTCAGGGTGTCTAGGCAATCATCCCTCATCCCTTTGATGAATATAGTCTTCAATATTTCCGAGTCTAAATCGTTGTGTTTAGACCTCTGCAGATTGTAGTGGAACCGTTCCACATAATCTTCCAGGCTTTCTTCCTCCTTCTATGTCATTCTAAATATCTCTTCCCTTAAGTCCCTGGTCCTACAATAGTCCTGGTACTTTGATAAAAACGTCTCCTTCATAGCATTCCATGTTGAAATGGAAGCGGGACCTAATCCCATGAACCATCTCAAGGTTGCTCCTTTTAAGGTACCAGGAAATAGCTTTAACTTCTGAGCATCTGTTATATAATGATAACTACTGCACAAGACATCAAACTCAAATAGAAATATATCTGGATCTTCCACAGTCATCCCCTGAAAGGATAGTAAGGATGATAGAGGAATATTTTCCATAGGAGCTTCACCTCCGATATTCCCGATTGGGAACTCAAAGGTGGTGGTAGTGGTGTCTATTTTAGCATTGTTATCATTGTTGTCCCTCGTGATTAATTCTTCTAACCCTTTATGTTATAGACATATTTGGGCACTGCAACCCCAATCACATATGTCCATAAACCAAGGGCTTCTAAACCCCTAAAAGTGTTGTTTCATACCCTAAAGGAACAAGGTCAGCTAATTACATCATCTCCCAGAAGTTCTCCATGAAAAACTACTCAGAACTGGTCAAAACAGGACCATACAGACTACTCCATGCATAGGATGTGATGCATCTCACCTATTACCTGTAGACAAATGGCAGAAGCAGTTTGCTAGGTGGAAACCCAGAGAATCTTCTAGAAACTGCTCATATGACACTTGCCTCTTTGAATTTGCCCAGGGATGAGTAAGAGATCTGAAATCTCCAAGTGGAACCAAGAACTATCAGTGAAATGACACTAATCAAAATCCCAGAAGCTGACTCCCTCTCCTGAAAACATCTATATATGGATCCCTCATCCAAGAGATCCAGGGGCTGGAATTTTGTAATTTGCAAGGAAGTGTTGTTGGTTTCTCTTTGAAGACATTGTTGGGTGATCTTGCTTTGTATGAGGTGACGACGGCTTTCATGCTTGGAGGATGATGTTGGATTAGACAGCTTGGTTGTAATCCTCGCTTCTACTACTTCTATCAATAAAGCTATTTGAGGTTTCCTCCATATGCTTGTATATCTCTGAATCTTGTTTGTGTATGCATTCATATGGTTAATGTACATCTGATCCTACATTATTTATGGTTATAGATCTCTATGCTTTTATGGTATTTTTCTGCCTCGACTCTACAGGTGTTCTTTGAAGCAGGATAAGCAAGAAAGGAGTGGTGAAATCGCTATCAAAGGAGAGAGGAAACAAGTAAGGAGACTAGCGAAAGACTAAGGTTGGTTTTCTCTGCTTCTCTCTCATCTATCTCTCATAAAGGAAAACACAAGTAACTTTAATCTGTTTGTTTCTAAGATAGCTACCCATCTTAGTGGGACTAGTAGCTCTGAGTGCACACTAGTTTTCCCAATAACAAAATGGCGACTCCACTGGGGAGCGAATAGTTCATTTGTTTTTTTACTATTGTTTGCTTTATAAACCACAGACAGAGCCTAAAGTTAAGATAGCTAGCCTTCGAACTGCTTTTGCTATGCAATTGCAAAGGAGATCAACGTTGCTTCAGTCAATCTCCTGGTTGGTTTATGAACTGAACATCTAGCTTGAAAACACCCTAAGTTCCCTGGTGGTATCTCAAATAACCTCATTAGATCAGCCCCTATACTTTGTGTTTATTGACAATCATTAGCTCAGCCTAAATCCCTGAACTTAGCTGCAAACTGTGAGTGAAAACCAAGCACATTCTCGTCCCTGGACCATCGCACTGTCTCTTCTTGGCAGTCTAGATGCATCGCACCTCCCGTGTGCTGTAGGTGAGATGCATCCATGTTTCCCTGTGTTACAGGTGCATGATCAGATGAGACTATTTTTGCTTCTAGGTTTTGGTTTTTTCTTCTTTGTCTTCAGCTTTATTCAGTAGTTTTGATGTCTGTGATCAGTATATCTCTGTTGAAACCATCTTCCTTTGCATTATTTAGCCTCCATCAAAAGGAATTGTGAATGTTTTTAATGTATTTTTCATCATTTACAGTTCTCCTTTGCAAATAGTAGCTTAATCGAACTGTCGTATTTTGATTTGAAAGTGGCGCAAGTGTCGTTTTCAGTCAAGAAAAAAAGTGTCACAAAGCATTCTCTTTTATATAGTTGATTACACTTTTGCCATTGTATTTGATTTGAATCACTAGTATTTCAAGTGTCGAAAGCAGTTTTAAATTCAAAATCGCAAAGTGTCGTCTTAGCCTTCCTTTCGTTTTTTGAAAAGAAAATTGTTAGTACTGTCGCTTTGAATGAAGATAATTCATATCTATACTTAGTTTTCTTTTTTCATTCTCACATTAAGGAAATTGAAAAACAATACATGCATGTGCATTTGCATTTAGACTGCATGCTGAAGTTGATTTAGGAAAAGTGCATCTAGTGTGTGCTCTCTACTCTATGTTGAAAGAATTTCATTTCTCTTTCCTTAGTAGCTAGGATTTTCATTGCAAAAAGAAAGTAAACGACTATTTATCATCTTAGATTGCATATTTAGGAATTGTATATCTACATCACATGGTGAACCTTAAAGGAAAACTTCTTAAGAAAGATCAACTATAAAATAAACCTCAATGAACATAAAAATGCTTTGGAACCTAACGCACAACATTTAGAAGTCTAGGCTAGAGACGTATTCTGATGTCGTAAAGCCTGGTAACTATCGCTTTCATCATAGGTTGGATGATTCCTTCTGTTTGAGATGACAAGTGCTAGTGCGAACTTGTTCTCCCACGTACCATCGAGTATATATTGGGAGACCACAATAAGCTACATCCTTTATCCTTAGGAAGCTGTATCTGTCGCCCTATCGATCACAATGCACTGAACACAGCATTCATGAAGATTGACTATCGTACTGTAAAAAGTATTCTGCAGTTTTGTGATTGGTTTGGTAATCCCTCTGTCTAGATTTCCAGAGTAGTCACTTTCATTCCTTTTCAAACTCCTTAAAATAAAAGTCCATCTGAGAACTTGTCACTTCAGGCTCATTAAAAATCGAAGGCGGCTAGAGTCATATTTAGCTTTTTCTCGACTCTTAAAATTTTAAAAATCAAGTTGTGTCAAAGCGTTATAAAATTTATTTTAATCGGAATAACGTCATTGTTGCCTCGTTGATCTTTAGGTTGAGAAATGGAGTCTACCAATCAAGGATTTCCCCTTGGGGGAAATCCTACTCCCTTCTCCTCTTGGGGGGATGTTGGTGCTCCACACATGGCTACATTGTCCCTTCCAAGACTCACAATTGGCCTGCCAGTATGGCTTTTCTTGACCTCTATCGTTCAAAACACTACAATTCCTCAGTAATCCAATGAACAACCAAATGAAGTTGCTCCCCCACCTTCTACTTTGTTCGTTTCTCCCTCTCCTTCCTCCTCTTCGCTTGGTGAGACTAGTAACGCTAAAAACCAAGTAACCAAGAAGAAGAAGAAAGGGAAGGAGAAGAAGAAGAAGAATCCAACGACGAAAGGGGGCAACCATGCATCATCTGGTGAAAATCCACACACTGCACCTTCCAAACCTAAATCTCCATGTGTCATTTGCAAGGGAGACCACTATCATCAAGATTTTCCCTGCATCCCACGGATCTTGAGGGACTGGTCTCCCCGCTTGCACAATCCAGTGTCTTCAACCTCTGATAATCACGTTGAGAGCACACCATCAACTAGTGAAAATGAAGCCAACGGAAAGAAAGGAAGGTCTAAATTTCCTTGTAGACTGTGTGAAGGCGATCATTTCCTCCACAGTTGTCCTTTCCTAGATGAAGCAAAAAGAGTCTTGGACAATCGTCTTGCATCACTGCAGTGACTTTCTCCTGGATACAAGAAACTCTTACCGAGTCCATTGCTAGTTGAAAATCTGATTGACACACCGTTTTTGTCGGTCGAAGCACCTATCATTGAAGATAAACCCTCTAAGTCCACACCGGACCAAAGTCAACAGGTTGAGACGACAGTCGACCCAATCTTGTCTTCAGAGGGCCCACCTTTAGATGATATTGTCACCAAAGAGAATGAGAACGACACCGTTCAAATTCTCTTCATAAACACAGATTTCGATGAACATGTGGGCAATCTACCCATTCCTTTACTGCAGGAAGGAAGTTCGTCAAAGATGTATCCGGCCATTTATTTGGTCCCACCTCCAAGCAACCTAGTCGTTTCCTTTGATTGGAATCTGCTAGGCAGACCCGCCTACCATCTAATGTACCATTTTGAATCATAGTACAAGCTTACAGAATGATCATGGTTGGTATTATTATAGATGAAGGGGCTTCTGTGAGTATCCTTTCCTCAACTGCTTGGAAAGTGCTTGGTTTGCCATCGCTTCTGCCTGAGATTCGAAATCTGACAAGCTTCAACAAAGGAACCAGTCGACCGTTAGGGATCCTTCCAAATTTGCCTATAACTTTGAGAAGGAAAACCATTCATCTAATGTGATGGTAGTCCAAGGACCTCTAGATTACAATCTACTCCTTGGGCATGACTACATTTATAGAATGGGAGCTATCGTTTCCTCACTCTTTCGAGTGATGTGTTTTCCAAATGAAGGCAGAGTGGTCCACCTAGTTGACCAGCTTTCATTCCCTGGTTCAAACACAGCTATTAGTCAAATGCCATCCCTAACTATTATTTTTGCACAAGGAATGTCTAATCAATCTCCAGTCCATCCACCTAATGATTGCAAGTGATTCAGTGATTGTGACTGAAACCCAGGAGGCATGCGCCCTGGTCTGCTTCGGCAGGAAAACCCTAGATATAAGGTAGGTTTCTGCGTAGGAATATGACAAGTCTGATACCCCTGTTCATTTAGGAAAATGGATTTGGACTGGAAAAAGATTCCCTCGTCAAAGGTTATGTGATTGCGACTGACAACAGTCACCTTTGTCCATTTTGATGGACATCGCCAAGGAAGTGTTTTGTCTACGACGCAGGTGGAACAATCTTGCTAATGCAAGAACTTCCATATGGTGACCTGGAAACTCTACTTTATACCTGGGGGCATGCAGACCTTTTTTCATGCAAGTGAAAAGCGAGCATTTATTTTCTTAGTTTGTAGGCTCTTAACCCTTTAAACATGTAGGTTGGTCGTTCCTAGCTTGCATAACAAAAGGCTTCATAGTAAAGTTGCGCATGGGGCAAGCTCCCTAAAATGAACCTACTGATGAGACATCCTTATTATACAACTAGCACGAGCATTTTTATGCAAAGTTCAAGCTCATTAAAAAATAAACCTTGCCATGAGCAGTTTTACGTGAAGTTCAAGCTCGTTAAAAAATAAACCTAACAATGAGCAAATGTTCCCATATAGTTTAAGCTCATTAAAAAATGAACCCCACCTACGGTAAATAACCATTGTGATCGCATAATTATCAAGTTTTTAACCTTGGTCATGTTCTTACCATCACCTCCACTCTTTTTTAGCCTATCATACGCCTCCATTTGATTGTTTACCCTTTTGAGGAACAGCTGCAACGAGTGATTCTATTAGCCACCTTCTTTACACTACCATGATTGAAAAGTTCCAAACCTTACTTGGAACCAGTTGCTATCCAAAAACATCATTTGTTCCTCAAAAAACGAGTCTCCTTTAAGCTCTTTTCATCTGACTCGTAAAATATGAAAAGATTGCCGAGCAATTGGCCTCTCTAGCTCGTTAAAGCGACCGGAAGTGCCATCCCTCCTCTAGATTTTAATCTTTTTGGACCTGAGGGATTATTACACAAAAAGATTGAGCGCTTGTCTTGTTTGGCTCATTAAAACTATCGAAAAGTCATCCCTTTCGTATTATTTTACACTTTTTCGGACTTAAGGGATTACATTACGAAAAAGGACCACTAGAGTTGCCTTTCCATCCCTTTTAGACTCTCTAAAATTGAAAAGGACCGAGTTATATTTGTCGTTAAACTCGTTAAAACAATAGTGACAAACTTGTCCATGCAGACAAGAGCGATTTTCACTGTTGCTAGGCTCATTAAAACATAGCGATAGGTTTGCCCGAAGCGAAAATTATAGAAAAGCATATATTATCCTCCTTAAGCTTGACAAAAATAAAGAGGTACTGGTCAACAATGACTAGGGAAAAAGGGAAGAAAACTTGAATAGCTTCATTGGTAGCAGGTCACTCTTGAACATGACACTTTCACTCCGTCACCATGATTGAGTTGGGTTGGGTTATTTCGTTCACCTGTCATATCAACATTGGTCCACCGTACCATCCACCTTGGGGTTAACGCTACCAATCCATTTCAATGTCGCCGGTATGTTCAAGGGAAGTCGCTCAGAGAATTCACCAACCTAGCTAACGTCTCATCCATTGTAATACCTTCACTCTCCATTTTTCATGATCGCCACCCTGAACCTTATATCATCAAATCATTTTCATATCCACAAGATTATTTGCTCCATTCTGTGTCATAGATGTGGGATTAATTAAGGCCCTCCTATGACAGGTCACTTCTTTTCGACATCAACTCATTATCCAAGAATTTGACTTAGGGACAACCCTTTCAGTACTTTCAAGCTTGCATGCCTCAATGGCAAGTTTCTCACTTCCGGCGACAGGTTTACATCAATGGCCTTCGACCGAAAGATTTTACGTGGTGTTCAACGTCAAATCATGTATTCACACCACGTGAATTGTACTGCAGTACCTTGAGGGTCATTATCATTATCGGTGATTCCTCTCGCGCCTGTTAATAGCTTACATCATTGGCTGGTAATCAGGGGATGTCTTTCCATGTTAGAAATCAGAACATCTTTTCACATGGATTGACTTGTACTTCGGGAGAAGATTGAATGAGTTTGAAGACCCCAAATCTAGTTTCATCCATCCGGGCTGCGATATATTCAGGAAAATAAAGACATCAAATGTACAGTTGCACAGATAATCATCCAAACTAAAGGATGATGGCTCTACTAGAATCATTAGTCTACCACACAGACGATTGTTTGTCTTATGTACATGAATATAAATTTATAACGTTGAGCATGGGAATGCCCGCCTCAGCTAGATCATGAAAATATTGTGAAGATAATGTATTGTGTTTTATCTTATTACAGGTCACCTTCCAGTTCGAAAAACCTCGGATCCTCATTATAAAGCATTTCACCCGACATCAAAAGGATTTACGACCTCATGCTTTAGGGGTCAACTATTATAGACATATTTGGGCACTGCAACCCCAATCACATATGTCCATAAACCAAGGGCTTATAAACCCCTAAAAGTGTTGTTTCATACCCTAAAGGAACAAGGTCAGCTGATTACATCATCTCCCAGAAGTTCTCCATGAAAAACTACTCAGAACTGGCCAAAACAAGACCATACAGACTGCTCCATGCATAGGGTGCAATGCATCTCACCTATTACACACGGGGGGTACGATGCATACTAGAAATCCCTTCTGTAGGGTGCGATGAGTGAGAGCAGACAAATGGCAGAAGCAGTTTGCTAGTTGGAAACCTAGAGAATCTTCTAGAAACTGCTCATATGACACTTGCGTCTCTGAATTCACCCAGGGATGAGTAAGAGATCTGAAATCTCCAAGTGGAACCAAGAACTATCAGTGAAATGACACTAATCAAAATCCCAGAAGCTGACTCACTCTCCTGAAAACATCTATATATGGATCCCTCATCCAAGAGATCCAGGGGCTGGAATTTTGTAATTTGCAAGGAAGTGATGTTGGTTTCTTTTTGAAGACATTGTTGGGTGATCTTGCTTTGTATGAGGTGAAGAGGGCTTTCATGCTGGGAGGATGATGTTGGATCAGACAGCTTGGTTGTAATCCTCGCTTCTACTACTTCTACCAATAAAGCTATTTGAGTTTTCCTCCATATGCTTGTATATCTCTGAATCTTGTTTGTGTATGCATTCATATGGTTAATGTACATCTGATCCTACATTATTTATGGTTATAGATCTCTATGCTTTGATGGTATTTTTCTGCCTTGACCCTATAGGTGTTCTTTGAAGCAAGACAAGCGAGAAAGGAGTGGCAAAAGCTCTATCAAAGGAGAGAGGAAACAAGCAAGGAGACTAGCGAAAGACTGAGGTTGGTTTTCTTTGCTTCTCTCTCATCTATCTCTCATAAAGGAAAACACAAGTAACTTTAATCTATTTGTTTCTAAGATAGCTACCCGTCTTAGTGGGACTAGCAGCTCTGAGTGGACACTATTTTTCCCGATAACACTTTCTATAGAAGACGTTCTTCTAGTTGCATTTGTGATGGCCCTGCAGACGTGATTAATGCCTCAGATACTCCTAGGGCTGGTTGTTTCTCCGCACTACCTGTATCAGGATATTGATAAATCAACAAGTGCTTCCCTGTCTCAGGTGTCCGTTGTTCCCCCTCGGTTTCCCCTTGACCCTCAGTCCTCAAATTCTGGCTACTAACTTCCCCTTCTTGCTCATAAATCAAATCCTTGATCTTGGGGGTATGAGTGCTAGCCTTAGAATGATACAGTCCTAAGATGGAGGGATTGGAGGTTTCTGCTTTCGCTATGGGAGTAACAGCCTTCTGCAGCCCTGTTTTCCTTACATTCCTTTAAGATTAATTCTTGGATAAATGTCTTCCTTCCCAAATATTCACCCTTCATTTCCTTTTTATGACCTATCGTTCCTATGACTTATTAGAGTGGGGGTTATTTTAGTGTCTCTATAAGTCCTACAAATGCACGCATGGATCCTATATGTATTAAATCACACTCTAAGTGAGGCCTTCGACAGTGGTGAGCTCCCCAGGTATGTTAGAGCGATGCGCAGGTTCTTACCTCTCGTCTTATCGCCCAGCGACTAAAGAGCTGAAGACACACTAATCAAAGCATCAAAATGTCCTAAGTGTCCTAGTGATCACAATGGTGAGCCCGCCCAAGTATGTGAGAGCAATGTGCGGGTTCTTACCTCTCATCTTATCACCTGGCAACTGTGGACTAGGAGCACTCTATATCAAACAAACAACCTGGCTGACTGTATCGTCAACTTTCCACCCCCGGCAACGGCGCCAAAATATAGTGTTGTTTTAATAAACCTTAATTTACTCAAACTGCAACATTAATTATCAACCCAGGGTAGGTCTTGTTATTTCAATGAGGTTTGCACTGTCTGTGCCGATACAGTCCAACCAAGCATAAGAAAATGCAGAAAAATTGTAAAAGATGTCGTTGATCTAAATTGTTGAATCAAACCATGCGTGTAGATACAGAAACACTCTACAGGATTAAATCACAACTCGCAGCTATTGAAGTAAAGGCACGCCATACAAGAACTAACATCTATTCTAGCTGGTTACTATTACTCTGTTGATTAACTCTGTGTAACAGCGTAAGGTAAATTGAAATTTCACAATTCTGGAGGGAAACCAGCCTTCCCTCTAGAAATTGCGCAATTCAGTCTGGCAGCCTATTGGGCTCCAGAATTGCGCAATTTCGCCAATCAAGCTTCATCTAGAAAATTGCGTAATTCTTCCCAGCAAGGCTACTCAACCCAGGAATTGCGCAGTCCTAGGTAGCAGTCAGCTACTTTGCCCATAAATTGCGCAAATCTCCTGGGTAGCCAACCCAGCTCCCTTCCAGAAATGTGCATTTTATCCCAGCAATTGAGCAGCCTCTTGCATGTGCGGTTGAGTTGATCGGTTCCCTCCAGGACCGAGCAAAACCAATTTGCATACATGGGTTGCTTCTCCCAAGGCAGCATACAAAGGCATCCCTTGATTCAGGGATCTACTTTTGGCAGTTGGAGGTTGCATGTAAGGATCATTTTGAAAACGTCCCACAAAGTGTTGCTCTTCCTAGATTTGTGGCATGCGCATCACATCTTCGATTTTATCAAAACTCTTGAATCAGACGATGCAGAGCTCATTCCTCACATCACCCTTGTAGCTCTAACATCCCACATCGCATCTACGAGTCGTCGGCATATTGAACTCAGTTGTTTTGGGGTAAGCCCGCCTTCAATGTCTTGTGTTGCATTTCTGGCGCTTTTTGTGTTTCACTTCGTATGAATGTTGTCTGCTTGATTTCAGTGAGCACTTACTGTCGGTTTGATACATATTGCCTTGTACTATCACCATTTTAGTTTTTGTTTGCATCTCATTGTTGTCGCATGCATGGAACTGTTTTTGCATGGATGGTCGTTGTTGCGGCGACTCGCTTCACACACTTGCATGATTTCCCGTTTCCTGAATCCTGCACTTGTTGTTTGCATGAATGATCATTCACTCTTGTTTGCACTCATCTCCTCATGCATTCACACTTCTCATATTTTCAATCGCCTGTCGGGCGAACAAGGCTACCTTGGCCTGGACCATGCCTTGCCTGGCTAGCACTGTGCATTTCCGAAAGTGAAGGCTCTGCCTTCCCTCCAGAAATTGCGCAAATCTAGCTAGAAACTGACCTCTAGGCTTGCATTGCGCAATTCTTGGAGGCAGTGTCCTGTTGGCCCCAGAAACTACGCAATGCAGTTTGCTGGTTGCATGTCACTACTGACTGAAATTGTGCATTGCATAGTTTCAGTCCTCAGTAGGCCAAGCTAGACTATGCATTGCACAATTCCAGCAGTCAGTCAGCTTCATGGTAGCCCGAACTGTGCCTTGTACAGTTTTGGTAATTAGTCTCCTGACCTCCCAGCGGAAATTGCACAACCTTCATGATCAATCACACAGGTATGTTGCAAGTCAGTTCTCAATTTCATTTTGGTTTTCGAGTGATAGATTGCTTTCCATGAGTGTTTCCATGTATCCACGTATCACAGGTGTTCATTTGCCTCTCAGCATCACAGGTACAATGGTTTCCAGGAGAGAAAAGTCGAAGACATCGTTCGGAGCACACTTGGGGATGTAGTCGATCAAGTGTTTATGAACTTGCCTACCCACGAAGACATCAAGTTGTTCATAGACAAGGAAATCAAGATATGATGACAAGAACATCACAACAAGCAGCACCATGAACAACAACTGAAGACACCATACCGGATGCAACGAATGTAAGAGGAAGGTTGTTGACAACACAGAGGCGGAACAAAGTTGCAATATCAAACAGATCTACTTGTGGTGAAAGCAACTTTGGAGACTCAGGCTATGAGGTGATGGCGTGACATGAAGCTCATGTGAAGGCAGAGAACGGAACAGAGAAGGAGTTGCATGTGCTCAAGCATCAACTCAAGGAAGAATAGGAGTTGCACAGACGAGAGAATGAGTTGTAGCAAGAACAGGTACAACAGGGGTCTCAACATGCACAGAAAAATGAAACTACGCCCGTACGATTTATAGGTTCATCCCAGCGGCTGACACGGAGCAGACATGGCGAGTGGTGTTGTTGATTGCATGCAAGGGAATTCAACAGCATGCATGTCATTGTGCACACACATGCGATCTAACCCATTTGGCACACTCACTAAGGCAAAGAAAAGAAGCAAGTCAAATTGGAGCTAAACATGTAGTTGACAGTTGATGTGCATGGCCACCAGCACACACTGGAATATCAACATGGACACCATGCATTAGTGTGTTTCCGGTTAATCCACACCCAAGAAGACCATGCACATGCTAGTAGACGAGTTGGATGGAGGAGCCATACCAATGCACCTGGATGCAACAGAGGTAAGAGTTCACTTCAACAATATGTCACCATGGAGCGCATGCACACCATAATGGACGACCAAGGTTGGCATCAGCTCACCACCTTCGACCATCACAAGTATGTCAAAGAGTTGGTCTCACCACAATGGTCTGAGTGTCAGTGATGTCTTGCATGGATTTCTCAAGCCATTTTGTCTCACATGGGCACATGTTCATTTTGATGTAACGTCTTGTCAAGTGGAATTTCAAGTGTTGGTAGTTGAATGTAATAGTCATAGAGTAGTTGAAGAGTCATGAGGATAGATGAACAGTCTCAAAGGGGACTGTCAAGGGTCACCCCACCCTTTGCTATAAATAGTACCTCACAACTCATTTTATAAGCTTTTGGTCAGCCAAGCTTCGATAGGAGTATCATAGAGAAATCTTTGACAATATTGCAACGAGCCTTGGCTTCTCCACTACGCAAACCTAGTACATCTCTTTGGAGGAGCAGGAGGTTGTGGTTGTAACGTTCCACTATCAGAACTAGTGGTTGGACATGGATGTATTGTATGATGGAACTTACACTTCTTAATATAGTAGAGCCAGCACGTTTCATGCATATGTTGTAATGTATTCCAACTATCTTGTTTACTCTAAATGACATATGTATTAGTTTTCTTACACATGCATGTATGGACTATTATGTATGAGTATGTATGAATCTTTCTGAAATGTACTTATTGGTTTAACCATAACTTTGGATTGCTAGCTAACTTTCCTTCCATGTTGTGATGAATCTTACCTCGTGTGTTCCCTTCCAAGCCGAGTACTATTACAGGTTTCCAAGGGGCACACTCACCTCTTCATGTGTTAGAACCGTTCATGCACCTTCCTTGTCTTGCCGCAATTGTCACACCCTTGCTACCAACAGGGACATCTTACTTGCCTCTGTGCAAAATCACGATCAAGGCATTACCGTATGAATCATTGTTGCGACTCCTACACCAATGGTCTAAGGTCTAATTAGGACTTCTTACTAGGGAGATCCCCTGACATGTTGGCGGGTCTATCACCGTGTTGTGCTCTACAACAACCCCCCATTTCATACAATTTTTATCTTTCAAAACTATAATATGAAATGGGTCCCTTTTAGATTAAATTGGTATCAACTTATCATTATTCAAAAGGTCCGAAAAGAAATAAAACATTATAAACCTTTTTGATAAATCACTTAATCGGTCTTATAATAAAGAATGAATAATCTTTTATTATTGCGATAAAGCGATCGCAAAATCGCATATCGCAATAACAAAGGATGCATTACTTAAAGACCCATTGATTTTCCCCGATGCGATAATGCACAAATGACTATCGGGTATCGAGAAGGCAAGCGATCTTAACAAAATGCCCCTCTTCGCTCCGACGCGATATCGCTATCGGCAATCGGAGATGTACCATGCATGCATCTAAAGCCCTCGTTTAAAACTCCCGATGCGAATTGGCGATATCGCTATCGGCGATCGGGGATTCCGAAAGGACACCAATATAAAAACTTAAGCATTCCCCCGATCGCCGATTGCGATAAAGCTAAGCACAGATTTCAAAAAAGATTGATAAAGCCAGGATATATTATGGTTATTTAGTATTAAAGGCCTTTCTCTTCCCGATAGTGATTCACTTACGCTCAACCGCCAAAACATCAAAGCCACGCTTAAATGAATCATTCGGCCAATAAACGATATGATGAGCATTTAAAGGATTGATAGGTTTAAACGGCCATTTAATGAAATAGTAAGGCTAAAATCTCTTCAGAGATTGTATCCACGGCCACCTTAAGTTAAATCCTCCATTATTCATTGATTAATATATCTCGTTCATCTTTGGTTTGCGCCACCAATTCTCCGCATTACGTTCATTTTCTCTCCTGTGCAGAGCTCTTCCGAAGTAGAAAATTCAAGCCAAATGGGGAAGAAATATAAGAAAACTGGAACAGCTTCCGCTTCAGCAGTTACAGGACAATAGATTGTCGATCCAGGATCAAGCAAAAGGGGACTGATATCGGACACCACATGTCTAGGACTTAGTAAAACTACTTGGCTGAGCATCTACAATCTGATTGAGGTCGAAGAGCCTGAGGTAACAACAGTGCAAGCCACAGCAGACCCGACTCAGAAGTCTGATGCTACTCTAAAGGATTTAGCCGACTCTTACCTTCATCGGATAGCAGCCCGAGAACAAATTCTCCCATATACAAATGTTGTGAGATGGGCAATTGAAGAAATCCCAATCACAAATAGGACATTTTGCACCATGGACGGGAGAGTCTTCGGCTCGTTTCAACCTGATGATTTGAGGCAAATGTACCATTTTCCTGCACCGGAGAAGAAGTACAACAAAGCATTCCTGGAGAAATTCATAAACGAAAACGACATTGAATCAGAACCCATACGGGATTGGAGGCAAAACCCAGTGAAACACAAGCATGAGTCTTCGGGTAAGTACTCTGTCGATTCCTTGTGTTCTCCTTATTGTTATGTCGGAGTAATGATGTGTAGGTTGTGGGGGTTACATGATTCCTCAAACTTCACTATAGAGATGGTACCTTTAATGGAGGCAGCATGCAATAGTGAAATAATGGATTGGGGAAATATATTGTCTGATAAGTTAGCAACCGCGGTTCTTGAATTCAGAAACAAATCCCGCGTTACTGAAAGGTTCATTCCCCCATTTTACTATAGTGCCTACATCTTGGACACCCTGTGTTTTAATTCTGAATTTCCTGTGCTGGGGTGGAGATGGACTCCACAAGACCCCATGCCCATTCATATATACCACCAGAAGTTATGGAAAGCCCACTATAAACACCATTTATATCAAGTTTGCAATGGTTTTATGTTACCCATTCACTATGCCATTTTTGACAAACCTGCTCCTAAGATTTCCTCACAAGCGGGGATTGACTTGACAGCCATAGGGAGATGGTTCAGAGAAGAAAAATTCACCTATGTAAGAGTTTTCGGCAGCCATGCCAAGCCTCATGTCCTCCCTTTGTATATACCTGACAAACTGTTAGCCCGAGAGGTAGCATATCAAATTACATCCGAAGGAGTTACACAGACTCTAAGGAATAAAAAGAAGCAGGTTTGGCCTTCTTTTCCTCTAAGATGTGGTGTCTACACTCTGCATGACTTTAAACATGCAGAGAAAGAAGCAGATAAGATTAAGGCACTGAATCTCGCCACTCTTCCTAATAGGCAATTTGATCCAAACAAAGTCGCCTACAATGCACTTGAACAGGCAAAACTCACTAAATTTGACCATAAAGATGATGATTTTGATGACCTGTTCTCCTCAGTCGAGTCGCTATTCCAGGTTCAATCACTAGCCAGAATGAAATATCATGATGACGAGTTAGTTGAATTTAACAGACTTAGAGAACAGAGGTTGCAAACTCTGCCTCTAGATCTGTTAGCAACGACCCCGATGACACAATCAAGCGAGCCTGAGCAGCGACTTACCAATGAACCTCCTGCTACATCAGAAATCGCTGGAGAAATCCAAACAAAAGAGTAGGAGGAAGTGCAGAGAAAAGAGCAGGAGGAAGTGCAGAGAAAAGAGCAAGAGGAAATACAGAGGAAAGAGCAGGAGCAGAGTAGCACGGACGTGAATGTAGATGCCCAGATTGACCCGAAATTGCTCCAGGAATGGCAACAATTCGACTCAATCATAAGCAATCTTGAGAGCTCAAAGGAAGCCGATACATCAAAAGCGACTGACACACAGGATACAACATCTAAAGAGGTTCCAAGTGGAACCAGCGACCTACCCCTTTCTACAGGAATAGAGATAATTCCCAAGGATCCTTCCGATCAGATCGTTTTGCAAGTGGAGGAGATACTTCCATTGGATGTCTTTTACAGCCCAAAGCACAGGGCTATAGTAAAACAACAGCGGAAAAGGAGAAGGACTGATCAACCTTCCCTATTCCCTGAACAAACAGTGACAGCCAATGTGGTCTAGAAAGAGGAGTTTGATCCTTCTGATGACCTTACTAAATTGTCCTAATATGATAGAGCCTATTCGGCGGCCACCATGGACAAGGCATCAGAAGTGACTAATTTGTTAAGAGAAAAGGACCAAGCAATCGCCTCGCTACAAGTACAGTTATCGGAGGCACAGCAGAAAGCAGAGCAACTTGAACAGCAGTTGTCTACACAGCAACAAATAAACAATCATTAAGGAATTAGACTTCTGTGATCCATAACATTGTTTAGAAAATCTTCGGCAAAATCACATAACCAATCTTGTGTCGACGCGTTTCAAACCAACCAGTGTGGTTCATCGTCAGGACAAGTTGAAGAACCAATCGAGCTAACCCAGATTGGTTCTTCACTTGTCCTGACGATGAACCACACTGGTTGGTTTGAAACGCGTCGACACAAGATTGGTTATGTGATTTTGCCGAAGATTTTCTAAACAAATAAACAATCAATTGAATAAACAATTGCAGGAAGAGAAACAAATAATTGATTCAAGTGCAATTCAAAAGCAGAAAGAGCTGTCGGAAGCGCTGGCAAAATTAAAAACATTGCATGAACAGATGGGGAAACCTAAAGATGAGCAAATTGCTCAATTATCAGCCCAAATAGAAAAGTCCAAGAATCTTCCACAGCTTGCTGAGTTCAGAGCCGAAGCATTACAGATTAACAAAGCATTGGTAACACAAATAAGGCTGTTATGTCAAAAAATCGCTCAAGCAGAACCCTTATGTGACATAACAACATCAATAATTGATAAATCGGTTGATGCTAGAACAGACTTGGAGCAGGCCGATGAGACCTTGACCAATTTTCTTGAGTGGCAAGACACTGATGAGGGACAGGCAGCTAATTTGCCAAAAATCTTAGAATCCCATAAAGAGATCCTATTTATGGAATGGCAGTCCCAGTTAATGAAGGCAGAGAGAGCAGTTTCCAGATGCAAGTTAACCACAAGTAATTTGGTTGAATTGATTAATGATACTCTCTACTTATCTAACATGATCTCTCAATGTACCCTAGGTAAATTACTATCAGCTAAAACATTGGAGCAGTCATGTTATCAAGAGCTGGAGAAGAATGGGAGATTGATCGCAAGTATTAACAGTTTGACTTGGGACACCTATTGGTTGTTCCTAGTCAAACCATACAGCCAGAGAGCCGCCCTCAAGTGCCTGACAGATGCAATCGGGTGTATCATTCCCGATATACAAGATGCCACATATGCTTCCCAACTCAATTCTCGTCTCAACCGACCTCCAAAAGTGGAACCAATGCTTGCAATATGCCAACTCAGGTCGAAAGGAAAACAACCTAAGTGATGAATCATGCTACCAACTGCCAGAGTGCTATGAGGAAGATACTCCAAATCAAGTTGTACCAATTAAGTAGGATTTTAATTTCATAGTTAGTTAGTTTTAATCAAGTATTTATAGACGCTTTCAATGCATTGGAAAGGGTCGTAAGTTTTTGTATATGACTTAAACCTGAAGTTGCACGATTGTACTTCAGGCATATTTTTTATAAAGACTGGGCCAATTATTCCAATTTTGATAACGAAGCTTTTATGTGGATGTGCACTACTACCTTTATTTAAAAGTATTTCTGCGTCGGAAGAAGGAATTCAAATAGAAATTGATGTTGAGAATGATTTGCAGCTCATATGGTACTACTATCTATGTCTGAGTTCATTCTTTTTATGTGAATTGTTGTTTGATCGCTCTTGCTATTATCGGATATATGTTTTTGTTTTCAACAGCATTCTTTACAATTTCCACTATTGGATGTTTACAACATGCTTTTCTTTTATCATACATGGATCGGTAATATAAAAGGATAAGTGTAACAATGTTTTGTTAATCACTTTGTTCAACTATTTGAACAAAGCAATCATTAAGTGAATGAATGTCTATGTTTATTGTGTAGAGTCATCTATATGCCTATCAATGAACAGAGATCATCAAGCGTTGCACTTAAAAGAATAGAAGCCTCGCGGGATAGAATAGTCATTTATGTTTTTGCTATTATATTAAGTCATCCATTCATTATCATTTATTAGAAACCAATCACTCATCCATCCCCTTTATATTCATTATTGGGAAACTGGTCCCATTATATCCAGTCGGACCCACCATCCCAAACGGAAAAGGAGTTGTATTAAGGTCTGGACCGGGTGGTTATTCCCCAATGTTGATACAACGATTTTCGGGGCATCAACACACCGTAAACATTTTTGGCACTAGAAGGAGGGCCAGATGACAAGCTGTGTCCTCTCATCCTGTTTTGAACCTTTACATATCTATCATGGATTCTTGCAGTCTTCTCCCTCTGCGGTGTTTTTCGAATCACGAAGATGTCACCATCATAAGGGAGTCCTTTGATCTCTTTTCCACTTACACATATGATGGTGAAGGCAAAGTGGCCTGGCCTGAGTTCTTACATGACTTTCTTTCGACGCTTCATGAGGAAGATGGATGTTTTGATGAATAGGCCAACTTGCTACTTGCATACACTCTTCGCGAATCTCCACATCGGTGGTTGTGCAGCTTACTAGCTGATAGCATGCACTCACTTGAGGACTTTTGCGATCTCATTGAAGACAATTTCTATCATTTTGATCCGGACGATCTTGACCAAAAATTGTTACAACAACGAAAGGCTCCTCATGAATCGACTATGGATTTTTGGCAATGCTTCCGTGATTTGCAGTTTCAGGCTCCAAAGAGCCAAATGAAATTTTTCTATCTTTGGGACCAATTCGAATATTGTGCTAAGAAATATTCTCATCCCAAGAAAATTTTTTAAATCAAGCCTTGCTCAGTATTCTTTAGTGAGGGAGCTGCGCAATCACAAATGGACGCGGTCATTGTCACAAGTGATTGTCCATCGTCCCCTCATCAAACAGCTCTGCCATTGCAGATTGATGCGGGAGATCATGCTCACTGATCCAGATCTTGGGGGGAGGCCCCCAAAATCTAAAAGATTGAAATACCAGAAGAAAAAGATGAGAATGCCCAATAAACAAAACCACAAATAATTTTTTTATTAAAACAGAAAATAATATTAAAAGCTACAGTGTGGCAGATAAACTGTCCTTTTACAAAATGCGACTTGTTACTTATAGTATTTTTCAGTTACAATACCACGGTTCAATTCCATAAGTGAATGAATACCATGGGTGGATGTCACTATACCACGGTTCAATTCCATGGGTGGATGTCACAATACCATGGGAAAATACGATGGGTGAATGAATCCCATGGGTGGATATCACTTACAATACCATGGGTGGATGCCACTTACAATACCATGGGTAAATTCCATGGCTGGATGAATACCATGGGTTGATGCAATTTTCTATTCGAATCACTCACACATTTGTTCAGCTGTCATATTCTCCCAACATCACTTCGCTTAATTTTCTCGCAGATTTGGTTGTGATTCCATCGAGTTTTCATATGAATTTTTTTCCACAACATCCACCTTCGTACTCGACTAATCCTCTGGATGATACTATCTTGTGTTCTTCCATTTTGGACTCTACACTTGTTGTGAATGAGGATCAAACCAATGGCGGGTTGGTGTTGCACAACCAAACTACATTATCATTCATAAAGAGTATGATTGGGAGCTTGAGAATCAACACTCGGCGAAGGATGACTCCCTTCTGGCCGATCCCCCTCCGTTCTTTCCTGACATCTTTGGTGAACCTGCCATCCATGATTTCGCATGTGTATCTTCATCCACAGATGCACCCATTGTTGATCACTCATAGGACACACAGGATATCAATCCATCATCTCACAATGGAGAGGATAAGTTGTTCATTGAAAATCCACTTGACCTTTCATCTACCTTTTCCAGAAACACAGTGGATGAATTTGTTTGCTTCTCATCTACCCCTCTGTTTGATTCATCAGATCATGAGGCTACCGATGAAATGATTATTTTTCTGATCGTGGTTGTCGTGATCTATTTACTCCTGTCTTTGATCATGATCATGATTCTATCGCAGTTGATTTTTCGAAGCTGCCAGTTTATGATAATCTATCTGACGATGAAGTCGAAACACCCATGACTGTCGAGGCACTTCAGCCCGAGTTGATGGTTATACCAGGCCCTTGCTCTCTTGGCGTTAGTTTCACTTCCAATCAAGAAATTTTTAAATCACCCAAGGCTTCTCATAACTCATTTGCATGCATTGAAGATCAATCTCACACACAGATCATGCTTCCTCCACTCGAACTGCATGATCCCATCGCTCATGCATTGGAGGAATCTTACATTGCAAGCACATGTGCACAATGCAAGTGTCGCACAACACCATGATAAGTCCACGGACTACTCGTCATGCACTTGCACTCACTTATGTCCCGTGGAAACTTTTAAACATGAAGTGTGTTTGCCTTCATTGTTATATCTTTCTTGCTTGCTGGTCCACACAATCGGGTTGCTCACAGACCAAGCCTCCACAAACATGGGTCAACCAATGTGCCAGTGGTTGCATTGGAAATATCATTTCACGTGATCATGCCCATGCACTGTTAGCTTAGGAGTAGGAGTAGTGTTTTCTTTCAGTTGGTTTGCTTGCATGCTTGTTCGCTTACTTGTTTTGTTTGTTTGTTTGTATGCTTGCTTATTTGCTTACTCACTTTGCTTTCGCTTTTGCTTCTGCTTCTGCTTTTCTTTGTTGTTTTTTTGCTTGTTTTGTTCGTAGGTTAGTTTCACATGAAACCATGTATGACTCTTGAAACAAGCTGGGTAAAGTACAAGAGGCCTTGTACTGCTATCACTACTTGGTTATCTGTCATCTTGCCTCTGTATGATGAACTTGTTATCTTTAGTCCATGATATGTCGAAGGAAAATACGTATTGTTCGAAGTGAACCTTGGTGAAAACACAACGCCTATGCACTAACTAGTGTCATCTACTCTAGTCGGTTGTTTTTCGTTAACCCTTGTCAACTCAGTCAAGTAGAGTAAGGTGAGGGGGAAACCTTAACAAGCACGTCAGAGGTATATAATAAACTACTTCTCTGAAGGAACAACTGATGAGCACTAGTATTATAGCAAGAATGTTGCAACTCCTGGGGCTACCAACTTTACTTTATCAACCCGGGGTTCACACAAACTTGGACGTGACAGTGTTGTATACACAAGTAAATGTGATGGGTCCACTCTTTGTCACTACTAAGCTAGTGATAGACCACTAAGATTTTTCAAACCAGACTTCTATTGATTCCAAAGAATCTTGATTACCAATGAGGAAAAGAGAAATCTACACTAAGAGAAAGCTTGTCTATTGCAGTAAGGAAAAAGACTGAAATCAAATGCTTAATCACACCATTTTTCTAACTAACTGCTAAGAGACTTTGCTTCAAAAGAATTCTAAGTTAACATGTACACAATCCTATTGTCCTAGGCACGCAAATTGAAACATCAAACATTCTACTACCGTGCATGTAAATGAACAAAATAACTTTGTTTTTCTTTTTGTCCCTTTTTTGGTGTGGAAATGGGAAAGCTAAATTCTTTTGGTGATGTGGCAGGTGGCTTAGGGGTGATGGTGAATGGTCAGAAGGCTTGGGAAGAAAGTAGGGGTCCTTTTCTAGCTTCCTAGGTGTTTCCGGGAAAACTAGTGTCTATTTGATCTACTAGTCCCATTAAGATGGGTAGCTATCTTAGAAACAAACAATCAAAGCAATTCGAGATTTCCTTTAAGTGTAATAGATAAGAGGGAAGAAAAGAGGACCAACCTAGATCTTTTGCTTGGATCCTTGCTTGATTCCTCTTTCCCTTGATAGAATTTTCCACTCCTCTCCTACTTGTCCCGCTTTAAAGAGTACATGTAGAGTCAAAGTAACAGAAAACCATCAAAGCATCTCTATCTAAAACATCATAAACAGTGTAGAATCAGAAACACATTGACCATACAATTGCATTCATAAACAATAAGATTCACAAACACACGATTATATGGATCAAAACTCAAAGAACTTTATTAATAGTAGAAGAGAGGATTACAATCGAGCTGTCTGATCTAGCATCATCCTCCCAGCATAGAAGCCCTCTTCACCTCATGAAAAGCAAGATCACCCAACAATACAATGTCTCTTCTCACAGATAAACCAACAGCACTTCCTTACAAATTACAAAATTCCAGCCTCTGGATCTCTCATATGAGGGATCCATTTATAGATGTATTGCAAGGGTGTGAGTCAGCTCTGGGTTTTTTATTAGTGTCATTCCACTGATAGTTCTTGGTTCCACTTGGAGATTTCATTGATCTTTTACTCATCCATGGGCGAATTCATAGAGGCAAGTGTCATGTGAGAAGTTTCTAGAAGATTCCGTGAGCTTCCACTTAGCAAACTGTCTCAACCATTTGTCCATTCTCGCTCATCGCACCCTACAGAAGGTATTTTCAGTATGCATCGCACTTCCCATGTGTAGCAGGTGAGATGCATCGCACCTTGACAGTGGAGCATCCAGTATGGTCCAGTGTTGGCCAATTCTAAGTGGTTTTTTAGGTGGAACTTTTGGGAAATGATGTAATCAGTTGACCATGATCCTTTAGGGTATGAAACAACACTTTTAGGGTTAAAGAGCCCTTGGTTTATTGACATATATGATTGGGGTTGAAGTGCCCAAATATGTCTATAACACTAGGGGCTTTATCCACAATTCGGCCTCAAAACAAGCCACTACAGGTCAACATACAGGATGTCCTAATGCGTTCTACAGGACGTCCTGAATTCCTACAGGATCCCCTGTATTCCTATAGGATACAGCCGAGAGAAAAAGGAGGGATGTTGAAGTTGATGTAAGGCCTAGGGAAGGTGGATGGTGGGTGGAATGAGGCAAGGGAGTGCCTAGGACTCCTTCAGAGCTCAACCTAGAGTTTTGATATGGATGGATTTGCTCAACAAGATTGGAGAAGTATTCTCGTGAAATGATGAAATTGATGAGGGTTTTAGTGAAAGAAAGTGATGACCATGGATGGATGAGGTTAGGATGGGTTTGTTGATCATGAAATCTCTATGTACTGCTAAAACTCATGCACTTCATCAACCATTTACATTTATCCATAAATCATGTAAACAAGAAGGATTTCAATCAACTAAGGAATACAATATTTCATGAGCTAGATGCCTATTTCATGCATGGGAAGAACTTGAAAAATAATATGAAACATTGATGAGATCTAATGTAATACTGAAGATAGAATAAATGATAACTAAATCCTATTGCTGCAAACTAATCAAATGCTGGCCTAAGTAACAAAAAACCCTAAATTCCATGAGAAATCAGAATTCTATATTTTTGGGGTTGCATAGGAGTTCTTTCCTCAAACCATGATCCCTGAAGGGAGTGAGGCGAAATACACCTACTGACATATTTTTGATATTCCTTTATATATTCTAAGCTACTTCTGAAGTAAGGCACAAATGAAAGCAAACTAATCAAATCCACAACTATCAACCATTAATCTCTAAAATCAACTAAGCATACAAATACAAGAAGAGGAGCCTTTTCTGCTAGGGTTGGGCCCTAACCCAAGAGCTTCAGCCCTCTGAGTAAACTCAGTGCTGGATCAATGAAATGCCTATTCTCATTATCAAAACAGAAAATTACATAACAATGTCTTCCACAAGTCTTGAACTCGAAAATGACTAGTGTTTTTACAACAAAAATTTGAATCCTAATGAGGCTTTAGGCCTCCTTATTTATACAATTGAAGTCTCCAATGACTTCCTTAAATCTAGGGAGGCTCGGCTCCCAAACTCGAGATAAACTAGCTCTTTAACTGCCACTGGCTCGGCTGCCTTTTGATCTCCATGACTTAGCTTCTTGTAACTCTAAGCTAGTGTGATTGATGGAGGAATATTCGAATGGGTGAGGAGTAAATGAGGAGGATCTATCTCATACAATCTCTCCTCGTTGTCTCATTAGACTTTTAGCCCTTAATTAGAAAAAAATTCATGATTTTCTCTCAAAAACCTGCAATAAATGCACATTAGTCCACTAGGCATAATATCTCACTTTGACTCATCTCATTAAGCAAAATATGATCAAAATATGTAAGAAATTATGAGAAGAGTTTATTTGAATAATCTAGGAGGTGTATTAAGGTCCATATAGTTACCCAATGATGAGGCTCATCATCACCCCCCTACTGAAAATGTTTCTCATCCTCTCAACAACTCCATCTATATCCATGTCTTTCATTGCTCTAATGGCCTCCCTGACATCCCATGCTTCTTTTGTAGTTTCCTCTTCCTATGCATAGAATCCTACCTTCCTTTCTATCTCCTCTCATTGCTTTCTTTCTTCCTCTTTCTTCCTCCCTTCCAACATTCCTAAGAGCAGTGTTGGGTTGAGTCTCAAGCCAATCCAATTGACTTTGAGGCTTTGGAGAGCTTGCTTGTACATGGTTGTTCTGTTCAATGCTTCTCTCATTCTCTGAGGAGAATGGTACTCTCTGATTTTCAAGCTGTAGGGCAAAATGTTCCATCTCCTTTGGCAAGATTGCATGTTTCCATCCCCTAACAACCTAACATATCCTCAAAGTGTGTGATTGCTTGCTCTTGGGCAGCAAGGTACCTAGGTGCAAGTTGAGGGTCATTTGCAATCAAGTTATGGGTGCTAATGATAGCCATTGGATTTGATTGCTCAACTCTTATCATGAGGGGTTTTGTTTCTTCCCTTTCCATTATTTTCTTCATTTTTGTAGCCCTTTCTTCCTCATGATTCATCCATGATGCCAAATCCATCAATTATAAGTCCTCTAGTTTTGAATTAGGGTCCCACACATTCAGATCTGTCAAGGCCAAGTTATGTAGGTAGAACTAAGACATTTTAGCCCTATCCTCCAATGTGCTTGGATCACAGAGATCAATGAATTGTCTATAATCCTAGAATGGCATCCTCTCTGTGCTAAAGTCTTGATTTGGAATTGCAACCATTGTTCCTTAAGATACAATGCATAGGACATTGCTGGCATCCTGCACTGGATCGCCTCTAAGGATAGATTGGCCATGGATTCCAATTGATTCTCTCTCTCTTGTAGTTGTCCCCTTAACCAGGCATTCTCTGCCTCCAAATGAGCTTTCATCATTGCCTCTTTGTCCCTCAGGCTGCTCAGTTCTCTGCCCATATCCTTTACTTTCTCCTCCATGTGACCTATGTCCTCCACTCCTTAAGATTTGGTAATTTGCATCCACCTATGTGTTCTTGCCCTTTCTTTCTCAAGCTCAAATAATAAGGGGATGGAAAAAAAATTTACAATGACCCTACCTTCGATGAACCTATAGTAGGAGTCAAGGTTAGGTTGAGGACTAGGTTCCCTCAATTATGGATCATCCTTCTCTGTTTCTTGCTGCATGCTCCCTTCTTTGTCCAATTTTTGACTTTCCTATAGGTTTAGTAGAGTTTCCTGTAGGATGGCCTCTGCTTCATATAGGTCCTTTTGTGTCTCTTGTAGGAGGCATTTTCCTTTGGATGAGGCAAATCTAGTGATAGGCATCCTAACATAAGTGATAGGAGAATTGGGAGAGGCTTGTCATGATGATCCTTTTCCTTGATTTTTCATAAGAGGAGCTACATTTTCTAGTTGTTTTGGTGAGTCTTCAATGACAATAGGAACCTTGGTGGGAGTTTGAGGTTTTCCTTGCCTTATTCTTGTACTTTTCTTGTCCTAAAGTACAATGGAGTTTGTCTCTATCTCTTCCCCTTTTTTTTGATAGGGGTACTAAGGGCAGTGAGGGCAGTTGCTGCCTTTCTCTCAGTGGGTTCTGGAGATACCCTGGGTGATTCCTCCCCTTCTTTGCCTTGCATTGTAGACCTCTGTTCTTCCTTGTCTTCAATCTCCCCTTTTTCATTCCCCTTTTCACTCTTTGTTAAGGGATAAATTCCCCTAGGGTCTTGGGTTGATACCCTAGCAGATCAGAGGTTGTCTATATAGAGAAACACACATTCCATACAACCATAATGCTAATATAAGCAAACTATACAATAAGGGGCATACCTGGGGGTCCTTCGTTTAAGAAGATCCTGCCAAGGTCCAAACCCTCTTGGAGTTCCTTTTGCTCCTTCAACCTGCAAAACAATCAATTCAAGAAAGTATAACAGTATACGGACTAAACATCATAAAGAAATCATCTTCATAATATATTGAAAGGTAGTTAGTTATGAAATTAAACAACCATTCATATCGGAATCATAACATGGATATCATAAACATGAAGAAGATTTATATCAGGAACAAAGAAAAGTGTTTCTTTTATTATAGACAAATAAAGTACAGAAAGGAATAATTTCACCTAATTCGTCCTTTCGCAGGCTCCAAGCGGAACCGTCCTCCGGATTCGTCCAATCTCAAACCTTTAACAAACTCCTTCCATGACTTACTCCATGATATCTCAAGTAATAGATAGACATCATCACATAAGGAAACAAGGGTTTCATGTAAATGGGGGAAGTGCAGGAGGCACTAGGATCTTCAGACCTGGTCAGGGAAATCTCAGCATAGTAACCTTTCTCTCTCTTCTCTCCTCCCTTAGGCCTTCCCATTGAAGCCTTTTTATACTTCTCCCAAAGTAGTTTTTTTAGTTGGGAATTTGTTGGGAACAGTTGGGCCACGAGCTCTAATAGGTAATCAACAGGTGAAACCTGTGATCTTCGCCCGAAATTAAGGAGATTTATATTTTTTAAGTGTTTTAAGACATATACGCGGGTTGGGTATACACAGACCCGCGTACACATCCGTTTATCTCAAGGAAATGCCATGTATAGGGAATAAAACATTATTTTTTTAATTTTGGACCAGGTCTGGGAGGAGGGGTTTCCCTAGGCCATGAGTGCAGCATCACAAACATCAAGAGTGAGATTTGGAGCTATAACACTCGTATCTTTCTCCTCTTGTTCTCCCTCTAGTTCCTCACTTTTTTCATCAGTTTCTTCCTTTGCATCTTCGTATGTCTCTTCACCACTTTCCTTCTCCTTTTCTTCCTTGGCTTCCTTCTCTGTCTCCTCTTCATCCCTCTCTGTTTCTTCTTCATCTTTCTCTATTTCTCATTCATCCCTTTCACTGGAAGTGGGGCTTTTGCCATATTCAAGGGCTTTTATGTCTTCCCATGTCTGCATGTTTTTGAAAGTTTCCCATGTGATAGGGAGTCTTAGGTTTTGGAGGGCATATTCTATGATAAGTCTAATTAACCCATGATGGGCTAGCTGTTGATGTTTTCCTTCCTGCACCTTAATGCTTCTATCTATTACTGATTGAAGAAGAAAGTAGGGTATGCTTAGTCTGTTTTGAGGAGGTGTGTCTGCTCCAAACCTCAGCTCTTAGAGAATCCTAAAATGGTATCCATATACCACACTATACCTACCTTCACATGATATATACTTAATAAGGTGGTAGCTAATTTCATTCCAAGGATATGGTAGGCTTGCTCTTCTGACCCCATTTTTGTCTTCCATTACCTCCTCTCCTTCTAAAAAGAATTTTTTTCTTTGAAATTTGGCTATTACCCTTATCCTCCTTTCTCCAAGGCAGCCCTAAAGCAAGTGTGGTGATTATGCCTATGATTTCAGGGGTGAGTTCTATAGAGAGTCCTTTCACCACAACAGTGGCATGGATCCTAGTCAATGGAATGAGGGAGAGAGCAAAGTCTCTGGCCACTTCATCATCATATCCCCTCAATTTTTCAAAGAAACCCATCAAATTGTGCCTTGTGAATATCTCTAGTATAGGAGGGTGCTGATGAATCCACTGTCTTGGTGGGTTCCCTCTTATTAAATACCCCTGTCATTTTTTCTCTGATGGATGGGGTGTTGTATATGTCTGATACCAAATTTAATGGATGAGGAATTTTTAAATGAAAATGTTGTGTACAATTCCCCTAGGCTGAAATCTTTTCAACAAAATAGAAGGCTTTTCTATGTGATTTTTACTTAGAAATTGTGGGAAAGTTTAGAACCTACCTCCTTATCACTGCTTGATGAAGCCAACCTCTGGTTTCTCCTTTTAAAATTTCTCGCTGCCAATCCTATAGGTGTTGTTCTGTATCCTGTAGGATCTAATAGGTGCTCCTGCGCTGGAAAAAATGCTCACTGCCTTTCCTGTAGACTGCTTCAGGGTTGAGAGAAACTTTTCTTTAGTGTAGCCTCAAGAATGTGAATGCCTCTATGCATGGGAATCAACGTTTTATTTCCTCATATGGGTGATTTGAGTGGGGTGGTGTGCTGGCAGCCAAAGTACAAGTATCCATTTTTGGACCGTTGGTCCCACTACCACATCATCATTCTCCTTACCTCGTAATCAACTCCCACTTCGGGCATCCGTAGCTTAACCACTTTCGACCTCATCTCTCCTTTCTCTTGACTTGACTACTGCCATGTGTGAAAGAACTAACTGTATTCTCCTCGTTGACTGAGCGAAGGTGGCCAAGTTAACTGGCCACCTTTTGCTTATAAAACCAACTCTTTCACAAATTTACATGTTTGATCATATTATGCTAACGAGAGAGTGGAAGCGAGATACATACCTGTGGTAATGATGCCTTGATGTTGTTTGTTGAAGAGTGAAGTCCTTGTTGTGTATTAGTTGTCTGTGTTTTTCTCTTTTTTTTAATTGTCCTCTTATGTTTTTCTTTGATGTGCAGGGATTGGATGGTGATGTTGATGATCTTGATGTTGTTGCTAAGCTCTGGAGGAGCTTCTTTGACCTCTTGATCTCCATGTTGAAGCTGACTGCAAATTGTGCTTTTTTTGTTTTGTGGGACAGGCTGCTAGAGGATTTCCTACAGGATCTCTTGTAGTTGCCTCTCCTTCAAAAAATTTCATTCCTTCACTTTTGGAGCATGAGGATGGTTGTCATGGGTAGAGAAGGGGTCTAGGGATTGGTCAATGAGAGGTATAGCCTTTAGGTATTGTCCTCTTCTCTCTGTCTTCATCCTCTTTTATATGTTTCTTTTTCTCTGAAAACTGTAATTTTTTTTAAACTAACTTTATTGGATGAATGCAGGGGTGATCATGGTCGAGAGAGGCATGGTGATGAGATGGTGAAGTAGACATTTATCTTTTTGGACATAAGCAGGTCATCCCCTTTCTCTAGGGTTACTTTCCTTGGGATTCCCAAGCCACTGTAATTCCTACAGGATCATCCTGTATGTTTTTAGGGAATCCTGTAGGTTTACAGGAAATCTTGTAGAAAACACAGAACCCTTGCAAACTGAGCTAAATGAGTTAAAAAAATGGGGGGAATGATGGAATGATGAAGGATATGGAATGGAGAAATGAGAACATGGATTGTATAGGTCCCTTTTGATCCTTTCTTATTTCTCTTATCCTCCTCCTGCTGACCTGCAAATAATATTTTCAAAGTTTTCTTTTTCTCTTTTTTTTTTTGAAAGCAACTAGTCTTCCTCCAAGAGGTTTTCATCCTAGCTGCTTGCCCTGGGTGCCTCGAAAGAGGTTTTCACACAGATATATTTTTATCTCTCTCTTTTTCTACACCATTGGACCACCTCAAGAGGTTTTCAACCGAACAGTGGGACTTAGGTGCCTCATGGAGGCTTTCGCCCGAGTCTCCTTATTTTTCTCTTTTCTTTTTCTTTTTTCTTCAGTGAATTGATGAGGTGGCAACTGAGACTTGCTCAACCACCATCATTGTCTTGTTGATGCCATCAATGAATTCTTGCTTTGACAAGGTCTTCTTGTAAACCTTCATTTTGTGCCCATTAACAAGTAAAGGAATAGTCTCTGCATCAATGGTTCTTATCTACACTAAACCATTATCATGACATTTCTCTATGACATAAGGCCCTAACCATCTAGTCCTTAACTTGCCTTTAAAATCTTTGTATCTGGAATTGTACAACAAAGCCCAATCGCCTTCTTGAAATTGTTTGTCCTTTATGTTCTTGTCATGCCAGATCTTCCTCTGAACTTGAGTCCCCTCTGTGTGCAGGAGGGCCTGCATTCTAAGATCATCTAACCCATTCAGTTGGAGCAATCTCTCTTTTTGTGCACTGGTGAGATCTAGATCTAGTTGTGCTGCCATTCTTAATGTATTGTACTCAAATTCAATGGAAAACAGGGCCTTCTTACCATAGACCAACTCATAGGGAGTGAATCCATTGGTGGTCTTCCAGGTGGTATTGTAGGCCCAAGTGGCCTCAACTAATCTATCTACCTAATCTTTTATGCTGCTTCTAACCACTTTGGTCAGAATGCCCTCCAGCGCTCTGTTAGTCACCTCCACTTGCCCATTAGCTTGTGGGGGGTAAGGAGTGGATGTTCTATGCTTGATCTTATGTTGGCTTAACAAGTCTTCAATCATGTTAGATGTACACTGGCTGCCTTGATTAGTGACCAGTTCTCTAGGGTACCCAAACTTGTAAAATACATTTTCCCTTAAGAACTCAGCCACTTTCTCCTCTCTTGCTACCTTGATTGTGTTGGTTTCAGCCCACTTGGTCAAATAGTCAGTGCACACAATGATGTACTGCTTTTGCCTGGATGGAGGGTCAATATGTAAAATGAAATACATGACCCACTTTTCAAATGGCTCGAAATTCACTTGAGGTTTTAGAGGCATTTCGTCCCTTGGAGTAGGCTTTCCCATCCTCTGGCACCGATCACACTGACAAGTATACCTTCTCAAATCCTGATGAAGAACGGGCCAATAATAACCAGAATGTAACACCTTGAATGATGTCCTCTTTGCTACAAAGTGACCTCCACAAGGCCCATCATGACAAGTCAAAAGGATGTCAAATACTTCCTCCCTAACACATCTTCTCAGAATTTGATTTGGGCCTAGCTTGAAGAGGTTGCCCCCAATCAAAGTGAATGGGGCGCTCTTCCTCACAATCTTACTTTTCTCTTTGGAGGGCAAATTTGATGGGAACTATGCAGACACCAAGTAGTTTGCTATGTCATCAAACCATGGAGAGAGAACTGAAATGGCGAATAAGTGTTCATTCGGTAATTGATCATCAACCATTCCTTCCTCCCATGCAGGCAAATTTAATCTGGACAAAAAATCTGCAACAGCATTCTCCTTGCCAGGCTTATCAATAATAGTTATATCAAACTACTATAATCAAAGTAACCATCTAATAATCTAGGCATTCACATTAGGTTTATTCGTCAAGTATTTGAATGCATCATGGTCAGTATGTACAAATGTTCGGTAACCTTTAATGTAATGCCTAAATTTGTTTAATGAGTGCACAACAACTAGGAGCTCCTTTTCAGTCACTGTGTAGTTTAGTTCAGCCTTTGACAGATTCTTACTGATGAAGTAAATGGCATAAGGTAACTTGTCATCTATCTGACCTAGAGCTGCTCCTATGGCTTTGTGGGAAGGGCCCAATTTGGGCCTCGAAGAATATTTACAGTGGTCAACTTGTCCTTCAGGGTGTCCAAGGCCTCTTGACAGCTTTTTAACCATACAGATTCAAAGTCTTTGGCCAAAACCCCAAATAAAGGAGAAGCTAACTTGCTAAAGTCTTTCATAAACCTTCAATAGTATCTAGCTAAACCTAGAAAACTTCTGACATCTCTCTGTTTTTGCGGAGGTGGGACCCTTTGGATGATGGCTATCTTATTTGGGTCTACCTGCAATCCTTTTTGACATATTGAATGACCTAGAACAATCCCTGAAATCATCAAGAATTCACATTTTTCAGGACTAAGGGACAGGTTCATTTCAAAGCATTTGTTCAACACCTTACCTAAGTTGGACAGAGCCTCCTAGAAATCACACCCATAGGGTGTAAAATCATCCATATAAATTTCTACTGCATTTTCACACAACATTTTTGCACTGTCCCTGTACTCCCCATTCCTTGATCTTGGAGGACCTCTACAATGAACCCTACATGCTTTCCCTTCATGAAGGAACTCCCATTGTGTTCCTCTTCATGAGCAGAATAATTCCCTTTTGCACCATTTCCCCAAAATCTTCTGTTCTTCCCAGTTTACAAGACCAGTGCTAATGACCCTTGGCCTCCTCGCACTGATATGCAGGGATTAACACTGTCCCTAGTGTTGACTGGAGTGATTGAGCTTTGTTTTAGTTGCACCGATCCTCCTTTGGAAAAAAAATTAAGTAAGGAGCCAAAGCTTCCAACTCTAGAAGCTTCATAACAAAAGTTTGGTAAATGGTTGAGCCAGACGGAGTCGAGGATGTCAGTTTGGGCTCCTTTCCCCTATAAAGATGGAAGTACCTCAAGAGATACGACCTTCTCCCATGAGAAGAGGAACCGTCTCCCATCCATTAATGCTATATAAACCTCCATTTTTCCCAAGCACAAGCTAGTGTTAGTGTTGAGTGTTAATGTTGGTGTGCTAGTGCTAATTAAGTTTGGAGTAAACATCAAGCTATTCATAGTTGTAGCTCTCTAGTTGTGTGTGAGGGAGAAGTGTGAATTTGGTTTAGTGTGAAGCCTAAAGGGAAGAGCCTTAAAACTATCATTGTTGAGGCCATCATGGAATGCTAACGGAAGTGTGTGGGAACCTGGTTTTGTCGAAGGAGAACAACAACGTCAAGACAATGGTTGTAATCTCTTCTTGATTCAATATATATGCAACTATCGATTGATTTCCTACATAATGTGTCATCTCACATGTTTATGGATTAATGTTTCTTGACTTGTTAAGTAGGTTGAATTACAATTTGTCTATTATCACGGTTGTTGTTTGTTGTTGTTTACTTGTTTCAGGTGTTCGAAGAAGGAAATGGGAAATAGCTGGAGCGAGCAAGCAAGGTCATCACCAAACGGGATAAGCGTACTAAGAGGTAGGCCCTCTTAATTGGTTCTAACCTAAGGAAATATTCCATAGAATGTCTTGTTAGTGGCTAGACTCGCTATTGGGCTAGAGTTATTGTTTGAGTCCGCACTTATAATTTTACTTCACCACAAATTGGCGACTCCGCTAGGGACCCAATCCTTTTGTTTGTTTGCTTGGAATTGCATGGTTTTGTGTGAACTTTTCTAGTTTTGCCATATCCCTTTAGTTCTATTTGTTTTCCTTTGTTTACTGCTCTAGGTTTGAAATTCATAGTAGCAAGGTTGGTCCCAACTTTTGAATTTTTTTTTTTTCTTAGCATCCTCGTTTAGCACACTTAATTCACTGACAGTCGCGTTGATCAGCGCGATATGCTGAGAAACAGTCATGTCCACCCCCTTCTGGCGCTTGTTATCAGTTAGGCAGTCGCGCCAATGCTTGTAAGTGAAGATTAGGGTTTACCCCAAATCTTGGCTAGTGTGTTTTGCTCTCATGATTTTGAACCTATAAGCTTTTTAGGTCGTATTCTCCCTGACTATAAATTTGTTTTTCATTTGGTTTTGTTTGCTTGTTGTCATATTTTCACTTGATTTCTTGGGTCATTGGATGGTTAGTGGCACTAGGGAATCTAGATTGTCATCCATTCAGCTAATTGTGAACTCAATGAGTCAAGTTGTTGGTGCGCTTACTCCTCGCATTTCGTTTATGGTCCTTCTACGGCTTTGACCCCCATTACACAAGTTTGAAAAGTTTTTGTTTGCTTGTCTAAACATCTCTTTTCTGGCATAGATTACATTGCTTGTCTTTTTTTTGGCAAAGTCGTTCTGTCATTAGCTTGAAAGAGATTCTCTCTTCGTGTTTTCATTTGCTTGAGAATTGATTGTCCCAAAAACCTTTTCATTGAAGTGTTTTATGAGAAATTCATTTTGTCATTTCATGAAAAGTACAAAATTCTAGCTTTTTGCATCAATGTGTTACGGTAGTTAGCATCATTGAAGGCTAGGATTGCATTGGCATTTGAAAAGAAAAAAATTATCTTTTCTTTTGAAAGGACTGTTAGGGTGTACTTGTTAGGAATTTAGGAATTGGAATGTATTTTTCATTAGTTTATTTTCTTGAAAAGTGTAGTGAAAAATCATTTTTATTTCTGTTGCTTGGTTGTTTGCACTTGATTGTGTCTTCTACCCTCTCTAGTGTAGACAATTCATCGAATTGAAAGGGTCTTGTCTCATTTAGCTGCATTTAGGGTTTTTCGAGTCACATCGTTAAGGCCTGAAAACTGAGACATAACCCAAAATAAACTTTAAAATGAACTCAATTAACTTAAGGCACATTTGAAACCTAACGATCACATCTAGAAGGTCTAGGCTACAGACGTGTTCCGACGTCTTTAAACCTAGCAGTTGTTGTTCGCTTCGGCACTAGACAGCGCTAGCACAGATTTGTGCTCCTTGTACCGTCGAGTATATAACAAGAGACCCCTCTAGGTTGCAATCCTTTATCCATAGGAAGCCGAGTCAGTCGCCTTGCAAACGTGATACACTGAACACAGCATTTAGGGAGATTGCCTGCCTGTACTTCTCGGTTCGCCGGGAGGTATTTTGCAGTTCCTGATTGCCTAGTAATCCTTTTTACCTAGATCATCCAGAGTAGTCATTTGATCTTTTGGACTCATTAAACCTAAAATATCATTCGAGCGCTTGTCCTTTCAAGCTCATTTTCAATCGAAAGTGATAGAGTCATCTTTGCTTCTTTCTCGACTCTTAAAACATGAAAGAGCACCCATTTATTTATGTGTTTTAAAAAATTGATTGCCCATGATCTTATAACATCATGTTAGTCTTTTCTAGACCAAATCATGATTTTTCCCTAAAGAACATTTTAAAGCGTTGAAGTTTATCTCTCTTTTCCTATTAATTAAGATAAGGTCATCGTGGCTAAACCATCTGGTTCACCTAGTTCCTCTTCCTCTCCTCCGTCTGAAAGATTGTCTGAGGAGCCTCTTCCTAAATTACCAGAGTCACTCAAGGACCAAGGTGTTGAATTCAGAATCATTCTGAGCATTCAACCTTTGTCATCTTGTCCTCCTCCTACTTCGGATACTGGGTCACTTGTTGGTATTGGCCCAAAATATCTAGACAATCTCGTCCAAACTCCAGAGAGTTCACTGACTACTAACGGTCATCTTAGACTGGTTATATATCCTATGAATCCTTTGTTTGACCTTGTTGTGATATCACCACAGCATCCATATAGTCCGTACGATCAGCCGAGTGTTCCTTTGGAATTATCCCCTCGTACATCTTTGGTCATTCGTTGTCATTTGTTCCCAGCTATGGAACCCGAAGGCGATGCTCCAGTTACCTCTTCAGATGAATCGAAAGTTTCTACTCCACACACTGTCAAGGAGGAAGAACATAAATTTCCTCCTGAAGGTTTCCCCTATAAAGGGAGCATTCCCATCAATGTGTATCGGGATTTACACCTAATTATATGACTTTGGCACAATTGGTCTCAGGTACACCTAGTGCCTCATCACTTTACCATAACCCTGTTTGGGTGTCTGGCGCTATGCCTACTACAGGTCCATTCTTTGTGAACTCGACCTCCCAAAAGGCCGTTACCTCAGTCCCGGTGCAACCCATTGTCCCGAACCGTCTTGTATCGTCCGTCCCAGTCACCCATCCGGTTCAACCGACGGTCTCGAAGAATGTTGCTGCCAGTTCTTTAATCCCTCCAGTAAGTGACCAAGTTGTGCCACCGCCTAGGGGGAAGAATCTAAGTGTTTTTATGGTGTCAGGAACCACCAATGTGAGTAACTCATCAACTTACATGGTTGGCATGAACCAGCCTTCTTCTGGCATTATCCAAAACCCTGCTGGATCAAGCAATGCCCAGCACCAACAGGGTCAAAATCTCGTTGGTCCGTCTGGGTTAAGCAATTTCAAGTATCAGCAACCTTATGAAGCTTAGGTTCATTACAAAACTCCTTACGTTCCATATGGTTCTTAAGGAATGGTTAATCCACGTTACATCCTTCAGTCTGGGCAGTATGTTCAACCTCGTACATCCACCTTTTAGGGTGGCTATGACCATATTCAGTTCAGAAATTTTCCAGGAACTATTCAAGTACCCATGCAACAACAGGGATAACCTTTGCAGCAACAAGGGAAACCTTTGTTGCAGCAAGAGCCATCTATGGAATAGCAAGGGTAGACGGTACTGCAACAAGGTCAACTACAACAATCGCAGGGGCAACCCTCGCAACCGTTGCAACAAACCATGCAGTAGTAGATTCAATATGCTCTACAAACCTCCCAGCCATTGTCTTCACATGGCCAACCTATGTAGCCGCAGGGACAAACTTTTCAGCTGCAAGGCCAATCCTTGCAACAGCAGGGCCAACCCAGGCAGTAGTAACCCTTATATACATATCAACAGGGTCAACCCTTACAAGGACAAGGCCAGGGTCAAGTCCTGCGTCAGTAGGCCCAAAATCCTAATGTCCTAGGTCAAAGGTACATAATCATTTTGTCTAAGGGCAACAGGTCGAGAATCCTATGTCCAAGGGCAGCAAGTGTATAATCCTTATGACCAAGGATAGCAGGTCCAAAATCCTCTTTTTCAAGGGCAACAAGTTCAAAACCCGTATGTTCAGGGATCACATGTGCAATACCCATATGTCCAAGGTCAATAGGCTCAACAACCTCTTAACCCGTATGTTGCTTATCAGCAACCTATGACCAGACAGTTTCAAGGTGTTCAAGGTCAAAATCCTCCCTATGGCCAAGGTAACCTACAATGGGGGTAGAATCAAATTCCATATGGCCAAAATCCTTACCAGTAGGGATGGGCTCCTCCAGTTGCACCCGCTTATTGACCTCCAATGCCTTTCAATACTCAATTGTTGTTCTTGGCCACACTAGAGTTTCCAGATGTGTCTCGCCTTACGAATGATCCAATTTTGTAGAAATTCTACAAATCTTGCTCTGATACCATGTATAAATTCTTCAAATTCTCTACAAATATCTCTCTAAGACCATGTAGAAAATCTTACTATAGATTAACCTGATAATGCAATATAACCAAAGAAAAATACTATAACCTACTTCTACTATCAATTTGTGGAAGCTTAAGGATCGAGTTGAACAGAGATGAACAGTATAACCATAAGAAGAAGAATCAATCATCCAAGACACATGAAAGTACTTTGGGGAAAGCCTCAGCTAAAAACCCCACTATCTGTATTATCATACAAGGCGGAAATACATAGAAATTATACAAAGCCTTAGCTCTCAAAGCTAGCTAGCTCTCAGTACAATCTTCACAGATGCTCACAAGAAATCAAAGCTTATCTCAAGCCTTTTCCTCTTCCCTCCAAGCTCCTATTTCCTTGTGTTGTTCCTCTGGGATGATCTTCACCTCACCAAGTGAAAAATGATCTCACACCCTATCAGAACTACACAATCCTCCAAGGAACCTTATGCATGCATGAGTTTTATTTATAGGAAAAGACATGCAACTGATAATACACTGTCCTTGTCCTTAATCTCAACTGGGTCTTTCTTAGAGTAGACATGCATGAGTTTCTGATGAGAGAATCTTTAGTTAAATGGAGTACACTAGTTGAGTGCATGCATGCATCAATGAACTGTTAACTCTCTATTAGTTCCTCAAATAGTTTGGAACTAATTTAACTAGACTTAACTCAGTAAACTGAGTTAACTAATTACAACTCAAATATAACTCAATCTTATCTCCTTAATTTAAGGGATAACTCTTCCATGACTTCAGAAAGACTTATAACTTGAATTTATCCAACTACTTAAGTCAAAATAAGTTAATTAATTATTTCCAAGTAGCTGGTAAGACTAAATTCGATTTTAATTCACAATTTAATTCAAGGACAAATTAAATTGGAATTTCTCGATTCTATTTTTATCATTTCTTGTTGCTATTTTCAATGCTCCCTCTCAACAAGAAAGGAATTCAACTCGATCCCAATCATGAACCTTTGGAATGTAATGCATGCAACACTTCTCTCTAGTGTTGTTGCTCCAGCAACCCCAAAAAAAAACATCCAACTTGAATCAGTATGATGCATCTGTCATCAAAGTCTCTGACTGCTATTGCCTCTGTCAACTGAAAACTTTGCGCTTCTGCTGAATCTGCCTTTCTACACTATTGTCAATCCTTCTCTGCACTCTTCAGTATCTGACTGCTCTAGCCTCTGTCACTTTCATCTCTGACTACATCAATCCCACTGATTCCTCCTGCTACTATGTACTTTGGGATCCCGTAGCAAGGTACGATCCATGAGATAAAACCTCTCAATGGACTCTACGCAATTTTAGCCTTCATGGAACTATCACTTCACATCGCCCCACCTCACACCTGGAGGTATGGCTGCATGTGATCCCTTTGCCCACTTGGACCGAAATTCCCCCCTAATGGAGGTATCTACATGAGTGGATCTCTTCACTTGGTCTCCTCTCTGCTTCTCCAATTGTGGCTCCTCCACAATTGTCTGAGACTTCTTCTGGGACTGCATGTTGAGAGGTAATTTACTCTCCCTCTCAACCACCAAGTCTCTAACATTTGCCTTGCTCCTCAAGGCTTTGCATGCATCTTGAACTTCAAGAGCATATAGTTTCTTAACTCGTGAACCGATCTGTTTCACCTATCTCGTGGTGATGTGTCTAAGGAAAACCTTTCCCTTACTAAAGACAACATCATACCCTTTGTCCTCCAACATCATGACCAATACCAAGTTCTTCTTCAGTCTAGGCACATATTCTGCATCTGTCAAGGTGATAGGAGCTCCATGCTCCCTCTGAAAAGCAATTGTGCCCACTCCTGAAACACTATACTTTTCGTCGTCACCCATCTCTATGTGCATCTTGAGGTCTTTCTCCTCCAAGGCACTGAATAAACTTTTATCACGGTCATGTGGAATGAGGCTCCACTATCAAGATACCAAACACAACCCATCATCGATGACACCATGCATGTGATGAGGGTAAAGCCCATTGCAAATTGAGAGGCTAATGCCTCACCTTTCGATCCTTCCGAGGATCCCTTCTTGGACTTCTTCAACGGGCAATTAGTTGCATAATGTCCTATCTCGTGACAATTAAAACATCTCACTTTAGACTTGTCAGCCTTCTTCCCACCATGAGAAGAATTTGATTTGGAATGGGATGCCTTCCCCTTCCCTTTCCTTGCCTTACTTGCTAAGGCCATATTTTCTTCATCATCATCCTTGGATGAAGAACCATCTCGTGTGCTCCTCCTGATCTCCTCCTGCATGAGATCTGACCACAGTCGTTCCCAATCCGGTAGTTTCTCCCTTCCATTCACAGAGTCCTGGTAGCTATTCCATCTCTTTGGAAGGCCAAGGAGAGCGAGGCTCACCATATCATCATCGGCAGTAGTTATTCCCACACTGCTAAGCTCATCTCTGCAGGTGGTGAGCTTGTTCAGATATGTGGAAATAGTATCTCCCTTCTCCATCTTGATTCTTCGAAGCTTATCATTGAGCACCAATTTCCTTTAGTCGCTATTGTTCTGGTAGAGGTCCTTCAATGTCTTCCACATTGAAAATGGAGTATCCTTCCCATGGAGACTCGATACAATATGGTCTCAAACTCCCTCAAGGATGATCTGTCTCGCCTTCGCCACACACTTCTTCCACTCAGCCAACTCTTGTGCATTAGTTGAAGCTGGCTTTTGGATTTCTTGATCAATGAATTCCTTCAAGCCGTTGTCTTCTAATACAGCCTCCATTCTATTTATCCATGCTATGTAATTCGAGCTACCTTCCAAGGCATACTCGAGTCTCAAGCCATAGAACTCCATTGGCCAACCTTGAAGTATGATATGAATTCGATTTACACCAGCAACCCTGAACTTCAAACTTCGAATTTTTAGCCTAACTCTCATAATAAAACAATTATAAATCCAAAAATCATAATTAAATAAATCAAATCTTGAGAATTAGGAGTTAGTTCCTCAAACTAGGGAGTTTAGTTAGGATGAGAGATTCTCTCCAACTAGTTCTCCTAAATTAGTGTTTTGTTGAGAAAATTTCTCAACCATAGTGTCCAAGATAGACGTACTATCTTGAGACCAACTTCCTCATGTTTTTATTTGTACTATTATCATTCTTTGTATATTGGATTGATTGATAATGAGAATGTGAGGAATGTTGTAAGGTTGAAGCCTTTTCCGCCATGTTTGGTTTCTATATTTCTGAGTGTTTATTTTATTGATATTTATTTTATGTGTGTTAGTTTTCTTCATGTGTTATCAAAGCTAACAATACAAATGATATGCAGAAAGAGTTTTCAGTTCTGCAGGCTTTTGGAAAACTCTCTACCAAATGGTTAATTGATTTAGTACATTGAAGATTGTTGCAACTGTAAAATCCAACGAGCGTGAAGACTGTATGTTAATGGAAATGAACTGTACGTGTTGGAGCTAGAATACGTTGTGCGGTGTGTTTTCCTATTTCCATATTGCCATGGACTCGGCAAGCACCAAGTAATGTCTGCCATATCACAACATTTGGTTTGAATGGCATTCTTTTGATGATATTATCTGCGTCCGCAAGGTTCCCAACACAACCATAAAGGTCCACCATGCATGTATAATGTTCCAATCTAGGCACAATGCCATGATCTTCTCACATGGAATTAAAGTATTGGCAACCTTCTTCTACTAGGCCTGTGTGTCTGCACCTCCATTTGCATCTTCAATGCATCTGTGATCTGTAAGCCCGATCTGGCATCTAGGTTTGAGAGGATGCCCGGAGCCTCTTTCCTTCCCGTATTTTGACCATCATCCATGGAATTGGGAATATATCAGGCCAAACGAAATTTATGTAAATGGCTCTTAACCTGATAGATAGTGAGCCATTGTATTCCCATCATTCTCATAACACCCTTGGGTGTTGCTCTATCTGCTCCACCAAGCTGGGTGACAACATTCACGAAGTGCTCATGGAGATCAGGAGTCCATCGCAACCTTTGTTTTGAAGCCATCGCCAAAGTAGACAAACTATTTAAAGCATCATTTGCTCCCACATGAGCACCACTACTGATTTCTTGGTCATGACTATGAGATGTGGAAATGCTTTTTGAATGATACATCTTGAAGAGACTACAAGTTGAAAGTAGGTCATACTCTGATAGAAGGTAAGCAGGGGTCCCTTATTATGGCGAAGCCGAGCATTTTGTAACTGAATATTCCTTTCTTCCCTACTTAAGAGAAGAAAAAGCAGTGACTCGTGACCTTTTAAGCAATGTGATAGGAGGAGCATCTTGATAGAAGAGTATCTCCTTCCAACTTCCCAGTGCTTGGAATACTCAGTGTTGTTCAAGCCATTTGATAGTAAGTATCTTAAAAATAGGATTCTCACCCGATATAAATTCAAAATCTGTCATTTTATAAGATGTTATAAAAACCTCAGCCATTGATCCATTGAGAAGACTTATTTGACTGTAAAAAGCCCTCATATACATTGAGATGCGTTATATGGTCTCTCTTTACAACAGCAAAGCGATCCTTTACTTTATTCTTCTGCAGCTTTCCCTTTCTGTCTGCGTGCAAGAGGACTCACGCAACATTTCTTCACGGCAGTCTCTTCATGGCAACAAAATCATTCTTTGTGTTAATTTCCTTCATGTGGAGATTCCTCTTTCCACTGACCCATACTTGTAAAGCAGACCTAGAATGACCTGTCTCGGGTTCAAGAATAACTTTTCAGCTGTCTCCAGAGGTAAGATTGATAGCCCTCAGAAAATACCATCTATTGATGGCTAGCAAACCTCGAGAAGCTATCCGTTCAATCGCTCTGCTCCACTATTTTCATGCAATCAAGAACGATTCCATCATCTGCAATGAATATCAGCACCACGGAATCCAAACCAGAGCATCAAAATCCACCATTTTCAGTGGAAAACATAAACAGAGAGAAATTGCTTGTCCTTTGTTCGCACGACAGAGAGGTGAATTAAAATGTTTATTTTGGAGAGAAGTTTTTTTTTTTTTTCCTGCACTGAGAAGTAAAAAGTGATTTTTGTGTACATTTTGGAGAGATAAGGAGTATATTTTGTAATTTTGGAGTTATAAATATTTTTTGTATTTGGAGTGATAAGTGGAATTTTTTTAAGAGAAAATTCATTGATGTACTCCAAAGTAATCTTTTATTTTGAGAGCGATTGGGCCAGTGTAGGTAGTTTTTTGAAGACAAAAGTTTGCAAGTGTGACATTCTCATTGGTTGAGAAGGTGAAGGTTGATTTAATCCCCTACTTAAATAAAAAAAAACCATATCCTTTGGTGGTGATTGTGTCCTAGATCCGCCCGAAATTGAATAAGGGGATCTTAGGTACACCATGTGTATGTTTGAGATGGCGCATGATTCTCGATATTGTTTTTGTTTGTGTCTAGTTTTGACACTACCCTTCATGTGGTATCTTTCTAATATGGTACACATGTAGCACACAACAAATTAGCAAATTGCATGCACATAATCAATTCCAAATCTCCTGTAATCAAGCTTAAGTACACAAGCACAAAGCGTCACATCATCAACTTAATAAGATGATCTTCCAAGCAAGCACATTTCACATCATGTAATCAAGACAATCAAGTTAAGGACACTACAAAATCAAGCATTTCAAGTCAAAACATTTCTACATCAACATCCAATCAAGCTGTCATCTACATCAACAATCTTTGCCTCAATTCAACAACAATTTTTTGGAAATTGCACTTGCACCATTATTTTTTAATAAGCTCAATACAAAAACTGTAACTTGCAAATCATAATTAGTAAGTTGGATTGTAATCAAAGTCAAATTAAGTTGAATTGTAAGGGTGCATTCTCGGTTGAAACTGACACCCGTGCTTTGAATTGTTAAGGTGAATACATTAAGTCAAAGTAAGTCTTCAATTGAGTCATCAAGATTGAACTTTTCATTTGTCTCTTGGGTGCATTTTCGACAGTGTTCGACACCCTTCCTTTTTTTCAGTACATTCAGTGAGTACATTCAAGAAAGCACAAAGTGTCAATAATCAATCAATCAAGTTCAAGCAAGCCATCTAGAAAGCAATCATCATCAAACGAGTGTGAATTCTTGTGAGCATCAAATCAAGCCAGTGTTTAACACAAGTGTCATTCAAACAACAAAGCAAGCGAGCGTGTCATTCAAACAACAAAGAAAGTGGGCGTGTCATTCAAACAACAAATCAAGCAAGCGTGTCATTCAAACAACCAAGCAAGCGAGCGTGTCAAAATCAAGTGCGAAAGTTCAAAGCACGACATCTACAACAAGCGAGCCAGTGTGAAGTTGATTGACGCATTCATAAAGTGTGAGTGAAGCATTCAAGAAAAGCGATCATCATCAAGCGAGCGTGAAATCAAGAGTTCAAGCAACCAAGTTATAAAACTCTAGCAAGTAAAGCATCAACAATAAGCAATAATACAAGCGAGCCAGAATTCAAAGTGAGTAAGCTAACATGGCGACACACATTCAACTATCCCAACTTCTTAAAAATTTGATTTTATCATCAGCTAGCGACATGGTGAACATCAGCAAAACAACTCTTTCTAATATTCAAGTGCATCTTCAACATACACATGAAATGATTGAGTTCCTTCAACTGGAGTCGCAACTACAAAGAACTGAGTTGCTAGAGAAGAGTGATGCTTCCAAGTCGTTGTTCAACCTTCCATAGAATAGGACATCTATAAGACTAGTGCCTGTTCTGTCCGGGCGGCCGCCTACAGGGATTCCTAAACAAATCAAAGCAGGCATTTTTCGAGAAGGAATAGACCGGAAATATGGGTCAAAGGATGGCGTCATGTCATAAAGCGACACATCCAGGTAACTCTCACTGTACTTTTCCACAAAATTCTCCTTTTGTAGGTTCTAGGGGTATATCTCCTATACCTTTTCCATCTTCGCCTTACAACTCCTGAAAGTCTGTGTCTCCATTCTTGGGTTGTCCAGCTCACCCTAGCTCCCCTCCCCCACCTGAACCTATCCCATGTCAGGAAATTCCCGCCCCTTTACCTTTCTCTCACCCTTTCAACAACATCTCATCATCATTGCACATAACTTACGTACCCTCACCTACTCCTTTCCCCACTATGGCATCTCGCAAAATAAAAGGAAAAGAACCTTGCCTTTCTGTTACCCCTCCAAACTCGCCCGTTTCTACTTCTCCTAACTCGGTGGGAAGCGACCTGGATTTTCTCTTAAAAAAAAGACTTTGGACCTGAAAACCCTCACTATCATAAACCTTGTTCACCTAGCTCCCCACACATCAACCCAAATTTAGCTGGTAATATAACTGTCAAGCGGAAGCAGAATAGGGGCAGTAGGAATTTCGCGGAAGAAATTCCAATATCTCTCACTCCACATCAATAGACCGGTTCCTTATTGACATTCCTATTACAGATCTTTCTTCTCATGGGACTCTTAGAGCAAGGCAACCCGTTGATCCTACTCCATGACTCGCATCTTGTCAATCAATATCAGGGGGCTGGGAACGGACCCAAAATTTATAGCTCTCAAAGATTTGTTCCTTTCCTTATATCCTAATCTTATCCTCATACAGGGAACAATGCATAAGTAAACATAAGTTGTCTCATATTTTAGGAAAATGTTTCCGAGCTGGCATATCACAGCAATTGACTCCACTGGCCTCTCTGGGGGTTTGGTTGCTTTATGGGATCCATCTTGGGTCTCGATCAAGGCTTTCAGATGTTTTGCTGACATTTTGCTTGAAACCAGTTTTCGTGGCACTCCTGGTCTCATCCACATTCTTAATGTATATGCCCCTTACAAGGACCGTCTCGTTTTCTGGAATCGGTTTCTCTCGTGTGAGATAATGGAACTAGACTGTTATAGACAATTTTGTGCCTTACAGCAACAAGCATGAATTGTCAATAATCCAAGGGATCCAAAGTTCCCTAAACATGATGTTCCTACCCCTAGAGGAACAAGGTCAGCAAACCAACAGCTCTTAGATCAGTTCTCCACCTGAAAACACTCAAAAACAAGCAATCCTGAAATCAAAGTAGGTGCTCCACTAGGTTTCTGCGCTGAAACTCAGTTGCTCCATGGTGTACCTGCGTTGCAAAGCAAGTGGGACAAAGGCCACCTGCGCTGAGCGAGAAGGGACAAGTGGCACAGTGAGTCATTGCTTTGGAATCTTCCAAAAATGACACTTGGATCAGGTATTTCGCCTTGTGATGAGTCAGAGGCTCTGTTTCTCCAAGTGGAAGCAAAGTTCTCCAAGTGGACTCAAGAACTGAAGATCAACTAAAGATTAACTGAAGAGAGAGAGGACACAAGGCAGCTACACATCAGTTGCAAGCTGACTCATCCTTTCTCAATTCATCTATATATTGAGCTCTCTCCTATGAGCTCAGGAGGCTGGAATTTTGTGCAAAGTAATGATATGCTGTTGGTTTCACTATTGAGTTATTGGGTGATTGTTTGAGAGAGGTGAAGAAGAGCAATTCTTTCTGTTGGGAGGTGTTGCTGGGTTGGAGCCTTCAATGGTTGTAATACTCTCAGAACCTTTATTTCTTCATTAATAAAAGCTATTGAGGTTCTTCTATGTGCTCTTGTTTCAATTATATATTGTGATGATTGCATGTTTGGTTTACACTAATCCATGAACCAGTTATGATTGCATGCCTCTTGTAGTTTCCTTCTTTGTTATTTTGCAGGATCTCATCGTAGCTGGGCGAGCAGAAGAACAAAGAGCTAGGAGCAAGCGGCCAAAGAGAAGAGTTTGGATTCGACATTAAGCGCAAGGCAACGGTTAGTGTTTTCTCCATTCTCTTTTGCTTTCATAAAGAAGTAAACCTTAAGTAGTTTGTTTTACAGTTGTTGCTAAGGAACTGTCACCCTTAGAGTGGGATAGGGTCATCCGAGTCGGATACTTTTCCCTACAACAAACTGGCGACTCCGCTGGGGATCGTATCCGTTTGATTGTGTTTGTAGTATTTTGCTATTCATTTCCTGAACAAAAGAGTACCAAATCGAAAAGCTTTTGACTATATCAAAAGCGAAGTAGAGGGCAGCTACTCTTGCTCATTTTCTGAGCAAATTCATGATTTGAAGAGCTGATCTACAAGGATCCTTGTAAGCTCTTAGTGATAGCTTTGCACCTTCTTAATCATCCCTTTGAGTGTGCTTGACTGATTGCTTCTGATTTGAGCAAAAACCGTGCATTTTTTAGAAAATTATGACCCGAAAACTGTGAAAACGCAATTCTCGTTTTCCAAAGCAGGTAGTACACAGGCTACCTGCTTTGCAACGCAGGTCCCGAAGGGGCTACCTGCGCTGAGAGCCAGTTTGGCTGTGCAGAACCTGCGTTGGCCCAAATTTGCTTAGTGCATTTGGGGTTTCCTCCTTTCTCTTGCTTGTTTTCACTTAGTTTTGCTGCTAGGTGTCAGTCTTGTGCCTGTTTTGAAACCAATATTACTTGCCATCATTCTGCCTCTGTTATATAACAAAATTGTACTTGTTCTTTGTATTTCTTACTCATTTACAATTTCCCATAACGAAAAGTAAATTAGTCATGCTTTTGGCCTCTTAGATCTGAACCTGTGTTAGGCATTTTGCTGGTCTAAAGAGTTAGCTTGTTTGTTGTCCATAGCTGATTAGTCATTTTACTTTCGTTAGTATGGTTTGATTTCATGTATTTCCAGTGATTAAGCAAGTGAATCTTAAGGTGTCTTTTGATTTTGGACAAACTTGTTTACTTTCGCTTTAAATCGAAATCAAAGTTATATAACCACTTTCTTTTTGTAATCCATCCACATTAAGAAAGGGAAAAGAAAATACATGCAATGTGCATTTTGCATTTGACTGTGTGCTTGACGATTTAGGAAAGATTTGCATTTTAGTGTGTGCTCTATGATCTGTGTGAAAAGATTTGCCTTTCTTTTCCCTCAGTAGTTAAGGTTTTCAAAGTTGAAAGATTGAAAAGTTTGCTTCTCATCTTAGACTGCATTCAGGAATTTGTTATATACATCTCGTGGTGATCCTTAAAGGCAAACTGATAAGCAAGATCAACATTAAAATAAATCCAATTTACATAACAACGCTTTGTAACATAACGCAAACACATAGAGGTCTAGGTAGAGACGTGTTCCGGCGTCGTTAAACATAGTGACTGTCGATCTCTACGAAGGTGGGTGATTCCTCCTGAGAGTCGGTGGCACTAATACGGACTTGTGCTCCCACGTACCGTCGTGTATATATTGGGAGACCCCTATAGGCAATTATCCTTTATCCATAGGAAGCCGTGTCGGCCGCCCTACTGATCGCGATGTAGTGAACACAACATTCACGAAGATCGACCACCCGTACCGTAAAACGTATTCTGTGGTTTCGCGAAAAGTTTGGCACACCCTCTGCCTAGATCTCCAGAGAAGTTTCTTTTGGCTTTTTTCAAACTCTATAACTGAAAAAGTCCATCCGAGCATTTGTCACTTCGGGCTCGTTAAAACATCGAAGGCGACTAGAGTCATCTTTAGCTTTTTCTCGACTCTTAAAACATGAAAAAGCAAGTTTGTGTCTAAAAGCGTCGTTAATAAAATTTATTTTAAGCGGAACATAATCACCTGTTATTCCCACGTTGATCTTTCAGTTGAAAAGTATGGAGCCCACCAACCAAGGAAACAACCTTGGTGGAAGTCCAAATCCCTTCTCCTCTTGGGGAGATGTTGGTGCGCCTCATATGGAAACATTGTCACTTCCAGGATTGACAATTGGCCTACCTGTATGGCTCTTTTCAACTAATGTAGTCCAGATCGCCACTAATCCTGAGCAGTCGAATCAACAGTCAGAACAGTCTAGAGCTACCCACCAGCCTTCCACTTCTTACAATTCTTTATCTGATCCTTCATCTTCACAAGGAAGAGCCGGCAAAAGTTAGCCTCCCATGGAGAAGAAGGAAAAGAAGAAGAGAGAAAAGAAGCAGAAGGGGCCTATGGCGAAGGCGACTGGGGGCAAGCAAAAGACAGCTGACAAAAACCCACACACTGCACCAACCGGGCCTAAATCGCCATGTGTCATTTGCAAAGGGGCCCACTTCCATCGTGATTGTCCCTGTATTCCCCGGATACTAAGGGACTGGTCCCCAAGGTTGCACAATCCGGTAGCATCAACCTCTGGTAGTCATGTTGATTGCAGTCCGTCAACTAGCGAGGGTGAAGGACGAAGAGGGAGACCAAGATCACCCTGTATATTGTGTGAAGGCGATCACGCCATCCACAAATGTCCATTCTTAGATGAGGCAAAGAGAGTTTTGGAAGATCGTCCGGTTTCACCGTTACGACTTCCTCCTAGATACCAAAAACTCGCGCCTAATCCCTCGGTAGTTGAAAATCCAACTGACCCGCTCAAGTGGTCAGCTGAAGTGTCGGTCATTGAAAATGAACCTACTGAATCCAGAACAGACGAAAGTCTAAAGGTCGAAACGGCAGTCGACCCGTTCTTCCTTCGGAGGTTTCATCCTCCAATGACCCCGTCATTGAAGACCCATCTTCAAATGACACCCTCACTGAAGAGGATAAGGATGACACCGTCCATATTCTTTTCATCAACACAGACTCTGATGAGCATCAGGGCAATGCGCCCATTCCTTTATCGCAGGAAGGAACATCGTCAGGGTCGTATCCGGCCGTATATTCGGTCCCACCACCAAGCAACCTAGTTGTATCCTTTGATTGGAATCAACTAGGCAGACCCCGGTTACCAGCCAGTATCCCATTCAGAATCATAGTCCAAATCTACAGAATGGTGATGGCTGGAACTATCATTGATGAAGGGGCATCTGTGAGTATCCTTTCCTCTGTTGCTTGGAAAGCACTGGGTTGCCCGGCACTTTTACCTGAGATGAGAAATCTATCAGGTTTTGATAAAGGAACCAGTCACCCGTTAGGGATTCTCCCCAATGTTCCAGTTACATTGAAAGGGAAGACAGTTCATATGAACATCATGGTCATCCAGGGACCCTTGGCATATAACTTACTCCTTGGACGAGACTATATATATTGCATGGAGGCAATAGTGTCCTCGCTCTTTAGAGTCATGTGTTTTCCGCACGAAGGAAGAATGGTCAAGCTCGTAGACCAACTTTCATTTCCAGGATCACGCATTGCAAATAGTCAAATACCATCCCTTAACGGTTTATTCACTCAAGGAATGCCACCGCCCCCGGTTCTACTTCTCGATGAATGCGAGTAATTCGAGAAGAAAAGAATGGGGACCCAGGGGGCATGCACCCTGGCCTGCCTCGGGCAGAGAAAACCTTAGGTATAAAGTTAATTTCCGCAGAAGAATGGACTAGTCCGTACCCCGTCCAAAAAAGGAAGAGAGAGTTGTTCTAGGATAAAATTCTTTTGTCAAAGTTATGTTGAAGCGGAAGAATCGCTCCCTTTGTCTAAAGAAGTGGGCTCTCCTAAGGAGGGGATCTATTTGTGGCAGCAAGAAGGCACCATCTTTGAATGTCAAGCCTCACCCATTAAAACAATATGTTTTAAAAGAGAAGTAGGGGCAGTCTTCAAAGAAAGAGAGGAAATTGCTGCAACAAGTAGTCACCATCCTTAGCAACCTAATGATAGACATCGCCGAAAAGAGAATTTAGTTTGCGGCAGCAAACAAAACCATTTTTCGGATAATAAGTAAGAGGACCTCTCCCCCGTAACACCAATGTTTTATCTGTTGCGATCTTGCAAAAATCAAAAAGTGAACTGATGGGAAGACAAGTACCATCGGCACCGAAAAATAACGAGAAGACAAGTATCGTTAAAAATATAGCAAGACGACAAGTAGAAAAACAAAGGTGGGACAGAGGAGAAGAAGAGCCTTGAAATTATACTTTATACCTGGGGGCATGCAAACCTTTTGGAGTGCAAGCACGGGACGACTATTTATTTTTTGTAAATTTTTAGGTCCTCCCTTTAAACCTGTAGGTCTAACCCGTTAAACTCGTAGGATTAGCCGTTTCCAGCTTGCATAAAGAAAGGATGAAGGGCAAAAGTTAAAACCTGCCAAATTGGAGTAATTAGTGAGGTATCGCTCCTTAAATAAGATTACCTCACCTAAAGCATTCCTTGTATTAAGACTGGTATAATCGAGCAGTTTTAGCAATGTTCATGCTCGTTAAAAAATAAACGCAAGAATCGAGCAGTTTTGTACAGAGTTCATGCTCGTTAAAAAATAAACACAAGTTGTGAGCAATCTTTCCCTACAGTTCAAGCTCATCCAGAAAAAATGAACCGGTAAACAACCTCGAGAAATGTAACCTTTGAAAGCCATATTAAAAGCCCTTGGTCGTGTTTATATGCCATCACCTCCATCCGTTCATTTTGGCCAATCGTTCACCTCCATATGTTTGTTTACCCATTTTGAGGAACAGCTGCGAAGAGTGATTTCACTTAGCCATCCTTGTGACACTGCCGTGATTGGAGAATTCCAACCTGTACCTGGAATCTGCTGCTATCCCTGTTCATCACTCGTTCCTCAAAAGACGAGTCTTCTTTGAGCTCTTTTCACTGACTCGTAAAATATGAAAAGTTTGCCGAGTTTTGGCCTTCCAGCTCGTTAAAGGACAAGAAGAGCTATCCCTCCTCTAGATTTTAATCTTTTTGGACCTGAGGGATTATTACACAAAAAGATCGAGCGCTTGTTTTGTTCGGCTCGTTAAAGAAATCAAAAATTCATCCCTTCTGTATTGTTTTATACTTTTTTGGACTTAAGGGATTAGAAGACGAAAAAGGAATTTTGGAGTTAACTTTTCGTACCTTTTCAGACTCTCTAAAAATGAAAAGGACCGAGTTTTCTTTGTCGTTAGACTCGTTAAAATGATTAAATAGCGACAAACTTGTCTTTAGACGAGAACGAGTTTCCCTATCGCTAGGCTCGTTAAAACATAGCGATGGGCTTGCCCGAAGGGCAGGTTATAGAACAAGCATATGTTATCCTCCTCAAGCTTGACAAAAATAAAGAGGTACTGGTCAGCAATGACTGGGGAAAAATTGGGAGAACCTCACAGCATTAATGGTAGCAAGTCGCTCTTGAACATGACACTTTGTCCTCCGTATCACATCGGGTTGGGTCGTTTCATTCACCGGTCTCATAACCATGGTCTTCGCCACACCATCCACAATTGGGGTAATGCTACCAATCCATCACATCAGTGTCGTTATATGTTCAAGAGATGTGGTTCTGTAAAGAGTCAACCGTGTTCCACCCACTGCCATACATTATCCTTCATCCACTTCATGACCGCCACCCTGAATCATACATCACAGTTTGTTTTCACCTCATCACAATCACTAGCTCCGTTCCGTGTCACTGATGTGGGATTCATTAAGGCCCTCCTTTGACGGATCGCTCCTTGTTGACATCAGCTCATTATCCAAGGAGTTGATCTAGGAACACCCCCCTCAGTACTTTGAAGCTTGCATGCCTCAATGGCAAGTTTCTCACTTCCGGCGACAGGTATACATCAATGACCTTCGACCAGAAGATTTTGCATGGTGGTCGACGCCAAGTCCTTTATTCCCACCATGTGGATTGTACTGTCGTACCTTGAGGGTCATCATCCTTATCGGTGACTCCTCTCGCGCTTGTTAACGGTTTACATCATTGACCGGTAATCAAGCGATGTCTTTCCATGTTCGACTTCAAGAAATTCTCACATGGATCGACTTGTACATCGAGTGAAGATCGGAAGAGATTGAAGACCCCGGATCTAGTTTCATCCATCCGGGCTACGATATATATTCAGGACATAAAGACATTTGATATGTACACCATTACAGCAGATGATCATCCTTCTCAAAGGATGATAATTTCAGCAGAGAATTATCAGTCTACAATCAGACGATCGTCTGTTCTATGTACCAAAATGTATTTATAAAGCTGAGCATGGGAATGCCCGCCTCAGCTAGATCATGAAAAATGTATGAAAAATAATGTATTGTATTGTATCTTATTACAGGACACTTCTCAGCAGATTGAATGAACTTCGGATCCTCTCAATAAAGCATTTCACCCGATAAACGACCTCATACTTTAGGGGGCATCTGTTATAGACAATTTTGTGCCTTACAGCAACAAGCATGAATTGTCAATAATCCAAGGGATCCAAAGTTCCCTAAACATGATGTTCCTACCCCTAGAGGAACAAGGTCAGCAAACCAACAGCTCTCAGATCAGTTCTCCACCTGAAAACACTCAAAAACAAGCAATCCTGAAATCAAAGCAGGTGCTCCACTAGGTTTCTGCGCTGAAACTCAGTTGCTCCATGGTGTACCTGCGTTGCAAAGCAAGTGGGACAAAGGCCACCTGCGCTGAGCGAGAAGGGACAAGTGGCACAGTGAGTCATTGCTTTGGAATCTTCCAAAAATGACACTTGGATCAGGTATTTCGCCTTGTGATGAGTCAGAGGCTCTGTTTCTCCAAGTGGAAGCAAAGTTCTCCAAGTGGACTCAAGAACTGAAGATCAACTAAAGATTAACTGAAGAGAGAGAGGACACAAGGCAGCTACACATCAGTTGCAAGCTGACTCATCCTTTCTCAATTCATCTATATATTGAGCTCTCTCCTATGAGCTCAGGAGGCTGGAATTTTGTGCAAAGTAATGATATGCTGTTGGTTTCACTATTGAGTTATTGGGTGATTGTTTGAGAGAGGTGAAGAAGAGCAATTCTTTCTGCTGGGAGGTGTTGCTGGGTTGGAGCCTTCAATGGTTGTAATACTCTCAGAACCTTTATTTCTTCATTAATAAAAGCTATTGAGGTTCTTCTATGTGCTCTTGTTTCAATTATATATTGTGATGATTGCATGTTTGGTTTACACTAATCCATGAACCAGTTATGATTGCATGCCTCTTGTAGTTTCCTTCTTTGTTATTTTGCAGGATCTCATCGTAGCTGGGCGAGCAGAAGAACAAAGAGCTAGGAGCAAGCGGCCAAAGAGAAGAGTTTGGATTCGACATTAAGCGCAAGGCAACGGTTAGTGTTTTCTCCATTCTCTTTTGCTTTCATAAAGAAGTAAACCTTAAGTAGTTTGTTTTACAGTTGTTGCTAAGGAACTGTCACCCTTAGAGTGGGATAGGGTCATCCGAGTCGGATACTTTTCCCTACAACATAGACTCCTTAATGATTGTGGGAGATTTAAACTATACTTTAAGCCGTGATGAAGTTTGGGGTCACGGTAGGAAGGTGGATCCTCTGGCCGGCCATCTACAAGATGCCCTACTCATTTATAATTTTGTAGATGTCTACCCTACAAAAATTGCCCTCCTGTGGGACAATGGAAGATCTGGTTCTACTTATCTGGCCAAACAAATGAATCTTTTTTTACTTCATGAAAGGTTGTTAGAATGTCTGGGTCATTTGGGTACGAAAATCATTAATAATTTCACTTCAGATCACAGACCGATCTCACTGCAATGGAGGAACACTGAAATCCGAAAGGGATTTCCTTTCAAATTCAATAGGACTTGGCTGGATGACCCAGAGTTCAATGAACTTGTTCAGGAAACCTGGGATTGCCACACTTCTCCCACTAGCACCTCCCCTCCGCAGCATCTCCTTGACAATTTAGCTTCCCTTCGGAAAGTAGTAAAGCCCTGGAAAATTCGGAAGCAAAATCGAATAGAAAAGCACTAGAAGACATTCAGATGGAACTGGATAGAATTTTCTCAAGGATGACAGCTCAATGTTTTCCCTTAAAGTTTTGGCTCCATATAAAAGAACTAGAATTTGAGAAGCAAAAATTACTGTCTATTGAAGAAGCCACATGGAGACTAAAAAGCAGGGCTATATGGCTAAATGAAGGATATCATGATACCAAATTCTTCCACCGATATGCAAACCATCGAAGGAACATTAACACAATCTGGGAGATTAGGGATGAGGAGGGGAAAACTTTTCAAACTCGGGGAGACATTTGTAATGCGGCTATAAAGCACTTCCAGGAATCCTACAACAGGAATGTGAACATAATGGATGAAGATATCATCTGGGGAATTGATCCATACCCTACAATGTTTAGACATGAATAGAATGAAGAACTATAAAAACTTGTTTCCGAAGAATAACTTTTGAAAGTAATGAAATCTTTCAAGAAAGATAAATGTCCAGGTCCGGATGGATGGACGATTGAATTCTTCCTACACTTTTTTGATCTAGTAAAGAAGGATCTTCTGAATATGGTTGAGGAATCCAGAATGTCGGGTAATATCCATCAATATATATCATCAACCTACATTGCCCTCATCCAAAAAAAAAATATGCCAATACCTTCTCGGATTTTAGACCAATATCCTTGTGCAACTCAATCTATAAAATTATCTAAGATCATTGCTGGAAAAATTCGAGACACTCTCTCGCATTATATCTCTCAGGAACAACATGGATTCCTAAAAGATATACTTATTCATGATGCTGTTGCAAACACACAGAAAAGTTTGCATTCCATCCACACAAAAAAACTTGAAGCAGCCATTTTTCAAATAGATTCAAAGAAGGCATATGATTGCCTAGATTGGGGTTTTTTAAGATGTGTTCTTACCAAAATTGGCCTCAGACCCAACAATACAAACTGGATTATGGCTTGTGTTGAAAGGTAAATTTTGCCATTCTTATTAATGGAACCCTACAAATTACATCTGTGTTGCTAGAGGATTGAGGCAGGGACACTCCCTATCCCTGTTATTGTTTATCCTAGCAATGGACTGTCTAAGCCTGCATATGAAAAGAGCTGTTACGGAGGGACACTTCCAGCCCCTGAGTATTAGCAAACATAACAGCATACATCACAACCTTTTTGTTGATGACATTATGATTCTGGGAATGCTTTGTCGTTTCACCTAGATAAGCTGGACCAAAGGGTGGAAGAAAAGGACGATGTTACAATTGCAATAAAACGGGTCACTATGCAAGGGAGTGCCTTGATAAAAGGACTCACATCAGGACGATGATCAAAATCCCTCTCAAGGCAATCAAAGGAATGCCAAGTCAAATGGCAGAGGTAAAAGAAATGTCAGAAATCAAGGAAGAGGACAACCATTCAAGAAGGCAAGAAATTCCAGGTATGAATCTAACACTGTTAACAATAAGCAAGATGAATATCATCTACCAGCAACTCTATCTACTACTGCTCCCCCGGACTCACTGGGAAATTGGATTATTGATCGTGGTGCCTCAAGGCACTTCACTGGTTACAAAGAAGCTCTCTATAATCTGATAGAGAAGGAAACCAACTTGGAAATTGTTCTTGGAGATAATTCAAAATATCCCATGAAAGGCGTAGGAAATGTCACTCTTCAATTGAATCAGGGTAATACCATCCACTTACAAGATGTATTATATGTACCTGATCTCAAAAAGAACCAGGTGTCCATTTCGGCAATGGAAGACAAAGGCTACAAGGTGGCCTACAGCAATGGCAAGGTACGTGTATGGAAAAAGAACTTTAAAGATGCTTTTACTCTTGGGTTTCGAGTTGATTCATTATATCATGTCGGAGGAAGTCTGTTGGGTGTCATGTCTTGTGAGACATCTCTTCAATCCGAACTATGGCATCAGAGGTTTGCTCACCTTCATTATAAAGTTCTACCTGATGTAAGAAAAATGGTGACCGGGATGCCCGAGTTCAGATTAGAGCAAGAAGGTGTATGTCCAGGATGTGCCGAAGGAAAGCTCAAAAGGGGACCATTCCCCTCAAGCCAAAGCAAGACCTTTGATTTATTGCATTTGGTTCACTCAGACATATCCGGTATGATGCCTGTGAACTCCTTGGGAGGATATTTATATTACTTCACCTTTACAGATGATTATTCTCGCAAGACTTGGATATAATTTTTGAAAAAGAAGGATGAAGTGTTCTCCTAGTTTCGGCACTTCAAAGCCTTGATTGAGAATCAAACCGAAAGAAGATCAAGACCTTAAGGACTGATAATGGGATTGAATATAAATCCAATGAGTTTCATTACTTTTGCAAAGAGGCTGGCATTAAGAGGGAGACTACTAAACCATATACTCTTGAGCAGAATGGTGTGGCGGAAAGGAAGAATCGTAAAATTGTGGAAGTTTTCCGTGCTATGCTCCATGATCAAATACGTTCGAAGTTTCTATGGGCCGAAGCTACAAATATCGTCGTATATGTACAAAATCAATGCCCTCATCAAGCATTGGGTTACAAGACTCCCGAAGAAATGTTCACCGGTAAGAAACCTGACGTATCTCATTTTAGAATTTTTGAAAGCCCTGTATATTTTCATGTGCCTAAAGAGAAAAGGAATAAATTGGGTGCATTTGGAAAGAAAGGAATCTTCATAGGCTATAACGAAAATACTAAGGGCAATAGAATCTATGTAGTTGGTCAAAGGGAAGTCGAGATCAGTCATGATGTCACCTTTGACAAAGATATGGCTCTTTGCAAAGTACACAATCTTCCTACTTTAAGGGGATCTAAAGAAGCTGCCACTGGGGAACCGAAGGAAAAGGAAGATGAGACGATGCTTAATGTGGAAGAACCTATGGATCCTATGGATACTCCTCCGCAAGAGCCTTCCTCTTCTAGGAAGAGGCCTTCATGGCTTAGGGGGACACTTGATGAAGCTAAAGGACACATTGCACCCAAAGGAACCTTCCGTGAAAGTAAGAAGCCGAACAGGTATCAGGGATACCTGACCATCATGAGCACGATCATCCAAAATGAGCCTTCATCATTCACAGATGTTGTCACGCATCAAGTATGGAAAGATGCTATGACTGAGGAATATGAGTCCATTATGAAAAATGATGTTTGAGATGTGGTCCCTAGACCCCAGGACAAAGCAGCTGTCACTTCAAAATGGCTTTGCAAGATAAAGCATGCAGTTGATGGAAGTGCAGAAAAGTATAAGGCTCGTTTTGTCGCTCGTGGCTTCTCCCGAAAGGAAGGTATAGACTATGACAAGACATTTGCACCTGTTTCCGGATATACCACCATTCGCTCGATCATAGCCCTTGTTACTTCGCAAGGATGGAACCTACATCAGAGGGATGTCAAGACTGCGTTCTTACATGGTTCGATCAAAGAGGAGGTCTATGTGGAGCAACCCGAAGGATTTGAGATATATGATCGATAATCTCATGTATGCAAGTTGAAGAAGGCTCTCTATGGGCTAAAGCAAGCACCCCAAGCATGGTATGAGAGGATCGATAGCTACTTGATGAAGTTGGGATTCACTAGGAGTGAACCCGACCCTAACCTTTACTTTAAGGTTATAGATGACAAACCTCTCATACTGGTGCTATATGTTGACGACCTCTTTCTAATAGATGCAGACCCTCTCATTCACAAATGTAAGAGGGAGTTGACTTCTGAGTTTGAGATGAAAGACCTAGGACTTATGCACTATTTCCTAGGACTGGAAGTCTAGCAGAAACCAGGGGAGATTTTCTTATCTCAAGGAAAATATGTGATGAAGATATTGGAGAGATTTGGCATGGTGGACTACAAGCCTGTAACTCCTCCAATGGAGCTTGACTTCAAGAAGTTAAGCGGTAGTGCTGTCGGACCTGTTTTACGAAATGCTACTAAGTATCGTCAACTCGTCGGAGCATTAATGTTCTTGGTGAACTCTGTCCGGATATATGCTTTGCAGTCAACATATGGTTGAGCCTCACCACTCACATTAGATTGGTGCCAAGAATCTATTGAGATATCTTCGTGGCACAATCACTCATGGGTTGAGATACACTGTCAGAAATGTGAAACTACTTGGATATACTGATGTTGATTGGGCAGGCAGTGTGGTGGACCGAAAGAGCACTTTCGGGTGTTGTTTCTGTTTGGGATCTACCTCGATATCCTGGATGAGCACGAAGCAGAAGTCGGTGGCTTTGAGCACAGTCGAGGCAGAATACATTGCTGCTAGCATGGCCTCCTGTGACTCCTGCGAGGCAGTCTGGTTACGAAAGCTCTTCAGTGAGCTGTTTGGATTTACATTGGATACCACCGTGATCCTATGTGACAACCAGAGCGGGATCCATTTATCAGAGAATCCCATATTTCATGATCGCTCCAAGCATATCGATATCAGGTACCACTATATTCGAGATATGGTGCAACGAGGAGAAATAAGGCTCCAACATATCGGTACAGATGAACATGTCGCTGACATTTTGACAAAGCCCCTAGGAAAGTTCAAAATCCTGACTTTCCGAGAATGACTTGGTGTCAATCAAAGACCCTCTTATGAGGGTCGAGTATGATGTATTGAGCTCTGGGAGCTCCAGGGGGGTGCGAGGTACTTCTCGGAGCGACATGTGACCACAAGGCGACTTACCATCCCCTGGTAAAGGTTCAACCTTCCCATGTGACACCCCGTGGCGACTATGGAACAAGATGATTAGTTCTCCTGTGGGCCAAGATGATTCATTCTCCATTGCGACTATGGAGCAGGATGATTAGCTCTCCCGTAGGCCAGGATGATTAGTTCTCCGTGGAATCCACTGGACATGATGATTCATTCTCCTGTGGATAGGATGATTAGTTCTCATATCGAGGCATCCTACCCATGCAGTCTGGGACTCATGGGAGGTACCTCTCATCTTATCAATGAGTAAGGAAATGAGGATAGGGACCATAGTAGTACTATCGATGGACGCATCGCTGTATCTACCGTACTCCCTATGCTAGGATGACCTCCATTGATCTGGGATCAATGATACTGATCTGGGATCAGTGAGAGTGTTTCACACTCTGAGACTGACTTCGGGTCAATGGAGGATGGTATGATACATCGTCGATCATTTCTTCTTCTTCATAGTTCGAGTAGAGCAGAGTGGGGTCAAGCCGTACATGACAGTGCATTTAATGGATGGATAGCAGCGACGGTCCTACAGAATGCAGATGAAGTTCTCCCTAGTTGAGACGGAGTGTAAAATTGGAAACTAGGGCCAAACTCCATGTGGATCACCTTATTTATGGCTTCTGATATTTTTCCTAGATTCCTCTCATCGAAAGGTGTAGGATTGATCTAAAGATCATCCGATTTTGTTAAGTATTTATGAAGATATGAATTTATTTTGATTATGGACAAATTGTCAAGGTCGGCCAGAAAACTTATGTAGGCTCAGAAGCCCAACAGTCATGTCTATTCACCCTCAACGTTTGCATATAAATACAAGGAGCCTTCTCCTCATTTGGAGAATTCATTCACTCATCTTCTCTCTCTCTCTCCTATGCATAAAAGGAGCCTCTCTCTCTCTCACGTGTGTGGCTGAAAGGAAGACATCCTAGGGCAAGGAAGACACAAAAAGAAGGATGCTAGGGCAGAAGGTTATCTCTTTTACCAGCGTTGACCAAGTGTTGACCATCCACAAGTGCGGAATGGGTGTGGTTGCCTCTCCTAGGCAGGCCGCAATATTTGGCACGAAAACCAAGGTGATCTGACCTCTAGTTTGACTAGTGTTGACTGCCCTAGTTTAAGTCTGCAAGTTGACTTCAGAAATCTACAAATTGACTGTACTTTTGGGGCTGTGCAAGGGTTGTTTCTTCAGGCTGTTCGAGGACAAGTTGACCAGAAATTGACCAAGCATTTTAGAAGTCAATTTCAACTAGTTTGACCAAGTTTGATTTTGTTGATCTAGGGTTTGCTACTGCTAATATAAAATTACAAAATTCAGATTTTGTAATATTTCTCTCTGCTGAACTATTGAAGATAAAAGAAGATTTTATCAAAGGGTTTACCCGCATTGGGGTTTGTCCCTGGCTAGCCGCCACATCTTGTGTCTCTTGTCTTGGCTTGTTTTTTGTTGATCATTTAATGTTCTATCTGCACTTTACTTATTGTTTATGTGATTGCTAATCTGTGGGTAATAAGAAGAAAAATAAGTAAATTGCTCTAAGCATAGAACATACCATAATTTAACATGTTATCACAGGATTGAGTTGTGCACACTTCAATATTCTTCGGGACATAAGTTTGTTGTTTATGTTCTGAGTGATACAGATTCATAGATTGATTGAATGTATGTTCTTGTGATTTGGATGTAGATAAATAGCTTTTTTGGTTTCCCTTATTATCTGTGTGGCAAGATTCTAATTTACTTTAGCTTCCAATGTCCTCGAGTTGGTTACAAAATCTTCACTTGGAATTTCCTTCATCTCAACATCTAAGTGTGTTTTTTGTTTAACTGATGTGTCTTCTTCTTGAGTTGTGATATTCACTGGATAGATATTCATTCCATTTTCTTCAACTTGGATAGAAACAATTGGAGACTTTGATGTTACTTCTTGAAGTTGTTCTAACTTGTCATTTAGTGACTTCTTGTCACATTTAAGCTTCTGCGTTTGTGTAAGGAGGTTTTGGTTATGATTCCTTAGGCGTAAAACCTATTCGCTTGTTGTATTGTCAATTTTATTCTTAGTAGCCTCATCATCTTTTAAACTTTTGATTTTTTCTAATAATGTTTGATTAAGGTTCTTTAAACGAAAATTTTCTTCTTCTTGTTCCAACAAGTGCATCTTGAGTTCCTTCTTTATGGCCTTAGCTTTCTTGACTTGTTCGAGTAGTTTTTCATTGTGGTCTCTAAGACGCAAAATTTCTGTCTTTACTGGAAATGACTTCTTCAAGCTCTTTCTACTTCTTTGGTATAGTTTTTTTATTATCTTCAAACATTAATTCTGAAATATCCTTAAATTCTTCTGATGAAGGCTTTATCAGCTTTGACTTCATTGTCACATTCTAGAAGGTGGTCATCTTCCTCTTGTAAGGAAACATCAAAATCTTTTTTTCTAAGTTTAACATGAACATACCCAATTCTTTTAACCAAGGTTGACCCAAAATGATGTCAATTCTTTTAACATGGTTTTTGCCAAAAATATATGTTCTTTCTCCTATGTTTAACTTTGGAATTAATAATTGATTAGCCAGATTAACATTGATGTAATTTTCCTCGTTACATGTGTTGATAGTGATATTAATCTCCTTCCCTTGGGTATTCCCTTTTAATGTAATTAATTTACAATCTGCAATTGGAATACTTTTATAGGAAAAAAAAAATCCTTTCCCTTTGAATTAGACTCCATTTGCCTTTTTTGAGATGAAATTAGGGTTTTTGAAGATAACCCTTCTTAATCTCTATAATAAAATATTGTTATTTTCTTCTTTTATGACCTTCAAAACATTGTACCTGTATATAGGCTTCTATGAAACTTTATATAATATATATCCCCTTTATATAATATTCGTCTTTTTCTTCTTTTTTTAAATACCCTTTATTAAATTTTTCGACTTCTATGAAACTTTATATAATATATATCCCCTTTATATAATATTCGTCTTTTTCTTCTTTTTTTAAATACCCTTTATTAATTTTTCATATATATATATATCCTCTCTTTTCTTCACCTCCCTTCTTTTTTTTAACTTTATATGACCTTTTAAATATACATTTTTATTGTTCCTCTTCTTCATTTCTTTCTTTTTATTTTGTTGAACTTTGGATAATAAGATACTTTTTTTTTAATTAAAATCTCCTTTTTATAAAATATATATATCACCCTTTAATATAATATGAAACTTTATGATTCTAATAATATAATGCTTTTATAATTAAAACCTTATTGGTATACTATATTGTTTTTCTCACTTTATTGATTACAAACTTAACTTGTTATTGTCAGAAATATTAATCTTAGTGACTGTAGTGAAAAGTCGTGTTCTTTGATATGATGTTCAAGTGTTAATATTTTTCAAGATGTTTAACAAAAATAGCAGGGGCGAATGCGCACTTCACTTTGTTTTGAGATTATAGAGTCCGGAGAGGTGGTTCATAAACACTATTATTTCCAATGTTATGTAGTAGTGATTTTTCTTAAAAGTGGTCGCTGGTCTGCAGTTGTGATTGCATGAGGGTAAGGTGAATCACATAGTCGGGCGAAGGAGGACGAAGTGCCGGGAAACAAAGTGCCGAAAGAAGTGACGAGGTATATGGTGCAGAAAGGAGTGAAGACTTAACTTGTGCTTGGAGGATCTCTTTGTCAAGGGTCTCAGGTTTGGCATTGATCAATAGAAGCTTCAATAAGAGAAATTCACTAAAGGATTTTCCTTCAAGAGAAGAGAGTTTTTGGCCCTGGCAGAGAGCCAACATCTTGTTTTCTTGTTTTTATGTTTTGGTAGCAGTTTCATGAAGTACACACATATGCACTAATAAGAAGAAGAATAAGCTAACAAAAAAAGTAAAGGGCAAGGTTAACACATGGTATCGGAGCGAAGGTTAACACATCAAGGAAAGGGCAACTCAAGAACACTCATAAAGAAGAAGCACCTACAAAGTTGAAGCATCAAGCCTAGAAGTCTCAATCACTTCAAGGACAAGAAGGGTCTACAATCCATCATTCATCAAGGAGGTCTACATAGCAAGAAGAAGAGCCTTACATAAAGGCACCTACAAGAAGAGCAAATTGACGCAGGACCTACATAAAGCTCCAAGTCATCAAGCAAATCTCATCATCAAGCAAGTCCACTTGAAGAAGTCAACTTGAAGTACATCAAGCCATCAAGTCTTCAAGGAGGAAGCAAATCCATCACATCTCAAAATCTATCAAGTACATGTCCCCTTTTGAATAAATTGATAGGTTTGAAAGGAAAGCAATAAATTAGTAGGTACCAATAACTTTCTTGCATGGAAGAAGAGGATTGATCTACTTCTCAAGGAGAATGAACTCCTTGAACATGTCAAAGGGAATATCATTGCCCCTTCTAAGGAGCAAACTCAAGCCTTAGCCAACTAAAATAAGGATGAGACAAGAGCTCAAAGGATTCTGATAGAATCAATCAAAGACTCTCTCCTTCCTTATGTCTCCAAGTTTGAGACATCAAAAGAAATTTATGATAAGCTAGTAGAGTTATTTTCGGTATCCACAACCGGAGAAGTAATATCTCTGAGGAATGAATTATAAAAGATGAAGTTAATAAAGGAAGGAATAACTCCCTACTTCATGAAAATCTCTAAAATGAGAGATCAACTTCAAGAGCTTGGGGAAGTCATGTCTGACAGGGAGATAACAATTGTAGTACTCAATGCTCTACCTGAGGAGTGGGGAAACTTCACATCAAGCATATATACCAAAAAGGAAGCAACCACTCTCAGTGAAATGTGGTCTCTGTGCAGGACAGAAGAAACCAAACTTAAGGCAAAAGAATATGTGGGATCAAAGGAGCAAGCATTTTCTACCATGGCCAAAAGAAAGGGTTTTTGGCAAGTTTGGTCCATGAAGAACAAGCAACAAAGATATGTCCAAAATCCAATGTTTTGGATGCCAAGAATATGGACACTACAGAAGGAATTGTCCTAAGCTTATAAAGGACAACAAGAACAAAAGAAAGCAGGAAGAAGCTCACATAACTCAAGAAGTGAAAAAAGAAGGAGAGAAGCAAAAGAAGGAAGATCCTCCTGATCTATACTATGACTAGGTCAAACTCTTTACTTCTAGACTACTTTCAAATTTTTGAGTAGTATAGGAGCATGAAGGAATAGAATAAAATTGCATGGCTAGAAACATCCTCTAGAATCAAGAAGCATGATGTATATAGAGTTCTAGATACTCATGAAGATGTAGCATTTATAATAAGAATAAAAATGAATAGGTAGAAATATCTTCTAGAATATAGGAGAATGGCAGATATAGCTCAAGATATTCATATAGAAGAGGCATACCTAGTATAGGACCTCATCCATGATGAAAGGAAAATTGATCATGAATCTTAGAAGACCTCCATCATCAAAAGGAAAAGAAACATTTGCAAGGCAAGGATCTTTAAGATCTTGTGATGGAATCTTCAAAAGAAGGTTCATAAACCCAAGTAGATGTCTCATTGGGAATCTCATTCATGGGATTCAAGAAAAGGATGATATGCAGGCAAGCTAGGATGAAGCAAGAAGGGCCACATCAAGGACAATCAAATGAAGCTAAGATGATCAAAGGAGAATCAAGATGAGGTATGTATGCATCAAAGCTTAGTCATGTCATCATTTGTATATTATTGAGTCATGGGATAGTTCTATAACATGATCAAGCATGAAAGAATATCTTTCACCAAGAACATGCTCGAGGGCATGTACCACAATGCAATGAAGGTCAAAAAAATAATATGCTTGCATAAGGAGTATAAGATTGCTGATTAAGAAGCAAGAAGAAATGTTGACAAGTCCAAGAAGCAAACAATGAAGGAATGCTCTCGCAAGAAGCATTAGATAGTTGACCTATCTATCTGATAAGAAGCAAATGAAGAAAGAGATCAAGCATGTGGAAGAACACCATGATCACCGAGAACCACTATCTGACAAAATACTTTGAAGATATCTCCCAAAAGAACGCAAGACAACTCTGATAAAGGAAGAAAGGACCCTTGACACCTATGAAGGCCTTGGAGATATAAAGGGTGCAGATAACTGATTCTACTCTACAGAGATGTCCTGATGAAGAAGCCATCCACCAAAAGAAAAAGCAATGTTGAAGCAATATCAGGATGAAGTCATGATGGGCTACTAGGTCAAAGCATGTAAACAATCAAGTACAATGAAGCACCCATGAGAAGAATATTCTGAAGCACGGCAAGATGACAAAGGAGTAGCCAAGATGACAAGAAAGCCACTTTCCACGAAGGAAGCATGACATGACAAACCAGGGATGAAAGTGATCGATGGATGGTGCCCTACCTAGAAGAAGTCTAAACAAAGACTTCATGACATCAAAGAAAGGAAGAAGATCAAGCAGCTAAAGGACACCCGAAGAAGAAGTTGTTGATGAATGAAAGAGCCCCTAGTTAAGAGGGAGCTCTAACAGGTCCCGGATCAAGAGGGAGATTTGGATCACCCCTGATTACAAAGGAGTGAAAATTGTGTTTTCCATTTCATGGGTCATGCACTAGACCAGGACTAACAGCCGTAAGTCTAGATGAAGGCCATGAATGGAAATGTAGACACAAGATAGACACAAAATTCTTGTCTTCACTTGGGAAGAGAGAATGGGAGCATTAGGTAATCATCTGGCATGTGATACTCTTTGAGGATGTGTAGGGCATCCAAGACAAGAGTAGGCAAGAGGACCGATATTTTTTGAGGATTAGGAACCCAAGATAAGAATAGTCCTAAAAGGTCATACTCAGAGAACACCCGGGTCAATATGTACCTTGAGAGACAATGATGAAGGTGTCTATAAATCATTGGTCTCGCCAGCATTGTAGCTCATGGTCTCATAAAGAGATGGAGTTGTTAAGTCAAGGACTTGCACTATGACAATGCTGATGGATATGATGCTAGAACAGATGGATTGCTAATCTGGTTTCTCTTATGTGAATTCTTCAAGATTGATAATAACCAAACACCTTGGAAGATTATATGAATACCTCCCTAGTTAAGAGGGAGTGTTGAAGGAAATGTAACTAAGTTCGGTCTTCATAAATGTACTTTTGATATTTGTATTTATTCAAGAAAAGAAATATTACTTTTATAATATAAGTCAATGAGTTTCTTGCTCGTTGAAATAGGTCTAGCACTATTTAAAGTGTTATAGGTGAGTCAAATAGTCAAAAGAATAAGTTGAAGACCTTAAGGGCATGGTATACCTTGAATGCATATGTATTATGGTCAAGAGAATATCTCCAAGCAAAGTCACAAGCATCCTCCAAGCTACAACATCCCAAGAAGAAGAAATCCAAAGCATAAGAACAATCCTCAAGTTAGCCTACAAACAAGTTATCTAGTCAGCCTAAAAGAAGGAGAAAACACCTATATATAAGGGTCGTACTCCACTCCAATATAACGCATTCATAGCTCTAAAATTAGCACAGAAAACGAGGAACAAACCTCTTCCTACAATCACAGCAGCATTATCATTACAGTGACATAATATCATTGGTTGGGAAATCTAAGCAAGCCTATAAGGCCCCTCACTCAAGCATTTAAGGAGCTCTCACAAGCGAAGAAGGAAGAGGTCTACACCATAGAGAAACAGTCACAAGTGCGGAGGTAAAGAGGTTGTCCAACAAAGATATATACGAGTGATTGACCTCCTCCAATGGCAATTCACATCACAACATCAAGACTTGATATCTTTTGCGATGGAGACAAGAAAGAAGGATGAGTATCTTTATATTGAAGGATGGATCTATCTATATATTGAAGGTCAAATCTATGAGGTTGACATTATGTTGAAGAATCAAACTCCTGAAGATCTATCCTCATGATTATCATTTTGTTGAAGGGTCATGTTTCCAAACAGCAACAAAGCTACAAAACTGAAATATTATGATGAGAAGAGAGACCGAAGTTCCGCCCTAAGAGAGCAGACCATACCAAATTTTATTAAGCGCATCTATGACTTGACTAGGAGGATTGACCTAGTATTTGACTTAGATATATCTCTGTTGAAGTAATGAATTTATTCGAAGGAAATGGTTGTTGGGTCTCTCCCCCCCCATGTGGGTTTTCCGAGAGTAAACTATTATGTGCTTGTGTGGTTGTCTCTTTATGATCCTATTGGCATATTGTTTATTGTTGAAGTTCTCTATGTAACTATTTTATGATGCACAATAAATGCAAGAAAAGATCAATCTAATAAAGAATCATAAGAAACAATTATCATATTAGAGGACTCTTCAAAAATCAACACAATCCTCATTGAGTCTTGGACTAGCTCCCTCAAGGCAGGTGAAACACTTGTCCCCTCCAAAAGTTGACATCATAATCAATTCCCTCCATGAATAACATGGACAAAAGGTTCTTCTTTTGGCCAAGTACATAGAGTACCCTCCTAACTCAGGCTAGAACTAAATTGTCTATTGTCCCCTCACTGCATACTTGCCATCATCGCCAAGCTCAATATGGATCCATGAGTCATCCTTTGCAAAACTACTGAATATATCTCTAGCCTTTTCCATGTGGTGGGAGGTGCCACTATCCAAGTACCAGGTGCTTCTAGCAATAATGTTGGTAGAAAGGCAAGACAAGTAAAAAGTCACTCTCGATATTGGAAGCAAGCTCGCTCAACCGTGTCTCTATTGTCACTGCAAATATTTGCGACTTCCCCTTACACTTATTATTTTGTGGATATTGAGAAGTAAAATGGCCATTCTTATGGCAAATATAGCATCTGATCGTTTTTCTCATATCTCTCTTCTACCTAGACTATTGACCCTCTCCATCAGTGTCACCCTTCTTGATGGAAACTTTCCCTTTAGTCTTCTTCGTCTTGCTGACTAGGGAGAAGTTTTCATTTGTTGCTCCTTCTCCCGGCTTGCTAGTCCTGGACTCTTTACGAGTCTCCTCTTGGATGCAATCATCCCAAAGTCTCTCCCACTTGGGAAGATGTTATCGGGCATAGATGCCCATGATGAATGGTTCCCAAGCCTTGGTGAACCCATTTGAAGCAACATTCCTATGTTGCAGGGGAGCACTCTCTGAGCTTAATTTTGAGAATACTTTCATACTCATGTTATCGCTTTGAAAAAGCAATACCAAGGCATCAAACATCTCCTTTAGATCTCAAATTTTCTGCAAACGAGGAATCAAATGATCCTTAATAGCTGCAAGGATCACCTTTTGTGCCTTTATGTCCTTATCCCACACTTCCTACACTGCAAGGTATATTTTTGCTACTCTTTATATGCTCCTTGAGGTCTACATTAGAGTTGGAGGGGGGTTGTACATGACTTCCCAGAAGTATTGCTCCTTCAAGATCACTAGTATTATTGCCTTCCATGCAAGAAATCTGAAACACCATCAAATCAATCTTCAACTTTCACAGTAGTTACTGGCATGGCTATCCTGAGCTCTGTCTCTCAAGCTTGTTGAAGAGACCTGGAAAACAATAGATTTGTTTTTCTCTAAGAGCAAAAGCTCTAATACCATGTTAGATTATCCTCAAATCAACTATCTGAACAAACAAATCAAATCTAGTTTCTTGCTAACTGTTAAAATTGGCAACTAGGGCCAAACTCCATGTGGGTCATCTTATTTATGGTAGCTGATATTTTTCTTGGATTCCTCTCATCGAGAAGTGTAGGATTGATCTGAAGATCATCCGATTCCGATAAGTATTCATGGAGATATGAATTTATTTGTGTTATGTGACAATTCGTCAAGGTCGGCCAGCAACCAAATAACCCACGTGTGCTCAACATTTTAGTATAAAAGGAAGTGACTTGATAGTCATTTAGCACACACTTCAGTCTTGATTTCTCTCCACTTGTTTTGGGTTTTAGTGGAAGAGAAGTCTAAGAAGAGGAAGCCCTAAATGTAGGTCTAGAAGGAGACCCTATTCGCAGTAAAAGAAGGATGCCCTAGCCACAGGTCTTGTGAAGGTTTGGCTGCAGTTCAAAGGGAGATCTAGCACGGTGAAGGAGGCCTAACAGTTGTCCCTAAACGCAATCTTATCATACCCTAGATGCCCTAATCTATACACTGTTTGAGACAACCCTTAGACGTTGGAAAAGAGATACCCTAACTGCAGTAAAGAGGCTCCCTAACTTGATGTCTAAAGGATGCCCTAACCAACAAAGAAGGTAGGGACGCGTGGGTATCTTAGGGTTGTTGGAGCATCTTGGTGACTGCATGGAGGGTTGTTCTATGCTACATCCAAGCCGAGTTTGAAGAAGGGAGCACGCAGGTCTGTGAGGGCAGAAAGAGGTAAGGTATGACTGTTTTGGAGTGCTGTTAGGGTGCTACAGAGATCTGAGGTAGGCCATCGGGCTAGCCACTCCAACACAAGGTTGCGTGTAGGCTTGAGAGACTTCCATATGCCCAGAACAACAGCATATGGAAGCAACACTTTACCTTGACTAGGCCGCAGTTATTTGGAGGCTGTTTGTGTGGGTTGACAAGGATTGTTGCAACGTGATCATGCCCTAACCAGGAACAGCAGTACAACAGTATTGCAGCAACATGTTGGGTCAAAGCTTTGATGCAGTCAGCCCTAATCCTATACAGAATTGGAGCAGCATACCAGGATGTATAGTGCACATAGGAGCAGCTATGAGTACATGTTGTACAGTTCAGCATAGTGCACATAGGAGCAGCAATGCATAGCATGATGTACAGTGCAGCATATGATGGTGCAGCATGGTGTAGATCAGTGTTATTGGACATTGGAGCAGCAATGGGACAACATGTTAATGATGGACATATAGCAACAACGAGAATGTATACAGCAACAGGATGATGAGGTATTGCAGCATGCATTTGGGTGCAGCATAGTGCAGCAGTACAGTGATGGGTACAGTGATGATTAGTGAAGCATGATGAGATGCAGCATAGTGATGATGGGTGCAACATGGTGCAACACAGTGAGGTGCAGCATGATGATGAGGTGCAACGCAATGATAGGTGCAGCATGATGATGAAGTCACCTTGGAGAATCAGTTGAAGTAGCATGCCTTCATCTGAGTTCAGCTACCTCATGTATCATCTTCTTAGAGATGATCTATGCTCTTATTTAGATAAGTCAAAGTGTTGATTTCTATTCTATATGTACTATCTCTTTCTCTCTCTCTGCTGAACTATTGAAAAACATATATGAAGAATTGATCAAGGGTTTCTCCACATTGGGGTTTGTCCCTAGCTAGCGCCACATTTTGTGTCCTCTTGTCTTGACTTGTCTTCTACGATTTATGTTTATGTTCTATCTACAATTTACAATTATGTTGATGTGATTGCTAACCTAGAAAATATATTGATCTAACCGTGAAAATTGAAATAAATTGCTCTAAACATAGAACATACCTAAAATTAACAATAACTCTTACAGGAAGAAAATATGAGAAAAGCAATTACGCACAGTGCACAATTATTTATGCTCTTCTAGATCAGTTCTTCATTCAAAATATCTTCAGAACTTACAAGAGCTCCTTTCTTTATAGTGAAAATGACTCTAAGAAATTAACAAACGAATAGAAAATATGGAAAAATTTCAGTTTGCACAAAAATCAAAGCTGATCTACACCAAACGTGCAGCCTGCTCTGCAATCTGTATGGTTGTACCAAATCCATACAACCTACTATGTTATTTGCATGGTTGTACAGAATCTGTACAGCCGGTTGTACTGCATGCTTTGCTGAGTTGTACAGTTGTTCTTCTCCTTGTTGTCGACTGGTCAACTTCTCCTTTCTGAACTACTACTAAAACTCCTCGCTAATGGCTGAAAATCAGATCTCTGATTTTCTCCTTTACTCACATGACTAGTCAAATAAATGCTCTTTGTGTGTCTTTGTCATTTTTTCTCTTTCTTTTATAACTTTGACATGAGCCAAAAACCTAATTTTCAATAGTTCAAATCTAACTGTGAGACCAATGGCTTTCATTTAATTAAATCATTAAGTGACCCACTTTAGTCACTTTAATAAAAAACATTCACTTTATTAATTAATTAATAAACTGAACTTCTGGGAAAAGCATAGGAGACATTTAATGATGATTTTGGTGAGAAAACACCCTTATGGAAATACCTGTCCGAGCTACAAAAACTAACAGCAATGACCTTTGACTTAATTTTCTGCAAGGCGCAATTGATAACAAAAACAACCTCAAAATTATTTTACACCATTGCAATAAAAATGCCATTTCACTAAATGAAATTTAAAGAAAGAGACAGATACCAATTGTACTAAAACACACTGCAAATGTACATCATCTTAAAAATGAATAGAGTAATACCCGCCATTGTAGAAGGTTTTCTTGGAAAAATGATGTTCCTTGAGTTGGCTCAAATTTCACAGGTGCTAGACTTCGGAATACATCAATATCAACCTCTTCAAGCCGCTGAGAGAAATTCTTGAACTGTCACTTTGATTTACTTTATCCTTGTCATATTTGTGAAAAACCAATGTGTATATCTCTTTCTAAATTTATCTTGAGAACCCATGTGGATCAACATAAATAATGTCATCTTCAAGTAAGAAAAATTTGAATTGTATTGAACAAAAGTTGGAGCTCTTGATGGCACCGGAGATCAACTTCAAGAGCTTGGGGAGAGGGACTTGAGCGATGGAGCTAGGGTTCCTGATCTGGTTTTCACCGTGGCGTACTGGTCTAGCAGACCTTGCTCAGCGCCTGCCCCCATAACTGCTTCCTTAACCTTCGCTGCCGTCGACTGACCGCCTACTTGCCCTTTTCCCAATTGTTCCCTACCCGTGTCTTTCTCTAACCATAACAATTTCCGGTAGCGCATTTACCTGGACGGTTTTACCCTTCGTCGTTCATCCTTTGGTTTCTGCACGCAGCTGTCAGCTAAAGGTTGTGACAGTTATGGAGGATAACCTAGACTATTCAGCTGACCGTCAGAAGGAGAGCCATTTGGACGAGGCCAGGACCACCCTCGAAGGTTTTTTCTCATTTGAAAACGAGCTCACTGGGAAACCTCCCATTTCTAGCCCTCGGTTCAAGTCTATCTCACTACCCGAAGACACCCCTGTCGACCCGGAGCTTGTCTCGCAGCCTATTCCTCCCTGCACCTTGGCATTTGTTGTGCCTCAGGCTACACTGTTGGTCTAACCCTAGGTGCAGCCACTGCATCGTGCCCCTCCTCGTTTGGTTCCGGCAAACCCTTTCCTGATCCCCCCTCGACCTCAGCCTCTTTGGCATCCGCCTGTTCCACTTTTCTTACCCCGACAACCCCCTTGCAACGCAATTTCAATGGCATCGGCTCCATTCTGAGGTTTTTTGCATCCATTCTGTCTGACCCTACTAGGGTTTCATCTTCTCCAGCTTAACAGGCTTCGGCCCTACCTGCTGCGGCGACCTCCAGGTTAAGAGAGGGGACTAAGAGGAAGCGGAGCTTCAAGCTCAAGAACTAGGAGGTCTTCTTGAAATTCTCTAAGGATACCCCATTACTGGAGTTAATGGAGTCGTTGGAGTGTGTCCTGGTGGGTCAGGTCAGAGGCAGACAATATAGTGTGGAACGCTTGCAAAAATGGACCATGGAGGTTTGGGGACACCATCTCAGTGAACCCCCCAGAGTACAGACTTCTGTACAAAGGTTGGTTTGCGATGCGCTTCAGCTGCTTGGCACACACCAATTGGGTCCTTTCGACAGTCTGGCACATCGACCAAGCCCTTGCACTGCTTCGGAGGTGGACTCTGTTATTCGATCCTGAACTAGAACGAGTGGACGTCGGACCTATCTAAGTTCGCCTCCCAGGGCTCCCATTTCACTTCTGGACGAAGGACATCTTCAGGAGGATAGGGACGCACTTGGAAATTATCTCACATATGATGCCTCTTTCCTGACTTCAGGGCGTATGGCATATGCTCGGATCCTTGTCCATATGGACCTTTCAGATGGTGTTCTGGAGCATATTAATATTCAGTGGAGGAATATTACTAGAAGACAGATCCTGGACTACGAGGGCATCCCATTCAGGTGCCGGAGGTGTCACAGAGTCAGGCATGTGTTCAAAGATTGCCCCCTTAATGGTGGTTCTTCCAGGAAAGATCAGAGGCAGGAGCCATTAAACAGAGAAGGTTTTGACCAAGTGGAACAACCATAGCCCTCGGAGGAATTGCCTCGGCACATCGTTTTGCCTGTCAGAAGGTCTGAAACTCACTCAGCCCCTCTGGCTATGACTGCTCCTCCTGCAAAGTCCTCTCAGAAGAAGCGTGGAAGACTGTCATCAGATCATGTTCACTCTGCCTCTGGTGATTCCTTCCACTCAGGTATGAGCACCCCTCTTACATCTTCCTCTCATTGCTGCACTTTTGTTACTAATTTTTTGTCTTCTGGTTTCTCAATAAACTTGGGTCATGGGCCGATTTCATCCTCTCCCCCTGCCCAGGTCTCTTGTGACATCTCCCACTCTCTCCCTATCATTGCTCACACCCCCCCACTCTGTCGACCTCTCCACCTTGCCCTCCCTCTTCTTCTGCCATCATCCCTGTTTCGACGGGGTATCTGACCCGTTCGAAGGCCAAGAGACAAGTGGTGGATTACATTGGCCTAGATATTATCTCTTGGATATTATCTCCCCCCCCCCCCTCGTAGAAGCTCCACCGAGGCCGCCCCTCTTCTTTCTGTTAGCCTCCTGTTGCAACAGGGTTTCATTTTTCATGATTGACATTTTTACATGCAAAATATGTCATACTTTGCAGGCTGCAGTGTTCCATATTTCCACAGGATGCCATGAAGTGTGCTAGTTCAAGGGCACTGCTGTATTCCAATTTTGATGAGTTGTTCCAGTTTTGAAGAGTTTTCATTTAAGGGAGGTCCAAACAGTCTAATCTTGGTCTCCCTAGGTTTCAATTTCCTGTTTTAGAATATAGAGAATGCATCTGACCAAACAGTTTAATCTTGGCAGATCTGTAGATAGGTAGAGAATCAAAGGGACCCAACTGCTTAATTTGGGCCTTGGCAGAAATAAGTGTAGACTTAGATAGGAAACATTCAAAAAGAAAAAATTGTAAAGTTGGGTCTGCAAGTCTAAGTGCACCCAAATCAAAAGAACAAAAAATGTTAGGTGAGTAGGCTGGGTAGGTAGCTGTGAGGTTGCAGAATGATGATTTATGATCAATTTTGTGTTACAAAGTGTTTTATCTCTTCAGATCACAGTGCAGACAATTTTTCATCCCGAGGAGCTCGAGCTACACATAACTAACTTCCCCTTCTTCTCATTTCCCAAGTCACTTACTAATTTCCCAAAGAGGTCAAGATCTGCTTGATTCCTCTTAGTTCATCATTTTCCATATCATTTGCCTTAGTGGAGATCTGCTTCGCTCAAGGATTTCATTTCTTTACAAGTTCTTTTCCCAAAATTAGCCTAAGGTCTCTTACCTTAGCGCCTGCTTATCATCACCATATTAACCACTAACTCTACTATATAACTCCCTATCAGTTTTCCCCCTTCCCCTACTAAAAGGATGTATATAAAACTCCCCTATGTAAATATCCCCTCCCTAGCAATATAGCCATATTTTCTAAGTCAGGGAAAGAACAGTCCATCTGGGGCTGCCATTAGCCCATCCGTGTCTTGGAATTGGTCTAACACCTGGTTAGACTAACAGCCATTCCCCTAATTCTACAATGCCCCTCTTGCCACCCTCCCCCTAAATTGGGCTTGTAAATATTCTAATCCCGCCCACACAAACCTCCAAAAAAAAAAACCATATTTTCCCCTTTTCCCAAAGTTTCACCCCTGAAAATATTAATCCACGCGCATTAACCCACATAACCCACAAACTCCGCCATTCCCTAAGTTTTAAACCCACTGCCGCGCCATATTAAAATTGGAATATTCCCTGAATATTCCCACCCCTTATCCCTTCGTTGCCTCATCCCAGCCGCCAACCGTTAGATCGCCCGCCCCACAGATCTACGGTGGGCAGGCCTTTCTGTCCCCCGACGCGCCCGAAGGTTTGCGTCTGGGAGATGGGCGGTATTGCCGCCGTACTCCCGCCACGCGTCACCTCCTGGGCTGTGGCGAAGCCCCCTCTGACAAAACCACTCATGCCTAAAGGTGGTGCAGCACAAAACCGGAAACCGCCTCCTGCCCAGTGACGTCACCCGCTTGCGTCGCCCCCCTGCCCAGTCACCATGGCACGTCATCTGCCTGCCGCCTCCTGCCACTGTACCGCCGAGTCACCTTGCCGTACTACCACGTCACCTCCATACGTGATGACGTCATCATGTTGATGTCATCCCGCCACGTCATCATGCTGATGTCATCCGCCGTACGAGCTCCCACCTGCTGACGTCATCATCAGTTTTTGGCGCAAAGGGCGAAAATCGCACTCTAGAGCCCCGGAATCAGTTTCTGAGGCAGTTTTTGATGCGCGATTTGCGCCTAACTGGATAAAATAGGCCGAAGTGGGGAATGTTTTCATTACGCAGCCCCCAGCAAGCCCGGAAGGCGCAGAATGACCTGTTTTTCTTCGCGAAGCATTCAGGAAGGAGCCGAAGACAGTTTTAAGGAAGACAGAGCCGAACAGCGGCCATTAAATGCTGATTTAACGCATAGCACATCAGAACAGCATCCCAATTTATTGTCAAAGAGTATCAGAGGAAGAACAAGAGCCAAAGAGTATCAGCCGAAGATTTTTTAGGGGCTCGAAGCACCTGTACATTGATGAGCCCCCCAGAAAGTCAAATCAAGAGGCGTAAGCCCATCCTTGCCCTCAAATCACAGTTAAAGCTTTAAATGCAGACAGACAACAAAGAAGCAGAAACCCATACACATTTATTTCAGAAAACACTGCACCAAGCCACCGAGGACAAGCACATTCACTTCATTTGATACGGCAGTCCTCAACGCAGCCAAAGATATTTTTATGTATTTATTGCAGATAGGATTAGGTCAAATTAATTATTCTTTAGGACCTGATTAGGTCAAGTTGTAATAAAAGCAGTTGTAGAGAGTTTTTCCCTATATATATCGCTCTCTACATTGTTTCAAGAGTTGGTCAATTGAGAATTTTCACTAGAGACTCGCATTGTATACCTGAGTTTTTTCTATAACCAAAGATTGCTGAAAGCTTGGAGAGCAAACTGCCTGTTGTTAATGAATGTTTTGAAGAAATGAAGATGGAATTCTTGTGCTGCAGCCTGAAACAATAAGTGCATCTTACCTCTGTTTTATTGTTTACCACTATCTAAATAGCAGAAAGAAAGAATAGCTTAGAATTTGTTTAAATACACTCTATGCTCATTTTCTGCTATTTCCTTATGTTTTCCTCTGAATGAATTGGTTATGAATATGAATTCGTCCTGGCTCATATTTACCCCTATTCACTTCTGTTTGCCAATTATCTAGGGATTCTTAAATGCCCCTAGGTAGAGCTCTGTTACCTACATCTGTTAAGCTGATTGAGAGATTCTTAACTGCCTCTCGTTACTTAGCATTCTTTCCATCATTTAAACCTGAAACATTGTTTTATGCGCAGCTATATTGCTCCATTTTCCCTTATTGTGACCAAGGAAATGCACCAGCAGTCCTCCTCCTCGACTCCACGCCCAATGGTTTGAAACACTCAGACTGTGCTATGCCTCTCTACCTGAAACATCAATTTTCCCACCAAAACAGAACAAAAAACCCCTGAACTCAATAGCTAGCCTAAGATCATTTTCAACAAAGCTAAATCCCAAAGAGAGAGCCCTCTCTGATTGCAGGTGGGCTAGAACCTGCAATCCAAAGTTGGTTTGTGGTTACCTCGGTCGTATCCCTTACTCCAACCTGGGGACAACCTGAGTGATAACATAATGGCGACCCCGCTGGGGAACATCCTCAGTTAATTTCATGAAGAAGGTTGGAAAGATCCCCTAAAAAGGTCAATTTTCTAATTGTTGTATATTTCTTAAAACTACAGATGAAGCCTAAGTGTCAGCCAGGAAGCCTTTGAAACTGTTTTTGTTTTACATTAGCAAAGTAAATAAAAGCTGCTTTAGTCAATCTTCATGCTAGTTTTAAGATATGCACAGCCATTCCAAAATCTGATCTGTCCCTTGTTAATTACAAAAATATTCCCACAAAAATACCCAAAAAACAATTCGGAAGCTGGCTCCCAAGAAGAATCCACGATATACAAGGTCAAATCCCGATCCAAACCCTCCAGCTGTTTTTGAAAACCCTAACATAATCCCGAAAATCCTTAGGAAGCAAGAAAGACAGGAAAATTTCGCTGATTTAAGTCCTGAAATAGCTTACCCTAGCTGTATTCCGACTCCTGTCAAGGTTTTGTTTCGTTCGACCCCTGTTTCCCCTAGTTCATCATCTACATCGCGAAGTACCCCTTCCACACCTTCATTCACTGCACATACTACCACTACTATTGTTTCCAGCGTTCCAGTTGCTCCTATTATCCCAGCTATCCCTGTTATCCCTGTTGTTCCATTAATCCACGTTGTTCCACTTATCCTTGCCAATATGGCTAATAGATATGCACCCCTGCAATTACCTGCTAATGCTGGGGCTTTACCTCAAGAGTACCAATCGAAAATTACATATTTTGATTCCATCGGTCCTTTTACTGCCATTCAGCATACTAAAAAGATGCAAGACTATTTTGAAAACTACGAAATAGATGATGATAGCGTGAGAATGAGAATTTTTGTTCAGAGTCTGACAGGTGATGTAAGAACTTGGTTCAGATCACTTGCTGCAAATTCAATAACCACCCCAGATGAGCTTTACCAATCCTTTACCAACAGATGGGAGAAAAAGAAAGACCCCTTGCACATACTAGCCGAATATGATACAATTAAAAGAGGTCCTCAAGAGACTGTTTTGGAGTACTGTGCAAGATTCAATAATGTTTACAATGCAATACCACAGAACCTAAGGCCTCCCCTTGATCTAGCCTTGTACAAATTTCCTGATGGTTTTGACCCTGATATGGCATATCAGTTAAAAGAAAGAGCTCCTCAGACCCTTGCAGACATGCAAAACGTTGCTGTCAGTGTTGAGGCTAACCTAATTGCCAAGAGAAATAGAGCTAGAATGGAAAGAAGAACCACCTTTAAGGAAGAACCCTCAGCCTTTGATCAAAAGCTTGATGCTATTATCAATGGCCTACAAAGGCTAGGAGAAAGAGTAGAAAATGTTGAGAGAAAAGCATCATGGGAAGGACAACGTCGAATACCATAAGGAATCCAAATTTTAGGAAAACGCAGAACACAAATGCTAGTAGGTCCAACCAAGACCATGACATAAGACCCCCTTTGAAGATAACTATGTTGAAGGATCTACTTCTAGTGAACCCATAGAGGACACTTACATGAACCTGATGGATCTAAAGGGTGAGCACCAAACTGTCCTGTCCCAAGAAGACCAAAATGAACTCGATTACAATCGGTTTCAAACTAAATCTGGTGAGCCTTTTGATTTTAAACAAGAATATGATACTGTTGTGTATGAAGTACACAAACAATATAAGCTGAGAACTAGGACCATTGACATTTCAGAACCTAGTAAAACAAAGGATGGCAAACAACCCAACAAGACCAAAGGCAAGGCTGTCATAACAGAACCCGCTGATACAAATGTTCCAAACCCGCATCAAGTGACTGTAGAAGACATAACAGAAATACAAACTTCCAAAGATCAACCTTTGCCACCTTCTTCCTCGAAAGAAAGCTCGAACAGTGTTCCAAAAAACTTTCCTAAAACTAAAAAACCACAAGCTATCAGTCCTCATAACGCTGATAAACAAGAGCAAATCGCAGATAATTTAAATGAAAAGGAAAAAATTGCCTTTATCAACACCAAGACTCCATTGGAAAAACCATTTAATTTAGAGGCAGAAATATCTAAGTTGAAAATATCCATCCCCCTCTCAGAATTTGCCAAACACGATGTATATAGGCAACAAATTCAAAGGTCACTGCAAATTCCAGAAAACAAGGACGATGTAAATGTTTTGGATGATTCCCCTGAACTTTTGTTTGGTCCAAAAGTTAATGGAAAGTCAACACATGGACCTGTCCCACCCTTTTATGTCAGTTTGCATATACATGACAAAGTTTTGCACAATTCTATGTTCGACTCAGGGGCATCGCACAATCTAATGCCCAAAGCAGTTATGGAAAAACTGAACCTTGACGTTACAAGACCTTACAAAGACTTGTACTCATTTGACTCAAGTCAAGTGAAATGTCTAGGCCTCATCAAAGACTTGTGTGTCTCCTTAGTTCAATATCCGAATAAGACCATCCTCATGGATGTAGTGGTCGCTGACATTCCACCAAAGTACGGTATGCTCCTATCAAGATCATGGGGAGCAAAGCTCCAAGGATCCCTTCAATTAGACCTTTCCTACGCTACCATTTCAGTCTTTGGGCAACCAAAGAGACTGTACAGAGAAACGCTGATGAAATATGTGGTAAGTAGTGAGAGCAAGCCAGAAAATTTTCCCATTTACGCAATCCATTCTGATATGGATTCCTTTATTTTGTTTAATGACGACACAAATTCTCCAACCAAGAATGAGCCCTTGGCCCAAGAACAACAAGCACAAATCAATGAACAATCGGTTGCACACACTGATGAAACTTTCACAACAGTTATTGCAACCAGCATGCAAGAAGAACTTCCCCAAATAGAAATTTCAAATCTGCCCAATGCTAAGTTGATTGACACTTTAGGCATCAACCACAAGCAGGAAATCACTTGGTATTTAGAGTTTGATGGCTCTGTTAACAAGTTAGGAGCAGGGGCAGGTGTCTGGATTCACAACACATATAACAACCATGCAGAAGGTCATGCCTACAGACTGAATTTTAAATGCACAAATAACATGGCAGAGTATGAGGCTCTGCTGCTAGGCCTTAAACTGCTCAAAGCTCTGGGAGCTGCTAAAGTGTCTATTTTAGGAGACTCTGATTTAATCATACAACAAATGAAAGGTAATTTTGTTACCAATGACAACAGAATGAGAGCCTATAGGACTGCTGCCACTAATATACTCAATGCATTCACTGAATTCAAGCTTGACAAGATTTCCAGAAATCACAATATTCATGCACACAGCCTAGCCACCTTTGCTAGCACATGCAAGCTTCCTTTTGACCCAAACCATCACTTCACGGCTGAAATAAAACATAGGCCCGCTGTCCCAAATAACGTTAAAGATTGGCAAGTATTCGAAAATGATGCCCAGATTAATAATTTTCTTACCCTTGAGCATGAGTTTTCAAGTATCAACATTGACATGGACGCTATGAACGACTCCCAACAGCAAACAAATGAAGATCAACAAGCTATAACAGCTGCAACAGCCAAGCAAATCCTGAACCCGACTGTTTTTTACAAAGAAAACATAGAACAGCTGAAACAAATGCATTTGGAAGACATTGCCAAAGCAGAGGCAGAGATCATTGACTTAAAGGATAACTTTATGCCTGTTGGTCTAACCCCATTAGAAGACATGTTTGACGCCAATGACGTTCCTAGAAAGCCAAAATTGCAACCCATAAACACTGATATAGAGGAACACAACATAGGGACGAAAGAGAATCCAAAAATGATCAAACTGTCCAAAAAGCTACCACCTGATCAAAAGCCCAAATACATTGATTTGTTCAAAGAGTTCCAAGATGTATTTGCTTGGAGCTATGAGGATTTGAAATCCTATGACACCTCGGTGATCCAACACACAATCCCCTTAAAACCGAACCAGAAACCCTTCAAGCAGAAACTTAGAAGAATTAACCCTATGCTTCTTCCACCGATTGAGAAGGAAGTAAAGAGGATGTTTGAAGCAGGCATCATAGCACCCATCAGATTTTCTGAATGGGTATCCAATCTTGTTCCTACAAGAAAAAAGACAGGTGAAATCAGACTTTGTGTAGATCTCAGAAATTTAAACCAAGTCTCCCTAAAAGACCATTACCCTTTGCCTAAAATGGATCACATCTTGCAGAGTAGTGGGGTCATCTAAAATTTCTTTGCTAGATGGTTTTTCAGGTTTCAACCAAATACTTGTTCACCCAGATGACCAAGACAAGACAACTTTTACCACACCATGGGGAACATTTAAGTATGTAAAGATGCCATTCGGACTTAAAAACGCTGGTGCAACTTTTCAACGAGCAATGGACATTGCATTTGCCAAAGAAATACATGACTTCCTAGTTGTTTATCTTGATGACTTGACCCCATTTTCCAAATCTGATGAAGAGCACCTCAAGCATCTTAGGCAAATTTTTATGACATGTAGGAAATATGGCATTTCCTTGAACCCCAAAAAGTCTCTCTTTGGCCTTGAAGAAGGCAAGTTACTTGGCCATATCATATCAAAAGATGGGATCAGAATTGACCCTGAAAGAATCCAGGACATCCTCCAAATCCCATATCCAAGAAACATAAAAGCGCTGCAAGCATTCCTTGGGAAAATCAACTTCCTAAGAAGATTTATCCCAAATCTAGCTGAATTAATAAGACTGTTAAGCAACATGTTAAAAAAGGATGCCAAGGTAAGATGGTCCCTGGAAACCAAGCAAGCATTCGAAAGTATCAAATCGGCATTAACCCAAACCCTTGTACTCACCAGCCCGCAGTTTGAGAAAGATTTGATCATATTTTCGTTTGCATCTGATCACACAATAGCCGTTGTCCTTTTGCAAAAGGATGAACAGGGAGCTGAAAAGCCAATTGCTTTTTTCAGCCGAACCTTAAGAGACACCCCTTTGAAGTACCCAATCATGGAAAAACAGGCCTATGCACTTGTTAAGGCCATTAAGGATTTCAGAGTGTACATTTTGTATTCACACGTGATTGCCTATGTCCCACACGCTGCTGTAAAAGACATATTGACCCAAGAAGGATTAGAAGGCAAAAGAGGCAAGTGGATTGCAAGCATCCTTGAGTATGACATAGAAATAAAACCAACCAAGCTGATAAAGGGACAAGGTTTAGCTAAACTGATGTCCGAAACGAATTTTCAAGCCTTAGACATTAACCAACTGGACAAGGAATCGGAGCTGGCGACTCCACAGATCAGTGAAATATTTCTGCAATGCCCTTGGTACACTGATATTTGCTTTGTATTGTTAAACTTGTGTGCTCCCCCAGGATTGTCCAGGACCAAGAAAAGATTTTTGAAAATGAAGGCTTTAAAGTTTTGTGTTATAGATGGTGCATTATTTTGGAGAAATCATGAAGGTATATTGCTTAATTGTTTAACCATAATGAAACTAACAATGTCATGAAAGAATTCCATGCAGGTGACTGTGGAGGACATCTATACTGGAAGTCCACTACTGATAAAATTCTAAGGGCCAGTTTCTATTGGCCCTCTCTTTTTGCAGATGTAAAGAAGTTTGCCATGTCATGTCACAAATGCCAAATATTTGAGGGCAAGAGAAAGCTGTTACCCCTGCCCCTAAAACCCATCTCAACCGAACAACCTTTTCAACAATGGGGTCTTGACTTCATTGGAGAAATCCATCCCTCTTCCTCAGGCCAGCACAAATGGATCCTAACAGCGACTGACTATTTCACGAAGTGGGTTGAAGCCATTCCCTACAGACAAGCCAATGACACCATCATTATCTAATTCCTTGAGTGCAATATTCTGTCTAGATTTGGCTGCCCTAAGAAAATCATCACTAACAATGCCGCTGCCTTTAAGTCCAAAAAGATGATCAATTTTTGCCACAGATTTCATATTACCTTGGGCCACTCTACGGCCTATTACCCTCAAGGTAATGGCTTGGCCGAATCATCTAACAAAAGCCTCATCAACATCATAAAGAAAGTGCTAGAAGAAAACAAGAAGAACTGGCACAAAAAGCTGGTAAATGCCCTATGGGTAGACAGACTCTCGAGCAAGAGATCCATTGGGATGAGCCCTTATGAGCTAGTATATGGCATGGAGGCTAGATTTCCTTCATCCTTGGGCATTCCTACTATCAAATTGTTACAACAAAA